>OX031029.1:2510000-5010000 GCA_943735995.1 Sesia bembeciformis | reverse complement strand
TTATAAAAAAGAATAGGCATATATTGGGCACAGGAATAGACACAAAAAATATGATTTAAAAATGGTAGAATTAATATATTTTTTAAAAAAATAAATATATTTTTTGTCTGAATCATAATAAAAACTTTTCTGTTAACTTTATTATTATAGTTATAAGAAGATAAAAAAGGTGGAAAAAGGAAGTGGCAAGAATGACAAAGGATGGGTATACACATTGTAGATAGTTATTAATTTATTTTGATGTCACGTGTTTCAGTTGTGGTGACACAGAAATTGCATTATCTACCTTTATGTGTCTTCGATTTCCTCCTTACCACACAAAGGTTACGTAGGAAACATCCGGGAAGATATCGCTTTAGATATAAGGCCGCCTGTTGTATCTACATTATTTTTTGTTATAATTTTTATTTTTATATAAAGCATAGAAAAACGCAATAAGGCGTCTAACTATCTAAGTCAATTCGTATTTATTTAACACATAAACGTAATGTAAACGTCAATACAAATTTTAATGAATGTTACGAATATATGCATACATATATACATACATATATGCTACGACATGGATTTTTCAAGAAAGCTGTGAATAAGATTGTCCATGGGCGGCTGTGAACACTTACCAGCAATTGGGCATGCCCGTCTGTCTTTTTTTTATAGAAAAAAAGGCGGCAGTCGAGCATACGGTCCACCTGATGGTATATTGTCGTCCATATATTGTCGTCAATATTGTCGTAAATATTGTCGTCCATAAACATCCGCGATACATGCCAACATCAGTCCAGAATGACAAACGTTGGCACGCCCCCGAATGCGTTGCCTACCTTTGCAGATTAAGGAATGGATAAGGAGAAGGGGTTGGGAAAATGAGGAGGGATAGGTTGAGATGGGAATGGGCTCTGGCATACTACCGGCTACTCACTACCGAAACACGTACGTACATTGAAGAAATACGATAAAGTAGGAAATGCATTACATTTCAAGGTAGTCTTCTGTGAGAAAGGGGTAACGTGGCCAGTCAAGTGGGCCCAGTGGCTATGGGAATGCAGCTTGCACTCTTCCACTACAAATAACACTATAAATAAAAAGAATAATAAAAAACGTAAACACATGCAAAAAAAATGACTAACACGAATATAACATGATAACATATAAAAAAATGAACGACATGTAAAGCTAACAGCTTAAACAAAACAACGGCGTTACAACAATATTAATTACATCATTACTCTGTACAGTGAAACACAAAAGTACCTACAACCTGCCAGTTTAAAAATGAATCCACACTATAGAACATGCTGTCGTATAACACGGTCACATCGTGTAACATTGCTATTAAACTTGGTGCGGTGGGGCCTTAGCGCGCTTACGTTTTTCAAATATCTTTCGAATCGCCTGGTCGACGGCACTGGCGACCCTAAAGCAGGTCATCATTTCAAGCAACGCATCAGTTTTGCCATCCAGCAAGGTAATGCATGCGTGTACCTTACCACAGAGAGCAATATTTTTCAACATGTTCAATCCGGTATTTTGGGCATTTTCTATTCTAATATAATAAAGAGGTAAAATTGTGTGTTTGTAGGTATGTTGGGGGTAATCTCTGGAACTACTGAACCGATTTCAAAAATTCTTTCACAAATAGGAAGCTACATTATCCGTATCTAATATAGGTTACATTTTATTTAAAATTTAAAAAATAAAATTAAAAAAAAGAACTTATAAACCGAAGCGAAGCGAGGGCGGGTCGCTAGTGTACAATAAACGCCTACTATATTTTTAATAATATATATTTTAAGTTAGTTTTAACTTATTTTCTATTATATTATTAATAATTACATATTTGTAATTGTTTACATAAATGTTATAATGAACAGTATAACATTCCAATCGGAATAGATTCCTTTGCATTCTTTCCTTCCTTAATTAATATTCATAATTACCCTTACTAAAATTGTTTGCGCTCTCAATGAATGATTATTCCGCAGTAATCCCATGTGGATTTTTTTTAAACCATAACAGAGAAACGAAATGAAAGAAGCTACGACATCGTGTGTGAGCAATTGTACGCTCGGGTAAAAATTGCGTCCCAAATCCTGAAATTTGTTTCACAAAGCAAGCGATAACCGCACATAATAACCCTTGTTGCCGTAACAACGGTGTTTGCGTAAATTATTTCCAGCCATCGCGTACGATACGTGGTTATGAGCCTTTGTGAGTTGCCTCAATAAAGATATTGAAGTAAGCATTTCCATTTTTAGCCAGGAAACTTCTTAAAATACGTTGTTGAAATATATACTACATAGGAAAAATATATGATATAAAGAAAAGCGATTTGAAAGACGCTCTATTTTATGTACTTTTTTATATCAATATAATTGTACAACCAACAGTAACCAGCCCTTTACTATTGTCCAATGCTAGTCTTGTATGGCCTTTAAACGTGACGCTGGCGGCGGGCGGCGGATTTGCGAGTCCACTCTTTTAGAGGTGGGGTAACTCCTCAGGGCTTGTGATAGTGGCTTTGTTATCCCTTAGTCTCGTTTTCGAAACCCTCGAGGACATAATTATGTATTCCTACATTAAATACATATCTAAACGATTAAGTCTGGCTACATAATATAATTTAGTCATTGCATACTTAAACAATTGAATCTATATGGAATTAGACCATTCTAACGTCCTATTCAGGGTTAAACATAAACCAATAGAAAACGCCTTATGACCTTCATTAGCTTACGTTGCCTTCCATGATAAGGATTTGAAGGTAACATAGATAAGATACATCTTTATCCTTCTAGTCTCCTGGTTTCATATTCCAGAGTACCTTACATCTACAAAATTCTTCAAATAATCAACTTATGTTACGATAGCGCTCGGACATCTTCGGTCGAACTCGGCTACCATTAGAGGAACATCGGGCGCGGCCGACAACCGAGCACCGCAATAACTCGCTCAGCGGAAAGCGATTAAAATTCACATTTTTCGATCTTATTAATTGTATTATCTTAAATAAATATTCTTAGAATAACCAGCGCCTTTTCTTTCCACCATTATAATCGTGCAACATACAGCGTGACCTCTTTATGAGAAAAATGAGCTCCCTCGTCCTCAATATGAAACTCTCGGGAAACTCAGCCCTAGTACATTGATGCAAAGCGATTTGGCGTGTCATAAAGTAAATGATCCCGGCACACCCGCCAGTGTGCGATACAATGGATTTATGGTGAGGAAATGCGAAGTGGTGGTTTGAGTTACTATTGTTGATGTGGAGTATCCTTGATTATGTTCATATGGAGCATCCTTGAGCTTTCATATTAGCAAATACTGCGTATATTATACGACGAAAATGGACGAATACACGCAATAAATTGAGAGCTACGTTTTCTATATTGTTAAATATATAAGCTAGCGAACCTACTCTGGAGTCGTTCAGCTGACTTAATGGTTTCCTAGAAAACCCAAACATAGCCTATCTAATAAATAATGCAGAGAGGCTATGTTCCCACAATAGTAAAAAAAATCAAAATCGACCTATTAGTATATATATATAGTTTGTCTCTTACATATAAATAAAAAAAACTCCTTTTTTCTCTTTATAATATTGATTTGAATATTTAAAGTAAAACATTTGGTAATGTTTTTAATATCTACACTTAATTTTTTCCCATTGTCATGAAATATTTGCGGTTTCTAAGCGAAAAACTGATTTAAATGGTTTATACAGGCTTAAATATAATTTTACTCCATTTAGAGAGAGAATTTTGTAAAGAGCGGAATAAATGATAATCCGAAGGTGCTATGTCTGGACTGTATGGGGGATGCATTAAAACTTCCCAGCCAAGGTCCATACGTTTTTGTTTAGTCATCAAACATGTATGCGGTCGAGAATTATCATAGTGGAAAACCTTTTCTATTTATTAATTCTGGGTGTGTTTCTTCAAGTGCTTGTTTAAATTTTACTAATTGCTGACAGTAGATATCAGAATAAATCGATTGGCCATGTGGCAAAAGCTGGTCATACGCAATGCGATTCCAGTCCCACCATACATATAACGTGACTTTGTTCGGAGTTAGACCTGGCTTTAGGACTATTTGTGATAGCTCACCTGGCTTAGACCAAGATCGTTTTCGATCATCGTTATCGTAGGTGATCCACTTCACATCGCCTGTTACCAATCTCTTCAGAAATGGATAGATTTCATTTCGTTTTAGCAACAACTCGCGTGTGGAAATTCGATTCACCAAGTTTCTGTCATTTAAGTCGTGAGACACCCAAACATCTAGCTTTTTTATAAAATTCAGTTTATGCAGGTGATCCAAAACTGTTGAGTGGTGAATGCTAAGTAAGCTCAACAGCAATTGGATGACTGCTTATGTGTCAATCTGCTTCAATTTTGTCAATGATAACAATAACATTTACCATAATAGGACGACCACAGCGAGGAACGTCATTCACATCAAAATTACTCCAACTGAATCGCCTGAATCATTTCAATAATCTTGTCACTAAACACCACAAATTTCTTTTCGAACACTAAGAAGCATTCATATTGTCGAAAGCATATATATTTTTATGCTTATTAACAATTTTTAAATTATTAAAAATTATGAAAGATGAAACTGAACTTGTAATTTAATATTGCCGCCATTACAAAAAAGTCAGTTGTCAAAAGGTATATCACTTTCTCGTCAGTGATCAGTGTTGCCAGAAATATAACACGCTGAATCATACGTTCAAAAAGGCCGCGAACTTTTCCGTCTACCTATTATGTTCGTTCTTGGTGATATTTTACCACCAAAAATTGAATGTCGATTAAAATGACCGCCGTAGAGATGCCACACTTATAGGGTCGTATTTTTACGTCTCTGTCTTTTGGTCGATCGATGACATATAAAACTGAATCAATTATAGGCATAAGCTCAGATATACAAAACCCAAACAAAACTCAAAATGGAATAGTTAAGTGAGTAAATAAAATCGACAAACATCCACATTTCTCCAGGACCACTCACCGCGGCCCTCTTGTAAAGGGTCGCAGGGAATCACAATGAAAGGAAACGAATACGAACGCAAACCTCTCAGCTTTCCAACGATACTCAAGAAGATATTACTGAAGCCTTTTAATACTGCCGAATATTGATATGCGTACATATGTTGTGTACATATTTATCTTACGAAACGTACATAAGTTGTTAGAAAACAGTAAGCATGAGTTAAGCGAATGTTCGCACGACTACAACATTTTTTGTTTGTAAACGAGTTGTTATGTTATGATGGCTTCAACTCTACAGTGTCACCGTAATAACGAAATACCTGAAACACGGCAACTAATTTAAAATATATAACACTGTTCTAGCGAAAAATAAATAAATAACTTTAATTCACAAAAAAACATTGTACCTACAAGAGGCGGACTTAATGCCCAGTGGCATTCTCTGCCAGCCAACCTTTGGTTAAACAGAAATACGAAAGGCGGTGCATCATGAAATCAATAACAAATAACTACAAACCAGGGCCGTCTTTACCAGGGGGTGCAAGGGGTGCGGTGCACCCGGGCGCGGAGCGCCCGGGGGCGCCTGTCGAGCGCTGAATTTTTGGATATTTCATTGAACTTAACGCCATTGCACAGTTTTATATACTTGTTACTTACGACAAATATGTATGCGCAAGCAAAAAAAAAAATAGTCATTAACAATAATATTTTTTTTACTTTTATTACGCTTTCGGCGCTTGTCATACCGCATTACTACACTACACAAATAACAATTTTATTTAATACAACACGCCTGCGGCAAAATCTCTAATCCAAAGACAGTGTATGTATGTACGTTTGACACGTTGCCGCCAGGTAGCAAAATGATCTCTAAGTCAATAGAGTGTAAGTTCATTTGAAATGGGCGCGCGGCGCGGCACCTGTGCGTCTGTCATAGGCGAGTAATTGCGCCCTTTGACATTGCCGCCCGGTCGCCCGCACTTGAAGCAAAATGATCTCTAAGTCTAAGTCAATAAAGTGTAAGTTCATTCATTTGAAATGGGCGCGTGGCGCGGCACCTGTACGTCTGTTGCGTCCTTTGACATAGCCGTCCGGGCGCTCGCACTTAAAGAGAAATGATCTCTAAATCACTAAAATTAGGTGTAAGTTCATTTGAATTAACAGCGCGGCGCGCGGCGGCTATGTAAGTGTCGGTCAGTGATTGATCTGATTTCTTCTTTTAAGTAATTGAATTCGTTAGCTCATTTCATTTGCGACAACCGGCGAATTAGCACGGAAGTTCTTAGAGAAAAAATATAAAGGTAAGTCAATTTTATTTTTTAAGTGTTAGTGTTAGGTACATTACAATCATTATCATCACATCATCATCATCACATCATTTGTTTATGAGAGAGAGTCATGACTGTTTTGTTTATTTGTTTATAATTGCAAAAATACAAATTCTTAGTGTTAGTGATTGATAAAAAACTACTTACTTTATTTAGAATAAAGAAAGAAAAATTAAATACTAAATTGAAATTTGATTTTATTGTAGATGGCCGAATTAGGGGATAAAAAGAAACCATCGGGTGCTCAAAATAGAAAAAGGAAACTGGAGAAAGAAGAAAAAATTAAAAAGCTAACTTCTCCGATTGACTCTTTCTTTCGACCTGGTAAGTTCAGTCAGTTGGTACCATAAATAAAACATCTGAAGTGGCATAAACAGTGACAGAAGTCGCTGGTGTATCCTGCCTGGGTTCCTACCTACTTATTATTATTACACTTCTTATTTTTTGTATAAGTTACCTGTAACTGTATACCTAATGAGTCTTAAATAAAGTAGGTTTTTATGATTATGACAATATATCTAATTAATTGTTTTTTGCGGATTGCGCACCGGAAGGCGCAATGGTTAGTAACTAACACTCACTCTTGTGCCAAAGGTCTCGGGTTCGAATCCCGGCCGGTGCAATATTTATTTAAATACATACCTTCTCAGACCTTGTGTTAAATTTTTGTATTGTGTGATATGTCCAACACGCGTTCCAATCGTGGAGATTATGGCAATAAATAACCCCATAGTTTTGGAGGCTCATGTCTAACAGTGGACTGGACTGTCTGTACTTATATCTGTACTTATATGGCTTGTGTGTTTGTGATTTGTTTTTGGGGATTATGAATTATGTTTTTTCATGAAATAGCCGCAGGCGAGATCCGCCAATCGCAACTAAAGTATTTTAATTTCTTACTGTTTGCGCATAGAGCGTGCGTAAGCGCCTCGGCAATTACACACTGAGCGCGCTCGCCCGGACTAACGGATTAGACTATGCCCGATTGCCCGCCTTAACTTTAAGGCGCTGTTTTTAATGTCCTAAAATATTATTGCGTGGCCCTATTACCACACTTGGTTACACAAATTGTTGACTATCTTATGTTTTTTTAGGTACATCTTCGTCAACATCCACCCGACAGTTAGAAGAGACAGTCAACTTGGAAGAGAATGATCCTGCTCTCTGGCCGCAAGTAATACCCGATAATTTACGATTATTTTTAACAGAACGTGGACCGATTCAGATAAAAAAAACCAACTATCCTTCAGATAGTAACATGAGGTCGTTTTCAGATACATATTACAGTAAAAAGTTACAAAACAACGAAATTATTCATCGAGTTTGGCTTGTATATTCCACATCTACTGATTCTGTATTTTGTTTTCACTGTAAGCTTTTTAATAATAATGTCACTATATTTAATGCCCCCACTGGTTACAAAGACTGGGGGCATTTGTCGAGAAATATAGAACGACATGAAAAAAGTTCAGGGCATATATGTTCTTTAAAAAAATATTTGGATCTAAAAAATGACTTATTGAAAGGGCAAACAGTAGACTCGGTAAATCAAACTGAAATAGGCCGCGAAAGAAAGAGGTGGACGGCAGTTTTGGAAAGGATAATCGAAATTATAAAATTTTTGGCAGATCAAAATATAGCATTTAGGGGCACAACCGAGAAGTTGTATGACCCAAATAATGGTAATTTTTTAAAGTTGGTGGAGAGTATATCTAATTTTGATAGATATCAATTTAATCTAATTTGATGTATATCAGAACACATTGCTCGAATTCAAAGAGCTCAGCATCGCATGCCACATTATCTTGGTCATAACATTCAAAATGAACTGATTAGTATAATTGCTGAAAAAATTAAAACGACTATAATTAGTCTTCTGAAGCAATGTAAATACTACTCTGTAATTCTAGATTGCACACCTGATATTTCACACCAAGAACAACTTACTGTTATTGTGAGGTTTATTTATTTAAATCCATCGACAAAACGCGCTGAGGTACGAGAACATTTTTTAGGTTTTTTACCTGTAACTGATAGTACCGGACAAGGGTTGGCGACATATTTGTTAGATTTCTTAAAATCATGCGATATTGAATTAGATGATTTGCGAGGCCAAGGATATGATAATGGGCCAATATGAGGGGGAAAAATATAGGCCTCCAAAAAAAAATATTGGACATGAATCCTCGTGCTTTTTACGTACCGTGTGCTGCTCACTCCCTTAATTTAGTAGTAAATGACGCCGCTAAATGCTCATTGGAAATTACAAACTTTTTCTGTATTGTCCAAGAAATCTATGCATTTTTTTCAGCATCCACATCACGCTGGGATGTAATTATGAAACAGATACCTACTTTGACATTAAAACCTCTTTCAAATACGCGTTGGGAAAGTAGATTTGATGCTCTTAGAGCACTCCGTTTTAACATGGATAAAATTTACGATGCATTATACTATATTTTTACAAATAACAAGTATGACAGCGACACAAAAAACATAGCGAGTTCATTAATAGCCAAATTAAAATCTTATAGATTTATATGTTCAGTAGTTATATGGTACAATATTTTACTAAAAATTAATATTGTAAGCAAAAATTTGCAAAAATCGGACGTAATTATTTCAGAAGCTACCAAAATGATTAATCTGGTTAAAAAAGATTTGGAGAAATACCGCACCGATAGCGCGTTTGAACAGTTGTTATCTGATGCAAAATTAATTGCTGAAGAACAGAATTTAAAGAAACTGCTCGTCCACGTCCCCGAAAAAGACATTTTGATTACGAGGCTGTAGATGAGCCCATTTTAGACCCAACCAACAAATTTAAAGTATGTTTTTATTTTTTTCTACTGGACACTGCT
Source organism: Sesia bembeciformis (assembly GCA_943735995.1). Classification (NCBI taxonomy): domain Eukaryota; kingdom Metazoa; phylum Arthropoda; class Insecta; order Lepidoptera; family Sesiidae; genus Sesia; species Sesia bembeciformis. Next base: position 5,000,820 of record OX031029.1, on the reverse strand, counting down.
ATCTCGAAATTAAATGAGAGATTCGATTTGCTGACGGAACACAATTCAGTTTTTTCACTCTTCCAAAACATTGAATGCTGGAATAAATTAGAGATGCATGAAAAAAAAATCTCAGTGTTATCGGCTCCAAGAAAAACTAACATTTAAAAATAGATTTGATATTGACGGGGAGGATTTATATAATGAATTAGAATTGTTGCCAATATTTTTTCCCAATGCATCAACAAGTACTCCCACTGATATTTTAAGCTATATATATTCTAATAATTTAATTTCTTCATTTCCCAATATCTCAACAGCTCTGCGTATATATTTAACACTGCCTGTTACAGTAGCAGAAGGTGAAAGATCCTTTTCAAAATTAAAATTAATAAAAAATTATCTTCGTTCAACCATGACCCAAGACAGACTGACAAACTTAGCCATTATAAGTATAGAATCCAAAATTGATATAAAAATAAATGATTTAATTAAAATCTTTGCCAACTCAAAAGCAAGAAAAATTGAGTTTGTTTGATGTATGTGTATGTACATGTAATAAATAGATATTTAGTAATCGAAGTTTTAAGTTTAATTTTGTTTTTTAGAGTAATAAATAAATAAATTATCAAAATTACGTGTATTGTGTTTTCTTGGTTGACTAGGACCCCTTTCATACTGTAGTGTGTCGTCGGTCGCGTGCCACGCTGCAGTGTAAAAAAAAACGAGGGCGCAGGCTGAGTCCCGCACCCCGGCGCAGAATAGACTTAAGACGGCCCTGCTACAAACAATACAATACACGTATAATAAATGTATTTAAAACAATCGAGTAATAATGTAGCTTCAATCCTATGATATGCGTCTGTAACAAAAACCGTAAGTATTTTGTATTTATTAGAGTACTGTTTTTGGCTTCCTGAAATAAATGGTCTAAAATCAAAACCAGGACTTCATTTAACCTATCAAGCTCTATGACTTTCAATTGTTATCTTTTATATTAGTGACGTTACTGAATCAACCGCCCCTGACTGGTCAATTTTGGTTTTAAAAGTTTCCCGTTGTAACATATCTTAACAATACCTATATAAACTTGACTTCTTAGGCCAATGTCCCAATCGACTTGTATAGGTGACTATAGGTTGAAACCGACTACCATAATACCATACCATTACCCTTATACAGAGTACGGACCCTGCTCTTTTATCATCCACTGCTCACATCTCTGGGCCGATGCACCGAAATATCAATGGGACCCATTTGACTCCATCCAACGACGTGCTGTTCGAATTGTCGACGATCCATCCACTCTCACGGGCAGTTTAGAACCCCTCAGCGTTCGGAGAGACGTTGCGTCTCTCTGTGTTCTACCGCCGATGTTCTACGGGATGTTCAGAAGAATTGTACAACCGCACCGCCCGCCACAGAATTGCGGTCCATCTGCATTTCCTCGATAAGGAGGTGTCGCGTAATGTTCTGTCCAAAAAATATTTTATGGCGCAAACCCGTAGGCTTTGGAATGAACTGCCTCATGACGTCTTTCCATTACGCTACGATATGAGGTTCTTCAAGAAAGCTGTCAATAGGATTTTGCAAACTCGGCGGCGTACCCACATACCTCCTGGTGTTGCAGGTGTCCATGGACGGCGGTAACACTTAGCATCACGTGGGACCGCTTACTTATCCGCCTACTTCCCTACATAAAAAAAAATAAGGATGCATGGCCTTAAAACGCCATACAAGCGGGTTGGCAAGTTCACTCTTTTAGATATGGTGTAAGTTCCTCAGGGCTTGTGATCGATTACCATTATAGTTAGAGTTTTTAATAGAAAGCACGTAATTTGAATTTCATAATAACTCCCTTCTCACTAACCCCACAGCCTGAGATATTACTGAAGACATTCAATATTTGTGTTCGCGAACAATCTTGAGACTAATTTTCGCGCGACACATGTGACTGATTACTTCCAAGAAAACTTAGACCTGTAAAACCAAATCATTATGATCCACGTCGTCAAAATACTCAAAATATTCAACGTGTCAAGTTAGACTGGTGGGTAATAATTAAGTTATAATTTCTTGTACCTCACGTGGATACGTTACATGTGTTTTCCGAAACTTTGTCAGGAATTGCCAGCGGCACTTAAACTTCAGTACAGTAATTGTAGGTACTTTGCCTAACGAGGAATAATTTGTGGTAACTTGCTAGTAAATATTATTTATTAAACTCGTACTTACATACTTTGAAATTTCCTACGTCTAATCAGGTTATAATAGCGAAATATACTCTCAAGATCTCTCAAACCGACATAGGTCGCAAACAGAGGTTAGACAATCATTAAATAATAACCAGACCATCACACTAATTTAATTTCAATCATCTTGAATCATTGAATCGTGAATTCGTTTATATCGTCCAATTAAACTTTTAGTAATAAATAGTAGTTGTAGCAGTTTTGCCGAAATGACAAAACGTGCCCTCAAGTGGGACGCACTCCGACTCAAGTGAAGCGAAGAATTAAAGAAAGTTCCCAGTACTGGATGAGAAGAAAAATGAACGGCAATTAATTAATGATTCTCAGTAAACATTAATAATTCTAAAAATTAGAATTAATGACAGTTCTAAAAAATCTTTTGGAACATGTAAAATTAATGAATGCTTTCCAAGTGGGAAGTACAAATACGTATTTCAAATTTTATTCATTGCTCATTAGCATTCCAGTTCAAGACATTAAGGAGGCTTAACCCTTAAGAGGCTTTACTTATTTCTGGGTTTTGTCCTTTTTTGAGTCGTTTTGATACCATTTGTAAAGGAATTTTATGATAATTGCCTCAGTTTATTCAACTAATGATACCTTCGCGTGAGCACTTTCTATAAATACGAGTAGATACTTATTCTATTTCTCTTCGCGCACCTTTTGAATAACTGAAATTGTTATCATCATCAAAAAATATATTATTATTTGATTACAAAGCGATTGTGATCCAATTAGGTTGTCATATAACTCGGCTGCAGTGTTCCACATAAATGTTTTTTGTATTTTATGCTAAACTCTATGTACGACTTTGTTGGTGCTAAATAAAGGCAGATAAGTGTTGCAACTATCTTTTACCAAGCAGCTATCGGAAAAGGAGATTTCTTATAACTAGGTGATGAGTATTAGATTAGATAAGACTAATGTACTCATATATCAAATAACAAACGAGATAAAATAATATGTGTGCTGTAGAAGACCTATGCGCGTGCAGTGTGTGCGAAGGAGCAAGCAATCAAACGAACTCGCGGTGTATCCACGCAACTGTGGTCGCTGCAGTATGGTTCTCATTTTTTTTATTTGTTCAAAAATCACAGTCGCTTATCTATAATGTAACAATCAAATACACAAACTATTTTTGAAATTTCATTAAATTCTTCAACATATAAGAAATTTATTTATTTAAACGGGTCTTAACGCGAATGTTTACCTTATGTATTTTACTCGACGTTTCGGTTGTGTTGCTCCAACCATGGTCACGAGCTAACTTAAGAATCACTTGAATTTATAGGAATTACTCAATAATTAAACAAAAAATAGTGTGAAAAAATGAGTAATTAAACTATTACTATATAATAATCTTATGCAGTGTTTCCCAACCTTTTTTTACCAGCAACAAATATTTTATGTCGATAAAATCCAACAAGCAGTTGGATTTTGTTAATGTCGTAATCAACCATAATTAATACACCATAATTATTCTTTACCGTATATTAATACATATCTGCTGTTACTTTTAGAGACTGAATATCCTCAATTACTGCCTGAGGCAGTATCTAATAATATTTCGGATGTTACGACAGGCAGTGTGACAAAATTAATTTGCCATGGCTATGACACAAGATACATGATACTCGTAACGGATCCATGTTTTGTCACTGGCTTTTATTGGTACACATATGACTATGATTGAGGTCGATTCAGAAATAAGGATATATTAGAAGGAGCATTCAACATTAGAGATCTCCATAGTTAGTATAAGAGTTACATTAATAAGGATATATTAGAAGGAGCATTCAACATTAGAGATCTCCATAGTTAGTATAAGAGTTACATTAATAAGGATATATTAGAAGGAGCATTCAACATTAGAGATCTCCATAGTTAGTATAAGAGTTACATTAATAAGGATATATTAGAAGGAGCATTCAACATTAGAGATCTCCATAGTTAGTATAAGAGTTACATTAATAAGGATATATTAGAAGGAGCATTCAACATTAGAGATCTCCATAGTTAGTATAAGAGTTACATTAATAAGGATATATTAGAAGGAGCATTCAACATTAGAGATCTCCATAGTTAGTATAAGAGTTACATTAATAAGGATATATTAGAAGGAGCATTCAACATTAGAGATCTCCATAGTTAGTATAAGAGTTACATTAATAAGGATATATTAGAAGGAGCATTCAACATTAGAGATCTCCATAGTTAGTATAAGAGTTACATTAATAAGGATATATTAGAAGGAGCATTCAACATTAGAGATCTCCATAGTTAGTATAAGAGTTACATTAATAAGGATATATTAGAAGGAGCATTCAACATTAGAGATCTCCATAGTTAGTATAAGAGTTACATTAATAAGGATATATTAGAAGGAGCATTCAACATTAGAGATCTCCATAGTTAGTATAAGAGTTACATTAATAAGGATATATTAGAAGGAGCATTCAACATTAGAGATCTCCATAGTTAGTATAAGAGTTACATTAATAAGGATATATTAGAAGGAGCATTCAACATTAGAGATCTCCATAGTTAGTATAAGAGTTACATTAATAAGGATATATTAGAAGGAGCATTCAACATTAGAGATCTCCATAGTTAGTATAAGAGTTACATTAATAAGGATATATTAGAAGGAGCATTCAACATTAGAGATCTCCATAGTTAGTATAAGAGTTACATTAATAAGGATATATTAGAAGGAGCATTCAACATTAGAGATCTCCATAGTTAGTATAAGAGTTACATTAATAAGGATATATTAGAAGGAGCATTCAACATTAGAGATCTCCATAGTTAGTATAAGAGTTACATTAATACCTTGTTTATGTGCATTTATTTTTAGTTTGACAGAGAATATAATGAGAAAGCATTGTTTGTTAACTTAGTTTAAGACCCTTGCAATGCATTGAATTAACCCTTTCAGTATCCACTGCTGGAAACGGAACTCCATATGCACATTGTCTAGTGCAGGGGTGTCCAACTTACAAAGCCTCAAGGGCCAAAATTATAACCTTGAACGTAGTTGCGGGCCATATAATAATACTTTAATTTAAACTTTAAATTAAATTATTATTATATATGTACTTTTAATTTTAAAGTATCAATAAGAACCTATGTAAGGTAAAGTTATTAATAAAACCAAAAGTAAATTATAAACCAGCATATTTGGTAAAAGTTTGCTTTTATTAAATTATAAAATCTTTTTCAAAAGGAAGGCATTTCAAAGTAATTTTCTAATTTTTTTTGTCTCTTTCGGGGGCCGCATAAAAAGGCATCGGGGGCCGCATGCGGCCCGCGGGCCGCCAGTTGGACAACCCTGATCTAGTGTATGAGGGATATACGGCCTTAAAATACCACTCTGGCCAAGCGGGTTGGCGAATCCATTTTCCTCAGATGTTGTGGTAGCCGCTTTGTTATGCCTTAGTCGCCTTTTATAGTCGACGTGGGTGTCCACGGGATTAGTGCTATTCTATACCCGGCCGACACCACACGGCACATTTACTTATTATTACTGTTAACTCGGTAATGGCAAGCATTACTTAAACATTATTGGTGTCAGTTTAATAAATAAACTTTTACCATGAATTGCTTTTACTCTAACATAAGTTCTCGGTACTGGTATCGAAAATATATCGAAGAGCAGACGGGACAACATTGCTTTGTGTGCTGTAGAAACATTCGACGTGTGTGTATGGGTGGTTGCGCGGCTGGTGCGAAGCGGAGGCCAGCCATCTCTCTTTGCCTTTATTTTTTTTAAATACTTCGAATTAAACGTGTAAGCAGTTATCTACATGTCGTTAAAGAAGTGTGATTAATACTACCAGCTACTATTAGACAGTAGTGTCACCGGCCGGCGGGTTGACACAGACCTCTATAATCAATATAGGTTCCAGGACTATCACGTTTGCCCATTAATAAATCAATATAGCGGTTAATAAATGTGCTAATTATTTTTAAATTCTCAGATTATTATTCGAAGTTAATCACAATATTTTCCTACATAGGCCAAGCTACTAACAACTAGAAAATTTCATACTTAAATCTATTGAAACTAGTTGAGGTTATAACGTCTCAAACTTATTCGTGCATGAAACACAATCACAGAAACTAATTTTGCTGCAGAACCTTGTATTTACTTACATCTTAATACATTTTAATTAATATTTAACAATGGGGGCGGATTGTCACTATTGTCGTGTCCACTTCGTTACATCAAGCGCTCGGAGTAAATGAGGCGTCCTCCAGCGAGATTAATGAAGGGGCCAACACCCACTAGTCTGAGCACAGGATACACAGTATGTGGAGGTAACCAGTGTATAATATGCAGTGTATAGTTCAAGACTGCTTACTCCTTCAGCGATAACTGTAATGAGCGGGTGGTCGCCTGAGCTTGCCGATCCTCACATTCTCCAACGGAACATTGCCACTCGTCTGATGATGATTGTTAATTCCATGTTAGACTCGCCATTAAGTCTGCAAACCTTGGACGACTGGCACTCCTTATTCTTCTGATGGAATATGTATATTGTTAGGTATAATAAATACCTACTATACGGTAAGATCGCATTGGTCATCTGCGATACCTGTCAATTATTTATTTATGAATAATTGATGATTATGAACAAGAAATGTAACGAAAAGTTAAGCAACGCAACATTATACTCCGTCCACTATGTTCTTTTCTCGATGACAGATCGATTTGTTGATGTCCGAATTGCTTCATATCGATTCGATTATCGATACAATTCTAGTAGGTATAATTAGTATTTGCTTCTATACTCGTAGATTCGATTTATTAAAAATATTTGTTTTAAATAATTGATTTATTTATCGCGAAAATGTATTTAATACGAAATCAATTTATTAAATCGATTATATTATATATAAACAATAAAATCAAAAGTAATAAAATTAGAGAACACTTCACTGTCAAGAAATACGAAACTTGATAGGCGTGTAAACGTCAAATAGAAAATAATACAGTGGACGGAGTGTAGACAGTTTTCTTTCTGATATTGAGTTTTTTTTATGGAAGAAGGCGGCAGATGAGCTTACAGCTCACCTGGTGGTAAGTGGATATTGTAGCCCATGGACATCCGCGATACATGCCAACATTAGTCCAAAATGACAAACGTTGACACGCCCCCGGATGCGCTGGCTACCTTTGGAGATATAGGAATATATTTAAGTGGGAAAGTTTTGAAAATGGGGAAGAATAGGACAGGATGGTATAGAACGGCAGATATCTCTCACTACTGAAACACGTACGTATATTGGGGATAAAATGAAATTGCGTTGCTTAAATTCTGTTTATCGAGAGATTGCCAGTGGCATAGGCGATGGACCATGAAGTAATTGCGACTACGTTTTAACCATCTATTCTATAACACACATAGGAAAGACACACAAAATGCAATGCTAATACGAATGCTGATGAATGACCACGGACAAATTTAATTACAATTTAATTGCACAAATTATCGTTTGTTGTGTTCTGTGGCTCAATAAGTGTGCAAAGATCAATTTTCCATTTTACATCTGACATTTTAGTACTGTTTATATTACTGTTAGTTCATATTCCTATGATAGTCTTTTCTATCTAGATAATCAGATAAAACCTTATATTAGGTATAAAAACAATTATTTATAAATTATATTCTGTACTGTATATCTCCGTTTACTGTGCTCCAAGTGGTCTGAAATAAGGAAATGTAGGTAGTTCTAAAATGCTACACGTACATACGAGTATCTATCATCCAGTCATTTTGCTATGTAGTTCGGACCGGTAGGACAACCCCTTATAAATTATGTCATACCCTTGAGGTCGGGAATAATCATGAATCGATATTTGTAAACTGATGTGTCATTATGAAATAAACAGTTTTCAGTTCACTGTTCTAACTAAACTAACTAACTGTACTAAAGGAACTAACTGTTCCTGTTCTAAACTACCAATTAAATATCGGTTTAAGTATTGATTTCAATCATCTTTTCATGACGTCATGGTGTGTGGAAACATTTAAATACTGGGGGATGATAAATTTAAATTTAGGTAGTTATATAACTACCTTCTGGCTAATACCGTCGACGAAGCGTAAATAGTTCAATGTTATTAGAGTTATCAATAATAACAAAGAGCTGATCCAATTTGTGCGTGATGAAAGATAAACAAATTAGCATGCTCTATCCTAATTGAATAATATCCATGTTACCGGCGCTCTATGTTATAAAATGTAATAAAATATAGTGAATATTGCTAGTAATAAATCAGTGAGTAATTGATAATATTATATTTATATAGCTATGTACAATATATTTGTATGCGTAAGGCTAGTCAGAGGATTTTTCGCATTTTGTCAACGTAACAATGTTCTACAAATAAATAAATTTTAATTTGAGGAAAGAGAAGTATTGACTTCTGACAACCAACAGAAGAGTCCTGTGAATAAGAATAAGTCTCTGCAGAATAATTATTTCTCTATATTAAAGGGCCACAAATAGCTCGAGTAGGTTAAACAAGAAAAACTCGGTCCGTGATGGATTACGGCCGGCGAAGTTTGCTGAAAGTACGTTGTAGTTAGTTCACAATACTTTCTCCAGTTTCTTCAACACAACTGTTGCTTTACTTCATATATAAGTGTAAACACAGTTTGTTATTGTTGTAGTGCAATGAAATAAATAATGTCTATACGTCTGTGGACCAATATTTTTACGGTTGTGTCTGACTACTTATCGAATAGGTTGACATAGATTTCACAGTTTTGTCGTTGTATATCCCTTGTATTCCGTAGATGTTTATAGCATGTTTATAGAAAATCCTCGTGTTTATTTATCGACGTTAGAGCGCGTAAGGTTTGCCCGTCCTGAGAGGTAGTCCATTTCGTCATTATAAGTACAGACTAGAGTTGGGGACTAGCACAGCTCTTGTAGCAGTTCTTGGAACTAATACGCTACACCATTCTGTTAACCATTGTAGACATGTATTAGCCTATAACGTCTCACTGCAGAGCACAGGCCTGCCCTAGTAAATCACTGTTGGGTTTAAGGCCGTTATCCACCACTCGGGCCCAGTGCGGATTAATGGATCACATACTCCAGATTTTTATTAAATAGACTTACATTGCACCTGCACAGCATTGCACTAGGCACAGCTACTTACTGCTTACTGCTAGGGCACAGTAAGGAGAGCCCTAGCAGATACCTTTTTCCCCGAAAACATTTAATTGCACTTTCTAATAATCCAATTGTGTAATTTATGTTTGTATAAATGTTTTATGTTATAATTTCATTAAGTCTAAATATTTATATAGTAGTCAAATGTGGAGATTTAATTAACAGCATTTATTACGTACCTATTATAACATTTGTATTTTGTGTGGAAAGAAATGTGTTGAATGTTGAAAGTCGTAGAACAAAAGTTGTAGTGTATATACGCGGTGCGAGTGAGTGAGTGAGTGGTTTGTGTGGAAATAAATGTGTTGAATGTTAAAAAGTCGTAGAACAAAAGTATAATTTGTTCTACAAAATAATTTTCACGAAAGGAATTCAATGTTAAATGGTCTAGGTATTTTTTATATAACCATGTATGATAATCGACGTGCCGTGTGGTGCCGGTTAGCTTTAGATTAGCACTACCTCTATCTCTTCCCGTGGGTGTCGTAAAAGGCGACAAAGCGACTACCAGAAGCACTGAGAAACTACAACACCTCTAAAAGAGTGGACTCGACAGCGTCGTGTTTTAAGGTCATACATGTACAAGACAATATAAACTGTCCCACCACGGTCGCAACAGTCTGGTGCACATAGAGTAGAGTACACATCTATAATTGTTAATTAAAATTAAAACCCCTTGAAACTTTTAATTTCTCTCGCGAGGGTACGTGAGATATATTTAGGTTTTGTTTTAAGTAAATTTTGTGGAAATATAATATCCAAACTTTTGTAATCAATCGCTTACCCGGAATATAAATTCCACGTAATTATTTGTTACAAAATTATTTATAAACGAGGTACGTGTAATTATGTAGGTATTGTATTATATAATTATTACCTACTTATCTTAAAAGGAAGGAGGGAGAATGCACACTGAAATTCCACAGTCGCTGGGCGCACCTGAGTGGCCGAGTTACCCCGCTCTCACAGAAGACTAACGGTCAAACATGTACTCGTACATGTTTTGGGACTGAGTGAGATATATGCCAGTGCCCATCCCTTATCCCATCACATCCATTTATTTAAGCTCAAATTCAAATGTATTTATTTTCATAAAATTATTTACAAGATGTTAGTAATCATCTGATTAGCTCATGTTACATAAAAATGATGTGCAAATTTAAATTCTAGCACTGCTGTTGAAAACATAATTCTATCAAATTGTGTTTGTGCATGTTGTTTTTAAAATACTTTTACCCACTATCCTTGCTATATATTTTTTATTTCAATAAATAAAAGTAAATTCGTAAAGTAAAGTAAATAAATAAACAATCTCAGAATACGTACCAATAATATATATATATATATAAATATCTATTATAGGGAATGATAGAAATGGGATGAAATTAATGAATCTAGCATTCAACGAAATTAATTAATTTTACCTTTCGTTTAATTCCAGGAAAACGATTGTATTTGTATCTCATTTAAAATAAAAACTAATTTTAACGCTTTTAATTTTTAATTACGTAGTTTAGCTTTCCTTTCCTGCCACTGTTGTCTAAAAATAATTCGGCAAATTTATATAAATTTCGAGAGAGTCCAACCCACGCAAAAATATTACAAAAGCATTCTTAGAAAGATAACTTATATCTTGTTCGATAACTTGACTTACACTTTCATAACTAAATTTTCACCAGTTTTTACTTATAAATTCAGCACATCAGAGACGCAAAACTTTTCAAGTTAGAAGTACTTACAGAAACTTACTGAAAGTTTCTGTAAGTAGTTTATATCCAATGTTTAGTTTGAATAAATAATACGAATAAGTTGGGTTTTCTTTCAATTCTTCAATAAGAACATTTTCAAAATACGTGACGACTGATTAGAACTGATTAGAACTGATTGGAACTGATTGGAACTGATTGGAACTGATTGGAACTGATTGGAACTGATTGGAACTGATTGGAACTGATTGGAACTGATTGGAACTGATTGGAACTGATTGGAACTGATTGGAACTGATTGGAACTGATTAGAACTGATTCTGATTGGAACTGATTGGAACTGATTGGAACTGATTGGAACTGATTGGAACTGATTGGAACTGATTGGAACTGATTGGAACTGATTGGAACTGATTGGAACTGATTGGAACTGATTGGAACTGATTGGAACTGATTGGAACTGATTGGAACTGATTGGAACTGATTGGAACTGATTGGAACTGATTGGAACTGATTGGAACTGATTGGAACTGATTGGAACTGATTGGAACTGATTGGAACTGATTGGAACTGATTGGAACTGATTGGAACTGATTGGAACTGATTGGAACTGATTGGAACTGATTGGAACTGATTGGAACTGATTGGAACTGATTGGAACTGATTGGAACTGATTGGAACTGATTGGAACTGATTGGAACTGATTGGAACTGATTGGAACTGATTGGAACTGATTGGAACTGATTGGAACTGATTGGAACTGATTAGAACTGATTAGAACTGATTGGAACTGATTGGAACTGATTAGAACTGATTGGAACTGATTAGAACTGATTAGAACTGATTAGAACTGATTGGAACTGATTAGAACGTTCGGATTGTATTTCTACGCTTGTAGTGTAATGGTAGTGAGTCTCGTAAAAGGCGACTATGGGATAACAAAGCTGCTACCACAAACCATGAGGAACTACACCACCTCTAAAAGAGTGGACTCGCCAACACACATTGCCAACGAGGCATTTTATACAATCGCTCATGTATAAGACAATATGCATGAGAGACCTGTGTCCAGTAGCGGACGATAAAAACCCTTTTAGTTACCGTTTTCACCTATAATTTTATATCTTACACTATGTACATATATATTTTTAGATAAACATCTATAGTTACATTACGAAAACATTGGCCGTCAGCTAATCCGGAAACACTCGAACGCGTCGTCATCCACGTCTATGAATTACTCTCTAAGTGAATACTTTATTACGAGATACTTTATTACTTTATTGCATAGACTTGAATGACGCGTTCGAGTGTTTCCGGATTAACCGATGGTCAATGTTTTCGTAATGTATCACATATTTATAAGTCCGTGGAGTCTGTCATAGTTCGTTATTGATTAATGCCGTGACCATCACAGCTAGTCAGTGCACTGGCCGTGAAATGACTGCACAGAAATACAACCAGCATATCGCCAATACATTTCCAATCTTATGGATAGGAAAATTGGATCTAAAATCGTTAATTTCTTTAGGAAACTAATCGCTGGGAAGCGAGAAGTGCTAAGGTCGCCATCCTGTTGGAAAATTGTATTGCAGGCTGGATAGGTTGTGACGACATATATATAAGTATGTATATAAAATATCTACATAATTATGATTAGGATACCGCGTATTACGATTATGTAACATTATTTTTGTCTCTTTCTATAGACAGAAATACTACACGGAAAATGCCCGGGATTTTATTAATTGGAGGCGAAGAGAACGGGCGGCAATTTCATATTAAATTACCACTGGGATAGGCGCCGCTCTGTAATCTGTTAACACCTTTAGGTCACGTGATCAGAAACAGGAAATACAAAATGGTATCACAACTATCAAACGTTACTTTGATTCATTTCTTATAAACTTTCCTGCATCTTTTTAGTAGAATAGTCTAGCGACTGCCGTATGTTCCACCTTATGGTAAGTAACTTGTTACAATAACCTTTTCAACCCCAAATAGTTATGTAACATTCCTTATATTCCCTCGGGAAGTAACAACAGCTTATTTCTTCTTCTTGACATTTTAAATTATTTCAAAAATAAATTAAGTTAAGAAGTTTTAATCTAGATAAAGTTATAGCATTCACAGAAACAGTTTTGGGTCCAACAATTGTCGTTCTATGTTAATTTATTCAAATGCTATGCTAATTTAACGAATAAATTCTTCTGTTAAAGTTCTCTATTTATATAATCTGTATCGGCGTTGATTTTCCAGGAATAAACAAATGAAAGGGAAATTAATATAAAAACTACCGCATTATTTGCTGCGACTGTTTTTATTTTTAAAAAAGAAACATAGTAACATCACTTCAGCCGTGAACATATGTTTATTGAGATTTTTTTATATTATTATTTTGTATGGTCGGAAACAGCAAAAGGTCTTTAAAAGTGAATGCCTTAGTGATGTAGCTGTCAGCTCTAGCGAACCTTAACAACCTTAACCGTTTTAGACGCGGCCTTTTAACCTCATGGGTTTAAAACATTAAAAGCAATCAAGCTTCATTAACGCTCACTCAACGCTCATTTTTACCACAATTATCTAGTAGTTTTTGAGTTTACCTCTTTCAAATACACTTATAAACTCACAGTATCTCTTATAATATTATTCAGCATCAATAACACAAAACAAATATCCATTGTAAGCCTCTTAAAGACTTATCCTATTAAAATAAGTGAAAGGCCCATTTCTCGATGTAAGTTAGTGTATCATTTCCAAGTTCTGACTAGCGTATCGTTAGCGAAGAGAAATTGACTTTGGAAAGTTTGATAGTGCCCGGATATTGAAACTTGAGTGTTGCATGTTGCGCGCAACCTTTACCGCACGCGGGAACTTGCTATAGAATCCTACGGTTTAAATTTTGAGAACTATTCGTAGAAAAGTATGTAAACATAAGGAGAATTCAATATGAATGAGAAAAAAAGGAATAAAGAAGAGAAACGTAGGAGTAGTATACTGTCCTCCTTAGAAAATAAGGCACAAGTGCTTTTTGATGATATTCGAGAAGAATGTAAGAAATATTGGTAAAAAAATTAATTGATTTGAAATCAAGCTACGAGTTTTTAATGAAAAAATAATAATAACTAATTCCGAATATGTTAGTTATGCTTTCGTTAAAAATGTTACTTACTACTGCCTTTTCTTATAGGCCAGTCAGTATAGTTATTCGAACTAATCTCCTCTTTATTCGAACCTTATACGACTGTATTTTTTTATAACTCTCGCAACTTGATTCCCAAAAATTTTGTAAAATTGGAACATTATTTATATATATATATATTCTAAACATACGTAAGTAATACACAAACAAAACAATTCTCGCGTCATATTTCAAAATATGCACATGTTTTTCGTAAAATTCGAAGTTTCTATTTAACTGATACAAAGTCATAGTCATAAAAAAGGTTCGCTGTGAAAGAGATATTGAAATATTGCACCGATAACAAATTCAATGCACTCGGTGGCTCCACGATTTTCGAAATAAAGGAATATTTGCTTCAATATTAAAATATTGCACGAATACCAAAAGATATGTAATATGTGGGTCGAACATTTGCTTCCCAAATTATATCTTGCATTTTCGTTTCGTTTTCTTTGATAATTTCCATGAGTTACTTTCTTACCAAATGTTTTGTAAAATTAAATATTGTCATTTTTCTCTCTTGTTTAGAATTTGGAATAATGTTTTTACAGTGTTATTTAGAAGTAACTTAAAATTATAATAATAATTATTATTAGAAACATTTATTGTACAAAATATTCAAAAGTACTGAACATACTGAGCATGTAGTATCTATATGAGTTTATCTATAGTATCTAGGTACTGAATTTGATCTATGTGGCAATTTGACAGCTCACCATGCTGAGATGGTATTACCTTAACTCATGATATTATGATTATATAGGAAATATAGGATATACATGATATAGGAAGAGATGGAATGCTATTCTGAAGCCGGCCGACACCAGAATATTACCCAAGAAATCTACAATATTAATATGAATCACTATTCGCTATAGCTATACTCAATATGTTATTGCACCTACTGCGCCATCTCTGCATAGGCCAAAGAATGACAGAGATAATGCTTCTAAGCATCAAGTTCGCCCTTTGGCACTTTGTGCAATAAAGAATAAATAAAATCTATGATCTAATGACGTACCTAAATTATTATGAAAATAATTTCGCACTCCGGGTGTATTGTACCCGCCAACGAGCAACGTCTGTCCAGACGAGAATGCAATCACCGAAAGTGGAATATGGCATAAAAGGTCGGGACAAGCGTTTACATGTATCATATTACTACCTACATACTCGCAATATTTCGAGTATGTATGTATATTGTATACACCTAGTTTAGATGTATACAAATATAACATAGATGTATATAAAGTATATATTGTATGAATCTTCCCTCAGATAAAAATATGAATTAAGTAATACTAATAAAAGAGAATATAACTAGGTTTTATCGCTTTGTAGCAGTCTTTTCCAGACAACCCTGAGAAAGGGAATTACGACTGAGGTAATAACGTAGCTGGTGCATATATTTACATACAGAGGAAATTATTTTGATACAAATATAAGAAAAAATAGATTACATACAGACTAAGTACAAAGTATTTGAGTCAATAGTAGATTGTAAAAAGAGTGGTGAGCGTCGAACGCTATTTCATCGCTAATGAATCTTTAAGACTCGAGCATTATAAGCTCGTGTGCCTTATAGACTCGAGCGTTAAAATCTTGGATTATTAATAAAAATAAGACTTTTAAGATAGATTCACTATTAAGGCTCGTTTGCGTTAAAAGTTAAAAGTGAGTCTTAAAGGCTCGCGAACATTACGCTCGCGTAGCACTGCAAAACTGCGACAATGTACATTACAGACGCGGCGGGCCGCAGCTCAACCCAATAATTTTAGTCAGTTAGCTGTTGACATTCAATTTTTCACAGCAAATAACTCTGGATTTACGTCCGTTAACTGCGGCTATTAAACGCACATTAGGCTCATATAACATGGATGCATAAATACGGCTAGCAAGCGATCCTGCAGTGCGCTGCGCTGTGGCGCGATGCGGCGCGATGCGGCCTGCCTCAAGTATGCGATGGTGTATACAAAATGTATGAAAGTGATACGGGAGGATTTTTGCAATGTTATGCGCTTCGAAGGGGCCCGCCGTAACATGCCAGAGCTTAAAAGTTCATTATCGTTAATACAGCGCTCATTTTTCTAACGTAAGTATAGAAGACACAAAATACTAATAAAGAACTTGTTATAAATTCAGCTTCAGGTATCTGCAGATCTTTCTGGAAGTCTGGATCATACGAAAACATTTCAAGTTCAGTACGTGCCGGAACTATAGAAGAGACTAAAACGTGGTTGCATTGCGCTTAGAGAGATGCACGTGTCGAGAAAACTCAAACTTACCTTCTCCATAAGAGCTACGTCTGTCTGCCTGTTTGTTTGTTTGAAACTAATCGATATAAACCTATAACATGCCTAATAGGCCACAGGCAATTATCGCCTGTGATGTTCTTTCTAAACACGTTATCCAAATATTCATAAAAATGACGCTGTTATTATATTTAATAGAGATATTCTACAAAAACTTACCAGTATTCTTAAACTGTAAGTTAACTGTTTAATGTCAATAAGATTCTGTTGATTCCCAAAATTAGTTTCTTCTTAATTTTTTTATAAATTTCATCGTTTTGTCACCGGCAAAAATTGTCTAACTTTTCGTAAATTCCTTTTTCTTGGAATGACAGTAGCCCCGCCCCAGGCTTGATGTATATGTTTATCGTCGCGGTTGACGATTCCGATAATCTAGTATTCGAATAACCTTGGAGTGGTTCGGATAATAGAGGTTCTTCCTCGAGGTTATAATCGAGGTGAAAAAGTTTTTGCGAGATAACGTTATGGAATTTACCTACTTCCCAGGCAAAATAGAATTTGATTTGTCTTTATAGATAGAAAGGTGACAAACCAGCAGTCAGTCTACTTGGTGGAAGCTTGTTGTTCATAGGTATCCGCGACATATGCCAACATCAGTCCAGAATGATGACAGTTGTTTGCACGCTCCCTGATGCGTCGCCTACCTTTAGAGATTTGCTGTTATGGAATTACTGTTGTCTTTAGACTCTTTACATATTGATTTTGAGTAAAATCAATTGTCGTTGTTCTTTGAGTATTTATTTTGGACGAAGCTAATTATCAAATCTCAAATAATTTATGTAGTGTTTTTGGATTGTAAATATTAAAGAGCAGATTAGGAGAGGATTTTAAAAAATGGTGAATAGGGAGTATTACTGGGTGAAGCGCTTTCTTCATCCCATTACACTCGTATTTAGACATCCTATTCATATTTGAAGAATATAATATACTCCATATTCGTTGGCATTGATATAAGCAAAGCCGCGATAAACTCTAGCTTGAAGTAAATCGCTTTCGAAAGAACACAAGTTTGGATGGGTGTAAGTTTCGAAGATATTGCAGTTTTGAAGTCGGACGGAAATACGCTCGCAAACAGATCTGCTCGAACATCGCCAGGAATTGGATTCACAAATCAGCTTATTCAGAAGCAAATAAAATTTCGTTACCACAAGTAGAACGAAACTGGTCTTGGAAAATAAAATATAAAATATCTATTGAGACTTGGATAGGTGGCACGAATATAAATTCAATTTATTACAAGTATTTCTTGAGGAATAGGGAATGGAAAGTTTTGGTTAGTGGCTTATAACACTAGAATTCGGAACGTAAAAATTCGACGAAATCCCAAAGTTTCCGACATAGCTCAAAGAATCAGCATGCTGAAGTGGCAATGGGTAATCCATATTTGTCTAAGGACCGATAACCGAAGGAATAGACGAGTCCTTGAATGAAAACAACTTACCGAGAAATGTTGCGTGGGACGCCTTCCGACCTGGTGGATTATCTTAAAGAAAATTGCAAATAATGACTGGATGACACAAGCAGAATATCGTATACAGTCGCGGGTCATGAGAGAGACTTATATGGTTTTGACGACGTTAGCTCAGTCTGTAATGCTTCTATCTGCTGTGCAGCTCAAGGCCTGGTCGAACAAACATTGGTTCAAAAATGAATTATTTTTCACAATGTGTTCGTCTTTATCTAGTGTCACTAGACCCAAAAGATCGTCGTTCTTCGTAAGTGGAATTACAGAGATTGTAGTGTGAGTGTGAACATTAAATTTAGTGTTATTTTTTTATAGAATAGATGGCAGACGAACGGGCGGGCCACATGATGGTAAGTGGTCGCTGCCACCCATGGACACCTGCAACACCAGGAGGCTTGCGGGTGCGCTGCCGATGGAATTATTGTTGTAGAATTATGCACTTCTTGCTAAAACTTGTTATTTATGTCAGTAATTTTGTGATTATAAAAGTATAGCGCCCGGTCTGGCCGATGTATAAATTAATCATTTAGACATCGGGTACACGGCGCGTTTGATTGGGGCGAGCACGTGACGGCTGGTCGCTTGATCTGATCGCTCAATTGCGCAACTGCGCGACGCCGTGTGAACGAATTCAAGCTACCCCATACTTTTCACATTCCCCAGACCAGAGCGGCGTCCGTAAGTGCCCGACTGAACACTTTACTGTCATTCATCTCATAGGTATAATGCTGAAGTGCATTATCATATTATAATAATTAACTCATTTTTAAATGGATCAAATACATATTTCAAAAAACTACATTCAGAACATGATTATTTGATTATACCAAAACCAATGCCTGTAATTTTGGCTCATTAGTTTATTTAGTTTTTCTTTTAATTCTGATTTAAATTACGTAGTATGTAATTCATTAAAATATTCAATTGTTACAATTAAAACAATAAGTACATTTTTATTTTTTGGAAACTGCTTAGGATTTTTTGTATTTTCTTGTATTCACACTTGTATTCTTGGTTCACAAATCACATATTTTTATAAGTTTGTTTACTAAATAAAATAGATAAAAATTCTATGCATTTTTTCTATATATTTCTCCACTTTTTGGTATAATTTTTCATTTAATTCACCGTCTACACTTCCAGCCCCACATCGCCAAACAACGTGATATCTGCGTCAACGTATTTATTATCGCGTCTAAATAAATTGCCGCGCTACAAATCAGATAAACTGTTATTTAGTGCTACTGTTACACACTTAAGTGGACACTTTAACACATAACTCCTACTTACGAGTACATGACCTATATAACGGTTGGAGCGCTGTTATCACTGCCGTAGACTTTTTACAAAAAAATATACAGTTATTGAAAATATATCGGCAACCTCTCGATATTAACTTTCACATTTCAATGAACTTAATTTGTTCTATGATTTTATTAATTATCATTTTATTTCCTTCATACAAAGATTAATAATATATATTGATGCAGGGTAAGAGAAAACTAGGGAAAGAGAAAAACTTTACTCAGAAACCTTTGCCAATAGAAAAAAGTATCCGTTTATATTTATTTGTTTGTTTTAGGTTTACATAGAGAACTAAGTATTCATAAAACAATGGACAGATGGACAAAGAGAGTAGAGATGGACAGACAATTAAAGAGCGACAATTAAACTTATTTTCGTATATGTGGATCAATTCCTATAAATTGTGTTGCATTTAATTATATTTGTAAATTCAATTTTTTGGTATGTTAATAATAGTAACTTCAAGTTAAACCTATGCAAAACTACTAATAAAAACTAGAAGAAACGAGGTTGCATTGAAAAATTTAAGAGAAGTTATTTCTAATTTTTTTGAAGAATCTCTTAAAAAATAAGTGAAAAGTGAATTTTTAATTTCTCTCAAATGTCCAAATTGAACGCACCTCCTAATTGTACCTCTATGATTAACGCAAAAGTTGACTTGTAATGCTTTTAGGCATTACGATATTGCGCACTTTGGTACGATATTGCGCAATAAATAAATGTCATCAAAATGCAGTTGGGTCTTTTTTCTAAGGCAGTATTTTGTTAGTTCCTTGATTTTCTTCACATTTAAAATGTATTTTTTAACTAAATACATGAATAGTAAGTATGTTGACCCTCTGTAGAGATCACTAAATGAATTAGCTACCGCAAAACGACGGAGCCGCTTTGAATTATTCATAGCATCTGCTGTAAACCTGTCTCTACTCGAACAAACTCCACTAACTCTGTGGTGATTCTCATGATCTTTGCAAAAAAGTTATAGTCGCTTGTATAAAACTAAAAGTTCCAATAATAATATTAGCTGAACGAGTTAACTACAAACCTTTAGACGTCTTTTTACATAACTGTATTAAAAATAACTGCACTTTCCAAAAAATTAGACAATTCATTTGGAAATTAGATTGTAGAGGTACCAACCCTTTCTTCCCGTCCACTGCTGGACATGGACCTCCCCCTTATCTTGTGTCTGAGGGATGGGATGTATGGCCTTAAAACACGACACTGGATAAAAGTGTTGACGAGTCCACTCTTTTAGAGAGGTGTAGGACTTGTGGTAGCCGCTTTATTATCCCTTAGTGCTCTTTTTCGACATCCACGGTTAGAAATGGGATGGTGCACACGGCCAACACAAAATCATACAGAGCAATTACTAAACTTTATACATTTAGCAATTGACATTGACGGAAAATATATCAAATATCCTAGAAATACACAACTTTCAATTCTCACTAATAAAAATGACGCGAGTTTTCAAAGTTCAAAAATAATCCGAGAGAAGCATCAATTTCGACATTCCATTAGGCTATCCAATTATTTATGCTCCTCCGTGATTTGATTTCGTTCGTACCTTATTTATTTAGGGCTTTAAATGTCGATAAAATCAAATTTATATCGATACAGAAGCCAACAGGTTATTTTTAGAGACAATATTCTACAGCGCTAGAGAATAAAGGAAAAAATAACCTAGCGTGTAATTACATGTCTTTTTATCACATATCTGATATATTTTTATTAAAGAATTGCCCAATTACCTACAGGTTTATAAATTGAATCTCAACTAATTAGCTATATCAACAATTAGGTACTTATCTACCTTAACCACGTCATCATAAAAAAGATAAATCGGTTGTCTTCATAAGTACACGAATCATTGCTTTCACGAAAGCGTGACGTGCTTCGAAGCCACTTTCTTAGTGTTTCCTTACTGAAGTTCAGGCGGCAAGCTATCACCGGGTGTTGCAGGTGTCCATGGGCGGCGGTGACCACTTACCATCATGTGGCCCACCCGCTCGTATACCATCTATTCTATAAAAACAAAAAGATCATAACTTTGCAGCAATTCCGCTAGAAAAGTACGAAATAATTGAGAAATTGAAAGGACATTGGTATTTTATTGAACGAAATATATAATTACTTAGTTGATTATTGCCTTTAATTAGAATCAGTAAGATAGCAGAGATAACATTACGCCAAACTACACAGAATCTCATTGAATGTTACAGTGCGCCGCGTCACTGATATCTTGGTTTTTTAGAAACGGTAAAACTGATAAGTTTGCAAGCAACTGGCCTTGCTCACTATTACAACAACACACGCACACATAGATACGACGTTAACTGATTCACTGAATATGTAATAAAATTTTACAGGCGGCTTTTAAAGCTTCCGTAACTTAATTAACGGTCTTGTCTATGAACAATTTTACATATTTACCCGTTTGTACAAAACCCATCTCGCATCAAGCAAGCAGTGACTCGTACCTTTCTACATAGAGGGTACGAGTCTACTTTCTTTTTTATAGAAATGTAAATTACTTGTCAGTTTCCAATGTGATGTCACTGAGCAGCCAGCTGCGTTCCTGTATGGGAGTAAAAGAACCAAACATCAGAACCTTTTCACCGCATCAAATAAATAAATAAATAATACCATACTGAAAATCCTAGTCTAGACCACTACGATTCTCAATATCGTCAACACACATAAGAAGACAAACACCAACCCACTCAAATATCGAATAACACACGTCTTTGCTGACATTTGTTTAAATACATCAAATATTTGTATTTACCTGTAAACAAATATATCTTCAACTGTGTATACAATATAAAACCCTACCGGCGAGGGGTTTGCAAGGTTACAAAAGTAAAAATCCAAACACATCGAATATTGAAATTGAAAAATACTCGCAACACCATATTCTCCTAAGCAGGTATCCTGCCGTCACAAAATGCTGAGCAATATGATTTAGGGCTGTTTCATTATTCATTAATGGATATAATATGATAGCGAAGGGTACCTAAAGGTCGAAGTTACTGCGACCTCTATAATTATATAGATATATACTTCATTTCAGATAACTGTTATGCATTACTATCGTTTGTAAAACAGTTCGTGATATTCTACCGTTTTTATTATAGGAAACAGTTAAGCAGCATGTCTATTGATAGTAACGTTGAATGCATCGTTCACGCATCAATAGTGTTACCAATATATGTGCTAGTCAATAAATTGGTAAATTCAGACAGCTAGTCCAGGGGTTTATGAAATGGCGCTGTTACCTTGAAAAGCTAAATGAGAAACTAATACGAGTACATAGTCGTAGAACTTGTTTACTCCGACCCTCGTCCAATTATAACTTTTTTTGTAATAGTACGTTATAAGTTCTGTTGTAATTTCCACAATTTTTAAAGTTTAAACTCATAATTTTGGAACCGCTACACCGATTTGACCCTTTTTAGGAATTTAACTGGATAATTATATGCAATTTACTCCCAAATTCGAAAGTCACGATCACTCCAATAAATAAATTCCTTCGAAATACTCCTAAAAACCAATGTGTGTGGTGTATTCTATACATAAATTCACAAGTTACAGGTACAAGCCATGCTTTGACAACGCGTTTGTAGATGAACGACATAACCGTCTAGCCCTTTTATCGTCCATTGCTGCACACGGACCCCCGGATGCACATTGTCTCGTCCATGAGGATTGTATGGCCTCAAAACGCCACGCTCGCTAAGCGGATTGGCGAGACCAGTTTTAGGGGTGGTGTAATTCCTTAGGTTTGTGTTTCCTTTGTTATCCCTGAAGAAATGGAGTAGTGCTATTCTAAAGCCTCACCCACATTACACCGTGAACCACATACATACAAATATTCCTTTTTGTAATTTCTAATTTCACGTTCATGTGAAATGTCATACATAACGTTTCGTTCACACGCCTCAATTTACATGACATGACCCGAGTTACACTAACGAGCATGATATATTAATTAGTCTGCGTATTTACATACCTGGTAATTGGCTGATAGGTTGAAATTAGTTTCAACAACCCAATTTCCAATTTAAATTGCAAATAAATTAAAGTGGACTCAACTCAGTAATTTATGGTAATTGATCGCGGTAATTCTGATTACAAATTTTGTTCCGCTTATTTAATTTTTAAATTAAATAAATCAAATTAATATCACAACACAAAGATCCTGAAAAGAATTCCCTGACTCATAGACCTAGACATGAGATACTTCTCATAGGACCAAAGATAATATATCCACAAAGATACCTACCATAAAGGAGCCTTGTATCCTACAGTGAGACATTGTAGGCCGATATCAAATACCTATATTACTATGTACCTACATATCCAAATTTAAAATTTAAATTTAAAAGAGATTTTACCCATAAATACGAATAGATCTCATTTTTATCATCTTTCGTAGATAAAACAGAAGACCGGATTAATTATACTTTTGCAGAATTAAAATATACTAAAGCATTAATGTAATAAATAAAAAAAATATTAGGATTGTAATTACAAAAATGATAATTATTTAATTTAGATAAATAATATTTATTTTTCATTATTTAAAAAAATATAATTACAAAAAATACCGATTAAACTAAAAGAAGTGTATATTTCTAAAAAGACAAATAAGATAATGTTGTTGTTCGAAAATTAAAATAAAATTAAAAGATTGTAAAATATCAAATAATGACATTGATAATGAACAGGCATTTCCACGACTGGCGCATATTATGTTTGAATCAACTTTAATGACAACTAAAGAGCGAGGAGAGACCTCGTAACTAACGCATGTAACACAAATGTGGAAACAAACAAATCCTCAGAGCAGAATAATCGTAGAACAACGATAATGCATAGGGAAAACCGTAACATAGCATAATAAAAGGATAGTCCCGTCTAAAAGGGTTGACAGGCACGTTATCGTATGCTGCAGAGGAAACAACTTGAGTTAATATAAAATTAATGGACCTACCCTCAGTATATTTAAATACGTAATCGGGTACATACATCTTCCCGCTTATCTAGGCTAAGCTTATCTTATTTTTAATAGAAATAAGGTAGCAAACAATGGGCCTGATGGTAAGTGGATATCGTCGTACTGTGTCATCCGCGATATATACCATCGTTTGTCATTCTGGGCAGATGTAGAATGATGAACATTACAACACTACATCCCTGGATGCGCTGCCTACATTTGGGGATTTAGGAATGGACATGGGCAAAACGTTTGAGAAAATGGGAAATAAGAAGTATAGCGGAACGAGGAGTTTTCCACATTCCATGTACAATCCTTGTCGAGCGAGTTGGGGTGAAATGGGAAGTCAAGAGTATTTTTGTTATCTTTGCAAGTTGCATAAATAAATAAGTTGGTCTATTTTTTCTTGCGAATAAACCAACAGGAGTTGATCTTACTCCTACTGGTAAATGACAGTACTATGCAAATAGTCCATGAATAGTTTTATTTTTATCTTTCATCGACATGTTTTCCACAATTAGTCGATAAGAACGACCATTATGTAAGAGCCTTTCCATGAGCCTTCTTAAGAATACTCGTAATCTCGAGACTCGAGACTCCGTGAATTGTATAGTTCAAAACAACAAGACCGAAAAGGGCAGTGGTAATCCAGTTGGTGCTTTCTGTAAAGGTCCCGAGTTCGATTCCCGATCGGACATTCATTTGTTTAAAGACAAATGTTTGTTCGAGACCGTTTGAGGTGTTCGTCTATGTACGTATCTCTGGGCCATTGAGTGTGTTCGACTATGTAGGCCATTGAGTGTGGAGTTGTTATTTAAAACAAGTAATTGTAATGCAAAAAATATTATTACGAATCTACTCGTAAAGTGCATGTTGCTTTTAAATCTTCTAAAGCTATAAGCTTCCCGAATAAATAAAAATAAATAAATAATAATTGCTATTTTTAAAAACAGTTTTTGTTTACACAGTCTTGTCCATTTTTTTCACACTGGTGGAGGAAAACAACGGTTTTTAATGGGGGTCGCGAACAGAACATATCTCTTGGGACACACTTTAAAACAACGTGTAAAAGTTTGTATGGGCTTGTCCTTTATTCCGCGTACTAACTTTGAGAACTTATGCAATTACGACAATAAGGGAGTGGAGATAACGCGAAATTGATGGCCTCTTTCGTGTCTGTTAACATTATCGCTGAACTTTCCAGGTACTATTATGTAGAATAATATGCCTTTTTGTATCCATAATGGGAAACTCCCGCCCTGTATTTTACGAAGATTACCACCCCGTTACATAGAATTCATAGAGAAAAGCTTGCTGCGAAATTAGCTAATTACCTATTTCATGCATAGACCTCTCAAAGCGACTGGTCGACAGCACTGACGTCTGTAGGGGGGTTGTTCCGGTCTGATCACGCGATCAGTTTCTTGTTATATCTGATCACGGCGTACGTTTCCTGTCTGATCGGGCGATTCTATATATATGCTAAAATAAATAAAATATTTTCCTAACTGATCTGATCACATTCCAGTTCAGGTAATGCAGCCAGCACGCTGGGTACTTCGACAAATTTGTACAATATGTACAATAGATACATTAAGCATGATGTACAACAAAATAATTTGAAGTTTCTAGGTTTAAACGCTTTACAGTATTCTGAAAATTCTTATGAAACTAGATATTGTAACAATACCTGTTACGTATCATACAATTAAATAGCTTCCTCAACAATACTGCCCTCTATAAAGCGCTACCCAGCATACGCTAGCGATATTATTTTGTACATTGCAATCGATTTGTCTACACTGGATGAATTTTAATTAAACTTGGCTTATTTATATGGTCCTGTATATATATCCGGTATGTACGTGTATATATATAAATATATATATACTTTATATCCCGAGTCATTACAAGCTTCCTTGAAAATTATTACAACGCAGGATAATACGGAATATAAAATGAGCTATTACTCTCATTACACATCCTGCGGTGGAGTGGGACGAGATTACATTATGGATGGGCTGAGATTGAGTGAGATAGGATGGGATATGATAGAACGGGGTACGAGTACAACAAACGAATAACGAAGTCGCGGACACTCATAGTAATTTTATAAAACAAAAACTAGCTGAATAGGTACTTGTACAAGGTAAACGAAGCACTGACCGCGTAAGAGGTCATTACACACCCCAGCAATTGCTGGAGTATTTTCATTTCACAGGCAATTATTTAATTTAGTGGGATTAGCGAGTTATGTCGATTGCGCGATAACGGGTCGTTTGGACGCGAGCCCATGACCTTGACGTTGCCTGCACACGCGAGACGCTCTTACCACGGAACATCTACATATCCTTCACACAACATTCACATGACTTTTGTACGCTTAAAATATTTGACCCTGATACACATTTAATAGATATTTGACCCTTTTATAATAATGTAACATCCTCAAGTCAAGGCGTTAAGAAATTTAACGCCCACGCTAGGATTCCTTGTGTCGTGGATCCAGAGACACATACAAAGACGAACTCTACAGATGCAACACCCAGACACGAACAAAGATCTATCTTTAAACAAATGATTGTCCGACCGGGAATCAAACCCGGAAGTTTTTGCACAGCACGCAGATACACTACTAACTGGGCTAATTGGTCGTAATTTTTTTTAAATAATTATATTAAAATAAACATACTAAAAATAGATCCATTAAATCAAAATCAAAATATCTAGAGAAATAACCGAGTTATAAAAGAAGTCAAAGTTAGAAAGGAATCGGGCTATTGGGTTTAATGACGCCACTGATACAGTAGCGCCATCACAACCATTCATGAAAGACAGCAGTGTTAAGGAAGTTATGTATTTACAATAATTTACAAGAGACGTAGAAGGTATCGCTACAATATCAATTAAAATTACAGTCAACTGCCGTATTCCCTTTAGGGAAGAAATCGAAAAAGAAATTTCTCGAACAACAGCCAAAAGCCAGAATAAACAACTGTTATCATCATCTGATTACTGTTATCCCTGTTATCATCGAGTATTTATCATCATTTGAACAGTTGTAGGCGATAATTGTATGTAGTTTGGTCTCACACGCGAATCGTATACAATATTCTCGCCGGAACCGTTCAAGAAATTCTCCTTATTGAAAACCAATTAATCCACCACGCTAGACCAATGTAGATGGTTCCAAAATGTCTCCAAATTAAGTAAATATAGATAATATCTCAGTTTTCTCAAACATTGTCTTCGTGCAATGACCAAAACATTGCAATGACCAAATTTTTACCAAAACATAAACTCGTGGTAAGGGCAACTGTCCATTAGGATTATTAAAAAGTCAACCTTGCCCCTCACGTAATAATAGAGCTAGTGCTTACATCGATTGCAAATCTCTAAACAGCAGCTGACCTGGAGAACGGTAGAATTTATTTTGGACATTTCATTTATTGTATACGTTCTCTAGTAATAAATGAATTAATCTACTGCACGCTGTAGAAAAAGCGCATGCATTTCACTACGGTGAAATGCATTTCCCGATTTATCGTATTCCCCTAGTGTATGTACATGTTTCGGTAGTGAGCAAGCTATGCCAGAGCCCATTCCTATCCTATCCCCCTATCCCTCCTATCCCTCGAAAGCACGGATCATTGAAATTCTGTTTTTGGTAGGTATAATAAATATTGTTTACCAAGCGTCCTCAAACCAACTAGAAGTTTCACAAACAACAGCCTTCGCTAACGATACGGATGGTATTAAATAATAATAAACAAATAAACAAATATTTACACGTTTAATATAAATGCATTTAAAGGAGATTTTATTTACATACCCATAAATACGAATAGATCTCATTTTTATCATCTTTCGTAGATAAAACAAGAGACAGGATTAATTATAAGTACATTTGCAGAATTAAAAATTACTAAAGCATTAAAATTAAGCATAACTTTTACACATTTTTCATGTGTTAGAACTTGCTACTTTTGCATAACAAATATGTATTTTTTCACTAATGCATAATTTATAATATATATAATAGTAATTTATTTATTACGTACGTACATGATAGAGGAAACTGCAGCATTAGCTAATAAAACATTCAATATAAATAAGGACTACATTTATTTATACTAGGAGAAAAATAAATAAAACAAAATATGTGACACCACTCTCAAATATAGAATGGACCAAAGACAATTAGAAAACATGAGTGCAGCATTACAACCTTCAACACCTTTTCCTGATGTGTACTCATGTGTCTGAAACATGTCGCTATCCACACATCAACGATGCACAATGTTTTGCAAACTTCACTTTAGACAGTGGCTTTGTCATTATATCAGCTAACTGAATCTCTGTCGGACAGTAGCTGATATTGAGCAGTCCTGTCACGAAGTTTTCGTGAATAAAGTGGTATCGCACATCAATATGCTTCGATCGCTTGTTAAAGGAGCCAGATTTTATAAGTTGAATTGAACTTTGGTTATCAACATATAAATTTATTTTTACTTCTGAATCAGTTATTTCCTTTAACAGGGATTTTAAAAACAATGCTTCTTTACAGCATTCTGCTGCCGCTATATACTCGGCTTCAGTTGAGGATAGAGCCACTATAGGCTGTCTTTTGGATGCCCATGATATTGGTCCATTAGCCATCATAAGAACAGAACCAGATGTGCTCCGTCTTGTTAGTGGATCTCCAGCATAGTCCGAATCACTGTAAGCATCAATATGCTCTATCGAGCTGTTTCGTTTGAACAATATGCCCTTATCTTTAGTCCCATTTAAATATTTCATTATTTTCTTCACTTTCGTGACATCTTCTTTAGTGGGATTTTCGATCTTTCTGCTGACTTGATTTACAGCTTGTGCGATGTCTGGTCTAGTTCTTGTGGACAGATACAGTAAACTTCCCACTGCCTCCCTATAGGGGTAGTCCTTCTCTTGGGGAGTTTCCTGTGTCGACTTTGCATCGTTACTTCCAGGTGTCTCACAAGGTTTAGCGCCTTTCATATTATACTTTTCTAGCACCTCATTTATGTAGTTCTTTTGGGTTAATTTAATACCTTCTCTAGAGTTATTTATTTCCATACCTACATACGTGCTCGGGTTTTCATTTCTTTTCATCTCAAATTTGGTTTCAAGTTTTGACAAGATATCTTCGATCCTCTTCTTGTCTTTTCCTATGACTAATCCGTCATCGACAAATAATCCAATTATGATAGACTTATCTTCATTTATGAAAACGCATCTGTCGGTCTTAATTGTCTTGAAACCTAAATCTAACATGGCTCGGGTAAAAATTTTATTCCATGTAAATGGAGCTTGTTTTAAGCCGTATAACGACTTTTGCAGTCGGCATACTTTTCCGGGAACATCGTAGCCATCGGGTGCTTTCATATAAATTTCATCTGTCAGTTCACCGTACAAGAAAGCGGTCTTGACGTCGAAAGTCACGAAGTGATAATTTTTAGATGCGGCAATCGCTAATAAGGTTTTAAGAGCAATTTGACTTACGACTGGGCTATATATTTCTTCAAAATCCAGGTTGCCTTTCTGCTCGCAGCCACGTACGACTAATCTTGCTTTGTACGTTCCGTCATCTTTCACTTTAAATACCCATTTGTTAGACAAAACTTTGTGTCCTTTAGCTTTTACCTTGTCAACTAGTACCCAGGTTTTATTTTTCTCTAGGGATTCCTTTTCAGATTTTATAGCCTTCTCCCAATTTTCTTTATCCATGCCTGACACAGTTTCTTTAAAGGTAAGTAAAGAACAATCATTATAATTTTCAGACACAAACATATTTACCGAACTACTTAGCTCATAGTCTTTAGTCCATGCTGGTCGCCTCACATCTCTTTGTGGTCTTCCACTTGAGTTGGGCGATGTAATTGGATTTTGATCAGGCTGGTAAAACAAGTCAGAAGTAGAAGTTGGTTCCTGAAAAGGTAAGGTATTATCTATTTTTTCTATTTCTCTTTCTTCTGTTTCATGTTCCACCTGTTCCGGTTGGAAGTCTCTGTATTCCACAGCAGGAATGTTGTTATAGTGCATCTTTTCAATTACTCTAACATCTCTGCTGATAATAACGTCATTCTTTTCCGGTATGTATATTCTGAAGCCTTTTGCGTTTTTCGCATACCCCATGAATACACCTATAATAGCTTTGGCAGTTAATTTCCCTCTTCGATTTTTATTTAATACAAACGCTCTATTTCCGAATACATGTAAGTGATTTGCTGATGGTATTCTTGTCGTCCACTTCTCATAGGGTAAATTTCCTTTAAGAGCTCTTGCTGGGCTTCTATTTATGAGATAGTTTGCAGTGTGCAATGCCTCTGCCCATAAATTTGGAGGGATATTGGAATCTAGCATCAAACATCTTGCTTTATCCAAAAGTGATCGATTTTTTCTTTCACTGATACCGTTCTGCTGTGGGGTGTAGGGTGCAGTTAGTCTTCTACTTATCCCATTTTCTTTAAGTAGATTATCAAAGTCTTTTGACCTGTATTCTCCTCCGTTGTCAGATTGGAGATTTTGAATTCTTTTCTTGTGGAAAAGTTCAACGTTGTTTTTATATTCCTTGAACTTTTCTATTACTTCAATCTTCTTTTTTATGAAGTAAATACAGCAGTATCTTGTATAATCATCTATGAATGTGACAAAATATTTCGATCCCGCCAGAGATTCATTCTCAAAGGGACCGCATACATCGCTGTGAATTATTTGTAATGGCTCAGTGGAGACTATTTCATCATGGCTTTGGAATGGTAGACTTGTCATTTTTCCCTTTATGCAGGTTTCACACGTATCTAACCTTTTTTCCTTAAAATAAAGTCCTCGCATCATTTTATTTCTAACCATTAATTTCAGGTCCTTTTCATTTACATGACCTAACTTTTTATGCCATTTCATCATGTCGCTTTCAGCTCCAGACGTGAAATTTGCTGTTTCCTCCGGGTCTTCAAATTCAAGGTAATATAATCCATTTTTCCTTGTAGCTTTTAGAATAACAATTCCATTTTCCATGATACTGGCTTGTTCCTTTTCAAATAGAACTTTGTAGCCGTTATCTGTTATTTTGCTTACTGACAACAAACTATTCGATAAATCAGGTACGTAAAGTGTGTCATTTATATTACATTTACCATTATCGGTGTTGACTACAACATTTCCTTTACCTTTAACTTCGGTAGTGTGCTTCTCTGAAGCCAATCTTAATATGTCTGTCGCAGGGATTAAGTCAGAGAGCATTTCTATTTTACCAGTCATGTGTGACGTGCAGCCACTATCTAGACACCACAAACCATCTTTGGTTTTCGTGTTATCCAATGTCAGACAAATATTAGAAATCTTTTCTTGGCTTTTGTTTACATGGCTATTTTGTCTTTTCTTTGACCAACAAGCCTCTGTTGAGTGCCCTTTCTTATTACAATTTTTGCACAATAATCCTTTTTTCTTTTGTTTTACACAAAATGCCTCTGAAGTTTGAGGTTCGCTGTGCCTCCGTGCTTCATTTTCTTCTATTATTTTAACTTTCAGATTATCGGGATTTGGCAGGACATCTCTCGACTCAATAGCTGTTCTAAAGCTGTCAAAGTTTGTAGGTAGACTGTACAACATCATTATACTTAACAGTTCCGGATGAATTTTGACATCCATATCCTCAAGTTTACCTACGACATCCATGATATTATTGAGGTGATCTCTGACATCTTCCAGAGGGGACATTTTTTTCAAAACCAGTTGCTTCAAAAGTGTAGCCTTTCTTGCTGGCCCTGTACTTTGGTGAATTGACTTCAATTTATCCCACACATCTTTCGACGTGTTGCAGCCCTTAATCTGTTTAAGTTCTTTTGGGGATATGAGTAGAAGAAGCTCTGACCTTGCCTTTAAGTCTTCCTTCACGAAAACACGTTTTTCTTCAGCACTCGCAGTCGCCGCTAACTTTCTTTCACCGCTAGCGATCTCCCATAAATCGCTTTTGATGAGAATCGCCTGAGCTTGTAGGCACCAGGTATCATAGTTCGATTTTGTCAACGGTTCTATGCTTCGAAAACTTGAGATCATTTTGTTTTCTTACTTAATCCTTTTATGTTTTATTTTAGCTCTTCCATTTGCAGCAACCACGCTCTGCTACCACTGATAGAGGAAACTGCAGCATTAGCTAATAAAACATTCAATATAAATAAGGACTACATTTATTTATACTAGGAGAAAAATAAATAAAACAAAATATGTGACACCACTCTCAAATATAGAATGGACCAAAGACAATTAGAAAACATGAGTGCAGCATTACAACCTTCAACAGTACATAGCTACATCATTTTAAAAGCAATCAAGACTAAATTTAGTATAATTTAATCAAGACTAATATAATTTTCTCCGTAAATACAAAAACACGATACATCAATTATTAATTATTTATTAAAGAAACGATAGTCAATTTTAGCAGAAAATTTTTGATGATAATTTTCTAGACAATTTTTTTGTGAATGATACACTAGCGCAGAACATTGTCCATGCAGAAATTAATGGTCTCTTCAGCAGTCTAGTTAAGAAGCACAGTTAAGTGATCCCAACCGCAGTTCTGAGTGCCTTCAATAACTCAGAAATGAGGCGAAACTCATTAATTGGAAGCGCAATTCCCCATCTTTAATTGGAATGAGTTCGAGAACACTTGTACTTCATTATATAATATACTAATTGCCTCACACACACACAGCAACAAAAACGTATTGGCTACACATTTTCATTTCAAAATAAGTGTTTCATTGAATGACATGCGACAAATAAAACATTTATTGCAACGTATCACCCAGCTTCACTTCTCTCTACAGAAGAAATGTCTTCCCTGAACATCGATGTTATTCTTCTAATACGAAAGGTCTATGCGCGAGCCCCCACGGGCCTAGGGTTCCAACACTAAAGGGAGTGTAATTAGTGCCAATGTCCCTATATTCATGGTCCTTGCGTTTTTCAATCACTTCTGCGGCAGCATTCATACATACAAAATATAAAAATCCGAACATGTAAACATAGGTGCATACTTTATACTAGCTCCTACCCGCAACTTCGCTCACGTACACTAAGCAGCTGTAAAAGATGTAACTACTGTTGGAGCACCGATATGATTGTACCTAATGGATGCACTCGCATTCAGCCTCCACATTTTCTCGTTCTATCCAAAATTTTCAGACAAAATGTAAAGGTCATAGGAGAGCAAAAACGTTGGCAAAAACTACGAATTTTTATTAGTAGGCACCCAACAAATAAATTGACAAATAGTGAAACGTATTTAATAGCCATGTGATGGTTTGTTATAAAACGTTTAACGTCAATTTAGTGGGCTTTTCGGGCTCTTTCTAACATTCGCATATTCAATTAAATATATCATGTTGTTTTCGAATCTTAATGACTAAATGCACCTAGTAGAACCATCTGTTAGGGAATATTGTCATTATTTAATTTAAAACTGTTTAATTTTTCTATTCCCTAGTATTACTATTGCCTAACGGATGGTTCCACTGCTATTTATTAGGGAATAATTTTAAGTCACAGTTATTTTATTTCAATAATTAAATACTGAACTGGAAGGCTTCGAAAAATATATAGTATAGGGACTTCCTCGGCGTCATTCCATCGTACAAAAAGAAACATTAATACTTATAATGATATTCATATTATTTACAGTTTTTTTTTCTCTACTGGTCAATTTCCAAATGTTACAGAGAGATGATACATACTCCAGATGTCATTCCGGATAATAAGTTATACAATAGCGAAAATACTAATTCATTACGTATGTTTTTGCGCAGAATCAATATTATTATACTTTTTTAATCTAATCTTTGTATTAGGTAATGAAAGATAAGATTATGGCGCTATTATTAGACTGCATACTGCTATTATTATGCTATTATTACACGCTATTATTACACGCTATTATTACACGTTAGAGAAAACCTTGTTAAAATACATTCTGTAGTTTTTGAGTAATTCTATTAAAAGTATTTTAATTTAGATAGTCTTCTATAACTCATCATCCTCGTGTCATATGAAGATGACACATTCACTAGCTTTCCTTCTAGACACTTAGTTGTACTTTAGTGAAAGCCCGATCAAAATCCGTTCAGTAGATTTTACGTGATGCTGGAACAAACAGATATACAGACAAATATATAGACATCAATTTGTAAAACATGTTTTGGGTTCTGTTTCTGTATCCGTATCTGTTGGTTCTAAAAAAAATTTTTTTTTTTAATTTACTCAATGTATAGATTGAACATTTTTCTGTTTTATTAGATATAGATACATACTATTAACATTATTAAAATCTATATCATTTATTAAATTTTGTCACCAAACCGTTGAGATGTTGAATTTTCCTATACTTTAACGGCATTGTAAGTCCTCTCTTCTCTTTGTTGAAGCAACAACTCGTCTCCAAGCCGAAAACAAAACATCACGTTCAATCAATCCAATACTTTTACAAATACAAAGCGTATTTACGTTCAATTTATCCTGTACAATAGACGTTAAGGGTCGACAAAAGAGTTTAACAATAATTCTTATACGATTTTCCATTCGGCTTTGTTGAAAATTGCTGTGAATGAAAGTGTCGCCATTATATATTCCGAATTTAATCTAACATTTATTCATTTTGGTTTTCAATATTGTTTTATTAATTTCACGTTCATTCGAATGAAACAGTAATCTTTACATTCAGATAATATGACAATAAGTCTACGCCATATTTTATTCATAACGTCTAAAAAAAAGTAAATTAAAAATAACACAATAAATCTATATTATTTATTCCTACCGAACAGGTCAAAGGCCCCAAGGTTGAATGGTAGAAACTGATGCTTAAAATTAAGACGGTATCCATTAGCATTAAGTGTATTAGCATTAGGTAAACATGCAATAAAGTATAAATAAAAAACATAATAACAATTGCTAATTCTTATTAGACCTCCTTTAGTTTGTTTATCATTAGCCTTATCGCAAAATTGTTAATCTTGATCTTCAACTGAGAAATCCTTTCCTTTTCTAAACTTTTTTTATTAACACTGTATCTTATATCCTTTTATCTGTATTCGACATTAATAAGGACCTTCCTCACCACCTTCTGATAAGGTATCGGGAGGTATCAGAAAGTCAATATTAGCTAGATTTAATTGGCAGATAATTTATCTATCAGATTTTAACAATTACTTTATCAGGAGGTGGTGAGAAAGGTCATTGATCTTATAATAGTAATAGATGGAGATTTCACAACCTCAAAGAGTGGACTGGTATTCAAAATGTTAAAGAGCTCTTCAGAAAAAGAATATCTGACTGCTAACCTTCAAATACAATAAATTTAAGTTTTTTGTCATAGATGGCAATTGTGCAATTAGCACATTCTGCCAGTGTCAAATGTTCTTTGCAATAAACAATTTCATAGTCTAAAACGTATCCTGTTAATGTCCAGTCCCGTCGAAGTATCAGGAGTCGCTCAGTAAAGTGATAGTAGGCTTACTGCGGATAGAATAGGAAACACACGAAAAACGCAGTCCTACGCTTTTATTCTGTTATCACAAACATTACGCACAAAAATCACTTTGAAGTTTAATAAACTATCACTATTAAACCACAAAACGCACAATTCACAATTTTTACAATAATCAAACAAAAACTGAACTTCACTTCTCGAGTTCCCGACAAAGACTCCAATATTCAATGTTATTAAGGATGCTTTTTCTTCAATGTATGTATATACCTGCTAATCTAGATATCTATTAATCGCATTTTTCATGGTTTTCTCTGTTATGTAGGATATTTATCGCAGAAGGTTTTTGAGTATTATTAATAAAACTGTCTAATAATTTGAAAATATAGCAGATTTTGTTAAATAAGGTAGATAATCCATATTTAACGATAAATAGGTAAAGCGAAATAAAAAAGAGTAAAAATGCTGATAACACGATGGAGTTTTAATTCAGAAGCGAACCGATGAAGTAGCGTACATGTTTTTGACGCAGGATGAATGATCCCTTGTTTATTCGCGAACGTGACATAATTCCTCAAAACTAACTAATTAGCCGTATTGAAGTCACTAATTGGCAATCAGGACGTGCTTAATAAACACGACACGAATTACTGTCAGAGAGTTACAATTTATATTGACACGAATCTTTAATAAGGAATATCTTGGAATTGATAACGAAATGTTTGTGTAGCGTTGTGGAAATTCACGGAAATTATTTTAAGGGCATATTCACATAGACAAAGACTGAATTGCTTACTGTCAATAATCAAACTGTAAGCTACTTCACTCATAATTTCAATCATCATTTCAATCTTGCATAGATAGACAGTTATAATCTTATATAGATAGATTTCATATGTTTACATTTCATTGTAAACATATGAAATGCACAAAAGGCGATCTTATCGCTAAAAGTGATCTCTGCCAGACAACCTTTGGGTAGAGATGAATTTTATTTTAATCCTAATATTTTAATTCTGACCAAATTATTTGTCAGTTATGAAGGCAATGGTTGCAAGACGCGAATACACAAGTTTTCATTACATAGAAATATTTCCTTATTTATTATAAATAGAGAAAGAAGAATTTAATATCCTACACATGGAAGCGTTTGTATTGATTTTGAGTTTACTGTCAGTAATGACATTCCATCGGGGAACTCAGCCAAAATTGCCCCTTGTAATTTGTTTGTAACGACTGTATAACGGTAATGAATTCATTTGATTGTACACTTATTTCATTACAATCATCAACTTGGGTATTTCCACTGTGCGATAATTTATTTAATCTTTTTACAGTAAGTAAAAGATACAAAATCAAAGTTAATGCCTCACAGTATTCTCTACCAATAACACCAATAAAAATATATATAATCAAATCAGTGAATTTAATTCATTGTGTAATCAATTGTGAATCATTTTTTTTTAATATGGTGAACGCGACAGCTAAGCAATATAGCCGTACGCTAGGATTAGCGTATCCTCTCGTGGATACGAGAGGATCCATAGGTTAAATACTAATAAAAATAACCAAATAGAAAGCCTGACCTTATATCCAGAGAGTAGCTATGACACAGCTTACGATCGCCAAGTGTTCTTCCCAGCCTGGTAGCGCTTCTTCTCGGCTTCTTGACTTTCCATTTGGTTTAATCGTCCTTCGATATCAAGCTACAATGCAGCTTAAAGCAGATACACTCGCGGTATGGAAAGGCACAGCATGCGCCAATTCCAGGGTCCAGAAGACCATCAAAAAGCGAGCTTAGTAATCGACAGTTGGCGACGGGAGGCATCGATTGCTAGACTGGCGGATATGCAAAAATGCAGCGATATAAAACGAATCGGTAGAAATGATTATATAAGATGTGAGTAATAAAATAAACCCTACAAGTTAAAAGCACCAATGTTATTGGCGCGATGTTACGGCGCAAATACCGTCACCTTTTTTTAAATCGTTGTCCAGTTGGCATTCATTACTACGCTGCTCGATATGTAATCTTCATTTAAAAAGTCATTAAAATTCATTTAAAAGTTGTTCACGAGTAATAATTAATGTAATAATTATTAAAATTGTCACAAATATCCCACACAGTTCTTTGTTTACGTCAAGAAGGTGGCAGAGGAGCGGGCAGTCTACCTGGTGGTAAATGGATACTGTCGCTCATGGACATTCGCGATACATGCCAACATCAGTCATCCAATTTCACTTCCCTTTCTATCTTTGAGGAGATGGAAGGAGACTTGGAGATTTAGGAAACTATTTGAAATAAATGTTAATCTGAACAACTTGATTAATTATAAAAGTGCATATTTATATTTCTTCTTGACATTCATTTACTTACACTTACATTTGAAATTTACACAGCAAGCAATACTTCCACGTAATTTAAAAACTTTACCGCTTTCCATTTTGATGACATTTGAAAGCTCACGAAAAGTTGCTTAAACTCAATATACGATGGGTTCGTTGGTACGGCTCGATCGATTCGGAAGTCGATGTAAAAATGCGAGTCCATTTGTTGCGAGGTACGTGAACGTCGGACATTCCTATTTTCAAACAATATAAAATCAATCGGCGTACCGCCCTTGGTCATTGTTCTGAGCACCATTTTTTTATAGAAAGAGGTGACAGATGAACTGACAGTCAACCTGATTAGGGATGTAACGGATATACGCATCCGCACCCGCTACTGCGGATTGTCCTCGTAAAATAGAAATCCTCATCCGGACCCTCCTCTTTTAATTTTCAAATATCCGCACCCTCATTATCTTCATGTTTTTGTAACGATATTTACAAGTATATTTTCGAATTTAGATATTCCAGTAAGATAATTCAAATTAAGTAAAATATTCAAGCAAGATGAAATACAATTCAAATAAGCTTGCTTACCTATGAAATGACCGATTTTATTACTGGCCACTTTGAGTTTCGATATATTTTCTTCTAATTCGAATTTCAAAATAAAACAAAATGCACCTAATAGCTACGATGTTCTTATTTCAAAATCAGTATTTCATTTGTTTTTCTGTACCTAAATTATGTTCATGTGATTATTGTGAAAATAAAATGGATAAGTTGAAAATTCGTGCTTTTTCAATATGAGTTTCGGCACCAACGCAAGTCAGACAGCTCACAATATCAATAGTGTATATCGGTCAAACAATCGCACCGTACATCGATGGTTTGAACGCTTCCGTTCTAGAAATTTCAATCTTCAGGATGAGCCCCACGGACGACATTCTACTAAGATTAATAACGATGAATTAAAGGCTATAGTGGAAACAGATCCATCTCAAAGTACAGTTGAGTTAGCAGCAGGGTTTGATGTTAGTGATAAAACAATGTTGGTTCATCGGCGTGAAATCGGCAAATTATAGAAGTACGAAAAGTGGGTACCGTATAAACCGAACCAACGTCAACGACAACAACGCGCCGAAGTGGGCACTGTGTTATTGAACCGTCACAAAAACTAAGGAATTTTGAATCTCATCGTGACTTGTGATGAGAAATGTATCCTGTACGATAACCACAAACGTTTTTATCGGTGGCTGGATCCAGAAGCTGTAGCCCAACAATGTTCAAAACGCAAGATAACTAAGAAAAAGCTACTAGTATCAGTTAGGTGGTCCTGTGCGCCGGTATTGTCCACTACAGTTTCTTGCTAGGCGGTCAAACGAGTGATGCAGATGTGTACGGTAAGGAGCTGCAGACGATGATGGAAAAGCTGGCAACAAAGCAACCAAGTTTGGTCAATCACTCATCTCCACTTCTTCTTCATCACAATGCCCACCTCACAATTTAAACTTACTACAGTTTAAAAACTTCAAGAGCTGGACCTGGAGACTCTCCCTTACCCACTATACTCACCGGACCTTGCCCCAACAGATTTCCATTTCTTTCGCAATTTGGACAACTTTTTGCAAAAAAAAAATGGATTCTGAAGTAGCTGCGATTAGGGCTTTCGAAGATTTCATTGATACACGAGACTTTTACAGGAGTGCATCGCATGGCATCAATCAACTGCCCTTGAGGTAGCAAAAATGTGTAGATAATATGGGTCAGTATGTCGACTAACATAATAAATATTTTTATGACAAAGTTTCTCATACAAATCGGTCATTTCAAAGGTAAGCACCTAATATGTCTAATAGTAATAAATCACTCCTATGATTTATTACTTAACTAATAATTTACATATAGGTAAATACATCCTTACCTTCGGATATTGATGAATATCAATATCCTCAATTCTCATCCTAATCCGCATCCGCAGGCTAAAATTTTTTACATCCTTATCCTCATCCTCTATACAACATCCGTTACATTCCTAAACCTGATGATAGTAAGTGAAATATATATATATATTCACTAATGAATATATATTTGGAATACACTCCAACATTAGTTAAAATAACGGACATTCGCACCATTAATGTAATTGATTAAATGTAATGTTTAATTTATAAACGGTTAAAATGTAATGTATTGAAGATTACTATTATTTACTACACTACATACATTAATTAATCAACTTTTTTCAGATAAAACTTATATGTTCAGTTTCGTCGAATTTCACTTTTTTTATTTTGAGCTTCGGATTTTTTCCTCTGAATAATCCTTATCTAACCTGTCTCTTTCCTTTACAATGTGTGGTCAGACATCTCTTATAAACTGTCTGGACTCTTTTTACTTGCACGTCCATATTATCTTTGGTATATTAGTGCAACTACGTTAAATATAAGAATGTATGCGTGATAGAATTGCAGTTGAAAGGCCGTCCATTAATTTTGTACCGATGGACTATTCCAATAACTTCGGAGACACTGTTTGCTCACTCATTGTACTCCACGCCCGCCACTTCCAACTGAATAGAAATGACGTTATGCTGGAGACAAGTATAACTAAGCTACACATGTACATTTCCCAGCTCTTATTAGTATTATGGTAAGGTGCTTATTCTCATAGTTCGACTTGCGCTCTAGTACTAA
The DNA here is from genome assembly GCA_943735995.1 of Sesia bembeciformis. Classification (NCBI taxonomy): domain Eukaryota; kingdom Metazoa; phylum Arthropoda; class Insecta; order Lepidoptera; family Sesiidae; genus Sesia; species Sesia bembeciformis. Next base: position 4,959,900 of record OX031029.1, on the reverse strand, counting down.
CTAAATCCAGTAAAACCTAATCCCTCTTATTATATAAATTAACAAGGGTTTTAAGATCTATGTAACAAATGTCTAAAGTGTCTTTCGCCCAATCAAATTCGTTAAACGCCTCTTATATCATGATTTAAAAACGTGTTAATCTTTGGAAAATTTTGATGTTATCTACCTACTATTGCATAAATCTTGACATTCGAATTTCTGAAAAATTCACTTAATCTCGACTAAAAGTCTTCAAAGTACCGTCACACACTGCAAACGTAACCAGCCCTTTAACAGCCATTACTGGATAATACCTTTTCATTCACATAGTCTCATGCATGAGAGTGATATTGCCTTAATTAAACTCTATGGAGGTTGAAATGAAATTTGACATAATAGTAATTTAGTTTCGGTTTAAAGTAATTTAACCTCAGTTAAATGATTCAAATCAGTACTATACTTTCAAAATTACGACGGTTTAAACAATCCAAAAAATCCATTAATAATTAATTGTACCTATATTAAACAATATATTTTGGATAGGACTTCTACATTTGCCAAGACATTTTTTTAAATTAATATCTAAATTTCCGATTGGTCTACGTTCGTGTTCTAATGGAAGTTACAAAATAATATAATATTAAACAAAGAACTGTTCAATGTTCTTTCTAAATTCCTACAACAGGTCTTAGGTCTTAGGACCTATTATAGGAATTCTATGTAGGATTAGAAAGGAAAACATAAAAGGCAATGATAAATTTTGGAAACTACAATTGAGACCCGCACTTGAACGCCAAGTAAAATACAACATTTTATTGTCAACAAAATTTATGTCGCCGTTCACGAACTTTTCTAATAACTGTACTTGAAAAAACTTTTCCAATAACAAGTTAAAATGAGACGAAAAGGTTTTATCTATTTAGAACATGTGACCATTATTTACTTGACTTAAACAAAGATTAAACTATAGACTGTTTGGTGGTATTCATTTTAGCGGTTTCTATACCATTAGTAACACATGAATATTAATGTTTTTAACGATTTAATAGAGCATCTACATTTTACTAGGCGGTAAGTTAGGGAAGCAATTCATTTGAGTTGTATGATGAGCAGTGCCATCACTTCCGGTTCTGCCTACTGCTATGGTAAAATTCGTTTTCGGACGGTTGCCATACACTCTTATTCTTCTTTTTCCCGATGTTATTCGAAAAATAATTAAATAAGCAACATGTACATGTACGGTAGGGCTACCGTCGCTACATTCCTTTCCTTCCTTCAGTATTTTCTGTACCTTACATGTTGCTCATTTAATTATTTTTCGCTCATTAAATTGCTCATTAATTACCCATGGTGCCCCATTGGTAACCTAACCCCAGGCACCTTGGGTGTAAATAATGAAATAATGAAAAAATAGTAATCCCAATGTCATCACGAAGTCGAAGCAGGACTCCCGGCGACTTTGTATTGACATTCTTAGTATTTTAAAATTATTTACTTCACTTATTCAAAAATAGGTCGTTTTGTTGATCGTGATAAACAAGCACCTGCTTAATATTTATTATACTTAATATTTATTATACTTAATATTTATTATATTTAATATTTATTATACTTAATAATTTATTATACTTAATATTTATTATACTTAATATTTATTATACTTAATATTTATTATACTTAATATTTATTATACTTAATATTTATTATACTTAATATTTATTATACTTAATATTTATTATACCTATATTTAATATTTTCTTGCCGCGCTCGTTTAAGTACAATCCATTTTTTCCTTCGTACACCACCCGCTCTGCTACTCCACTTTTCTTCGTACACCACCCGCTCTCCTACTCCTCTTCTTCGTACACCACCAGCTCTGCTACTCCACTTTTCTTCGTACACAACTCGCTCTGCTACTCCACTTTTCTTCGTACACCACCCGCTCTCCTACTCCTCTTCTTCGTACACCACCAGCTCTGCTACTCCACTTTTCTTCATACACCACCCGCTCTGCAACTCTTCTTTTCTTCGTACACCACTAGCTCTGCTACTCTATTTTTCTTCATACACAACACGCTCTGCTACTCCACTTTTCTTCGTACACCACCCGCCCTCCTACTCCTCTTCTTCGTACACCACCCGCCCTCCTACTCCTCTTCTTCGTACACCACCCGCTGTGTTAATTGTGTTAATACACCACCATCTATTTTCATTACTTAATTTTTGACCTTTTATCTTTTTATAGACTTGCAATACGATAGCTGACTGTTTACAGAATAATTTCCAACATTTTTAGTTACCTAATTATATAATTATCTGAAAACAGTCAAACATTCAAACGGTCAATAACCTCCAAGAAGACAGTCACTGTAGTTATCCTGAAAAAACGCTTTTGTTACCCAAAAAAGTCAGTGTCACCTAATTATTTTGTTCTATTCGTTGTCCTTGATCCTTGATTTCGTTTAGACATAGACTAACAAACAAAATAATTATTTTCTCCTGGGCATATCTCTTATATATATAAAATTCTCGTGTCACAATATTCGTTCCCGTACTCCTCCGAAACGGCTTGACCGATTCTCATGAAATTTTGTGAGCATATTGAGTAGGTCTGAGAATCGGCCAACATCTATTTTTCATACCCCTTAGTGATAAGGGTTGTCCACCTTTAGCGCCGGGCAGCCACAGCAACGCGTGGCCGGGCACAGCTAGTTATAGATAAAGATCATAACAGTGTAAAGATAGAGTTCAACTACATTCCAAAGTTCAATTCAGTTCAGTTCAGTTCAGTTCAAAGGTCATTGACAAGGGTTTAATGCAATAGTATCGCTCCTAATGACGTCTTTGTGAAAACTAAGTTGCATATCAGCAGCGTTCATCTCCAAATGTCATGCCTACAATGCGAACTGCCATTATCGTTACCCCTTGACACGACGACGATGGTGAGTATTGGTTGACCGCTTTTCACATAGGAACGAAACGTCACGATTGCGTTACAAAATATGAAAATGTGTATTAAGGCTTATTTGTGAACTCTCTAGGACTTCATAAATCTATGATCTGAACTATGTTACTTTAACTTTTAATGGACAGAATTGTAATTATTTTTACCCAATGACTGCGCAGTCAAAAAGGAAGGGTTATGTATTTTCCAGCCTAGGTATCTATACTCATATAATAGAGAGTGCAAATTTTGTGAGTTTGTGTATTATGTGGAGAGTAATCTCCGGAACTACTGCACCTATTTGAAAAATTCATTCACCATTTGAAAGGTACATTATTCCAGATGGACATAGGCTATATATTATGTACAAAAAAATTGCCGGGTATGCAACGCATGCCGGACACAGCTACTATATGATAAAAGACGACTAAGGGATAACAGTCGCTACTATAAGCCTTGAAGAACTTCACCACCTCTAAAAGAGTGAACGCGCCAACCCACTTGGCTAGTATGGCGTTTTAAGGCCATACATGCCTCATATACGTATGTATGGATTTTCCATCCTAATTTCAGACCTCAGCAAATGAGGTGTCAATCTATACATGTATATTTTTTTGGAATAAATCCAAAATGTACAAAATAAATCATGCAAAACGTAACTGAGGACGACGTGTGAATGTGAAGAACAGCTTACCGACTCCGACAGAAAAAAAAACCCTGAACGGAACACGCGTGAAGTCCGCGAAAACCGTCCACACTCGCGTTCACAGCTGTTCACGGCGTGAGTCTAGAGCCGGCTTAACGATAATACGATAAATTGGTCGATCATTGGCGTTATTAAATAATAAGACAAGCAAGCAAACTCGACGTACTCGAAAATAATATGAAACTATTATAATAGTTCCGTGAACTTCTACTTTATTTTTTACTTTTACCTAAGATCAATATGAAACAAACTTTAAATCGCTAGGTCATTAACGTTACAAGTATTGTTTACACGACGAATGATACAATACAGTTATATTGCAGTACTCAACACCGCTGAAAACTGATAACATATTAATATCGATATGTTGATTTTGTTTTTAATTTAATTTCGGTCATTTTTCAAGTGTAGATAAAAATGTAATTACTAATTACGTATTTAATATTATATGTAATGTGAGATTATATTTCCTACAACAGAAAGTGAGTTCAGTTCATGAGTATAATGTTTTGAGTTATTTCGTTACGCGTCAGTGTGATACAGGAGGATTGTATTAAACCGGTGGAAACGTGAGCGGAGTGTGGATAGTATTAAATGTTTTCCGATAACATTCCGCCTCGATTGGAACCCGTGGTTGTGAATTGACTTGTATTCTATTTTATACGACGGATTAGTGTTTAATAAAATATGTACCACACCGTGCCATCGACTTGTATCTTTGAATTCACCATACCATGCTACTGGTGGAATATGAATTTTTTTTTTATTGGTAACCAAATAGCGATACCTACGTAATATATATAGACAAAAAATAAAGTTAAAAACAAAGGCCTATATAAGATCACACTAAATAGTTATTAAACATATCTATTACTAGCTATATCGAGATGACAGCAAATTGCCGTCGGTCATACCTACTCAATACAAAATCATAATAAATAGGTAATACCTATGATACTATAATATCCTATGTTCTATGTGCTTATGTATGTATATTCGTACGTGTGACTCTTCTCTTTCAATGACTACAGACAATTTTTTTAAATCGTCGTTAGGGCAGAGAGATCTTCCACTGCGCTTGTCAGGACTGGTCTCCACAATTAAACCGAATGACACAATTAATAAATTTCATAATTCATAGTTACATTATTGAATAGTTTCTTAGCCAAATATCTGAAATTTGAAAATTACATATTGGTATTAGGTTCTATATAACACCTGGGGCAACACGTTCAAAATTAAAATTGCTTCTAGAGCGAAGCCTCAAAGAGATTAATTAGTTAGTGGATCTACCGAGGCGATACTTTACACTATTGTTTCGAGTTTTTTTTTATTGCAAGAAAGCGGCAGACTAGCATACAGCCCACCTTTTGGTGAGTGCATACTGTCGCCCACAGTCATCCGTGGTACATGTCAACTTCAGTCCAGAGTGATAAACGTTGGCTCGCCTCCGGATACGCTACCTACGTTTACAGGTCCTGTACAATTTTTCTTTTCAGAGTTATTCACTACAAATGTTGATACGAAAAAGAACGGTTATTACGTACACGAAGCGAAAAAGCGAACATAACGAAGCCGCGATTTATAGCCTTTGTCTACGTGTCAATTATTGCAATCCCGTGTTTTTGATCTTCGTTATTTACGACACCATTTATTTTCTTTGATGCCTTATACACTTTGTTCGTCATTTCTTCTCTGTTGTTGGCTTTCACTAAGGTCAGCAGTTTCATTAATCGCTAAAAGATTTTTAATAAAAGGTGGTCTACTTTTTAATGGTTTTAGAACTTCCTCGGTAGGTGTTTCTGATTTTGATAATTCGGGCCACATCTGTTACAGAACCGATAAAATCAATAGCATTAGACACGTCCCCGAATGGAAACCGCGTACTGGGAAACGTAGCGTGGGACACTCTCTGGCCAGGTGGACTGACGACTTGAAGAAAGTCGCCGGTGGGGACTGGATGAGATGAGCAGAAGACCGTGTGTAGTGGCGGTCTTTGAAATAGGCCTTTATCCAAGGGTGGAGAGACAAGCTGATGGTATGAATTCTGTTTTCGTCACCAACTTTAAAATTGAAGTATTATAATAATACTTCGCCATGAGTGTCTTAATACAGATCTTTGCTAAGGTACGCCACAGCATACGATATTCATATACATAAACTCGCAAAAATGTGGTATTAAATAACACAAGCGGATTCTCATTTGCATACCCTTTACGAGTAAAGGAAAGTGTGATATCGCAAAGGAGAAATGTCGCGGCATTTTTTTACGTATTTTGCTTTGAAATACAACATGACATATCCAGGGTCGTGGAGGAGAGCCAGCTGAATCCGCTTCTACCAAGAAACTATCGAATTCTATGTATTTTCACTATATAATTTATTATAAATGAGTATCTGCCTCTGTAAAGTATCCGCACCCGCACACCAATATTATAAATTCGAAAGTGAGTTCGTCTGTCTATCTATTTGTTTGTTCCGTCTTCGCAAAAAAAAACTACTGAACCAACTTTAATGAAATTTGGAAAGTAGGTGGCCTGAAAAGCAAAGAAGGACATAGGATACTAAAACAAATTCCACGCTGGCGAAGCCGCAGGTAAAAACTCGTATTATAATAAAGGTATGTCGCATCAGTTATCGAATTCGAAAACTTAAGATTCATTTAAGGCGGGAGTTTTTCGAAGGCCTGCAGACCAGGAAATCAGTAAAAATCTAGTACAAACATTCATCAAGTAATCATCAAGTAATCACTGTTATCACTGGTATCATCGTGTTTTCATCATCATGTAAAGAGTTGCAGGGGAGAATCGAATGAAGTCTGGTCGTATAATAGAATCGTATGCAATATTCTCGCCCGAAACCTACGAAAAACTCTCCTTGTGTTAATGAGTCATTACGCTGACGTGAAGCGATCGATTCAACAGCGTTTCTCACTTGTTTCGACAATCACAAAATAATAAGGTTGATAGATATAACTTGAAACAGAAACACGATCTTAATTTTTTATTAGATATTCTTCAGAACCACACTACAACAGATCACACAACAATAAATAATGTAATATTTGCTTAAAACTGAAAGTATCTATTAAGTATCTATCCTTTATTAATTCCATTTCTATTATGAAAAATTGAAAAAAAGGAATGAAAAAAGGGAATAAATTGGCCATTAAACTACACGTCTGTATAATACCAAGTGTAGGAGTATTTTCCTATTTCCTATTCCTATTTTCAACAGGGAACTTAATTAATTAAAGCGAACTCATTTTTTACCGTAATCGCTACACGATCAAAGTAAACATTGGACCAAAAGACTTTTAATAAGTATGCTAATCCAATTTGCGATACCCTTTCTCCCGGGGTCTATTTTACTTTAAATGAATATCAAGTTATTTAGCCATAATTGACTGGCGTTGTGGACAAAAGAAAAATTTCTGCTGAAATATAATTTTAAAAATAATTGCACTAACTTCGTTAAATGTAATTAACAAGGTTCCTTTGCATTACTTCACCATTTTTTATCGAGGTCGGATTAATGTCGCTAAGGAAAACTTTCGTTAACTATATATTTAACTTGCGACCCGCCCTCGCTTCGCTTCGGTTTATAAGTTTTTTTTTTCATAATTTTAAAATGAAGTGTAGCCTATATTAGACACGAATAATGTAGCTTCCATTTGTGAGAGAATTTTTGAATTTCAGTAGTTCCAGAGATTACCCCCAACATACACACAAACAAACACATTTACCTCTTTATTATATTAGTATAGATATACATACTACATACATATCTGCTAGTATATAAGTACCTAAGAAGTAGCGAATCTAACAGTTCAAATATAACTTTAGATACTCCTAGTGTAACAATACTCTTTGGAGTATTGTCCTTTACCGAACTTATTGTTATTAATCCTTAAGAACCCCCCCCCCCCCCCTACTGGCCATCAATACACATCTAATAAAAATAAAAATACACCCAATAATTATATATATATGTATATATTTATAATTTTATGTACGAAATTGAGATCCATGCGTAACCAAGCGATCTGAAGGCTTTACTGTAGTGCAGAAGGCACATCTTTACGGATCATATATTTTTTTTCTTTTTTTTAAGGAACTTTTATGCCTTGACACATGTCAGTTCCATCGTACGCTGAACTTAGATTCTACAACAATAGGAATCATAAAATAGACATCAGAATGAATCAGGCCGCAGGCATTTGATGTTTGTAGCAAATTTAGATTTGCATAGGCGCCAGTTTTTAGGGATAGCAAGAACTTAGGTAAACGATAACACTCGAAAAAGTATTGTTACATTAGACCCGAATAAAGACTATACGGTTTAAGAAAGCGGAGTTGTTTTTATGACTCCTTGTGCACTCTATCTAATTCTTAGAATAAAACTATCTCTCTCTCTAGTAGTTGTATGTTGTTGTAGCTATAATAGTCTGAGTCGATGTTAGCGCTTCTGTGAGTTCATACGTCCAACAAGTTGGAAAAGTGTGAAAAAGTGGTAAATCTATCTATCTACCTATATATCCATCTATCCGACCCCTTATAACCAGGTATTGGTGATAGAGCTTATTCATATTGCAATCACGTTACCTAAAAACCTCTGATTTCGATTAAACAATTGATCGAGTAAATTATACATCTATTTACTTACGTTTCCAATTAACTTCACATAGTATTTTATGTACACCGTTTAAAAGGAGCATGACCGCGAAGTTTGATACGAAATGGAAGTTAAAGCATAAATTGTGGACTGGGCAAGTGTTAAAGTGTCGTTTGGCAGAACCGTAATAAAATAGTCCGAGGACGGTGCGAAGAGCGTGACTTCTATAAACTGCCAGAACATTTCAAACATTTAACAAACAAATAAAGTTGAAAATGTCTGTCTGTGATTTGCGAATATTTCGGCCGGGAAGACAAAGTTTACGGTATATTCAAATATAATCGAAAAATGTCTATATTTCTTAATCGCAATACTACTGTTATAATTATATATATATATATATATATACAAATATACTGCTATATATACAAATATAACAAATGTTATCTTCTTTTTTCTAATATATAAAAATTAATGTTTGTTTGTTTGTAACGTATGCGTTCCTATACCATTCATCCGATTGCGATGAAACTTTGGTGAGTTGTTGTGCGCGCGCCCGCGAAGATCTCTAAATTAGTACTTGAAGACCACGCGAACGAAGTCGCGGGAAACAGCTAGTTAGTCATATTTGAATAATGTTCGCAAAGCTATAAATAAATGTAAGTTAACAAAAAGAATACAAATAAATCAACATCATCAAATCTATTGATCTATTTACTCTTTTTGCACTAAATTGTACAGAAAGAAGACTTGACGCATGACAATTTTCTCTACCAATCGACTTTACCTTTTTACCATAATCGATTTTTACCACATAACAGAATAAAACAGGGGTCCAATTGACATTATTACTGTTTCTAAAACCCAAAGTCCACGTTATGTCGTATATGAACATTAGAATGTTACTGCATTGATTTTTATAAAACTTGCAACAATATTCATAATATTAGAACTACTTAACCGATTTGGGCCATTTTCTATATAGACACACAAACTACTTTTGTGCCAAATTTCATTTCAATTGGTCAAATATGCTCTACAGTTCTTCAATAAATTTCTTTTACTTTCCATATAAAATATACAAAATATATCGATGATAAAAATTTCAAATAGCATAAGAGAAAAATCTCAACTTTTCAGAACGAGCTGAAATCAATTTTCTATTTAAAATTATTTGTAACTTTATCAGTTTTATGGCTATTGTTTTGACTTTAAGGCTTTTAATATTAAAATAATAACTAGTAGTGTTAATAAAGTTTAGGATTATTGTAAAACGAATTGTTTTTATTGACCCCGAAAAATATCGATATTTCCCTCACATCAATTGAAATTTCCACCATCGATATAGCTTCAAAGATTCAAAACTTCCCTAAATCTATAATTATCCACATGGGCGAAGCCGCCGAAAACCTAAAGGGCATATATTACGATTGAACCCCTGAAACCCGATCAATTTGGTGGATATGGTCGATATTTCCTAACACGTTCTATAAGAATCCTCATAAATTCATATCGACACTAACCTCAAGGGCGTACACACCAAAATCTTTGCAAGTCACTTCACGTACTCGTTACAAGGGAACGGAAATATGTGAAAATGGATCGTGTATACTGACCCTTATATTGGAAACCTTGGAACATGGAAACCATGAAGATATGATAACAATACCTAACGACTTTTAGTAAATCCATTATAGTTAATGCTACAAAGCATTTCAATTCCATTACTTACGCGTACAACAAAAATATACCAGATAAATATGTCAACACACAGTTACATATGACTTTGTGGTGTCCACGCAGATACTATGTCCTGATGTTATCGCCGAATATATGTATATCAATGAATAGAAGAGATAGAGTGTATGTGGTGTAGAAGCGCCCCGCGCCTTGCATGCATGCGCGGGCTGGATGCGGTGCAGATGATCTGAGAAGAAATAAGAAGTGATTAAGGAGAGGCGAGTCGATAGAGTTGATGTGACTGGTCTGAGTCGTCGTCGACTTACCTTCCGGCAGTTTTATTTTTATTCTTTTTCATATTGTAATGGGACATTTACGCAACTGCCTCCTTCTACACAGTGTGTATAATTTATTGTTAGCAATTGCCTTCGAGCATGAACTCGCACGGACACTGTAATGTCACCCACTTAACATTAGGGTATACACCAGGAGATACCTAACCGTATTATATGGTTAAAGTATGTCTTCTATGGTATTCAATGTACCATCCATACAAAAGGCTGCAGATACCTGTCTCTATAGGTATCTAATGTACTATCCACAAAATGCTACGGATGCTTTGTTGTTCAATCACAGTATGTTAATGTCACAATGTCACAATGTTCAATTGTCGTAGGGATAACCCGCATCGCTCGTAATCATTTGTCCCGCACGCATGCGTAGATTTAAAGTGTGGCAATGGACATCCTGTTAGACATATGACAATTTGCGAGAACAATACAGAGGTGCAAAAAGTGACCTATCTGTTGACGACGAAACATAAGGCTAGGGTACTTGTACAAATGTGTATATAGTTAGTTTCGCAACTAGTTTATAAGTTTTTATGGTATGTTGTATAATTTTAATGATGGAGTGATCCCTGGTATGTCTTTGCTTACTTATCAGGATATACGTTGGTGGATAGTGTAGGTGAAGACATGCTAGGGCGCAATGTGGGTGTACGCTGTGACGCCCGGAGAACAATGAACAATGATGGTCCGCCGTTAGGCGGGCGAATATTTATACTCCTGAAGCGGGGGACGGGGAAATATAAATATATCTCGCTCCCGTGCGCCCGTCCGCTCGCAACCGGACGTCACAACGTTAGGATCTTATTGGATCCCTATGTAAACAATGTAAATACTTTGTATTTCGTTAGGATAATAAGTAAAAAAGGAGAAAGTAAATATTATAAATGATTCCCCGCGGGTAGCGGGAGGGGTACATACATGAACAAGTGGTGGGGGAAGCCCGTCATTGACCGGTTGTGGGGGAAACCCGTTATTAACCGGAGGTTGGAGAAGCCAATAAATGAATAAAAGGCCGACCATTTCCGGTCAACCTCACTTCTCTTCAAAAACAGATTCCGCTTCCGACCGCGCCAGCGATCGGACGTCTGCTCCGCCACCGACTCTCCGCTCTACGCGGGACTCCGCTTCCGACCGCGTGGCCGCATCGCTACAAATCAAAAGTTGCCTTTCTCAAGGCGGCGGCTGATTAAAATCGTCAAAACTACTGCAGCACAACTGCAGTTTGCCCCTTCAGGGAAAATCCACTGTTTCGTGGTCCTCGGTGGAAACCTAACGGTGCCAACGATCCGAGCGGGGTGTTGACCCAAATACACCCGCCGAGCCCCTTCAGGGTGAGGCAGTCATTTGGACGGGAGCTAGGTAACCGGCCTTGGGGGATCTCCTAGTCGGCCTAGTCTCTGGTTTGCCTTTCAGCGACACACCTAGTGTCGGTCGGGTGTGTCTACACCCTTCGCACTAGACCCCATAGGGCCCCGTAGGGCCCCGTCGCACATTAAGTTTGGCGACGGGCTACAAGCTTAGGCCTCACTAGGCACACACCTCCCTGCTTACACCCAGCAGGGAGGGTTACACAACCCCGGGTTACACAACCCGGGGTGTTAGGACAATATTCCCCCCCCTCTCTACGACCCCCCCCCCCCCCCCCCACCATGTCGTTTAGCAACGACGAGATCGTTGCTCTATTAAGGGCCTCCCATCCGGAGGTCTACAAGTCTCTCTTCAAGAGACTGGCCCCCGCCCCCGCCCCTTCTAAACCCGCGGCTCACCTCGAGAGCCCCGCGTCCCCCGACCCCGACCCCGAGCGAGATGACATAGTCTCACAGGAGCACATGGACATGCCACCGACTCCTCCGACTCTTCCGAGTCAGAGTCCTCCGACGACGGGTTCACCGTCGTCGGCTCAAAGAGGAAGAGGTCTGCAAAGACCTCCTCCCCCACCTCCCCTACCCCCCCTGCACCCTCGAAGTCGGCTAAGCCGAACTTCCAAGCCAGCTTCCCGCTCTCGCCAGAGCACCCCTCCGCCCGCGTCTCCCCGCACCGGTTAGCCCCCCCCACCTGTCTTTATACAAGACAAGGCCCGTTGGGGACAAGTCCGCGCAGCGATGGAATCCCTCAGGATTTCATTCACAAGCGCCACTAACACCGGCGTGGCCATAAAGGTCAAGGTCCCCTCCTCCAAGGACTTCAGGTCCTTAACCGCTTTCCTCCGGAAGGAGAATATCTCATTTCACACATACGCCACGGAGGACGAAAAACGCCTCCGTGTCGTGGTCCGCGGCCTCCCTCTCCAGTTGGGAGAGGACGAGATCCTCGAGGATCTCAAAACCCAAAATCTCCCGGTGTTGGAAGTACACCGCTTGTACAAGGGGCGCGACAGAACCCCATACAACCTTATTTTGGTTGTACTTACCCACACCCCCGAGGGTAAAAAAATATTCGACGCTCGCTCTATATGCGGGCTCTCCGGTCTCTCCTTCGAGACCCCAAACAAGCGTGGCGGTATTGGGCAATGCCATAATTGCCAATACTATGGCCACGCAGCGCGTAATTGCTACGCGAGATCCCGCTGTGTAAAGTGCCTGGGTGACCACGGCACCAGCAGCTGCACCCGTCTCAAGGGCGCCGAGGACCCCCCTGGCTGCGTCCTCTGCGGTCAGTTGGGGCATCCCGCGAATTATCGCGGTTGCCCTAGTGCCGCGGAGGCCATCCAGGTGGGTCCCCGCCAGGCCCCCTCCCCCCGCAAAGCGCCCGCCTACGCAGGCGCCTCTGGCCCCCCTCATGTCGGTGCAAGCACCCAAACCCGCGCCTTCTGCGCAACCCACTTCAGCCGCGGTGCTCTCACCCGCGAATTTCCCTTCGCTGCCCAAACCCACGCAGCAAGCTTGGAGGATCACTCCATCCGCCCCTGCGCCGGCCCCCCAACCTGTCCCTAAACCGCAGCCCCCTAAGGCCATCTCCTCCCAAGCCCAGGCCAGTCCTGGTCTAACGGAGGATCTGGCCCTGGTCAGTAACTTCCTGGGGACCATAAATCTCCAGGAGATTAGAAACCTGGCCCAAGCCCTCAGGTCCACTGACGGCAACCCAATGGTCCGTCTGGACCTCATAATTAGGTACGAGCCCGTACTTAGCGCCCTTGGCCTCTTCAAGGCCTGTCCCTAAAAACCCCCTCTTTTAAATTCTCTAAAATGGATAACACATCCAAGTGAATCAAACCCTCCTCCCTCTCCGTCGCGTTCTTCAACGTTGACGGCATCCGCTCCCAACGCACCCAGATCCATGATTTCCTCAGAAATCACCAAATAGATGTAATGCTAGTGCAAGAGACCTTCTCGAAGCCTAGTCATCGCGATCCCAAAATCGCCCAGTACAGCATTGTACGGAATGACAGGTTGGCCAGCAAAGGCGGAGGTACCCTCATCTACCACAAGAGGTCTCTGCACTGCATTGCCATTCCTACCCCTCCACTGACTAACATGGAGGCCTCGGTCTGCCGTATAGCCATGACAGGTCATCAACCTGTCACTCTGGCATCTGTTTACCTGCCCCCCGACAGAGAACTGCTCAGGACTGACCTCGAGTCACTCCTCGACTTAGGTAACTCAGTCATCCTGGCAGGAGATCTCAATTGCAAGCACCCCAGCTTCAATAGTCATACTTCAAACCGTAACGGAAATCGCCTTTACAGACTTATTAACCTACTGGACTTTGACGTCATAGCTCCCACGACGCCAACACATTACCCTTCTATAGTTACCCACAGACCCGACGTCCTCGACATCGCCCTTTTCAAAGACATTACCCTACGTCTAAACTCACTAGAAACCCTTGCCGAGTTAGACTCTGATCACCGCCCCATAATCATGAAATTAGGACGGCAGACCGATTCACCTCCCCATGACAAGACCATTATCGCCTGGGCAAAGCTAAAAGAAGCCCTTAAGGCTTCTAGCTCTCCCCACCTCGACTCTATCCCCGACGACCTGACCAGTGCGGATGACACAAACACGGCGGTCTCTGGACTCGGCAGCCACCTTAAAGATTTAATCCAAAGCTTCTCCAGGCGGGTCCCAGCGGCGAATGATCGCCGATGGGAGCTGCCTGAGGGCATTAGGGAGCTGCTAAAAGCCAAGAACGCAGCCATCCGTGCTTACGACTCCTTCCCCTGTATCGAGAATAGGCGTAGAATGCGAGCTTTACAGAGGGACGTAAAGAATCGCATCGCTGAATTCAGAAACAACAATTGGGAAGCCCTGTTGTCAGAGATCTCGCCATCACACACAGCCTACTGGCGGATGGCGAAGTCTATGAAAACAGACAATACTGCCTCTATGCCCCCACTGACAAGACCGAACGGTCCTCCCGCATTTGACGATGCAGAGAAGGCTGATAGCCTTCTCTGCATGATAGCCTAGAGCCATGATAGCCATGATGATGCCTGGCTGATAGCCTAGAAGCCCAGTGCTCCCCTAGCCGCCAGCCGGTTGACGAGTCCCACGTCGACCTGGTTGACGGAGAGGTGAGTCATCGATTATACAAATCTCTCGTCCGTCCCATCATGACCTATGCCTGCGTTGTGTTCGCACACGCGGCTCCCTCTAATATCAAGACCCTCCAAAGGCTCCAAAACAGATTCGCGCGCAAGGCCGTGCCTTCACCATGGTACTTGCGTAACGTCGACCTCCACAAAGACTTTGAGCTTCCCTCCATCGTCAAATACATAAAAGACTCTGCCCGACGCTACTATGACGCCATCCCACATCATCCCAATCCTCTGATTGTCTCCTCCCTCACCTACACACCGGACAGGAGTGCCCCTCCCCGCTATCGTCGGCCGCGGCACATCCTGGACGATCCCGACGACCCGATCACCGCTGCCAATGCGGTTCTCTCACTGCACTCGAACACTGCACACAGACACCGTCCCCGCCGGCGGAGACGTGGACGTCCCCCCGATACACCGTTAACACACACCATGTTCACTAGGTATAGACACGTGCCTGGGCGCTTCTCGCCGACTCGCGATCCCGCGGTATCCCCCCAATGCAACGCCCTAAGCCGAGGTCCGTTCCTTCCGCCGGTTTACCGGCGGGGGAGCCCTTAGGCTCGTTGCAACACACACTTTTGCTCCTGGCTGAGCGCTTTCTGCGCTCGCCCTAGTCTAAACAAGTCCGGTGACTCTTGAAAGGCCAATAGGGCCACAAGAATTTAGTCCTTCCGAAAAAAAAAGAAAAAAAAAAAATCAACCTCACTTCCGCAGCGGCATCCACTCCGAGAACAACAAGAAGAACAAGTACCTCTGCGCTACCTAGGCTCTATTGAAGAACAAGCCTAGTTGTTTTATTTAAGAACATTCACGATAAGAAAACCTATTATACAGTCCACACCCCCAGGCGATCCAGTTGGTGCGAAGTACAAACACGAGCACTGTAAGTGTAAGTGTATACGTATCCCGCACACTATCGTTATTTAATTTAACGCACACGCCCCATAGAAATTAAGGAGTTTTAGTTTTTTGAACCCCTAAAAACGAATTTTATTAATACTCATAAAAAGACTACTCAAAGAGGACTGCAGTGATGTGTTTCGGTAGTGAGTGAGATATCCCAGAGCCCGTTCCCATCCCAGCCTATGTTATCTCGCTCCATTTTACCAACCCTATTCCCAAATCTATTCCTAAATCTCCAATGTAGACAGCGTATTCGATGGCGTACCAAAGGAGTGCTAATGGAAATAAAGCTTATTCAGGATCAATTAGATTAAGATTAAGTTGTCATATCCAGTTTCCTTCGACGGTCCGAGCGAAAACCCTCGTATCTTTTGTACTGTTTCCCAAATATACCAGAATCGCTAAAATGCCTCCAAGATTCAATATCGAAGGCCGAAGGGCCACGGACGGGCTTCCATTGTGCAGAAACGGTTTGTATCGATTTATCACATTCCTTATTTTTAACCGTTCATTTAATCAGAGTGACGGTAATAAATTGACGGGTGTTTTTTTTTTGTAAAAGAAGTGTAGGCGGGTTGGCATTTCAATCGAATAGAAAATACTACAATGCAAGCGATCTAATCTTTTAGGAGAATGTTTTAAATAATTGTGTTCAATAAACATCATAGAGATTCACACGCGTCGAAAACTAGTCATCATTACTAAGATTATGTATTCGTGGACACCACGTATAAAGTTCAGTGTAATCTTACAAAGAGGCTAGGTTTTAGTCTTCATTTTTTTACAATCGTTCCTAGCTGTAACGATCGTCTAAGCTTATGTATTGTATTAAAATGTGCTTTATCAAAAACTATAAACGTTGGCAGATCAAACACTATATTTAAAGAGACAAGACAAGCACACGCTTCGAAATTGCATTTGTGTACTCCTACTTATACATTCACACAACATTGTTCCCGTGGGTAATATTTACAAAGGCATATTAAGTAGGTACTCAAATTATGGCTCCATTTATAATGATTTCCCTGAGGCCCACATTTGAGTTCACGCTATATTAAAATATTTTCATATTTTAATTGCACATTATTTACAATACATTGTAAATTATTGCTCATTATTTTTTTTGCATATTTCATATGCAAATATATATTTTATATTTGCATCATTATCTTTAAAATTTGAACAAGGTTTATCAATTCTTGTTAAGGATATCCATCTCTTCATCCACATACCATAATATCAGCCTATATCTCTCCATCGCTGAACACAGGGCTCTCCCAAGGCTCGCCGCTACATTCGATCTTCAATTCTTCTTAGTATGTCAGTTCATAACAACCATGAGAGACACCTGTGGCATTAAGAGTTGCCAATCTTAAATAATCAACACTAGATGGCGTAATAAAAGTACATAAACGGTTTTTAAAAAAAATATAGAATTCGGAAATAGAATTCTACAATAAAATAAAGGGGAAAATGGAAAAAAGGAAAAGGAGAATAAAAAAGGGAGTCCCTGCATAACTAATGATTTCCTATATTTCTGTACGATTACGATTAACGTAATATACCTAACATAAAAGTTTAAAACCTCTACATCTCATTTCGTTTATATATTCAACGGAAATAGGGTTTCATTCAAACTCCTCGGGTTTGAAACCCTACTGGAACTTTAATCAATCGACTCTCAACTTGCGCAAAACTTATACAAATGGCACTTTACTAATAAATGTATTTAAAGTTAAATCCACCTTTGTTTTCAACTTTAACTCGTACAATTCTTCACATAAATATTAATTAAGTCTGTTTGAACTTAATGAAGCTGACACACGTAAATGTATGAAATCACAATATCAAATACTCAATTATTTAATTTCAGACTTAAATATCGTACATCATGAAGTAGATAATTAATTATAATCATTTGTGCTGACAAAACCCTTTGAATAACACTCCTAAATAATGTTAGAAGTGTATACGAACTCAAATTAATTCAAACAGTTACGACAATGTTGTAAAAATGAGCGCTGAGAGTTAGTACGCTAAGTCACCGCTAATTAATGAACCTTAAGAACCGTAAACATTTGGACTCGAGCTTTTGACCTCATGGACTTTAGAACCATCAAACGTTAAGAACTTGGACTCCTAGTCCAAGTTTTTAATATTTGATGGTTTTGACGTTGAACGCTCATAAGTGGTTAACGCTCGAGTCATTAGTTCTCACTCAGCAATCGAACGTCGAGTGCTCAGCGCTCAGTTTTACAATACTAAGCTGTGATCAATAAGAATTCTCTTTTTACCTATATTTTTTTCAAAGTTCAAAGGAACTTGAAAAAAACATGAAACATCCAAATTAAGAGTATTAAACACGCTTCAAAATACATAGATTCGAGTACTTTGAATAAATGTATTTCATAACGTTATATTGCCAACTGTAGTACCTAGGTACCTACCTACGTAATACTTAAAGTTAAAATGAAAACATGGGAAAAGCCAAGTAAGTAAAAATAAGTTGCAAGAAAAATGTACCAAGACCAAGTGATTTCAATTTCTAAAAAGTTTTCCTTTAAACTTGAACGTTAAATAAACAGTAACGAATTCCGACCGACGAAGTTGGGTTTACAAGAAATTTAAACATGTTTCTGTTTTCTTGATCTTAGCAGCGATTTAAATGCTGCTTGATTTATGCATGCTACGATGTAAAAAGTAAAGACCTCGCAATTTGTCTTGTTTATCCTAAGAAAGTTCCTTCTTTATAAATCCTAATACATTATCCCATAAAATGGTTTCATAATGGACAAAAATATTCCTATTACTTTAATTACTTATCTTTTTAAGTAACAATTTCTTTTTCAGATATATAAGAAACAAAATTATTTATAAAATATTATTTTCATGCGGTACGTGAATAAAAACATTTTTACTGTTCACACTTGAACAGATCTTCATTTGGTCATTAACTCTAGCTAAAAAGATTTCTTGTAAGAACACAATGTAGAAAGTCACGTTTCATACTCGTTAAAAAAACTTATCGGCAGTCGCCTTTTTTGTCTGGTTATAATATAATATATTTATTAACTTGATTTTGTATAGGCACGTCGACGCTCCTTCGCTTTCTTCACAATTTTCTACCTTTACATTATTAATGAAAGGGAACGTCCGCCTAGATTTTATATGTTAATACTCGTGTTTGTTAGCAAATTTCAGGAATTCACGTCGAAGCAGTGATAAGGGGGATTACGTTACATTGTTAAACTCGTTAAACTAATACACCTCGTGTACGTGCTTAGTTCATGTTTTAAAAGATTTATTTAGGAAATCTGTGCAAAAAACATTGAATTTTCAAACGCAAACAAATCGTTTGTAAATGCTAATTCTTTTTACAAAAATACACTTTGGTAAAAACGTCTAGAAAAACTAGGTAATTAATTTTAAAAGTTATAATAGAGTAGAGTAAAATAAAATACTTAGGCAATCATCGCATTTAAAAACCGTTTAACATATAAATATGCTGGTTGTTTTTTCCAAAAACCACAAGGTTTCCTTTTTAAAAATAGGATAGTTTGTATGTAGTTACTTTCAAACAAATGTCTTGTATCATATACCAACTTTCAGCTAACTTTCAATAGACGTATTGGCTATAATTCGACATATCAAAGAATATCAAAGAATCAATATCAAAGAAGCAAAGAACGCTGTTGTGTGCTCAACTCAAGAAAAAGACATAAACAAATTCAAATAAGTTTTGTAAATAACTTGCAAATAAGTACGGACTAGCGAGGACGTCTTAAGACAGTTCTAGTACTCTGATTATTTTGTTTGAAGTAATATTCTCTGTTCGCCTACACATTTCCACGACAAACGATTACAGAGTAAAGCAGATGATAGCTATTTAAATTTTCAATTTTATGCCTCTATGTTTGTCAATGTAGTTATGTATTTAGTCTGTGTAGAGCTCGAACATCAAATAGGAACGTGAACGTCAGGCAAAGTAAAGAGCTTCCCAGGAAAGAGGCCGTTGTAAAGAGACGTTGTTCCAAGGTATAATAAATAGTCGTGAGCATTGTAAGCATGTAAACAATGAGATATTATTTCATTCAATGTTAAGAGTCTAATGTATTATGTTGTATACACAAAAATTGTACGTAAATGATATTGTGTCTATGCGAAGATTTTGTAGACTATTTCTAGCAAAACTTATGTAAGAATTGCTTGAAAGTTAGGAAGGTATAATAGACTGTGTGATAATAGACAATTTATATCTACATACATAGGTATAAATAGGTTTAGGTTTAGGTAATACATAGGTTTAGGGCGAGCCGTAAACCGATGAAGTTAGAAACATGAAATTTGAACAGTACATAGATTTTATGACATACATTTCCAATAAGGAAGAATTTTAAAAAAAATTACTGGTCCGAGGGGAAAAAATGGGAGATTTTTTTTATGCAACGCGTGTATCTCAAGAACTATTTAAGTTAGAGACATGAGATTTAGCATATAGACTTCTCATTTAAAACAATTTAATACATGTGTCTGCGTATTTTGATATTTGACTTAGAGAGGGGCATAAAAGGGGGGTTTTCGACGCATAAAAGGGTGCTGCCAATGCAAACGGCTAAACTACCAATTATCATCAAAATATATAATTAAACTTAAATAAACTAATCTTAAGCGGCTTTCATTTAACTGAACCGAAATATCAGCTATACTAGATAAATATAATTATTTTTACTATTATTATGTTCAACCACGATAACGGAAGTTTAAAACAAACACCATATTCCCTAACCATCATTACTCGATCGGATTGCTCTCAGGCGCGTTGTTAAATCTAGACAGAAACGAACTGAAACAACGTACAAAGTAACAAATTCAATTTCCTCCCACTAACTCCCAGTAGACATTCGTATTTCCCCTTTTAAAACTTGCCCATGGATAAGTATATAGGTCAGTTTGGACTTCACAAGAAAGTTAGGGGATTTTTAGGGCCTACTAGCGTGAAAGAGTCTCCGGAACTTTTAATGTAATTTCAACTTCTGCCTTTCCTTGCTCAAATTAGGTTAGTGAAGCGAGATGTAGAATGTTATAGATTTTAATATAAAAATAATAGATAATTTTAAATAGGCTACAAATTTCAATGCAAAATAAACAATATATTTAACGATACAATTAAAATTGAAATTACTATCGAACTCTAATACTGGAGTTATTCATTAAAATCAGTTCTTTTATAGAAAGATGGTGGCAAACTAACAGTTCACTTGATGGTGAGTGGATACTGTCGCTCACGGCCACGGACACCACTCCGGAAATATTAATACAAAAAATAGCAAAATCCTTCACGATTAATATTCTCATTTGGTATTTTGTGGTAGCCTTTTTTTCATATATATTTTATTGTGTAGTTCCAGCCTCAACTTAACCTTAGATACAAGATGAGAGATAGTAGGCGAAAAAAACCGTAAATTATTTTCCGGACGACGACGTGAAGCTAGACACTTCAGCATATTTTCCAGCATTTAGGGGAAAATACAATTTAGGCGAGGCTTTACCCAGAGGTCTCAGAAGGAAAGCAAATAAACTCTTGAAAATTTTTCGTCGTTTTAATTTGACGAATAATTTAACTACTCAAACCTTTAAATTTCTTAATGAAAAGAAATCTCGGGACAATATTTATACTTATTTTCGTATTTACAGTAATGACATATTTTAAGAATGTTTCACATATATGTCAAATCTTTTGTTATATATTATTTACCATACGTCAAGTCTAATTCAGGGGTCATCTGGAAAATAAAGCCCAAATGGTCTCCAAAAAGCTCGGTGTCCTGAACAGAGCGAAGCGGTATTTCACCCTGGGCAACTTCTGACCTCCTACAAAGTTCAGGTTAGGCCCTATATGGAGTATTTCTCACATCTCTGGGCCGGCGCACCGATATATCAATTAGACCTATTTGACTCTATCCAACGACGTTCTATTTGAATTGTCGACGATCGCACTCTCACGGGCGATCTAGAACCCCTCAGCGTTCGGAGAGACGTTGCGTTTCTCTGCATGTTCTACCGCCTGTACAGTGGGGATTCCTCTGAAGAATTGTTCAACATAATGCCCACCTCGAGTTTATAGAGTCGCACCTCCCATTACAGAAGTGCCATGTATCCGTATTACCTGCATTCGATACGGAGGTGTCGCGTACTGTTCGGTTCAAAACGGCGAACCCGTAGTCTGTGGAACGAACTGCCTCAAGAGGTCTTCCATTACACTACGATATGGGGTTCTTGGAGAAAGCTGTGAATTGGATATTGCAAGGTCGGCAGCGTGCCCGCGTACCTCCTTATGTTGCAGGTGTCAAGGGGCAGCGGTAACACTTACCATCACGTAGGACTGCTTACTCGTCCACCTACTTCACTATAAAAAAATACCATACCATCAACCTATGTCTCTCCACTTCCAGATATAGGTCTCTCCTAAGGACCGCCACTGCAAGCAGTCTTCTGCTCTTCTCCACTACTGGCGACTTTCTTAAAGTCGTCATTCCTCCTGGCCGGAGGACGTTCTACGTACCAGGAAACGTAGAATCTAAGTAACATAGATGTATCTGTTACTTAGACATTGTTCCTTCTATGGGCAATGTAACAGTGTTTGGATATAGTTGTCGGCAAAGAATTAAGATTAAGATTACAAACATTAAGAGATTTAATCTATATCGGACTGTATCGGGTCAATGTCGCCTCTAATAATATAAAACTGCCATAATTTCGCCACCAGCCCTGGAAGTTCTATGTGGAACTGGCGTCATAGAACTACTGGGAATAATGGGTTTTGTTCACTGCTGGTCATGGGCCTCCTGATGAGCACTGTCTTGTTCATGAGGAATGGCCTTAAAATCTCCAAGTTTAAAGCCTGTTAACCGTTTTCCTGTTTTCCTCTGGGTTAGTGGTAGCAGCTTTGTTAACCGCTAACGACACCCACGAGAGGAGATGCGGTGATGTTATTCTAAAGTCGGCCGCCACCTCACGGCCATTAACGTATCCATATTATCATGTGGTAAATAGAACGAGCTGAATAAAAAACTTTCATTAATCTACGGCAACTTTCAACGTAATTTATGGACAGTAGTTTTTTGAATTACAACTTGGTACGGTGCTAATGAGCCGTGTGTTCCTCGAGAACTTAGCGAGATTAGTAGTGTGTCTGAATACAAGAAGTAAACAGTAGTGTAGTATTGTGTCGAATCCAATACTACCTTTATTTACTTTTAGAAATTCTAAACTTAGTCGATAGTCCACTAAATATCGAGTTATTCAGAAATTTATATTCAGATATCTCAAAACAGAGATAGTATTGAAGTCAGGAGTATTCTTATAAATTACTCATTGATTTACAACTTACGAGTATAAATGATACAAACCACAGAACTGGGATTTCCCTGTAAATACGAACAGACATTTACAATCTAGATAAAAAAGTAAATCTCATTGGTTTAAATTGGTTGGAACATCTCAAACCAATTTTAAAAAACTCGTATATATTTTGGAAATAAATTAATAAACAAAAGAAAGAACGTCAGAGAAGCAGGCAACTTCTTCACATCACAATCACGAAACTACTTCATGATTTCAAAAAGAGTTCAATGGGACGTTATTGACTGATATCAATCGATTAGAGGGCAAAATCAGACAAAAACTTTAAAATCAGTACTTTTTGTAAGCATTAATCCGAAAATAAAGGAACGTTTCATTATGTAATTGAACTTATGAGAGTTAACTTATGTCCCCGCGCCAATAACCTAGAATTCATTTTACTCATGACTGTATAGGGCCTAGTTGCCGTCAAAGGCGACTAAAGGATATCACAAGCCACGAGGAACTACAACACATGTAAAAGAGTGGATTCGCCTATCCGCTTGGCCAGCGTGAAGTTTGAGTAGAATACAATATTTTATTTGTTCTAAGTACGGTACATCAGTCAATATAAACATGCACCGTCCATATACTTAACCACCTCCGGTATACAAATCTACAATTCGGTACTTGACAGTATTTTTAGATAAAAATAAGGTTTTATCAAAATGATAGATTAGATGTTAAAAAGTCATATTTCAAGGTCTATTGACTTTTTATAGTCATATTTTTTTAGAAATTCAATAATAAAAATAAAGTTTTTGAACTGTTTGTCACGTGACTACGAACGCCAATCACGATGCGTGACGTCATAGTTCTTGTTTACATGTCGCCGCTAATAAAGTACCAAGTGTTTTTCGTAGTTATTTTGTTGGTGTTTAAGGAATTTTGTGGTGTTTTGTGGTTGCAAAAGAGTGTTATAATGGACAACAATTATGGAAAAGGATTACATAAAAGCAGACGGTGCAAATCTGCCCAAAATCGACGTTCTTATGGTGGGAAGTTTTTTTGCGACGAACTCCGACTTTTGTTCTGCAGAATTTAGAAATGTAAAAACATCAGTGTAAGTACTAATCATTACATATTATTATGTCAAAGGATTATTTATGTAAACAATAGATTACATTTTCTTTGTGAAACTTAACAAGTGACATAGCTAATGAAAGACGTAAACGCGTAGAGGTTATGTTTGTTACTTTATATTCACACAAATATATATCGAGTTTTTTCCGGTTACAATCATTAACAAAAATGTTTTTTCTCTTGCAGATCTTCGAGAGATTCATATGGTGATGACGCAGTCGGCTATGTACAATTACATCGGGATACAAAAACTAATTTGTGCACAGTAAAATGTAAAATATGTCCCGAACACAAAGTGCGATCAAAGCCTTATAAAGTCACTTTAATAGTGAATGAAAAAGCAGATCGTATATTAAGTGTGCAGTGTCATGACTGCGCTGCCTCTCAAGGAGGTTGCAAACATTCGGTGGCATTTCTTATGTGGATGCACAGAAGGAGCGAAGAACCTCCTTGTACCTCTGTACAGTGCTACTGGAAAAAATCTAAATTAGCACAGGTGGGCAGCACAATCAAATTTGTAAAGGCAAAAGATTTAAGTGAAAATAAAAAAAGTTCAAGCACTTCAGCAGAAAGTTTGGTTTTTACTAAATTTGTAAATGAAGCGAAGAGATGTCGAGTGAACAACTGCCAAATATTAAAGCATTTGCCTGATTACGAAGTGAAAGGTGTGCAAATGCTTTCTCTGCATCATTTATTTTTACAATATAATGACGGAAATGATTGCAAAAGTTTTCTGGAAAGTATACACATTCTATTTTCAGAAGAAAGCATAAAAGAGATTGAAGAAAAAACAAGAGACCAGCATCAAAATGAATTATGGTATGCCTTTAGGTACGGCAGAATAACGGCTTCAATAGCATACGAAGTTAGCCGTTGTAAGACCCTTGATGGGTCTTTAATAGCTACTATCATGGGAGCACGAACCCCAGATACATCAGCAATGAGAAGAGGGCGTCTCTTGGAAGAAAAAGTAAGACAAAATGTCGAAAAAGAAATTGGCAAGATAGACAAGTGCGGTTTATTTATCTCGAAACAACATCCCATAATAGCAGGATCGCCAGATGGTATATTACATGATGCCATTATCGAAATAAAATGTCCTGCAAGTGAACAAAGTTTTAAAAATTATATTAAAAATGCAAGAATTACTGCAAAGTTCCTATGTCAAGTGCAAATTCAAATGTATGTCACAGGATTGAAGAATTGCTACTTTTGTGTTGCACACTGGGAGTTTGAAAAAAATGAAAAAGTGCAAATAATCAAGATTTCTTATGATGAAACATATGTCAATAATATGTTGAATATATTACTTTATTTTTGGAAAAATAATATTTATCCACTATTATCTACAAGTACTAAAATAGAATAACGTGTACTAAAATACTAATATGTATTTTACTATTTTATTTTCAGATATGAAGGGATTTGATCGGTTCATTGAAAAATAAAAATTATTATTACCTTTAGTGAAATTGTTTTTATTTCACCTGTCATTAAACCAAAATACATAACGAAGACAAAGAACTGAGCCCATCAAGCGGTACCTGGTGTAATTTTCCATGTCGTTGGGTAGCTAAAAATATTAGAACGCACTTTACGAAATAACTTTGAATGATTGTTTCTTGACAAATATTATAACCTCAACAATATTATAACCTCAATGTCTATGGTAAATATTATAATCTCAACGAAATAACATTTCCATATAACAAATTTTTTTGTATATATAATATGCAAACTACTTAGATAAACAAATAATACTTACATCAAAGTGATCTTCACAAAAGTAAAGAATTTATTTCAACGATATGTCAGATAGATTTCTTCTTGCAAGTAGCAACCACTTTCTTCGAATTTTCGGTTGTTTTGGCGCATGAATGAATAATTTAGTGGGTGTACTTATTGTAGTATTTGTACACAGAGGGACTGCACAGCACTTATAATATGTAGGATTCATGATGTTTAAAAATTAGAAAGAAAACCCGTAAAGCGATTCAACTTACATATACAAAATCGTTTGTTTATAGAACTATGACGTCACCAACATGGCGTCACGACAGAGTGCCGTTTTCACGGGAAAATCGAAATTTGACTATAAAACTTCGATTTTATGTTAAACCTTGACTTCAATTTAATATACGCTTCAAGTTATAAACATATACACACATAATCTTTCATTTTAAATCAATTCAAAAAAATTGTCAAGTACCGAATTGATCACTTAATTATTATTATTGTTTACAAATTACAAAAATAATTAAAATTAATAATCATTATTATTATTTACAGATTACAAAATTAAAAAAGTTTTAAAACTACTAACATTTTCAGAATTAACTTATTTTAATACAAACTTATTTATTTTAAATTTATTTATTTTATCTACATAAACTTGTATGAATGAATATGAATTCATGTGTATCATGAATTCATTAGTAGAGCAACAACAATGGTCAAGCCGCCATTTGTGTAATTTTGTTTTAAATGATTTTGTTTATATTTTGTTTTATTTTGTGTAATTTAATGCACCCTCTTTTATATCATTAGGAATTTTGTTGAATATTTTTACACACATAGCTTAACAATCTTTAGAGTATAATTTAGTACTTTAGGTAGTTCTAATCTATTGGAGTCCCGTCTGCATGGGAAATATTCATAGCTCTGCTAAAAAAATGTGGATGTTGTTTAACAAAGTGACACAATTCATAGATATATTTACATACACGGTAGCAGCATTATACCCAGTTTTTTAAGTGAAGTGTATAAGTGTCATAGGAAGTTAAACCCATTATTGCTCGGATACATTTTTTTTTTCGCAACATATTCTCTGTTTATTTAAAACGAATTTTCTCAGAGAAAGCCCATAACTCACGACAGTGGAGACAGCCGTGTTAGGCGGTAACGGCAGTTTATGGTAACGCTATCTATCTAATTCTATTCCGTACGAAAACAAATTTATTGATTTTTGAGCACACTATATCAATGTACGTTTTCCATTCTAATTTCCTATCTATTCTAATTTTCACAGATATCTACATTATTATAATTTATATTTAGATTAGGTAACTTATTTTTGTGTGTTTTAGTAAACTGAATAAAATTTGTTTTAGTTAAATTTATTTCTAAATTATATCTGTCTAGATAATTTATTATAGACATTTTTAATGACAATTTCATGGCAGGTCAATTTTTATTACATATCACAAGAATACAAAGCAAACAATGTACAGTCCTTATCAATTATTTCGGGTAGATCATTTATACCTATAGAATAAAAACAATAATGGTCCTTGAAGAACGCCGAATATCTATATTCTGATGAGTATAATGGTAAATCATTAGTAGTATTAAGATTAGATATTTGTACACATTGTTAGCGTCCCGTCAGGTAAGATTTAATCCTCCCCTCCTATTCCTCTTATTCCATAGTCATCAAGCTTTTGTAGTAAGATGTCATGGAATACAAAGTCAAAAGACTTACTCATATCAAATATTTTTACAGATGTCAAATTTCCTGACTCTAGGTTATCATATATTTTATTAATAAGGTTGAAACTAGCTAGACTAGTGGATTTGTTTATTTGGAAATCGTTTTGTTCCTTCTTTATTGATTTATTAAATGATTTATTAACATTGAACTTATTAAAGGAAGCAATTAGTCTAGCATGCATAGCTTTTTCAAATAGTTTAGATATAATAGGCATAAGAGTTATAGAACGGTAATTATTAGGGTCTTTTTATCCCCTTTTTAAATATATTATTATGTTTAATAATAGATATCTTTAAAGGTCTGGGAACGCACCGCATTCGAATGACAAATTAATAAGGTGAGTTAGTTTAGGTGTCAGTTCGCAATATACTAGACTATATATAAGACAATGCGCATGAAAAGCCCCATGTGCAGCAGTGAATGTTAAAAGGGCTAGTTACGGTATAGGACCTATAAACAACCGCTCACTGCGAGTACAAATGAGATTTTGAAACTTTAGCTAAAAATACACACTGAAAACTTCGTATCTGTGTGCAAAAATGTGTTTTCCACACTTTACATAGTTACACTACTTCTACCCCTACATTCTTGCTTGCTCACTTGCCGCAAGTTTGTTCCTAGCTGAACCAAGTTTCGGACTCGTATAAATTTTCCACGGCGTGTTAATGCGCTAACAGCTTTCAGAGAAAGTTTAGTAACGTGACTGTAAGAGAATAAAATGTTTGTGCCAGAATACGAGTAGTTGAACTAATAAACGACACACACCAAAGGCTCACAGAATCCGTAAACGAGCTTCTCGTATTTAATCAAGTTTCCTTTTTTTATAGAAAGAATGTGTTGACAAATTCCATCTATAAAAAAAATAAAAATCATAGAGTCCACCTGATGGTAAGTGGACACTGTCGCCCATAGACATCTGTGGGATATGATAACATCTGTCCAAAATGACAAACGTTGACACCCCTGTGGATGCGCTACCTACCTTTGGAGATGTAGGAATAGATTTGGAGAAATGGTTGGGACAAATTGGGAGGGATAGCACAGGATGGAATGGGAATGGGCTCTGGCATATCTCACCCACTACCGAAACATGTAACATTGTAACATGTAACATTGGGGATAAGGTTAAAGTGGGAAAAGTGGGTAACGAGCCCACTCGATTGCACCCCAGCAGCTTTTAGATTGACAGCTTGTACCACCCCCTTCTTTTAAGTAGGGCCCGAATAAAATCTTCAATTTAACCTATATAATGTTGCCGCTAATTCAACTGATAATCTTGCTATAATTTATAATTTACCACAAAACCAAACGCACGTTTAAAGCAGTATTCAAAGTGAACAGTATAAATTAAAATTATTTAAAACAGTATACAAGTCTATCGACATGTAAAATTTCATTCTTAATCCGTTTCCTCACCATCATTAAATAAATAATTCATCAAAACGTGGCAAAAATTTGTTAAATTACAAAAATGTATTGATCGGGTGCTGAATAAGTGGAACAAGGGATAACTCTAATAGACACTCTTAGGGTTAGAGGCCTTGAAAATGAAATTTCATACAAATTCGTGGCATTAAATATTTTCTTAATTCTCCTCTAAGATTTCCAGTTTCAATTAACATTCATCATTCCTGTCTGCGGCTCATAAACTAGCTCATTAATAATTTAGCACCATCCGTACCGCCTCACAATATGGTTACGGCAAGTTGGGGCAAATCTAATTTATTTCAAACATAATTTCAATTAGTCTAGACTTAAATGCTCCTTAAATTGTAAAGTAAGCTACTGTTCATTTAGATAATAATGATTTAACAGTTATTAAATTTCTAGGATTTTCTCAAAGAAAATGTAATTTTCTCATGTTTAAGAGATTTATGACACATTAAATACACGCGTATATAATTTCTTGAAATGACTTGTAAGACTAATTGAAATGTATCTTGAAATGAACGCCACCCTAAAAAATTAATAAGACATTTAAAAAATCATTGCATGTTTTATAACACTGAAATGTCGCTAGAATAGACGATCCTGGCTCGTGCCTACAGGAAACCTTCTATATATGCTATTATAGCGTTTTTCTTCATTATTTTCTGAAATGAATTTGCACTGCTTCATATAAATCGCTTAATACTATAAGTATTCACTCATTTGATGGTGTAAATAAAAGACTGAGGGGTTATACAATCAGTTTCATTTAAGAGCGGTACTGCTGATTCCAATAGGTATACGTAAAAGATCTGAAGGTATTATAACCATTGAAGTGAATAGAATGACCATGGAAGTAGATGTATCCATATTTGTAAAATATAATAGGAAAGTATGAGCTGTTGCAGCACCTAGTCAACAAGCCATTGAACTCGGCAAATTAGATTATGTGCGTTAATATGACGTAACAAATATGTTACATTATAAATAGCATGTACATTTTAATTAATAAACCTTTTATTTTCCAAACACAGCGTTTCAATAGTCTCCAAAAGTTCATTACCACAATTACCTATGTTTATTTACCTCTAACATTATGTAAAAAGGTTTTTCCAACATAATGTTCCGAATATGCTGGTTCGCTGTTCCATTTCATAATCCGTCTTTTTCCTTTAGTGCCAAATGTCGTTCATCGGAGTGAACAAAGGTTAGCCGTCGTGTTCCATATATTCATGAAGGACGCAGTGTTGGGTTATTTATGAGGTAACTCGAATGAGCTTCTTGGTGAGTTAGGAAGAGGTGAGCCAACACAATCTAGGTCTGAACAGTTGGATATTTTACGATTTGGACGTTATGCTCCTGAGCCTACTTGAGCCTAGTTTAACTGGATATTGGTATGTTATATTTATTACATATTTGTTTCTAGTATTATAATTATAATATTGTGTACGTATTATACTTGTGTTCGCATACATCTCCTACCGTCCAAAAGTTACCTGGAGGGATCGCTTTAGCATAAGGCCCATTTGTATGCGTATTTGTTTAAACTTTTGTATCACTTTAACTGTATTCTTTGAAGTGCAATAAAGTGTACTTACTGACTTACACCTATCCTCATTTCTTCATTATTCCACTTTTAGAGAGACGTTATCAATCATGACGTTATCATTTCGCATCCTCATTTTAAGATGCAGCATCAGCCAGCACTAAAAGGGACTCGATTCGGTACACACCTGCCCGCAATTTACGGTTGCTCTCCGCACTAAAGCTGCGTTCATACATACATACAGAACGTCCCCACAAATTATGCTACCCGCGTTATGTTCAATTACTCGGAATAAATATGCACGCTTTGACTTTTTAAATTGTGCGCGCTTTTTGTGTATGGAATAGCTAATAGGAACATTTGCTAAAACAATGGAAATTGCTGATGCAGATAATCTTCAATTGTTTCAAAGCAATTGAGCTAATAAGTAATGACTTTCTCATAACAAGGTTAAATAAATTACCAAAAACTTGCCGCAAAGTAATAAGTAATGCCACATTGCGGCGCGGGGGTAAGTTACGTTGTTGTATAAATCAAGAATGTATTCAGAATTTAAGTTTTTGACTCAAACACATAAAATTTCTGTTCTCTTGTGTATTATTTATATACCTATTATTTACTTACTTTGAAACTGAAATTCCTTAGTTTGTTAGAATTCCATCTGCAATTCTAATTGAACTGAAATCAAACGTGCTTGCAATTTGCCTATTTGTCAAATTTTCAAATTTCATATAGAAAACTCCTAGTGTAAAAGATTCCCTGGTGTTTATGAAGATACATGTTGTTTCCCGCTACCTGTAATAACTTATAAAAAATGTATGCGTGTTGAAAGTCGAGAATTTGTCTTGTGGTATAGTTATAAATGTTGGGCGTTATCAATTAGGTAGTCGATACTAAGACGTCCTTTAATTGTTTCAACCTTTATAAACATTTATAAATATTATGTAGGTACTAATAGCTATCATTAATTGGTGATTAAACTATTTATATCGTTTACTAGAGAGCGCACTAAGCATGGCCGACATTAGTCTATCGCGCGAGAGCGGCACACAATATATTAGGTTTCATAAAAACGACTGCAGAATTTTTTGTGATTATCCCAAACAAAATAAGTATATTTTCTTCTTCGTCATTTTAATACAGATTTGCCAGGAATAATTTGTCTTTGGTGACAAGAAAAATCGTCTTGTCATTTCCTCACACTTTTAAAAATCATATTCATTATTTGTGTTTAACAATGGCGAGAAAATTTCAAGTTGGCTCGCCATAAATAATATCCTTTAGCCTCAAGGCATTTGACGAAAAATGATTATATTATTATATACGAGATGAAAATGTTGGTATTTATATTGAGGCACGTACCACATCATTATTACGATATATGGCGAAATCTCGCGTCTATTTGTGATTTATGGAGCTTACCTTTCCAAATAACTACGGGTTATAAATCATGAGCCGTACAATTCGTTTGTATAGCATTTCACGATACCTTGCGGAGGTGGAAATAATTTTTAGGTGTCGACGAAAGGTGGCAACAACCTTAGTGTGGTCTAAAATCCCGCTTACATTTTAAAGAATCATATAAATAAGTTAATAATTATATATTTAATAATCATATTTACGTTTGGTAAATACTATATCATACCATCAGCCTGTTTTTCCTCTGCTGGATATAGGCCTCACGCAATGCTCTCCGCCACACACGACCTTGTACCCGTACTTAACTCTCTTCATCCAGTTACCGTAACTATAATCTGCCCTTTCAGTGTCCACTACTGGACGTGTGCCTCCTCGTACACATTGTCTTGGACATCAGAGATGTTTAGCCTTAAAACGCCACGCTGGCCAAGCGTGGTAGCAAGTTATCTGTTAAATTTTGTACGGCGGCCATCTTAAAATTTTATATTTCGATTTGTTTCTCGCTCTCTTCAGGTTGCTGGAGGTTTTCTCTATCATTTGTTCGAGTTAATCCGGCTAAATTAAATTGTTGAAGCGAGCTTTTGAAATTATATTCACGATCTGATTATGGTCGGATTTTTATAGTATTCATCGGAAGTCTCTTTGTACGACCTTATACATATATGTACAGGGTTTGTCGTAAATAGTGGTCCAACGTTAAGGGGTCGATACACCATATATTCAGCTATCACATACCAGAATTTGAAATTTTTTTTTTCCACGGGTCTCTGTTTTATTCATTATTATTATTATTTTGAAAAATCGATACCTTGAGTTACTAATTTGGCTGTTATTTCAACAAATAACATTATTTTTTTATTTTGTTTATTATTGATAATAAGATGTGCTATCACATACAATACTTTTTTTAAATGGAAACTTAAAGATATTAAAGAAAAAATGTCTTTATTTCAAAATTCAACTCTAATCTCTAGCAAATCATGTGAATTCGGGGGGGAATGGTGTAAAAAAAATGTACTACACAATCTGTGCCCATTATTTTAAAAACTTGTCCAGTAAATGCAGATTCTAAAATGATATTAATAATAACCGATTCCATAATGAAAAAGAAGTTATTGCCATTTCAATTGAGAAGGAGCCGAATTTAAAAAATACACTTTTTCATTTTAATTAACTTACCGGTATTGCAAAATGTTTTGGACCCATTTAGAAGTAAATTTTAAGTTAGCTATTAACAGCTGAGTGGTATTTGAGTCATGCACAAACATATCACAGGTAAACAAACGTGTCTCATGTAAAAAAAAGGGTACTTGGCCAGATAACACAAGACTCATTGAAACACCTCAGTATAGCGCGCATGAGTAGTAAAAAAAAACCACAAGGTTTTTTTTTATTGCTATTCTCTTAAGTATGAACGAGACAGACTATGTCAAGAAGATATTCGTAATAATCTAATCAGTTAAAATGCTTCAGTGTGGTCCCGTACGTCGCATGCGCTTCTAGTCTCTGTTTATCTCCGCCATTGAATTGCTTCTTTTACTTCCTGGACTCGGATTTGCTTCTGTTCGGACTTGTTGGTTTTTGTGATCCCTACGACGTCGGCTACGTTATTTGGACTTTGATTTGCTCAACGATTTTGACAAACGTGCAGTGCAGTGAAGATTAGGGCGATGTCTCAGTACACACCGCGTGAATATGCTGACATGCATTTTATTCATGGCGAATGCATAGGCATCGTCAGCCTGACTTTATTGGGACAGACATCCAGATCGAAGTCATCCAGATCTTCTTTTGTTTAATTAACGGCGGGATAAACACAGAGACTAGAAGCGCATGCGACGTACGGGACCACACTGAAGCATTTTAACTGATTAGATTATTACGAATATCTTCTTGACATAGTCTGTCTCGTTCATACTTAAGAGAATAGCAATAAAAAAAAACCTTGTGATTTTTTCACTACTCATGCGCGCTATACTGAGGTGTTTCAATGAGTCTTGTGTTATCTGGCCAAGTACCCTTTTTTTTACATGAGACACGTTTGTTTACCTGTGATATGTTTGTGCATGACTCAAATACCACTCAGCTGTTAATAGCTAACTTAAAATTTACTTCTAAATGGGTCCAAAACATTTTGCAATACCGGTAAGTTAATTAAAATGAAAAAGTGTATTTTTTAAATTCGGCTCCTTCTCAATTGAAATGGCAATAACTTCTTTTTCATTATGGAATCGGTTATTATTAATATCATTTTAGAATCTGCATTTATTGGACAAGTTTTTAAAATAATGGGCACAGATTGTGTAGTACATTTTTTTTACACCATTCGCCCCCGAATTCACATGATTTGCTAGAGATTAGAGTTGAATTTTGAAATAAAGACATTTTTTCTTTAATATCTTTAAGTTTCCATTTAAAAAAAGTATTGTATGTGATAGCACATCTTATTATCAATAATAAACAAAATAAAAAAATAATGTTATTTGTTGAAATAACAGCCAAATTAGTAACTCAAGGTATCGATTTTTCAAAATAATAATAATAATGAATAAAACAGAGACCCGTGGAAAAAAAAAATTTCAAATTCTGGTATGTGATAGCTGAATATATGGTGTATCGACCCCTTAACGTTGGACCACTATTTACGACACAGCCTGTATATATATATATAATCCCAATCATTATATATATTATATTATTATTATATATTGAATCAAATGGTCTTTTCCAGTGCAAGTTTTATGTCAATCAACAGACCTAAAACATTGATATAAATTATATTCAATTTCGCGGAAGAAGTCGGTCTAAAAACTAGTAATATATATTTTTTTGGAATGGCCTTTTCAAGATCTTTAATTTGATACCCCACTCAATGAGTTTCATAAACTTGAATTCTTTTGAAGCAAACAATACGGCACTTAAAATCCGCCATTTTGACTTTTTTTAAGAAATCGAATACGCTAGTAGCAATTGCGACAGCAAGACGAATCTCACGACACCTCGTTCATTAAAATCGGTTGCTCCTTTTAAGCTCTGCGAGGGAATAAAGAAACTAACATACATAACGAGGAAAAACATATCCCTCTTCGCGCTTCTCATTTGGGAAAAAATAAACTACTCTACTCGTACCATGTCCTATGAGACAGTCAGCCACTGACAGACTACTGATAGACCACCTACTCTTTGATGGTTTGTTACCGCATATAAACTTTCACTCTTCTCATCGATCCACTAGCAATCCTATGAAAGGCGTCCCGCACTATGATCAGTGATGCCAACTGAGAGCTTTCGGCTCTAGATCTGACGCGTTTTTGGCTCTGTTAGCGCCCGACAAACTTACTTAACGCCTAACGCCCATTGTAGTATTTTTTGAAATAAGGAAGTACTATCTACGTGTAACGAAATATTATTCCAAATTAAATATAGACTGGCTCTAAAGAACAAGAAACCAGAGCCGTTGAATACTCAATAGGAACTTTCTTTTCATATCAGCTATGATATATTTTTTATTAAAATTTGATGATATGAAAATTTCCTTTCATTGTTCTATGTTTTATTAGACTCAACGCGTTTTTTCGAAAAACATACCAAACTAGCGCTTTTTAACGCCAACTCAGCTGTTGTTACAGACAGAGCATTGACAACTCTGACTCTATGATTCCCAGTGCGGAAATCTATTTGATATTCTGCTCTTGGATATCGTCTTTTGAATTTGAATATCCAGACTTATAATATGATCAATTAATTATTCAAACTTTCCATAATTTATGTTGACGTAGGCGACAATGGCGTTCTCCGTAAATGAATCTCTATATAAACACTCATTGGGTTAATTCTCAGTAACAAGGTTTTTTAGACTATCGTTGAACTATTGTAGCTAGCTGATCAACAGATTTTTTAAATTAAAATATTATTATTTAAAACATTATGTATTTCATGAGAACCCGTAAAAATAAGAAGCGTAAAATATTCAGTTTCATAGAATTTAATCCCTAGAGAATTTTCATCAATTAATTATTTCCTAAAAGTAAGAAACTAGAAAATAATAAGTATTAGGTAATACCAGTTTCTTAGAATTTCAACTTTGTAGCTATCCCGACTGATTATTCTGATTTTGTTGTAGTATTTTTTTTCTAATATGTAATATCTAACTTAAAAAGTTTATCTTAAAAAGTCTGATTATGGAACACTACCTAGATTTTCAATATTTTTGAAAATTATCAGGTTAGGACTGAAACTGGAACTAGTTGTATCTTTAATCCAAAAATACGAATAAGATTTGTAAAAAAAGGAAAAAGGATTTTTAACATTATATTGCGCCTGACACGTGTGGGTGCCCGGTTTTATTACTTACCTGTGAAACGTCTGCAAATGTCAGACTTCGTGTTATTGCCTTAAATCGTTGGAGTTACGCTTGGTGGGCTTTCACTTATCTTCCGTATAATGAAATTCTAACTTCTGGTTGGTATTTTGGGATGTTGTTATGAAATTTCGTGATTATAATGGTTGATATTGTTGCCTCGAATATAGCATAGCGCAAGTCTAAGTAGTAGAAAGAGAAAGAAGACATTAGTAACATTTTTAAAGAAACTTATTTGGAAATTAAAAATAAACAGAGAATAAAAATAAATAAATAAGAGAATAGATGTTTTATCCAAAACTCCAAGTTTCTAGTTTGATTTTAAATAAATGAAAACTTTACAAAATTATTTACACTCTTTAATGTCATCAAAATGCACTTATTAAATAAAGCCTCATAATTGCTGAAAGAGGTTCAAATTGCTATCTTATGGAATGACATACAAAATAATCTGCCAATCGTCCTTTATAGAAAGATGTATTGTAAGATTGCATCCAGCCAACTCGAGAAAAAAAAAGTGGTGGCAGTGAAGTCACCAACTTACCGTTCGTACGAGTTGCGGGCGCTACCGAACGTTTGCGATTTCAGCGACCACTTGGACGGCGACTCTCCGCTCGGGGGTTGGTGACTCTAAAATAATTTCTTAAGTGGATAGATTTTGTTTTCAATTGTAATAAATAATTGTTTATAACAAATTTGTTTTTTCTTTAATAAATCTTACTTCTGATTCCTACAAATTTATAATAATCTATTATTAATTTATAATAATCTATTATTAATATGTAATAATCGTATTATAAAAGTTTATAGTAGTTTATTTATACGTACGCTATGTCTGCTCATTTTATTGCTCACCTATCAGTCTTCCAGGTTTGCTGGTAGAAATCTCCTAAAAGGGGATCAGCACGCCTTTTGTATGTATTTTCTTTTGTAACTATTTTTATCCTTTGTGTGTACAATTAATTATATAAAACTAGCGAACCGCCCTCGCTTCGCTTCAGTTTCGTTAAAACAATATTAACCTATACATATAAACCTTCCTCTTGAATCACTCAATCTATTGATGAAAACCGCATTAAAATCCGTTGCGTAGTTTAAAGGATCTAAGCGTACATACAGAGGGACAGACGGCGGGAAGCGACTTTGTTTTATACTATGTAAAGACAAATAAAAAATATAATTAATAGCTATAAAACATATCGTATCTCCCAAACGACCATTTTTTTTTTATTTTGTCAGACATTAACGTAACCTTATAAAGTTACAATAAGATAACATAGAACGTCGACATGGCCAACGAACTAGAACTAATGCACTAGCAGCCACAACCACAAGAATACACGGAGCGATATTGCTTAAGTGCAAGGAAGCGAAAGCTTATTGTTGGTTCCGCTTCATTAGCCTCAACTGATGCAAAATGTTTGCGTGATCTGAGCGGTTTCTTTATCAAAATATTTTTCTGTTTAGAATCTGATTGTAAAGTTTTATTGTTCATTTACTTGCCGAAAACACAAAAGTACAATAAATATATGTATATTTATATATGTACGCACATATGTACAATGCAAACGTGACACGGAAATAACACACAAGCTGAAAATTGCTTGTTCGATATAGAGAGTAGAATCGATTCTATAAGTATTTACAATAAGTTATGAATAACTTATGGTTCATTTCTAGTATATCTTTTATTCTACGCGCAGTTGCATTCTATGTGCATTGCCCACGCTGCACCCGGTCACTATCCTGTACTGCGTAATAAGCGCTAAGAACGTTTTAGATAGAACAACAAAACTTTACATGTTTGCAACTTTTGATTTATTCCTTAAAATTATTATATTTTCCGTTGAAATGGTTTTATATAATAAGTATATTTTAAATTACTTGACGTGTTTCAGCTGAGGTTCTCCTTTGTTCCGGTGACACGTTACCAAGTGACACTACTCGAATTCAAGAAAGCGCTCGTTGTTGTTGGTTTCATTTATCTAAACATAGCTGCAACCAACGATTTAGTATGCTCTGAGCTCATTATATGTCACGATGTTTTGCTAAATGTTCTGATTAGGAAACTACACTGGATCGCAAAAATTCCGGGTCGCTAATAAAAACCGTGATATCTCCATAAATTATATACCTAGATCGCTCGAATAAATAATATGTAGTAAGGAGGTTACTAATGCTTGTTCTAAATCTCTAAAGAGGTTTCATTTGTACAAGTTACAGATTTAAAAAAAAATATTCTGCATTTTGAAAAAATTCAAAATTTAAAATTAGGAAAAGAATATTTTTTCTGCTTTTGTTTCAAACGGAGCTGTCATTGTAAATGGTTCCTTGGATTGATCAGAGTATTCAATGCAATATCGTGTCGTTATCACCTGAAGAATGTACACGGATTATTACCATGGTACAAGAAGGAAGAAGTCAGCGTAGCACTGCTAGAACAGTAGGAGTATCTTTATCAACGGTCCAAAGAGTACTCCAGCGATTTCAAGAGACCGGCATGAACATCAGGAGACCAGGAAATGGCAGGCCAAGGTGCACAACTACACGAGAAGACCGATTCATTGTGAGCACTATGTTAAGAAATCGACATCTCACGGCTGTTCAGGTCCGAAACAGTCTTCAAGAAATTCACCACAACAATGTGAGCTCTAATACGATTCTGCGACGTCTTCGTGAAGCTGATATAAAGCCTTATAGACCAGCAAACGGCCCCAAACTGCTCAGAGAATATCGAGTTGCCAGGTTACGGTTTGCTCGAGAACACATCCGATGGACAGATGAAGATTGGTCCAAGGTTGTTTTCCGATGAGTCCAGATTTTGTTTATTTACGCACGACGGGAGACGAAGAGTATTTAGACGGCCAGGAGAACGGTATCATCAAGCGTGTTTTGAAGAAAAGGTGCCATTCGGTGGAGGATCAATAATGGTTTGGGCTGGGATATCTTCAGAGGATCGCACGGAGTTAGTGATCATAGAAAACAGTTCTCTGACTGCTGTCAGATACGTAAGAGAGATTTTAAATGAGCATGCTGGCCATTCTTAGTGAATATGGGTGCAATTTCCATTCTTATGCACGATAATGCGCGACCACATACTGCTCATTTGGTCAATATGTATATTCAAGACGTCGGTATTACCTGCATGGAGTGGCCAGCTCGCAGCCCAGACTTAAATCCCATAGAACATGCATGGGACGAGCTCGGGAGATGCGTGAGACAACGCTCTCCTGCTCCCGTTACCTTACACGAGTTACCTTACATAGACCAAAATCGTATTAAAAATTTGATTTACCGCATGACACATCGTCTTATTGAAGTGATACGGGCTCGTGGAGGAAATACAAAATATTAAACTGACAAAAAAAACTTTTATTTTTTAAGATTTACTGCGAAGTGTATTTTTGTTGTCATAAGTTAGAAGCGAAATTTTCTTATTTTTTAGTATTTAATTAAAGTTATATAGTGTACAGAACGTGTTACACATTTTTTTATATATGTTAATCAGTCATCTACAATATACTATAGTTTCGCAAATTAGTCTTATGTATTTAAGAAACTATCACGCCATTTATTAGCGACTCGGAATTTTTGCGATCCAGTTTATATCTATATTTAGATATAGATATAGGTTCGTTGCTAATACACAGACTGTAATCACATGTGTACATATACGTACATATTTGCAGTAAGCTATACTGCTATAATTCAAAGAAACGTTGTTGATTTTGGTTCCGCTTCATTAGCCACTAGTGAAGCAAACAATTTATGTATGATGTGAGTGGACGTGATGATAGCTTAGATAGTATATTTGGTATTATCGTTAATTAGAGGCAATGATTTTGATGCGTAAGTATTTAAACATAAAAGAAAGAGTAAATAATAATAAGTTTTATTATTTATTGTTGACTGTATTTGCAGAGTGCGTAAGCCTAGAATCTATATGTTATAAACCCACCTAAATCAGACATACAATAATAAGTTATTCCTATATGTATATGTTACATTAAGCCGGTCGTATGGTATCGGCCGGCTCTAAAATTGCACCACCCCATCTCTTCCAGTGGGATTTGTAAAAGGCGACTAGGGATAACAAAGCGGCTACCACAGGCCTTGAAGAACTACACTACCTATAAAGGAATGGACTCGCCAACCCGCTTCACCAGCAATACTTCCCTCATGCGCGAATCAATGTGCATGAGGTCCGTGTTCAGTAGTGGATGATAAAAGGGCAGGCAACGATTTGTTTATCTGAGCTTATATTTTCGGTATGGATTAGTATCGATTCGGTATGGATATTTGGTTAAGATTTTCTAACTTAAAATTTTGTTGTAGATTCCGTTTAAATAAACATGCTTCGAGCATGATTTGTAAAATAAAGCAAAAAAAATGTAACTAATTGTCTTTAAATTTCACTAAAGTCTCGATATATGGGGATACATAAGGAATGTCCATGTCCAACATATAACAAAAATGTGAACAACAATGAATTTTATTACATTTAAATCAAAGCAGTTTAAACAGAAACTTAGTAACAATATATTTATTGTGACGTATTAAATTATGTTTCTGTTGCACAGTCTAACCTTGGCTTCCGCTACTCTAGTGAAGTTTGTACTTGCAACTCGTTTGAAAGAAGTACACTATGTCTAGTTTTGAGTGTATCATTTTAAGTCCGTATTAAATTTACTATTTATTTATTCACACTTTTAGTTACCTATCATTCTTTTTTTATTATTATTATCTTGTAGAAATTACTTTTGCATTGCAACATTTCATTTTAATGCATTTCCATGGACGATTGACATACGAGTAAAGTTATTTTTTTTTATAAGGAAGTAGACGGATGAGCAAGCGGTCCCACGTGATGGTAAGTGTTACCACCGTTCATTGACTACCCGCAACACCAGTAGGTAACAGGTACGCCGCCGACCTTGCAAAATGCTATTCACAGTTTTCTTGAAGTACCACATATCGTAGCGTAATGGAAAGCCATCTTGATGCAGTTCATTTCACAACCTACGGGTTTGCGGTATAAAATGCGTTTTGAGCCGTAAAGTACGCGACACCTCCGTATCGAGGAAATGTGGATGCACGGCACTTCTGTAACGGGAGGTATGGTTGTAAAAACCCGTGGAGGGAATTATGTTAAACAATTCATCTCCACTGCACAGGCGGTAGAACACGCAAAGAGACGCAACGTCTCTCCGAACGCTGAGGGGTTCTTGTTAGCGTGGATTCGTCGACAATTCGAACAGCACGCCGTTGGATAGAATCAAATGGGTCCAATTTTCCCTGTTGTCAAAGAGGCAGCGCATCCGGGTGCGTGCGAAAGTTTAGTTTGTTAGACTAATGTTGACACGAATCCGGAAGTCCATAGGAAATATTATCTACTTACCACCAGGTGGACTGTTTGTTTGTCAGCCACCTTCTACTTATCTATAAAATAACCTGACCGGAGAGCGTATAAAAAAATCTAGATCGGTGACGTAGATCATCACCTAGATCATTAGCCTGTGCATCCCAGTCCTTGGTCTCTATTCGATAAAAGTGATACCCAGATACAATTTCTATCATCGGTCATCACTAAGGAACTCCAAAATACACATTTATGCCCATTCAATGTCTTCGTTATATAAATGTAAAAATTGTTATTATGGGACATTTCCACGGAAAACTATAGCCATTATCTGTTTTTTCACCATTACCCCAAACACATTTGTTACGCAGACACTAATGAGTATAATGATCAATCGCTCAATAGCTCGTTAGACAAACGTGTTTGTTGCTTTTAAACGATGTTTAACCGTAGTTTTAAAATACATACGAGTATGTATCTTAGCAGTTTGTACCTCTATATTTCTTTAGATTGGTACAAATACAATTATCCAAAGAAGACTCATCGGAATATCTCAAATTTTATCGGAGCAGTTTGGAAGTGCCACTATAACAAATTATGCCTTTTTAATTGCTGCCTTTTAAAAGAATATCAAGCATCACCTGATAGTTTGGAAGAAGTAACGTAAGTCATTTAATGTGACGACACCTCTACATCCCGATAGTAGTGTTAACAATAGACTTATGAATATACAGAGTTGTTACTTACATTTACGAATCCAGTCACCTTTGGAAAGATTATAAAATTATTTATTAATCTTCAGAATCAACTATTGTCACTTTCGCTGTCTGAATCATGAATCATGTCTGAATCATAAGAGTCACTAAAGTTGTCACTAAATATGTCGAGTTTTTCTTCTTGTGTCAAAAATTCTTCTTCGCATATAATGGCGTGATTACAGACTTTAATCTATTCTTCGGATCCCATCACATCTATTTTGTTTATTAAGAGCTTCCTCGCAGTAGTTTTATTCATTTCTATGTTTG
Organism: Sesia bembeciformis; assembly: GCA_943735995.1. NCBI lineage: Eukaryota > Metazoa > Arthropoda > Insecta > Lepidoptera > Sesiidae > Sesia > Sesia bembeciformis. Next base: position 4,917,070 of record OX031029.1, on the reverse strand, counting down.
GAGAGGCAAGATATCCCTTTAATTGGGCCCAGATGTTTTCGATCTGCTTAAAATCCGGATGATATGGTGGCAAACGAATTGCGGTGTGTTCTTGAAGAACTTTATCAACATTAAATTAGGAAACGTTTCCTTTATAACGATTTATTATGTCATAAAGTTTAGGCTTCTTGTCATCTGTAGTAAAAGGAATATGATGCATTTGTAGCCACGCCACCATATCGTCTTTTATGGTATTAGAATTACGTGATTTCTCTATAAGTTCATTAGGTGAGACGCGTTATCCATCACAACGACACTATTTTCCGGTAAGTTAGGTATCAATTGCTTTCGTAACCACTTCTTATATTTCTCCGTATTCATCTCCTTGTGGTAATCACTCTCGGGGTCTGCCGAATGCTCTAATAATAGAGCACCAGGTACAAAGCCCCTTTCGTTACCGGCGTGAACAATTATAAATCTTTAACCTTTGTAAATGGGTTATTTCAAACATTTATTGGCTGAATATATCCATCTCTTTCCTTTAGTACGTGTGGTGTAAATATACGATTATTTGTATAAACAATGTTTTTACCAGCAGCTCTTAATGTCCTAATTTTTGAGGTATTTTATTCTTTTTAACCGAATGTCATATTTATCCACCTTTTTTTTATTATTTTCTGTTTTTCTGAATCTGAACACCATATCTCGAATGATATTTCGAAGAGTAGAAATCGATCCGTGAAATCGACTTTTAGCGTATTATTAATTTTTTTTTGAGTACAGAGTATGTTTAAATTTTTTTGAGTTCTTTAAATCTCAAATGGAAATCATATATCATTCGCCGACACTGTAATTGGAAGGCGTCTAGCTCCAAACAATATTTCTTGCTTGGTGTTCCTTGGGTTCCTGTTTTTGCCGGTTCGTCAATGCACTTTAGTTATTTTCTTTTAAAATTGTCATTACACTTTTTCTTGAAATCCCCGTTTCATCAGCAACTCTTTATGTTACCTTCTGATAATAATTATTTTCAGTTTTTTTTAAATAAAGCAGCCTCTTACACACGTTAATTACAATTTCACGAGACCGTGCAACAAGCGGTTTACCGCCATTTATATTGGTTTTAGTTGAAGCTATGATAAGATAAGTATTGTTATTCTTTTTATTTATTATACAACAGAACGATTTTAGTCTCCTATTGTTCGTCTTTATTGAGAAACAAAGTCCTTCTGTTATATTATAACAGGAAAACAAACTGAAGCATGATAAAGGAAGTAGCTAGGATGAGGTCGATAAGGAAATCTATTAAATATATATTACTAAATACATTTTATTAATTCAAAATTGATAACCGATAACTACAAACAGTCAACAAAACAAGACATGTCAATAAACATTGTTCTATTTTTAGTAATTATCTTTTTATTACTGCCCATGATTTGATTTAATACCAAGAGATTTAATATTATTTTTCTGCCACATTCAACACGATAAATTTGACAACCTACGTCACACAATATGTAAAATTGTATCTTCGTATAAGGGGCCGTTCAAGTATTGCGTAAGCAGAATTTTCTTCATTTTTAACCCCCCCCCCCCTGCCCTTTGTCAGCGAAAGTAAGCAATGCTCTTACCCTCCCCCCCATGCTTACGTAAGCATTGGTATTGGTAAATTTCAGCAAAGTTACCAGATAACTGATTTTCACCGTGAATGCTCAGCTTTCCAATGTCTTGCACGAGCGAAAAATTAAAAAATCAGGTATTCATAGTCAAAGCTTAACTACTATGATAATGCTTGGTAGTATCAGACGTTAATATAACGCCCGATGCATCTTAAAAACCTACTGCAATTGATTAAAAAAGTATTGCACAACTTTCTGCAACAAACAACCTAATCAACGGTTACAACCACAAAATAACAAAATAATCAGACTGGTAAATCCCAAGATTTTCACGAACAAGCAGATAGTCGGGTTACGTACTTGTATTTAACCGCCATTTTTATTTAAGTGCGCTATTTAATAAGAGAAAATCGATAAATATTTTTACATCAGACTGGTTTTAGCAAAGGGACAGACAGTCAGGACATCTCTTAAATTTGTAATGTTCCCGACATCTAAGGCTCAAATCCTTCTGGCTTATAATTTTAAATTTAGAATGTACTTATTACTTTTTATTCATAGAATGAACGTGGCAGACGAGCAGACAGTCCTCCTGGTGGTATGTGGATACTGTCACTTCGTGATATCCGCGATACATTCCAACATACAGTACGTACAGAATGATAAACATTGATACACCCTCCGATTGGCTGCCTACCTTTGGAGATTTTGGAATAGATTTGGAGAAACGGTTGGGTAAATGGGGAGGGATAGGATATGTTGGAATGCGAATGGGCTCAGGTATAAATATCTCACACACTACTGTAACACGTATATATATTGGGGGAATAGGATACTGAGGACAGAAGAGGACTCCTGGGAAGCACACGAAAAACGCAATCCTATGCTTTTATTTGATTATCACAAACGTTACACACAAAAAACCACAATACTCAATTTTTACAATTAATCAAATGAAAACTCAACTTTACTTCTCGAGCTCCCTACAAAAAGTCAGTCAGTAACATGTTGATTTGTGACATTGTCTGGCAAAAGGGACCTTGGGCTGAAAAGGAACCAGGAACGAGGAACGATGAGCGATACGCTACTTTCTCGTCCGAGACAAATAAAATCATAGTTTTGTAATTAAATCCAATATAAAATGTTTTAATTTTAAGTTAATTGGGTGTGTTTGTATTTGTATGCGTTTCTGAATCCACGATACCTGCGAATATCCCCAAATATAGCTCTTTGTAGAAATCGTATAATGACTATGTCCCAAAATGTCTTGTTCAATGAAAACCAAATTACTCAGAGAGTGGCGATGACCACCTACTATCAGTGAAAGATCCTTTTTGACCCCAAAAATTATAAAAAATCGCATGAGGAGCACCTTGTCATCCGATAATCTAAATTCTTTCATGATAATGGCGATAGAAAAAGATCTGTTGATAAATTTAGATTGCGACGAAATTATTGGCAAAATAGCCGAAAGCAGTGAGCTTCTTCGGAAGTCATTGTTAACTAACTTGAATTCTTAAAAATGAAAATATTTTTCTATTCGTAGTTTTCCTTTCTTGTGGAGATTGGAGGGAAGGGGAAGGCCAATTGTCGCTAAAATGACCGGGCCGGTTTCAGGTCCCAGTCCGGGCCTGCCCTGGAGTCTACAAAGAGAATTTTAGCTGTGGAAACTCATACATTGAGCAAACCAAGTGAACCATAGCAATCCGTGTAATGGAACACAACCGCTTTGAAAAATAATAACCCACACAAGTTGGCAATAGCAGAGCACCTATTAGAGGCAGGAACCAATTATTGAATTGAATTACACAAACCAAAAGTAATTTCAAGTGAATGCCATTACATACAAGAGAGCTGTGAATAGGATTTTGCAAGGTCGGCGGCGCGCCCGCATGCCCCCTGGTGTTGCAGGTGTCCATGGGCGGCGGTAACACTTACCATCACGTGGGACCGCTTGCTCGTCCGCCCAGTAGTCTATTAAAAAAAAATAAAAAAATACACCGTTTGGTCCGAGAGGCAATAAAAATTTAAAAAAGCCGAAATTTCAATCGCCAGTGATTGAACTTTGCAAATTCAGAAAAGTAGATGCGTTTTCAAATTCGCGTGTGTGTGTGGTGATATTGTTAGTATAAGTGTGCAAGGAACTTAAACAACAAAAACAAGTTCAGTGTGGGGCGGGGCGGGGGGGGGGGGTGAATAAAAAAAGGAACACTACGGAGGGTAGACAGATTTGTCTGTCAATAGCAACAACACCTTCACCCGGCTCCGCAGTCTTGCCGCGACCACGGCTCATGTAATTGGACCGAAATATCGCCTATAATAAATGGTGAGTAACCCATTTACATAACAATTGATATACAGTATGTAGTGTATATGCTGCATAGCTACTATTATTTTCGTTTGTTTATCTGTGTATGTACCATTTGTAAACTTTTTGAAATAAAATAAAATAAAAATGTCAAGTGAATACAGACGACTTTTGAAAATATTTCTTTCAATAACAGAAAAAAAGGAATTTCTTAGTAGGTAGGTATACTTACAGCATTTGTATATTGAATTCGATTCGATATTGGAACTTGTGCGCCCATTTTGCAAATTGAATTGTACAATTCGATTTTCATTCTCGGAATATTGAAAATAAAACACGGATCTTTCTTACTTATATGAAAAATAATATCGTTGCTGATTATAGTATTCACAGAGCACCTACTAGGATAACATTTTTATAAATTTACAAATATAAAATTAGTTTCAAGTACCTAGTACTGTGATTTAAGTATAAATGGTGAAGAACTATGCGTAACCATAGATAGATAAACAAAGATACCATACCATCAGCCCACGTCTCTCCACTGCTGGATATCCTTAAAAAAACAATGTTTCATGAATCTCTCTCTGATTAATATTGATTTAAGTTTTTAAGTAATAATTTTTGAATGAGTAGTAAAAAGCATTCAAAGAAGGCCGAGAAGTGGTTGAAGACTTATCTCGTTCTGGTCGACCTTCATCGTCTTTGGCTGAAAACAATATCAACAAGGTGAAAGACACGGTGATGGTATGGAAATTAACATGTGTCACGAATCCGTTCACACCATTTTGGTTCATGTTTTAAGTATGAAACGCGTCGCGTCGCGTCGCGTCGCGGCTTGTTCCGAAGGAACTGAGTTTTCTTCAAAAAGATACCCGCCAACAGGTTGATACAGACATGTTTGAACGAGCCAATGCGGATCCCACATTTATTTAGGTAACTAAACGTGGGTCTTTGAGTTTGACCTGCAAACCAGCCAACAAGCTTTGGAATAGCAGTTCGATAGCAAACCGAAACCGAAAAAACCACGCCAAAGCCACTCAAAAATCAAAGTCATGTGAACTGTTTCCTTTAATTATCATGGTGTTGTCCACTCAGAATTCCTTCCGGAGTGTCAAACAGTCAATAAACATTATTATCTGGCCATCAAGAGGCGATTACGAGAGAATATTCGTCGGAAAAGACCAGATTTGCGGAACAATAATTTTTGGATACAGCGCTTTTTGGATACTTTGGATAATCATAATACGGGAATTTTTAGCCAAAAATTCAACGAATGTCATCGAACAAGCACCATATTCGCCAGGTATGGCCTCGTATGACTTTTTCTTATTCCCCCCCCCCACACTCAAATTACTACTTCGTGGCAGACGTTATGGAACCGTTGACGTAATAAAACAAAAAGAGATAGAGGCCATACCGGAAAGTGCACTAAGAAGTGTTTTGACGAATGGATTATTCGCTGGCGAAAGTGTATTGCATCAAATGGAGCCCATTTCGAGGGCGACAAAATAAATTTAGACAATAGAAGCAATATTTTTTGTTTTATTAAAAAAATCCCGACACTGATTTTACAGAATAGTACCTATCCTATATCAATACTTTTTAACAAGTCCGACATTTCTATGTCTTTGAAACTTTTTTTCTCTACATATATAGCAATGGTGCAATTAGCATATTTTGCCAGGAGTCGGGAGTCTCTCAGTAAATTGATAGTAGGTTTAATGAGGACAGATGAGTCAGGTTATATATTTTAGATATTATATAATTTATTTGGACACTGACATAGCTATTAATCCTCACACAGAATGTAATAAAACAGAATTATCGCGTCATTGTCCACTATTGTCCAGTCCCGTCAAAGTAGGAGTCACTCAGTAATATAATAGGTTTACTAAAGACAGAGTTGGACTCCTTGGAAGAACACGAAAAATGCTGTCTAACACTTTAATTTACTTATCACAAACATTATGTACTAACACTATGCACTTTGAAGTTTAATAAACTATCACTATTAAACTAAAAATCCCACAATACACAATTTTTACATTAATCAATCAAAAACTTTAATTCTCGGGTTCCCGCCAAAAAGTCCGTCAGTTTGACGTTTATTAGGGCTGTGGATAATTATTTTAGAAATATCGATTTTTCGATATATCGATTTTTTTAAATATATCAACCTAGATGAATCTTATTTAAATCTACCTAGATTTAAATATATCTAGGTAGTTAGAAATATCGATATTTCGATATATCGGATTTATTTAAAAGAAATAATTGTCCAATTCAAAAATTAGTTTTATTATTTTTTACTAAAGTATATCCATTAAAGAAATTAAATAACAAATAAAGAAAAATGTTAAATCAGTGTATTTTCCGTAAATGTTAATTTATAAAGATAAAATAATGTGTACCGAGTAGTCTCTCACGCACTGCTCACTCGGATTGTCGTTGTCCGTAGATTATCGTGGATTGTGGTAAATATATGTGTTAATTAAAAAAATATCGACACTGATACTAAGATTTTAATATCTAACTATCGATATATCGTTCCAAAAAATATTATACATAAATATCGATATTTCTAAAAAATAATATCGATAATTCGATATTTTATCAACAGCCCTAATGTTTATAATGTCACTCGACACTCGACAGTCGCCTAACTAAGTAATCTCTATTAAACGTGGTTTTTTATTTTTTGTCATATAAAAATCTATTCATTCTCATAACCACTTTAAGTAGCTAATTTTACTTATACAAATAAATCGAAATGAAGATATCAGAGGTACGTACAAAAAACGATATAATTAAACCTAAAAATTTGAAGCCTGTCAGTACTGCTATTATTTAGTCCTACGTTTCAGACTGGTGTATACTTTATACCAGGGTTACTGATCTATTACAGTTTAGTTTTGGGGAACCTAAACCTGTGTCTTCACTGCTGGATACAGGAGCTCTCGTATCACTCATCCACCCACTACTGGCATAGTTATTACTTAATTTGACAGCTTATTGCTTATTTTATATAGATTTATGATATAATATATATGTGTATATATTATAACTATGTATTGTATGTGGTTATGTATACTGTGTACACCATCTACCTGTGATTAAAATAGTTATTTCCTCTGTACCCAAAGATTGTCTGGCAGAGATAGCTTCTTAGCTTTATGAACACCTTTTGTGCATTTCATTTGTTTACAATGTTTAATACGATGTTGTTTTTGTGTGCAATAAAGAGTTTTATGTATCTATCAGCAACTTTGTTCAAGTTATTGCTCCACATGGCATTTTTAGAAACGTTTATAATAAATATGAGCTCAACTCATTATTATACAACATAAGGCTGGAAAGGTGAAGTACTTCCTGGCTAAAGAACTTACACTACTGGTATGGCAAAAGCACTCAGTCACTATTTCGTACAAATAGTCAAGATTACCAATTTTCATTAGAAGATGGCACTGCAAGAAGTTTATAATGACTTTATTTATACACTATATTTTCAGTTGCCTGGTGATGATGATTCTGGGTCCACATGTCGCACTTATGTCTTCCAAAATGAAAGCCACACACTAGGAAATGCTTTAAAATGCATTATAAGCAAATAGTGAGTATAATAATTATGTAAATAGATAATAAATAAAGATTTAATTCTAGGAATACTTCAATTTATCCACTAAATGTAAAAAAGGCCATAAACTACCATGCTGACCAAGTGAGTGCACTCTTTTAGAGGTGGTCTAGGTCTAGTCTTGTACATGTGGAATGTATGGTCTAAGCAGGTTAGTGAGACCACTTAGTGGTGCTGTAGTGCCTCAGGGCTTACGGTAGTGGCTTTTTTTATCCCTTAGTCACCTTTTACACCAACAGGAAAAGGGGTAGTGCTATTCTAAAGACTGTCAACACCACACAGCTTTATGTGACCCAATGGTTTTGGGTATTCAAATTCAGTTGTATAATATTACTCATATTTTATTTGAGAAAAGGAACCTTATTGTTAGTCCTACTTTCTCAAATATTAACTTAAAACATTTTTAATGTTTTATCTTAAAATTCAGATATTACATGTTTGTATTATATAGTTAACAGAAACTTGAAGCAACAAATTAGTTAAATTAGTTCATTAAGTTAAAAAGTATTAACAAAAGTTAATAAGACAACAATAAGCCCTTTGCACAGATAAATTTGAATAATATGGCTATGGTCCCATATAAATGCAGTATATATTATTCACAGACTTGCGATTCTGCGGTACCCTCCCAAAGCAACGCCCTAAGCCGAGGTCTGTTTCTACCAGCGGGGGAGTCCTTAGGCTTGTTGCTGCACACTCTCTTTGCTCCTAGCTGAGCGCCTTCTGCGCTCGCCCTAAACTATACGTGTCTGGTGACTCTTGAAAGGCCATTAGGGCCACAAGAATTTAGCCATTCCGGAAAAAAGTGTATTATATTATAATTTTTTATTACATTTTTTCAAAGTACTCTCCACTATACAAAGTTGCATCTGAACCAATTTTAAAAATATTTTTTCTACTCAGGTACCTCTTTCACAGCCCCTTCAAACATTGCTTGTGCTCTTCTAGTGACGAAAACGGCTTCCCTTATAAATTTTGGAAAATAAAAAAATCACAAGGTGTCAAGTCGCGACTGTAAGGATAATGGCATAAAACTAAACTGCAGTATTGTCCAAAAGTCCCTTGTTTTAAGCACTGAGTGAGTGGGCACATTGTTGTGGTGCAACAGCAGTCCGCCGAGACCTGTTTGGACAGTTGTTACTCACTGCATTAAAAACGTTTGGCAAGCACGTGATGACATACCATTCAGCATTAATGTTGCTTTAGTTTTGTAAAGGTACAGACATCAGGTAGCCAGTTAGGTAGCGTTTCTTGCTCTTTTCACTTTGGTAGGTTGGCTCCTCCTGTCAATCTCCAGTCCCGGCGAAGTAAGTCAGGTGTCAGCCAGTAAAGTGATAGTAGGTATACAGACAGAAAAGGACTCCTTGGAAACAGGAAAAACAGTCCTATGCTTTTATTTGATTATCACAGACACCACCAAGTTTGTGATTTGAGGGGGAGAGTGCACGCTGCAATCCAACAGGCGCTGAGCGCGCTCGACTGGCCACGTTACCCCTCTCTCACAGAAGACTACCTTGAAATCTACTGCATTTCCCATTTTATCGTATTTCCTTAATGTACGTACGTGTTTTAATAGTAAGTGAGATGTTCCAGAGCCCATTCCCATCCCATCCTATCCCTCCCCATTTTCTCAACCCTTTCTCCAAATCCATTCCTATATCTCCAAAGGTAGGAAGCGCATCCGGGGGCATGCCAACGTTTCTCATTTTGGACTAATGTTGGCATGTATCGCGGATGTCTAGTGGGCGACAGTATCCACTTACCATCAGGTGGATTGTATGCTCGTTGCCGCCTTCGTACATAAAAAAAAAAAAACCACGTACGAAAAACACTTTGAAGTTTAATAAACTATCACTATTAAACCACAAAAGGCCTAATATACATTTTTTTACAATAATAAAAAAAAAACTGAATTTCACTTCTCGAGTAGGAATTCGAGAATTTGGTACAATTGTATAAATTACTGCCAGTCTGTTTTTATGTTATAGATAGTCTGTTTTAATTGACATCATAACCACCCAGGTCGCAAAACATTCTGACATTGTATAATTGTATTTGGTACAATTGTATAAATTATTCCTTTTACAATTTGTTCCAGCCCTGATGTTCAATATTGTGGCTACACTGTCCCACATCCAGCTGAAGACAAAATGCACTTTAGGATACAGGCAGAAGATACTGCAGCACTAGAAATATTAAAACGAGGTCTTAAAGATTTGGAGAAAGTTTGCAATCACACTATAGATTTATTTCAAAGAGAAGTAAAGGAATTTAATAAAACTTAGCCAATCCAAAATGTATTTCATTGTATATTATCGTACCTTATTTCCCAATGTACGTACGTTTGGGTAGTGAGATATGCCAGAGCTCATTGCCATACTGTCCCTCTCCATTTTCCTAACCCTTTCTCCCAATCCATTCCTTAGTCTACAAAGGTAGGCAGCGCATCTGGCGGCCGTGCATACGATTGGCATGTATGTATCGCGCATGTATATGGGCTACAGTATCTACTTATCATCGGGTGGACTATACTAGTCTGCCGCCTATAAAAAAACCTCAGGCAGACGTTTTTATCTGTATATCTTTACCTAAGCACTAGTTTCCTATAAGGATAAATTTCTCTGAATATATATGTAGACAATTATTTTATTTTTAGTAGTCAGATTATTTAATAAGTTTTGATTCGCATGAATCAGACCTGTTATGTGATTTTACAGTTAGTAATTTCAAACACCAATTAAAATTACGACCCTAAAATGACCATTTTTTTCACAAAATAAGGTAGGTACCTAGGCTATTATTATATTGTCACAAAATACTTCGGTCAACTTCGCTCGCTAACTATAATTGGCCCGTTCTAGGCTGATTTGACATAATATGACGAACCATATAATCCACCGATGTGAAATATTAATTGTCATAGACGCAACGCTTCCAAGAAAACGGCGCTTAAAATTGGTGGTTATATTAGTATCGTGTGGTGGTATAACTCGATCAATTTTAAGCGTCGTTTTGTTGGAAGCGTTGCGTCTATGACAATATTTCACATCTGCGGATTATATGGTTCGTCATAGGTCAAATCCGATCTATTAGAACGGCCCAACTATACAGTATTGTGCGCAGGTGGTGGTAAAAGGAAACTAAAAACGACGCCCCCCTACTTCTATCCGCAAAAAAACGGGTAACAGGCAGTTTATTTTGAGTTTATAACGAATTTTATACTTCTAAAAAACATTCTAAGGTTACAGGTTAGAATATCTTAGTAAAAAAAGGTGAAAAGCTTCAATAGTTAATTTACCTGTAAAAATTTAATTGTATTATAAATAAGCTCTATTTGTCTCTTATAGAAGTAGTAGTTCCACCTTGTGTAAGTGTGAATTTAAATTTAGAGATTCATAACATTTTATTAAAAATGTCAAATTTAAAGTTAAAATTTAAAATATATCAAATAAAAGTCAGATATAACTTCTCAAAGTAGTTTTATTCATCACTTTGAGCATTTAGACTTTGAATTCAGAGTAGGGCGACTTGGTAAGTGGGATGTCCTTCCACAAATCAGGAGTGAGGTATGCATAGGTCTTGGCAATAGCGGCATATGTGGCTTTTGCAAAGTTTCCAAGGGTGCCAGTTGAACCACGGGCTGATGTGTAGCAATCTTGTACTCCAGCCATCTGCAACAGCTTTTTAGGGACAGGTGCAGACACAATACCAGTTCCACGAGGAGCCGGGATCAATCTCACAGTAACGGAACCGCACTTGCCAGTAACCTGAAAAGGGATATATAAATTTTGCATTAGTGACATGAAGATTAAGTCAATACTATGATAGGGTGGGTATTTGAATCAGACGCGTAATAAAACATCATTGGTCTCAGGGGATACCACGAATGAATTTATCAGTTTTCATCATAAAAAATATAATAGTTTTAAACAAGACTGGTTGTGTATGTAAACTATTTAAGAAAAATAATATTTACCTTGCAAGGCACTGTATGAGGTTTGCCGATCTTGTTACCCCAGTAACCTCTGCGGACAGGAAGAACAGACAGTTTGGCGAGAATGATAGCTCCACGAATAGCAGTTGCCACTTCCTTGCTGCATTTCACGCCTAAACCAATATGTCCATTGTTGTCTCCGATAGCCACAAACGCCTTGAAACGCGTGCGCTGACCAGCACGTGTTTGCTTCTGTACAGGCATGATCTTCAATACCTCATCATTGAGGGATGGCCCAAGGAAGAAATCAATGATTTCAAACTCCTTTATAGGCAGAGAGAACAGATAGATGCTCTCTAGCTTATCGATCTTTCCCTCTTTAACAAGGCGTCCGAGTTTTGTGACCGGCACCCACTCTTTTTGGTCTTCCTTGCCGCGTCCACGGCCACGACCGCGACCGCGGCCACGGCCACGAGGGCCTCCACGGCCGCGGTCACCGCCACGGGAACCAAAGCCGCCACGGAATCCGCCACGTCCACCGGCTGGAGCTGCGTCCGCCATTCTGTAATGAAGTCTTTCTTTTACACTATTGCTACGTTATATAAATAACCTTGTTAAATAAGTGTCGAAATATTTCGAGAAATCAGACGTTAAATGGCCATCACTGTGTAGACACTATGTACCGCGAAGGAAATGGTTTCAATTTCATCATGAAAGAAAACCACGTGGTGAATAGGTTAGAAAACAATTTTAGATAAAGTTAAATAATAGCTAACGTACATATTAAGAATACAAATTAACAGAAAAGGTGCTAAAAATGTATGCTAAATTGTAAAAATAATTTAAAATTAACAAGTTAATCGTCTACTTACGTTGTAACGTGAGCGTTGAGAGACGGTCAATTACAAAATGGCCGATTGCTGGGACTCGTTTCTTTTTTCAAACACAAAGAATCGACTAGTGATGTCCTCAGTATCGGTTTTTTTTAATCAGATATGTACCAACGTATTTATTTTCATTATTTTTCTTGTACATAACTAATAGGCACTGTTTCAAAAATAAATAGAAAAAAATAATAGTAACGTCATTTTACCAATCGCTACATATCTCGTCGTAAGTCGTGACTGACATTCCTATGTTGTGACTGACACTTATTATAAAAAATTTTGGTCGTTCTGTATCTGGGTTTGCTGAGGTAATTTCAAGAAACACCTAGCTATTTTAATTGACTTTTTGGCGACAATTCGAGAAGTCAATTTGAATTTTTCTGTTAGGTATAAAAAATGTGTATTAGGCGTTTTATGGTTTAATTAATTGTGATAGTTTACTATACTTCATTGTTTTTTGTGCGTGCTGTTTATGATAATCAAATAAAAGCGTCGGACTTCGATTTTCGTGTACTTAAAAAAGAGTGTTCTGTCCTCGGTGTCTGGCTTCGATGGGGCTGGAGATTGAGAGGATACGTTTTAGACAAGTTGTTTTTACGAAGAAAACTTGACACTCAGAATATGCTAATTGCATCATATGTTTGCCCCATTTTGAAAACTATTTTAATTTTGAATAAACTTTTGGGAGCCTTGCAAAAATATTTCTTGAACTCCTCTATTAAAGTCAAGCAAATGAAACGCAGCACATAAAAAATAGGTATAGTCTTTCATTCCTTTCTGAATTCACTTGTTTCAGTTTCATTTTAATTTATATTAAGTACTTAAATGATTTTTTTTTAATTAATAATCTTAAAATATATATTTTTAAGTTTACGCTCTCTTCTTGTTCCATGTATCAACTATCAGACATAATTCTACAAGTAGGAAGAAAGCTCGTACTGTTTTTTAGTAATTTAATTTACTACTATTTAATAAAATAAAAATACTTCACAAATTATTGTAGTATAATTAATTCATTTTATAAAAATCAACATGTAACTGTAACAATATCAGCATTTTCATGATTCTTGTCTTGTACAACGAAGGGGAATGTGGTTAAGCCATGGCACGCAGCTCCATACAGCCCATCTTTGGTTACAGCTATCACAGCGCCCATGAAAGTTGGGTAGTGTTCAGCTATCCTCTGTATAGCGGTCTTAGCAGCCGCACTAGGTGATACTCCGCGGCGCATTTCTTCTACTGTTAAAAAGCTGAAATAAAAGATTCCATAATTACATGTTGTCCTCTGACATAATGATCTGATACATACAACTATATTGTACCAGAATTTGGTCATTATTTTTAAAGGGCTGTTTTTGATTCCCAGAAATTAAGACCATGGATTCTATTTATAATTCAGAAATTAATATGAAATGTTATTTATTTTCTTGTAAAGAATATATTTTTGTAATGACATTGTTATTGTATATGTAGTTTTGTAATTCTTGTAACAATTTCTAATAATTTTTGTGCTTCGTATTTAATAAAAAATATTTATTTTATAGAAAAAAAAAACGTAAATTAATCTTCTCAATTAAGTAACTTACAATCATGAACTGAATCCAAGACATCAAACAATCAAAATACAGACATGACTTACTTGTGACAAAGGTGACCGACATGAGTGGTAAAAGTGACATACTCGTAAATAAAATTACTATTACCAAAAAAGAGTTGTGACAATTCTTTTCTTTATTTATTTACTTAAAATTAACTTCCTAACATATTTAACGTGAAATATTGCATCATTGATATTATTTTGATTTATTTAAAAAAATAGTATTGCTTTGCAATAATTTCTATGATAGGTATGGTATATCATTTACATTGACAACATCATTACGTTAAAAATATTGCAGATATTGCAAACAAATAAAAAATACCAATAAATAGTAGTTGCTTTTACCACCAAATGACAGTTCGAGTTGAGTGCGGTCAAAATGACGGCTTTGCAGATGCCACTTTTATAGGAGCGTATTGCTACTGTATTTTGGTTGATCAATGAACCAAGATTGCAGTCTTTCAAAATACACTAGTTACATTTTTTTATATCATGAAATAAATAAGATACATCACTACAGATAATAAAATACATGAAAAAAACTGCACTGAACAATGACTTTAGTAAAAAGAGCAATGACACTGTACGAAGGAGGAGAGTTCAAATCCTCCTGACACGTTTGCCTATTCAGAGTATTGTACTGGTAAAGTCTGATTGTATCACAGAAAATAAGCGGCATATTTAATCCACGGAATTTCTCTTTGAATCTGTTTCTGAATGGATTTGTTTTAAAACAGGAAATATGTACCTAGTAGAATGAAAGGTTGCAGTTTTAGCAGAATAATATAAAAATCAACACAGTCAATTCTCAGAGGAAAAACGTTATACAAAAGATATTGTTATAGTCCATGCAATTCACGACGACGCTTATTTCGAACATCAGTGTAGAGTCGACGACTCGGACCACATGGTTTGTTTACTTCACGTCACTGCGAATTCCAATCGTGAAAGAAGCTCCACTTTTTTATTTGCAATAAGGATAGTGTATAAATTTAATTTAATTGATTCAGTTCTTCATTAGATTCTTAAGATATTATAAAATAGTTATATTAAATTAAAAACAATAAACAATATAATCCAAAAATATTTTATTTATGAGACATACAGTTTGCAAATTAGACTTAAATCTTATCTTTTTTTGTCATATTAATATTGAATTTGGGATGTTTTATTTAAAACTAACGATTCAAATGATTATTATTAGCAAAATTTTGTATAGTGGATTGTAAAATTATAATATGTTAAATTTAAATTAATAACATGTTTTGTAAAATTATTGCTAAATGTAAATTAAAAACGTTTTACATTTACATGTCTAATTATTAATAGTAGTTATGTTAAATAATGAAGCACCTTTCCAGTCCGCGACACTATTTAGAATGCTCTCTCCTGATTGGCTGATTTAAATTAGTGTATGTGAGCAAACACCTATTTAGAGCGTATTGAAAGAACTCCCACACGTGCAGTTTTACGCACACTTGCACTGTAAGCGGTTCAAATAAGTGGGGCGTCTCCGTGAACTGCATGGACTGTATGTATGTCTACCATAGACTATTATTCCCATAGACAGTCTATGGGAAAAGAATAATTTAAAAAACCCTGTTCAATTCTAAAGGGCCCGTTACTATTACAAATATTATATAGATATTCCAACATAAAACATCAAATTATTATTCTAGCCAATCTTTTACTGTTCCACATTCAAAGCCAGTCTTTTCCTGATATGTAGAATTGTTATTCGTAGAGTACACTGCAATGAGTTTTTAAAAAATATTTCATGTGCAGACACGGCACGATTATATTATATTTATAGATGCAGTCTATGGAGACTGCATAACCTCTATGGAGAAGTTAGCTTCCAACGACATGGCCTAAATCTAAGCAAAGCACGGAGCACGGACTTATAATCGTCTATTTAAGGCACCTTGGTAGAAATCTAAGCATAATATCGCCATCTCCAGTAGCGGCTGCAGCCCCAACAGCGTTATCGGCATACGCACCCGACCCTGGGACTGGAGAGTCGCCAATTCTCCTGTAAAATAAATAAAACATAATATTTACAAAAAAGAATAAATTTAGAAGTTAAATAATTAAACGAGCAACAGAAAATAGAAATCTTTGATTTTGTGAGTTTGTGTGTATGCGGAGGGTAATCTCCGGAACCACTGCACCTATTTGAAAAATTCTTTCACCATTTGAATGGTACATTATTCCAGATGGACATAGGCTATATATTATGTGCAAAAAAAAATTGCCGGGCGTGCAACGCATGCCGGGCACAGCTAGTAAAAGATAAAAAAAAATTAACACAATTTACCCAGGTATTTTAAATTTGGCTCCATTTGTAGAGGTTCCAGCGGCTATATTACTATTTTTGTCAATTGCCACCATGCCAATGGTGTCATGGTTAAATCTATCCACTTGCATTATTCTGCGTTCATATTGATTGGATTTGGTAGCGCTGCTTTCAGACTTGCTGTACGGTCCACAGTATTTCGTTGGGTCTGGTAAAACATCCTAATGATAAAAGCTTTCATGTACTTTCTTAAAGTATAAAAAGGCAAAGAATATTAATTCAATGGCAGCAAAGTAAAACAAAAATGTCATTTTACAAAGAAAGCAGTTTGGACGAAAATATTTGACTTTTCGTTCAAATAATTGAATGTTCTGTAGGTTGAGTATATATTATTTGAGTATATATTTGTTATTAGTGACTCAGTTTTAGTGCAGTTGTATTAATTTTGCATCTGTGCATTTCTACTTTGCTGCAATTGAATTGTTATCGATAAGTATTGGCTTTGCTCATATCTAGAGCATGACATCTCTGCCTACCTTATCAGGTACAAACATTGAGAGCAATGTTTACATACTGACATACTTGAGAAAGTCACTTCAGATATGATAATTCTATATTACTGAATGCCACAAGACTTGCAGAGATGTTTATTTGAAGTTACTAGTATAAATGCAGTTTCATAAAAATATGGTTTATGAAAATTATTGTAATAAGTACACTAATGTTCTCGAGACGTATTTGTACAAACCTTTATCAACCAAAATACAAGGACCCTTTACTTTTTTACTGCAATTTATAGCGCTTTTGCCATAAAAAGACCTTTTATTGTTTCACACTGACAAATATTTTTTGTCTAAGTATAATTTTAACAACACTTTTTAATTCACAATTTAGTGAGTGAGGCTTTTAAAAGCACCTTTTTAAATTCAAAATTTAAGCGAACATAAAGGTTGCTACAGACTATAAGATATTACCATCCAAAAGTTAGGTTGACAATGGTCTTCATTTTGCCACATCATCCATAATTTCTTTGTTTCTTTTGTTGTCAGGGATTCTTCATGGAAACCCATTTGAACAGCAAACTGTGTGGCCAATTCCCCTACAAGAAAGGAATGTTCAGTGTGTTCTAACACATGTCTGGCCACTGATATGGCACTTTTGATTCTACGTAAAGCTCCCACGGCACCCACATTCATGGTTTTTCTGGAAAAAAAACAAAAGTTTCTGAACAAATAAATTTTACAATTGTTTGTTATATTTTTACTGGTAAACTTATTAGAATACGTGTTTGCTATATTTTTACGGATAGAATTAATAAAATATTTTAGACATTAGGTAACTTATCTCATCAGCGGTAACCATGTAAATTATGAAAATGAAATATTCTTTAGACGTTCGTCGTTCTATAGCCACTGGTAAAACTTTAAACAAAAGATAATCATAAAGGGTCAAAGGTCAGACAAATGTCTGAGAGCAGTCCAATTAAGCGCCTGACTTTTGATTGTTTGTTTATTGTTTGCTCATCTGCAGGAACCCCCAATACGCACAAAGAATTTTCCTCAAATTTTGTGTTGCCAACAATATTTCTTGTGCGGACGTAGGTATAAATGTTAAAAATCATTCAAGAAAGGAACTGAATTTTCTTCAAAATGATACCCGCTAACAGGTTGCTACAGACATGCTTGAAAGATCCAATGCGGATCCCACATTTATGAAACGCATCATAACTCGTGACGAAACATGGGTTTATGAGTTTGACATGCAAACCAGCCAACAAGCTTCGGAATGGCGCTTCGACGCAAACCGAAACCGAAAAAACCACGTCAAAGCCACTCAAAAATCAAAGTTATGTTGACTGTTTTCTTTGATTATCATGGTGTTGTCCGCTCAGAATTCGCTCTGGAGGGTCAGTCTTTTTTTTTTATCTGGACGTCGTGAGGCTATTATGAGAGAGTATTTGTCAGAAAAGACCAGATTTGTGGCACAACAATTCTTGGATACTGAACTACGACAATGCGCAGTCTCACACCTCAATCCTCGTAAGCGAATTTTTAGCCAAAAATTCAACAAATGTCATCGAACAAACATCATTTTCGCCAAATATGGCCCCGTGTGAGTGTTTCTTATTCCCCAGACTCAAATTACCACTTTGTAGCAGACGTTTTGAGTCCGTTGACGTAATAAAACAAAATTTGCTAGAGCTAAAGGCGTTACCGGAAAGTGCCTATTAGAAGTGGTTCGACGAATGGATTATTCGCTGGCGAAAGTGTTTTGCGTCAAATGGAGCCTATTTCGAGGGCCGACAAAATAAATTTAGACGATTGAAGCAAAGAGTAGTATACCCATCCATTATAAGAGCATCAAGAGTAGTTTCCCCATGTTCATCAGGGCTTCCTCCATAACCCACGGTCCCATCACATTGCTGCTCCTCACAAACTGACGCTCCTTGTTCTATAGCATCCAACGCAGGACCACCTTCTCTGAGCACATCCCATGCTGCAATTTAAAAATTTTAAGAAAATATAAGAAACAATATTTTAATAAAATATAAGAAACTACTACATGCCCTTAGGAACTACACCACCTGTAAAAGTAAAACAAAGTTCTAAACAAAGTGACTACCAAGTCATCTGAGGATACACATCACCTCTACACCACTTGCCAACTGGTTTGGCCAACATGGCATTTCAAGGCCATATATCCTTCGTGCTCAAGACAATGTGCATAACTTATGGTATCAGTCTTAAGTTGACACTATTTTTGGATGATAAGCTATGGGGTGAAGGACAGAGATTACTTTTAGGAAATTCATAAAATTTAAAAGAAACGCCAAGAAGGTAAATGATATAAATCTACAGCAGGAGAAACAACCTGGTGTAATGACGAGTAAACAACAGATTTTTTTGATGGGTATAGTCAACTTAGGAGTTATAACTTTGTAAGTTTCAATTGTAAGTCCGCTAAGCGGTCATTAGAAAGTATTGACCTTTTGTGCAGGTCCGTGGATATTATCGCCCTACAAGAGACGTGGTTATTACCTCATGACCTACCATAGCTCAACGTCATTGACGAGGAATGCAGTTGTACAGGCACGTCTGCGATGGATACCACGGCGGGTTTGATGACTGGCAGACCTCTTGGGGGCGTGGTTATTACCGTGACAATCAGTTACCGTGATGGATTGCGACAAAACACGCGTCGCGGCAACTAAAGTAGTGTTAAATAATCAATCGTTCTTGTTTTTTTAGTGTTTATATGCCTGTTAACTCTATGGAGAATCTACCTATTTTCACGGATTGCTCGAGTTCCATTAGTGCTATTATAGTAGTGGTATAGAGTCTGCTTATATTATAGGCGATTTTAACGCGCATCCAGGTGAGTTATTTAATAATGAAATGTTAAACTTCTATGATGAACAGGACTGGCTGTGTGCAGACATGCTTAAGATAAATACATCCAACAATGCATTCACATTTATAAGTGCGGCTCACTCTAGTAAACGATGGCTTGACCATTATTACCTGGTCACAAAATCATACTGGCCAACAGTCGGCCAGGATGATTTTTGACTATTGAATTATGCATTATGTAATGTGGCCAGATCATTTCCCTTTAATCATGACATGTAAATTAGATTTTATTACTCTGAGTGTTTTTGGAAGATAGACCTTGCAATAAAGTTATATAGGGAGATAGGCAGCCCGCTCAGATAGATAGTTATACTAAATTAAATTAAAGCTGATTCACTTCCCTTCCCAATTTCCCTTCCCAATCTAATTAACAATGTCGTAACAAAATTTTAGATAAAATTTATATTGACCTAGTTACTATCCTGTGTGGTGGGGGCGGCTGTCGGTGCCTCAGATAGACATAAGCATAGAAAGAAGGGATATGTAGCAGGGTGGAATAAATATGGAGCCGAATCACACAGACAGGCGAGAATGGATATGTGTTGTCCACCGAATGACAGATTAATAGTAGAAATTGGTTGTCTAAGACTACTTTACATTTAGGGACAGACAAAGACAGACCATGACCATTGAGTCTAAATAAGATAAGGCTGATTTTAACCAATTACTAGCATCAGAAATATTATTTTTGAAGATACATAAAGGTCAATGTCATCTGCATATTGGAGAATGCTGCAAAGACAGTCCAGGTCATGGGTATAAATATAATAGAGCAAAAAACTAAGGACAGAGCCCTGTGGAAGTCCCTTCCATATATACCTAGAGGGAGATAAAGAGCCTTGGTTTCTGACAGATATGATGCCATAAAAATTTTGCAGTTGATGTTGACCATCTTCACATACTCAGCTGGAGCATCTTCTGCCTGAGTATTAGAAGCTGGATGTTATCATATGTCAAGGAAGACACCAATCAAATGTTCTCTGCGAGAATAAGAAATGCAGACATCTGAAGTAAAAATACTATGGCTGTCCATAGGTATCCATACCTTATCGGAATCCAAATTGAGTTTTTGTAAGCATACCTCTAATTTCTACCATCCAATCTAATATCAATTATTAACCAGTGTTCAAGGTTTTTGGATAAAACAGATGACAGACCTATTGGTCTGTAAGAGGAGCCGTTATCTGGGTCTTTACCAGACTTCAGAATGGGGATTACACTTTGACTTTTCCAAGAGTCTAGAAGCGAGCCAGAACTAGTAAATGTGATAGATTCAATTTAAGAGGAAAGTTTTAGGCAAAATATATGACTTGGTTACAAAAGAGTAAGGGAGTAAGCACAGTAAAATTCAATAAGAGAAAATGGTTCATCCATTCTATCAACAGAATAGGAAGAGGTAAGCATAAGAAGCAGCAGGCTATCTGCAGTAGGAACAAAGGGAGGAGCTAATTTATTTAAATGGCAGGGAGCCAAGAATCGACAACATTAGAAGAAATATTACAATTATTGGCATAGGATCCGCGCAAAGCTTTTACACATTTCCACACTAGAGAAGCAGGAGATCTAGGAGACAGGGATTCGCTAAATGTACACCATCCTTGCTTTTCTTTTTCTTAACATTGCAATTTAATTTTTAATTTTGGCATATGAGTCTTAGTTACTTGAAATAAAGATTGTATTATTATAAGGAGGCCCATGTCCAGTAGTGGATACTAAAAGGGGTGGTTAAGGTTTAAGGTTAATAGGGGTTTCGGATCATATGTTTTCCCTCACTGCCGAGTTAGTGACGATTTTAAAAATCCGTGGTACACTTTGTGACGTAAAACTTTGTGGTACAGGCTGAGGATTTGAATTTTATTTACAATCACACGAATGTGAGCCAAGTGTAGATACCTATAGACTATCACCGCCACATAATAAACAGAATCCTGTTTATTCTGTGGACAAAAATACTCTTATGCAAAAAGTATTAGTTATACAGTGTAGAAACATCAATATATTAAATACTAGCGACCCGCCCTCGCTTCGCTTCGGTTTATGTTTTTTTTTTTCAAAATTTCAAAATAAAATATAGCTTATATTAGACACGGATAATGTACTTCCTATTTGTGAAAGAATTTTTGAAATCGGTTCAGTAGTTCCAGAGATTACCCTCAACACACCTACAAACAAACACACAATTTTACCTCTTTATTATATTCGTATAGATTTACTAAAATGCAATCAACATAAAGAATGTATTTTAAAGGTCTTTATATAAATTTTATTTGTAATAGTAATTTTAATGCACATACCTCGAACTGTAGCGTTAACAAAATTCCAAGTTGTTATTACAATGGGTATATTTTGTTCACTATTTACTACAATTAAAGTTAAGCTACATACTAGTATAGAAATTATTTTTATCATTTTTTACAAGCAACCATTAACCAATTCATAGAAGAATTAAAGAAAGAAATCTACTAAGAATATACATACTCAACAAACAGGTGAGTTTACTGCCTGACAGTTAAAGAGTGACGGTTGTAGCTCGACTGACTTGTTGTAGGCAATAATGACCTTTCAAGAATCACCGGCCCGCACCTATGGTGACTGTCTATCTATGATATTTATAAATATAGGGGCGATTTTACCGACTCGAATGGACATGTAACCGCCAGTTCACACTATTACGGTTTATTCGATTCGGTTTTCTTATACGGTTTAGCCGTAAAGGTAAAAAAAAATTAAAGCGTTCACATTTATACGTTTTTTGAGTCGGTTTTCTAATACGGTACAACCGTCTCCGGGGCAGTGGTTCAGTTTGCTGTAGTTTCGTAAAAGATGGACGTCGATGACGTTGCAACCGCGGTTATTTACTGGTATAATACCCGTAGAAAAAATAAAAGAAAACATAGATTTTGGGAGCATCCAATTTTATCACGGCGTTTAAATCTGGGTCACTTTTGGACACTCATGTTAGAATTGCGAAGTGATGAAACAAAATTCTACAGTTATTTTTGCATGTCAATGTCAGCGTTTGACGAACTTATAGGAAGATTGGAAGAAGATTTGATACGTTTATGAGTAACCGCTTTATTACCGTACGCCGCTCACGGTTTTCAGTGACAAGGCTGTTTTTTTACCGCATTCGGTTTTACCGTATAAATGAGAATATACACCCATATGATTGCTTAAAGTCAGGGATATGACATGTAAGTAGAACCGTCAGAGTGAAATTTATACGGAAATGACACTATTGACAGTTCTACATGTCATATCCCGGAAAATCACAAAGAAAATAAAAAATCCGACTATGTTACAATGATCAAAATCATAACATGAATGCAATCTCCGATGAAAGAAAAATCGATTTTTAAAAATGCTTCTGTTCAAGTACCAACTGGTATGAGCCGCCTTTGTACTCGGTCGCCTCAATCCTCTCATAGGCGAAAGAACTCAAATGTCATTTAGAAATAAACTGACATTGTATTATACAAAACCTGCGTACATTCCATAATGATCTTCGCTAGCATTGTCGTTGCACACGCAGCCCCCTCTAACATTAAAATACTTCAAACCCTCGAAAACAGATTCGTGCGTAAGGCCGTGGCTGCCCCATAATACTCTCGCAATGTCGACCTCCACAAGGACTTTGAACTTCCCTCCATCGTCAAATACGTGAAAGACTCCGCCATACGCTACTACGACTGAGTCCCTCATCATCCCAACCCCCTACTAGTTTACACCCTAACCTATGTCCCCGATAGTAATGACCCTCCCCGTTGCCGTCGTCCTCGGCACGTCTTAGACGACCCCGATGATATAATTACTGCCGTCAATGCGGTTCTTACACTACATGCACGGGCTATATACATATATATATATACACTATATGCACCGTCCTCGCCGCCGGAGACGGGGATGTCCCCCTCGCTATACCGTGAAACTCTTATACTAGATATCGGTACGGTACATGCTCATCGACTCGTGATTCCGCGGTACCCTCCCAAAGCAACGTCCTAACCCGAGGTCCGTTCCTTCCATCGGTCTACCGGTGGGGGGGGCTCTTAGATTCGTTGCTGCACACACTCTTTGCTCCTGGCTGAGCGCCTTCTGTGCTCGCCCTAAACCATACATGTCCGGATTGTCCGGTGATTCTTGAAAGGCCACTATAGCCACAAGAATATAGCCATTCCGAAAGAAAAAAATCACGTTCAAACAGACAGTTCGGATGGACAGAGAAATTCTATAAAATGTTGCATTAGGTTCTGTATCATTCATAGTACTGCAATTATTTTTTCAAAAAATATTTAATTTAAAGCCTGACCAAAAAACTTGCTCTGGGGGCGCTACATTTGCTTTTTCATAGCAAGTTAGTGTTGTCATTATAAGATATTAGTTCTATTATACCTATCTATAGAGATATAGAAATTCGATACGATATCGATATTGTACCTGCTATAGTACTGATTCATGAGAAAAGTATCTATTAAAAAGTATCGGTGCGAAATAAAAAAGTAATGGATACCGAAAGTATGCATGTTCTTAGAAACAGACGAATAATATTAACACCCCGTTCACACCTTACGGTTTACCGAAATGGTTTTCCTAGGCACATATTAAGGCAATTGAAAAGAGATGTTATAAATTCGCGGTCGTTCACAATTATTAGACTGTAACTGTAGTCTGATATTTCATTCAGTATATTTAAATTTTAGTACTCTGTAGGTTAGGTACGCCGTCAATAATCGTTATGTAACATATTATTATACTGAATGATAGAAATACATTCTTATTTTATTATTTACAAGTCTTTTTTTGTCTTTGTAAACCCAGTAACTTTATCCTTCTGATTCAGCTTATATATAATTTACGTAAAGTATCAAAGCTATTTGGTTAATCTATGATTTTTGAGAACTGGTGGCACTTTATGCAGATTTGTTCGTCGATAAGGATTATAATTATAAAAGTCTTCAGTATAAAAATCCCAAAACACGAAATATATTTTGGAGGGACGCTAGATTCTCACAGGATGGAAACTCAAACCATGTGTTTGCTCAAACTAAGCAGTTTCCAGTGGCCTAATAAAAAATTCGACTCTAGGGAATATTTTATAACCAAAGTAACGAAAATGATTATAAGGCTTTTTATGCTGTATTTTTTCATAATAGAATACCAGCACTGTTTTTACTCTTTCGTTTTATTCTTGAGTCTGAATAACAACCGGTATTCTTCAGTTTCTTTACTTACCGGTTTCTGTAACTCCAGGTGTGAATGCAAAGCTTTAACGTCACGTCAGTCTCCGTTTGTTTTGAAATTTGAAAAGTAACTTCATTTTCATTTGTATTGTTTAACCACTATTATAATATTTATTAATTTTTTGTTCTGTAATTCGATAAATTTTGGAATGGATTTTGACGTATTTTGTCGTGAGCTGCCTAAAATTGTAAGCAAATCCATAACACTATCCAAATAAGCGCAATTTAAACCTATATTTTAATCACTACTTTGTGTGAGAAATAAAAATGATAACCTGTATTTTCAGGAGCTCCATGCTCATTTAAATGGGTCTCTTAGCCGCTCTACAATGGTACAACTAAAAAGGTATCACGCTGACGCCGGCATTGAAGACGAAACAAACACCTTTTTCGATGAATTCCAAATAGGAGCTGGAGACACTAGGAATTTTAAAGAGTTTGTATTTAGACATTTACATTACAAAAAAATAAATTAATCTGATATTTTGATACTATATTTCTTGTTTATCAATAAAGTAAGTTTTTAAAAACATAAATTCAAATAGGTACTTATTTGCGTATTTTGCATACATCGACCTTGAAAACTTATCTCATCGCTTAGTCATTTGTTTATTTTCGGTCTGTAATAAATTATGTATCATGCTCTACATATTTTCAATAACTTAATTATTATGCAAATATATCTTAGTAGGTAAAACTGTGTTTTATAATAATGTAACTGACTGCACTTGAAATGTAATGTTTCATGACTTACCTATTTGAAAACTAGTCATGAAGATAAATCTATATCATTTTTTTTTTAAATGCATTAGAGATTTAGATGTAAGCTTATGAATATTTGAATTGGGTAGCTATTGCTATCTTTGACACATATGAATGTAATGACATTATTGTGTTAGCAAGGTCATTAACACAGTGGCACTTCCTAGTCCTTTTCTAGTTGAAAAATATTAATACATTCAAATTAATTTTGTTTTTGTGGGTCAAAAGAAATAGTCTATGTTCTTTATCTCCATTTCCAGGTGTTTCCAAGTATTCAGCATAGCACATTCATTAACTAGCGTGCCTGAAGCTTTAGCCATAGCAACTTCACTAACATTGCAAGAATTTCAAGACAATGGATGCTGTTACATTGAGCTGAGGAGCACACCTCGGGATACACCGCATATGACCAAAAGCCAATATATTGAAACTATTGTACAGAGCATTATGTAAGTTCACTATTTTGCAAACAAACTGTTTCATAACGAGTTTTTAAGACAAAAATAAAATAGAAATATTTGCAAGATCTTGAGAAGTAAAATGTAAGTACTATAGTGAAATGTAGTAAGTTACTTGCTTCTGGAGTAGTAAATTGTAAGTCAGTACCCAGCAGTATGTATGAGATATTTATTTCCTTTCTGCTGGTTTTACTAAATTCATCATTTAATTTCATAAGAAATTGTCTAGAAACAAACTTGAGAAATAAAGAATGCCCAAGATAGCTTGATATAATGTAGCTAAACAGGATTAGGCTTGCTGAAGAAGAGAAATATTTGATTAAATGTTTGCTTTGCACATACTTTCCAAAGAATCTGCTTATCATAGATTTGAGGCATGCAAAAATTAAAACAAGCCGAAACAATTTAGTAAGGGTGAAATATATTTTTATAAGCCTTTATTGTATTGTCCATACAACAAAGTTCCATCAGACATTGGTGCCCCTATTCTTAGCAGTTTACCCCTCTGGAAAATCCTCCTCTACAGTCCTCCACACCTCCTGTCCTGAGCCTTTGTTGTACATATCACCCCTACTGTTTAATCCAACCCATATTAATTTCAGAAACTCTTCAGTTCATCTCACAATAATATCACGGCTCATCATTTCAATAGACAGAAGATCCACACCAGAAGTGGCAGAAAGTATAGCAGACCTAGCTATAGAATACTATAAGAAATACCCTCAAGTTGTAGTGGGCATTGAACTTAGTGGTGACCCTACTGTTGGCAAATTCCAGGACTTTGTTCCAGCATTAACAAAGGCTAGGAAAGCAGGATTAAAGGTAAAAACCACGGATAATCGATTATGCCACTAAAGGGACGATAAGGCAATACAGATGTAATTACAATAAACATAAAGTTTAATTTCTATTTCAGGTAACATTACATTGCGGTGAAGTGTGCAACCCACAGGAAGTACAGGAAATGCTTCAGTTCAAACCCGATCGGATTGGACACGGAATTTGCATTCATCCAAAATATGGTGGCACCGAGACCATATGGTCAATGTTGTGTGAAATGAAGATTCCTGTTGGTTAGTAGAGGATAAGTCAAGCCAAATGCCATACATTTTAGTACTTACCCCTATTTCATAATTATTATTGTAATTGCAAATATGTTTTTAAAAGTCTATACAGAGTTAATTAAAAAATATGTACAGCCTCTAAACACTGAATTTATATTAATAAAACTAACAAGTTTTGTTCTACATCCTTATTCTGAACAAAAAGTTGTAGAACAAACGTTGCTAGTTTTCAGGAAAGAAATTCATCGTTATTTTACAATAATAATGTAAGTTTTGTACACATTGGATATTGCATTTTTATATACGAAGTAGCAGTGGCCGCGACTTATTCGCGTAGACCTGTACCTCGATCTCCGTGGGAACTGTACAATTGATCCGGACATGAAAAACATCAAAGACATGAAATTTATAGACACGGCTTTGTTACGGTTTCATTATAATAAGTATAGAAGAAGATAAAGTGTAATTTGTATAAAAAAAGGTAACATTTTGTTTCAGAAGTGTGTCTAACCAGCAATGTGAATACGAAAGCAACTCGAGACTATGATTCTCATCACTTCAAAGATCTTTATGATGCTAATGTGCCTACTGTAATTTGCGTACGTATTAATTAAAGTAAACGTCGCATTATATGAGAAAAGTAACCTCTTTGTTCAGCCCAGTTTCCAGATATTGAGACTGGTGAAATCTTTAAAAAAATAACATCATTAAAAATCAGACGATAAAGCATGTTTCTATTTAAATAGAATCTTGGAACAACGTAATTTTAAGTTAAAAAATCGTCAATCTAAATCTTAACCCTTTGTTCATGTAACAGCGAAAATTTTCTCTCTACCAATACTTAACAAAGAACTTACAATTAATATAATACAACAGTTAACTGTTTTAGAAAATAATATAATCGCAACAACACATAATATAAATCAATCTAGTTGCGACGCTTTGAAAAGGCCCAAAATAAATGACTAATAATTAGGTCCTAATTATGTTTTTTTCAACACACGTGCACATAACGTTATTGCAACGTTTTTAGGATCATAATGCAGCATATAAAACACGCGTGCTTTTTACTTTACATTACCGTACTATACAAGTTCCATTGCTTTATTTTCTCGATGACAGCTGACACACAGTGGTCGATGTAACTTTGTTCTAGCGTCAACGCCTAAAACTCCGAACAAAAATTAGGCACCAAGACGTCATATTTCATTAACAAGGTCACGTCAGCCAGAAAGCAATTTTAGGGATGTAGTTATCGATAAACGTAACACGATAACAGATCCGATATTTTTTTACAAAATGTAAGAAACAACTACCGCCGGATACTTTTGTCGCCACCTTTATATTTTTATCGAATTACATGCAGCCTAGGTTCAATAAATTGGTTTAACTATGGCGACAAAGTATCTTAACTTGTTGTAAATTGTAATATATCATATCATAGGGAGATAAGGCATTATTAACTTCCTCTTATGATTCTTAGAACCACGACGCATCGTGGTTCAGGTGCGCTGGGGACCTTATGTTGATCCCCGGGAGACCTCCATCATCACCCCTTCTAGTCTGCCCTGACCGCCACGCGCACACTCATTAGCTGTCTATATTATCAGCTATGCATCACTATGCTCATCATTATCTCTCGTGTAACTCATTGTGCAATATCTCATTATTATAATAGAAATGCCTTATCTCTCTATGTAACGGTTCTTCAACATAGAGAATCACTCACCCTAAAGATAGTATAAACTATACTACTCCTCCGGCACGAACATCTTCAGTCCATGCACTTGTCCTCCCCTTGGCTCTTTTCCCGTTCCTACCCTCTTCACAGAGCTACGTCGTTCACTATACTCCCCCCAAAGCCACGTTATTCACTCTATTAATACCCTTTTTTCCCACTACCTTCCTTTCATACCCCCCCCCCCCCCCCGAAACGGTACAAGTCATTGAATAGTGTTGCCATTATAGAGACCCAACAAGATTTAATAAAGTATTGTGCCAATATATAAATTTATTATCTTATTTAATTATTATTGATTAATTAATTTATTTAATCATTAACCACCATTTACATTTTCGCGATACTTCGCGACAACTTTTGTACAAATTTATTAACTAATATTATATTTCATTACAAGATGTTACACGTGTTAATTCTTGATTGATAATGCCAACTTCTTTAAAATTTTCGAAGCTGTTGTAAAATAAGTAGGTATAGGTAGGTACTCGACAATGAAACGAAATAATTATAATGACAGGTAATCTTTATTTATTTATTTTAATCAAAATCTGATGAATCGTCACTGTCACTCGATGAGCTCTCCCCAACATTTATTATAAGTTCCTGTACTTCTATATTATCGAATGCCACATGAATTTCCCAATCCGACGCTATAATGTTTTGGGTTCTTCTCACAATTTTTTCCCAGTTTTCGGCAGTTACTTCCGCACATGCATTTTTTAATAAATCTAACATCTTGTTTGCCGTAAAAGGGGGATGGGTATTGTTTCGAGCGGCGTGTCCTTTAATTTGTGCCCATATTAGTTCTATAGCATTGTACTGGCAATGATACGGCGGAAGTCGAAGAACCCAATGACCACATTCGGCAGCTATTTCGTCGATAACATATCTTTTAGGGTGGCTTTTATTCGATTTTAAAATATTCACTAATTGTACTTTTAATAAAGTATTATCCACATTTTCGCCATGACGTTGGAGCCAGTCAATTATCTCTTGTTTTTTATTGGCCTGCGTCGGCATTTTATCAATTTGTCTGGAGTGATATGTAGCTTTGTCCATAATAATTATCGACGGTTCTTCCAGAGATTGCACCATTTCTTTAAACCATCCTTCGTAAATCTCCGCGTTCATTTCTTCGTGGTAGTCCACTGTTTTCTTGGATTTAAAGGCCAGTAAAGCATCTGACATGAATCCTTTCGTAGACCCTGCATGGCATATGATATTTGAATGTTTTTGTTGTATTTGTCTTTGTTCAAAATATAATAAATATATGCGATCGATATCATTACTTATTTGGTCACACAACACTACAACTATCAAATTAGAACTGTCATCGAGAAAATAAAGAAATGGAAATACTATAGTGTTTTTTACATTAAGTACATTTTTTTTAAATCTCACCAGTTTTGATGTCTTAAAAATAGTAAATTTTTGCAAATAAATAAACTGTCTTAATTCAGATATAATAAATAATAATTTCATTTTATCAAATTATTTATTTTTATCAACAAATTAACATTATATTTTGCTATAAATATATAAATATTCAGTTTAATAAATTTTTAATACTTGGCTGTTTGGCGGGTTCGTCAGTGCCTCTATTTCCACCTGCGCCCGCATAACTC
Organism: Sesia bembeciformis; assembly: GCA_943735995.1. Lineage (NCBI taxonomy): Eukaryota > Metazoa > Arthropoda > Insecta > Lepidoptera > Sesiidae > Sesia > Sesia bembeciformis. The sequence continues at coordinate 4,886,510 of OX031029.1, read as the reverse complement.
AATCAAAACTACGGCGCGCGAAAAAACAAACTGTCCGCCGCCATCTTTCACAGATAATTGTTAATTCTTGTGTTTTGCGATTATTTTGAAAAATGTAACAAAATAAGAATGACATTTTATTTATTTTTCATCGCAAGTGTGTAGAAAAACGTCGTATGAAACGCGTTAGCATTGGTCATTACACTCTCGGCTCCATTACGCCCTCGCCTTCGGCTCGGGCTGCGATCCCGCCTCCACTGTAATGACCAATTTAGCACACTTGTATCGTAATATACTATTACTGTTTAATATCTGATTATAAATAATTAATAAAGGTTTTTTTTTTACATAAATGCTTAATTTTTCCTGACCAACTGTAACCCCCTGTATATGTGCTGGCGACGCCCCCTGGGGATTGCGACCCCCAGGTTGAGAAACATTGATCTAAATAATGTTCAACGTGCTTAAATATTGAATAATATTTAGGCACCGCCATACTATGAATGTCGCTTATCCTATTTCTCCTTTCAAGCGTCTATATACTCCTTAGTTGTCCGACCGCTAAATCTTGAAAATTTTTCCTTTATACATTTTCCTTACCGATTAACACTGTTTATTTTTTGCAGACTGACGATAAAGGCGTTTTCGCAACTTCCCTTTCGCAAGAATACAGATTATGCGCAGAGACATTCAATCTGGACCAATCCCAGCTGGCTAGATTAGCTCTCAACTCATGCCAATATGTATTTGCTGAGGACTCGCAAAAAGTTCTTAATGATAAACTTCTTAATTTTATAGACAAAAATGCATTGTAATTTATATTTTGTGAATAAAGTAGTGTTGGCCAAATATTTATTTTCGACATTCGTGGGGTTTTGCGTGCTAATTATCCCGTTATACGAGATTCGCTTTGAAAATTATTAAAAAGTATTGGGTGTGGACTAGTCTTATGGCAGTTTGATATTATCTACCTACATCATTGTACACTAACGGAAACTACAAGTATACAGATGAATTAAGCGGACTGTTTTAATTTTTACTGCACCTGCTTTATTTTTTCACATTTAACCAACAGTCAACTAATAGAGAATCTATTAGTCTGCCTCTGTACAATATACCTACTTCAAAGAAGAGTAAATAAAGAAATAACGTCTCTATACATAAGGTCGGGTGGGCCCACCCGTTGTTAAACTGGACATAGGGGGGGTAACCCGTGTAGGTAGGTGTTGTACCTACACAGTTGCCCAACTGTGAAGCAATAGTACCATTACATACATCTATATGCATATATACATACACATGTATCCATACATCACGTACATGTAAATTTTAAAAAAATGGCGTATTTCAAGCTCATAGCAGTAGATCCAGCTTTCATCACCTGTTATTATATCAAAAACAGCATTAGATTGATCATTGTCGATTTTTCATGCATTTGAAGATACCATTCCACGTGGCAGTGTTTTTGAGCTTTGCTCAAATTGTGAGAAATCCATCTAACATAAAGCTTCTTTGCCCGTAGATGATCGTGTAAAATTATAAAATAGTTTGAACAACAAATGACAACTAAATATTTAATGGCGTTTGACAAGCAAAGATTTGAATTCTATTTTCAAAAATCCGAATTAGGTTTTTTCTTTTTGATTTTGATTAAAGGTTACGAAGAAAGAAGAAAAATACAACAAAAACGAGTTAAAAATAGAACAATAATTGTTTAATCTATTTTCGATATGAATGCAGTTGTAGAATTTATGAAATTCTTATATCTACTGAACAAATCCTAAAGGACCACATTGTTCATCGCCTGAATATAAAATATTATTGTCAGGTTCCTATAACACATATATGGGCAACAACCAGCCCGCGGGCCGGATCCGGCCCGCTGTAAGATATGATCCGGCCCGCGAGACATTTTGAAAAAACCCAATTAAAAAAATATTACATTAGGTACTTATACTCACGGGAGTGACAGTGAGGCGGCAAACATCAAATCCTTTGATGTTTGCCGCCTCACTCTTTGATAATCGCCGCCACTCGGCTTGCTCGATCAAATTCTTTGAGGTTTGCCGCCTCACGGGCGACACATCAAAAGATTTATTGCTTCTCAATTATTCTAAACTAGTTTATTCCAGATTATTCCTTCATTTTGCTTATAAATATAAGCGGGTGGATGGCCCGAACGTTAGTTCAGTTCTATTTGAGCTACCGAGGTGATAACTTGGACAAGCGATATCCTAGCGAACTGCTCGAGCCGTCAACTTGCTTTGTGACTTTGTGTGCATCTTGAGTGGTTACTAACTATAGTTTGTTATTAAGTTTATTGAACGAAAAGTAAACAAAAATGATGTCTGGTGGAAAGAAACGAAAAGTAGATACAGTTTCGCCAGTTTCAAGAAAAATGGACTGAAGAATTCTTTTTTATCTTGCACAATGGTAGGGTAAGGTGGGGCACAGTGTGACAAAAAAGACAAATTGTGTTCTAAAATCAAATATATTTAATAAATTATCTTTTGTTTGGTCTTAAAATAATCAACAGTTTCTCTACTCTCATTAAACAAATAAAAATCGTATCAAATATAACAAAAAATACTTCTAAATTGCACATTTAAGAGATCCGTCGATTGTCACAGACAGCCCCATATCTGGGGTACTATGTGACCCACTCTGGGGTACTATGTGACATATCATGGGACGGTCTGTGAAACACTACTAATTGTAAGAAAATAATAAAAACTTAGTGTTTATTGTAAATTAAACTTCTTCAAAATATTTTTAGGAAAAACGTACGAATCAGCTTGACGTTTGGTAAATTTTTTGTTTTTTTCAAGCAAAGGTAAAACAATTTCCATGTCTTCCAAACCAACTGTCGCCATATCTGGCTCGAGTGGGAAATAAAAATTGTTATCTACCTTGCTACTTTTACGTAAATAACTTATGTCGTAAGCATTTTCTTCATTGTCTGCTACGAGTTTCCCAATATAATGCTTGACTTTCTGCTGTTTGGTAGTAAATTTAACAATAACAAAATCCTCTCGTTCTGGTTTCTTATGGCAGGATAGGGGAATATCACAAGAATTATCAGACGAGATGGATACAGTGTCATCTGATCCTTCGAAAAGAACTTTTTTCACTTGCACTTGCGACTGCTTTGATTTTTTAGTTATTTCTTTGGCTCTCAATTTCTTTTTTTTGTCTATCAATTTTTTTTCTTTGGTTTTTACATTTTTAATTCTTTTTAAAGCCGCTTCTTCAAATTCTTGTTTTATAGGTGTGTCTGTCGCAATACAGCTTCTTCCTCTTTTTCTTCCCTTGTTAGACTTAAGTCTTGGTTGAGCTTTAGGATAACCGCGACATCTTATGGGGCTTTTTAATTGATTGTTCTTGGTAGGAGTAAGGTGTTTAGGTTGACAATTCATCAGATTATTTGACTGATCTTTTGAAAGCTGATCTCTAGCAAGCAATTTATAGCCTTCTGACTCTTCGGGGTCAATAGTCTCTATTAGTATAGAAGGGCTCAATTGGCCTGACTCGACCTCATCATCATCGGGTAGAATGACTTGTGGAACAGTTTCTCGGCATGTATTTGAACAAGACGGTGTCACATTAATTTCGGATTCTACAGGACGCTCAGAGGAAAAATCTGATTGTGAACTCCCACTCGGCCTCGTCTCTTCAACTCCATTATTCTGTACTGGTCGGTTTGTTATTTCACTGGGCATGAAATCATCCTCAGAAAAAACATCCTTATCAAAAGGAAAGATGCCAGTTTTTTTGAATCCGGATTTTATGTTGACAGGGGTCATAGCTTTGTCAAAAGCTTGACCTACTAATGCTGCGACATCATATATTGAAAGAGTTTTTCCCGGGTGCCGCATCATCCATGAATCACCGGCAGCATTGTAATAAGTCTGAAAAGGACCAAAAACCGATACGTCCAGTGGCTGCAGTCTGTGGCTCGTGTGTGGTGGTATAGTCAACAAAGTGACCCCATTATTCTTTGCTATATTGAGAACTGCTGGAGCAAGATGGCTCTCATGATTGTCAACAATCAGTAGAGATGGGTTGTCTTTTGAAGATGAAGTCACCTTTATAAAATGCTTCATCACTTCTTGAAAAAGTTCGCCCGTCATCCACCCAGTAGGCTGCGCAAGGCCTAGAGTACCCACAGGTGCACCTTTTAACATAAACGGTTTGAAAACCTTTCGAGGAAAAACCATTGCTGGAGCCAGAGCGGATCCCGTTGCAGATACAGCACAACAAGTTGTCACAAGGGTGCCTCGTTCTGCACTAGTGACTTTGTTGAGTTGCTTAGCCCCCTTCACAGCAAGTATCTTTTTTGGTTTTTGGACAGTTGTAGTCCCGGTTTCATCTAAGCAGAAAACTCTTGTTACGTCAGAAAAACTCGGGGCACGACTCATCACTTCTTGTAAATTATTGAAGAATGTATTAACATTATGTCTATTAAATGAAGTAGCCCTTGTCAAACTACATGGCTCTGGTTTCCTTAACGTCAGGTCCGGATGTCTTTGTCTAAAACCATAAAGCCAGTCAATGCCTGCTATTTTCTTTGCAACCCAATTTTTAGGCATCTCTAATCGGTGAAAGACAGCCATTTCATAAGCAAGCTTTCGGCATTCCACTGTATCGAGACCATAACTCATTTTAGAACATGTTAAAATATATTCTTTTAAATACTTTTTCTTGATCATTTGAAAATATTTTTCTATTGGCATAATTAGGAGTGAGATTTACGAGTTCAGATTCAACATTACTTTTCACTTTCTTGACATAGCGACTTAATGTCATATAGTTTACATGTTTTTGGTCAGCGGCACTTCTCAAGCTCGAACCACTTTCGACGAGTGCAATAGCTTCTCGCATATTTTGTTCACTGTGCTGGCCCATTGACGTCTTGCGAACCCGATTTCGAACCATTTTGAAATGGATCTAAAACAAACAAAAATCTAATTAACGTTATCATTTTACATCTAGTTACCAAATATTAACATTTATTACATTGACTTATGAACAGACAGAAGATGAATAACGCTATAAGGGTTATTTAGCAAATAGAATGTTATGGAACTACTAAACTCAATATTGGGGTACACTGTGACACTGTCACAATGTACCCCGTCACACAGTGCCCCATACAATCCGAAATAAAAAAAAATAATTCAATTAATTATAGGTTAGGAATACCGGTAAAGTATTTATGTGTAATAAACCAGTAGTACAAGTATTTTTATATATATAAAACAACGCTTACCTAAGTCCTCCTTGCAAGATTTAAAAACAAAAACAACACAGGTCTTTTTAAAGAAAAAAACACCAAATAAACAATTTTTTGGAAATTTCTTTCCGGCGAGTTATGAACAAAGCAAATTGTAAGCGTTTAAAATGGCGGCTGGTTGTGCTTGACTGAACAACGTCTTAGCGCTAGAAGAATTTTAGAAAGAGACGGAGATAATGATACTGTCACACTGTGCCCCGTGTCACAGTGAGCCCCATACGACCCTAAGCCTATTTGTTTGCTGTGTAATGAATTCATTTCAGTAATGAAAGAATTCAATATAAAGAGGCATTACTCAACTAAGCATGCTACGCTGCACTCACTGACAGGACAATTAAGAACAGACAAAATCCAGAAGCTTACCGCAAATTTGGAAAAACAGCAACAAATGTTTCATAAACAAAGAACACAACTTGATAATGTTGTGAAAGCTAGTTTTATATTTAGTTAGCTCAAAATTGGCAAAGGCATTAAAACCATTTGCCGAAGGAGAATTTATCAAGGAGTGTATGTTAGAAGTTTGCGGTATTTTGTGTCCTGAAAAGAAAAATGAATTTGAAAAAATTAGTTTGTCAAGACGAACTGTTGTTCGACGTATAGAAATGATGGCTAATGATATAAAAACAACATTGACTGACCGTATGGCTGGTTTTGAATCATTTTCCATAGCATTAGACGAGAGCACCGATTTGTCTGACACAGCTCAACTGGCTATATTTATTCGAGGTGTTGATAAGGAGTTCACTGTTACTGAGAAATTGCTTGCTTTACAGCCGCTAAAAGGAACCACTACAGGAGAGGATATTTTTATTGAAGTTCAAAAGGTATTCACAAGTTTTGGCTTGCCATGGTCAAAATTAATTGGAGTATGCACTGATGGTGCACCTTCTATGGTCGGCTTACGTAAAGGTTTCATCGGAATTTTGAATGAAAAAGCAACAGAATTAAATGTGCAAAAAGATGATTTGATAGTCCTTCATTGCATTATCCACCAACAGAACTTGTGTTCTAAGTCCATTCGACTCCAGAATGTTATGAATGTGGTAGTAAAAACCATCAACTTTATTCGATCCCGAGGGCTTAACCATCGTCAGTTCAAGGCGTTTTTGGATGAAATATCAGCTGAATATAACGACGTAACATATTATTGTGAAGTCACATGGCTGAGCAAAAGAAAAATGTTGATACGGTTTTACGAGCTTAGAAATGAGATAGCAGACTTTATGAAAATAAAAGATAAACCACTATCTGAATTAAGTGTAATTAAAAATTAATAGTGTGGTTGCAAAGATTAAGTCGGTCAATTCTAATTGTATTTTTGTAAAATGTGCATGTGCATGTCATTCATCAGCATTAGCTGTAAGTTATGCCTGTAAAAAGTTGCCTAAAGCATTGGATCAAATTGTGAAAGAAGTCTATAATTATTTTGGCCATAGTAGCAAACGCAAAAGAGAATTTGCCGAATTTCAGACCTTTGTAGAATCAGAGCATCACAATATTTTACGTCACTACGACATACGTTGGCTCTCCCTACACGGCTGTGTAAATCGCATAGTAGAACAGTGGAATGCGCTTCAGCTGTATTTTCAGCAAGAACATCTCGTAGAACATAACCCTAGCCATTCGGCGATTTTTTTACATGAAAGTTTCGAAAATAAACAAATAAAGCTCTACTTTTTGTTTTTAGATTATATTTTGCATATAGTCAACAAGTTTAACATAATTTTTCAAGGTAATGCATGTGTTGTTCATACTTTTTATCGGGATTTGACTGACATGTTTAAAACAATATTAAGTTGCTACATGAAAAGCAGCTACATTAGTGCCACTGCTATTGAGGACATAGATCCTAATAGTAATATAAATTTTGTAGAATTACATGAGATATACTTAGGTATAAAAGTATCTATAGTCGGAATTTTAATTCGATTCCAGATTTGACAATTTCAGTGTTGCAACGTTATGACAAGTACTAAATAGTAACGTTGCGAAATTATTCGATACGGAAATGGAATATTTCCGGATCGATTCTTCTCGTTTATAATTTTATTCTCGTAAACTAAGTATATCAGGAAATTAAATATTTGTGAACGGATAATTTAGTTATGACGATTAATTTTATTACGGATCTGAGAGTTTTCTTTAATAATTGTGTGTGAAATAAATAAATAAATGTGATCATGAAGGAACATGAGAAATAAAACAAATAGATGTATTATGGTAATATTTTATTTTATAAATCGTCGCCGTCATCGCTATCGCTATCGCTGTCACTTTCTGTAACATTTATTATAAATGTGTCTGTGATATTGTCAATTAACATATCTAGCCTACTCATTTTTTCCTCTTCTTTGACAACATGGGATACGCATTTAGACCATTCGGTGGCCGTAATTTTTTGAATGCCTTCCTCAAATAAATTTCTCACGTCTGTCAATTTGAAGGTTTTATTATTTTGAGCTACATGCCCCTTTACCTGAGCCCATATCAATTCGATAGGGTTCAGCTCGCAATGGTAAGGGGGCAGTCTTAAAACCGTGATCCCATGTTGTGCTGCCATTTCGTCTACAGCGTACTTATTAAAAGACTCGTTATGTGGAATCAGTTCTAAAAGCGTAGCTTTAACCATATCTGGTTCGTAATGAATATTTTTATTTAAAAGCCAGTCTTGAATGGCAGCTTTTTTCCAGCTCATTTTTGGTGCCGTTTCCAATTTTCGGGAGTGGTAAGGTGCATTATCCGTCACCACAATTGAGTTTGGTCTTAATTTTGGTAAGACTCCAGCGAACCACTCCTCAAAACAAACTGCATTCATCTCATCATGGTAATCTTCACAATTTTTCTTTGCTTCAAAAATCATGAGCCCCTCTTCCAGGAAGCCTTCTTCACTACCTATATGGCTAATTATGAGACGTTTGCCTTTTCCAGATGGGTTTTTTAATCCAGTGGTCAGTCCCTCCAAAAACGCTTGCCGAGATGATGTGACTTGCTTGTCCACCCAAGTTTTTTTTACAGTATGACCTTAAATCACATATAGTACATGAACATTCAATATTACTATTAAATTTAATGTAAATGTATATTAATTCAAAATGTTAGCCTTACCTGCGTTAACCCAAGTTTCATCTTGATAATATATATGTCTCCCTTCTTGTCGAAACTGACATATAGATCGCAAGTAACGCTGGCGCCATGTTATTATATCATTTCGATCAATAAGTGTGCTCTTGCGTGACCGTGCAACAAATTTAAAATTAAGATGCTTCAAAATTTTTCTGAGGGTGTCTTTGGAAACCTTGGGCATTTCTGGATCATCGTTCATCACTTGTAAAATCTGAAATAGTAAATTTTATAATAGTTTGGAATCATTACTTATATATAAAAGATGTAGGTATAAAATAATACTGTCTGACTGATTGACTAACCTTTGCAATGGTTGGAGGTTCATTTCGGTAAAAGAACTGAAGAACTATTCGTCGTATTGCGGAGAATGTAAATTCATCAATTTTATCTTTGAAACTTCGCTTTGGTCCAGTTTTTTTAGGGGGAGTTGGCGGCGCACCTTTATTTACTTCCTTCAAAACGTTACAAACAGATCGTGAGGTTATTCCCAATATGTGAGCAACTTTGTTCATACATTCATTTTCTTCCACAACTTCAAAGGCCTCCAATTGCGCAGAAGTTTCATTTTTCACGTACTTATATGCGTTGCGGATCATTACTTTTTCAGTAACAGTAAAAGCTTTTCGTGGACGTTTTTTTCTTGGAGACAAGAAAACATCCACGTCTTTTTGTGATGTACTTGGCGGAGGATCCATTTTGATGGAAAACCAAAACAAATAGATTCACTCAAAGTTCACAAAAAACTATAAACGTAACAACAAACACAACGTAACAAAACTTTAACAAAAACCCAACAAAATAACAAAATATCGATTCGCAATGAAACGAGATATTCGTGCAGTCAGACTAGGAGAATGAAGCCGAATGACAAGATAAACAAAATGGCGATAGCTGCACGAGCGCGCACGGGTTGCCAATACAGAAAACTATCTAGGCCGCTTTTATTATAAGTTTTGTTTTTAATATAAAAAAAAACAAAAATATTAACTTTTTATAAAATAAAGCAGCGGTTACTAATTAATAAATAATTGTTATGAATAATTATGTATTTATTTAAATAAAAATCAATAATTTAGTCTTTAATTGGCACACCAATATTATGATTACATAAACATAAATCGCGATTGTTTATCGATTTTTGTGTTCATCACTACACTATTATATGTGGTATCATTATTTTACAAAATGACAGTAGCTAATGTCAAATGTGGAATCGAATTATAATTCCGACTATAATGAAATAGCGCTGTTAAGAAATCAACCAAGTAACAGTAGTATCGTAATTAGAGACTTTTTAAAAAGGTGTCAAAGCTTTTTGATAGAGTTATGTACTCAACTTAAATGTCGATTTCCCATTAATGAAAAAATATTTTCCGAGTTACGTTTCATAGACCCACAAGTAGCGGCTTATGAAAATTTTACATCTCTTATCAGCGTTATGAACAGGTTTCCGAACATTACTACAAATGATACAGTAAGACAATTAATTGACGAGGAATATCGTCAAATTAAGTATGATTCAGAGGTACAAAACCTGATGTGTGGTTCTAGTAGTAGTGCTAGTGCTGTAAATGTTGAACAGTTTTGGAGCAAATTAAGTTGTATTGTTAACAGTAAAAATGTTCCTAAGTACAAAAATTTGACTAATTTTGTAAAATGTCTAATGTGCATACCCATTTCAAACGCTGAATGCAAAAGAATTTTTTCAAAAGTTAATCATATAAAAACTAAATACAGAAATAGGTTTCTAGCTAAACATATTGCGTGCCTGTTGCATGTTAAGCAAGGTCTAAGTGAAGGGAGTGTAGGTTGTCTCATTTGACCCATCGAAAGATATGGTAAAAAATAATCCGTCGAATACTGACTATTTGTAATAAAACTTATTGTAAATATTTATTATTATTTTAATATGTCTGTATAATGAAGGTGTGTAATTGGTAAAATTAAAAAAAGTAACTGATAATAAGTGTTTTAATTCAATTTTTCCTCTTCTACTTTTTATTTTTATTTTAGTATATTTTTAGTATAATTCAGCATGTGTTTTGGTATTATTTAGTACTGGCACCTTGTAGTTTTAGTAGATCACAATTTTTTAAAACAGTCACACTACTCAGTCCAGTCTTTGTAACAATTCCATGTATTGAATTTATTCAATAACCTATTTAGAAATTATAGTTATTAATTGTATTCTAAAAAGTAAATAGAATTATGAGCGACCTATCAGATTTCTCGAGCTCCAAAGGCGGAGATTCCGAACTTCAGGACTTTCTTATGGCGGAAAAGCAAAAAGCTCAATTTCACGCACAGGTAAACTCGTAAATTTAATTTACTAGGTATTGTGTAATAAAATAATATGACAATACAAAGGATGGGGTTGGCTTTAGAATATGACCGCACGAATTTAGGGTTGATAGGGGTGGCATTTTAAAGGTATATGTCTCCCCTTTCAAACGACACCCCTCCCCCTCCGCGGAGATGTGTGGTTTTTTTAAAATTAGTTTTTTGTGCACATATAATGGAGCAACATTTCAACATATAATATAACAAAAATATTCCAAATATTGTGTTTATGCAAAAGATATAACAAAGTTGCGACAAACAATGCATTAAAAATATTGTTCGATAAAAACATGCCATTTTTATTATTATTACAAGCTTTTATTTAACTTTGTTCGGGTCAAATCTTGCAAGCCAAATTTGAACCACTTCCTCTAAACTTACGACTTTGAAATTTTGCATGCTTGTTCAGTTCTGAGGACAATACACTAAAATGATAGAAATAACTTGATGCTGCAGCCAGGATTGTCTCCTCACGAGGGCGCTCCTCAACGGTTAGTAGCACGGACACAAAACTTTGCATATACATTTAATTTTGATAGCTAAACATGATCTTCACCATGAACTGATGCTGCAGCCAGGTTTGTCTCCTCATGAGATATGATGGGACTCACACCCAGTGAACAGTCCCAATGGCAGGTGGTTAAAAGGTTGTTTTATAAAGATAATTATAACCACCCAGAAAACTTTGCCATGTAATAGAAGAAATTGTGTGTCGAAGATCAATTAATAAAAATAAAAGAGATCCATTTGTAGTCCATTTGTAGAGATCCATCCTTTAAATGAAAAAAAATGCACATTGGCAATAAAAATCCTAAAATGAAATACTACATCAACAAAAACCAACTAGATGTTGTGGAGTGCCAGAAAGATCTTGGAGTACACATCACATCAAATCTAAAATGGGAAAGCCATATTATTAAAATAACTAAAAGAACAAACTCCATTCTATACACAATAAGAAAAGCTTTCTCCTACATAGATGAAAATCTCATCCTAAAGATCTACAAAACTTACATACGTCCACTACTAGAATATGCATTCCAGATTTGGAATCCTTACTTCAAGAAGGATATTGATCTTCTCGAAAGAGCACAGCGCAGAGGAACCAAAATGGTCCCATCTTTGAAAAACTGTACATATGAAGTTCGACTCCAAAAACTAAGTCTAACCACCTTAGAACAACGAAGACAAAGAGGAGACTTAATAGAGACATACAAAATACTAAATGGACATTACAACACACCAAAAGAGTCAAGCATTTATGCTATGAACGAAAACAAAAACCTGAGAGGACACACTTCTCACAACTGTGCCGACTACAAGCAATCCGAAGAAACACTTTTTGCCCAACCGTGTGGTGAAAGACTGGAATAAATCACTGGAGACTTATTAGTGTCCCCTCAGTGCACTGTTTCAAAAATAGACTGGACAATCATTTAAAAAAAGTGCAACAAAACAATGTACAGGCATCATCTTAAAGCTGCTAGTGTATCGGAAATAATAATAATTTGTTGAACTTTTAAAGGCTGTAAAGCATAGCTATATAATTAATTAATTAATATAAAGAAAATCTTTTATTAATTTAATGGGTGTCACAGAACCGAATCTGTCAACCTCGAATCCACGTGGTACTTGTCTGCCCTACCCCTAGTGTTTTTATAAGCCGGAGGCGCGAAGGGAGGGCAGCCCTCGCCCGCTGTAACATAGCATAGAAACCCGTGCGAGCCATAGCGACTGAGGCTGGTCGCAGAAGGCGACCAAAAAGCCGAAGCTGCGGAGGCGAACATGGGTTTCTATGCTGTGTTACGCAAGGGCGAAGGGGCTGCACTTCCCGTAGCGCCGGAGCAGTTGCAATGACCCCCTCAATTCTTGCGATGTCTTTATGAAAATCCTTTGTCGTAATTTTGAGGTTAGTTTCTAAGAAACTTCAAATTAATATTTCTCACTAACTAAGCATCTCCGCGGCAGGGGAGTGGTACCAGGGGGTTATCCTGTCGCCCCTCTCCCTCCCCGGTCCCTTTCCCCCCCTTAAATCGTGCGGTCATATTCTAAAGATTTACCCAAAGGATGAATACTATAAACTAATAAACGACATTTTTATTTCTAGATTCACGAATTTAATGATTTTTGCTGGGACAAATGCGTCGATAAGCCAAGTGCAAAATTGGAATCCCGTACTGAAACTTGCATTTCTAACTGCGTGGAAAGGTTTATAGATGTATCACTGCTGATTACAAATCGATTTGCACAAATGCTCGAAAAGGGAGGTGGAATGCATTGAAGTTTTTTTTTAAATGTTGTAGTTTAACTATTGTAAGAATGGAAGAGCAGAGGTGATATTTTACTTTATTCTTTCATTGTATTATCTTATACCTCGTGTCACAGCCTGTAATTTATTATTGTATATTTAAAGTGGTGACACAGGTCTTACATACATTTAAAACAGCATATCTAATTTATACTTCATATAAGCAAGCATAATTAATACCTAGGGCAGATGGAAGGTTTGTTGGAGTTTCATACATTGTTTAAAATTTTGTAGAGCAGTGCAACATCCTTTTAGATGATCGCTATGTAATCAATCATGCAAAATAGGTATACTATCAAAACAGCTAACTGATGTCAGTTACTACATAAATAGCTAAAATAAATTACATACTGAAATTAAAACATCTGAAATACTATAAACTGTTTTATTTTATATCTAAATACAAATTTCAAACCAGTTCTATTAGGACAAACATCCTTATACTTATATTATGGTAATAAATTATTTTTGTGGAATTATTGGACATCTTTAATTTTGAAGATAAACACTGAACCACACATTGTAAACAAAGTGAGTTATACATTCCGGTTTTTTAGAAAAATAAATTATAATACAGACATATACTAAAATAAAATGTACAATACAAATTAATTTCTGTAAAGTTAAACTTTGGGATGAGAAATAAAAGATGTCCAAAAAGCAAAATTATCTGCCAACTTTGCCAAGTTTCGTATCAGTTCTAGGATCAGCTGTGACAGTCTGAACAGCGACCAAAGCTTCATTGATCTTAGTCTGCAAGTCTCTCAGATCTTGCACAAATAGTAACTTCAGCACGTCGGATGGTTGCTGTACGACATTAGCTTCACTTTGAGGGGGCTCAGGGTGGGTGGATGTCTTCAAAATTTTGGCCAAAGCTGCCATTCGCATTTTAGGATCAGGGTGTGGTCCAATACCAGCTATTGTACATACTCTTTCAACTCCCGACTTGAACCCTGGACTGGAAACTGAAATGTAATAAATAATAATAGATTTAGTTTATGAGCAGAGTTGACAGTTGTCCAGTTTGTCACATGAAAGGTTCTAGATATGATTCTGGGTATGTACTGTAACCAGCCCTTTTATCATCTGCTTGTGACAAAATGTATATATTAATATGAATATACCCCGGCATTCTGAATCTGGTTGGTAATGTTGTACACCCATTTTTAATTATGATGCTTATAGTTCGTAGTGAGGATATCAAGAAAACTGATATAGGTTTAAAAAATATATTTGTTACAGTAAACCAAGTTATATAGCAAAATAATCTTAAAATCACATGACAACCTGGACCACTGATGCTGACTAATAAGGATGACAGTTATTTGTGCCAGTAATTGTTTTTATTTTTTAATCATAACCTTAGGCTCAGAACTTTTCAATCCATCTTCAAATTATTTGTTTGCAAAATAACAAATGTAAAAGAAGCTGTCTTATAGAAAAAATATTTGTTGGATATTATAGTTGGATAGAAATAGTGCTGAACATAAGTTTCGAGATCCCATTCCTGCTCAAACAAATATTTATTTTAAGGTCTGGGTAATTTGTTCCTTTATAACTAGAAATATTGTATTTACAATCACACTCATACTTACAGTCTAAATTGTCCAATGGGTTGGAAGATACAACATTTGGAGCTGCCTGCTTTGGTTGCTCCACTTTTGCATTCTTGTATTTCTCAACTAAAACCAATAAATTATCCTACAATATTTCATACTAAACCAATAAATAATAATAGATTATAATTACTTATCATACTAAACCAATCACACTTAGAGTCTTAGATGGAGATAAATAGATGATTCTCAGTCTTAGAATAGTCACAGTTATATTTTATATTAGTTCCAATGACACAGTCTAAATTTAAACAACGGGGCTTGTCTTAGCATCATCTATTTATCTGGACCATAAAATTTAATGTTCTAGATCCTGGAGATTTAGCGCTTCAAGATGAATTTACAATTTAAATAATTCAACCTTCTAAGGTCCTACTATAGTACGCTACAAGTTTTTCTGTTTGAAGATTTTTTTTTAGTTTCATTTAAAAATAGCAAAGAATGGTTTGAACTAAAGTAGTGTTGTAAAACAAATAAAACATACCATTATCAGCGTATTCTAATCGAACGGCATAAGACAGAAGCCAGTTTAGTTGCTCATTGGGTGTTCCATCTGCAGCAGGACTCATTAGGTCCCTCTGATACATATTGTATGCTTCTTTCCAACCATCAACTTCGATATTTCGAAGTCCTTCCCGTTCTTCGATTTTATAGTGTCTTATCTTTTGGTCCTCGAGCCACAGGACCACACTTCTATATTCTTTTTCATCTGTAAATATGTTTAGCAAAAATAATATCTACATTGCATTTTACCAACGCCTAGGCGAAGGAATATTTTTAAAATGTAATATAGTAATGGTCACACTTACCGTCACAATTAAAACTATCTGGATTGGGATGGCCCAAAGCGGTTAATTTTAGCTTAAATATGGTATTCATAGTTGTAGTTATAGAAAATTGTATAAATAAAGAAAAAGACAGAAGGAAGGGAGTTTAATAAAACAGTGTTTACTCTTTGGAAGGGAGAATCGAATCAGTGTTGCCGCTGGCCACATGTTAGGTTACCGTATACAAAAGGAAAAAATACCGCTGTTAAGACAAAAATTGCCATACGTACACATATGTTTAATATTTAAGTATAAAAATTAAACACATTTTATTCTTCGCTCCCCATTAAATCTTCAACATTTGTTGAAGAATCTTCATCTTTATAATCTGATGGTTATTTCCATCTTTTTTCCGGAGCCAGTCTATAGTTCATACAGTTACAAATTGATTTTCTGCGAATGCACTGTTTCGTTAATAACGTACCGTTTAGACAATGCAAAACTATAATTTTACAGTTTAGAGTTATGCGTTCCATTTTTCAACAAAACCAGGGAAATATTTCATTTTCCGTTATTTAAAAATGTAATGATAACTGATAACAAAAATATGAATTATGTAGGTACCTACGTACCTACTTTGCTGGAACATAAAACATCAAAGAAAGTATCGAAATGACCAATTGATGTAGGTACTGGGTGCATGAATGGAACTATGAAAGAAAAGAAAATAAGAAAATGTAGTAGGAAATAGTATTTGAAGGTTATATATTTCCATTTTTTATATAATTGCTTGTGATAATAATAAAGACTTAAATAGTGACTTTATTTGCTGTATTTTATAGTACGGCAATGACCACCCTGTCGTATGCCGTACACTAAGTGCAATAACGGGACTGGATATTGACAGGCAGTACTTAGAAATTATATTTTTTTTATTCAAAATTTCAAAATTAAATATAGCTATTTTATTTTGAGGGATCCTTAATTTTTTCTAGTAATAAATATAGCCTATGTTACTCAGGGATAATGTAGCATTCTAGTGGTGAAAGAATCATTGATATCGGTCCAGTAGTTTTTGAGTTTATTCGTTACAAACATACAAAAATACAAATCTTTCCTCTTTATAATATTAGTATAGATTATTATAGTGTAGAAAACATACAAAAATACAAATCTTTCCCCTTTATAATATTAGTGTAGATGACGAAGTAAACTTGACACTGGCAGAATGTGCGAATTGTACTATTGCCATGAATGATGAAAAGATAAATATCAATATAAAATTGACATAAATAAAATTAAATGAAATTGCTCACCCAAAAGAGAACTACGTATATCTATTATTTTCACCACAGGTTTTCTATACCAAAAATATAAGTTAATACAACAGTTATATTTCAACAAACAAAATAAAACCATTGAACCACATCATGTCGTGGATAAAAGAGAATTGTGTATCCTTTTTTGAGTTCTTCTGCATAAGAGTTCTAAAGACCGGCCGCATTCCGCAGCATATTGCTTTTATAATGGACGGGAACCGGAGATTTGCGAAAAAGCATAGTGTGAACAAAAGTGAGGGGCATTACAAAGGTTTTGATAAACTTTCAGAGACTTTGAAGGTTGGTATTATTTTATATTTAATTTTTTTCTGACCGACTATATCAATGAGCAAACCCTGCATATTAAATCTTTTTAGATTACGTATCAAGCTAGCCAAAAATCCAGTCAAAGCCCACCCAGCACCATCATCATTCCTTCGTTTAAAAAGTATATTATGATAAGGTTACATTATACAAACATTCCGTTATCCTTATTACATCATTATACTCTATTCAGTGGAATAGGAGTGGATGGTATAGAATATAGGAAATATGAGGGACCTCTTTTATGCCATTGGATTTTTCACTGGAGATGTAATGTTAACTGGGTTCTGGCATATTTCGCTCACTATCTCGACACATATTTCACTATTGAGTTCCGTGAGACTTCTTATTTCTTTAGTTATAGGCTTACAAATACATAAACATATGTATAAAGCTAATTGGTTTAGGTTTTACTGCATAATATCCAGGGGCAGACCTGAATTTGGTGGACCCTGGCCTAACACTACTTAGGGGCCTACCTAATTAATCAAACTAATTGCCATTTTGTCAAAAAACTGTTTTCTATAATGATATAGGAATAGGAACGGTAAGGGAAAGAAATTAGGACAATAAAATATTTTATTTATTTAATATGACTTAGATACACAAACAGGTACTGTAAGTAAGACATTATCACAAAAGAAATTAACAGGTTATTTATATAACATAACTATATGTTATATAAATTATAAAGCAACCTTTCTGCTTTTTTGCACTGCAAATTACTTTATTTGCTCATCGCTTTATTTCGAAGCTCTTAGAGCTCTTCCTATAATAACTGACTATAGTCTGCGACTGACTCTGTTTGCGAGAAAATACACCGAAAATTGACAATGAAAAGTTAAAAATGACTAAAATTCTGCTTACATAATACTTGAACGGCCCCAAAACCGATTTAAAATGCCGCAATGAAACATCATCTCTTTCCAGTACCTCGGAAAGAAGCAGTCGCTAGCGGTATCCCCGAACTGGCTAAATACCAATTGGAACCCTCTGGTTATAAACCCATTAGTCTATTGAATACAATGGTTAAAACCTAGGAAAGAATTCTCCTTTCTCACCTACCGAGTCACATCATCTCAAAAGGCCTACTCATCAATGAACAGTTCGGCTTTAGAGCTTTGGCTGTAACTTTCACTCTTGTGTCCAACAGGTGCACCAAATCTATCCTCATCCAAGCAGGTCTCAACCAAAGGAGATCCTCAAGACCCTAGCTGTCTTCTTCGACATAGTAAAGGCTTTTGACAATGTCTGGCACAACGGTTTAATCTATAAACTGTACCTACTCGAGGTGCCTGAAAGTCTTATTCTCATCATTCGAGACTACCTTACCAATCGGACCTTTCACTACATAGACACTGACCAGTTCCCGCCAAATCCCAAGTCCCCCAGGGCTCCGTTTTAGACCAATGACATCCCCCATTTCCCTGGAAGAGAGCTTGCCCTCTTTGCGGATGACATCGCTCTCTACGCTACAGATAGGAACTTACGGCGTGTCTCTCTACGCCTCCAACGCGTAGTCTCCGCCCTAAGCAAGTGATTTGTGAGGTGGAGGATTGAGGACAACCCCGTGAAAAGTGCAGCCATGTGCTTCCCTTTTCCTAGGGGTGGCACTCGTAATTAGGCCCAGTCTTTCCCCACTCCCAATATCCCTTTTCGGTTTAACTATCCCTTGGGCTAGGAAGATCAAACATTTCGGAGTCACTCTAGCCCATTACTGACTTACGAGCCCATTACTCTACCATTCTAACTGACCTTACGAGAACACATAAAAACTGTCCGAAACCAACCCGCCTTTGTACTCGGTCGTCTCAACCCTCTCATAGGCGGGAGAAGTAAAATGTCGCTTAGAAATAAGCTGACACTATACAAAACCTGCCTACGTCCCTTTACTAGAGTTGTCTTTGCACACGCAGCCCCCTCCAACATTAAAATACTCCAAACATTGCCAAATAGATTCATGCTTTAGGGCGTGGCTGCCCCATGAGGTACTCTCGCAATGTTGACCTCCACAAGTCCATCTTCAAATACGTGAAAAACTCCGCCCGACGCTACTACGCCTACTACGACAGAGTCCCTCACCATCCCAACCCCTTAGTAGTTGCCAGCCTAACCTATGTCCCCGATAGGAATGACCTTCCCCGTTACTGTCGTCGTCGTCGTCTTCTCCACGTCTTGGACGACCCCGAACACCCAATTACTGCTGCCAATGCGGTTCTTACACTACACTCACTGGCTACACATATACACCGTCCCCGCCGGCGGAGACGAGAACGTCACCAGTGAACACACAACGCTTTTCACCGTCTCGCGATTTCGCGCTACCGGCGGGGGAGCCCTTAGGCTTGTTGCTGCACACACTTTTTGTTCTACTGCGCTCGCCCTAAACCATACCTGTCCGGTGACTCTTGAAAGGCCACTAGGGCCACAAGAATTTCGCCATTCCGAAAAGAAAAAACCAGAATGCTCATCAAGTCGACGCCAAACCTGCTGCTGATCATTTAAATATTTCTCTTTTTAAATTCAATATGTCATGTAGACATTTTATTGATTACAGTGGTGCCTTGATTTTGGCATTCCAGAAGTGACAGTTTATGCATTCAGCATTGAAAACTTTAAGAGAAGTGATGATGAAATTGGCGCGCTGATGGATTTATCCCGTGAAAAGTTCAAGAAGCTATTAGAAGAAATGTGAGCACATTTTATCTTTAAAATCTAAAGACAAACAATATTTAGTGTCGACTGATTAGTCCAGTTGGTAGTACCTCTACAAGCCGTACAAGTTTCCAGATTCAGTTCCTGGTCAGACATTAATTTGTTTAAAGACAAATATTTGTTTGTCTTTGTGTCTCTGGTCCCACATCACGGGAAATCCGGGTATGAACAGTGAAGTTTGTGCTATTTAAAAAAAACCTTTTGAAACCATAGCCCCCAAATGCTCCTAGTACACAGAATCTTTTAATGACATTAATTGAGGATTAGGGTCTTATATTACAGTAACTATTGTTGATTTATTGTAAAATGCGATCACATTTTTATGGACATTGCAGAGCTGGTTGTTACCTCAATCAACACATCTATTCAACAGAGTAATGCAGCCAACGTGCTGGTCCCAAGGTTCCAGTCTTTATTAATATATATCCTATATATATAAATTTTAGGTTGTACACAAAAAATTAAAAGCAGGCAACTAAAAAATACATATAGAGAAAAGTTTGTTATAGATGAGAAACTAGTAGAAACAAAATAGCTATAAACCCTTCAACTTTCTTATTAAAAATAAGAAAAGTATTTTATCGAGGTAATTACAGAGATTGTCATACCATTCTAGATGCTTTGCTATGGACAGATGTCCATGTCTGCTAGATATAAGCCTCTCTCACCACAAAATTTGCTCTTCTCATCCAGCCACTATTGGCGAACTTCTTTCAGTCATTGGTCCACCTGACCGGAGGGCGTCCTACGCTGCGTTTTCCACAGCGCACCAAATAAATTCCTGAACCAATTTTGATGAAACATACTTATAAATATTTATTTATAACGTTAAAGGCTTCCTTATATTTATATATAATGAAGAAACCGCGGGCGCGTGCTAGTAAAGGTTTTCATCCCGTGAAACCCTAGAACAGCCGTGGACCCGAGTGTAGATGGAGAGGTGTTCTCGTGGCGCGTAGTTTACGGCGTGAGTCTAAAGCCGCCTTAAGGAATATGATTATAATGATGAGAGATCTGTTTTTATCAGTTTAATAAATGTGGACAGTTTTATATAAATAAATGAATTAAGGTATAGTTCGTGTAACTCACGAGTGCGCGTCTGTCTCGCTTGTAGTGGCGAGTGTATGTCCTTCACAATCATCAATATGAGAATTCTCATATGGATGTTCATAATATACCTTTATATACCCCATGTATATAAAGGTATATTATGAGAAAAGTAACTTTTCTCATATACGGATGTTTATCCATACGCAATGTTAACGCACTCTTGTTCGTGAATCGTGAATTCTTGTTCTTGCAGAACAATATTCACCTTCTACCCACAAACTTTTCTTTTTATTCTTATGATAGAGTTCTATTTTTTGTCTAGTGATCAAATAAATGAATGGGGTGTTCGCTTCCACGTAGCTGGCAGGTTATCATTACTGCCGGAAGACCTACGAGCTCTCGTGTCTCGCGCTATGCTGGCCACCAAACACAACAACAAGTTACGGCTAAACATTGCCTATGCCTACACAGGTAAACATTGTTATTACATGTAAGGGTGGCAGGTGGCTATGATTCTATGACAACCACACCACACTCATAGGCTGTACCTATATGTTAGTTCACTTTTTATAGTACTTCAGTTATTTGGTAACCGACCACCAAGCTACATTAAAATTTATCGTCCTTTGCAAACTGTTCACGACGGAATACGGCATTAAGACAAACAGTGAAATTTTGTAATGCATGATGCATCAAAATTACCATGTATAATATGTATTCTTAGTACATTAAATAAATTAAAAAAAAAACATGTCAACAGTCCTTTTAACATTCACTGCTGGACACGGGCCTCCTCATGCACATGGTCCTGTGCATGACGTGTATATGGCCTAACGGCATTCTGGCAATGCTAGTTGGCGACTCCACTCTTTCAGAGATGGTGCAAATCCTCAGGGCTTGTGGTAGCGGCTTTGTTATCCCTTAGTTCCAAGCTACTTGACCAACCGTCAATTGTTCTGGTTTGTATTAATGGCCACGGTTGGAGCAGTGCTAGTTTACTCAGAATTTTAACTAATAATTAAAGAGCTTTAAACCCCAGCAAGCAGATTTGTCGATTGTACAGTGGACATTATAGATAATTATTTGTAGATATAGATTAGTATATAGTAGTGATTGTAGATAGTAGAGTAGTGATAGCCTAGGAAGGAATTTCCCATCCTGGCCCGAATTTTTATTCCTGTAGCAACATGGCCCGATATTTTTAATTTCAACATGTCTCAAATTGTCGGAACAGGTGTATTGACATCATATGTGATGCGGAGTGGAACAGGGGTGTATTACTCCTGTTATTCAAGAACAGGGCCTTATTGAAGAACTATGGACCTATATTTCTCCTGAGCCACGTATATAAGCTGTTCTTGAGGATAATAACGTTTCGTCTCATCCAGAGGTTTCACGAGTTCCAGCCGCCGGAACAGGCTGGCCTTTGAAAAGGCTACAGCACCGTGGACCACATTTACTCACAGAGGCAGATTAACAGAAGGCCGAAGAATATAATCAGCCTTTGTATTTTGCCTTTGTGGACTACGAGAAAGCCTTCGACTGTATCGGGACCTGGGCTATTCTGGAATATAAGTTCAAAGTTACTCGGCCAACTATGGAGAGAGCTGTGATCGGAGCTGTGTTTGCGGCATAGGATCCGAAACGTAGACATTCGCCAAAGAACTAAAGTCATATTTGGGCAGGTCATATTTGCCGCAGGACCGATGGGATATTTGAGTCCTCAAATGGAAGCCACGTACCGGAAAGCGCAGTGCAGGACACCCTCCGACCACGTGGACTTCTGTTTCTGTTTGAATTAAATTAAAACATTATTTGAAACCTCAAAACCACTGATGTCAATTTTTTATACCTACAGTATCCTTAAATATGGAAAATATCGCAATTCCGATATTCGTAATATTTTAATACCTGTTTTAGTAAATGATGTATAGCGAGTGACCCCTACGCGCCAGCGCCGCGGCGATAAATACCTACTACGCATAAAGCATCGAGGCTGCCACAGCATAAATTAGTAAACAAATATAAAAATTACTGCATTATATATAAATAAATATTAATTATAATATAATATATAAAAAATTGAAATAAAATTGTACATATTTACAGAATACATATATATGTTATTAGTGAATCCATCAAATATTGTGGAATGACATCGAGATGTTGAAATAGTGAATTTAAAAAAACACGTAACATTTTTATGAGACTAGTTTAATAAAAGTGTATTTTTTATCGTGTGATCTGTGACTATTTGCAGTTATCTTAAAATAATCTTTAATACATATTACTTGAAAATTTATCAACGAAAACTATGGTATTATTAATTATTGTAAAATATCTTTTTTAATCACTGTTTTAGTGCTGGTCTAAAAGTTAGGTACTACAAGACCCAATTGACTTTTGAAATGACTAAGAAATATTGTGTGATCTTCCATTGAAGTTATTTCTTTCTTAGCTATTTTAAACATTTTAATTAAAACTACGGTTTTAAATAACCTTTGGTTAACACTTAAAAACATGTTTACATTATATCTCAAATTCCTCTCATGAATAATAATAATTTATTAACCTTCAGGTCGCGATGAGATCAGCAGAGCGGTGTCGCATATAGTCGATGGTGTGAGGAACAATGAGATATCATCGGAGTGCATTGACCCGAGCCTTATATCTGAAATGCTTGAACTCGGAGAACCCGAGTTACTGGTCAGGACTTCAGGGGAAGTGAGACTGTCTGATTTTATGTTATGGCAGGTAAGATTATACCAGTGAAGTCCAAAAGTTTCTGGCCTGACATATTTCTGGATGTCTAAAAAAAACAAATTATACGTAATTGTAATTTATCCTGCTAATTCGTGTATAATTTTTAGAGTTCAACTCTCGTTAGTTTTGATTCCTCGACTCTTGGAACAACAGGAAGTCGCAAAATGTTTAAAACTGGAATATCATTCCGTGAGTAAATTCCTTACAAAGGCAGGTGTTAGCCCGACCGATATCGAACCGGTTGGATAATGTATACGGGTATTCTTCTCCATCATTTCCACCGTCAAATATTGGTGTAAGCAGTTTCGTTTAGGACGAGAGTCCATCGACAACGAACCTCGGTCCGGTCGACCCTTGAGGCACTCCAAGCAACATCAAATTAGTGGAAAAAGAAGTTTTGACTGACCGACGGCTAAAGACGAAAGAAATAGCAGCAAGGACAGGACTTTCAGAAACTACAGCCCTTAGGATTCCTCATAAACATCTTCAGGAATAAAGTTAGTGCGACGTGGGTGCCAAAACTTCTGTCAAGTGTGCAGCAAACTGAACGAGTAGCGTGCTCTAAGGAACTTTTGGAGGCCTTTCAGTCAATTGTTACTGGGGATGAAACTATGGTTCTTTACTATAATCCCCTTTCCAAAAGGGAGTCGATGGAGTGGCGTCGTACTGGTGAAGCACCGCCTAGAAAGGCAAAGGTACCAGTCCACCAAAAATATTATGGCTTCGATATTCTGGGATTGTCAAGGAATATCGCTTATGGGCATAAAAGAACGCAATACTACGATGACTGGAAGCTATTACGCTAACCTTATAGAGCAATTACGAGAAACAATCAAGCAGAAACGTCGTGAAAAACTAAGCAAAGGTGTGCGGCTTCTCCATGACAGGGTGCCTTGTCATGTCCTTGTCCACGCCGCCGCAGTTGCGAAACCTGTTGTTTCAAAGTGTGGTTTCATGGAAATTCGCCTCCCACCCCTACTAAGTCCTAACTTGGCTTCCAGTGATTACTATTTGTTCTCAAAATTAAAGACGGACTTAACGGGTAAGAGATTTTCCACTGATGATGCAGTGACCGCTACGGTTTTCGCCTATTTTGAAGACAAAACTGACTACTTTTATACTGGTATAGAAAACGACCCGAAAAGTGCTCAAATAGACCGAGTATATTGAAAAATACAAATAGTTTCATGAACTTGGGTATCCTTTTTTTCTTTGTCAGACCGGAAACTTTGGACCTCCCCTCGTAACACAACTCTAAATAATTATACTTTAACAAAACATTCAGTATAAACATATTTCTTTTCTAATTTTATTGATCCTATATAAAACCCCATACAAAGAATTCAAATAGGGTACATTAGTAACAATTAACAAATTGACTGTTGACAACAGCCAACAATTATGAACAAAATGTCCTTGATGACTGGCTTTAGAATAGACTCATCTCTTCCCATGTGTGTCGTGTGATGACGACTAAATGATAACAAAGTCGTTACAACAAACCGTGAGAAACTATACCACCTCTAAAGGAGTGGACTCATCAACCCGCCGCCAGCTTGACGTTGTAAGGCATACATCCCTTATGGACCTTAAAAGAGTAGTCAGCAGTGGACGAAAATAAAAAGGGTGGTTAAGGTTAATGACTCATTTAAGTTTACTTGTTAAAGTGCTAACTAAGATAACAAGATATCTGGTGTTGTATAGAGGTATTACATGAAGTCAATGCCATATAAGCCCGTTCTCTCACGGGTCGGCATGGTTTCGACGCAGTACGTATTTAGCAAATGTCGAACCGATTCTTTACTGGCCAGCCTCGCACGCTGACGGCATTCTTTTGTCAGATTACCGTAGTAGAAGGCGGAAAATCAAAGAAGATACATGTCTAGTGGCTCTGGTGCTGCAGGTCTTGTTGTAATTTATACTTATTTAAAACGAAAAATCAAGAAATTTTGGGTGTGTCCATGCAACTATGATAGCAGACTATTTGTAGCAGCAAGAGAATTGGGCGTAGATGATGCGAAGTTATAGAATGTCAAAAAAATACTTTTATGGAACTAACCAGACTTGTTAGGCCATTGATAACCAGACAAAATACGCAAAGATATAAAATTTCTGCCTGCAAATGTCACGAGGCGATTGAGCGCTGATGCTGCGTGCCCGCATGCCGAGTGCAAGCTGCACCGCGTCGTCGACCCACCGACCCGTGTGCGAGCCTCATAGAAAATATATATAGCAATAACCAATGGGCATTCTGCATGCATATCGAGCCCAGTTTTTGCTCGACGCTTACCGACCTGTGAGAGAGCGCGTTAAATTGCGTATTACAGTACAGTACGAAATGTACAGAATACGACTCCTTTTTTGTTACTGCTCCATAGTTCAAACTACCTAGATGTTTGTCCGACAACCACTTGTGCAAGTAGACTGGCACAAATGTATGTCTAGTATCATCAAACTGGGGTCCTTTTCCACAGCAAAGACAGGTAATATTGATTTGACTAATCCGTTGTCAAAAATGTGACTAGAAATAATTATTTTCCAGGTAGCAAACACAGTATTATACTTCACCAATGTTCTATGGCCAGAGTTCACAATATGGAGTCTTATGGGTGCGATTATTTATTACCAAAGGAATGCGCCCAACTGTTTAGGAGAGGAGGAGGAACTGAGTGAGGCGAAACTACAATTTTTGGAAGAAAATAAAAACTCAAGATGGAAGGAGCTTGAGAAGTACAGCTTGAGTAGTTGCTGATAATACATTTTTGAAGCCCAATTAAGTGGTGTTAAAAAATAGGCTACTTGACTACAAAAAAGGGTAAAAATGAAATGAAATATTTTAATAAGAATTTTTGGAATTCATTAGAAAATTAGTTCGGTATAAACTTATGAACATTTGCAGTAAAAATGTAGGAGTAGAGAGCTGTTGTTACAATATCTGTCACTTGTGCGTGGCTGTAATGGAATTATAGGAAAATGTACAGTACATTGTTCTATATCCGCTCCTTTTCTCGCCTGTGGCTATTAAGTACTTTATCCCAGTCGTTTTTCAACATATTTTGATTTCACGTATTAGTTTGTAGTATTTTTAATTATTTAATTATACATTGTATGTAATTTTTAACAGTCAAGTATCCTATTGTCTAAGGCCTAGAATAAAAGTGCAATCTTTTTGTTAGAATGTGTCCCAACGTTCGTTCCTCAACGTTCAACGTTTTGGCGACGTTTTGATCTTTACGTAATATGTTTGCATTCATACTATACGAGTATTCATACAAATGGTTTAATGTCATGTAACAATGTTACTGAAAGTCAACTAAAATATTAAACGTTCAATATTTAGGAAGTCGTTCTAAACTTATCAGTTTTTTCGTCAAAATATGCGACGAGTCAAAATGTCTTCTATTAATTTTATTAAGGACAAACTGGTCATGTTCTTTGGTAAAATCTCCTAAAACGTCTCGGAACTGAAATAATCAAGGTCAAAATTAGAACTTTCAGTATTGTCTGTTTCCCGCCGTTTTAGATTTTTTTTGTTTAGAACATTTTTTGTGGCCTGGTATATCATGTATGTTTAACTTACAATAGTGAGTTTTGAGCATAAATTTGTATATATTTATTAGTTATTATTAGCTCTGTGGTGAAGGAAAACACTGTGAGTAAACTCCAGTTGGTTTAATAATTGGTTCGGACTCTTTCTCGCTCGTGGTGAATTAATTTACGATTTAAACTCGTACTTTTTTCTCTTTGAGATAAGCCAAAAAGTTCTACATCAGATGTATGTATTTCACGGTAAGTAATTGAGGTGATAATATATATTAGTAATAGGTTGATTATTACGTTGAATAGTAAGACTATAACGTGCGAAAATTACTTTGAGACAAATCTAAATATGATTAATCTCATTATATATATCTTTACAATGTAGAAAAGTATGCAACATAAATTACATTATCCAAAATGTTTTCGCACGTTTTGAAACTCGTCCCAGTTAATCATCCATCAGAGATGGTAATGCGAACGGCCCTTACTTAACCTTGTTTCCGATAGATGAAGTCTAACTAGGGTATGTTTGTTAATTAGCTGTAGGTACGTGATTTTTCTCTAAATTCTTGATCGTATACAACTGGAATAACACTATACAGTCTCTTTCCATTAGTGTCATAAAAGCAGATTATGGGTTATTCATATAAGCCTTATTAAAATAAGCTATCATACGTCGACATAAACCCTATATTTTTAGGCTGTAACCGATATCTGATAGTTGAGCCCTTTTGCCTTTCCACCACAGAATTATTTGATAGGTGGGTGATAATTTATGGTATATTTTGAGAAGTTTATTTATTTATGAAATAAAAGAGTTGCTTGTATATATTGTTTTATTGCCTACTTGGTGCGTTATTGCATTTTTCAGTCAGTTTTACATTCATACGCCACGCCAGAACACTACAGTGTATTAATACGAGTAGTATAAGAAGACTATGTTCTATTCATCTGGAAGCGAACATCCAAATGTTAAAAAGTCCAATGGGTTATAATGTTCATGTCAATGTCCAAGGGTCAAAATGCCCTAGTGTCATAAATCAAGGTCTAATTGTTAAAATGAAAAGTACACTTAACTAAAAACCTAAGATATTATGTATTGTTGATAGGTAACATAAAATCAAACGTCTATTTAAATCTCTTACTAAAACTTCTTTAAAACTTTATTGTAGGAATAAGTACTATCATTTCCTGAAAACATCGTTGGAACTCCACGCCCGACATTTTCTGGCTAGCATTTCTTAGAAATATAAAATTTAAAAAATATTGAAATACTAATTACTGTAATGTTTATTTAGGTACAAACACATGGGCGTTTTTTCCTTTGGACATTGTGGCATATTTACTGACATTATAACCCGGATTTTAACATTTGGACGTTCACTTCCGGCGATCTTATCAGTCAAATTCTGCCAGACAACCCTTAGGAAGGGAGTTGTGAAAGGAGAAACACAGAAAATTCTGCATTTTTTCTATCAATATAATAAATAATAACTATCATTCACAGCGTGTAGCCAACCACTTCCTTAACTAAAGATTGTTTCTAAAGTTAATTTGTGTAATTTCTATTTTCCTTTAATTGTATACTTTGAATATGTTTTAGTGGGATCATATGGCTCCCATCTTGAAGCGGGGAAAATGTGCTTGTTTCTCTCGTACCATGATCTGAAAAATAAATAATGCCGCTTAATGGTCCACAACACGATTGACCCCAATATAAAACAAAAGGTGTAATTAGTTTGCATTTAGCCGACAGTTCACCTGGTGGTAAGTGGATACTGTCGCCGTGCGACAGCGATTACATGCCAACATCAGTCCAGAAAGACAAACGTTGGCATGGCACGCCCCCAGATGTACACGCTTCTTATGGAGATTTAGGATTTGATTTGAAGAATGGCAAACTAATCCAATGTAATTAGTTTGCCACAACGATTTAAATTGACACTAACCTGAGCAGTACTTTCCCCGCGTGCGAGTCCTGCTTCTCCTGAGTGGCGTCGTTCACTAATCTAACGTCATCTGACGCGTCAAATTGGAACAACGGCCCGCTCTTACCACGAGCCTAAAACAATAAAAAATATACCGTATCCATAACCTGCCCCTGTACCGTCCACTGCTGGCCAAGAGCCTCCTCATGCATAAGGGATGTATGGCCTTAAAACGCCATGTTGGCCAAACGGGTTGGAGAGTCTACTCTAGTATAGGTGGTGTAATTCTTCAAGGCCTGTAGTAGCCGCTTTGTTATCCCTTAGTCGCCTTTTACGACACCCACTGGAAGAGATAGAATAGTGCTTTACTAAAGCTCGGGGACGCTATACCGACCATCATAAAATTAGAACAAATATTAATTTATTTAAAGTATCAAAAATTTCGCTCCTACTCATATTCTCATATACATATATACTGTCCTGTTCAACTTATAACGCATTAATATCAATCTTAACGTTTCGGAGTTGTATAATTTATTAGTGAAATCAGTAGAACATATTTTTTTATAGAGGGTGATGGACGAGCATACTGTCCAGCTGGCGGTAAGTGGATACAGTCGCCTATGGATATCCGTGATACATGCCAGCCACAGTCCAGAATGATAAACGTTGACATACCCCCAGATGCGTCGTTTACCTTTGGCGATTTAAAAGTTACCTTTGAATTTTTTTTACATACTTCTCATTATACCTCATACTATATATAAATTATTAATTCTGTATGACCCAAATAAATAGACGTTTTTCTGGGCTGAAGTTAGTAATTCGACACCTACATAATTAGTAGGTGCCGTGTTATAGTGTAATTCATCTGCCTATAGGCTAATTTTCAACAACTATCTCGGTCTAAGCTATCTCACTATACTCTTTGAAGGTTGATTTAAACTTTCCAGTAAGACGAGAGAAATTACAAAATCCGGACAGGAAATTCCAGATTAATTACAACAAATGAATGATAATAAAGTGGACTTTACCTTAGTGACAATAAAATCATAGAATGTGTAATGGTGCGGCAGTATGAGGTCCTCCTTCACATACATGAGCTGGTCAGCGGAAACTGTCTTCAGCTCACTGAATTCTGGACGTAAAGTGTCTAGGCAGCGTTGTAGGAATTGGTATATTGAGTTACCTGAAATTTTATTCTTTATTTATTTAATTTCATGTATTCAGGTTTAATAGGTTCACGTACATAAAGGAAAAGCACACAAATTGACATAAAGGCATACAGAATAGATGACTTGCAGCTAACCCGCAGCTGGCTTATCCAGCCGCATTCATAACATGTAATTTGATTAACCCACCAAGGACTGCAGTCAAATCTCTCAGCAAATACACTCAGGAGGCTGCTGGAGCTCTGCAACCAGTGCACTATTGAGGCAACTTTCTTGCGCACAATGGCAAAGAAGTATTGTAAAAGTCTTCAATCAGTGCGTCCTGCCTGTTATGATGACGTATTGTGCCGAAACGTGGTCTCTGACAGCAGGCCTGATTCACAAATTCAAAATCGCTCAGCGATCGATGAAGAGCTATGCTCGGGGCTTCTATGCTGGACAAAATCCGTAACGAGGAAATTCGCCGAATAATTATAGTTGCCGATATAGTTCAAAGGATCAGCAAGCTGCAGTGGCAGTGGGCGGGCCATATATGTCGCAGGACCGATAACCGATGGGGGAGGGGAGTCCTCGAATGGAAACCACGTAGCGTGGTACAGGTGGACTGACGACTTAAAGAAAGTTGCCGGTAGTGGGTGGATGAGAAGAGCGGAGGAGCGTGTGTGGCGGCGTTCCTTAGGAGAGGCCTGCCTATATTCAGCAGTGGAGAGACACAGGGTGATGGTATGGTATATAGGGTATTCTTATTACGGATTTTTATTTTGTTGAGCATTTTTCTAATTCTTTATTATTATTTCTCCAATTACCTTTTTTTAAAGTAACATTTCTTCTGTGTCCCGAACCATCCCAATAACTGAAGGTTACAGTGATAGGTTCATCTTTGAGACTGGCCTGTGTCATGACCCATTCCAGCCTCAGTTCCTCTCTGAGTTTCAGGTCGGTTTCTTCTCTCTCCCTATCTGGTAGGAATGATGTGTCCACATCCGGGTTTTTGCGGATTTTCTTTAGTTGCTGTAAAAAGGTGTTGAAAAAGATTTGCTTATATTAAGTACATTTTATATGCTGTTGATTATTTCTGTAGCCGAGAAGTAAAAGGTGATAAGTTATGATTTTTTTTAAAATGCTATCCATTTACAGTTATGAGTTTTCAAAGGGCTACTTTATTATATGCTATAAAGGAATAAATTTTATAAACATTAGTTTTAAATAGGGGAACTTAAAGAGTTCAAATACATTTTGATTCAATTAAGGATATCCAGGGATGATTATATCTAAGCACTGAAATTCAGTTATTAGTTTTTATGTGACTCAAGTAGACAAAATTATTGGTTTGGATTTTTATACACAAGCACGTGCCGATACCTGGTAAAAGTGTTGGCTAAAGGCTGGTGTGTGTTCACGGTGTAGTGATGGGGACATCCTCGTCCCTTGGGCGGTGGAGACGGTGTATAAGTGTAGCCTGTGAGTGTAGTGTAAAAACCGCGTTGGCAGCAGTAATTTGGTCGTTGGGGTTGTCTAGGACGTGCCGAGGACGACAACGACAACAGTAACGGGGAGGGAGGTTTGTTGTGCCTCTTAACAAAAAATTCACGAATATTCACGTGTTTAAGTGTTTAAAATTCACGTGTTTAAGTGTTTAAAATTCACGTGTTAACATTTTCTTATTTTGTTATTTAGTAGTTTCAAAGATTATTGTAAAATCTAGTAATAAAAGGTGTAATTCATTAATTTAATTTTTATATAATATTATTCGTTTTTGATTTATAAAAATGTATTGTAAGTTGGACAGGTTCAAAGAAATACAGAGTATACACATAGCATAATGGCTTCTTCCAAGCTATTATGCACAAGAGCTTCCCATAATGGAATAATTAACGAAATTACAACAGCTACATACTGGTTCATCTTTTTCTCTCCAAGACTTTTTTGGCTTTTCACTCCCAGAGTCTTCCTCTTCATCACCTTCTTCTTGGTTCATGTCAAATGAAAGAGCTTGGATCTGTAAAAATTGTCAAAATTATTAAATTATATTGAAGTTTGTGTACAAATGCAGTGAGAAAACCTTATCCATTGGAAATATTCATGCCCACAATGATTTCCGAATACTCAACTTCAACATTCACCTATTTTATCTAGCTTCTATTTTGACAGCCACAATAATTCCGCCACGACTATGTGGTTGACAACTCAGTGGGTACTTTATAACACACTGTGTTGTCACACTTTATTAAGTCATTATGCAATGCAATAATGAAAGTTACAGAAAATAAAACCAGTATGTCCAGTTATAATTACTCATTATTTATTTATTTATTTATTTATACGGGATATACCCTTTTTACATAACAGATTAAAGAAAGGAAAATAGAAAGTACAACTCAAAGCAACATAAGATCAGAACTTCTCAGTTGGCGCGAAAATTCAACAATATCGTTACCATAAAAATTAACACTATCACCAAGAGCGTTAGCCTTGCGCATCAGTCGTATCAAAGTTTCATTCTTGCTAACGTCAGTTCTTCTATAGGGGACATAAAACACATCAGAGTTCCTCGTGCCAGCAGCACTTATTCTATAATTTATGTGCGATGTTAGGAAAGAGCAATCTAAAAAGTTGTTAATAATTTTGAATAAAAAAGTGAGATCAAAAATTACTCTTCTCTCCTGCAAAGATTGCAAACCCAGTTTACTAAGAATGTAAGAATAATCATGATTATCGCGTGACATTCCGTGACCATCGCGATAGGCCGCGTGTCGCAGAAAATTATGCTGAGGTTTTTCAATGAGTTTAATTTGTTCGTTTGTAAAAGGAGACCAGACAATTGAGCAATATTCCACCAAAGGGCGAACGAGAGACTTATATAGTAAAAGTAGTGTACTAACGCGCGAAAACTCCGACGTGTTTCTATAAACAAATCCCCACATTCGCATTGCCTTAGAAGAAATAGTTTTGATATGATCATTAAAATAAAGCCTCGCATCAAGCAAGACACCGAGATCTTTAACAGTTTCCACCCGTTGCAATTGATCGTTACCCATAACATAATTGTAAACTATACCAGTCTTCATTCTTGTGAATGAAATAATTGAACATTTTTTAACGTTGAGTTTCAATAAGTTCAGATTGCACCATTCCATTACACTATCAATGTCGATTTGCAGAAGTTCTGCATCAACAGAGTTTTCAATATTCTTATAAATTTTAGCATCATCAGCGTATAAAAGTATCGAAGAAAATTTTAAACATGAAGGTAAATCATTTATAAAAAAGTTAAACAAAAGAGGGCCCAAGTGGGAGCCTTGCGGGACTCCAGAAGGAACTTTTATAACTTTAGATTTACAATTTTTTATCTCGACAAATTGAGTGTTCAATTGCAAGTGTAAATTAAGAACTATTCATAGAAAAGTACTAACCACAAAAAAATACAAACCAACCAGTCTTTCATGGCAGCCTCTCCATGAGAGGGTGGTTGTGTAAAGTTTGCTTTAAGTTTTATAAATGGTATACCTATTGATGACAGCATGTGTATAAATAAGCCCCACCTAGGAAACATGTCCCACCTATTAAAAGTTGTTTAAAATTCAATTAATTAGGTTCACCACCCTAATTATATTTGTTTGTTTTTATTAGGCTGCATCTCTTTACTGTTTGACCATCATTTATGTAAAGAGATGTGTTTGTTTGGGTCTGGGTATTGCATGTATTGTGCTCATCTTTGTATGTCTCTGGACCTTGACACAGGGAATCCTAGTGTGGATCATTGAGTGTGGCATTATTACTATTATTGGATATAGACTCTCTGGAGTCTCAATACAACATACCATCATACCAATACTTTACATTGGATTGTTACATAAATATGTAACAGTTATTATGGCTATAATAGGCTAAGCAATGTACGCTGATGTGCCCAATCTGGTTTTTATCACTTGTGCATCTGTTTTTGCATAGTATCTGTATAGCCAGTTCTTGAACTGGATCAAAATTTTTTAATGTTTTCTGGTAACTGATTCCGCTTATTAACTACACGGTTTGATACATAAAATGTTTATAGGGATCGGAGTAACTATGGTCCAAATTCATTTTATGTCCTTTTCGATATTTGTGTTTACTTTCCTTGTACATCACATCCAAGTTCAGTACGTAATATTGTTTCGTAAGGGTCTTGAAAGTTTCTGTTTTAGCCCTTAAAACTTTTATCAATTAGAAGGTTACGTCAAATAAGAGTCATGGTGAAGATTTATTTCGGCACATGTTAATTAATGTATGATTACCTGTCGCTTCTGTTTATTCTTTTGTGCCTGTTTTGCCTCAATTTCCTTTTGCCTCTCCATCTCTTTCTCCGCTTTCTTCTGCGCCAGTTTCTTCTCCCTTTCACGTACTATGTGCTCTTGTTTTGCTTTCATTTCGTCGAGGGTCACCAGACCGATGGTAGAGCTTTTTAGTTGCTGTTCCACGGCATCATAGTGAGTTGCGAATTTGTTCTCTATATTGTGTATTTTAAGGTCCTCTTCGATCTTCTTTTTGCGAAGTTCTATCTCCTGCTGGGCTTTTTCTCTCTTCTTCATTAGGTGCATGGCTCTGCCAGCTTCAGATGCAGCTCCTTTGTAGTGTGCCATGGCTGTTTATTTATTACAATGTACAAATTTGTGTGAAAACGCTGTGTTATTGAAATAATGGTAAAAATCCAGGACAATATGCCTTATTTAAATTCAACTTTCACAGTGGCCTTTATTATGACAGCTACAATAATTCCGTCATTAATTGACAGACCACGGGGGGGGGGGGGGAAGATGTCTCTCTCTCCCTTGTTGATATAACAATTTTTTCTACCTGACAAGCAAATCCTCTTTTTTTATAATTAATTTGGATACTGGCATAGCTATTAGTCCATACAGCAAATAATAAAACAATTGTTTTTATCACCTCATTGTCCAGTCCCGTCGAAGTAGGAAAATAGTCGCTCAAAAGTATTTAAAAGTGTAAGATTGCATTTTTCGTTTTCTTTCAGTGTCCAACTCTGACCTAGAAAATGACATATTTCAAAGGGGTGTGTGGACCAATAGCTATGCCAGCGTCCAATCCAAATAAATAATTATAAAATTTGCTAATGTCAAATGTCAACAAAAATTACATTTACTTATTTTGCCGGTTGCCAATCTCACATGCTTCATCTCTATTTGGGTTTTTTGATACAAATGCGAAGACTTTTTCGAGGGTCTTGGTTTTAAAACAACAAAATAGTACTTACAGTACTGTGTGACCATGGACGAAACAATTTTATTCCCGTCTCCTAATTGGTTCCAAGTCTCTGGATTAGCAGTATCTAAAGATGGATGGATGTTTTACGGAGGCCCAAGCAAGAGCCTTTGTGTAATGGAACCTCTGGCACCAGAAATTGAGGGCGTCATGCAAGGAGGTCAGAGATATCAGGCGCATGTAGTTAACAGGGCTCACGCTGAAAAGTAAGACCTTTCAGTTCGTAACGCATGATTTTTATTTTTCAATTATACCTTCAAATTTATTTGAGGAATAAGAATAACTTACTAATTTCAAATTGAAGTTTTTGTTTTATAAATAAAAAATATTATAATGTTTATTGAATACATAATAAAGATAGATGAATTTAATTTTAATTATGATCTGTATACATAAGTATGGTAATCATTTGGAATTTAAATTTATAGACAGTTGAAGGTTGATTTATATTCAGCAGTGCAGTTACACACTCATTGTCTTATATAAAGTGGACATCTAACAACATTTGTAGGCCATATTCTAAAAAGGTGCTTATTCCCTGTCTATTTCATTTCTTACTACCACATATCTTATCTGCAATCTCGTTTCAGTTTCCATGCAGACCTGAAGTTGTATCTAAATCAATCCTTAGTCTTAGAAATGTTTGCTCTTTCTTAAGAAGAATCAGTGCTGATTAAATAGCTGTCCTTAATATAAGCTAGCTTAATGATCATGAACAAGCTACATTGTAAAATAAAAAGTCTTTAAAAAAGTCTATCTTATGACCAGTCCTCATTAAATTAAAAAAAAAAAAGTATACATCTATTTGTTTAGGATGTAGGTTTCTCTCTTGTATTATTGAGAACTACTGAACTGGCTGACATGAAGTTATGATTACAGCTATAAGCATAATCAAATATTTAACTGAATATCTCTTAAAATCACAAATATTATAATCAAGCAACTGAAAGTCTACATGTCTACATCTACATGTTTTTTTTTCTTTCTAGGATTGTATCTGTAGATATCACTCCTGAATGGCCTGCCAAGAAGTGTGTAATAACTGGCAGTCAAGATGGCACTGTCAAACACTGGAGACTAGGGAGGGAAAACAATAAAATGAGTATAAAATCAACACTTAGTCATGACAGTCATACAAAAAATAAGGAGGTAGTGTAAATTATTTTTCCTTAACCTCATTTAGGGTTTGTTGTTAAATCATAGAAAATTATAAAGGAATTTTTATGTTGTTTTGAGTGGCTAAAGCCTCCATGAGCAATAAATTTCACAATCCTTATTATGCTCATTGCCCATTGGCAAAGGTCAAATCAAATGTTTATTAATAACTTATTCTTTTAGAAAATAGATTACTATGTTGCAGAAATATTTAAAAAGTCATTCATAAAATATATACTGGCCTTGTTTGTCTGTTTGAATACTAGGTATGTATGCATGTCTGTTTGGAGGTGTGTGTGTATTCTTTAAAAACCAATAATAGATTTTAGACAAGAAATTTTGCACACAGATCACAACATTGAGTAATTTTTTTTGAACATCACTTTAATATCAGTTAAGCTTCTGAACCAGAAAGATTTTGACTTGTCACTTGAAAATTTATGTCTCCAAGGTTTCTCCCAAGGCTTGTCACCACACAGAATCTGCGGATCTTCTCATCCAATCACCATAGGCAAATATCGTTTAATTACACACTTCTTATTTAATCTGTTTAATCTAGATTCTGGTTTCTATGTACTTCTGTTGTCCTGTAATCAGGTGACATGACATATCCACCAGTGCGAAACATTAGTAATGTACATAGAAATTTAGCAGGGATTTTTTCCAATCCCACAACTGCTATGGAAGACTACGGGAAAATATACTGAATTTTCACTTTATCCCATTCCCCAATGTATGTACATGATTTGGTGGTGAGTGAGTGAACCCATCTCATTTTCTCAACTCTTTCTCTTAATACATTCCCACATCTTTGTCATTGTGCCAAATTTTATCAATCTGGACTGATGTTGGCATGTATCATGGATGTCAATGTGTGACAGTATCCACTTACCATTAGGTGGACTGTGCTTTCTTTCTATAAAAAAAACTTCACATTTTTAGCAAGGCCAGACGTATATAAAACAAAGAGATTTATAAACCATTACATAGAGTATTTTTTTCTACAGGAAGTTATTGGTGCGGGTTATACTACCGAAGTTTTCACCATATCAGTTGGCAGCTTTGGTGATATTGCTAAATGGGACCTAAATGCAAATGTAGTTAAAGGCTACAGTCAAATGTTAAAAAATTTCAAACCGTCATGCATGTCATGTTCTCCACACATGCCTTTTCATGTTGCTGTTGGCACTAAACAAGGAGTCGTTTTTGTTTTGAATGTAGAAGGTACAAATTTCATTTCACTATAGTGAGATACTTTACTTCCTATACTCAATACTTTATTGCCTTTATATTTTATTTACCTATTAGCTACCGACCTACCTATTTAGATTTACTAGTGTCATAATTTTATTTATACTTACTTTTTTGTCATATATATTAGGTATTCATTGATCTATCTATATGTGACATTATCTGAGCGAAGGAGCTTATTGTCAGTATGGATTTATTGATTTTCGTTAAGAATGTCTAACTTATAATTTCATTTTTTCAAGAGTTGGTTAGCTATGGTATACGGCACTAGGGAAATTCACTTAATGGTATTTAAATTACAAAAAGAAACTATCAGTTCATTTTAGGTTTAAAGCAAATGGATAGATGGATGGGTAGAGAACATTTTAAAAACTTAGGTATACTTACTCTTCCTGCTCTTTGTGTTTTATGAGACTCAGTGGCGTAACAATAGGGTGGCATAGCGGGCAAAATGCCACGAACCCCCCGACCCGAGAGGGCCGCGAGCACGGGAGGATCCTGACATTTATTTTTATAAAATTTAATATGAAATAGTTTTGTTTTCAATTAATTTAAGTTACCTACCAAAGTTAATTTAAGTTACGCCACATTGAGACTTGTAAAACACAATGTGGAGTATTTTAAAATTTTTGAAAATAAGTATCCCAGAATGAATAAGAATAAATATGACATTTTGACCATCCAACATGCTTCGAAAACTGTTCATTATAAATAATAAAAGTATATTTGTGTCAGTTACTCAACTATACAATAACTTAAGATGACATGAGATTTTAAAAGAAACTGTTTGAAAGTTTGTAACTAAATCTTATTATAATATCAATGATTTTCTAGAATAGTTTTTTTTAATGTTACTAATTAATTTATCTGTATATAAGACTTTATAATAACACCTGCAAGTTATATTGATGTACCTATGCTTTCTCAACATCTTTTCAAACCTATAACTATGCAATAAATCATTAGACTTTTTGACTTAAAGGTACCTTTTTCAGATATTGTCAGATATATTTTACTTTATCTATATTTTCTAAAATTCCAGGCGAAGGCAAAACTATATATAAAATCCGGGCCCAGGATGATGAACTGTTAAATGTCAGTTGGTGCCCACAATATGAAGTAATTGTTAGCAAAACTATTTATGAAATTGCTAATAAAAAATCCGTAAATGATAGATTAAAGCAGATAAGAGAGGGAGACAAACAAAATGAGGCTCTAAATCAATCAGGTGTTACAAACGACCTTCCAGATGATAGTTTTGAGGATTTAGCTGTTAAAATAGCAGATGGCAATGGGGATAATGCTTCTGAAAATTTGGTTAGTGATGGAGCTGCTAATGTGGGTGAGAAGATTGTAAAAGGTGATGTAGAAGATTTAAATTCCTCTGGAGTAAATAATGAAACGGCCTCAGCTTCAGAAATTGTAGCTGATGATGATATATTTGACATTTACAAAGACCATGAAGCTGATGAATTTGGCCATAAAAAGTATCAGTCAGAGGAAATTTATGTTCGAGTTAAGAAAGAAGACGAAAAAGAGATTGATTTTCTAACAGAATGTTCGAAATTAAAGGCAGAAATACTAAAGGAGGACAAGGAACCTGACTCCATAAATGCTTTAGTTGAGGCAATAGAAAAAACTCATTTAGATATCCAGAATAAAGAAACGACAGCTAAGTGTGAGAGCAAAGTAGCTGATACTAAAAGTGATGTACTTGAGGCTAGTAGTCATATACAAAAGCATTTGTTAGCTACTATTGGAAAATATGGGTATGTAAAGATGTACTAATTTAAAGAACGTTTTGTTTCATATTTCATAGTGTATCTGTTGTTGTTTTTTGTCTCGTTTTGTTCCTTCCTTTAATTTGTACCCATCCATTGGTAATATGGCTGGGTTTGTTTCCATTAGACATGGACTCTGGTGACCAACCAACTTCAATCAACATGCAACAATCACATACTAACTGATTGACTGCCTGATATTTCACACTATTGTTATGAGGCTCTGACTCCTGGACTAGTGTAGACCTAATAATTGTTATGTAAACGGGTTACTCACAATTTGTTATAGCCGATATTTCGGTCCAGTTACAAAGAGTAACCGATAAGATTGGTGAGCTTTTAAGAAGTAAATCCGATATAAAAACTTTTTGTAAAAAAGTAGGAAGTTGCCTGCGCTCTCCTAAGGATAACTTATAGGGCAGTGTCTTAGAAGTCTTCAAAGTGAACTGTAGCTGTGGAAGTTCATAAATTTTGCAAATGAAGTAAACCATAGGAATCCGTGTAAAGGAACACATAACCGCCGTGAAGAATAATAATCCATACAAGTCTGCAATAACAGAGCACCTATTAGAGGCAGGAACCAATACGGCGGTATACGGCGGCGGAAGGAACGGACCTCGGCTTAGGGCGTTGCTTTTCCCAAAGCAACGCCCGCGGGATCGCGAGTCTGTGCCGATACCCGGTAAAAGTGTTAGCTGAAGGCTGATGTTTGCAGGTGAATCAAAAAAAAACAAATACGACGTAGGGTGGACAGATTTGTCACTCGCCGCGACCACGGTTCATGTAACGGGACCAAAACATCGGCTATAATAAATCACAAGTAACCCATTTACATAAGAATTATTATGTTCAACCACAATAACAAGTTTAAAATAGTGTAGACCTGTATCTTAGGATATAGATTCAAAAATATAATCTTCATCATTTTTTCATTAAAATTGTAAATACAGTAGCTTATATAATAAGAAATTCATATTTGTTTTTATTTGTTCCTCAGATTGGTTTTCATAAATTATAATAAGGACAAAAGACCAATTCAATATCAATTTAATAAAGACTTCAATATTATAGTAATATTAGT
Source organism: Sesia bembeciformis (assembly GCA_943735995.1). NCBI lineage: Eukaryota > Metazoa > Arthropoda > Insecta > Lepidoptera > Sesiidae > Sesia > Sesia bembeciformis. The sequence goes on along the minus strand of OX031029.1, from coordinate 4,845,746 downwards.
CATTTAGTAATTTAAGTAGTCTATTTTTTAATAAATTTATATTAATTCCCGCAAGGTAACTAACTATGTATTATAACGTGTCAGTGAAATAACGCACAAGCTGAAAATACACAATTCAGTATCAACAGTAAAACCGATATATATATTTTTTTATTATTAAATGGAGGTGGCAAACGAGCATAATACAGTCCACCTGGTGGTAAGTGGATACTGTCGCCCAAAGACATCCGCGATACATGCCAACATTAGTTTTGTTGATTTTGTTTAAGGAGAAGATGCTTCTAAAACTTCTGAACCAAAAGAATGGTTCAGTTGATTCAGGTCTGGTAATTTTCTGGTAATTCCACTGAACAGTTTTGGATTACCTGCATAAACTGAATTTTATAAAAAGCTAGATGTTTCTCATTTCGAGCACTAGAAGCATTCATGCTCTTGTCGAAAAAAAATTGTAAAACATATCTAATTTTCTCCTTATTAACTTCCATTTTAAAATATGAAATGATTAAACTTTTAACTTGTAATTTCAATTACCATTGCAAAAAAGTCAGCTGTCAAACGAGATATATCACTTTCACGCCAGTGATCAGTGTTGCCAGAAATATAGCACGCTGAAGTCATTCCTTCAAAAAGGCCGCGAACTTTTCCGACTACCTATTATTTTAAATGTTTGACATGTTTTAGGTTTTGCGTTATTTCGGTGACTACATTGTATATTAGTCATACATTGTATATTATAGCCATACATTGTATATTATAGCCATACGTTGTATATTATAGCCATACATTGTGTATTATAGCCATACGTTGTATATTATAGCCATACGTTGTATATTATAGCCATACATTGTATATTATGCATTGTTGCTATTCAACTTTATCCTTTGTGGTGGAATATACAATTTGTTATTCCTACTTTTTATATTTGTTTTCTTACGACCAGGGGGATTATAAGGATTATAAGATTTTTATGTGATAATAAGGGGTCCATATTATCAAATATTCTATTTGTGATTTCTCTAACACGACAGGGCTTTCCGAATATGGTCTAAAACGGGTAAATTGGTGGCGAGTGGTTATGTTTATCACGCAAGTAAAAATCAGAAGGTCAAAACTCAGACATCAGCGTGGTCCACTTTACTGTGGTACAGGCCCGATGTTCTTCTAATAGCCGACGGGAAGGCCCAGCTGCTGGAATGTAACCCGCTTAAAATTGATTCGTAAGTGTCATTCTAAAAGTACATTTTTAAACCATTTTATTTATTAACGTCATTTATATTTATGCTAGCCTATAATAGCCTGTAATGTTCTACTGCAGGGCACGGGCCTCCCGTAGTAAATCACTACGAGCCATAATCCGTGATTGCAAACGGTGGATTCACATGCTCCAAATATTGTTTGTAATTATCGAGCATATTGATTTCCTCGCGATGTTTCCTTCACTACCCACCTTGGGGATAATTTTTAAAACCTGTCCTTAAGTAGAAAATCAGTGGTCCAATGACTTGAACTCATTAATGAGAGTCGAGTATAATAGATACCCCAAGGTTTTTATCATTGATAAATGAATGGTTTTACAAGCTTAGAATTGTAAAGAATGGCTAAAAATAGATTTGTCTAACTTATACATATATATATATATATATTTACTAATCTCAATACCTGAGAAAATAGGAGCCCTTTGTCAAATAATATAACAAATGCTCGATTGACTTAAATAATTACATTCTTTAAAAATGTTCTATAAAAATTCCTAAAATAATACTTAGCTTCTGTCTGCTTCATTCCGTTAGACCTAGTTTTCCCTACTTAAAACTAGTTTTAACTAACATTAAAATTTGTTTGAAAAACTAGTTGTAACGAGCCTTCGTTACAACTAGTAACGAAGGCGTTCAGTCAAAACTAGTTTTTACTAAGAAAAATGAGTTTTGACTGAACACTGAAATTTTAGATACACAGTTTATGATTTAAAAAATGTCTACGAAAATAATTGTATACATTATACTCACCACACTTTCCCAATTTTCAAATGGATATAATTATTGACCATGTATAGTATTGGAATGCATCAATCCAACACATTACATCGTCAATCTGATTATTATATGATCATTGATCGTGATCCACGCATCGTGATCTGGATTGATTGTGTAATGGACGCCGTATTCCTAAAATCAACAGTCGAAATAAATTGGAATGGAAGACAATTCACTCACACCACAAGCGAGGTCTATTTTGCATTGCCACAAACGCTCCCAGAGTCCAAACCCCCGATATGGACAGAACTGGTTGGTTTGTGTGGACAGCCGCACAGGAACGGACAATCTTATGCTATTCCATTGAAGACAATCGAGTGGTTACTATGCATACTACATGTGGAGGATTTTTGTATAATATGCAGACTTGTCCGTATGATGCACGGAGGTAAGTTATGGATTTTTTTTAAATATTTGTTTTGTACATAGGTTACACTGAAAATTTCCGGAACTGGCCACTTACATAAACAATATTTAAATAGTAATTACAATATTTGATAATTACATTACAATAAAATTACAATATTTTAATAAAACAAAAAATATTGCTTCAATCGCGTAAATTTATTTTGCCGCCCTCGAAATAGGCTCTATTTGACGCAATACACTTTCGCCAGCGAATAATACATTCGTCGAAACACTTTTTATAGGCATTTTCCGGTATGGCCTTTTGCTCTTTTAGCGAATTTCAACGGACTCAACCTTTGCCACAAAGTGGTAATTTGAGTCTAGGTTTTAAGAAAAAGTCACACGAGGCCATATCTGGCGAATATGGTGCTTGGTCGATGCCATTCGTTGAATTTTTGGCTAAAAATTATCGTAGGATGATTGAGGTTTGAGACGGTACATTGTCGTGGTGCAGTATCCATGAATTGTTGTTCCACAAATCTGGTCTTTTCCGACGAATATTCTCTCGTAATCGCCTCATGACGTCCAGATAATAATGTTTATTGACTGTTTGACCCTCCGGAAGGAATTCTGAGTGGACAACACCATGATAATTAAAGAACTTACTTTGATTTTTGAGTCGCTTTGACGTGTTTTTTTTTTCGGTTTCGGTTCGCTATCGAATCGCCATTTCGAAGTCTTTCAGCTGGTTTCCATGTCAAACTTATAAACCCACGTTTCGTCACCCGTTATGATGTGTTTCATGAATATGGTATCCGCATTGGCTCTTTCAAGCATGTCCGTAGCAACCTGCTGGCAGGTATCTTTTTGAAGAAAATTCAGTTCCTTCGGAACAAGCCGTGCCGCGACGCATTTCATACTTAAACATCAACCAAAATGGTGCGAACGGATTCATGACACGTGTCAACTTCCTGACCTATCTCTCTTAAGTTAGCGCCACGATTTACCATCACCATGTCCTTCACCCTGTTGATATTTTTTTCAGTCTAAGACGTTGAAGGTCGATCAGAACGAGGCAAGTGTTCAACCACTTCTCGGCCTTCTTTGAATGCTTTGTACCACTCACTTGCTCTTGTTTTTGACAAAGCCAACCTAACAGCAATATAATTTTACGCTGTCATTTTTTTTTCAAAATTCCTGATACTTGACAGTATGTAAGTCCTATTAATGGTGCAATGACAAGTGTTTTATGAATTTGTATCATTCGTCAATATCTTGTGAATAGATTATAAGATTAATAAGATAGCTTCATGTACTTAGTACAGTTACATAGGTCACTGCTATGGATTTATTTTTAATTCATATACATTTGAGTTGTTTATTGAGCTTATGGTAATCATATGTCAGGGATTTGTGGACCACTATGAAGAATAATATAAGTGGACTCGCCAATACGCTTGGCTAACGTGCCATTTTAAGGCCATACATCCCACTTGCACAAGACAATGTGAGGAGGCCTGTATCCAACAGTGGACGATGGAAGGGTTGATTACTGTGAACAGTCACTCACCTCCTAAAATCCGATATTTTCCAGAGTGGCAATAAGTGTAGGCGACGGCACAGTTCGTGTTTGGGAAGCGGACACGGCCTTAGAAGATGAAAGTAAACTAGTAACTGAAAGTGTTTCCACATATTGGCAGAATGTGCAAGGGAAAGTGTTGACCGTTGCTTGGCACCCTACTAAGGAGAATATACTTGCATTCGCCACTGCTGAGTCCAGGGTAAGCATCAATTTTGTAAAAAATAATAAATCAGAATTTTATCGCTTTTGACAATTTTATTAGAAAGGTAATTAGTTTTAATAACAATTTTTTTTATAAGTAAAGCAACAGTCAACCGACCGTTTTCACGATTACAAACTTTTTATGTGTTTGTAAACAAGTTATTGGTTATGTGTATTCCTTGCTCTAATTGAATGAATTTGTTTGTTCTACATTTCCGGTCGGCGCTATGAAACCATTTATTGAATAAGTTGATTATGATTTCAAAGGAGTTCTGTGCCGGTTGGCCGCTCCTGTACAATCATGAGGGGGAGAGTGCACGCTGCAATCCAGCTGCTGGGCGCGCTCGATTGGCCACGTTACCCCTCTCTCACAGAAGACTACCTTGAAATGTACTGCATTTCCCACTTTATCTTATTTCCCTAATGTACGTACGTGTTTTGGTAGTGAGTGAGATGTGCCAGAGCCCATTCACATCCTATCCCTCCCCATTTTCTCAACCCTTTCTCCAAATCTATTCCTCTATCTCCAAAGTTAGGCAGCGCATTCGGGGGCGCAATTCGAATATTTAGAGATGTGCTATTTGGATTCTTGGCATCGAAATGATGTAAAAAGTTAGAGATCCATTTTATATAATTAGCTTTTTAGACTTATATTCTTCATAATTATAATTAGACTTTTTATAATGAGACTTGTATTTCAAGGTGGGTATAATAGACACGGGCGGTAAGAGCGAGAAGTCGGCGAGGGCGCTAATGCCGGCACCGCGCGGGGGGGTGTACGCGCTGTGCTGGGGCGGCGGCCAGCTGTACGCGTGCGCGGGCGGCGGCCTCGTCACCTACCCGCCGAGTGATTACCACGCGGGTCAGTACATGCAAATGACATTCTCATAAATAAACATACTGATTTCCTGTGGTTTTAGAGCTGTGACGTGATTATTCAATTAGAGAAGTGCTATCAATACATTTTAGTGCATCCAGCTGTACGCGAGCGTTGGCGACGGCCTCGACATCTACCCGCCATAATTACGACGCGGGTCAGTACATGCCACTGTCTTAAATATACATGCTGTTTTTTGTGGTTTTAGAGCCGTGATCTAATGACTCTACCTGCGGCGCGGGACCTGCGCTGGATTCTTATAATTCCATATATAGAATATTCCATATATATTCTTATATTCCATATATATATATATATAGTACACTAAAACTGTTATATCTAACTAAAAATTAACATGAATTTCATGATTATTGATTACTTTAAAAAAATATTTATTTATTTGTATGTGCATAACACATTATGTATATCTACCCACATTATGTTGTTGTAATTATGTACCTTTTCTCAAAATCCATTCCATCCAGTCCTAGAATGGATTTAATATTCACATCCGGGGCATGCCAACATTTGTCATTGTGGACTGAAGTCGGTGTGTATCGGCGGTGTCCATGGGCGACAGTATCCACTTATCATTTGGTGGACTGTATGCTCGTCTGCCGCTTTATTTCTATAAAAAAAAGTTGATGCCTACTTACAATTACTAACAGAAGCGGACGCGTTCAAAGATCAAAAACACAAACGAGTGTGGATAGTGTTTAGAAGGTTTTGTTTTCCTTTTAACAGCTCCCATCCCAATACCAGTGGTGGTGGATGGTCAGCCACTGAAAGTGTCTTCGTTAAAATGGGAACCGATGGGGCTACTGGTGGGAGGTGTTGCTGGGAGTGTTGTACTGATGTCTGTCACCGAACCACACACTGTGCAAGCTGTGGCGTTTGTTTTCAAGTTAGTATGGTTTCGTTACTTATTTAGTTCTCTTGAACTAAACTCACCGACGTATCTCGTGTTGCATGTTGAAGTGGCAATGGGCATGTCATATTTGTCTCAGGACCGATCGCCGATGGGGGACCGACTACCCACTTAAAGAAATTCGCCAGTGGTGGTTGGATGAGAAAAGCCGAGGATCGTGTGTGGTGGCGAGTCTTGGGAGAGCCCTATATCCAGCAGTGGAGGGACATAGGCTGATGGTATGTATATATTAGTATGGTGTCATTGTAATCAGTGAGTAGTTCTATAAATACCTTATGCTACCCGGCGATATATACTGCACGCTGTAAATGAGAAAGAGAATATTCTCGCTTTTGTTCAGCATTTGTTCCATTTTTGACAATCGAGTGCGGCCTTTTGTTATTTATTTATTATTTAATAATAATAAATAAATAACACATTCAATGGCCCACTATGATTACTTGTATCGTGGGTCAAGAGACACACAAAGACGATCACACCACTGAGACACGAATAAATATTTGTCTTTAAACAAATGAATATCTGATTGGGAATTGAATCCTTTGCACAGTAGATAAGGCCACTATCAACTGAGCTAATTGGTCGTCCAAATGCAGTCGAATTCGGTCGGTTGTGCCAACGTTGTTATTTTGGAATTATGTTGGCATGTATCGTGTATGTCACACAACCAGGTGGACTGTCTGCTTATATGTTATCCTTCTATATAAAATATATATACGAGGATATTGCCAGGTATTATTTTTAATTACATGTTTATTCACTTTATATATGCTCATTAAACTACCTTCCGCAACTTTTCTACATTTTTAAGGATACATTAATTTCTTCACAGTAAAATGATCCATGCAATGCAGTGGCATCCGCAGCAAACGTCAGATTCCAATGAAGAATCTCCACTTAAGAATCTCATTGCAGTTTGTTCCCTCGACAAAAAATGCGATATTGTTATAATGCAGCTTGAGGAAAAGGGTATGTTCTTATAACCTATGCACACTATGGTCAAAAAGACTATTGGTCGTGTTAATTATAAAATTCACCACTTTTTCACACAAACCATTCTATCGATTAGCGGCTATTTATGAATAGAATGTGCGACGTTTTGCCATTCGTAGTAAGCTGTAGTGAATAGTATAAAGTATTATAACAAAAGTCAGAATTCATTTTAAAAAAAATGGGGAAATATCAATTATAATTTATGATATGCTGCCGAGGAATATTGTGGAGGCAGGGACAAAAGCCTGTGAAAATTCAACATTTTTTTGGCTGACACAGACTACACATTCAATGAGTATTTTACTGATAATATTGTATGAGATAATAGGTATTATGATAGTTATTTAGTGATAGGTAATGTGACATTACATTGATTTCTTGACATTCTTATTTGGTTAAGTGTGTGCAGCTATAAGTATTAACCCTGTATAATTCAGTGTTAAGTGTGTGCAGCTATAAGTATTAACCCTGTATAATTCAGTGTTAAGTGTGTGCAGCTATAAGTATTAACCCTGTATAATTCAGTGTTAAGTGTGTGCAGCTATAAGTATTAACCCTGTATAATTCAGTGTTAAGTGTGTGCAGCTATAAGTATTAACCCTGTATAATTCAGTGTTAAGTGTGTGCAGCTATAAGTATTAACCCTGTATAATTCAGTGTTAAATGTGTGCAGCTATAAGTATTAACCCTGTATAATTCAGTGTTAAGTGTGTGCAGCTATAAGTATTAACCCTGTATAATTCAGTGTTAAGTGTGTGCAGCTATAAGTATTAACCCTGTATAATTCAGTGTTAAGTGTGTGCAGCTATAAGTATTAAGCCTGTATAATTCAGTGTTAAGTGTGTGCAGCTATAAGTATTAACCCTGTATAATTCAGTGTTAAGTGAGTGCAGCTATAAGTATTAACCCTGTATAATTCAGTGCTAAGTGACCAACCAAACCGTAAATAAAACCCGTTGCAGCTGTGCGAGTTGCTTCTACTGTACAGGTGATTCAAAGTTTAGCAATGAAATATCTTTTTAATTGTAAACAACATTTTTATGTTTCCAGACGGTACAAAGAAGCTAAACAAATGGAAGACTCTGAGTGGTCACACAATGCCAGTACTTGACTTATCGTGGAATCCACACAGAGACAACTTACTACTTTCAACATCACAGGATAGCACAGTCCGGGTGAGTCATTAACAATCATTATCATTATGATACGTGAATTATGTACCTTGATTGTAATCAATATATTCTGATTTCTGAAATGAAGGTTATCAACAATTATCAACGGTAATTATTGCTAAATTTAGTACAAAATAACTTACCTATCTACATAAATATAAAGCGAGATATAAAATAACCTACCTATATAAATATAAATGGAGATATAAAATATAGGATCGTCTGCTAAGATCGCGGCTTTTTTATAGTGAAACTAGTATTCCTTCAATAGTGGCCTTTCAAGCTTTTTATCACGCTCTGATCCATCGACGGTAAGACACTTGTGGTGTTAGCTGGGAAAAATATTTCGAACTGGGAAACTCAATATTTCGGAGGTTGGACAGAGAAGGGTGAGCAGGACAGTTAGTTGTCCACGAGCAGCAAAATTTTCCGCCCCTTCAACTCGGCATCTCATTTTCGTTTTTTTTTTCGGAATGGCTAATTTTTTGTAGCTCTAATAGCAATAGCCTTTCAAGAGTCCATCCCATTTTCGTATTTCTTCTACAAACAGCTGTCAACTCATCCAAGCCGACTTGTTGGTTTTTTATGTGACAGGCAACTGTTTCAAGTTCTTGAAACAGTGTGGATTTTGTGATTTTCCTATTACCATAAGCTTCCTTTTTTCTGTGCTACTCATATTGGCGGCTATAAGTACGGTGATTCGTTCTTTGGATAGGTTACCTCCCACGCATTTCTCTCCTTTAAACTTCAAGACTTTTGTCCGGCGTCATTTTGAATTTTCCGAATTTCCCGCCATTATAAAAAAGTCAGCTGTCAAACGGTATATCACTTTCCCGCCTGTGGTCAGTGTTGCCAGAAATATAGCACGCTAAAGTCATACGTTCAAAAAGGCCGCGAACTATTCCGACTATCTGTTAACTGTTTTTAAGGGATTGAGGGAATCTCTTCTGTATTATGTAAAAATTATGTATTCTTATATATAAGATATATTAAATATTCTGTATATTTCTCGAAAAAAAATAAACAAATAAATAAATCTCTATTATCTACCATTTCTGGCATACACATTTTGAAATCGTCATACATCCCAATATTTTACAAAATAATTATGTTTATGTCAATAATTTTACATTTTAAGTAAAAAAAAAGTTTCAAAGTTACCGCTGAGCTTTGAGGCCCTGTTGCCCTGTTGCCTACAACAGTTACGTCCATATGTAGGTGTGGGACGTAACACAAGGTGTTTGCACGTCGATATTCGCGAACCACGTGCAGTGCTCGTTGTGCGCCATCTGGAGCCCTTTGCCGTTGCTACACGACAAGGTGTTGTCCGGTGGAGCCGACTGTTGTCTACGGATGTGGGACATAAATCAGCATCCGGCGCACGCTTACATTGAAGGTAAATTTAAAACAGATCTAATCTATACCTTTCTTTACACTTATTTAAGGACTTTTAACTATTTCGAGTTATATAAGCTCTATTTTTGTATATTTTATTAATTAGATTATCTTTGCCTCATGTTGGTAGATACACTAACATGAGGCAACAATGTCTGAAGTCACGTCACGAAATAGCCAGTGGACGGATTTTAATGAAACTTGGTATAGTTGTAGCTTCTGTGCCCGGTTAATATTTACGGTATTTTTATCTAGATTCATTAGTTTCTACGGGAATTAAGTTAACCATACATACTCCGTATGCAGTATGCCTGCCTTTCTGCCTTGACCTATATTCCAGTTTCTCAGGTCTGCTGGAAGAAATCTCCACAGGAGATAAACTTGCCTTTTATACATATTTTCTTCCTTTCTATTTATTTCATGTTGTGTGTACAATAAATTATTAAATAAATAAATACTGTAACGCGCACGCGCACGAAGACGCGGCCACTACTAGTTTAACAAATCATTAATTGCATTGTATAATACGATTGATCTTAAGCTATGTCTCGATCTTATGTCTCATTATTAAGTCCGTTTCTAATCACATTGTTTAGAATCACTTACACATACACAATTATGACGATAAAAAATCTTCAAATTAAAATTAATTTATTTGTGGATTCTTGTAGGTAGGTGTAAAAAAAGCTGTCAGACATATATACGATCTCTACATGCTGCCAAATTAGCATACAAAAATTAGCATACAAATTACATTGTTATTAAAATATTATAAGATTATTTTAAATTATAACATTATTACTTAATTGTGTGTATAATAAAAAATAAACAACATAAATAGCCAACATGCACTCATATTATATATCATAATTATATATTAATTACATCCTTAACATTGAAATATAATAACCATCAAACTCGTAAGGTCAAAATTAAAAGCGTTGGTTATTGTAAAACAAGTCGAACTTTAGGCTTTTGTAAATAACACTAACACAGATTTTCCGGCGACAAAATCAAAGTCTTGTAAGGAAAAAATAGAATAAACGTTTATCACGTTTTTGTCGTAAGTAGAAACACACAGTTACATTGCCAATTATACATTTCCACAGTGATCCAGCCATCCAAAAAGAAACCCAAGAAGGAAACTAAAAAGATTACTAAAAAGGAATCGAAACGGGAAGAAATCGAAAACAAGTCTGAAGAGTCACAAGACGATGATCCAGAAAGTCAAGTCGCGACTACTGTCGAAAATATAATAAAAACTTCCAAGAAATTTCTACTTCCCATACTGCAAAAGCAGTCCTCGAATTGCAAAGCGTCGGCGGTCAGAATAATATTCGAAAACTATCTAGAAAAGAACGGTCATTTGAAGGTAGAGAAACAAAATGATGCGGAAAATGATGAAGTTTATGATGTTGATTTTCTCAAGGTGTTCGGTGCTGCCAGTGAGCTCACTGAATATTTGGATAAGGAGAGTAAGTATTAATTTTGTTATGTTTAGGAAGGCTGTGTATGTGGCGTGTAAACAAGGATCGAGATTATCTAGATAATTATTCTTAATGATAATTATCCGATAAGGTACCAACAAGGTACCAATAATAAGGTAATACCAATAATAAGGTACCAACCATTTGTTTGGTACCTTATTTGGGTGAGAAACAATAGAACGCGAGCAAGCGCATCACTTAACTAGCTCGTGTCCCCACACCTCACACCGCGCGCGCATTTAGCTCATTCCGGGACAATATCTACCCACTATCTACCCTATTCACACTCCAGTAAACTGGAGTCCTTATAAGCTTTGAATACAATAATTTCTGAATATTATTATTCCATTGTTGTGTGTATTTATACTTTTGCACTGTTACCCTTCTGCGTAACGTGACATACCTCACATTGTTATTACTGATGCTGACTTTTTTTATTATACGTCAAGGGGCCATCTATAAATTACGTCACAAAATTTCGTGCTTTTTTTAACTTTAAGTATTTCTGCCGTTCATTTAATTATTTCTCATAAATAATTTGAATTTTAGGGGATAATCACCAATTAATGGGTTCGTTTGAATCGTGGGTGATGCTGGCCATATTCCGTGGTCACATCGACGCAGTGATACAATTCGCCCTACGAAGGGACCATCTGTGCCCCTATCTGCTTAGCTTGACGCCTTGCGTCTCATTTAAGTAAGTAGCTTTCAAAATTTGATTTGTGAAAATTTTAATATTTTTGAAAGGGACCTTCTTGTCGATTCTAGTTTTCCAGGTATTGGTACTTTCGTGTATTCTTTAAAAGTAATGTCAATATTATTGCTTAATCTTAAAAATGAGATCTTAGAGCATGTTTCTATTTAAACAGCACCGACATTTAAAGCTAGAAATTCTTAATTATTGATGTAAAATGTTGCCAGGAATAATTACTAATGGCTTCCACACACGAACTGTTAAAACTGACCGTGTGTAAAGTGAAAATTGGCAGTATTATTGACTAGGAAAGACAGTTTTAAGTGTCTGTTTTCCATACTGGGAAAGACAGTTTTAAGTGTCCGTTTTCCATACTAGAAAAGACAGTTTTAAGTGTCCGTTTTCCATACTAGGAAAGACAGTTTTATGTGTCCGTTTTCCATACTAGAAAAGACACTTTTAAGTGTCCGTTTTCCATACTAGGAAAGACAGTTTTAAGTGTCCGTTTTCCATACTAGGAAAGACAGTTTTAAGTGTCTGTTTTCCATACTGGGAAAGACAGTTTTAAGTGTCCGTTTTCCATACTGGGAAAGACAGTTTTAAGTGTCCGTTTTCCATACTGGGAAAGACAGTTTTAAGTGTCCGTTTTCCATACTGGGAAAGACAGTTTTAAGTGTCTGTTTTCCATACTGGGAAAGACAGTTTTAAGTGTCCGTTTTCCATACTAGGAAAGACAGTTTTAAGTGTCCGTTTTCCATACTAGGAAAGACAGTTTTAAGTGTCCGTTTTTCACACTAGGAAGGTCAGGTTTAACTGATTCTGAGTGGCGGCCATAGTATGTTGCTAAATAATTCGATCTGAAACTTAGCCTCGTCACATTACAAAAGTATTTACAGTTAAATAATATGTTCAGGTATTGGAAAGACGTCACTCAGCTTTATTTAGCGCAAATCGACCGACTCGTAGCTAAAGAGGAAGAGGAAAAATTAACTGGTAAGTGATTAAACTTAAACTAAAGTAAAAGTAAAGTTTTATAATCATCATGTCCACCCGCACCCACCCGCACCCACCCGCACCCACCCGCACCCACCCGCACCCACCCGCACCCACCCGCACCCACCCGCACCCACCCGCACCCACCCGCACCCACCCGCACCCACCCGCACCCACCCGCACCCACCCGCACCCACACCCACCCGCACCCACCCGCCTGTTTACAAATAAATAATTTCAGTTAAAGAAGAAAAAATGAAAAGTGATTAAGTGGTTAGTGATTACACTTGTTTGTTACCTTATTTACGTGATGGAGTGAAACCACCACGCGGCTGGTGACAACCCCCAAACCTAGGGATTTGCTGTCTTACATTAAGAGCTTTAATATTAAAACATCTGCTTCGTCTGCCCATAAATATCGTTTACAATAAAGAAATAAAATACATTTGAATTTGGTGGAATCTGTTATTTTCACGTATAAATACTGTACTAATATTAAAATGAAGTGGGGTGATAACGAAAACCGCTATTGCTGTAACAAATCCGCTTGGTATTATAGACAATAGACAACACTTTATTCCGACACACACCAACACACACCAACACACATACAATATACAATATAACAATAAGCAAAAGAGAAAAACAGTGTAGGCGATAGCAAAAGCAAAAGAAAATCACAAGTTTTTAAAAATACAAGAATTAACCTATAATATATAAATATGTTACGTTGCTATTTCATGCATGTGTGTGTTGTGACGCCGGAAATGGTCTAACACTCAGCATATGCTGTGACTGAGTCACTCAAAGCGCTGATTACATGCAGGAAAAGTCGCAGTTTTTTTTACTTTTTGGCTTACGACTCGTGGTCCCACCCATGAACCAAAAAGTCGACGTTTTTAACTTTTTGGTTCATGACTCGTGGTCCCACTCGTGAACCAAAAAGTCGACGATTTTGCAGAAAACAAAAACTACGGTGGTCCTGTGTACCGCAAGGTGGCCACGTTGCTGAGTGTCCACGATGTGAAGGCGGCTGTAAACACACTTAAACAGGCCAGGCTCTACAAGGAGGCCTACATATTGTGCAAAATCAGGTATACACATCGTAATTATAAAATGTACTTAAACATAATACCATTTAATTCAAGCAACAACGGCTTATACTTACACAATAACGAAATGTATATAATAAATAATAATATACTTAGTTACACTAAACTATTATCAATATACTTGCGTACATACTTCAGACAAAACAAATTACGTTTGAACAACAGATATTTTTTATAGGAAGAAGGCGGCAGAAGAGCATACAGTCTACTTGGTGGTAAGTGGATAGTGTCGCCCATGGACACCCGCGGTACATGCCAACATCATCCACGACAAACGTTGGCACACCTCCGGATGCGCTGCCTACCTTTGAAGAAGTAGGAATTGATTTGACGACGGGTTGGGAAAATATCCCGCTCACTACCAAAACACGTACAGATAAAGTGGAAAATGCAGTTTCAAGGTAGTCTTCTGTGAGAGAGGGATAACGTGGTCAGTCGAGCGCGCCCAGTGACTGTTGGATTGCAGCGTGCACTCTCCCCCTCAATACGTATAATTGTAAAATTAAATTAAATACCGTACCATATCATGGCTGCGTCTCTCCGCTGCAGAGTACACGCTTTATACGGAGTTTAATAAAAAATATTATACATTCATCCTCTTAAAACAGAATTTCTTTCCTATAAACTAATAACATTAGTTCTACCGACGTTTTAAAATTCAGCATTTATTTTACACACAAACATACATAAACATACATTTAAGTATTTTAGATTTAAATAAATGAATATAAATTAAGGTGAAATTATTATCAACATAATTTATCTTAAAATTTAATTTTTATTAAATTAACTAGTCCAGGAGGGCGGGTATGCTGTTATTCATGTCACATGGAGTACATTTTTTTGAGGCATTGCACTTCTTCCTTAAAAACTTTAGCCACGGGTTTTTTCGAAAAACTTACACATATTTATTTCACGTGAACGAAGCTGTGGGTAGAAGCTATTTTATTGTAAATTAATTCTGTCATTGTTTGTTTTTCTTTTGTTTAATAAATGTGCTTAATATGTGGAATTTGAGAAAAGCCAAACCAGTGTAAACTTTTATTTTTAACTTTTTTTGATCCTTTTTTGTTTCTCAATCATAAAATAATATTTCACAACTTAATTTTGTTTCCTTCGTACGCACATATTTCATGTTATTATTTTCATTCTTAGTCTACTTTCATCTTACAAAAAATCCAATATACAAACGTCAACACGACAACACGTCTCTTGTTTTACTATCATTTTTAAACTATTAAATTTAACCATTCATTAATTACTGCCAACATAAATCCACATGTATATTTTTCAGATACATGGACAGTATGTTAGAGGAGACATTACACTTATGGGCAGAAGAAAGCGTCTACAACGGCACTTGGGTTTTGGCCTGCGTAATGTGAGTACACAACAATTTCAATTATTTATATTTATTTATTCCACTATGAGCAATAAAGTTTGAGGGTGTGGGTGCACGTTGCAACCCCACAGCTGCTGGACCGCACTCTATTGGCGACGCGACCCTGCACTCACACATTATCCTCACCTGCAGGGCTGCATCAAGCGTGTCTTGCGCCTTGTGGCCACAAAATCATACTGCTTGTGACACGGCACCTCCATTCCTGTGTATCGATCTCCTTGAATAAGCAATTCCTGTGAATCTTTTTACATAAATATCTATCTTTTTTTCAGTAACATTGTCTTGGGAAATCTGGCACAAGCGGCGAGTTTCCTAGCTAGGTCCATGGACGAGCACTGCCTAAGTCTGGCCGCAGATATAGCCAAATTTGCCGGTCAAAATAGCCTGGCTGACCACGTGGTCGAGAAAAAGGTAGAAATAAAGCAACAGCAAGCTAACACTGAAGAATTATTGCAGCAATTACCTTCTAGAATTGAACTGCTTTTGAAAGATAGTAACGAAAATAATCTTAATGGCAATGTCAAAAGTGACACTAGGGATGAAACTGTCAAAATTGACAGTAGGGATGAAACTGCCAAAAGTGACGCTAGGGACGAAATTGTCAGAAGTGACACAAAGGATGGAAATGGTACTGGCAAAGGTGACACTATGGAATAAAATGCCACATTAGTAGCCGTGGAGTGAAAATGTATATCAGTCTTAAGTTTAAACGTTGTATTAATTACACTTTCATAATGCATGTATTAAATTTTGGTCGTTTCTTAATTTTATAGATAATGTTTCAAAAATAAGAAAACCTTATATCTGTTGTCAGCTTTTTTATCTAACAATAAGTAATCGCTAAATAATTCCCGTTAAATGGGGGATATTGTTTCTTTAAGTTGTTTCGGGCTTATAGTTTTACGTTATACCATTTTGGGCGTTTTAATTCGGTCTATTAAAAGTGTTTTATTTTTGATCATATAATTTTCCTTTCCCTTTAAACATATATCATACACTAGATTAATAATTACAAAACTACGTGAATGTAGGTGATTTTTTTATCTTTATAATACAGAAAGAAATGCTTAAAGTATGAATTATAGTGTCAAAAACCGGTTTTCGCACGTTTTGGAACTAAACTCTTTGTCCTATCAAAGACAGTAGGTTCCGTATCAATAGACGATTCTAAAACCATTGTCATAGATGGGGACAGACCGCAATTTTTTAGTTCGCATTCCCTCGACGTATATTTTACTACTGGATTGAATAAGTATATATATAAAAATTGTGAATGAACATTTCTACAGCACAGCTGAACAGTTTTAAATAAGGCTTAATACACATTTATACCGTAAACTAAGAATAATTGTTATATTTAGATCTCAAACTAATCCAGTACTGCGCTAAAAATGTCAGCGTGCTCTAATGACCCAAAAAGAAACTAGTGTGTAGTAAACTCTTACTACGAAGTAATTTCATAAAGTTCAACCCTTAACGAGGTGAAACTGGTTATAAATGTGTTGAAAATTAAATGAATATACCGAATATTAATGTGATTAATTGTAAGTAGTGTTCGCGCCAAGTCGCGCAGTCATTTTATTTCGACCGCACATTACTTTCTTAATCCTGCCCGCACCCATGTCAAAGTGTGTATGATCGCTGGCTAGTCCTATGACGAAACCTCCACTGGTTATCCCCTGGTTGTGTGCCAGTTAGCGAGGAAACTGTGTGGTGGTAGACCTTGTCTGCTACTAAAAAACAAGAAATGTACGCCCTATTATCCGTATTTATATACATCATTGTTTGCCGTAGGAATGGTTGGATACAATACATGGTATTTTCGGCGTAACGTGTCTATTATAATCAATGAGTGGTGTAACTAGAGCGATTTATGGTACTTGCGACATGTTGTCATACTGTGGAATTGTCTTTATTTAAAAAATAATTAAAAAATCTGTGTGTTCCCGGGATTGAAATATGATTTAAGTAGTGATTGTATACTCAAGTCTGATTGTTATCTTTGTATGTATATTACAGTTTCACGAGTTTATTGTTGGTCGCGGTATTAGTGAAAAATTTTGAAATATAAATAAAATGCAATAGTTAAATTATATTTAATATTTTCAACAACATTGTGAAGAAGTATAGTATAGTCCTTGTCTCAATTTTTTCAACATTTTTACAAATAAACATTTTAGACTAACCGGTTTTAAAAAATATAATAAGAAACCACCTTTACAATATTTTTAAGACTTGCCCGTTATTGACGCCGTACATGAAAAATCGTTAGTTTTGGATCCGCGAATAAAGAAATTTTTAACCGCGAATTTAAAGAAATAAAGAATTTAAGGAGTTGGCAACAATTTTTTAATCCGCGAATAACGGAACTGTGAATAAGGTGCTTTGACCAAACTTGTAGTCCAAACCCTCCAAAATACTTTCGTGCGTAAGGCCGTGGCTGACCCATGGTACTCCCGCAACGTCGACCTCCACAAAGACTTGGAACTTCCATCTATCGTCAAATACGTGAGACTCCGCCCGATGCTACTATGACAGAGTCCCTCACCATCCCAACTCCCTAATAGTGGAGTCTAATTTGTCCCCGACAGGAATGCCCCTCCCCGCTACCGTCGTTCTCGGCATGTCCTAGACGACCCAATTACCGCTACTAATGCGGTTCGAACACTACTCTACACAGGTACACTGTCCCCGGCGGAAGAGACGGGGACGTCACCCTCGCCACATCAACACACCGGTCTTCAGCAAACACTTTTACCAGGTATCGGCACGTGTCTGGGCGCTTCTCACCGACCCGCGATTACGCGGTGGTACCTTCCCACATAAGTAACGCCACATAAGGGTTTGTCCTTTCTTTCCACGGATCTATCAGGGCGAGGGAGGCCTTAGGTTCGTTGCTGCACACACTTTTTGCTACTGGGTGAGGGCCTTCTGGGCTCGCACTTAACCATACATGTACGGTGACTCTCGAGTCCATTAGGGCCACAATGATTAAACCATTCCGAAAAAATTACCCTTTTAATCCGAGTCACCAGACATGTACGTGTGCGATCCTACCTCCCAAAACAATGCGCTAACGTGGATATTCATGCCTCCGCCATGCGACCCCTTAGGGTCGTTACACCACCTATTTTTTCTGGGTGAGCGTTTTCTACGCTAAGGCTAAACCACCTAAACATGTGGTGGCTCTTGAAACGCCAGTACGGCCACAAGAATATTCCGAAAAAAGTTTCAAAGTAAAAGCAAATCTGTACTTACCGCTACAGGACTCGTAGAATATTTATGCTGTTTGGGAAGTCTGCAAATATGGTGCTCAAATAAATAAGAAAGCTCAAATGAAAAGAAAAACAAAACATGAAATCAATCATTTATTTTAATATTGTACAAAACAGGTACCATTAACAATATTATTACAATTTTCTAAAGTTATTAGAGAATCATTTACTTGTGAAATTATACTATTATAATATAAACAGTATTCTGAATCATAATAATCATCAATATATTCTGTAAAAACAATGTGCTTGTAATAACTTATGAAAATATTATTACAAAGCAAGTTTATAGATAGGCCTCTATTTTGTTATTGTTAAAAGCATTAAAACTGTAAAGATCAACATTTCACATTGTCAAAATAATATTAATTTTGTTCCTTATTTGTTGCATTTTTTATTTTTTTTAAATTTTATGATCTTGTTTCATTGTCTGATCCCACTAGGAGAAATATCTTTTGATTAATTAGTACAAATATTTCAAGAGTGACCATATTCGTTGGTTAGAAGTTTAATAATTAATAGAAAAACATTCAATTTTGGGAAAGTACCGACTTTACGCAAACCGTGCAGGTTGTCTAAACACATTTGCAGGAAGCAAATATGAAAATTAAAAGTAAAAATATAACATCATTCAGTACTGTAGGTATATTTCACCTTTAAATATTTACACAAATAAAATTGACCCCCATTCACGTCATTACTCATTATATTACACCATTTAAATTAGGCACCTCGATATTTTAAGTACTTAAATTATAATACTAAATATTGCGCAATAAAAAACATAGTAATTTACAATAGCATCGTGTACTTCGCACAAGAAACTTACCAGCGTTTGGGACAAAAGTACTGACATCCTAATGTATAAGGACTCTTAACGTTGAAATATGTCAAATTTTACGTTGTCCCAAGGTACGTTGGACAAACAAGTCGGCAAACGTACAAATTTGCCCCGTACTCTGTATTAAGAAGATAGAAAAAGATTAGACTAGCAAAATTATAATATCGTAATTTAGATTTATTAAGAACGATTTTCGCATGTCGAGTTGTGACTGTGTTCAAACAAATTAGTCATAGTATTTCCTCCCGCAAAGGCGAAAAACAATCTTGTAGGACAAAAAGACGTCGCCGATCCAAAGCCACACGGACTTTGATTATTCAATAAGTGATTTGATTACCCACCAGTTCAATAGAACTACGTATTTTACATTGAAACTGAAATTAGCAAAACAGTTACCTACATTTGTTGCTGTAGAAATAGCGTAATAATAAGCAGACCAAAATAAATTTTACCGCTTGCAAAAATAGTTTTAAATCTCACATTTCGCCACTTTATTACTTATATCGCTGCAAATATAATTAACTGTAGAATAACTTTAAAGCTGACCAATCGTTATTCTCGTTTGCAAAAGAGACTGCTAAATTGGCTATATTTGCCGGCAGAATGCATTTAAGACCAAAGCCTCAATATTTTACCGACCGTTTAAATGATAGCCATTTAATAATAGGATCGTACAGTGGAATTATAAGAAGTCTTGTTCGACGCATGCACATGCTAAATGCGGCGCATGCACATGCCAAAATATTAAACAAGTATGACGAACGTACACTTGCTCCCAAATGCGGAGATTAGTTCCTTTGGTCATTTGAAAGTAGGAGTAGATTTAATAAAGTATAAAAATATCTCAAAAAATTCGTCAATCTTACACTATAATGTTTACAATTACCCCTGTCGTAACTACATTTTTTTAAAAATATTTTAAGTAGAAATTGTGATGCATTTTGGAACATAATTGTTCAGATTTTTACGATGGTCTGTTTTAGATTATAAAAAATCTGATATATTGTTATTAAAGAAATGGTTTTTGTTACGGTCATAATTACCGGTATGTCATAATAATTAAGTAGCTAGCTGTCAAGCGATTATACGTCAAAATTACAAAATAAACTTGTGCCTAACTTTTATACAGACAATCGGGCTGATGTCTGTTGCAATCAGAAAATATCGAGGACGACTTGTCGGTTTCATCGATTTTTCTTTCGATTAAAGATTGGATTCTGATCGTCGCTCGTTGAAGTTAGTTTTTGTAAATAATTCGGTGAACAAGTGTTGTGTTCAATAATACGGGTGACGTTTTTTTTTTTCGATTGCTGTTTTTTTCACAGGAAAATGCGTAAATGTAGGTAAATCTATTATTGAGTTGAGTTTCTTAAACGATATTATCACGCATCTTATACTATAATGGCACCAATACTCACAACGTTCAATTTCGATAATTAAGCAGTTTTAAATGCATGCGGAGGAATGTTTGGAACATTCAGTCTTAATTTATTCATTATAAAATTATAATTTAACTGCAACATATTTATACAGGAAGTAAATAATTAATCCCCGAAGTTTAAAACTACGAATTCTACACACGATGAGTCAATGGACATAAAATATTACGTATTTTTTTTCATTAAAATATCAGTTTTATAGGGTTTTTTATTTTAGTAAATACTTATATATGAAAAAGTTATCTGTTTCTTTTTTATAAATGAAAATCATGTCGGGCTTCGGGAACATATTTAATACATGCTGTATAATTAAAGGGATCTTAAACGTGTTTTACTCAACATTGAAGTTGAACTGCAATGCAACCAGCCTTTTCAGTATCCACTGTTGGACGCGGCCCCCTCGTGTACACATGTCTCGTGCACGAGGGATGTGAAAACTTACGTTATATTTAATTGTAATATTTCAGGTATAAGTGGTTTTATAATCATATGGCTAAAAATGTTCGCGGAACTTAACAACTGCATAATTATTCCTTTATTCAATAATCAAAGTTGAAATTAACCAAGAACACAAATTATTCGATACAGTGAAATAAAAAGATTTTTACAAAGCAATTTTTTATAGTAATCAAAGTTGGTCTTTTATTCAAACAGATTATAAATGAACTCTATGCGCAAAAAAGAATAAATATGATCTGTGTGTGAGATGGCGGTACTTTTACAGAAGTCCAAAAACAAACTGACTTTCACCTTACAAGTCACAAACCAAACATATTGGATAGTTATGATGATAGTAACCAAATACAAAGGGGTGTGGCAAAATCGATTATCTGACATGATGACTGAGAAAACGCTATTTGAAGGTTTGCCGACTGGAACAAGAGGGTACTTAAAGTATATTTTTTTTTCTATGTTATCAATCAGTATGAATAGATAATATGTATATGGCCTGTTAACAAAAATAACCAAAACTTGACCATCAAGAAAAAAAAACAATAATAGGATTTGGTCGTTTTTTCTTTCTCTCAATATCTCGGAAACGGTTCATGGTAGCAAAAATCCGACTTTACCAGTATAAAGAGCTCAAAAAGCTAAATCTTCTGTAAATGAGTCATGTAATTGTCGGATAATCGGTTTTGCCCCTAAGGGGACGTGTTGCACTATTATACTACAGTAACAAGTTTGGTTTGTACCAATGGCTAGAATGGCATATAATGGCAATGGCTGCTTGAGATTCGTAAGCCGTACTTTTGTGGAAAAGTATCTAATCTCACATTAATCAAAATCGACGTCTAACAACCTTATAATCAATATAATATAAAATGGAATTATAAATCAATGAATTATTGTGTCTTGTTAGTAGTCAACATTGCTATATGTAAAAATAGACCTTACACACTTCACAATAGAACTATAAATACAATGACTGCAAACTATAGTCATATAGCTAAAGCTAGTAAAAAAATTTGTGCCCATCACAATATTTAAAATTAAACATTTATGAGTATTTTAAAATTATTTCGATCGATGACATTCAATTTGTATCCACGCGACATTATTAAATAGCGACTAATTTTCTCCACAGGAGAGTACACAGTCGCGAATGTGGATCTGGTACGCAGATTCAAAAAATTGCTAAATTATGAAACATAATTTCATAATAAATATTAATTAATTTTAGCTCTGTTCGGAAGGATCGTCGTTTTCTCTGTTAGACAATTTGCCGCGTTTCTTGCAAATAGTTATTAATTTGGCGTTGACCTTCTTCAGTTTTTGGTTCTCTTTCATTATGTCTGTTATTTGTTGGTTCTGTGGAAATAAATAAAATAATGACAAATAGCTAGTTGTAAAAATAAGTGTCGACGACGCTCATGAAATTTTAAGACTAGCGTTATATGCTAGTATAGTCGAAATTATTCAATTATTATGCATGTTTGATGGCCTTAAACCCTTGTAGTTAAAAGCTCGATTACTAGGAGCAATAGCACCACCGGTGCTATTGCTATTCTAAACGTGTTTTGGTAGTGAGTGATATATGCCCAGAAGCCATTCCGATTTCATCCTATTTCTCCACATTTTCTAATCCTTCCTCCAAATCCAATATATCTCTAAAGGTAGGCTCCGCATCCGGGGGCGTGCCAACGTTTGTCAATGTAGAATGATGTTGGCATGTATCACGCGCTCTCGCAGGGCGACAGTATCCACTTACCACCCACCGTGTAAACTGTTTGTAGTTTTTTTTTTATGACCGGGCGAGCTTACAATCCTGGCAAATAAATATTGTCGCCCTACGACATCTGCGGTACATGCCAACATCGGTCCAGAATGACAAACGTCGGCGCGCCCCCGAATGCGCTGTCTACCTTTGAAGATTTAGGAATAGATTTGGAGAAAGGGTTAGGAAAATGGGGAGGGACAGAATAGGATGTGATGGGCTCTGGCATATCTCATTCACTACCGAAATATACATACATATTGAGGAAATAGGAAAGATAGCCACAGAATATGATACGGACAATTCCGTGGCTAGTACAGTAGTATTGTGCATAGGCAGTACCTGTATGATGGCGCTTCCAGTGGCGACGTATAAGGGATGTTGTGCAGCTGCCATTGTGCTCATCAACTGATGTTCCAGCGCTGCCTTCTGCTGCGACAGCTGGTGGACCGCCTGCAAACAATACTTGTACTCGTACACACTGTTTCGTAAAAAGTTATTACAGACTGTAAAATAAATTCTTTCTGCAACTCATGGTGTTGATGGATAGATTTCCAAATCATGTGTGTACTCACTCCACTCCAACATTCCATAATACACTTGTGTGTACATGTGATACAGAGCCCATAACAATTTTATTTTTTTGAATTTTTGTCTGTCTAAAGGCGCATTACACAAAAACTGCTAGACGACCGGTTCCGCCTAGACAAGTCCGCTACCGAAAGACAAGTCCAGGCGAACGAAGTGGCCGGCACCGCCATTACAGAGTATACTATTACTACTGTATTATTAATATTAGAGTCGTACGTCTAGACCAATCATTCCCAAAGTGGGTCCATACGGACCCCTACCTACGTGCAACCAACCTATCCACGTGCAATAATCTCATCAGAGAGGACAGAATAAAGTATTTTTAGCAGGTTTTATTATATCATAAAAGTTAATTCACTTGAGGGTTCATAGTTAAGTTTTTGTTATGGTGAGGGGTCCATGACCGAAATAAGTTTGGGAATCACTGAGTCTAGACTAATCTCGCGGCTCTCTAATAGATAGATACACAAGGAGAACTGGGAGTTTCTCGAGCATCGAGTATAAACAACTGTTATCATCATCTGATTACTGTTATCCCTGTTATCATCATGTGAACAGTTGTAGGCGAGAATTGTATGACGCAGTTTGGTCGCATAAAGTATTCTCGCCCGAACCGTTCGAGATACTCTCCTCGTGTAAATAAACCAACTCTATTGCTATATCGTGGACGAGGAGCCTTACATCCTGCAGTGGAACGTTACAGCAAAATACACAGCAGTCAATGTTACACACAATTTGTAAAGTTAAAGCAAATAGGTTGGAAACATTATATATAGTATGCTATAATAAATATAACCTATATGTATATATTGTGCATTGATTGCTGGGAGTCTCCTCGCCAGTATATGTTGTGGGAAGACCCTCGGCAATCTACAGCCTATCAAAAATGTTTTTTTTTATAACATAGCATAGAGCAGTGCGGAAATCGTAACTCATTTGGAAAGTCATTCAAAATTCCAGGCACCAGGTATTTCTTGTTCTTTTACCAAAATAATTGCTAGATTATTGAGCGACCGGGCTATAAACTGCTGGTCTTCTTTGAGCGGAAGTTAGATCGAAATAAAATATTTTTTGTGTAGATTTTTCCGTAAGAAACCGCCCACAGATGTCATTAGTTTTATAGATTGCAAAGATTATTTCATTCTACATATTATTATCTCGGGTCAAATCAATTTGCTGTTGAACAAGAATGTCTTTAGACTTTTGTCTCGTAAATAGGGTACATTTTCCCCGCGGCAGGCAGAATCAATGTTTTTTGTACATAAAAACATCAAGATTTCGATTGAAGTGTGTTCTATGGTCTTACCCGTTTAAGTTGTTGCAATTCTTGGTGTTGGACAGTGGAGAGCTCTTGCTGGGAGCTCGTATCGCGTTCCGCTTGATAACCGAGTACATCTGTAATCAGATTATAATGAAGTTATAATCAGAATATAATGATAAACTACATCACTATGCAAAATGGTGGTATTTCATTTTTTTGTTATCTAAAGAAGATGGCAGACGAGCCATACAGTTCACCTGGTGGTAAGTGGATACTGTCGGCCTGCGACATTCGCGGTACATGTCAACATCAGTTCAGAGTTGTTAAAATTGATAAAATATTTATTAATTTTTTGCTTTTTTTACATTTAGTAATCCTACATCTATAATTGACCATGTCGTGTAGCTTTAGAATGGCACCAACACCATCACTTCCCGCGGACTAAGGGATAACAAAGCGGATACCACAAGCACGAGGAACTACGCCGCCCGCACACAGGGCAACGTTGTGACGAGACAATTGCGCGCATGGAGAGGCGGCCAGTGTCCAGCAGTGGATGAGAAAACTTATCGATTACCGCTGGTTACGGTAATCGATAAGTTCTCGAGTGGAGATCGCATAGCGACAAACGTAGTGTGGGATGTTCTTAGGCCAGGTGGACTAACGGCTTCAAGAAGGTTAACTGTAGTGGCTAGATGAGAAAAGCGGAAAACCGAATTTGGTATGCTTTGGGAGAGACGTCTATCCAGCAGTGGAGACACAGTAGTAGTATTAGGCTTCGGCCGGAGTGCTCTAGGGCGATACAGCGGCAGTTGCTGCGTATTTTTCAAACATAATATATATCTCGTGAACTCGTGACCACAGCTGGTGTTACCCGTGCCGAAACGTGGAGTAGGAATAAAAGGTAAACAAATACCTTTATTATCGATTTAGAATATAAATATAATATATATCTGCTAAGGGGATGATCGATGTGGATGAGGGGCGGGGTGCGGATTCTACGTCGTTATAGTTTGCGCAAGATCGGACAGTTCAACAGATCCCTGCATGTTATTTCATGTTTATCACAAGTAAAAATTGAGTAAAACTATTTCCAAATCAAATATTGAGTGAGCCATAATAAATAAATAAAGTTAGCATTCATTTGAGCAACATACCGTTGGTGGTGTCAGTGGTGGCGTCAGCGAACAGTACCGCAGAGTCTCTGTTCTGGTCGTGAATACTGTGCCGTTTCTTACGAGCCGCTTCGTGAGAGCTCCCGTGCTCCTGTAACTCCTCTACCTTCACCTGCGTAAAACGGAAAAACACGTGGAATACATCAGATTTCATTTAATGTAGGCATTTGGTATTGTTACCTGTTTTCTCCTTAACACCTGAAGGTTGCCTGGAAGAGATCGCTTTGGCGATAAGGTCGCCTGTTGTACTTTTCGTGTTACTTACATAAATTGTCTTTTTGCAACATGTTTCGGTGTACAATAAAGAGTTTATATATCTCTATCTATGCACACATAATTTCCGAACGTGAAGACCAAATATGGGGATTGATAAAACTGTTCGCAGTTATCATTCTGGACTTTTTCCTTTTCCCTATAAAATCAAGGTATTAAAATCCCTGGATGGGTAAGTCCACCCTCATATTACGTGGAAATAAGTGGAGTTTAGATATATAGACTCTCGAATTTCATATCACTAGTTATCGTTGTGGAAAATATTAGTGAAGTTAGCCATTTTAGTATTAAAATGATTGTCAAAACTTGATAATGATTGTTAACAGTAAAAAGCATTAGTTTTTTCTGTCTTTGTTTTTCATGTAATTTTGAGCGTTGTAAAAAGGAGAGCTTATAAACGGAATTATACCACTTTTTGATTCCAACTAAGATTCCACGAATTTTGAGTTGTTATTTAACACTATTGCACAAAGTACGATGGGCGGTATTAATGCTACATGGCATTGTCTTCCAGTCAACCTTCAGGAAAGAAAAGATAATAATGACAGCGGCGCTAACAACGAAGGGGAAAAGCAAAAGGAAAATAGAAAATAAATAAAAAGAATAACGGAAGTATTATTAAAATAAACGTCGGTTTATTATTAAGCGTGTGATATATTTAAATCTGACCTCCAAAGCAGCCTTGGCCTCCTTCAAGCCGGCGATCTGTTCGTCCCTCTCCTGTATATATTCGCCGCATATCTCGCACTCAGAGTCCAGTTCTTTGACGCGCTCATTTAGCGCTTCTATAGTTTGCTTACACTTCTCCAATTCCAATTTCGTCGCTTCTAATTGTCTGTAATAATAGGTGTATAACATAATGCTAAGGGATATTAATATAGGTTAAATAGGATACAGATACAACTACAGATGGGGTCTACGTTCGTGGCGGCCGGGGAATGGGGTACGCGCGAGGCGCACACCCCAGCACTCCCCCGCTTCTCCATTTGTGTCGCCCGCGCGCTAGTACCGGCCGCAAAGTTCTGCCAACTATCGTTCATGTCGATACATCGAACTAGCATTGAGTAAAATCAAAAGGGTTGTCCGAGAATATAACGTGCATGCAGATATATCGTTCAAAAATTGACTAGATTTGACTTTGGATGCAATTTCTCAAGTAAATACAAATAACTGGAAAGGTTATTTTTTTAAAGGTTGCTAAGGTGCGATCTGGATCGTAACTATATGATACGAATTACGATACAAACATAGTATCGAATAGTAGCGATCCGAACCTCCATATATGGTATCAAACCAAATACTTTTTAATTTATGCAACAGTTTATTTGCTATTTAGTTAAAATAAAAATATAAAATTATGAAAAATGAAAAATTTGTCTAGTAAGCCTTTTTGGGTTTTAAAAACAAAACTATAGTTCCAATCTTAAAATTTTAACCTAATATTAGTCTTGACAAACGGTTTGAATCTAATCTATTTCGAGTCCTAGTCTCAGTTAAGGTATGTCCCGTCGAAGAACAACGACATTCTGATGGAACTGAAGTTGCTAAGTAACAGCTACCACGGGTAAACAACGTGGGGCTCCAATCGATCCGATAATAATACGTTTGTATCGATTCAAGTCTGTATCGTATTTGTTTTTATACGATCCAAAATATAGAAGTACTAGCGATACTAGCGTACTAGCTTCGCTTCGGTTTAAGTATTTTTTTTTTCAAAATAAAATCTAGCCTATATTAGATACGGATAATGTAGCTTCCTGTTTGTGAAAGAATTTTTGAAATAGGTTCAGTAGTTCCAGAGATTATCCCCAACATACCCACAAACAAACACACAATTTTACCTCTTTATTATATATGTAGTATAAGTATAGATGTTGTATCGATACTGGAAAGTATTGTATCGAGTTGTGCATCCCTAGTTGATTGTCACTCACTTGGCCATCCCGGTGTGATCCATAGCACCGTTCTTCTTCTCAAAAGCATTTTGCATTTTGTAGAGGGTGGCTTTCAGCGAGTGGTTTTTGGCGCGGAACTCTTCCAGTGCTTTTGTCAACTTTTTGTTTTTGTCCACTTCCGCATCATACGACATCCGGTCCACAACTACCGAGTGTAGGTTTGCCCAATCTACAATAATAAATATAATAACAAAGTAGTTTCAGCGACAGGAGTGATAGGAAAATATATAACAAGGATAGTTAGTATGTATAGTAACTTAAGGGCCTTTCTGACCACCTCGTGAGATACTTTATCAGAAGGATTTTTGGTTTTTATCTGATACTTTATCTCCTGATAAAGTTACCGTTAAGAATCTAATAGATGTTTCTCGGACTCGCGATCCCGCGGTATCCTCTCAAAGCAACGCCCTAAGCCGAGGTCCGTTCCTTCTGCCGGTCTACCAGTGGGGGTGCCCTCAGGCTCGTTGCTGCATACACTCTTTGCTCCTGGCTGAGCGCCTTCTGCGTTAGCCCTAAACCATACCTGTCTGGCGACTCTTGAAAGGCCATTAGGGCCATAAGAATTTAGCCACTCCGAGAAAAAAGAAAAAAGACTGTATTATCTGCCAATTAAATCTAGTTGATAATGACTTTCTGATAAAGTATCAGGAGGTGGTGATAAAGGCCCTAAATATAGATTTGGGTAACTGTAAGGACTGGTCAGGTAAAATATACCACCTGATCACATTTCTCAATTCTAATATCAATTTCTAATTGTGAAGTCAAGTTACAACATATTGGTTCTAAATATCACCAACGGTATAGTGATACAGGATATTTTATTTCAGTGATTAATAAAATATGTAGAAAACAAAAGGCTTTCGATATTGAAAAAAAATTCATGTTCTACATGTTTTTTCAAACTGCAAATGCAAAAATTTGGAAAAAATTTCTCATGATAATGTATTTGAATGAGTCGGAGAATTAAACTAAAGAACGTACCTTCATCTGTGTTAACAAAAGCATCAGCAAAACTACGCACAGTTTGCTGGTTAAGATTTGAATTTCCAGATTGTAATTGTTTCTTAAGTTCAATGACTTGATTCTGAAAAAGAAAATACGATTATTTAGATAAAAATATACCGCTCCACACACTGCTTAAGGTATGGCACATTATTGATTCAGAAAAAGGGTTATTGGTACTGCGTTGAGATACATTACATTGATGTGAGAATAATACGGTAGATGTAATCAAGAAAACAAACTCATTATAAAATTATTTTTTTCAAATTCATTAAATATTTCGGTACATTTGAGCTCATGCTTATATGTATCCGTATAAGTTGGGAGCTATCACTATGAGATATCTTGAAGTCCGAAACACTACTCGATCATTATTCAAGATCTTGATTTTACGGAAGGATTTCTAGCATCATACGAGTAAGATTCATAAGTTATTTATTTAGTAATATTTAAAAAGAGACGAGCACTCCGAGCGACAATTAATAACGGAGAAAATGCCATACAAAAAATACCTCCAGCGCCTAGGATTATCGAGTTGTTTTGTACGTATATATATCTTGTATATAGTGTGTATTTATATTAATATGTATCTATATTGATATGTATGTGTTATATGTATAATAATTATGGATAGTGTACACCATCTATGATTGAAATATTTATTTCCTCTCTGCCCAAAGTTTGTTTGGAAGGGATCGCTTTTCGATAAAACTGCCTTTTGTGCATTTCGTGTGTTGCGATATTTGTTACTGTCTTATTTTATTTTCATGTGTAATAAAGAGTTTTATCTATATATATATGTTTAAACGTACGAATACGTATATGTTCGTATGTATTTACCTCCAAAGCAGCCTTTTCCTTCTTAAGTCGCGCGCACTGTTCGTCTCTCTCGTGCAAGTATTCTGCGCAAGTTTCACATTCCTCGTCCAATTCTCTGTATCTCTCCTTCAATTCCTCAAGTTCTTGTTGACAGGCGGCCAATTGCTTTTTTAGTTGGCAAACTTCACTGTGGTTATTTATTTTATATATTAATGGCGAAATATGTCAAACATGAGAAGCTATTGTGTTACACATTTTTAGTAAAGCTGTATGTACCGTATATTTGTACCAATTAGTATGTTCGCGTTCGATACAATGACAAAATCAAGATTTTTTTTAATAACCACTCGATTTTTAATAAAGAAAAACAAGTGGGTACGAACCAGGGATGGCGCGGCATAAAACAAGTGGGTACGAACCAGGGATGGCGCGGCATAAAACAAGTGGGTACGAACCAGGGATGGCGCGGCATAAAACAAGTGGGTACGAACCAGGGATGGCGCGGCATAAAACAAGTGGGTACGAACCAGGGATGGCGCGGCATAAAACAAGTGGGGTACGAACCAGGGATGGCGCGGCATAATTCTAAGTGTTTTAAAACACTTGTTTTTAACGGTGTTTCTAACAAATTTATTAAAAACAAGTTTAAAACGGACTGTCAAAAACACTTTCTAACAAATAAAAACATGAAAAAAATAATTTCAACCACCCGTGAGTTTTGTCTAGGGACAGTAACTTTTCTTTGCAGTTCACATATAATGTGTATATCACGTGGGAGCAAGTGATATGTAGCTATTATGTAGTGTGGGGTAGGTATTATAAGTAAAGAGGGTATCTGATCTATCTGCCCTCGTATTATGAGCTCCTATTTCCAGGCAACTTCCGCTGCCAGACCTTGTACCTTGATTTTTGCAATACCCACGTAGGTCAATCTAACGTTAACTGGCTTCCTTTAAGTTCATTGAATGTATGTACTTTTAAACAAGCCAGTCAAGATTAGACTTAGCTACGTAGGTAATGAAAAATATCAAGAAACAAAATTGGTCGTGGACAATTAGAACAGCACGTCGTTGAATCAAGTCAAATGGGTCCTATTGGTATTTTGGTGCGCCGGCCCAGAGATGGGAGTAGTACTCCATATGGGGCCTAACCTAAGCTTTGTAGAGCATTAAGAGTTGCCCAGGGGTGAAGTACCGCTTCGCTCTGTTCAGCACACCGAGCTTTTTGGAGGCCATTTTGGCTTTATTTTCCAGATGACCCCTAAATTCGACTTTGCTGGAGATGTCGACACCAAGGATCCCGATACTCTACAACATTTTAAGAGGTAGGCTCTGAAAGCGAGATGATAAGGTTATTTTAGCGGTGGATGCACAGACTTGCGTCTTACTGGGGTTGAAATCCACTAGGTTTAGAGAACCCCAAATCGAGACTAAATCTAAAGCGTAGACAATTCTAAGAACTTTTAGTTTGACCTAACGTATGCCACGCAGTGCCGGCTTTAGCTATGGTGCAGGGTGTGCGGCGCACACGGGCGCAGGGTCTTTCCTCAAAGACATAAATCTAGTTTGGATAAGGAAAATTTTATCTTCCAGCAACGCCAACTGACGGGAGTATTCACGGGATACTTCAGTACAAAAAAACCGCAGAACGAAGAATGAGAATGAGGGGGAAGGGTCCATGACATCTTCAGTGCGAATGTGACGATTTGGCGAGATGCAGAATGAGTCTTCTAGGCAACCATAATCCGGAGCCAGAAGACTACAGGCTTCTAAGATTGCCGGATATCCTGAAGTATATGGATAAAAATTCGGGGAGCAAGAGTAGAAGATAAGTAGAAGAGTAGGAGAACACAAACGATCTCATTGGGTCGAAGTGATAGGGAATCCAAATGGATGGAAGATGGAATGAATAAGATGATGGAAGCACGGCTATAGAAATATAGATACAGCAGTATTTTTGCTCTTGTATCGGAAAAAAATAGTATAAAACTGTAATTTGTTCATGTGTAATAATTTAACTTAATAGCTTATAATTTAACATGCTTTTATGTATGTAAATATCACAATTCATGTACAAATACTAATGAAATATTAGTTTTATTGTACTTTTATTATTTTCCGCAATTTTGGTCGATGTGTCAATGAATTTTAAAATTCCTATACCTCAAATTATGGTAACCAGCCCTTTTAGTATCACTGCTGGATGTGGACCTCCTTATGCGCATTGTCTTGCGCACGAGGGAATGTTTTGCTAGGCAAGCGGTTTGGCGAGTTCACTCTTTTAGAGGCGGTGTAGTTCCTCAGGATTTGTGATAGCCGCTTTGTTATCCCTTAGTCGCATCTTACGACACCCACGGGAACAGATGGTGCTATTAAAGGCATATAAATATTATATGTATATTATATTATAGTTTAATTACGCACAAAAAATCACGAAGTTTTATAAACTATCATCACTATTAAACCATAAAACGCACAATACACATTTTGTTTATTAAATAATCAATGCAAGACAATGTTTCGCGTTTCTCTCTAGAGATAAAATGCAACCGCTTTGCTGTTAAACGTTCTATTTACACATTGTAAAAAAGCCACTATAAAAAATATTTCACGACAACAGATATTACGCACCTGTGTGAGTTTACGTCCTGTTTAGTGTTGGTCAGCTCATCATTCAAACTGTCATGACCTGTAAAATAATGCATTTATATTACAATGAGTATATCAATTGCATTCTTTGTGTAGACGCATAACCATAATGAACTTGCGAATAATACTACTTGTGTGCATTATGAAGCTGCAAGCTTGAGTTTTGTTACATGTATAAAAAATGATATACAACTACACTAGCGGTACAAGTAACTTCGTACGCGTGAACTTCAGAGCGATTCCCGAGCGAAATCTATAATTGATCTAGATAAAAAGTACCGTAAATATTGACCCGGCACATACGTTATATATAACTATGGCGAGTTTCATTAAAATCCGTCCAGTGGTTTTTGCGTATCGCCTATGCTTTAAAATACAATCAATTTTTTCAAAAAATATCTTACGTACAGACGGCTCTGTTACGATTTTAGTATATTATGAATAGCTTACCTTTTTTACCCATATATTTATACTTTGTGTCACTTCCATTGTGTTCTTTGGAGTGCAATAAAGTGTACCTACTTACATGACAACCGGTTGGTTCAGTTAGTAGCACTAATATCTAAAATGTAAAAGATCCCTGATTGGTTCCGTGATTCGTGTAGTGTGCGATCTGTGTAGTTTGTGTCAGTTTTTCTGTGTATCTGGACCGAGGACAGTGTGGACCACTGTGTGTTATTCATTAAATTACCTTCTCTCTCGCCGTCGATGGATTGCGTTGTGACGGTTCTGTGCAAATCGTGTGTGCTTTGTCGGCGGCGGCGTGCAGCCTGCACGCTACCAGGTCGGGAAGGCGGAGACTCTTCCTACACGAATTTTATAATCTTAGTTTTCGCAAAACCTAATAATCGCGTCTCAAGTCTTAATAGACGCAAGGTTAGCATATGGACATTAACGATAATTCGTTAATGTCCATATGTTAACCGTATGCCTATCGGAGTATATTCAAAAATAGTCTAGCAAGGTATATCGTCCAAAATGCGAATAATACAAAATACGTTTGAAGTTTTTCATGAAATTCTCTGAATTTACCTTGATTTTTATATACTACTGAGCCGAAATCACATTGGTACCTACGAAGGGCGGCTGATAAGTAATCTACCTAAGTATGAAAGACCTGCATGAGTAATATTTTTTTAATTTTCAATATAGTCTCCTGCGACTGATATGCACTTTTTACATTTGTCAACAAATCACATCAAACCATTAAAAATATTCTTACGTTTATTGGTCAAAATAATCATTCACAGCGGTCGTCATCTCCGCATCAGTCGAAAATCTGCACCCTCTTAATTTGTTTTTTTTAATCTATAGCAGAGGCACTAATCAACTTCCACTAAAATAGCAATAGTGCATTGATAACAATGAGCAATACTTTGATTAACTAAATATATAATTTTAATACAAAAAAAGATTTATTTTTTTCACATAAAACGGTAATTTCATAGGTACGGACATAATACATTATCCATACAGGGTTGAATAAAAAAAGGTGCGGGTACCTTCTTAATACTAAATTTCTTTCGGGAAAAGTAACAATTTTTGTTCGTTTTAAAATTCAGCGCTTTTTTCACGCAATAAAACTCACTAACTTTTACTTACTCGCACCGCGTACGTACACTCGCACCTATTTACATAGCATAGGTATCTATTAGTAGCAGTTCCATTTGCAGCTGTTATATAGCGAGATTTCACTTAAAGTGAAAGTATAGTGAGTAGTATAGAGTAACAAAGAGAGAGATTTCACTTAAAAATTTCACATTCGAAAAAAAAGAGAAATAATTAAATGAGCAGTAGAAAGTATGAACGGACAGCAAATCGATAACAGCAAATTTGAAGGTGGGTCAGGTTTAGGTTATCTGGTGACAATAATGAAATAGGAATCGGTCGACTTTGTGACGAGAAATTTAACTTATTTATTTGTAATTCATAAATTGTTTTGTTGGCCATGATTTGCTGGCCCATTTAGTATTTTTTGCTCTTAGATTAAATAAAAGTCCAGAAAAAAGTTACAGAACAAAAGTTGTTTCAATGATAGAAATTGACTGTTAATCTTTGCACACTTTTAGGGATGTGTACTGGGGTTGTCAGGGACACAATATATTGGATTTGGAAACGGATTTAATGTACACACTTTACCGGTGTTGGTTACAGATACGGACATGACATTATTTCTTTTTTAATGAACTTTTAAGAAATGCATTAACTAATATGCTAATATTGCTAACTAATATATTAACTATTAACTAATATAAGATATGAAGTAACTGAAAGCAAAGAAAAATAAAACCAAATATAATTGCAACATTACTCTCATAAACAACGAACGAAAAATTTATCAAATTAAATGGAAGCAGCAAGAACTTTGCAAAACTCACCTCGTTTAATTTCCGCCACTAACAGCTACGAATCATTTTATTTGTAATAACATTCGAATCCTTTATTTCAGTTTGGAATATTTTTTTAATTCGGATATCCGATAGTTTTGGTTACGGAGCTCCATAACATCCGTAATGTATACTTACCAGCAAACAATAGAAATGTCAAAGATTGCTGGACAGGTTAAGTAGGCGCAGGTATTTTTTATTTAAACATGTACTAGGGTGAATAGAATAGTTCTTAGAAACGCATGTCAATAAAACATTTTGGAGGGTTTATTTTATTTTAAAGTCACTTATCAAACAATATTTACTTGTCACTTGATTCGATCATACTACTCTTTAGTAATTAATTATTTTATGCAACAAGTTCCTATTATGGAAAAAGCGAGTTATTTACAGTAATAAAGTATCCCTCTCAAAAAAATATCCACAAATTTTTTTTTTGGACATACTGCACAGATTAGGGGCTGATGCTTTATCCTATTCCATGGTCGCTTACTGGATTGTTGAATTTAAAAGGCGCAGATCGAGCCGTGAAGATAATCCCCATTCTGGTTGGCCTTCCACCTCCGTCACGGAAGAAAGCGTCAGAAAAGGGAAGAAATTGGTTTTAGACGACAAAATATTTAGCCGAGACTAAATATTTCACTTGGCAGTATTAAAACCATTTTAACGCACACTTTAGGGTTTAAAAAAGTATTAGCAAGATGGGTTCCACGAATGTTAACTGAAGAAAACAAAAACCGAAAGTTTCAAAGTTTCAAAGTGGAATCTCAAAATCTTACAGCATGATTATGACGTTTTGTAACCATGGATGAAACGTGGCTCCACCATTTTGATCCTGAAACGAAGAAACAAAGCATGTCTCTTGAAACGGCCATCTTCTTCACCCATGACAAAATTTCTAATTGCTCCGACCGCAGGCAAAGTTATGGCTTCTGTGTTCGGGGATTTTGAAGGAATCCCTTTTATTGACTACATGCAGAAAGAAAAATCGATAACAGGTGCCTATTATGCAGATTTGATCGCAAAAGTGCGTGTGAAGGGATTAAAGAAATACGTCGAGGAAAATTATCCTTGGGCGTGTTGTTTCACCAGATAATGCTACAGCTTATCGATCCGAAGTTACACTCACGGAAAGCTGGCCTCGAAATTTTTAATCACACTATATTCACCAGATTTAGACCATAGTGATTTTCACGTATTTCCAAAATTAAAGGAGCATATTCATGAAACTAAATTTGATGTTGATGACGCAGTTATTGCTGCCGTAGAAGAGTTTTTAGAGACTCAAGAAAATGATTTTCAGTAAGGAATAAGGAAATTAGAAAAACTTTATAACTAACTATATCGAGTCAAGGAGATTACGTAGAGAATATTTTTTTTTGTGTTTTATTTTATTTGTTTTAATGACGAATTCTAGGAAGTTTTGATTCACCCTCGTATATTTGTTTCTTGTTTTATAGCACATACCTCTTGTTTCGAGAGACTGTCGCGGCCTCTACTAAGTCTTATTGGCGTACTTCGATTGGAACTGCCACCTTCCACATCCATGAAAAGGTCATCCGGCTTCTGCCGGCTTGCGAATATCTCATCCGCTTTGTATTGTTCTGGAAAATAAATTTATTTGACTACTACGAGGAACTACATTTATACAATAGAAATTCAAAATGTAAGTGACGTCACGATAGGAGACATAACCCCCGATAACATGCTATTTACTGCAGTTTTTTTCCGAACAATTGGGGTATTTGAATATTTTTAGGTCATTTCATAGGTAAGCACCTAATAATACATTAATGTCATCTAATAAATATTCATCGATAACATTTGGTCACTAATATTTTTTTTTAGTTTTATTATAAATTATCTACAAGTCAGATA
This sequence comes from Sesia bembeciformis, assembly GCA_943735995.1. NCBI lineage: Eukaryota > Metazoa > Arthropoda > Insecta > Lepidoptera > Sesiidae > Sesia > Sesia bembeciformis. The sequence continues at coordinate 4,808,770 of OX031029.1, read as the reverse complement.
GATCCTTTCTGGAGTCAGGTAATTTATTAAGTAATTTAGAAGCTAATACAGATGGAGCTTTTTCATAAAATGTCATATTAGGGTGATGTTGCGGTTGTACTTCAATTTTATTCCTTCTTCCCCGCGGATGTATAATTTCTATGAACTTGAAATTATTTAGTGGATTCTTTTCCTTCTTTTCCCATCCGCCACAGTACCGGGGATGGACCACCGTGGCCGCCGTTGGGAAAAACAGTTTTTTTTTTTCATATACGGCAATGGTGCAATTACCACATTCTGTCAGTCAAGTTTTTTTTCGTAATAAACAATTTCAAAATCTAAAACGTATAGTGTCAATGTCCAGTCGCGATGAAGTAAGTCAGGACTCGCTCAGTAAAGAGATGTACGTTTACCGAGGACAGACGAAGACTCCTTGGAAGCACACGAAAAACGCAGTCCTATGCTTTTATTTGATTATCACAAACATTACGTTCAAAAAACACCGAAATTTAATAAACTATCACATCACTATTAAACCACAAAACTACAATACACAAGTTTCATAATAATGAAAGGAAACTCAACTTCACTCTTCGAGTTCCTACCAAAAAGACGAAACAGTTTTTAGTTTATAAAAACTTACCATCGTATTCGTTGCCATCGTCAGTGAACATTCGCTTGGAGTCGTGTATGCTCTGCCTGCGACGCCGCGAGTTATCCGCGATCGCTTCTATTGATAAGCGAGATTTGGGCCCGTTCAACTCACACGATGCCTGCCCCTGAATACATATTAAATGTTATTTTTATTTTCCGATTTTCGCGTTTTGTACAACATCTTATCAATATAAAACGACATATTTTCATGTTTCTGAAAATAAGTTGCTGACAAGGGTCACACGGCCCGTGGTCACCATAAAACTTTAGTAAAACCATAATACCATTAAAGACTTCTCAAAATGAACTAAATTAAAGAACAGAAGTCTTTAATGGGACGCGTTTAGAAACGATTTACAATATAAAATATATTTTTGTTTGAGATTTTTTAGAATCTGTTAAAGATGTGTATGTATTTCGTAAATGAAAGGAGATTAAGATTTGAAGAACATTGGAGTAGATTTAATATTTTACCAGCAACCTGTAGAAAGAGGGAAATATAGTTACGATTTGTTGCAAATTATAATAATGATAACTTTCATTGATAATTTTCTTTTTTTAAATTACTGCAACTATCTATGACTATTTATAAGTTCAGTGTTATCTATGAAACTTAATATTTGTTATCCAACTAGATGTGTAAGACAGAGACATTGTAAAGTAGTGTGGAAAGAAGTGCTATAAACTTACTTCAAAATAATCCTTAAATTTTTTCAATTTTTTGATTTCTTCTTCCAGAGTATTAATATTGGCTTTCAAAGCATCACATTCATTTTGTGAAGTCGCGAATTGTTTTGTTATATTCTCAATCTGTTTGTCCTTTTCATTAACAACTTCATCTTTTTGCTTTTGTAGCCTGAAAGAATAAAGTATGTCATAAAATAATGTAGTATTTGTTTAGAAATAAAAGTTGCAGGGAGAAGTGTATTACACAAAGACAAAAGAATAACAAAGACAGACTTCCTTAAAAAGTGCTTTTTTTGGGTAAATATTATCAAGTACCGAAGTCTAAAAAAAAATGTTACTTTTAATCATAGAAATTCGGGATTAATATGGTGCAGGTATTTTTTATTTGACCCTGTATAATCAATTTTATTTTCGTGTATTCCAAGTCTGATCTTTTTTGTTTGAATGTCTTCACAGAGATATAAAAAAAAGTATCCATAATATTAGTATATTTGGAGTTGTAAATGCCAAATAAAATATGGAAATAGTACTTAGTGTAGGTAACAAACATTTGCATACCTTAGAATCATGTTGCTTTGTATTTCAACAGTTTTCTCGTGCGTTTTAATGTTGGTCTCCAATCGTGCACAATCACGAGACCTCTCTTCAAACTGCTTCCCCAACCGTGTATTTTGCTCTAACAATGACTTCGCTTCAGATTTTAAATTCTCAATCACAGACGTGTTTTCTTTGATAAACTTCTTCAGTATCAAAACATCTGACGTCACTTTGGTTATTTCACTATTATTGCGTTTGATAATCTCGTTTGACTTTTCTAATTCGGAAGCATACCTTTCTTTCTCTTTTGTGATTATGTCATTAATTGATTTTAAACTCTCATTTCCCCGTTTTAATTCCTCTATGGCATTTATGAGTTCTGCTATTTTAGATTCATTTTCTGTCAGTACCTTCTGTTTTACCGTTACATTTTCCAAAATCATTACAGCTTTTTCTTTTTCAGAAATGACCACCTTTAACATTTTATTTTCCTGCGATAATTCTTCTACTAACTTTACAAAGACTTTATTTTCCTCTATTTTTGTCTCGTAAATTTTGTTCAATTCGGCATATAAAGATATTTGTGTATTTAGTTCCTTCCCCTTTTCAACTAGATCCAAAGTGAGAACTGAATTTATTTCATGCATTTTCTCTTTTTGCATTTTTAATAATTCTAACTCTTTCTCTATGGAATTTTTTATTTGCAACAGGTTATCTTCTCTTTCTTGATTCGCTTTTAGAATGCTTTTCGCTGTTTTCAATTCACTAAGAAGCCGTTGAAGCAATACTTCTGTAACATTAGTCAGGGGCGAAGCAGTCAAATCGACTTCCTCAGGACTGACAATATTAAGTTCAATCAATTGCTTACAACATTCAGCTATGGTTTTGTTCCATTCCTGATCTCTTCTTACTAGGTCTAAGGTAACTGCATTTGCTATTTCGTGGATTCTTTCCTTTTGAGTTCTCAATACATTATATTCATTTTCTTTATCAGTTAGTTTACATTTGGTTTCTTGTAAATTATCGTTAGCAGCATTGAGTTTTGCACTCACTTCATTAACAGATTCTTGTAAATTTGTGTATTGTTCCACAACTTTAGTCAACTCACTCTGGTTTTTGGATAGAATATTACCAATGAACGATTCGAAAACAATAGCAGTAGATAAATCAAATTCCATATCAAGTTTATGTAAAATATCTTTGAAGTTGGTACCAATTTCACAATTTTTATGTGTATCAATAGATTTTAAGATTTCTTCATTTATGACGTTTACGTCATTCCTTATTGTGGAGAAAGTATTTTTCACAGATTCCATATTGTTATTCTGTTTTTCTAAATCTTTAGTAACTTTTGCAAGACTCGATGTTACATCATCAACTTGTAATTGCAGGTGATTTTTTGTTTCTTCAAAGCATTTCATTTTATTTGTCAAGTTTTCTACCTCATTACCGTGTTTTGTTACAATGTCTGTATAAAGCATTTTCATAACATCTATGATTTTGACATTAAGATTAAGATCGTCTTTCTGAATACCCGTTTTCTCGGTATAATAATTTAAACAGTCTAATTTATCGAGAGTATAGATATCTTGCTGGCATTCCTCTGGAATATGGGGCATGTAAGTAGAACTTGCTTGATCAAAATCTTTGGTGAATGTGGAGAATACGTTTGTTTCTCCTAAACTGTCATCCAAATCCATAGCAGATAAATTACTGTATTCCAGTTGATTTTTTATGGTTGCAATATTCTCTGTAAGTTTTTTGCAATCATCTCGACTAGCGTGCAATTCATTCTGTAAAGTGCATATTTTATTATACCTAGATGAACTGTCAGAGTCACTATGACTTCTGTTTAATTTTGAATGTAACTCTGGTGCGGGCCTAATTTTTAAGGATTGTATGATTTCATCTTTTAGTTGGCATTGCTGGCAGTATGTATTTATACTTTCTTTATTTGCAGATTTAGATTCTGACAACAGTTGCTCTAGTTGGTTAGATTTATCAATCATTGTTTTGTTTTTTTCGTCCCGAATACACAGTTCTTTTCTAAGATCGTCACATTCACTGATACTTTCCATAACTTGAGTAGATAATGTGTCATTTTCTTCTTGCAATTGTTTAAGCTCCTCATTTTTAATTTTAAATGCATGTGTCAGTTTTTCAACTTCACGAGTTTTAATGTTTAATTCTTGTTCTAAAACGTTATATTTTTCCAACAAATTATTTGCGTTTTCGTTAGCCTTTTCCATTTCAAACAAGACATTATTATATTTCGTCTCAATATGTTCTTTTTGACACTTCACATCTGATGAATCTTTTAACATCAATGTTACTTCTACTAATAGTTTCTCATGTGCTGATCGTAACTCATCCACATGAGAACAATTTTCGCATACAAAGTTGTTGAAGGTGTCAATGTGAGGGCGTGTAACGTCAACATTATTGTTTATTTTAGTAATATTTTTCTCCGAATATTGTTCAGGTTGTTCCTTTCGATTTTCTTCCTTTGAAATGTCCATTTCTTGAAACACATTTAAATAATTGCTTGACAAAAATTCGATTTCATTATTCAAATTTGGTTCTCCCACTTGATTGTTTTCATAAGTAGCTTCGTTATCGCAACAAACTTGAGTGATTTCCAAACATGTTTGATCATTTGTTAAAGTATTATCCATTGTTGTTAATGTTACATTTGTGTCCAACATCAATAAATCACCATCTAGAGTAGACTCATTCTTTAAACTAGTTCCTGTTGAATTTTTATCTAATAATAATACATCTGGCAACAACAATGCCTGCATACTATCTAATGGTCTGGTAATTAAGGAGTCTTCATGTAATAAAGTTTGAAGTTTGTGTAACTGTTTCTTAAGAGCAGGTATGTCTCTTTGGCATACCATATGAAAGCGTCTGTGATGATGATGCAGGACCTTTAATTGCGACTGCAATAGTTTGTTTTCAGCATAAGTTGTTGCAGTTAATGTTGACAGAATAGTTCTGTGATTTAATATTTTCTTTTGCAACTCTTTAGCTGGTTCCATTAACAGCTGAAGTTCTTCCTTAACTTGTTCTTGCTCATTCTTCAAATCTTGATTTTCTGATTCTAAATGATACATACTATTTCTAAGTTCGGAATATTGTTTTTTCAGAACCTTTAATTCCGATGACAGTTCAATACATTTACATTGATTAGTTTGGTTCACTGATTTAAATATTTCTGAGTTAGTGCTTGAACATAATGGTGTAACTGTATTACTATTGTCTTTAGGGTACATTGCATCTATTAGAGAATTGAAACATAGCGTTAATAACTTTTGTGGCGAGTTAGTTCTTATGATTTCCTTCATTTTATGAGATTCTGTTCTGGCCATTTTATCTTTTTCCAATACTCTCTTGTCTACCTCTAAATACTGGTATTTAAGTTCCTCATTTTCAGTCTGCAAATTATCTACTTTCTTGTTATTTAATTCCTTGTGACTAACAAATTGGAGTTTTAACTCATTAATTTTAATGGTCATCTTTTTTATTTCGCTTGTTTTCTTGTTTAATTCTAATTTCAAAAATTCCATCAACTCGTTAGCTTTATGTAGCTCTTTTCTTAATGCTTCTAATTCTGTCCGCAAGATTTGATCATTTTGGGAAATATTTTGACATTTTTCGTTGTTTTTTATAAAGTCGGTTGGCTTGTACTGTGTAACGTTTCCAATTTCGCTTGTAACCTCGGACGAGATCATTTGATGCTTATTATTTCCTTCAATATCTGATGATTTAGACAGAATAATATGGTTACCAATTATAGTCAACGATTGAAGAGTTTCTTCATAAAGATTGGAATTTCCAAATGCACCAGTGAGTGGATTTTTGATATCAGATTTAGACAATAAATCAATAATTTTGTGTGAAATGGTCTTTAATTTTTTATCTTTATCTTCTACAGAATTATTTATTTTCTGCATATCACTAGTCATTTTTATATCTCTTTCTTTAAGTCTTGCTTCAATTTTAGATAACTGACTTCTCAATTCAAAAATCTCATCGGTTTTGGTTTGAATTATTTGGCTGTATGATTTCTTTTCTTCTTCTAAAAACTCTTGTAATTCTTTTATCTCCAGTTGGAAATTGTTATGGCTCAGGTTTCTTTCTTTTTGTAATAATTCCATTTCTAAATACAGAGAGCTTTCCTTTCCTTTTAAATTTTCCTTAGACAGACGTTCATCGCGTTGATTGCCATAACTTTGGTTAGCTTCTAACAATTTTGATTCTAAATCTTTTACCTCCTGTGTCTTTGCGTTTAATTCATTGCTAATTTGGTTAATATTGCTATCTAATTGTACTTTCTCTAAAGCTAATTTTTCATTCTTAATATGAACTTGGTCTAGGGTTTGGTTGAGAGTTTCTATTCGTGTCTTAAGTGTTGCGATTTCTTTGTTTAGTTTGCCTATCGAAGTTGCGAGATCATTTATAAGTTTTTCTTTGGTTTGTATTATAGCACTCTTATTATCCATAGTTTGAACAATTAGAGTTTTTAAGAAATCACTTAATGTTATAAATATCGTTTCAATATTGTTAGTATCTTCAGGAATCTCTTGGGGCTCATCTGTCAATAACGAGATAATGTCACGTATTGTATATAACATTTTCTTGCCAGTACAAAATTGTTCTTGTATCTTTTGTTTGTTACTCTTTTCCAATGTTGTATTTTTTTCAGTCATAATAGTTATTTGCTTCAAAAGATCTTCATTTGTTTTTGAAATATCTACAATTTTAGTTTTTTTCTCTGTAACTTCAAGTGTGAGCTTTTCTAAATTTTCTTTTAAATTGTCTATTTGTCTAAAATGTTCTACATTAATTTGTTCTATTTTTTCATTTTCTGTCTCCATAACTTGATTTAACTGTTCTTGTAATTGTTTTACTTCTTCATGTAAGGTTGTAATTTGAAATTCTTTATGAATAAGTTCTTTTCTCAAGAAATTTTCTGTTGAATTCGTAACATCTCTCATTGTTTCTTTCAATGATTCTATTTCTTTATTTCGACAATCAAGAAGACTTATAACTTTCTCTATGATTTCTTTTAAATTTTCATTATTAGTGATAAACTGTTCTTCATTTGCAAACATTTTTTCTATTGTGTTATTGTCAATATTTATGTTTTCGTTGTCATTTAATTTAATTTGCAATTCCTGGATCATGTTGTTATAAGATTGTAAGTCAATATTTGCTGATTTCAAGTTTTCTTCTTGGTTCTCTATTGTAAAATTCAAAGTTTCTATCTTGGATTTAAGTAATGAATTTTCAGCAGTTAAATTGTTAATTTGTGCGAAAGAAGTATCGATTATTCCTTGGAGTTCTAGCTTTGATTTTTCTAATGACATATTTTTCTGTCTGTAATCGACTAACGTGGCATTGAAGTCACATGTAAATTTATCAGTTGTTGATTTATGTATAGATACTATTAGATCTTGTAATTCAGATGTAGGTTCATTTTCATCAAGACTATTGTCACTGTCAGTGTTTATTAGAGATATAATATCTTTGGACATGTCCATAAATTGAGATAACTCTTTCTCATACGCTTTTATTGTTTGATCTGTAATTATCAAAGTGGAAAATATATTGTGTTATTTGTTTTTTTTAAATACTAATAAATAAATTTGTTTAAAAAAGGAAAATATAACAAGCAAAAATGATATTGCATGAAAATATGTGCAGATCAGCAAATGCGTATTACTGATTTCTTGGAAATGAACTTTGTATATGAATTATATCAAAATAAAAAGTAATACAATAATAACTAGTGACAGGAAATTCGGGCGTCTATATAGCCAACTACTTTTTTTTCCAAGAAATTTAGTAAATAGCATAGACATGCCCATCTGAATAAAATAATCTATTAATTTTTATCGACAATAATACCGGGATTCAGAAAACATTGTAATGAGTGAACGGTTTCAAATTTCCGATTATTTTCTTCGAAATTTAAAATAATACGTTTTCCTGCCCGCGTTGTTGCCAGTTCAGTCGGTTTGTGGCGTTCTCGGTCTCAGTCTAATGCGTTAGCGGTGTCCTGCACCTACCACGTTATTTACTTCGGACGCGCGTGCTCATCTTTTGTATCATGATTTTAATTTTTGATCTTGGCTTGTTTACTGTTTAAAAGTATCCTTCTTTACTCTACGACTACGGCTTCAAATAACGAACTACGATGTTAAATGTGAAATTTAACATCGTAACAACGATGAATTAACAACGAACGAATTTAAATGTGAAATTGTTAACGACTACGATTGTTTTATTGGTGGTTGGTGTGATTTTTAGAATCGTGAATTTGAGATAATTGGTAACAATCTTTAATTTGTATATTGATTTAATTTAATAACTACCTATTGTTTCTTTACTTGAGCTCGAATAACAGTTGGTTCAGTTTTCTCTTCGATTAGGGTTCGATTATAGAAATGAGCCGGCAACAGCGCATCTTGGCGTTTTAAATGATTTCAGATTTTTTAGTTGTACGACTTAAAAAATTTCAACCCATTAAATGTACATGTGGACCCCACATGACAGTGCTGCTGATGTTGCATCGCATTCTTTCGAGTCCATTTGATCTCGACGTGACTGCGGCACCGTGTCCATTTTTCGGATTGTTTTGACATTTTTATGACCATTTTATATTTAACCCATACATGACTACTTAAAGACGACATATTCCGATGACAGGAGCTTAGACCGGTCCCCCATCATCAGGACAAAATTTGAAATCATCAGGATGGACATAATCGGGACAACTGAAAGTGACGTCATTGATCCGTGTTTCGGTAGTGAGTGAGATACGCCAGAGCCCATTTTCCCAACCCTTTCTCTAAATCGATTCCTATATCCCCCAAAGGTAGGCAACGCATCCGGGGGTGTGTTAATGTTTGCCATTCTGGACTGATGTTGGCATGTATCGCGGATGTCTAAAGACAACAGTATTCAGTTACCATCAGGTGGACTGTATGCTTGTCTGGCGCCCTAATCCATAAAAAAAAGTCACTGGTCAATCTTAAATTATTCAATATCAATAGCTATTTTAATACCAAAGGAGAGTAAATAGGCTAACAGGAATCTGACTGTAGAATATTTTTAAATTCTACTTCACATTATAAACCTTGTTATAATGGTAATTAGAACAAAATGACATTAAATAATTAAGCCAATTTAATCAATTATATTTTTTCTTAAAAATAACATTTATAACAAATTTTCGTACGAAACCCTAAATCTGCTATTTTTGCCTTTAAGTACCGGTATTAAAATCCCGGGTTTGGTATGTCCACACTTCTTGGGAAAGGGAGCAGTTTAGGTATATAGACACCCGAATTTCCCATCAGTAATAATAAGAAAGTAAAAACGTATCTATGTATAAGAGCTGTATAATTATGATTGTATAATAACAATAATAATTATTATACAGTAAGTGATTTTATTAAATTATTATTTATATAATATCTTTGTGAACAAATAGGATTATCATCACTTACTGCTTTGGGAATTTTTGTTTTGGTCTTCTAAAAGCGATAGTAACTCCTTTTCTCTACCGTCTGCCTTCTTTTTGTGTGTATCATAACAAACTTCCAAATCCGTTATTTTTGTATTTAGATCCTTGCAGAGTATTTCTAGTTCAATCTACAAATAAAATTAACGAAAATAAATAACAAGATGGAGTCATTTAATACGTCATTAAGTAATTTTCAAAACACTGTAAGTTTTACCTTTTTATTGGTCAAAGTTTTAACTTCCTGTTCAGTATTAAGTAGCTTCGTTTTTAATTTGTCTAATTCTGATTCGGATTCTTTGTCCTTTTCGTTGAGATTGTTGATTTTTTCTTCCAATTCTTTAATAGTATTAGTTTTTGTCTTTACCTCTCCGATTAACTCAATCTAAAAACGAAATATATCTCCATAAATTTTTTAACTATTTTTTAAGGGGTGGGGTGTTATTTTGTACATAAATATATTTGTCAGAATTTTGAAAATTGGCGAAAAACATGCATGTGGGCTTTCAAACATGAAGGGACTAAGTACCGACCTCAAGTTTCCAATAAATTTATATTTTCGTAAAATTTTACCTTTCACTATATATACAACATTTATTTTCAATTTCATACCACAAACATCCCCGTAAGTCCTCTTAAAACCAAAAAAAAAAAAAAAAAGAATAGCTGAAATTTTATTTAATTTATACTTCAATTTTTAAACTATAATAATGTATAATTGTATAAAAATTAAATTCTGACTAAGGGGAGTAATGTAAGCGACTAGATTAATGACATTTTTTGATATTATTTAATTGTTTTCGTTAATCTATTCGTTGTGGTTTCTCTTAATTGGTAACACTATGTAACATGCAGTAAAGCTAAAAAGAAAATACCATGAACGTATTACAATAGGTTTTTAACTAAATTTTAGTTGGTTAAACCACTAATTTCAAGAATTCTGTCCGAAAAGGTTTCAACCTCTAGTTTCTAATCATGGAAAATGAAGTGAATTTCACGTGGTCAAGCAACTCAATATCCCACTGATAGATCATTTTTGTTGGAAGCTCACATGTTTAAAAATTGCTTAAATAACTCACCACTTCGGGAGTGTACATCTTCTCTATCTCAGTATAATCGAGAATATCCTTCAGTTTTTCTTCTGCTTGTTTTGCGTTTTTCCTTAATATACATGGAGGAGTTTTTGATGAGCCTAAAAATATATTGTATTTTTTGTCTTGATGTGACATGTGTGCAGTTTCAATTATGACTGCATAGCAGCAGTGATTATGACATTGATAGTGGAAGGATGGTGAGTCCGTCGGTGTCTGAGCTTACCAAGAAATTGCTTGACTTGGAGGAACGTTCAGTGATAAACTCCCTCACAAAAAAGGAGAAGCCGAAAGAAATCTTTAAACGTATGGTGGAAGTATATGGGTAATTTGCGCCTTCAGAATACAAAGTATAATTTTGCAGTAAGCAATTCAAGTGGGGCAGAGGCCATAGAAGATGATCCTCACACTGGGCGACCCGTAACCACAACGACTCCGGAAATGAACAAAGACGGCGAAGATTTTATTTTGGTAGACAGGCGGGTGTAGATCTGACGTATAGACTTCCATACTCCATACTGTGCCCAGTAGTATGGAACATCATTCATAACCATTTGGAGATGTCCATAGTCAGTACGCTCGGCATCAATGCTGTAAAGACAGCTTGGAGCTGCTTGGTGAGGATCGAGTAACTTTTTCGGCGTTTGGTGGTTGGTGCTGAGACGTGGGTTTTTCATAGAGATCCTGAGTCAAAAATGGAGTTTGTGCAATGGAAGCACAAAAGTCTCCTAAGTCAAGGCGGCGGCAACAGCCTGGTTTGCACAGCAACCGAATGTTTTTTTTAAAAAGGTGAACTTCATTTCAGGAGTAGTGGTTAAAGTGTATTGAGATCCAAGGGGACTATTATCGAAAAATAAAAATAAATCCGTTGTATTCTGCAATCGTTTTATTACTTAGGTAGATATATTATTGAACGCTCCTCGTATATATTAAAAAGTTACAAATTAATACACACCATAACATTTATGATACGGTGAACAAGCTTGCGCATCTAACGATTCGTCATCATCATCATCGCTGTCTGAAAGGAAATGTTATTTATATGTATTTATTCATATATTATTTTACTATATGCGTAAAATATTATTTATATGTATAATAAACGTTCTATGTAGTTATGAAATGCACAAATTAATTAATGGCATGCCTCATAAGGCATTTATAATTATGAATTAATTTAACTTTTTCATTTGAACATATTGTATTTGGAAGGGAATAAGATTAGTGAAAGTCAAAGGCATTGATTTATTTAAAATCGTTGATATAGGATTTGTTACTAACTGCAAAGATTACAACGAGCAGGATAAAATTCAAAAGGGTATGATTTATTTGCAGTGTTTTATTCGTTTTGATCAGTGATAACTACAAATTGATAAGCAAAAATAGTTGATTGATTCTTTGATTATTTTTTTCCAGGAGTATAATTTTTTATGGAAGTACAGGTCTCGCAACGAGAGGCGAGGTGAACACAGTACACACGCTCACGCATTTCTAGGACACAGGATGTATCAAAATTACCGAGTGATATATTTTTTTACAATAATTTTTTTTTCGAATAAGTTTATATTTGTGAATATTATAACAAATAACTAAGTGTATATATAAATTTGAAAACTGTATCTGTGACAATAAAACAATTTTACAGTTGGGTGAATTATATAATTCGGTAATATTTAATATTTTTAATGTTCATAACCCATTTAATAGTTTAATTATTTTAACGTAAAATAATTAAACACTAAATACAATTTCGCGACTCTGTCCATGTAATGTTTTGCCTCGCCCTGTCTTAGCAGGTGATGCCATGAGTACATGAAGTTTATGTGGGGTAAGTGCAAAACAAAATAAAAATATTGCACTGTAATATGTATTTTGTAAGGGGAGAGTGCATGTTGCATTCCTACAGGTGCTGGGCGCGCTCGCCTGGCCACGTTACCCTTCTCTCACAGAATACTACTGTAGTGGTGTAAGGGTCCAAGTTAAACAAGGTGTACATGATGACTGATTTATTAAATCTAGATCACCTTTTCATTATTCATTTAGATACCCTCAACCCACACTATATATTTTATGTTAAACCTAACCTCAACAACTACCTTGAATTATACTGAAATTCCCACTTTTCCCCAATGTATGTACATTTCGGTAGTAATTGAGATATGCCAAAGCCCATTCAAATCCCATCCTATCCCTCCCCATTTTCCCAATCCATTCCTTAATATGCAAAGGTAGGCAGCGCATCCAGGGGCGTGCCAACGTTTGTTATTCTGAACTGAAGTTAGCACGTATCGCGGATATCAATGGGTAACATGCAGACCACCAGGTGGACAATATGCTCATCTGCAGACTTCTTCCTATAAAAAAAGTAAAATAAATATAACATCACATCCATAATCACATATTTAAATCGATAACATGGTAACAATAACGGAGTGACTCATTCATGACATAAATGTTGTCACATTTAGTTTCTAATCGACTGACAGAAAAGCCGTGTGTGTGTATGTCTGTAAAAAAAGTTTTTGTCATGTTTAATTTGACATTGTGTATCTTATCTGTGTATCATTTACTACATATGTGAAATAAATTAATATTACCCAGTTACACTTACCCAGTGTAATGATTTCGTCGCTGAAATTAACCTTCTTGTCCTTGTTGGGGGAGGTCATCTTTTTGCTGAGTACTTCTTCAGAAACACTTGGTAAACGAGCACTTTGGTTTTGTAGGAATTCCATCGCTCCCGGTGTAGTTAAAGGACTATAGTAATTATACAATACATGAGATATAGTACTATAGTAATTATACAAACATAGTAAAATATAACAAGATATGGGTTGGTATAATAATGTCTAGATCTCAATAAGACGAAATCTGCAAAAAGTGTACATCCCCAGAATGACGAGGTACTAGGTAGCAGAGAGATCAAAATGAACTACATCGTCAATTGATTAGATCTCAATATGATTAGGTAGCCAAATGACTGGATTGTAGTTTTGGAGTAGTGAGGTTGTGTGTATGGCGGGATTGGAAAGGTATCGTTCATTATGAGCTTTTACCGCCGGGGGAAACTATTGATTTTGACATCTACTGCTAGTAACTGATCAGATTAAAGCCAGCAATTGAGATAAAACGGCCTGAACCGATAAACAGAAAGGGTGTGATCTTTCACCATGATAACGCCAGACCACACAAATCTTTCGCCACTCACCAAAAGTTGAGAGAGTTTGGCTGGGACGTTTTTTTTTCCGAATGGTTAAATTCATGTGGCCCTAATGGCCTTTCAAGAGTCACCGGACATGTACGGTTTAGGGCAAGCGCAGCAGCCAGGAGCAGAGAGTGTGTGCAGCGACGAGCCTAACGGCTTCCCCGCCAGTAGACCGGCGGAAGAAAGGAACTCTGCTTAGGGCGTTGCTTAAAGAGCGTACCGCGGGATCGCGAGGCCAGAAGCCTTGGTTGGGAAGTGATGCATCCACCGTATAGCCCCGACCTTTCCACCTGTTTCGGTCATTTCAGAACTCTTTTAGTAAAGTTGACATGAAAAGAGGACTTCCAAAACTACTTGTGGCAATTTATTGGTCAATCCCAGAATTTCTACAATGGCAACATGAGACTATCTACAAGATCGCAACAAGTTAGTGATCAAAACGGCACATATTTATTATAAGTAAATGTAATTAAACTTTAAAAAAAACTGTGTTGAATTTCTATAGAGAATACGAAGAAACTTTCTCGCCGACCTAATATGCACCTATTAGAGATAATGTACAATCACAATTATCAAATACAAATACGAATAATGTACCCGCGAATATGTATAGTACCCAACCTACTACTCACGCATTAGTAAAATTAGTAATTATATAATTTGCAGTTCAATTCAAAGTTAGTGCTATAAATATTTTTTTTAGTTCAATCAGTAAGTACCGTTTTGCTTTAGTTTAAAGTTAAATACCTACTTAACTTTAATTTAAACTCTAAACACATATATATTTTTCACGTAGTTTCCACGTGTCCTTAACAACACGTTGTCAATGAAAGTATAAAATCTGATTGGGCGGTGAAATTAATAAATGGGCAGTGACACGTAAGTTTTGTACTGCCGCTTTAGGATTTTCAAAACTAACCGAGTTTTTAAATATTTATAGCTACAATTTACTGCCATAATTAATTTAATTGCATACTGGCAAAAAAAGTTTAATACTGCCCATATGAATTATTAAGTGCCAAGTGTAACCGTTGATGTTTAAATAACCGCTTAAATAATTATAGCGGTGTAACGTGCTATACGTTATATTAATAAAATGATATAATTATAATAATAATATAATAATTTATACAACATGCTCAATACATAGGCACATATTGAACACCCCGTATAATACAATAATGGACTGAACTTATTATTTTATTGTATATTTTAAATTAGTCTTCAATAATTTAATTTTAAATAGATATTTCATAGGTTGATTTTATTCTATTAGATTAATTAGTCCTGTACAACGAGGTATAATGACATGATGTTTTCTTCACAAGTGAATAGGTATGCTGTGGAATTCTTAGACAAATCGTTAAAAAGAATGTAGGCATTGGTTTTTGTAAACTGTATTGCACCTTCTGTTATGTTTAAATAAATAATTGTCCCAGCAAGTAATACTTACTTGTATTTTAGGCTGGGTGTACAAAATTTTGGTATTGAAGTGGTTGGCTCCTCTTCCACAGTATGAAGAACGGAAATTGTCTGTCTTCTGGGAGCGCACCATGTTTTCCTGCGATTCATTGTATTTATGTTGCTTTTATCGAAACCGTTTAAGATGAGTCGTTGCAAGGCAGTGATTTGCTTTGTCAAGTTGAAATTGTCTTGCTGTAAAAGAAAATATTTGACTATTCTCAATGTATTTTTGTAAAAACATCAGAATTTTTTGGCTTTGAATTTAGCAAATATTGGTAAAAAAAAATCATAAAATATATTTTGTACAATTGTCATGTTAATAAAATCAGAATCAGGAAAGGTATCCATAGTTTAGAAAATTAATTGGTCACACTGTGTATATGTCGGGTTACTTTTTTGTTACCAGACAAAATGTATCAGTTTTTAAAGTAACGAAACAAAGTTGGTTAACCAGAAATTTGGTTATTTAAATAAAATATCTAGACACCAATAACTTGAACAAATCAATTGAACACTAGACACTCAACTTCGACCTTACAAAGAATAAACAAAGAAAGATAATATGTATTGTAATTAATAAGAAAAAACAATTTTTTTTCTTATTTAATTGCAATACCTATAAAATGATTCTGAGTCAAATTACGAAATTTGGCTGGTGACAAAAAGTAATCCAGTATATGGAGTGTGTCTAGTGCTGTCTTACCTCCAAGTGTTTCTTGTTTTCCAGTTGTGACTGCAATTTCGACAGCTGTTTCGTGAGACTCTGTATCATGGTGGCGTTTGTTGCCACAGCATTCACTTCTGGCTTGTTCTTTATCGCTTTAGCTCTATTAGCAAATCTGAAAAGATTTTTTAATAAATTAGTAATATTGGTGTTGTGTTAAAGCAATATGTATGTGTACTATCCGTGCACACGAACTTGCGACTTGACCCTCGTGACGTCACTCTATCTTGTCTGAACGGTCAGTAAAAATAATGCACCTGTAGTACCTATACGAAATAATTTTTTTTGGTCAACATAATTTATGGTCTTTCTGTAAGACAATTATAAAAAAGAACTAATTAATGGTTTGTTTTTATTATATATGTATTTTGGTGCCCTTTTTTTTTCGGAATGGATAAATTCTTGTGGCCCTAGTGGCCTTTCAAGAGTCACCGGTCGTGATTTTGGTGCCCTGTGGTGTCGCCGGTTATATAACTACACCACGCCATCTCTTCCCGTGGGTGTCGTAAAAGCCGATCACGTAAAACCGACCTTCTAACGACTAAAAGTCGTGTCTAAGGGATAACAAAGCCGCTACCACAAGCGCCGAGAAACTACACCACCTCTGAAAGAGTGGAATCGCCATACCGTTTGGTCAGCGTGTCGATATAAGGCCATACATCCCTCATGCACAAGAAAATGTGCATAAGTGGGTCCATGTTCAGCGGTGGATACTGAAAGGGTTGGTTGCATTGCACATAAATCAATACAAATATATGAATTAAAAGAATATTAAATGAATACAAACAGCCATAAATAAAAATAACAAGGAACGATAACAAAGGTAACAAAATTATTTATGATAATGAAAGCGCGACGAACGTAAAGGCTGCCTGAACGAGACTAAAAAACTATTTAAAACTTTTGTGGTATCCACTAGTGCGAAAGCGACGGCGGGGACGTGTGCGTGCGGTGCGGTGAAGTCACATTGCGCACGGGTCTCAACTCGACGTGCACGCGTAACGAGTAGTACAAAAGTGAAATTAAATGAGCCGTCGTCGGCCAATGATAACGTTGAGTACTTTAAAGTTGAGTTTCAATTTGACCTTATCCCAAAACATAAGGGCGATTTTCGCTTGCAAATTTAACTTAACTTATTTAATGTATACAAAAAATTTTAACATTTGAGGCAGTTCATTCCACAGCCCACCGGCTGGCGGAATAAAATGTTCATTAAAAATAATTTGGAATCGTAAATAACCCCCTCTAATCATAGTTACTTTTATAGTAATTAGTAAACTTATAGTAATTGTAAAACAGCTGATCCTCCGATGGAAACTGAGTTAAATGTTAGTAAAGATAAAAATTGTAAAGATCTAATTCCATATCAGCAGTTTGATGTAAGCAATATCTGGTCTTAACCAGACATTGCTTATTTTGTGGGATTTCTAAGTCAGTTTAATAACCGTTATAATAATAAACATTGGTTATATGCAAAAAAAATATTAAGGTATTTAAAGAAAACTAAAAACTTTGGTTTTTAAATATACTATAAATGGTAACTCAAATTTAGAGGGTTTTGTAGATGCTGATTGGGCAAGTGACACTATAGATAGACAGTCATACACTGGCTTGTTTCATGCTATTGGGATGTGTAATTTCTTGGGAAACTGTAAAGCAAAAGACTGTAGCACTAGTGCTGAAGCATGTAAGGAGACTATATATTGGAGACACAATATGAAATAATTGGTAACATGTATATACAATATATCTTGTACAATGATAATCAGAGTGCACAAAAATTATCTGTAAATGCTGGATTTCATAAGAGGTTCAAACATATGGATGTAAACAATAAGATAGTGATATATGCCTGCCGACTTACTAAAAGTTTATAATTTATAAACATTATAATTTTACAGAACAGTTAGGCGTTTAAATATTTAAATTTTAATAGTAGTGTTGTGTATACTGATGTAGTGGAGGTGTTAAATAAAATACAGATATCAAAATATATCTTATACTAGTGATAGTGTAGTGCCACCTTGAAGTGTAGTTTCGACTTGAAAATGAATTAAGGGGTATATTATCATAACAAATTGAATATTTACTGCAGTGTCGAGATGGTTTCGTCAACTGCTGCCGGGGTGACGGCGCATATGATACTTGTTTTAGCGTTGCCACCTAAAGAGTTCTGAAGTATGCGCGTCAGTTTACTGTCGCGGTAGTTCGCGTATCTGAAAATTGAAAATAAATATATAATTTATGAATTAAGGACAATGTGGAGTAAGATGTGTGTAAGAATGTGTAAGTAAATAATATTGACTGTTTGTGTGTGAATAGTATTTAAATGTGAGAAATATTAAGTTATTTTCCTTGTTGTTGACGACGAAAAGGCTAGGGAACTTAGGCAAACATGTATATAGTTTCGCAAATAGTTGTTAAGTTTTTATGTACATAATATGGAAATAATGGAGTAATCCCTAGTATGTCCCTACATAAATCGTTGGTGCATAGTATAGGTATCGTTGGTGCATAGTGTAATTGAGGACATACTAGGATCTTATCAATGTAAATACGTGTTAGCAATAAGGAAAATAAATGATTCCCCGCGGGTAGCGGGAGGGGTACATAAATGGACAAGTGGAGGGGAGGCCCGACGTTGACCGGCGGTGGAGGAATCCCGCAACTAGCCGCAAGTTGGAGAACCCAATACGCGAATAATAGGCGGACCATTTCCGGTCAAAATCACTTCCGCAGCGGCATCCACTCCGACAAGAACAAGAACAAAGAAGAAGAACAAGTACCTCTGCGCTACCCCGGCTCTATTGAAGAACAAGCCTTGTTGTTTTAATCAAGACACGGAAACACCCTATTATACAGTCCACACCCCCCGGCGATCCAGTTGGTGCGGAGTACAGACACTAGCATTCATTCTACTGCGTGTTAGTGCATACGTATCCCGCACATCTATGGTCCTTCGAGCAGCCGGATATTGAATCAAGCAAGTCGTGTTTGAAGACCTCGTGGAATAAGAAGAACGGCGTACGGCGTTATTTATAAAGAAATAGCGGGAAGAGACGATACGGTCGCGTCGTAGGATTATTAAGAATCCCCGTACGATCTACGGCTCTACGGAGAGCGGCACGACGCATCGTACTCGTCCGTACTAGGGCCAATCTTTCAGTTTCACGTCCTGATTTCACGTCTTGGTTTCCTAATCCTGGTTTCTAATCTTGGTTTCCAATCTTGATTCCGATCTTGATTTCCAAAGACGTTCAAAGACTTGATTGTTTAGTTACGTTGTTCTCACGACGTACCTATTACAATGCCAGCAACAACAAGGTCACAGAGCCGAACGGGGTCGCAGAGCGGAGCACAGACCGCTACGGAGTCAACGTCTGCCACTACAGAGTCTACGGTCACAGCAACCACGAGCACGGGCACAACAGCTACAGGAACCACGGCCACCAGCACCGAGGCCACTACGAGGACGACTTCTACGCGTAGAGAAGAATCGATACGTGGAGACGAGGAAGGCAAAGCGCACGTCGATGATAATGGGACGGCGGACGTCACAATCGTTCCACGGGCCGCAAGCATCGCGGCAAGGTCGCACCGATCTACTGCGTCCGCGAAGAAGAAGGAGCGTCTACAAATAGAACGAACCCTGCTACAGCTGCGCCTGACTGCTAAGGAGCAAGAGATAAGGCTCGCGGAGCTGGGATCAAGCTCTGAAGAAGAAGAAGACGACAAACGAAAAGAAGAATCGTTCCGGTTGGAAAAATGGTTAAATCGGAACGAGGTCCCCCCCCCCCCATACCCCCGCAGGGGGCGGGGCCAAAGTCTCGCAAGATCTCGCCGGAAAGGAAGGAAGGACGAGGACGGGGAGCTTATACCTCCAACAATGGGGAGGATAGGCACCGAGAACGAAGCACGTCTCGGCCCGCGCGCCCTACTGCAGACATCGTGGAGCAAATGGCTACCGCGATCTCCAAGGCAGTGAAGATTTCGGCGAGGGAGACACCGCGTTATACTATGGAGCTGCCGACGTTCGATGGACAAGGCAGCGCATGGCTGGGGTTAAAGGGTGCCTACGAAGACTCGAAGCACACCTTCACGAAGAGCGACAACCTGGCACGGCTAAGAAAGAGCCTGAAGGGTGTCGCTATAGAGGCGGTGGCAAGTTTGTTTACCGCCCACCGAGAGCCGGACGACATAATGGAAGCTCTCGCAAGGAGATTCGGGAGGCCGGACGCACTCGTCGCATGCGAAACAGAAAAACTGAAGTGCCTGCGCAAGCTAAACGACGAGCCCCGCGACCTCTGCGTGTTCGCAAGTAAGGTGGCCAACGCTGTGGCTACCATACAAGCAATGAAAAGGGACAACTACCTGTATAGCCCCGAGCTAGTACGGGCTATAATGGAGAAGTTCACACCCATACTGAAGAGCAAGTGGTACGACTTTGCAAGTATCTGGGAGCACGAAGTACCCACGCTGAGCCTGCTGTCAACGTTCCTCAACATAGAGGCCGACAAATGCAGTGCCTACGCACCGCCAGAAGTCACCGTTCCCATCATTGAACCTGCGAGTGTGAGAGAGAGGGCGACAAAGAAAAGGACGGAACGAACATACAGCGCCATTAACGACGGAAAAAGAAAACTTTGCCCGCTGTGTAAAGAAGATCATTACCTGCCTTCGTGCAAACGGTTTGCCGAGAGCGATCTCGACGCCCGATGGGAGGTAACGAAAAGGAACCGCATCTGCTTCCGCTGCCTGTGTAGTGACCATCACCGGGGCAGTTGCCGAGCTAAGCCATGCGGACACAACGGGTGTGGGATGTCACATCATCGGCTGCTACATCGTACACGTCAAACTTTGCCGCCAACAGTGAAGACAGAAGAGCCCAAAGAAGAAATCGTCACGTCAACAACAGAGCTGACCATCAAGGCCACCGCCGCGAACTCATCACCGCATCGACGTCGAGCCTACCTGAAGATTGCGCCAGTAGTGCTTGCCGGACCACACGCGAAGATACACACCTACGCGCTGTTCGACGAAGGCAGCACCGTCACCATCATAGAAGAGGCTACAATCAACTCGCTCGGCATCGACGGGCCGGTTGACACAATGTGGATTCAAGGCATCAACGGTGGCGAAATGAAGCATGAAAAGAGCCGCACTGTTGACGTACAGATACAAGGGCTACACTCGGACGGCGTGCACAAATTAAAGGGCGCACGCACCATCGAGCGTCTCAACTTCACATCGCAGACAATCGGGGAAACGGACCTGGACGACTGCACACACCTGGACGACATCAGGGACGAGCTCACCTACAAGGATGTCTGTCCGAAGATTGTCATCGGGCAGGACAATTGGGAGCTGATCGTCTCACGCCAGGTCCGAGCGGGACTAAGGAACAAGCCGGTAGCATCACTGACGCTACTAGGTTGGGTGCTACACGGATGCCGCACTTCAGTGTGTGAACCAGTCGCCTTCTGCGGCTACATCAGCGAGAAGTGCGACAAAAAGGAGGAGTTAATGAAGAACTCCTTCAAGTTGGAGTCACTGGGCATCGAACCGAGGAGAACCAAGAATGACCCGGAGCAGCGCGCCATCGACCTTCTGGATAAGCGCAGTCGACGGCTACCTGACGGGCGGTTCGAGACCGGACTCCTGTGGAAAAAAGAAAAAGAGAAATGCTGCGCAATTACGAACACGACAAAGGGGCATGCACACTTGCCCGATATCACGCGCTTTTCAAAGTGGGAGCGCCTGATCCGGGCCACCGCACGCGCTCTACAATTCATCGACTTGTGCCGCAAAAGGAGGCACATAGTAGCAGCTGCGCGTCGCAAAAGGACCATTGCCAACCCGACGTCGGACCCGGCATGGTCAGGAACAGGAAAAGGCGACGCTAAGACTGCACAAAAGGTAGAACCAGCGCGCGGCAAGTGCAAGTTCGTACAGATGGAAGCGCACTATCTCATACGAGCGGAGCATCAATGGATGAAGGCAGCACAAGAGGACAGCTACGCATGCGAACGTAAGCGCATCGAGCGTAGCGCCACACCGGCGGGAGACGACAAACTCGCCGCACTAAGTGTGATTGTGGGAACCGACGGACTGCTACGACAAAAGGGAAGAATCGCTGCCGCAGGAGAGATTAGCGAGGAAACGACGAATCCGGCTGTGTTGGATGGTTCACACAGCTATACGAGGTTGTACATAGACCATGTACATAGGAAAATGCACCACGGAGGCGTCGAGCTAATCGTCAACGAACTGCGACAGCGACTGTGCATAGGAAAGATTCGCCCTACAGTAAGGGGCGTCATAAAGGCATGCATGACATGTAGACTAAGGAAGGCGAAACCGACGAGTCCAGCCACCGGCGATCTACCGCACGCGCGCGTAGCACATCACGCGCGCCCGTTCACCTTCACCGGGCTCGACTACTTCGGTCCCATCGAAGTAACCGTGGGCCGACATCGAGAGAAGAGATATGTCGCCTTATTTACATGCATGACCACGAGGGCTGTACACTTGGAAGTGGCAGCATCACTCAGCGCAGATTCCGCCATCTCTGCGCTACGACGATTCATGGGGCGACGCGGCTGCCCAACGGAGTTATGGTGTGACAACGCCACTAACTTTAAAGCCGCGGAAAAACAACTCACCGAGGCCGCACTAGCCGCGGTGCAAGAGGAAGCAACTGCGAAACACATCGCGTGGCGTCACGTTCCCCCTTCCGCCCCCTTCATGGCCGGGGCCTGGGAACGCATGGTGCGCACGGTCAAAGAAGCCCTACGAGCGACGCTACGCGAGAAGTACCCTAGCGACGAGACACTCCACACATTACTCATCGAGGCGGAGAACACCGTCAACTCCCGCCCACTCACACACGTGGCGGTAACACCGGAGGAGCCGGAGGCGCTCACACCG
Source organism: Sesia bembeciformis (assembly GCA_943735995.1). Taxonomy (NCBI): domain Eukaryota; kingdom Metazoa; phylum Arthropoda; class Insecta; order Lepidoptera; family Sesiidae; genus Sesia; species Sesia bembeciformis. Next base: position 4,785,971 of record OX031029.1, on the reverse strand, counting down.
AATCATCTGCTGCTGGGGCCTAACTCACATGTCCCAGCACCGGGCGCCTTCACTGCAGACGACGTGAATGCGCGCAAACACTGGCGGCGCGCCCAGCGGCTAGCCGATAACTTCTGGCGCCGCTGGCTCCGAGAATATCTCCCCCTGCTACAGTACCGGCGGGAGCCCCGCACAGTCGGCGAGGCACCACGCGTCGGAGACTTGGTCGTCATATGCGACCCGAACCTACCGAGGAACACGTGGCCCAGAGGAAGAGTCATCGCTACGTACCCCGGGCAAGACGGCGAGGTTCGCATCATCGACGTCCAGACGAGCAACGGCCACATCCTGCGGCGACCGACCAAGAAAATCGTCGTTCTACCAATTAGATCGCGAGACGGCGACGGCGGGAGATATGTTGACGACGAAAAGGCTAGGGTACTTAGGCAAACATGTATATAGTTTCGCAAATAGTTGTTAAGTTTTTATGTACATAATATGGAAATAATGGAGTAATCCCTAGTATGTCCCTACATAAATCGTTGGTGCATAGTATAGGTATCGTTGGTGCATAGTGTAATTGAGGACATACTAGGATCTTATCAATGTAAATACGTGTTAGCAATAAGGAAAATAAATGATTCCCCGCGGGTAGCGGGAGGGGTACATAAATGGACAAGTGGAGGGGAGGCCCGACGTTGACCGGCGGTGGAGGAATCCCGCAACTAGCCGCAAGTTGGAGAACCCAATACGCGAATAATAGGCGGACCATTTCCGGTCAAAATCACTTCCGCAGCGGCATCCACTCCGAGAACAACAAGAAAAAGAAGAAGAACAAGTACCTCTGCGCTACCCCGGCTCTATTGAAGAACAAGCCTTGTTGTTTTAATCAAGACACGGAAACACCCTATTATACAGTCCACACCCCCCGGCGATCCAGTTGGTGCGGAGTACAGACACTAGCATTCATTCTACTGCGTGTTAGTGCATACGTATCCCGCACACTTGTTATATTACAGATTTTTAGAGCACTACGAATAATTTTGGAGGTAATAACACTTATCTATACAGTTCACATATAAGGCAATAGGCTTACTATATTTACGAAATGACAGCCATAGAGTATGTGAGCGTTCAGGGCCACAAAGAATTTATGGCATACAAATACAGTGGTCAATCAGCAGAATCGATTACCTAAAGAAGCCATATCATGGGATAATATTAATCAACTCAAAAGTAGACTCGACTAATATTTTAAAAAGATATAGACGCATCAGTGCAAGATGCTTGTCTATTATACCAAGTCTAGCCATAAATATTGTTACAAATAAAACAATGATATATTTTTACATTATCATTTAATTAGAAGAATTTGTGTTATTTAAGAAAGAAATCTTTCAAATTGGGCAGTTTTCGATTGAAACACGCACCTTTTCCGTGGGAAAATTAGTAATTAATGGAATGTTTTAGGAATTCAATATTATCATGGTGTTTAGAGCATGCCATGCTCTCTAAAACAGACCATCATAAATGAGAATCGTGCGGATTAAGATCGGGACTAGATGACGGCCAGTCTTCGACTCTAATGAAGTCGGGAATATTCATTTCTAGGCACGCCTGTGTTGAGCGGGCGTTATTACCTGGTGCTGAGTAATGATAGGACCATTGTTGATTATAGAACAGGGTGTAGTTAAGAGGATTTACGACCTTCTCAAGAATCGTATTTTGATACATTTGAGCCGACGTTTTGAAATATGGTTCAGTCACTCTTTGATGGCTAACACCCCACCAAACCATCAATGAAGTCTGATAATGGCCACGTTGCATCCTATTGTCCAATTGAGTAGGTTCTCTAGAGTTAGGAGCATGAAGTCGATCATTCTGCTTGTTAAAATGTTCCTTTCTTTCTTAACATTTTCTCGTCCGTAAATAAGATTTGTCTGTGAGCTCCCTTTGCATACGGCTGAAGAAGTTGTTTTGATTTGTCAACTCTATTTTTCTTTAAATCATCTGTTAAGATATGACCAGTATGTGGTATGTAAGCAGCAAGTCGGAAGTCGACTAGAAATACGTGACATAATTCTGGGGTACTATATTCATCTCTCTGGATAAAATCATTTGCTTCTTGACGGGATTTCTTTCGTATTCTCTCCGTCTCAGCTTTTTAAACGTCTGTTTAGTATGAATAGTGCTTAGACAGCCAGACCTTTTTCTGTCACAAACAGAAGATGTTTCAATGTACCTACCAATAGCCCGCTACACAAACATTCAGCTTATACCAGGCGTAGGAGTTTTAAAAATTAAATTGCATTTGGCTCCATGGCTACTTTGTGTAATGCAATTACAGCAATACGGTTATCACCCTACTTAATCATTTCATTTTAATAATTGTACAATATTTAATAATGATTGGCACGAAAATGAGAATATACGTTTATTTTTCACGTGAGAATGACAGATTGCAAATTCAAATGTATTTTTTTTTTCTTTATTGTAACGGTATTTATGGCCAGACTAGGTAGAATAATAATGGACAAGTACTCACTTGTTAGGATCTTCTGACAGTTGTTTGATGACGAGTGCAAGTACAGACAGGGATTTGTTTATATGTGTGCCCTCTTTGAACCTTCGCCCTGTTGCCCCGGTCTGACCAGCCCGCTCTGAACCAGCCAAATCTACAAGGTTCAGCTGGGATACATTCACGCATCCTGCTTCTTCCTCGCCCTCAATGTGCTCCCGGGATTCTATAGTCTAAACAAATTTACAATGGGATATTTTTAATAGATAGAAGGTGACACTTGCTGGTACACGATTACCACAAAAATAAGTCTCCCCGATGTACCTGCACAGTAGACGCATTTTAGTAGCGCGGTAAACATCATTCCACCAATGGCAATGTTGAATATTTGGCACGCTGAAATCTTGGGACAGAGCGGGATGCACGGCAAGTAATATTCTGCCATTAGCACTTGCAAATAAAGTTCAACGTAAATTGTTTACACGTTCGGCTATTGTAGGAATTCGGTCTGCATTTTTCTGCGTAAATGAAAACTGTCGAGAGGACTTACTTTTATGGTAATGGTGTAAGTGGATACTATCGCTTTGCGACATGTGTGATAGATGCCAATAGGGAGTCCAAAATTACTATTGAAAACGTTGGATGCAGTCTACCTTCAGGAATGGATTTGGAATGGGTTGCGACAATCGAGTGATAGGTAGTATGAAATGAGAATGGGCTTTGGCATATCTCACTCACATATGTACACTGGGGGAATAGGATAAGGGGGAAATGCAGTTCATTTTACAGTAGTCTTCTATGAGGTCAGGGTAACTAGGCCAATCGAGTCTGCGGGATTGCAATATGCATCATCCTTGTACATCAGTTCACGTTGATGTCAATTTTATTCTTTTTAAATACTAATGTAACTAAGTAGTCTAAGATACTAGAAATTGATCCATGACATCAAATCAAAATATTCTTAAAAATGTTTGAGTTATAAGTCTTAAAATTCACAAGTTCGAAAAGGACTGTAAAATCATGTTATGAACAGTAGCACGCAAAAATGCCTTTTTGGCCAATACTGACAGGAATTATGAATTCTAATGAAACAAGATACTTGATACTTTTAATTAATAATTTGATTTAAACGTTTTTAGAAATATCAAAAATAATAGATTCTTATTAAAATTTGGGTAAAAACAAAGTAGGTAAATACTATTATGTAAATAATGTAAAATAATTTTAATATAATTTTACATAACTTACAATTTGGAATATTGAATGTGATCTGCTGCTTTCTTCGTTCATATTGGTTGCACCAATGTGTCTGTTAGCTTCGCCCTAAAAACATGAAATGTATTGAGTCAAAACATGTAAAAACCCTAAAAACATGTATTGAGGTCAGTGTTGTGATATCATATGGCGCCGTTCGCACCGTGGCCGGTCACTACCTTATACAGTGAGCGCTACGAATGTCTTAGACAGAACAACAAAATTTATTTTTCGCTAAAACGGTTTTATATATTACGGTTTGTTTTAAATGTTGCATGCATTACTTCAGTAAAATTATATATATTATTGTTAACATACCATTTTCATGATATTAAGCACTTCCTCGGGAGATGAAGCAACTTTTTCACTGGCATCTACCCTGACACCTTGTAATGTCTCATGGATCTTAATTTTCTCCTTCTCAACATCCAACAGGTCTTTCAGAGATTCATTGTAGATCTCTATATATGACACTCTGCAAGAAAAAATACCACTAATTGCATCAGTTACTTTAGATAACAAAACATTGTCATTTTCAATGATATAAAATTACATTAGATTTCTTATAGTAAAATCAATCATATTATTAGATATGATTTCAATTCAATCATAAATGTAATCATAATCATTTTTTCATCACTATTGTCAGTGTACAATGACAATAAAAAATGGTAATCTTGCTTCAGGCCACAAGAGCCATTCCAACAAAAAAGTTTTAAACTATGAAGTTGACGATAAGGATAAGTGAATGTACAAAGTGTATAAAAGTGGCAAGTTGCCTAGTTAGTTGGACACCATTTTCTGGGCCACTTTTAATGTCTATTACTTATTAATTTTGTCACCATGTTTAATTATGAAACATTTACAATATTTACAGAATGGCCTTTTATCTATAATTATATTTAGGGCCAAAACTGGATATTATTTAGTACATTTTATTATTAACGTACAACTGTGTGCCACTGCTGGGTAAAGGGTTAAGCCAGTTTATAAGGCATATGTATGGGTTGTGCATTCTACAGGGTTGGCTTTTTATAGCATATTTATCTAACTTATAAATCGAATAAGTATGTACACTCCCATATACCTAAATAGAGCCACCTTGCATTTTCAGTTTTGATGGCTTGAAGATTAAAAAAAATGTTTGATTGATCAAAAAGTTTTTATACAGTTTTGAAGCTGGCATGGCATACTAACCATCATTTCAGTATGCCATTGTTCCAAATTTGAATTCAGAGTACTGAAAAAATTGAGTTTAAGTGTAATAAGTCGTGTTTCTCATGGGGAAGACTTGTATTGAATTTTTCAAGAAAACAATAGTTTATTTTAAAAAATCGTTTATACAGTAACTTATATTGCCTCCAAGAGCGTTGCCATCATGCGGTTTGGCATGGAATCAATCAACGTCACTATAACGTGTTGTGGAATATTCTCCCATTCTTCCTCAATGGCAATTTTCACCTTTTGCTCAATGGCTGGGTGGTGAGCTCTTTAGCTCATCTCGTATATGCTCTATGGCAACGGTCGACAACACGCGGCCCGCGAGCCTCCTCCTTGCTGTCCGCGACTGTTTTGTAAATAAAGGTATTATCATTCGGAATTATTTAATTTCGTGCCAAAACTGAAATCTATGACATCCTACCGCACCGGCCCACAGAACACTTTACTCGCCGCAACACTTTACTCACTTGATCACTTTACTTTGATCACAGATGAGTATTTGAGTGCCATTCTATGAATTTCTATGACTGACATGAAAGCAAACATTCCAAAAATAACCAGTCAGCCTCAAAAATCACATTAAATTTTGATTCGATTCGCATGTATAGTTATTTCGAAGTTCTCATTTAATTTGTGTTTTTTGTTATTTTCTTTTTGTTATTGTTCCTACTTATTAATAAAATTTAAATAAAATGATGATGAATAAAATGTAAAAGTAAGTAATTTGTGTAATGAATGAATAAAATGTAAATAAAATGTAATTTGTGTTTTTACATTTTTAATATCATAGATATAGGTACCTATTAACAAAATTATGAAGTGCGGCCCGCCTTTTTTTCATTTTTCCACTATGTGGCCCCCTTGTCTGCTAAAAGGTTGCGGACCGCTGCTTTATGGGATTCATATCTGGGCTTCATGCTGGCCATTCCATGACAGTGATACGGACGTTATGAAGGTATTACCCGACAATTCCCGCAGTGTGGGCTCTTGCATTATATCACAAATAAAAATGAAATCTTGGACAACAAAGCCTTTTAGCTGTTGGCCAAGAACAATGGCACCACATGAGTCTTTAGGCGTTAACAAATGTAATGGTGGCCATTTAGAGGTGGCAACCATGGTCCCGTCAAAACACGAACTCCAGTTTTCCTTCTGCGGAAGTTCCTCCCCAGACTGTCCATGACTCCTCACATTATCATACAGCATAATCTTGGATTCATCAGTGAAGAGTACCAGGCTCCATTGATATTGAGTCCAATACAAATGTTTGCATGCAAACTGAAGGTGTGCCAATTGGTGAGCTCGTGTCAGTTTGGTGGCTTCTGTGGTTTTATATCTCATTCTTCAAGTGTTCTTTTAACAGTCTGAGTGCTTGTAGCTAATCTCATGAAAGTCTTGAAGCTTTTCTTGGATCTTTACTGAACTCAAGTGACAATTTTGTAAGCTGGTTGTGAAGATAAACTAATCTTGTCTTTTCATCCTCACTCAGAACCATGGTCCTCCAGTACGGAGAACGAAGCCACCAGACTCTAGGTATCAATGGTACACCATTTGAACAGCAGAATCGCTTAAATGAAGTTGTGCACTCATATTTCACTGACTAAGCCCAAACTGAAGAAGCGCCACAGCTTGCACAGCTATGTCAGGAGCAGTATCCATAATTTTAAGGTCAAAATTGGTTTAAATCTCAGGAAAAACAATTTAATTAAACTTTTATAGAAAAACAAAACCAATAAATCAATAGAACTGCTCCAATTCAAACTTTCTGTTATTTCTTTTCAAAAATCAGTCAGTACTCTGCTTTTCTTCTGTTCAAATTTGAAACAATAGCACACTAAAATGATGGTGAATATGCCAGCTTCAAAACTGGATAAAAACTTCTTCTTTGACCTAAAATTATTTTATGTTAGAGACCTTTATAGATAAAAATGCAGGGTGGCTCCATTCATGTGTCAGGGGATGTTTTTTTTTTTTTTATGTACGAAGGCGGCAGACGAGCATACAGTCTACCTGATGGTAAGTGGATACTGTCGCCCATAGACATCCGCGATACATGCCAACATTAGTCCAAAATGACAAATGTTGGCATGCCCCCGGATGCGCCGCCTACCTTTGGAGATATAGGAATGGATTTGGAGAAAGGGTTAGGAAAAAGGGGAGGGATAGGATGGGATGGGGATGGGAATGGGCTCTGGCACATCTCACTCACTACCGAAACACGTACGTACATTGGGGAAATACGATAAAGTGGGAAATGCAGTACATTTCAAGGTAGTCTTCTGTGAGAGAGGGGTAATGTGGATAGTCGAGCGCGCCCAGCGGCTGTTGGATTGCAGCGTGCACTCTCCCCCTCAAATAATAATGTATAACATATTTAATCAAACAGTCACAGAAGTCAATAGTTTGACTATACATATATGTGTATTTTAGATAAAAATTAGGTATTGCTTTTTCAATACCTAATTTAAATTTATTACAACATAACTCAGACTGGGTTTTCAAGGTTAGAGTTGACAAGTTTTTTCCCAAATCAAATCAAAATGAATCATTTCTAAATTTGAATGTTACATGCTTAAAGCAGTATTGAATAGTGATGCAACAGAGATGTTATATCGAAAGGTAAAATAATAGGTCTTATTTTTCTTTTTAAAGGGATGCAGGTTATTTTATTACATTTTTTATACACAGAGGTATATAAAAAAATACAAAGCAGCACCAGACATGGAGGTCCATTACATCACTGCTATTGAGATAATTCTCATTACAAAAGCTCTTAAATATTATTGTACTTTAGTTTTGTTTTTTAATAGAAAGAAAGCGGCAGATGAGCAAATAGTTTACCTAAAAATAAGCAGAACTGTCGCCTATTGATGATCATAATACATGTCAACGTATGACAAACATCACCATTTCGCCAGGTGGAACACCTTAGGATACTTAGGGAGTGGAAAAGGGGTTGAGACAGATAGAGAAAAGAGTATTATGAGTATTACACATCCCATTATGTACCCTACTTTTTTTAAGGAGGGAGAAAAAAATACAAGCATATGGAGTTTATACTCCATTATTGGATTATCCCATGTGCCATTACTGGCACGATGGGTGTCATTCAATAGGACAATAGAGCTACACTTACATTCTCTTCTAAGTTTCAGTCTAACATTCGTAAATATAAGAAATTGAATAATTAAAAAATATAAATTAATTACCTACTCAGTAAAGTTGATAATTAACACAAGTGAAGAGATGCACAAATACTTAGACCTGCTGCTACATAATATGAAGTAGGTAGGTAGTGTTTATGGCAGAAGTTAAAGAGGTTTTACAATTTGGGCCTTACTTTCAAGTTTGTGCTGTTAACTATTTGCACATTAAAGAGTTAGATATCATTTAATCATTTAATTAAATACATACATTGCAGAGTGCTGTACTGTTTAATGTATATACATTGTTGGATACTAGAAGTTCCATAATGCTTACCTCACCAAGAAGTCTCTGTCTGGAATCCTTTTGATCATTTCAAATAAGTCAAGCACTGCTAACTGGATTATACCAGGAGACTCAACTGCTCCGGTCATAGTGTATGTCTTTCCTGAAGAGGTCTGTCCATATGCAAATATAGTACCGTTGAAGCCGGCAATTGCCGCTTCAACGATTGGCTTCGCAATGTCACTGTAAACATGGCTAGTCTTTGTGTCTTTGTCATAAACCTTGTCTGAAAATGAATTGGAAGATATAGTGTTTGCGTCCTTCGTTCGTGACGTAGGTGTTTGGAATTAAAATTACAACAGAATTACGGTAAGACAAAAGGTGTATGTATTTACCAAATGTGAAGCATGATCCACTTTCCCTTCCATTGGGATCTAGTTGGTATAAGGTATCGTTTCTTACGCGCCATTGGTACGTGAGTTTTTCTTCTATTTCGCGAGAAATTAGGGGTCTAACTTTGACAACTACTTTTATATTGTCACTCATTTTTCGTTTACGGAAAACTTAGTCTAGTACAGTATCAAATTTCGCCTATTCAACATTTTCATAAAAAGCGGTGTAAGAAAACAAACATTGCATTTGAATTACAACAAGGGACTCGTAAGGCACCAGACTGCATGAACAAAAATAACCGACGAAATAAAAATTTCAATTCAATGACAAATGCGACTGTTAGTTTTTTATTTTTAGGATTTATGGGTTGGATTCAAGTTAATTAAGCCATGTCTCTATAAACCGCAATTTATTGTAATAGGTGATAATAAAGTATTTTTTATAAATTTTATTCCCAATTTAGGATAATCTTGAAAAAGAAATGTGGAAACTTAACACAATAACAAATTACATTATGTAACAACAACTACCATGTCACATTTTCTGTGGTGTCATATTACGTCACAAGATGGTATTGACCAATGGGGTCGCTTCAGCTTCGTTTTGCTGATTTCGCTCGTAATCGAAATTTTGAATTAAAATATCTCGTTATTTTATAGAATTTATATTATTATTTAGAAACCAAAACAAAAAAAAAATGGTTTTATAGATCCCTATTTTATTTGCTGTGTATGGGCCAATTACTATGGCGGTGTTCAAATAAATTATAAAAATAAAATGTCATCCCCCCCAATGACACAGTCAACTCAAGTCAACTGTCAAGATCATTTCACGTGTTGAGTTATAGTTATCCAATCCAACAATTTACTTGAATTTTAGAGTACAATTATTCTTTTTTAAAATGCAACATGACGATGTAAGTACTTGTCGATTAATTTTTTAAACATATTATATCAAATAATTATATCAAAGATATTACAAAAGTACTTACTGTTTTGTTTTAGGTTGTTTGGGCTATTATCAACAAAACACATTGCTCTCACAAAGTAACGTAAGTAACAATTATAAATACATCCAGAATAACGAAAACTCCTGTCATGTAGTATGTTTTAATTAATACGGTTTCTTTTCAGAACAAAAACCCAACATTTTTGTCGGAATGAATATAACCTCACTGGACTATGCAGTCGGGCGTCTTGCCCGCTTGCAAACAGCAAGTATGCAACGGTCAGGGAAGAGAACGGAATTATTTATTTATATATGAAGACAGCTGAAAGGTGTGAACCTTTTACCTAGTCTATTTCTAGTTTCATAGTTTCACAATGATCTAAAATAATGTTCTATCCTTGACATTGTTTCATCAGTTGATTCTCAGGGTTGGCTTTAGAATATGACCGCACGAATTTAGGGTTGATAGGGGTGGCATTTTAAAGGGATATATCTCCCCTTTCAAACGACACCCCTCCCCCACCGCATGTGTGATTTTTTTAAATATTTTTTTTTGTGTGCAACATTTCAACAAATAATATAACAAAAATATTTCAAATATTGTGTTTATGCAAAAGATATAACAAAGTTGCGACAAACAATGCATTAAAAATATTGTTTGATAAAAAAATGCCATTTTTATTATTATTACAAGCTTTTATTTAACTTCATATGTATGTTCGGGTCAAATCTTGCAACGCCAAATTTGAACCACTTCCTCTAAACTTACGACTTTGAAATTTTGCATGCTTGTTCAGTTCTGAGGCCAATACACTAAAATGATAGAAATAACTTGATGCTGCAGCCAGGATTGTCTCCTCACGAGGGCGCTCCTCACCGGTTAGTAGCACGGACACAAAACTTTGCATATATGTTTAATTTTGATAGCTAAACATGATCTTCACCATGAACTGATGCTGCAGCCAGGATTGTCTCCTCATGAGATATGATGGGACTCACACCCAGTGAACAATCCCAATGGCAGGTGGTTAAAAGGTTGTTTTATAAAGATAATTATAACCACCCAGAAAACTTTGCCAATGTAATAGAAGAATTTGTGTGTTGAAGATCAATTAATAAAAATAAAAGAGATCCATTTGTAGTCCATTTGTATAGATTCATCCTTTAAATAAAAAAAAAATGCACATTGGCAATAAAAATCCCAAAATGAAATACTACATCAACAAAAACCAACTAGATGTTGTGGAGTGCCAGAAAGATCTTGGAGTACACATCACATCAAATCTAAAATGGGAAAGCCATATTATTAAAATAACTAAAAAAACAAACTCCATTCTATACACAATAAGAAAAGCTTTCTCCTGCATAGATGAAAATCTCTTCCTAAAGATCTACAAAACTTACATACGTCCACTACTAGAATATGCATTCCAGATTTGGAATCCTTACTTCAAGAAGGATATTGATCTTCTCGAAAGAGCACAGCGCATAGCAACCAAAATGGTCCCATCTTTGAAAAACTTATGAAGTTCGACTCTAAAAACTAGGTCTAACCATCTTAGAACAACAAAGGCAAAGAGGAGACTTAATAGAGACATACAAAATACTAAATGGACATTACAATACACCAAACATGACAAACATTTATACTATGAACGAAAACAAAAACCTGAGTGTCCACTCACCTCACAACTGTGCCGACTACAATCAATCCGAGGAAACACTTTTTGCCCAACCGTGTAGTGAAAGACTGCAATAAATTACTGGAGACTGTTATTAGTGTCCCCTCAGTGAAGTGTTTCAAAAATAGACTGGACAATCATTTAAAAAAAGTGCAATAAAACAATGTACAGGCATCAGCTTAAAGCTGCTAGTGTATCGGAAATAATAATAATAATAATTTGTTGAACTTTTAAAGGCTGTAAAGCAGTTATAAAATAAATAAATTAATATAAAGAAAATCTTTTATTAATTTAGTGGGTGTCACAGAACCTAATCTGTCAACCCCGAATCCACGTGTTACTTGTCTGCCCTACCCCTAGAGCAGTGGTCGTCACTGCGGGCCGCACATTCTTGGATTGTTTAGTTGACACCACCAATCAATTGACATATTTTTTATGAGCTGTCAAAACGCGATTGCCCCATAGATTTTGTATGGCAATTGCTACCTGTGACCAATGTGAAGTCTTTATTTGCCAACTCAATGAACTAACTAGCATACAATTAACGGACACAAAGAACAGGAGGAAGTTTATACCTACCCGCGTACTTCCATTTAGTTAACTTCATGTGCAAAATCATATTTTGATATTATCTACTAAAATTGTTTGCTTTGTCGCGGGCCGCACAAATATCGTCCGCAGTTTGACGACCACTGCTCTAGAGTGTTTTTATATGTCGGAGGCGCGAAGGGAGGAGCAGTTGCAATGACCCCCTCAATTCGTGCGATGCCTTTATGAAAATCCTTTGTAATTTTGAGGTTAGTTTCTAAGAAACTTCAAATTAATATTTCTCACTAACTAAGCATCTCCGCGGCAGGGGAGTGGTACCAGGGGGTTACCCCGTCCCCTCCCCGGTCCCTTTTCTCCCCTTAAATCGTGCGGTCATATTCTAAAGATTTACCGATTCTCAAACTTCAGAGATTCGGTTCTTAAGCCTTGTACATACCATAACAATAGCCTATGTGTCTCTACTGCTACAGGCCACTTGGTCGCAGGCCATCTCAATCTGCTCACTGGATCTTAGTAATAATGCATGAGTGAAATAACTTACTTAGAACTATGTACCATTATGCTTTCAATCAAAGTCAGGTAAACTGTAAATTTGACACCCATAACCTGTGTTCCAGAGTAATGTTTCCAGCCAAACAGTGGGAGAAAGTGAAGTTATCAAGAAATTTTGAGAAAGCAATCTACCAGATAAATGAAAATTTGCTTTACTGGCCAGCTTTTATCAAGGCAAAGTGCAAACAGAGATTTGTTAAGATTACACAGTATCTCATACGTATGAGAAAACTCAAATTGAGAAGAGTGTAAGTATATCTAAATTTCTTGACTTATAGAATATATCTGTGTGTCATCTAGAAGGTTTCAGGCCATAATTCACCACCACGGGCCCAGTGTGGATTGGTGGATACACAGCTCCTGACCTTTTTAATCCCTCTAGTATAGGATGATATTGATAATGACACCATAATTTGATGGTGTGAAAACTAAATATTTAAAAGTGCTTCACACATACAACCATTCCCTGGTATGATACCTTCATTATTCTTATATGATAATTGTGTATGTGTATTATAATAAGGTGAATTTCAATCTCCCTTTGAAATAATGATGTGCAAATTTTGACAACCTTAAAAGTGCATTTGACTAAATTTTTTAGGTGGAATAAATAATATGTAATAATTAAAGTAATATGTAGTAATAGGAAATAATAATTTAAAGTATCTTTATGAGAGCAAACACCACTCTCCTAAAGATACTTTAAATTATATTGTGTGATTATGGTGTCCTATATAATCTTATACAGGGTTAATTGAAAAATACCTGCATCTTAATACTAAAAGATCTTAATACTTAATACTCACTGAAAAAGCACACGAAAAAAACAGTCTCACGCTTTTATTTCTTTATCACAAACATCACGCACAAGAAACACTTTGAAGTTTAATAAACTATTACTGTTGAACCACAAAACGCCCAATAAACAATTTTTACTTCCCCGCCAAAAGCCCATGTTACCTTTAGATTTGTTATTTCAGTAAAGAAATAGTGCCCATACAGCGTAAGATAGAGAGAAGGGAAAGACGAAGAGAACAAAAGGCATTGGTAGCTGCTAGAATAGACAATGCCATTGAGAAACAATTGTTAGAGAGACTGAAGAAGGGTACAGTAAGTATAATTGATATTAAAATAATTACACTCATAATTGGTTCTGTCATAAAGTAACTTAGTGCAAGTGTGTATAATAATGCAGCATTCAATTCAGGTGACTATTCATTTAAAATTGTAATGAATTTTAAATTGAAAGAAGCCAAGTAATTAATAATGGAAACTAAACTAAACCACTTACCATCATGTGCCCTCCCCACCCCCCACTCTCGTCAGCTATCTATTCTATATAAAAAAAAAGAAATCCTTCCTAGGTAATCTAAGTTAGACTTACCTAGGCATGATCTTCTAATCTATTATCTATTTCCCTGTCCTTCTGTTTTTTATGTTATTGGGTCGGGTGTTTAGGAATTAAAAGTTATGTTTGTCCAGTTTTCCCCCTGTTATGTCAGATTTTATGATTTGTGGCATTCTCTACTCCCATCATATTGTTAGCAGAGAAATTAATACTTAATATATATTATCTTTTTATATCTTTCTAGTACAATGATATCTACAACTTCCCACAAATGGCGTTCGACGCTGCGCTTAAAGCAGAGGAAGTTTCTGGCGAAAGTGAAAGCGAGAAGGAAGATGAAGAGGAAAAACAGATGGAGATTGAGCCGGAGCTGGAGAGGGAGTTAGAGAAGACTGTGGAAGAGACAGATGAGTTTGTTGAAGGAGATAGTGATGAGGTATGTAATTAATATAATATCTCATCTTGAAACTGTTTCAAACAAAGACTTTCAAACAATTGTGACTTGATTCAAATTGTATCAAGTCACATATACAACTTGTCATCGAAATATCGTAAAACCTGAAAAACTAATTTAAAATATATATAAAACCGCTTTAGCAGCAAATAAAATTATTTTAGGGAATAAATCAAAAGGTACACACATGTTAAGTTTTGTTGTTCTTATGTAAAACGTTTGTAGTGCTCATTACTCAGTACAGGGTAATGTCCGGGCGCCTAGTGGCCGGTAGTTGCAATGAGGATATTTGTTTTGCGCGTAGAATAAAAAAATACTAGAAATGTACAATAAGTTATGAAAAAACATCTATTGCAAAACTGCATTATTCTGCATTATTTCAGTGACACGTTCTGTATTTTATTAGATTGATTTCAAAGAAATCCACTTATTGTGAAGATACAATTTTGCGGATTAAAAAAAAAATCACTTTATCCGCTGGTATGTTTATGAAAGAGAAAGTGCAGTTGGTTGTAATCGGAGACGCAAGACGCACTTCCGGCCGTCAACCATGAACTTTTCATGCGTTCAAACAAACACTAATCGTGATTGAACTACATCCACCCAAAACTGAAATATAGGTATTATTAGAAGCCCTATTAAATATGCATTGATGGATGTAAGTAAAATTGGTAAAATGTAAGTAAACTATTCGAAAAATACTTAAACTTCGCGCAGTTGTGACGTCAACAACACAGACCAACTTTAAGTGCGTATTACTGGCAACACGGACTCCAAACAACTGGTGTTTCAACGGCAAACTCGTGGAATATATATGTTAGAACAAAATAGACAACATTTCGTATGGGTAGAGCGTTTAATAAAGGTGTTTAGGGTGTTTTTCAACTCTGTCTCGATGGGTAGTATATTACTCAGACCGCAATCAACGGGTTTAGTTGCGCTTGGGTACTATAGTACCCAGCACGCAACCAAGCGGATAGCTTAAGAATAAATATGAATCAGTTTCGTAGATTTTTTGGCAAAATTAGTACTAATAGGTATAGGTTGGCCTGTTGCTGACTGTACGTGCCATAAAACTTTCAACTTTTTCTAAACTTTTTAAATTTTTATTTACTTTTTCCAAAATCTTTCTTCTGACAGGTGCGGGCCTGTGCCGTCAGTCTTTTTTAAATGTATACAAATAAATGGCCTCTTGTGTACATAATGCTAAGTTAAAGTCGATATAAATTTATTTCATATTTTCACTGTGTATGTTTTTCTAATTATAGGATAGTGACTCCGGCTGGAAAGAGAATGTGGATGTTGGAAGTGATTTTGAATCTGAAACTTCTGATATTGAGGTAAGGGGTTTGAAATTTTTGTAGTATAGACTCAAACCGCCATTTTGATTTTTTTTCAAAACTGCCATGCACGATGGACCTACAAATATCGATAGACAAACAATCCATAGATAAACAAACATAATAATATTATATCTAAAAGTGTTACGTTAACGAGATATTACGATTGAAACAACATATAATCGTATGACCTTAGAAAATCTTACCTCAGTGTAAAATGTACAAACAAATCATGTGCTTCTACTAATTAAATTGTTAACAAATAACTATTTTGCTTATTTTTATATCTGTTGGTAAAAATATCTTAATCTTAGCTGGTATATACTAGCTGGATTGACTGACTAACTTGTCAACGTCGAGCCCCACTAACTGTGTAGGAAGTGTAGCTTCCTGTTATGACGTATGACACTAAGAAGGTATTCTTTGAAATTCAGCTAAAGGGTTAAAATGGGGTTTCTAAGTTTTCAAATAAAAGAAATATTCTCTTTATTGTGTACACAACAAGGAAAAACAAAATATACACATACTTAAGATACACTTGGCGGCCTTATCCCTTAATCTTCCAGCCAACCGTAGCTTCCAGGTATTTGAACCTGTCAATTTTGTATGGAAGCACAAATTAACGCAATTAAATTCACGCGAGCGAAACCAAGGACAACAGCTAGTAAATAAATAAAAAACAATTAGTGACATTGGAAAAAATGTTAGTTGTCCAATCACATGACTTTATGTTTGAGAAGTTAGATCGTTTTTGATATCTCATCTATTTTCTGAATGGGCCAAAATGTTATAGTAACGCTTTTCGTAATAATAATAACAATTAAAAGAAATTGACTAATAAGCATAAGGCTCACGCGGTCAGTTATGGGCCTATACTGTTTCTTGATTATAATGACAGGCCTGTGCTCTAACAGTAGGATGTTGCAGGAAAAATTATATCAATAAATGGTCTTCATCACAGATTTACGAAGAGAATATTATTCTTTTAGTAAAAATAATATGACATAAATGTTTATACACTCCCGCACACCTGAATCAAGCCACTTTGCATTTTCAGTTTGATGGCCTGAAGGTTAAAAAAAATGTTTCTTTACCCAAAAAAAATTTATGCAGTTTTTAAGTTGGCATACTAACCATCATTTCAGTATGCCATTCTTCCAAATTTGAATTCAGAATACTGACAAAATTGAGTTTAAATGTAATAAGTCGTGTACGCATTTCTCATGGGGATGACTTGTATTGGATTTTTGAAGAAAACAATGGTTTACCTAAAAAGTCGTTTATTCAGTAACTTGTATTGCCTTCAAGAGCGTTTACGACGGTCTTCATGCGGTTTGGCATGGAATCAATCAACGTCACTAACGTGTCGTGGATTCTTCCCCAATGCCTGTTTTCAGCTTCTGCAAAGTCTGCGGAGCTGGGTGGTGAGCTCGAACACACCTCTTTAGCTCATCCCATAAATTCTCTATGGGATTCATATCTGGGCTTCTTGCTGACCATTTCATGACAATGATACCGACGATATGAAGGTATTTCCTGACGATTCTCGCAGCTGCGCTCTTGCAATATTATCATGCATATAAATGAAATCTTGGCCAACAAACCCAGCATATGGCATCACATGAGTCTCTAGGCATTGATGAATCTAACGGTGGCCATCTAGTGGTGGCAGCCGTGGTCCCGTCAGAACCTGAAGTCCAGTTATGCCTTCCGCGGAAATTCTATGACCCCCCAGACTGTCCATGACACCCTGCCATAACTCTTCCTCTTTCCATCATAACCATACAGCATAATCTTGGAGTCATCAGTGAAGAGTACCTGGCTCTATTGATGTCGAGGCCAATGCAAATATTCGCGCGCAAACCGAAGGTGTGCCGCTCGTGTCAGTTTAGTCCCACGGGCTGGCTTCTGTGGTTTTATATCACATTATTTTAGTCTCCTTCTAACAGTCCGAACGCTAACAGCCCCTCCATCAAAGCCTCGAAGCTGTTCCTGGATCTGTACTGAGGTCAGGTGACGATTTCGTAAACTGGGAGTGATGATAAACCGATCTTGTCTTTCGGTCGTCAATCGAAATCGTGGTCCTCCTGGACGGCCAATGAAGCCGTCAGTCTCTAGATATCGCTGGCACACTCTTTGAACAACTTAAATGAAGTTGTGCACTCATATTTCGCTGACTAAGCCAAGACTGAAGAAGTGCCACAGCTTGCACAGCTACGTCAGGAGCAGTATCCATAATTTTGAGGTCAAAATTATGACCTCGCTACTTCAGGCGCAATTTTAAGATTTTTAAGGTCAATTAATTTTAAGTTTAAGGTTTTAATTTTAAGGCTTTTAATAATTACAAGGTGAAAATCGGTTCAAATCTCAGGAAAAACAATTTAATGAAACTTTTATTGACAAACAACACCATTAAATCAACAAAGCTGCTCCAATTCAAACTTTCTGCTTTCTTATTTTTTTTTTCAAAACAATGAACGGAGTCGTCTTTTCTTCTGTGGTTCAAATTTGGAACAATAGCACACCATAATGACGGTGAATATGCCAGCTTCAAAACTGCATAAAAACATTTTCTTTGACCTAACATTATTTTTGTGTTTCAGGCCTTTGTACATAAAAATGCAGGGTGGCTCGATTCTGGTGTCCGTTAGTGTAATAATTGATGAATTTGTTCACTTAAAGTTTCGTTTTTTGATTTTCAGGACGTCGCCGAAAGGATGACAAGAAGGAAACCGCGCGTGGAAATTGAATACGAGACGGAACCAACCACTGTATCTAGCAAGAAAATAAAAAATTGAATCTTTTATTTGCTGTTTTATTCTTACTCATTGCCGTAGATTTAGAAGTATTCACTTGGTTCATTGTAATTTGTAAGTATTCATTCTCTAATAATAATATAATTGCCATCATATTGTTGATGTACCGTCAGCAACACGCTAATGTACCCAAAACGGTTTGATTCCAGTCCACCACGTAATAACGTATACCTATATTACCTTGTTGCTGACTTTACCTATAAATAAATAAAAATCTAGCAATCACGATGGGGTTTTTGGGCCGTAATACAGAACGCCGGCCCATTGAAAATAGTGAATGGATACATATGCTTTTTAAATTGTTGAGTATGCCAGTTTCCCCACGATGTTTCGCTTCATCTCATAACAAATGGAACAAATCGTATTTAACTAGAAACTCCCTGAAATCGGAACTCTTACCAACGCGTCAACGCCACGAATAAGTGTCGAGAATATTATAGATTCTAAGCTATAGGAGATCTTCACATTTTTAATGAACTCAATATACTTATATCGTGTTGCACAGAATACTCATTGTGCTACAGACAGACATATATAGTACAACCAGAGAGTTAAAACTTAAAATTTTCTTGATACAAAAAATCGAAGTTGACACTATGTATGAACAGAAGATTGAACTCAGTATCTCACGAATGAGAGTCGAGAATAGATACCGCTAAGCTATCACCTGGTCTTAAATTATCACAGAGTGGTGATAGCCTAGTAGGGGTATCAATTCTCTATTCTATGTAGTTCGTGAGGTTGTGAGCTCAAATCCTCAGCCCATTGAAATTTGTACGTTTTTTTTAAATTTATCACTAACAAGAGTGTTCCAGACTTAAAATTGTTTTTTTTCTCTGTGTGGTGTCGGCCGGCTATAGAATAGCATCACCCCTCTTCCTGTGGATGTCGTAAAGGGCGACTAATGGATAACAAAGTCGCTACCATAAGCGCCGAGTAACTACATCACCTCTAAAATAGTGGACTCGCCAACCCGCTTGGCCAGTGTGGCGTTTCAAGGCCACACATCCCTCATACACAAGATAATGTGCATGAGGAGGTCTATGTCCAGTGAACGATAAAAGAGCTGGTTACAGTAACGGTAGCTATGGATTTTTCAATTATCACTAGCTCGGCGGTGAAGGAAAACATCGTGAAGAAGAAACCCTCATTTACAAAAATCTATACCATTTGTATCCACGAATCCACACTACGACCGCGTGGTGAATTATAGTCTGATATCTCCTAGTGATATACTAGGAGAGGTATGTGCCCTAAAGTGGGACGTTCTAAGCTGATATCGACATCGATATACGTGTCGGATTTTTTTTCATAACATCCAAATCGATTATAGAATCTTAATTAACACTTTTTAACAAATATTAACAAATACCATTATCAAAAAGTAACTACAATAAATTCCCTTCGACCTTCTCGTACTCAAGGATATTAATAGACACTTATCAAACTGTATTCTTTAGATGACAAAAGTCGTTCCTATTCAAATTAAATTAAATCTCAATTCGTGAGTTGAATGTGGAGGCTTCAATTGTGTAGGGCGCCTCACAGATAGAATCTCTTGAAGTTCGTCAAGGGTGCCACTTTGTTCCCGAGTTAATTACACTCATCTGTTAATTAAGAAAGTTATTTTCTTCGCAATCTTTGCTTTCATTGTGTCCTCTATTGCCTGCCGAGATATTGCATTTCACTTTAGCCAGTGATCAATTTTCATTTCTCCAGTAATTCCAGAAATTGATAATAAACATTAATTGTTCTCCTGTTTATATTTGACAGGTGTTTGTTACAGGTAGACAAATGTAAGTCGATTCCCTTGAAAAAACGATAATTAGTTTTAAATAATCACGTAGTCACTAATAAGGAGAAACCAAGAACCGTAAAATAACAGTGTAAAAAACTGAACTTTATCTTTGAGAACTTGTTTCTTATTTTATTACAGGTTACTAAAAGACTATTCAGAATGACTAGGCAGAGTAGTCAAGATATTTTTTAAGATTTGGTAACTACTGGTTTTTTTGATAACTACAGTTTCGACTCTCCGTCAATTACTTCTATTCCACATTTTTAAATAAATATGATTTTAATATATTTTATTATAATACTTAAGACTATATTTTGTTTTATGGATGAAGGCGCAGACGACCATACAGTCCACCTGATGGTAAGTGGATACTGTCGCCCATAGACATCCGCGACACATGCCAACATTATTCCAAAATGACAAACGTTGGCACACGCCCGGATGTACTGCCTGCCTAGATATAGGAATGGATTTGGAGAAAGGGTTGGGAAAATTGGGAAGGATAAGATGGGAATGGGCTCTGGCACATCTCACTCACTACGAAAACATGTATGTACATTAGGGAAATAAGATATTAGTAGTCATTAGTATACGTATTACATTAGTAGTTTTCTGTGAGAGAAGGGTTAACGTGGCTAGTCGAGCCACGTTAACATAAATACGACACGCTGGAGTGGAAAATCGCTTTACAAAGAGTAGGTAAAAATCACGGAGGACTTACAATAATAACATGCTCCGTGGTAAAAATAGGCTCCGTTTTTAAAGAATCCTGTTCGATGAAATATTTCAATATTTCACACATCTTATTGTACTGATATACAATAACCTATCTCGTTAGTACTATTGACGACCAATTAGTGGTAGTGCCGTGGAATAGGTCCCGGGTTCGATTCCCGGTCGGACTTGTTTGTCAAAAGACAGGTCATGACAGGTGTTTGTTCAGGTCTGGGTGTTGCACCTGTTGTGTTCGTCTTTGTATGTGCCTCTGGACCCACGGGAATCCTAGTGTGGGCCCTCGAGTGAGGTGTTATAATAACACCACACTCAATATTCAGCATCGTAGTAATATTACTACTACGATATTTATTACTACGATGCTGAATATCAATAAAACATATAACATTAATAAGCAACCTGATTTCGAAACCGACGATTTCTTCCAAATAATTGGGCTGCATACGAGCTTTTATAATTGATCACAAAATTGACAATAATAACAATATAAATTACGAATATAAAACAGTAAATACACAATATCTACGAAGATAATTGCGCTTTCAAACTTGAAAATTAATTAAACGTCTTCGAAGAGTTTCAAATATTTTGTTTCTAAATTTTCTATTGTTTCCTAATTTAACAAGTTATTATAATAGCAATCATGAAACAAAATTCGGCCTTCATTGGAAGGATGTGATCAGACTATCACTGAGAATTAATATTAATTAAAACGTTTCCCGATTCTTAACTTTCGTTCGTCGAACGAACATTGGCCAAGGAACTTTATTATCTGCTAGAGATCTGAATGTCGATTTTGTTTTTTATAGAAGTAGGTATTGATAAAGAGACGGCCGCGTTGACTCTTACTAACTATTGACACTGTAAAATTTATCTCGAAGTCAAAATGTACGAGTTTAAAGCACTTACTTTAAACTACCACTTGGTATCGCTGTTAGCTGAAGAAGCTGTTTTGATTGCTTCATTCAGTAATTTACACAAGTCGTTGTGAAGTATGTAGTGAGGTACTCATAAATTTTTATTAAAATTGCATGCGTTGCATCCACGATGCTTCCGCTTCGACGTCAGGCATGTTATTTACTAAGTTTCGTACTGTGTTTGTAGTTAATATAAAATCATTACCGGGACTGATGGACTTTTAATTCAACCTAAAGCCTTACATGAATACGCTACACTCACACATAATTTACATGACAAGTTTAAATAAAAGTATCTACCTATTAATATTTCCCGACACCCAACGCTCTCTAAATACAGCAGTGGTAAATTCGAAAACGCTTCGTAATATCCAAGTCGAAACTCACAAACTCGACAAGAAAATTTTATTCGCGGTCTCAGAAATTAAGTTTCGACTTCCAACTAAGTTCGTTGCGTACGCAAAAATGTTTTGCGAATAATTAATATCTGATTGGCCATTCATTTGCTGAACGAGGGAGTTTTGATTGCGACCGTCTTCATTTTGCTGTAAAATCAATTCGGTCTTATTCATTTTAACGTGATTTTAAACCGTAACCTGTATTCGGGTTTTTCTTCAAATGTCTTTGTGTGTCATCTTTTTTATGAAATTCTTCCCAGTTGCATGTAGCCTTTTACGCTTAGCTTTTTACAACTTTTTTAGCCTTTTTACAGGACATAGACTTCTTCTAGTAAATCACTAGAGGGTATCGGGCCATAATCCACCACGAGGGCTAAATGTAGATTGGTGGATACACATTATATGAAGACCGAGGATCCGGAGAACTCCGGAGAGGGTGTATTGTGCGTTATGCAGATTGTTGAGTATTATTAACGATGCATTATAATAGTTATAATGCATAGTTCTTTGCGACGGAGGCCCGTTGCCCCGTGAGCTTCTGCAACTGCCGCCAGCTGTGCCGGCATTAGCAGTCACCCTGTGCAAAATATTTGATTGCGCCCCTTCCTTGCGTCTACGCCCGTCTGGCTGTGTAGAGCGCCTCCAACTCATGATGGAGTCCGCCTCCGCCATGGCGCCTTTCGGGCCTCCGGCACCCTGTGCGGCCGCACGGGTCGCACACCCCTAAAGCCGGTACTGGCCGCCAGCTTAGCCGCCAGGCAACGCGCAGCATAAGGGACGGCATAAAGGAACATAATAAATGAAGCCTCAGCAGGCCGTTTTTGTAGTGGCAACCAACTACCAAGAGAGATTGTCCAAGGGCTTAAAAAGGTGGAACTGAGGTAAGAGAGATGTTTCCATTCTTCGACGATTGGTCTACCATTGCTAAAATTTACTCGTGACGTGACACGCTTGGTTTCTATACAATTCTACGAATTTGTGTTGTCTATGTTCTATGGACATTGAAAATTGTTACGTTGCTCTTCCGTTGTAGCACTTGTATCAGTCAGTACATGTGTCAGTACATACTGCTCGTATTTTCGGAAAGGACTGCAAATTCCCAACTTGCTACCCTAACACACTTCCACATCTTAATTTACCTCTGAATATGAAAAGGGTAACCATTGGACATTTATCCAAGAAAAACCTTTGTTTGTTAAGTACGAACCCTTTTCGACTCCAAATATTTTACTATTTTTATTTCTTTGAATGTCAAAGTGAATTACTTCTACCTAGTGAGCTGTTAGTCGTTTCCGATCACAGAAAATTGTAAAGGCTGGAAATATAATATTAAATGAATATCCAATGTTAGGCTAACAACGGTTGTCTAGAGCTAGACTATTCAACGCTAGAAGTGCAGGAAAGTTAAACTTTCGTCAGAAAGATGTAATTAGAAATGTAGGAATGATAAGATATGATATTTTTTAATACTTATTCATCCTGATTATAACCCTATAATCCTACGTCCGTTTTTAAATGTTGGATTATTTTTTTCTTAATTTTTATTTAATATTGCAATTGCAAGATTGCTCTATCCGCCGATTAGCACGTATCGTACACGTACACGTACCAACTCTACAAGTCCGGTCCACTATTAGTCGATTAAAAGTGCATTGTGCTAAGGTTTCAAACAAGTGTACCTAAATTTTAAAATGAACTTGCACAACACAAGTCGCGTATGACGTACGAGAGTAGATTAAAAATGTAATTTCCGATCCGTCTCGTCACTTCCTCGGCGAGAACAACGTCGGACAGTACACATGATGTATTATGTGCCCGTCAGGATAGGAATCGGGTAAAGAATGGTGTTGCCAGGTGCACTTTGTTACACAACAGGTTCAAATAATCGGGACCTAATAACATGGCCATATTTCTGTTGTAGTTTGTTGTAAAATGTCAATATTCTGTTGTGGTTGAAGAATAAACTGTATTATGATTTTGACAATGACTTCTATGTATTCTACTAGACAAGCAATGCAATACTAAAAAATTGTACATTACGTCACGGTCAATTGTCCACAAACAATACATACTATAATATAATATTAAAGGCCGGAGCGCCGCTGCGTCCCGCTGGTCGCTTGACGTACGAGTATATGAGGCCGATCGGCAGTGGCGCGTAGTAGGTATGTTGCGCGCATCCACTTTTTGACAAAGTTTACAATGTTTGTGACATGTAGCGGCTCTAGCTCATGTAGCGCCCGGGTGCAGGGCGCCCTCTAGTAGGCGTTTTGAACTCTTTGGAGGTGTCGCGAGCGGCGCTCGGCGCCCCCTAAGACCCTGCCCCCGTGTGCACCGCACCCCCTGCACCATAGGTAAAGCCGGCACTGAATTGAGCGCTCGACAGGCGCCCGGGGTGCACCGCACCCCTTACACCCCCTGGTAAAGACGGCCCTGGTTTGTGATTCATTTTCAAATTGTTATAGATTTGACATTTTCTTAGTATTATTTCAATAATATGATAGGTAAGTATAGCAAATTATATTACTATAATAATATTCATTGGAAGATTCGTGGGAATGATTGCAAATAAAACAAAAGAATTTTACATGTTATTAATCATCCGATTCGATTACAAATTTTGAGAAGAATTGGCGAGAAGTCAAGTGGTATAGTAATTTATTTAATTAGGTGTCTATACTAATATAATAAACAGGTAAAATTGTGTGTTTGTTTGTATGTTGGGGGTAATCTCTGGAACTACTAAACCGATTTTAAAAATTCTGCCACAAATAGAAAGCTACATTATCCGTGTCTAATATAGGCTATATTTTATTTTGAAATTTTGAAAAAAAATCTTATAAACCGAAGCGAAGCGAGGGCTGGTCGCTATTGGTCTATAAGAAGGGGGGACCCGTGCGGCGCACTCGCGCGGTCAGCTCCCTATGCAACGGATGTCAACGAAATTGTATGAGCTCGGCTTACTCGCGCGGTATCTAAATACCATTTTTAATTCATAACGTTTAAAACTTTCTGCCTACCTTATATTCTATCCGCGCGGTTCACTCGCGCGGTATCTAATAAGTAAATAGTATTTAAATTCATACCTTTTAATCTAAAATAAGCCTAGAAAAAAGTCACTACTTTCTCAACAGACATCCGAGGCAAGGAAGGTCAAAAGACGTATCGAAGAATCTTCCACCGAGAATGTAAACCGTCTTTCAAGTCTGAGAGAGTACGCATCGTAAGCGCGTGCTAGAGAACCTAGCCCCGAGCGCTCGCAGCGACTTGCCGAGCAAAATATTAGAACCACGCAGGTTCGCGATCGAGAAACTAGCGCCGAGCGCTCGCAGCACCTTTCCGATAATAATTATAGAATGACGCAGCTTCGCGCTCGAGAATCTAGCGCTGAGCGTTTACGACGGCTTTCGGCACAGAGGCTAAGACAACAACCTGGAGTGCGTAATCGTATTTCAGCTTTCGACAATAGATCGGAATATTGATTATGCTCAGCAGAGCTCTGTCCAAATTGGAGGGATGAATAAGATTTGCTCAAAATGCTCAAAATATAGGATTATATATTGTTATAGAATTATATACAGTAACGTATCTTATAATATAACGAAATATTGAGAAAATTTCCTTTGCGACGTTTTTCTAGATCTTGTAATATTTTATTAATATATAATTTCGAAAAAATATTAAACGACATATTTTATCTCATAATATAAACACTGTGAGGTGAGGTGTGGTGAGATGTGTTTAAACATAAGTATTAAACACATCTCACCTCACACAAAAATTCAATTTAAAAGCTAGTCCAGAATTTATAAGTCAAAAAGTCGCAAAGAGGGCGCATTTCTAACGCTCGCTAGTCACGCACAGAGGTGCACATAACAGTAAGAAGCGATTGCTTACGATATTGTTATTGCGCAGCGTTCCCCGTAAACATAACACGTAGCTTCACTTACCTTTTGCCGAGATTACGATGTTCTTGGAAAAAGGTGAGAAAATACAAAAAAAGTCACCAAGCAATGTGACCAGAGAATTATCTCAACAGTTGTTTATTTATGGAAGAATTGGTGGCTCAATTGATAGTAAGTGACGCCTGGTAATCCAGGCGTATTGAGAAAATGCGAATGCGCTGCCGCCTGTGTAGAATACAAGTAGTTCCTAGTTCTCTTGAAGAACTCCATGCATCGATTTGAGAATACATATAATCCCATATCTGACAACTGCATGTTGTAGCTTATGGAAATACCTGAGATGGCAGCATGGAGTTGTTTCACCTGTGCTGAGAGTCTTGCAAACCAAATTAACAATATACTTACGAAATTAGATAATTATATGACTATACTTTTCAAAGAATCACAGAGAAAATATTTAGGTATATGTCTTTAGACGTTAGTAAAGCTATCGTAAAGCGTTCGTAAATCTCTACATTTGTCTAAACAGTTTTTTAAAAACGTTCGTAAAAAGCGTAATTTCCGTTCCGACTGCCATCGGTTTCTCTTTTTTATAGAATAGATTTCAGTCGAGCGAGCAGGCCACATGATGGTAAGTGGTCACCGCCGCCCATGGACATCTGTAACACCAGGAGGCACTGCCGATCTTGCTGACTCCTGTTCACAGCTCTCTTAAAGAGCCTCATATCTTACCGTAATGGAAAAACCTTGGCTGGCAGTTCATTCCACAACTTTCGGGTTCGCGGTATAAAGTGTCTTATTGACCGCACTCTATGTTAAGGAAGTGCGGATAAACCGCACGACGATGACGAGTAGTAGTATGATGGTAAAAACCCGAAGTTCAATCAAATTGAACAGTTTTTTAGAATATTCGCCATTATATAAGCGGTAACGCAGATAGACGGAACATCTCTTCGGATGCTGAGCGCTTCTAGACCACATGTGAGAGTGGGACCGAGATTTAATAGATTTATGATGTTTCTCAATAAACTTCAATGTCACTTAGTATGGACAAATAACGATAATTTACTTACACCGATTGTAGGGATTAACCGTTATCATAATCAAGATATAAATTTAAAACTATAAACCATGATTGATATTGATTGGTATTACGCATCGGTCATATAAGATTAAAGCGAATAACAGGATTTTGGCTGTTCAACTTGCTTATTAATAACTGATCTTATCAATGTTTATTGTTTTAAATATAGATCTAAAGATAGGGGGATATACCTTTTTTTAACTCCTCATTACTGAAGCTCGGTGCTGTCCTTGGACGAATTATGGTCTATATGTATACGTAATTATTGATAAATAAAGTTTTCGAAAATGCAATACGGGATTAATTTGGAAGAAGGATTTTAACATTCTGTGCCAATTTTTTACCAAGAAATATTTTACATGACGTGTAAACCATTTTTTGAAAATATTTTACTATGACATATATGTATATTATATTTTTTATAGTAATATATGAATATAGTTTTTCTTATTTGAAGAAAAAAGTTGTTTTGAGGTAAATTTACTATAATTACCTATTCAATATTTAAGGTAATTTACTATAATTACCTATTCAATATTTAAGGTAATTTACTATAATTACCTATTCAATATTTAAGGTAATTTTGCTAAAAAGCGTTAGTTTTTCGGTGTATCTATACCACCCTTCTATATCGTATTTCAATTTTTCGCATCGTATTGTTGTATTTCAATAGACCATAAATACACCATAAAACTGTCGTTCCTATGAGCCGGTATTACAGCGATTTTTTTTATGAGCATACGTACCGTGATACATGCTAACATCTGTCCAGAATGACAAAGGTTGGCACACCATCTGATGCCCTGCACACCTATGGCGATTTAGGCAAAAAAATTGGATAAACGATTGGGAAAGTAGTGAGGGATAGGATAAGGAATGGAATGGGTTCTAAGGACAAGTGAAATGAATTTTGAAAGTTGGACGCAAACCGGTTTCGTAATTTTTCTGTCAACCAACTATCCCATTATATACACATTTGTTTAAAAATATGTTATCATATACAAGTAAAAGTATAATTGCTCTACAGTGTTAACATACAGAGACTACCCGTCCCGCTTAAACTAGACCGGCAACATCAGAAGGACTCGCTTCCTTTACACTAAAATATAGTACCTTCAAGTGTAAGTGCCTCAACATGTTCTTGGGAGGGGAGTAAATAAAATTACGCTGGCGAGTGGATCGCCAAGGTCAGTAATTCGATAAAGTAAAAAGAGGATGTTTGGCCGAGTAAAATTGATTAGTGGTTGTTTACACGATACAGTTGTTTGAAGAATACCTGACTGACAGTGTCCATAGTGTAATCAAACGATAGATATACCCAGGGCCGTCTTTACCAGGGGGTGCAAGGGGTGCGGTGCACCCGGGCGCGGAGCGCCCGGGGGCGCCTGTCGAGCGCTGAATTTTTGGATATTTCATTGAACTTAACGCCATTGCACAGTTTTATATACTTGTTACTTACGACAAATATGTATACAAATATGTAATATGACAAATGACAAATATGTTACGACAAAAAAAGTCATTAACAAAATAATATTTTTTTTACTTTTATTACGCTTTCGGCGCTTGTCATACCGCATTACTACACTACACAAATAACAATTTTATTTAATACAACACGCGCGCGGCAAAATCTCTAATCCAAAGAGAGTGTATGTATGTACGTTTGACACGTTGCCGCCCGGTAGCAAAATGATCTCTAAGTCAATAGAGTGTAAGTTCATTTGAAATGGGCGCGCGGCGCGGCACCTGTGCGTCTGTCATAGGCGAGTAATTGCGCCCTTTGACATTGCCGCCCGGTCGCCCGCACTTGAAGCAAAATGATCTCTAAGTCTAAGTCAATAAAGTGGAAGTTCATATAAGTAATATAAGTAATAAGTATAAAGTCTCAATTTATAAGTAATATTGACTAATTTACTTAGATAATTAAGACTTTTAAATCATTAAAAATATTATTAAAACTTAATAAAAAAAATCATACAGAGGATGTCAATAGGAAAGCCATCTGTCCCGATTTTAGACCATGCAGTGCCGGCTGTACCTATGGTGCAGGGTGTGCGGCGCGCAGGGTCTTAGGGGGCGCCGAGCGCCGGCGCGCCGCCCGCCCAAAGTGCCTACTAGAGGGCGCCAGGGTATTGATTGCACCCGGGCGCTACATGGGCTAGAGCCGGCGCTGGATATACCTGATCGATAGATATACTTGATATATATACCTATATATCTGTCAATAGATAATATTATCCTATAATGTCCACTGCAAGACAAGCCTCATTTTGTGTTCTCAATAGAGTATTGGGCCACACATCTACCATTGCATTGCGATCCTTTTGATTCTTGGACGGTCTCTCCTGTTTTACCACCAAACCAATGAATTAAACACCCTTGCGATGCGAGTCTAGAATTAGTACTTCTATGCTCTAGAATACTCTAGATAATACAAACATTTCTAGTTTTTTCCACAGATCTAATATTTCTGCTACTCTTCTATTCTTTTCAAATGTCATATGAACAAAATGCGATGTATCGAATGATATTAAATGATGGCATGCAATGTTTTTATGAATGAATTTAAGTACAACGCTTATTTGTTTCCGATGAACACTATGGTTTGTTACAAAATATTGTTAGAAAAACACACCCAGCAAATATCTCGTCAGGATAAGACACAGAAAAGTGTTCATAATCTTTCTCACTTTCGCGGCGAGCCGACAAAAATACCTGCCAGCGACGGTGTCATTAATCTAAGAC
Source organism: Sesia bembeciformis (assembly GCA_943735995.1). NCBI lineage: Eukaryota > Metazoa > Arthropoda > Insecta > Lepidoptera > Sesiidae > Sesia > Sesia bembeciformis. Next base: position 4,755,903 of record OX031029.1, on the reverse strand, counting down.
GGTCACACGGGACCTTGGAGGTAACGATTCCAGGGACACGAGCTGCGAACATCCGACTTCCGTATGTCGGAAAAGATATTTGAGCATCTCGCGATATCCCAGAATGTAAGTGATAATTGAGGACATTAAATCCGTATAGCTCTGGTCATATCGATATCTAGTCATATCGAGATGTAGTGATAATGGCTACCTAGACATTTTGAGAAAGAGACATTATATAAAACCCAAAAGTTATTAATTTATTAATCATTTTTAAATTTTTATGTTAGCAGAATGCATGCTCTTGCTTCATTTTCATCGATCGAGATCTCCTTAGACCGGGTTTGGTCGCAATTTGGTCCAGTTTAACCCCAGTAAGACACAAGTCTGTGCAATCAGCGCTAAGAAAGCTCCTAAGCTCCTTTTGTAGTGGAATCTCGATTTAAGAACATTCCTCATAAGATCTACGAAAATTTTGGGATCCTTGGCGTCGATATTTCGAGCAAAGTCGACAGTGCACCCGCAAGCCCGCTGGTGTTGCAGGTGTCCATGGGCGGCGGTGACTTACCATCATGTGCTCGCTGCTCGTTGCTCGCTTTTTTTTGACGTTCCTTTTCGCTGTCATATAACCCTATTATTTATGAGAAAATTATATTTAACTATTCTCTATTTGGCGTCGTTAAACTTAACATTCGATATTTATTTTCGACTACAAACTAAACATATTCCACAACGATAGTAGTCACAGGCTGCGTTCGTATACTCATCAACAGTGTACTATAATTACTTTTAGACTTCTACATTTTAGACTTTATACTTATGATATTAGATTTCTTAACTATTCTAACAGACTAATTTTCAATGCAACTTGTTCCTGTACATACATGTTTGTCAGAATTCTCAAATTCAAGTTCAAAATTCAAAAGTAGGTAAAACATGCCTTTGCTCGTCGGCGGCCGCAATGTGCTCAGGTGGCGTCATTTGCCGCGGCCTCGGGTTTCAAGACATAAAGGCCTTGTTAACTTGCACCGACTGACTAATGAGTTATGAGAGTAAGTTTAACCGTGCGTATTCTCTAACCAACCACTATATGTTTTCATTCTGTTTACATTGGCTTTTATAAACGAGTAGCAAAAAAACACTAAATGAGCAGTAAATTGTGATGCTCATAACTATCCATTTGTCAATAAAATTGTAATACACAACTACCCATTTGTGAATAATTAAACTGAATAATTTTAAATTACAAGGGATGTCACTCAGATCAAATCAAAAGGAGGAAGATACGTTACTCACTTACCGCGCGTGGTTCTACAAAACCGAGTCCAATGGACCTGCTTCGTTTAGTCACCGAACGGCGGCTTGCTTACACGTGATACGCTCACACGGTGAACACAGTTTTGTAGTGGAAAATACATTAAAAAAATGCCTCCTGTGAATTTTTTCAGTGCACAAATCACCCAAGAAGCAAAAACAAGACTCATGGAATCACTTTTCATGCGTATACCAAAAAGTAATAATTTGTAAGTTTTTTAAAATTATTAGTTTACATTCCGCCATTAATGAGTGAGCGAGATAAAACTATACGAAACATATGCAAGCGACAAAAATTACTTTATACCGCGAACCCGTAGGCTGTGGAACGAACTGCCTCAAGAGGTCTTTCCATTAAGCTACGATATGGGGTTCTTCAAGAGAGTTGTGAATAGGATTTTGCAAGGTCGGCGGCGCGCCCGCATACCCCCTGGTGTTGCAGATGTCCATGGGTGGCGGTAACACTTACCATCACGTGGGACCGCTTGCTCGTCCGCCCACTAGTATATATAATAATTTAGCTTGTCTCACTCTTGCTGCTGTCTAAACTCATCGCTCTATCTCTGTCTTTCGGTGTCGTACAATGTGATTTCAGTTATAGCTGAACGAGTTTGTGTGTATGTAATTGTGCATTTGAGCCTATTTTCAGTTGAGGCAATGTAAGAACGTACCATATCTTCCCCTTTTGCTTTGATCTAAGAGATGTCATCACAAAGTTATTATTGTTTATTATTGTCAACTTAACAACCCACCATCGATTTGTTGATCATTCAATACTTTCTCCTGTTCATTTAATTATTTTTCGTTTATATTTACTACTAATTCTGAAAACGGAGCTTCCACGTTTGGTAGTTGTAAGGCTATTTTGTCGGTAAAACTTTCCTTATGTACTGAAGTTCATATTCCTCGTCGACGTTTGTTCGTTGTTATAATGTTGCTAAGCGATATTGACCCTAAAAGGGTCTTATTTTTTTATAGATAGAAGGCCCCAGATGAGTGGACATTTCACATGTTGGTAAGTGAATACTGATTTCCGTGGACATCCGCGATATATGCCAACATCAGTCCAAAATGACAAATCTTGGCACGCCTTCTGATGCTCTGCCGCTGCTTACTTGTAGAGATTTAGGAATGGATTCGAAGAGTGTTGGGAAAATGTTGAATGGAGAATATAAAGGGACTTAGAGTTTTCTTCATTTTCCTTGTGGGATGGAGAAGGACGGATAGTCTATACCGCACTTATAGAATAAGTTTATGAATAGCACAAGAGAGTACCTACCTATTAAGGCGTTTTTAATATCACCTACTCCAAAGAACTGGGATCTACATTCATATATTCCGTGACAAAATATAAAAACACATTTCCGTTTACAACCACCATCCATTAAAGTGTACTGAATCATATGGCTAAGTGATAACTAGCTATGTATTTGCTAACTTTACCGGACTACATAAAACCACTGTAACATACTGCGGTAAAACTAAGCACGTGTAGAATGACATTGGCCGCCCTTGACCTACCTCGGGCCCTTCAGCCGACTCACCGGTAACAATAATCGTAACTAGAGTAATGAAGTTGGAGTTTTCCTGGCCGGTCATTACTCCGTCATGTTGTTTTTAATTATTTTGAAACAAAATATTTAACTTTCCACAGTTTGCTTAGGAGTTGTAAATTTCTTGACTAAGGTTCCCAAAGTCCATTAAAGCAACTGTATTCTCTAATGGAGAGTCAACATTAAACAGTTTACAGTTTTTGGTTTCAAATTTAAAGTTATTTAAAGGACAGAGGAAGGAGTGGTAATACTCGTGGTAAGTAGGTACAATTTATTGTGTAAACCAGAGGATACAGTGAAAGGAACAAAAAAGTTTAAATAAATAGGTACCTATTCAAAATGTGGGCCTTGTCGCTAAAGAAAATCTCTTCCAGGCAACCTTTGGGCGGGAGGAGATAAGAATAATAGGTAGATGGTGCTCATATCATAATTACTAAAAACAAATATGTAATAAATATGTGTTTATCTACACTTTTGGCAACAATACACTTTACAGAAATTAAGATCTTCCAATTTCGAACAAATTTCATTAATAGTAACAAAAGATCAAAAAGCTCCACAACTTTTGTTATTTTTTTTTCTAAATCGTATAGAAAACAGCTAAATCTTTTTTTCATAGACAAATGAAATGCACGTAATGCAGGTAGACGGGTCAGACACACTCTTAGTGTGTCAACTCTCCTTTCCGAGAATACCGAGTAGGTGTAAGTGCTGACTTAATGTTTGCGTCTTGTGACACTGTTGTAGCCCGATCGATATTGTAGTTGCCTGATATATAAAAAGTATTAGTTAGTGTAGAACATTAAGTGGAAATGTTAGTTTGTAATATTTCTTTGTCATTAGGTTTCATGATTTAGTTTATCGCGGCTGTGAGTGTCAGTATCGTAGAACTACCAAACACTTCCATCCGGCATCGCTTCCAGGAATTAGACCTCCATCGCAGCACTGTCGAACGGATATTAACTAAAAATTTGCAGCTTTGTGCTTACAAGATCCAGCTTACTCAGGAACCGAAGCCTACAGACCATAGACAGCGTAGGAACTTTACCAATTGAACCTTGGAACAGTTGCAAGTTGACTATGAATTTTAGAACAAAATCATTTTCAGAACAAAAATAGTGACGAGGCGCACTTCCACCTCAACGGCTTCGTTAACAAGCACATAACGTTAACGTTCCCGGAACTGGCCGCCAATGATTTAATGAAGTTTTGATTTAACTTGCTTAGATTTCTTTCTGTGGGATTTTTTGAAAAGCAAGTTCTATACAAAACCACCCCGATACGATTGAAGATCTCAAACACGAAATTGAACGCCAAATTAACGAAATTCCGCAGTTCTTAATCAAACAGTATTCTGAAATTTCGTCAAAAGAGTCCATGCCTGCCAACAAAGGTAGTCATTTGCCCGACATTTTATTTCATGTGTAGAATTGATCTCTTTATGTAAATAAAGATTTCTAGGAAATTCATTCAATTTTATTCTTGAATTTTGAATAAATGTAAAAACACCACAAGTTCTTGTTGAGACACCCTTTACTTCTTGTTTCAACTTCCTTGTTTTATATTGGCATGCTTTCACGTTTATTCGACACTAATTATTAGACACGCTTTCACGTTAATTTGAAAGTGAAAATATCGTTTATTGTTTACTAATTATCCTCCTTGGCTCAGATGGTATCACTATTCCGATTGGGCCAGTTAAGTGCGCTCAGCACTCCCAATTTGGGTATGGTATGGATGTCATAATTATTTGCAGTTTTTAATTGTTTTCGACGTATACGTATACGTATACGTAAAGGGATATACCTTTGTATATGTGGAGTTATTTCTTTTATCTGGAGATTCTGATCTGATTTTCCAGTATTTTCCGGTTTCTATTTATGTCTACCGATTTTCCGGTAATTTTTAAAACCTTTGTAAAGCCCTGTTGGCAAAGGTTGCAAAGAAACAAATGCCTTTGTACAGACGTATTCACAATCATCTGTTAGGTTATTAATTATAGACCTATCCCTAAAACGGCACAAACACCAGTTGTTCGCAACTTCCCCCCTCCCGGTTATTGGTTCACCATTACATTAATTAGTGTGCCGGGTAACGATTGATGAAGCTACGAAATTCATTCAAAGTAGATATTTGATTTTTGGAGTGTTCGGGGTAACGGCCAAGATAAATAAAACTGCTTCTTAAATAATTATTTTCAGATGAGCTTATATTTAAATTAACGCGGTTCCCAATTCCAAATATCTCGGCTAAGCCGTGAAGAATATTGAGTGAGACAGATAAGTAAAACGTTGTAAGAGACAAAAGTTTTCAATTCTTTTTCTTGTAATCTTTTCTTATACATGTATGTATTGCAATTATCGCATTGTGTCAGTGTCAAGTTTTCATCTTAATTAAAACCTCGTCAATGGCCAGGTGCTTCGAAGTAAGTTAGGATTAGCTCAGTAAAGTGATAGTAGATTTACTGAGGACAGAAGAGTTGGATGGATTCTTTGTAAGCACACGAAAAATGCAGTTTTTATTTAATTATCACAAATATTAGACACTTTGAAGTTTAATAAACTATCGCTATCAAACCACAAAACCCATAATACACAATTTTTACAATAAGTTAAACAAAAACTTGACTTCACTTTTCGAGTTCATCTGTGTGACTTGACTTCACTTGTAAATGTAAATTGTAACTTGTGAATGTAAACTTGAATTTGTAAATGTAAATGTAATAATGTAAATAGTACCTACTCTACGTCTTCTGCTTGCGGCGGTCCGTGCACATCTGTCATCAGTAAATTTAAATGATTTCATCTAAATTTACTTATACGAAAGATGAATGTAGCATGAATGTATAAATGAAAGTTACTAAACGTTTTTAAACAGTTTTTGTAAAAACCATTTATTACTTCATGGCCGTAATATCCATTTGGCTTATACGACCATAGAAAAGGGGGGTTTTAAGACCATTTAAAACGTAAACAAACTGCTTATACATCCTAGGCAAAAGTTAATCTGTGAAAAGATAAAAAAAAGTGCGTAGTAAAAAGCATTTATGCGAATATCGTCATTTTTTAAATATACAGTTCGACAGAACGTAAAAAACTGAACAAAGTTATGAACTTTCGTCAAAATGGCTTTTACGCCGATTGAATCGCAAGGTGTCGATATGTATATATTAATCTTATATTATGCATTATTTATACACTACCGTTTATCCTATACCACCGAAAAGTGTTATGAATGTGTATAAAAACAAATGTATACATATTAACGTAATCGCCGCCATCTATGGACACCTGCAACGCCATCCCCTGGTTGCGAATGCGCCGATGACCGTGCATGATTACCGGTTCGCGATATAAAGTCTCTCGAAGACCGCACATCGAGGTATTTTAATTTCTTATTGCGAAATCATATAGAGGACTGCGATATAGCGACATTAACAGCATTAATTAATTGGTTCAGCGGTAACCATATAATAACCATTATAGCATAATATATTATATAAATTATATGTTATATTTTATATATTTATTTTTTTATTTTTTTTATTTTAGCCTTTATATTTTTATAAGTATTTATTCATACCTACGTATGTATATGTAGGTATACGCTTGTATCAAAACCGCAGTGTGCTGTGTTGTAATATGAATGTCGTTCCAATTTACGAGTGGCATAGTCGCACGACGTTGATCTATTTCTTTATGAAATCAAGGTGATCTATTTGCTTCTCCAAAACCCTGTTTTAACAAATACGCTGTCAGTTACCAAGTTTTACCTATTATAAACTCGATACAATCTCAATCGATCCGGCCTTCAGAAAACCGGTGTGCTTTGATGAGTTACAGACATTTCAAAGTGAAAAATTCTTTTTACACCTACGAATTGCTGTTTTTCATAAAGCAACTTTTTAGGGACTGATTTATGTCGAAATTGAATATTTTATGACGGGACGATATCCTTTACTTTTCCCTTTATAGAATGTTTCAGGTGTTAGTGTTTTAGGTTAGAAGTTTTTTGTGAAACAATTGGGCCCGAGAACATCTAGAACGAGATGATGTGTGTAATCAACGGAAAACGATTTGTTTAATAGGAAAATTAATTGTTTAATACTGTGCGACTCTATTAGTTGTGACGTGTACTGAAGACTGTTTATTGTTGAATGATCTTCCTCTGGATCATAAGGGTTCCAAACTTATTTTGATTACTGCCCCCTTTTCATAAAAACACATACTCTGTGCCCACTGTAGTATATTATTTATATTAGTAGAGAAAAAGAAGTAGTAATGCACACAGTTTCTGTAGATTCTGTAGAGATTCACACCCCTTTGAATATTTTTTACGTTCTTCATGTTGCTTTTTACCAGCTTCGGAAAACACTAACACAATTCAAATCTTATACCACAAAAATGAAACACATCACACACTGGTCTAAAAAGTTTCACAGCCAATCAGATTTAGATGCTTTTTAATTAAAACAGTTTTCTTTATTGATTATTATTTTCTTAAAGATCACATGAATTGTATTCTTTTTTAATTTAATTTAGGTATTACTTATTGCTTACATTTGCATGTCCTTGATTATGGGTGGAATATTGTATTGAATATTGGTAACTATTTCTGTATCCATATTCGGAAAATGATTTGAATTTAAATTTTGAATCCTGTAATTGTTCGCCGAAATATACGTTTTGCGTCTTCAAATATTACAAAATGAACTTGAAACGAATAAAAGGTCATTGTCGCGGTTCAATAGGAAAAGAGACAAAAGCCTTCATTCAATTCTTGTAACCGTGTATTTTACCTTCTCTTTACTATATATCCGCCAATGCGTCATTGTCATTATAATATTATTGGGGATAAGAATGTATATTCCCATATCAATGCGAGAGGTGATATTCAGTCAATCTATACTCTATCTATACTAATATAATAAAGAGGTAAAATTGTGTGTTTGTTTGTATGTTGGGGGTAATCTCTGGTACTACTGAACCGATTTCAAAAATTCTTTCACAAATAGGAAGCTACATTATCCGTGTCTAATATAGACTATATTTTATTTTGAAATTTTGAAAAAAAAAATTGAAAAAATAAAATTTATAAACCGAAGCGAAGCGAGGGCGGGTCGCTAGTTTAATATAAATACAGTCTGTTCCAATAAAAAGTACAGGCGATTCCTATATGAAATTGAACCAGAATAAACACATGGCCTCATTTCTCATGAGTTATCTTCATTTTGTCGCCCAATAAAAAGCGAACTAGTTGTAATTAAACGGGATATTAATACAGAACTAGTGAGATGCCTTGGCGTCGGTATGCCGATATTGCGAGCCGGTATTGGTGATCGTTCAAGTGATACGGAATGTTCGGGATAGCTCTAACAACATTAAGTGAGTCTCCTGCCTTAATTTTTTAGGTCACTGAAGAAGTGATAGATTTCCTATGACCAGTTTCTTTTTTAAATTACGTATTTTTTGCGGCTTAGCCTCTCAAGAATCACTGTACGTGTATAGTTTATGGCGAGCGTTAAAGGCGCTTAACCAATAACAGTGTGTAGTGTAACGAGCCTAAGGTCTTCCCGCGTAACTTTGAGAGTACAGTGCGGGATCGGCGAGAATTGTTCAGGTAAGTGTCGATACCTGGTGAAAGTGTTGTCTAAAGATCGGTGTTAAAGGTTATAGTTAGGAGACGAGAACGACAACGTCTACGGAGAATTTCGGCCAGTAAAATTAAATATGAGTTATTAAAAATGTTGCGTTCATTCTTATTTCCGGTGGCTTTTTCATCCCATTCTCTACCACACTTTACTCTGTCGATTAATCTTGCGAGAAGTGAATCAATCCCCAATTCAGAAAGAGTTTTGCCATTTCAATAAATTGTTTTTTTATTCGACATACGATATTAAGAGTTGATCTCAAGCTGTCTAGATAGCATTATGACTGAATACGGAAAGTACCTAAGTGGCAAAATGACTAGATCTAATCGGACTTCTGGATTCTAATCGGATTCGTTTTCCACAATTTTTCTGTGAAATTACAATACTTTGAGGGTTTCACTAATACGCAATAAAATTGTGCCTAAAAAGTGTGCATGAATCTCATTTCTATGTCGAGGTGTGGCAATTGTAAAATGATTCCGTATCGAGCTCCTGGCCATTATTATATTAGTACCTTTAAGCATTACTTTGTTTCGGATTAAAAATACTTTAATTATTACTAATTATTTAATTATTTCCCCATAATTACTTTGAATTAAGTTGAATTCAACATTTTCATAGCTACTTTTTTCTGATTGAAAAGAAAAGGTATAAATAATATATGTATTAGGCAAGTAATGTGAACACGTTTCTAACTTAATTCATCTAATAGTTTATTTGATAAGACACACGTAGGTATCTCTAATTAATTGCTTATCAGACGTCGTGATTCGGTTCGTGTCAATTTACATATCAAACTACGAGTTATGTGCGAGTTATATCGACATAGTAATTACTAGGAGTCTACAATTTCAGTTTAAGTTTAGAATTACAGTTATAATTTTTATTAAGGAGTGCATAATGATTGTTTATGATCTCGGGTTTATACGTCCCACTGTAAGCTGTAAAATACATGTAAGCTGTCCCTTGTAATCAGGAGTGGGATACGGGTCATAACATAATCCACCTCGCTGTCAAAGTCAGAATATTGGTTAGGTTACATACATGCCTAGATTAGGCAATGTCTAGTAAAACATTTATCAAAGTTATTAGGTAGGCATTCGTGTTCTAGATACGGCGGAGCTAGACATGTATCAAAACATATGAATGGCATATTTAGGTATACAGCACGTATTCATGAAAGTCTAAGAAGATATAGCAATATATTTATTTAAATTCTAAGATTTTTTTACGGGCGAAGGCGGCAGACTAGCATACAGTCCACCTAATGGTAAGTGGATTCTGTCGCTCATAGACATCCGCGATACTTGCCAACATTAGTCCAAAATGAACAAACGTTGGCACGCCCCCGGATGCGCTGTCTACCATTGGAGATATAGGAATGGATTTGGAGAAAGAGTTGGGAAAATGGGGAGGGATAGGATGGGAATGTGCTCTGGCACATCTCACTTACTACCGAAACACGTACGTGCATTGGGGAAATAAGATAAAGTGGGAAATGCAGTACATTTTAAGGTAGTCTTCTGTGAGAGAGGGGTAACGTGGCCAGTCTAGCGCGCCCAGTAGCTGTCGGATTGCAGCGTGCACTCTCCCCCTCACAACTCAAAATTATTACAACCGAGAAAATAGGTGGTAAAAATACATTTGTTTAAACATTAATACATTAAAATATCTAATTCAATAACTACGTCCATCACTTTGACAAACGAACGGGTATCGCTAAGGGCCCACAGAACCCTAATAAATAAAATGAGAGAAAAATCGGTAGCGTGCAAACGGTGCGAGTAGAGATGGGCATTGGTATGAGTAAGAGTGAGTCGCTTGACTGAAATACTTTGATTATACTCGTTAAATTTTTGAGTGACTCGAAAGAATTTACTGTAAAACGTTGCTATCTATTGACTAGTGAGGAGATTTAATTTACAGGACTGGTTGGATTAGAGAGGCCAATGTCTTCAGGTTAAGATAAGAAACTACCCTTAAACAAACAACGAATGAAGCGTGTCGACGCGCGACGCTATATGTTCATGCTGTTTTTTTTTTCTAACGCTTCGTCTCACTAACACTAAGAGGTCCTCTAGATCATCAATTAAATTGGGCAATTATAAGGATTGATCATTGTTTTTGATCGTTTAGGAAGTGTAGTGAAACTCGTTTGGGTGGAATGCGCGATTCAATAATATTGTGCAATAACATTATTGTAGGTCTATGGGACGCTTTATGTAAATAAATATTCTCCTGATCTCAATCTAAAACAGCCAATAACCGACACTTGGCAATACCACTTTATACGAGATGGTGATTCGTATTTACTATGTTAAATATACCGGACCGTTCCCAGTAGTCTTACCAGATAGTTCTATTAGTAAGACTATTAAGAATAAATAATGACAGTAGTCTTACTATAATAAAATAGATTATAGATTTTATTATAGTATATAGATATGGCATGCAAGCTCTCTGGGACAGGCACTGGGGAGTCTAATATTCTCTTGGTTTGCCATTTATCATTGTCTATTCGTGTTTTAGTTTATTTTTGGTAAGACTATCGCGAACAAATTAAGATCAGCGTAGTCTTAATATTTATAACTAAGGGGATTTTTTTTCCAATAGCCTTACTAGTAGAACTATCTGGTAAGACTACTGGGAACGGTCAAATCTACCGGCCCTGCTGTTATCGACCTATGGCTGATAGTATGGTGAGGTCTTATACTCGTATCTGAATAAGTGCTTTTCTCATTTTCATTTTAAAATGGTCAATAACCGACACTATACGAGTGCAACACCACTCTCTACGAGTCGGTAATCCGTATTTACTGCGATAAATCTACCGGCCCGGCTAAATTTACTGCTTCACTCGATGGATATTTATAGAGAGCAGTGATTTTTAATTGTGTGATCATTATGTGAACAATCTTTATAGCGTTTCGCTAATTTCCACTACTGATTTTATAAAGCATAAACCCCATCGCGAACTAAACAATTTACTTGTTTAGTTCTTGATGCAGTTGCAGCTTAGCTTCCCTGCCTCCTCAGTAGAAACAAACTATGAAAATAACTTAAATTTAATGTATTATGTGAATTAAGCTAAACTCTAAATATAATAACATACTTCAGTTGGCATTGGTAATTTATCTTCATCCACTCTACAATTCCGAAGAACGTCGAGAACTATAGACACATTTTTTAACCTTTTGTCCTTTTATAGGATAAAATATATGTGTAATGGCGGGCCGTGGTTGAGGCCTATAAATAACATAATTACTAACTCGACATAATCGTCTGTGTAATTCTAAATTTATGTTCTAAAAACCAGATCAGTTCTAAAATCCTATCGAACATAACGAAAACTGTAAAATAATGAGGCTACGATTTTAGTTTTGTTATATAGGGGAAGGTTGCTATGATTGGACCACTTAACTTCAGGACGTCATATCCATTAAGTTTGAGTGATAAAATAAAACCGGTTTATGATTTTTATGTCTTTTGAACTTTATTAATGGTAAAATTACACAGTTGTAATTCAAGTTAACAGTTTTAGAGATAAATTAAGAAAACTATTTCTTTGGCAAGTGCCTTCTTTGGACCAAGGTTGCCTTGGTTGGACCACTGGGTTGCTATCAATGGACTTAGAACAATTTGTACTAAAGGTCCAATCAAGGCAAGGCATGATAAATCAACCATATTAATGAAATTCAACATTAAAGATATTTTAAGAAAGAAATCATAACTTAATTATCTTAACCAACATTAAAAATTAAAAAAAACAAATAAACAATTAAAATACGTTTGACACATAATACGAGATCAACAAAATGTGAACGCCTTCTGATTTGCTTTTTGAACAGCTTTTTGATTAATTCCATCTAATCTTCATTTCATGCAGCGCCGGCTCTAGCCCATGTAGCGCCCGGGTGCAATCAATACCCTGGCGCCCTCTAGTAGGCTCTTTGGAGGCGTCGCTCGGCGCCCCCTAACACCCTGCGCCCGTGTGCGCCGCACACCCTGTACCATAGGTAAAGCACTGATTTCATGTTGCCTTTGGGACACCATACATTCGACTTGCATCATTTAAACCAACTCTTTTTTTTGTTACTGATTCATTGATCAACTTCGTACTAGTCTCATTCCACGCGTAATACATTCGTTTATAAGGTTAATAAATTATGAGTTTAAAAAGTCCCCATGTTTGGACTGGTCCGATGATGGAGACACCTATGTGGACCATTGATAGCAACTAGGTATACAGTCGATTTTTTTTAAATAGGTAAACAAATAGTCAAAACTTATTGTTATAGAAGTAATCACAAATAAACTTGCAAATGTTTTAGATCAGTACACTTAAACAATCGTCCTCAGGCGTCTTTTGGGATGCATCCCAGAAAATCCAGACGTGTGGCAATGATAGTAGGGAGATAGAGGCTCATAGAGTATGGTAGGTACCTACTGAGTATGTTAAAATTTAAAACATAAATTCGTAAGCTTTACTGTTAACGTATTAGTGATATTTAGACATAGGTATTTACATTCAATTGATTACAATTGATTAAATCAATTTGCGCATGGCTTTTTGATAACCTTGATGTTACCAAATCCAAATTATGATCTTTACTTTCATGACGCATGTCACGTGTTATGAACATTCATATTTAATGCTATGTTAATACCTTTACAACGCATTAAATTACATTGTTTTTCAAACAATTTAAGATTTTTATTGATAATGCAGTTTTGAAGTAAAGCGCCTCAAGGTTATTGGTCGATTGAAAAAAGTACCGGAATAATCTATTAAAAATCAATAAGAGATACCAAAAAATTACCGAAACTTAGAAGCCGATTGGTCTATTCTTATCATACGTATGTACAGTAGGTGTTAGGTGTGTTCACCTATTGATGTTAATATCGCACACAAAAACAAATTTTACACAAGAATAATAATCACATAAAATATTTGCACGTAGCCCTTACTAATCTTTCACTTTATTTAATTAATTTTTGGGTATTTTATCTAAAGGAAGTTTGTAGATATTTGCAGATAGGTATTATTAGGTATTTCAATCTATTACGTTTTAATCAATTATTTATTATTTATAAACTTAATTGCTTGTTATTGTAAAATTGGAGCTTAACGCTTTGAGGTATTACCTAACCTGCAATTTAAGCTGCATTTGGGTTAGGAAGTGCAGTTAAAGAAATATAAATGTAAAACTTAAAAGATAACTATAATAATAATAATTATAATAACTATTATAAAATGTCTACCAAATACCAAATAATACCCAATTTTTCGTAGAAATTTGCTAAATAAAAAGCCTAAAATTGCTATTTATACAAAAAAACTTAATATTATATGTTAATTAACGCAGAATCATTAGCAAAACCCAGGGTTCCAGAGTTCGGCAAAGGTTCAGTTACAACCTGTATATGTTAATTGAATCTTCCGGGCTACTTGGCCGAGGTCTTCTGGAATCTCTTCTCTTTCTTCCAACTTTCGGAGAGATGTTATTTCTTCGGCTTCTTGAGCGCAACTCAGTTGCGAAGTGAGTCCGAAAGTGAACGCAGCCGCCACTGAAGATGTCAACCGCAGTTGTTGACGAAACGTTTGGAAGAAAGAGAAGAGATCCCAGAAGACCTCGGCCAAGTAGCCCGAAGTTTCAATTAATATGGACACCGGCCGAGAAAGCCTACACTTCACTATAACCTGTATATGATTTAACAATTACGTATATATCATTTCATTCTACATATATGTGTACATACATATAAATATCACATGAATACATATAAAATAACTAATAATAACCGTGTAAGTTATAATATAAGAATAAAAAAAAACACTCAAATATTGGATGATATTAGGAATATACATTAACCCATTTAAAGTAAATATTTCGGCATAGAGAAAAAGGTTGTAACCTCGATAATGCGTATTATGTGTTTAATACATAAAAGTATAATTTACTTATTTAGTTTCATCTCGTCGAGACGGAAATTAATTAATTCCTAGTTAATTGCGGCCTGATGGGATAAAATCTAGACGAACCTAAAGCCGAGAAGTAGACGTATTATTATAAACGTCTATTTCAAAAGGTATGAGTATAATGAACAGATGCTACTTTATAAGGGTTATTTTGCTTTACACATCTAGGTACATACACGTTTTGATCCATTAGTTTCTGTGTAATTTTCTTAGGTGTAAGTATGTAGCTTGGGATTTTAGCCAGGCGATTTTGCTTCCATCTGTTGCAAACTAAATCCAAAGCAGATTTATTTATGAGTCCTATATCAGTCTATAACGTTTCACTGCAGAGTCCATGCCTCCCCTAGTAAATCAATAGAGGTTTTCGAGCCGTAATCTACCACGAGGGATGAGATTTTGTTTTTTAATTCTCAAGCATGCTAGGTGATGGCACGCCTGTCATGTCTTATTGTGTCTCAATACAGCAGGCAGTATTGAGGGGGAGAGTGCACGTGCAATCCAACAGCCGCTGGGCGAACTCGACTGGCTTTGTTACCCCTCTCTCACAGAATACTACCTTGAAATGTACTGCATTTCCCATTTTATACTATTCCCCAATGTGTGTATGTGTTTTGGTAGTGAGTGAGATATGCCAGAGCCCATTCCCATCCTATCCCTTCCCACGTCCCCAACCCTTTCTCCAAATCCATTCTTTCATCAACAAAGGTGGGCAGCGCATCCGGGGGCGTGCCAAAGTTTGACATTTTGGACTAATGTTGGCATGTATCGCGGATGTCTATGGGCGACAGTATCCACCAGGTGGACTGTATGCTTGTTTGCCGCCTTCTATATAAAAAAGGCAATGTTAAAAACTAAACATCGAACAAGGTAAATATGCGTTTATGTTTCAAGTAAAACGTGTCAATTAAACCACTTTTCCGTTATTCGATGCTTATTATTGAAACGTTTGTTGTCGCCGAATAATGGTATGATATCTTTTAAACGTGTTACATAAATATAACTTACTAGCTGTGCCCGGCCACGCGTTGCTGTGGCTGCCCAACAGATGGCGCTAAGGGTGGACAACCCTTATCACTAAGGGGTATGAAAAATAGATGTTGGCCGATTCTCAGGCCTACTCAATATGCTCACAAAATTTCATGAGAATCGGTCAAGCCGTTTCGGAGGAGTACGGGAACGAACATTGTGACACGAGAATTTTATATATATAGAGAGAGAAGAGAGAGATAAGCGACCCGCCCTCGCTTCGCTTCGGTTTATAAGTTCTTTTTTTCAAATATTTTTTTTTATAATTTCAAAATAATATATAGCCTATATTAGACACGGATAATGTAGCTTCCTATTTGTGACATAATTTTTGAAATCGGTTCAGTAGTTCCAGAGATTACCCCCAACATACCTACAAACACACAATTTTACCTCTTTATTATATTAGTATAGATAAGCTATACATGTGGACATTAGGCCACAATAGAATGTCAGCGTTTCTCTTCGATCAGTGAAGCATCGTGCTAAGGTGGGGACATATTTTTTTGCCACATTATGAACCTACCCTCTTAGTACAATATTATAATTACTGTCCAAATGTATTTATGTGTGTGTTCTGTGTCACAAATAAGTGTTGGCACTTATTTTCTTTCTTTCTTTTTTACGGTATTCCAAAACGCCGCCTCTCCTTCCCCGCATTTTGTATCGAAAATGTCAACGATTTTGCGCAATGCATTTACTTAATTGGTGTGTGGTGTTTCAAGTTGATTTCGAATATCATAAGTACACAGCTTCGCATCGTTATATTTGTAGTGTGAAGCGAGCAGCAATGTAAACATATCCTAGAGCTCATCAACTCGAGATTGGCTGTACTAATTATATCAACTCGGTAGTGACACGCTCCTCGGGCGTCGATGCGAATGACGAAATCAGCTAATATTAATCTTATACTTTGACGAACGCAAATATTGTTCGAGGAACTCGAATAATACTTAAATTCAGTTATGGAATTGAAAGCCCAGCGTGTTATATTCCATAGTTGCCTACATATATCCTGAAACTGAATACTACATGTCATTATACTTCGTATGCGTTTGCTTTCGTCAGAGTTGTCCTGATTATTCAATATGTTGGATAAATGCGCGCTACCTTTTTTTTATGGACGAAGGCGGCAAACGTGCATACATACCACCTGGTGCATACAAACATCCGCGATACATGTCGCGATACATACCTGTCGTGTCTCTTAATGTCATGTAATTATTTAGAGCAATTACATACAATATTCGACCATTTTAATGATAAGTATCAATAGTATTCACCATAGTATTTGGTGAACTGGTCACAAATTTCACTGATTATTCAACGTTTCTAATATTTCATAATATTGAACATCAAATTAATAATACCGTTGTAGTCACAATATCATGTACCTACCACTCTGAGAATGATCCCTTGTTAAAATAATCTAATTCATGTTGATAGTATAATTGAGTAAAAAAGTAAATATAGAAACATATATCGCTAAAGTTTAATTAAGTAATCTTAACAATATGTTAACAATTAAATCTTTAACAATATCTTTACTTTTGTTTAAACCGAATGTTGATTCTAGATACGTAGATAGTATGAGTTGTTGTGGTAACTTCCCATTTAGATAGAGTCTGTGTAAACACGCGTTAAGCTGCTCCAGATTAACTGGAAAATTCCAGATATTTGCTACCTACACGTTTGGAAATGGAATATTTTTCGCTCAACCTTTGTTTAAGTAAAAGCTTGATGAAAATGAAAAAAGTTTTGTAAGACTAATTAAGTGATTTCGCTCGTGATTAGACAGATGTTCGCTTTAAAATCTCGTAACAATTAAATTACTATATAAGAAGTAGAAATGAGTATATTTATATTATATATCACTAGCAGTCGCCATGACTTCATCCGCTAGGGATATAATTTCAGTTGGGTGTCGTTCTACGAGTAGATCTACCAATACCTTTAGGCTCGCTTGGTGGTTTAGGGGTTGAAATCCTTCAGTGATTGTAAAGGATGGCCTGTGTGTGCCACGTACAACGTAAACATGTCGAACGTTGATATTGAAAAATACCCGCGTTTCAGCTCGAAAGTATTCGAAGTATTCGAGCTCTTTGTTCGTGTTTGATGATCTACAAATAACTAGAGCTTAGTTTATACTGAATACCAACAATACTTGTAGGTATAGGTATTGCAAAATGATTGGTATGTTTGTGTATAACTCGTTATCCAAGTATACGTTAGACTTTACCATCGCATAAAATATCAGATACGGTTACCGTTTTCCTGTTCGTTGAGTCAAGAAATTTGCTTCGCAGCACTGTCTGTTACCTGCGCAATGTTTCCAAACGGGAAAGACAATGTTGAGGGTGAACGAACTTTGCAGGTACGAGTACCTATGTTTGTACCATCTTCCCACTTGAATTCCCACTAGGAAATTCCCAAGACTTTCCTTCACATCTGAGCTAGTGAGATATTTTTTAATTTTTAGGCGTTTATTAATGTAAGAGACAGGGTTTAATTTACTTTCTACGTAAACTATTCATTAAACTATATTGCTGTAAACATCTAAAATCACTTTAAAAGTATAAAAGTCAGTGCAAAACCTTTAGACTTGGTATGAACTGGAATCTCTTCTGAAGCTCGCCACCACACACAATCGTATGCTCTTTACATGTAATTAATACTGATTTAGATATATATCAGTCTAAAACAGGGCAGGCTGTAGGGCTCAGGCACGCCCAGTGCGGATACCAATGGTGAATCGGTTGATACCATTATCATTCCAAAAATAACGATATTTTGTCTATGAGTCAGACGGTGAGTTCGTTTTTTATATGTCAAACTCAAAAACTACGGAACTGATTTTTAAAAATCCTTTCACTTTTAGAAAATTGGAAACTATGCAGATGGCTATGTTTGAGTTCCCTAAGAAATCATAATGCTATCTGAGTGAAGTCAGGGCGGGCAGCTAGTTTTATATAAAGCTACTGCAATATATTAGCTCCTTACCTATAAATTGCCGTTTTATATATAAAAAATTCAAATAGTTTATTTGTATGAAAATTATATATTTAATGAATCGATGTATTTGTCCAATATTATCAATGCACTTTTACCCTTATAATAGAAGTTGATTGATGCCTCTGCTATAAGAACTCCCGGGGACAGGAATTGATGAATTCTCTGAAGGCGTTTTTCAATGTATCATCAGTGTAGTGTAGTTACCCAAATTCAGAAAAAAATAAACGGCGGGTGACGGAGAGTTTTTAGTCTAAGCTCCTGTTGGCGAGCGTTATCATAGAGAAGTTTGGGACATTGTTTGGCTGTGTCTCTTGGGTTCAACCATTGTGACGTTTACGGTTATCATATAAGATCCACTTATTCACAAGTGACAATACGATTCAGATTCCCTTAATTTTTGTACCAGTTCAGCAAAGTAAGGTAAGCTTCGACGCGTGTTTGCAGCTGACTTTCATTAAGCTCACACGGTGGGTACCGAGCTTCTTCAATTTCTTGATTTGGCACAAATGAAACAATATCGTTTTGTTATTTACGCCGAAGGCTGCTGCTAACTCAGACGTGGTTTGAGATGAACCCGCTTCCATTATTGCTTTTAATTCCTCATCACAGGCTAACCACAGACGTCAGTTTTTGCAGTCGAAATTTCCAGAATAGAAACGATCAATCCAAAAACGCACCGTTTGCGGTGTTTGGTCCGTACACGTCGTTGATATTGCGTGCCGTCTGTGCTGCTTCGTTGCCACGACGGAACTCATATTCGAAAATAACGCGAATTTTTAACTTTATCATGGTCGACAACATAATGATATATAAGCAAAAAAGGCGATTGACGGAAAACAAACGGTTAACTGACTTTGAAAAATAATGTCCGCTTTAAGTTGAACTTAATTTGAATTTAGAATTCCAAGCCAAATGCTCGATAACTAAGCTCAAAGTGACCACTATGAACAAACTGCAATTTCATAGGTAAGGCCCTAATACAACATTCTTATATTATACAGCAATATGATGGCCGCGTGGTGTTGGCTGGCTTTAGAATACCATCACCCCATCCCATCCCGTGGATGTCGTAAAAGACGACTAAGGGATAACCAAAGTCGCTACCACAAGCCCTGTGGCACTACACCACTTCTAAAAAAGTGGACTCGCCAACTCATTTGGCCAGCGTGGCGTTTTAAGGCCACACATTAACGTGCACGAGGAAGCCCATGCTCAGCAGTGGACGATGAAGGGGCTGGTTATGGTTACAGTAGATATATAACATTCTTAGATGCTTAGTATTTCAGTTAGTAAAGAGGTAATAGTGAAGCCGGTCGCCGGAAAAGTTCTACATAAAACCCTCGTTATGTTCATTAAATTAATTAAGCACCCGAAGAAAATTGAAGTCAACACGTCTCTTCTTTTTACCTTCTAAAAGGAATTCACTGGATCATAAAACGTTGGCATTATTCAGAATGGAATAGTTGAAGAAATGAAATACACGTTGCGTTATAAGGTCTGAATTCACATACATAACACATGCATTTTGATTTATTATATTTTATTTAACGTTTACAAATAAAGGGTTCATAAAGACATTTCTTGGTGCCATAAAACCGTGTGAGTTTATTACAGCACTGAGTTTATTGCTCTGTTCGATTAGTTAAAATTGATAGGTGTTTGACCGGTTTAAGTCTACGTTAAAATCTTACAGAAGACTATCTTGAATTGTACCGCATTTTCTACATTATCCTATTTCTCCAATGTACGTACATGTTTTGGTAGTGAGTGAGATATGCCAGAGACCATTTCCACCCCATCTTATTCGATCCCTCCCCATTTTCCCAAACCTTTCTCCAAATTTATTCCTATATCCCCAAAGGTACTCGTAGACAGCGCAAGAAGGCAAAGGAAGCGTGCCAACGTTTGACATTATCGACTTATGTTAGCATGTATCGCGCATGTCGCACGGCTACAGTATCCATTTACCATCAGATGGAATATATGCTCGTCTGACACGTTATTTCCCTAAAAAATCGTATTTTTATACAGATTTTCGTGTGCTTCCAAGGAATCCAACTCTTCTGTATTCAGTAAACCAATTATCACTTTACTAAAAGCGACTAAGGGATAACAAAGCGGCTTTTACACCACCTCGACAAAGAGTGGACTCGCCAACCGCCTTGGCCAGCGTGGCGTTTTAAGGCTATACATTCCTCATGCACGAGACAATGTGCATGGGGAGGCCCATGTCCAGCAGTGGATACTGAAAGGGCGGGGTGCATTGCGTACTAATCCCCTGAAATATATCCCCCGATACTTTCGAATCATCTGCGCGGACTTTAGCGATGTGATGCGCTGCAACTCATCCCGTCGATATTATGTACGAGCCTTTACATTCGGGAGGGTATGAAATTGTAATATTTGCCATGAGATTGCTATTTGCTTCTGGATGTAGATATGTTAACATGAAGAATCTGGCTTAATAAAATAGATCATTTGTAATATACGGAGGATATTATTATTCTCAATACAAATTGGAAAGGTAAAAGATATGAAATAGATATGGAATGGTTTTTCATTATAGAAAGAAGAATCGTGTTCTTTTATTAGTGAGTATTTTCTTATAATTGGGTGCAGTATTCATCTGCTGCTATCAATTAAATAATGGCAACGCCTTCTAAAGGATGACTAAAGGTTCATACCTATTATATATGTATGTGTGTATTATAAGTAAGTATATAATAATAATAAATTTCGAGTAAAGTTTAATAAAAGGTTTGGGGTACAGTCGCCGCTGTCTTGCCTCGCCTTATTAATTAACCTCAAACGGATTGCGGCGGTTAATTGTAAAGATGAAATTAAATTCATATTTTTGCATAAAAGATTTTGTAGGCCAATGCGGCATTAAATATCAAGATTTTACGAGAACTTGGCTCTTTCTAGAGACATAATTAAAACATCTATATCCCAATAGTTTGTTTGTGTGCGCAAATTTTGAAACCCCTATTTGTATTTTGTTGTCCACAAGCCTCGAGGAACTACACCACTTTGAAAATAATGGTCTCGCCAACCCGCTTGGCCAGCATGGCGTTTTATCATACATCCCTCATGCACGACACAACGTGCACGAGGAGGCCCATGTCCGACAGTGGTCCCTGTTATTTCTGAAAAGCATTGTAACAATGTTCAATTAAAAAAACTAAAATGCCTAGCCGGATGGGTAATTGTAATGGGGAGGACGATGCCGCTACAGCCGACTGAATGCTCCCGACTGGCCGAGATCCTCCCACAGATGTCTGCTGTGAAACATACCGATATTTTTCGACGATCGGTGATTGTACTCGATGGTACTAGATTGAAAAATGGACTCTGGCAAATATCACTCATTCCTGAAACACGTATGTTTTACGGCAGTCTTCTCTGAGAGAAGGGTAGCTAGAATAGTTGAGCAGGCTCACCCGGCTGTGGGATGCAGCATCAACTTGCCTCTTGAACACACATTCATTTGTATTAGGTGGGTGTGTGTTTCTCTCTTCCTCTAAACAGTCCTTCGAGTTAATCAACTTAGTTGTAAGTCCTTTATAAATTAAGCGACTACTAATTACAACTTAAATTAGTATGCGAAGGTGCGCTCTTTCTTCAAGTGGTCCAAGTGGTTGACTGTTTAATCAGAGTGCGGATTGTTTAGTTAACGGGCCCCTTTTAGAAGAAGCCTGAAAATCCAGTATGAAGGTTCGTTCAGATGGAGAGTTACTTAATAAATACTATTTCAAATTAGAGCTAAGTATTAATGAAACAAAAAAACAGACTTTAAGGCAAATTATTGTTTGTATTAAACGGTCAAGTCCAAAACGCTTTTTAAGTTAACATTCATTATTTTTAAGCTAATATTTGATTTTCATTATGCCTGAATAAATAAATAAAACAAGTGAATCTTAAGTGACTCTAGAAGTCAGTAACATAAGTTATGTTACTTTTGGGCTCCAAGCGGTCGCCCTCCATCTATTTTGCTGTAATAAACTTACATAATTTTGAAAACTGCCAATACAGTCGTTAGTCTTCTTAAAATGTTTAATTTAATGATGGATAATATTATAATACGTAAAAAATATACAAAATTTCGGGGGCTATTTCGATATTAATTTATATTGAAACAAAATTTGACTCTCGAGTTCCTGCCATTTATCATATAGATTTACTTCAATACATATTTCTCTCAGATGAACAAAACAATGATCAGTATGTGACATACTGATTGTAAACATCTAAATATTTACAAATTTAAAATTCAAAAGTTCAAATCTAAAATAATAATAGAGGATTTTAAATATTCACATTGAATAACAATCTGCCACTGTGAAAAGTTTTAATGCTTACAATAAATCTCTATAATATGCATATAATTTGTAAGAAAAGAAGAATATCTATACATAGATAAATATTAACATGTAAAAATATACATAGATCTGTCACTATGTCAAATTCAATACTTTATTAATTAGTGATACTTCATCACGAGTTAGGCACAAAAAGAAATTATTGGGATCGGTCTCTTCTCATACATTCTTTTTGGCTAATCGCAGTTGTATTTCCTGTGAACATTACTTTCTACGTTTTTATCACATCAATTGAACTAGTGGAAATGTAGGAAGATATTAGGTGCGGATCAATACAATCAATATTTTTGAAGGCTATACGAGTAAGTTCCATTTAATCTGATAATCTGATCGAGCAATAAAAAAAATGTGAATCCCCCGAATTATCAAAACATGATATAGATCTTTCATCAGTTAATGTGGTTATCGTGTCATTAATTGTGATTGTTTGATAGTTACTTTGCTGATGATATCTAGGAAGTTTGTATATAATGTTGTTAACAATCGGAGGCAGTGTCTAATTATCAGTAAGCGCGAATATGTTGAAAACGTTGCTCTTCTTTGTAGCGGGTGCCGCTTGTAAGATTTTTTTTTTTATATTTCATTATAATTTACAGTTCGTTAAATCTCACGGTAATGTACGAGTAATGCCAAGACAATTGACAACTTGCTATTTCTACATTTGTATTAGTTTTAAAAAACTTGTAAATAAGCTGCTAATGATTTCCAGTTTAAATCCTTGTCGACTTTTTAAAGAATTAAACTTTTTTATTTCATGCAGCTTTTATTTGTCATTGAGTTTTAAACGATCTGCTAATAATTATACTGCATCATCTTCATTTAGAATTCGATCTTTGTTCATATTCAAATAACTAGCGGCGCCAGCGACTTCGTTCGCGTGAACTTTAAAGTGATTCCCGTGGGAACTCTTTAACAGATCGGGATAAAAAACACTCTAAACCGTGCTAAGTTTCATTGAATTCTGTCTAGTGGTTTTTGCGTGATGCGCATTCAGACAGACAGATAGACAAACAGAAATTCCAAAAAAAAATATTTTGGCCTCAATATCATTCGTATTTTAAATGGCAGTCGCTTTTCTCAAAAAATATTTCATGTACAGACACGGCGTTGTTACAATTTTATTATATGTATAGATGTCGAATTCTATAATCACTTGATGAATGATTGGTCACTGATTCAGCATTAACTTTAATACGAGTTTTATGATCTATTTTTAACTTTTTTCCAGTATGTAATGGCGCCAATATATCAGAGATTGACGCAAGAGTAGGTCCGCGTTTAGCCATCAGCACTCTGCGCTATCAAGTTTATACTAAGTATATAATTATATACTATTCAATTAAGTAAAATATAATTTTAAAAATGAAGTTAAGAAGTCCTATATTATTATTTTATTTATATATTTTTAGAGAGAATCATCGTGAAGCGGTGAATCTCGATCTTGAAAAAATTGAGGACTCTCTTGTGCTTGGTCGGGAAGTAGTTATTCTTGTTCATGGAATTCAAGGACATGAGAGTGGCATCTCCACGTTTAACACAGTCTTGAAAGATGGTAACAATAATAATATAATCCATAATTATTAATATTGATTGTTAGGATATTGTGACAGCTCCTAATTAAACTTGCAAATTTATGTTTTCAGCATTCTTAACTGGATATCCAGATCTTAACATCATAACCATGGATTGGTCCGTCTACGCTTCTCTTGGTTATGCCACTGCTACAGTATTTGTACCGACCATTGCCGAGAATTTAGTCAACGTAATCACAAAATTAGTCGACTATGATGGAGAAGCAGAAACGTCGCCTGACGATTTGTTTAGTCTAAGTAAAATTCATTTAGTCGGTTTTGATGTTGGTGCGCATTTGGTTGGTATAGCTGGTAGGTCGCTGGGTGGAGAAGTTGCTAGGATTACAGGTAACTGCATATTCTTTACCTATCATATTCCATTATTACTTTACCTAATTTCACAAGGCAACTCTGGTCGTCAGATAAATAGTCATATTTCATTAGTTTCCCTGATTATGGGAACCTTTAAGTGACAAATACATATTTATACATTTTTTTGGCGATTATTGTTTTTACTAATTGTAACCATTGTCACACAGACCATAATTCTGTACCAATATTTGTATAACGGTACTGAAATAAAGCTTTGTCTTATTATATTGGAAACAGTTTCATTATTCCTCATAGTATCTTCTTATGTAATAACCTCAGATGGGGATGCATTATGTAATAACCTCAGATGGGAATGCATTATGTAATAACCTCAGATGGGGATGCATTATGTAATAACCTCAGATGGGGATGCATTATGTAATAACCTCAGATGGGGATGCATTATGTAATAACCTCAGATGGGGATGCATTATGTAATAACCTCAGATGGGGATGCATTATGTAATAACCTCAGATGGGGATGCATTATGTAATAACCTCAGATGGGGATGCATTATGTAATAACCTCAGATGCATTCTCCTATAATTTTGTTGATGAAATAAAATGAATTTATTATTTTTGCAGCTTTGGATCCCGCTCGCACCAATTGGGGAATCGGTTCCGAACGCCTGAGGGAGTCTGATGCCCAATATGTGGAGGTCATTCACACTGACATCGGCACTGCCGCAGCGGCTTTAGGCATTATCGAGAGCATAGGCACTGCTGATTTCTATCCTAACGGAGGAGTAACCCAACCGGGTTGTACCAACAACCTTTGCAACCACGATAGAGCCTGGGAGTTGTTCGCAGCTTCTCTGTCTCATGTCGAGTTGTCAGGCAATCGCTGTTTGACCATGGCGCAGATGACGAGTAACATATGCACTATGGGTCCGGTGTTTCATATGGGCAACAACGAGTTGGACAAATTTGCGTAAGATAACGTTTTATGACAATACTAAGAGGGTGGTCCTAATTCGTCTAATTTGTTAATTTAGGGCCTAAGATAATTGTCTAATTTGATGAATTTCAAAGGTGAAAATCGCGGTTGATTAATTAATTATTCTTATTCTAATGTAATAACCCCCTTATTCAAAAAAGTGAAAAAGAGGAAAAACAAATTTCATATTTCAAACTACGTGAACAAATTTCAAATTAAATCGGTCACTCTACTAGCCAAGACGTGGCTTTTCGTGACTCGCCAATTCGCGAGATTGTGGCTTCAAATTTACCGTTAACGTTTTATTGAATTGCGAACTTTTTCATCAAATAGAGCGGTGATAACCTAGGAGTAATCTATACTCGACTCGCATTCGTGTGATCGTGAGTTCAAATCCTCGGCCCGTACCACTCAGCTTCTAATTAAGTACGGATTTTTAAAAATTATCACTAGCACTGCGGTGAGAAGAAAACATCGTGAAGAAACCCACATGCTCCACAAATAAAAAAAAATCTAGAGTATGTGTATCCACCAATCCGCATGGGGCCCGCGTGCTGGATTACGGCCCGAAACCCCTTTGTGATTCACTACGGAAGGCCTGTGCTCTGCGGTGGGACATTAAAGACTGATACAATTAAGTATTCCTGTGGATGTATTATGCAAATAAAGTTTAAAATAAATCACGTTTGGTTCTTTTCAGGTGGGACATCATTCGTATCAACACGGGAAAAATTTACCCCTATGCAGTTTAAACACATTTTATATTATCGATACAATTAATAAAAACGTTATTTTCCTGTAATATTTATTTTATTTTCTCATTTATCCTATATAAACATAACGACTAGGCCAAAGGCTGATTCTATTGTGATGCGAAATCGCACTTATATTTTCATTTATTTGTAACTATAACCAGCCCTGTTCTCGTCCACTGCTTGACGCGGGCCTTCTCATGTACATTGTCTTGTACACGAGGGATGTATGGTCTTTAAACGGCACATTGGCCAAGCGGGTTGGCGAGTCCACTCTTTTGGAAATGGTGTGGAACTACACCACGTGTAGTTCAGGACATGTGGTAGTGGTATTTTTAACCGTTAGTAGCCTTTTACAACACTCACGGGAAGAGTTGGTGCTATTTTAATGCCGAAGGCCACCTCAATAGTATCATTTCCTTATAAGTATTAGGTCTTTACCTATGAAATTGCAGTTTCATATGGAAAAAAATCAAACAATTATGTATGAAAATCATATATTTAATTAATGGAAGTATTGTCCATTAATATCAATGCACTTTTTCCATTTTAATGGAAGTTGATTGATGCCTCTGCTATAGAATTCCCGGGGACGGGAATCGATGAATTCTCTGAAGGCGTTTTTCAATCGTCATCATCGGAGTTGAATTTGTTTTCCTGTAAAAAGTTATTCACATTCCAAAAAGAAATGAAAATCATGCGGGCAAGGTCTGGAAAGTACGGTGGGTGACGGAAAGTTTCCGGTCGAAGCTTCTGTAACTTCGAGACTGTCTGTCATGCAGTGTGTTGGCGAGCGTTATCATGGAGAAGCAGTGGACTAGAGTGATTGACCAGACTCTATTGTTGGATCTGCACACATCTGCATTAATTGTTGTGCCAGATCTAGAGAAGCTGTAGTGGATAATACCACCATACATCCACCATGAACTTCTTTTGACTCAGTTTACGTTGGGGACATTGTTTGGCTTTGTCTCCCGGGTTCAACAATTGTGACGAACGTTTACGATTATCATATAGGACCCACTTCTCATCACAAGTGACAATACGATTCAAAATTCCTTCATTTTTGTGCTGGTTCAGTAAAGTAAGGCAAGCTTCTACGCGTATTTGCAGCTGACTTTCATTAAGCTCATAGGCTACTCTTTTTCCGAGCTTCTTCACTTTCCTTATTTGACGCAAATGAATCAATGTCGTTTTGTGACTTACGCCGAAGGCTGCTACTAACTCAGACGTGGTTTGAGATGAATCCGCTTCCACTATTCAAATTCAAATTCAAGGTATAGGTATTCAATTAATGACTCCAGTTAAGATTTTCTAACTCAAAAGTGTATTTATTGATTAAAGATAACGTTTGAATCAAAACAAGTTTTAACATTTGTTTTTTTTTTAATTTTAAAGTTCTAATATTTTGCGAAACTACCACCAACAATAAGGTCCAGTTTTTCAGATAATGTCACATTTCTTTCAGATCGATGTCACGTCATATATTTATTTATGTATCTACCTAATTGAAAAAAAAACTTTTTTATGGAATAATACTTTTTTTTGGAAAGAAGGCGGCAGGCGAGCTTACAGTTCACCTAGTGATAAATAGTGGATACTCTCGCCTAATGTCATCCGCGATACATGCCAACATCAGTCCAGAATGACAAACGTTGGCAGATCTTCGGATGCGCTGCCTACCATTGCAGATTTCAGGGTTGGATTTTGATAGAGGGTTGGGTAAATGAGGAGGGATAGAATAGGATTAGATGAGAATGGGCTCTGGCATATCTCACTCATTACCCAAATACGTAGGTTCGTTGGCAAAATAGGATAAAGTGAGAAATACAGTACATTTTACTGTAGACTTCTGTGAGAGGGGGTGACATGGCCAGTCGAGAGCCTGAGCGCTGTGGGATCGTAACGTGCACCCTCTCTCTCCAAGAGTCTTTAGGATTAAAGTCTGAAATTAGCTGAATAACGTTATCCAAATAATTTGCTGTACAAATGCTATATGGGTTCCCTCGAAACTGGATTTTTCAAAAATTGTCCTTCTTTAGGCATGTGGTGTAGGACATTTATAGAATAGCACTAATGCATCAGCTCTTCTCGTGGGTGTCGTAAAAGGCGATTGACGGATAACAAACCCGCTACCACCAGCTCCGAGGAACTATAACACCACCTTTAAAAAAGTGGACACGCCAACCCCTTGGTCAGCGTGCCCCTTTAAAGCCATACATCTCTCATGAACAAGACAGTGTGCACGAGGAGGCTCATGTACAGCAGTGGACCTTATAAGGGCCCGTTACGGTTATTATAGATTAATATCATTGTTCGAAAATATTCCGTCTAACTTTGAATTATTAACATGTTAAAAGGAGAGAATTGAATAGTTTAGAAGTCCATGTCTACTACAAAACGGGACTTAATAAATAAATCACACTAGTCTCATTGTTCTCTAAATAAAAAGAAGTTAGAAGGGTCGCGAGGATACTCGATTTGTCTTTTATACAAACTCATAAATCGAAACTGTGGCGCAACTTTGAGGAAATATACTTGGAAGACACGTTTCTTTCGATTGTCCTATGCTACTTGGAAGTTTATCGTGTGATCAAAGAACTAAATTTTTTACGACTTTGATGTGGTGGATGCTTTAAAAGAAAATTTACTAACGGAAACAAAAAGTTCTCGGGTTTAAACCTAGAATTTAAAATAAACTTATAAAGTAGTTCTTTACAATAAATCTTTATCTATATTGAGCATATTGTAGCAAATTTAGTCCCCGTGGCTGTGGCAGGGTACAGTCAGCAGACAAATTATTTTGATTGCTTTTTACATTCATAAGAATTGAAGTCGTAAAATAGCCTAATTCTAAATAGTTTTTTTTATGGACGAATGCGGCAGACGAGCATACAGCCCACTTGATGGTAAGTGGATACTTTCGCTCATAGACATCCGCGATACATGCCAACATTAGACAAAATGACAAACGTTGGCACGACCCCGGATGCACTGCCTACCTTTGAAGGTATAGGAATGGATTTGGAGAAAGGGTTGGGAAAATGGGGAGGGATAGGACGGGAATGGGTGCTGGCACATCTCACTCACTACCGAAACCTCGTATGTATATATATATATATATATATATATATATATATGTATACCTAACATACAATACATACATAAATGCATATAAAACAAGTATAAATATATAAAGTGATATATTATAAGAAGAAATAATATTGAATAGAACATTTTCAAATAAATTAAACAATTAATTAAACAAATAAGTACCTACATCTTATACAAAGGGTAGGCCTTATCGTATATTTCACAGTAGTTGTATAACTGTCTGTTGAATGCTAGTCTGCTATAGGTTGTAACCTTGTCCTTCCCATAAAAGACACGTAGGTACCTAAATAGTTATTCCCCTCTATCATAAACAGTAGGTATATCATGATGAGATAAATATCGCAGTGTTATCTTCATTAACATCAATGACACACACAAAATGTTTGTCAATTATAATAAAACTTTTAATCATTATTAGATAACATCAGTTCACTATCTGTTAAGGTTTCTTTTTATATAAAAAGTTCATCAGCAATGTACTACCACAGTGTTGTAAGTTCTCCCAGTACTTAACGTCGAATATGTTGATATACATATATTATGTGCTTCTTCTTAGCGCAGGGCTTGTCTGTAAGTGTTTTTAGTTTAACCATTTTTCTTTATGGACGATGGCGGCAGACGAGCATACAGTCCACCTGATGGTAAATGGATACTAATCATAATCCGCCCATAGACATCCGCGATGCATGCCAACATTAGTCTAAAACGTTGGCACGCCCCCGGATGCGCTGCCTACCTTTGGAGATATAGGAATGGATTTGGAGAAAGGGTTGGGAAAATGGGGAGTGATAGGATGGGAATGGGCTTTGGCACATCTCACTCACTACCAAAACACGTACGTACATTAGGGAAATAAGATAAAGCGGGAAACGCAGTATATTTCAAGGTAGTCTTCTGTGAGAGAAGGGTAACGTGGACAGTCGAGCGCGCCCAGCAGATGTTGGATTGCAGCGTGCACTCTCCCCCTCAAAGCATTTGTTTTGTAATGCTCATTGTCATGTTTTGCATAATGTTCAGCACACATATTCATTATATGAAACGGTTTTTAAAAGCGTAGATTAATGCAAATGGCATATACAAAATATACAAAATGAGAAGGACGGAAAACTGAATTTTGGCGACTCTAAGGACGGGCTTTTATCCAATAGTGTAGCTGATGGTACCAAAAACATATACAGAGTGTGTTTGAACACATTGACACATAAAGATTGACAGAATATAGTATTACGTATTTATTTTGCATATCAATATCAATTATTTGGGTTTCTATTTAGCAATTTTATATTATGTGATGTCATGACCGAATCGCATTGACCTTCGACTATAAATATGCCGACATCGGAACTATTAGCTATACTGGAGGTAAAGACTAGGCAGTCAATTATAACATACATATACTTCTTTATTTCTTTCAGTGTGCGAAGATAATGCTTTGTCATCTCGTGCTACTCGCGTGAGTGAACTCACCAAGTACATTTTATGCACAAGGTAAAAACATTTAAGGTTTAAACATTAAGGCTGGTCTGCAAAATATGCGAAAATCGCATACTAAGTCTCTTTCTGTATTTAGAAAAAGAAAAGAATGCAACATGAAGAATAAACCTAACCCAACGTAATAAAAAAAAATGACAAAGATAGTTTTTGCTCATTTCGAAAAGTTCAAGCCTAATAAACGAGTAATTGCTATTTCAAGATTACACTTAATTCTAAATTTTTATGGTCGTTAATTGTTATTCTTTTAAGTGGATTATAACCTGTTATGTCTTTATTGCTAAATGCTATTTATACATCAACAATGCACAGTGGCTTAAAATTTATTGTTTTTTCTAATAATTAGAACATCAAACAGATTAGAAAGTTAAAAAAGAAATTAGCAATGATTACAAAACATCTATAAGGGGTAAATATAGATGGCTTTCATGTGTTTCGAGTACTTCTTTATCAAATTAATATAAGTATATTTTGTTCACGTTTTAGATCCACTCGTAATGGAGAGCAAATAACAGCCAATTCGACTAAAGTGGATGTAACTAAAAACTTAATCGTCCTCGTCCACGGTCATGGAGGAAGTGCAGATTCAACGTTCAATACTTTGACTAGAGATGGTATGTAATCTACGCAACGTTTAATAATTAGGAAATATTTGAATATAAAGTATGTACTTATATGAAATATCGTGTCGAAAATCAATGGGCGTAAAATAATAAGGTGTGTTCAAATGACAGTGAAAGCCAAACCTTTGTTGGTGATGACAAAAGAAAAATGGGCAACAATGTTTCTTTAATGCATATGGACTTAATTTTTTATTAGGGAATTAGATTTGTGTTTAATTCATATTTATCAAATTAAGTATTTTAATTGTATACATAATGTATACATAATATATACATAACGTATGCATAATGTATACATAATGTATTCATAATGTATACATAATATATTCATAATGTATACATAATGTGTGTATACATAATGTAATGTATTTTAATTGTATACATTGTTTGCAGAGTTTTTAGTAAGTAATATTGACGTACTAATTGTGGACTGGTCCGTATACGCAAGTTTTCCTTACGTCAGCGCTGCTGGTGTCGCCACTGCTATAGGCCAAGGACTAGCTGAATTCATAGACTCATTCGAAGATGAACTACTGGACAACCTTCACTTGGTTGGTTATGATCTTGGTGCCCACGTCGTAGGTGCTGCAGGAAGACATCTAGACGGAAAAGTTGCAAGAATTACTGGTGAGTTTATAAAATAAATTCTGCTTATAATATTACAAATTATGCTAAACCATAATGTTGTTGCAACGACAGAACAGAAATTCTCTGTATGATGATACTATTACTTCTTAATATTAATCTCTGACAGAGACTATTTCAATGAGTTGTGCTTTTTATTGCTAGCTCTGTATGTCAATGAACAAAAAGTACTGTTTTGTAAACAGCAATAAAAATATATCGAATATAAATTACTTGTATCAGCCTATAACGTCTCACTGCCAGGGCACAGGTCTCCCCTGATAAAAAAAATGGGAGGGAGGGGTGTGGAGGGCGGGGGGGTTGTAATCCACTACGCGGGCCCAGTATGGATTGGTGGATACATATATTCCAGTTTTTTTTTTATTTCTGGAGCATACGGGTTTCCTAATGATGTTTTCTCTCACCGGCTAGCTAGTAACAATTTTTAAAATACCGTATTTAAGTAGAAACTCAGTGGTATGGGCCATGGAATTTGAACTCACGTTCACACGAATGGTGAGTCGAGTATAGATACCCCTAGGCTATCACCGCCCAAATATAAAAATAGAAATATTAATATAAATTAACTTTGTAATATTAGATATCGTTAATAACCATTACTTTTACAGGCCTGGACCCAACGAGCGCCAATTTCGACAGCAACTCCCAGAGATTAAGGGAAACAGATGCCAAATATGTGGAAGTGATCCACACAGACACAACTGGCACACTGGCAATTGGTACCAGCGACAGATTGGGTCACGTAGACTTCTTTCCCAATGGTGGCACCGCTCAGCCTGGATGCTCTAATAACCTTTGCAATCACGAACGTGCTTATGAGCTCTTCTCCGCTACTATAAACAACGACAAACTTGTTGGAAACCTTTGTTACACTACCGCGCAACTTACCACGAATGCTTGTACCAGTTTCGCGCTCAATATGGGCAATAGCGCTTTGGACAAGATTGGGTAATTAGATTTTACTTTTTGACTAGGAGTCAAATTAACTTTTTGGTGAATAATCTTATATATATAAAAGAGGATGTATCTTTTCATTAAGAAGGTTTCTATGCTATCGACTTTGTTGTAACTCGCCACCAGATGACGCTGCAGCACATCAACTTCTATACCGTTCAAGCGATCGCCATAAAAATTGATTTACATAGGTATTTGAGCACGGAGAATATTTTCGAGCTATCGACTTTGTTGTAACTCGCCACTAGATGGCACTGCAGCACATCAACTTTTATGGCAGGACAACGTCTGCGGGGTTTTGCTAGTAATATATACTAGTAATAATAATTAACAATACTTAAGTGACTTGGGCTCGATGACCTCACGACCTCATGACCTCAGCTGTAACAAGCGACGATGATATAATAACCTTATTATTGTTACAGGTCTGGAATATTCCGGCTTACCACTGGCAGGACATATCCCTACGAAACTTAACAAGAAAACCAATAAAACCTTGTAATTTGTTTACAATGATAATAAAGTTGTTGAATTAATCCCAATTTGTTTATATTTAATAAAGACACGAAGCGATGGCCTTTTGCGACATTTGGTTGACAAATATTGCAAACAATAATTCTGGACCTAGTTTTTTAATTAAAAACGATTGTAGACGAGTGAACAGTTCACCTGGTAGCTCAGTTACTCAGTTCCTCCCATGCTCCTTCATAACCTTATGGTTATTTGTATCCCCGGCACCCTGTTTCTGTTATTTATTTACACTTTATTATTTTAACAAAAGGCGGACTTAATGCTATAAACCATTTTCTCCCAGCCAACAATGGGGCTACATAGGACAGGTAAGGTGTAAGTGAAACAATATTATAAAAAATAAAATTTTGAATAAATGAAATATACAAATATAATAAACACTTAAAATATACATACATACATACATATTAAAATAAATAATTATTAACACTTAAAAATATAATAATCACAATAAATAATCGTACTGACTTACTACAAATTTGTACACTGTTCTCTTCACTGTTTTTGCAATTTTTTCATTTCCGGGGCTTGACTACATAATTACCCCTCCGGTGTCGAACACTTTTTCAGTTTGCCAACGTTGTGCAAACTCTTGCACAACGTCAGAAGCAGAAAGTCAGAAGCTTGCAAAGTGAGAAGTTTGCATGAGTTAAAAAGGTCCTGTTAATATACCGGGGTCCTCATCGTGGCGCTTTGATATCTTTTCTCACACATCATAGAGAGGACATACCCATAGAGTGTGTTGTAGGCCCTCATCTTCTATACCGTATTTACATATACTGCAGTCGTTGAGATTTTTTTCACTAAGTGCCTAATGTGGAAATAGCCATGCCTAATGAGGATCTGCTACGTTTCGTTGTCTGGTTCCAGTCTCAACCATACTTGAGCCGAATTAACACATCCAGGAAAAATCTATTACGCTCTCTTCCTGAGGATCATTCATTCATCTTTTCTGGCATTCTTCCATTACCTCTGCCATTGCCTTGCTTCCGAGTACAAAACCCTTCTCTAATCGTGAACAAAACTCTGAGGTTTCCAAGCGGGGGCTCAATTCAGAACCATTTGACCACATCAACAACTTTGTTGCATAGTCAGGATTCAAGTATTGCTTAAAAAAGTATTAGTATTGCTTCTTATTACATCTATGCACCTCGCAACGTTGCTCCGCTAAAGAGTCAATTTATTTTAATCGTGGTCACTACGACAAAATATTGGAATTGGGAAATGGTTCTGGTTTAGGAGACAGGATCGCGAGCACTGGCGATGCCGTGGTGCTAAACGACCCGAAGGCTTTCATAAATAAAATTAATAAAGGTGGGCAATATTGATTTATGTTCTGGTAAGTGCATACATACTGTTGCCCATAGACATCGGCGACATGCGAACGTCAATGAACAATGACGAACGTTGGAACGTCCCCGGATGAGCCGTTTACCTTTTGAAGGTTTAAATGAGTGGATCTAAAAAAAGATCGGATAAGGTAGGAGTATAACCTGACGAGGAGCTTTCCACATTCAACATTGTTCCTCTGAGTTATGAGAAGTAGAGAGTATCAGTACAGAGAAGTAGATTAGGGGTATCTTTTATCAATTTCTTTCTCTCTGTAGTTGATTGAGTGGTGGTATCCTAGGGGTATAGTGATATTTATCTATTTAAGCGGGTCTCGACGAGTATGTTTACCTTATTTATTTTACTCGACGTTACGGTTGGGTTGCAACAACCATGGTCACGAGCTGACTAAAGAGTCCATTGTAGTTCCACGTTCCATTTGGTCCGGAAATTTGCGGCACACAACACTCACGATATCTGAAGTGGAGTCAGACGAGAAATTGCGAGGTTTCATTTTATTAAATTTAATTGTCCTGGATTCCATGTCGGGGGCAATTTGTATCTATTTTCTTCATTGAACGAAGAAAATGGATAACTTCGAAACTTCTAGTAAAATAAATAAGGTAAACGTACGCGTTGAGACCCGTTTAAATAGATAAATATGTGTGAAAAACGCGAAATTCTCGAATGGTATAATAGCCTAGCGGCATCTATACTCAACTCATATTCGTATGATCGTGAGTTCAAATCATCGATCAGTACCACTGAGTTTCTATTTAATTACGGATTTTAAAAAATTGACAGTAGCTCTGCGGTGAGAGGGAAACATCGTGAGGAAACGCGCATGCATGCTCCACAAATAAATGAAAAGTCTGGAGTATGTGTATCTACCAATCCGTCCTGGGCCAGCGTGGTAGATTACGGTCAGAAACTTCCTGTGATTTACCAGGGGAGGCCTGTGCCCAGCACTGAGATATTAAAGGCTTGGTAGAATAGAATATGTTTTATTTGTCCTAAGTACGGTACATCAGTTAGTAAGTTAGTACCTATAAACATGCATCATCTACGTACTTAACCGCCTCCGGTATAAAAAAATTACTATTATCACAATTATCATTATTTACAAATTAAAAAATTAATTAAAATTATCAACCATTATTATTGATCACACATTACAAAGGTAATTTTTTTTTAAATTATAATAATTTTCTTATGTTAATTATTTAACACATTATCATATTTTGCAGCACGAGCATATTATTATAAATGATAGATTATTTATTTACTTTATCTACATATACTTATTTGTGCATCGAGAATTCACGATGGAGTAAGATGGAATGTGGAGTAGGAAATATGATAGGATGAAAGATATCCCAGGAACAGGATGAGATGGATAATAAATAGCTTTTAGCGATTTGCAATCACAAATGGGTATTTCACTATCTTTAGATAATTAATTAGAGCATTAAATAACTCAAAATACTCGACGTCAATCCGTAAAGTCAAAACATTTTGAAAAATTACTCGGTTTAAAAGTCACGAGTTAGAAAAGGACCGCACCATAGAATAGGATGGGATGGCATGATATGGAAAATGGACTCTAGAATACCTTATTACCTATTGAAATACGTATCTACGTACATTGGAGGGAATAATGTAAGGATGGAAATGTTACATTTTACGGTAGTTTTCTGTGAGAGAGGGGTAACTTGGCTAGTCGGATCAAATTTAAAATTCAAATTCAATTTATTTGCTTAAAACAGGTAACTACTGTTGCCAATCAAATTATTGCACAGCTGTGTTGTTCTCGCGGCCCCGCAAAGAACAAGAAGTAAACTTAAATCATTTATTACTTATCATTAACTTATTATTGTAGGAGGAGAGTGCACGCTACATTCCCAAAGCAGCTGGGCGCACTCGTTTGGCTATATTACCCCTCTCTTACAGAAGACTACCTTGAAATATATTGCATTTCTTACGTTATCGTATTTCCACAATGTACGGTAGTGAGTGAAATATGCCAGAGCCCATTCCTATCCCTCGTCATTTTCCCAATCCATTCCTTAATCTGCAAAGGTAGGCAGCGTATCCGGGGTCGTGCCAACGTTTGTCATTCTGGATTGATGTTGGCATGTATCGCGGACGTCCATGGACGAGAGTATCCACTTACCATCAGGTGAACTGTATGTTGGTCTGCTGCCTTTTTTCTATATTTTTTATTATATATTATTAACTATTTATATATTTCAATAGTCTCTTAATTAAACAAGTTTCTAAAACGTCATAATTTAAAGACACGCTCAGCGGCTGTGGGATTGTAACATGCGCCCTTCCCCTTATCTAGTTATACTATCATAATTAATAATTCATATTCCATGTATGTTTGTAATATGTTTTTATATCATCAATGACTATAAATAATAATAATAATAACGTCGTGTCTGTACATACATGGATTTTTTTTGTAAAGATTCATAATTTTGTATATTGCGAATGATATAGAAAACAAAATAATTAGAATGATTCTACTTCTGTCCCTCAAGCCTGGCCTGTATTACTATCTATATCTATATATTTATAAGAGTGCATATGTGCGATTTAATCTAACATTTAACATTTATTTACTCATGAAAAGAAATTAAAAGAGCGCCACTCTCGGTCAGTACGGAATTTTGAAGACATACATCCCTCAAGCCAAAGACAAAATTTGTTGTTTCCGGTTATTGTAAAAGTAGATTCTGCGATTATAAAGACACAATGTCAAAGAAATGTAGATTCATTTGACATTGTGCCATTTCCCCAATAGGTATACCCGTAGATAAAGTTAAAAGCTCATACAAATCTACGATCAAATTATCGTTTGATAATAAAATATGAAGGTATTAATGATACTGACTGAAAGATAATCATTAGTATATAAATGGAAATTATTTCATTGTTCCTCAGTCTTTTGTTAAAATTTACAGTGGGCATAAAGAACAACAATGTACGCATTCAAAGAATTTCTAGTTCTGTCAGTGGTATTTGCATGTAAGTGATATTTTTATTTAAGTATAGTTTTTACGCGACTGCCTTTCCGTCTTGAGTGTCCGTACGCTTAAAAAGAGACTTCGCATTCTTATAGACCGAAAAATAATTTTGATACTTGAATTTAATAATAAAATTAGCCTAGCATTAAATTAACGTATAAAAAATATTTTGATACTTGAATTCAATGCTATTTGCCGTACTAATACACATTCATACATCCAGATTTGTCGCGCGCTGATTATAGTTCTTGCACTAGGTATACTAAATATGATTTAAAATTAATCAAAACATTTTATCAAAAAATTGTAAAATTATTCGTTGAAAATAAAAGTGAAATTTGAAGTCAAAAAATGAAGTGTATGATTATTAAGACGCAATAGATTGTGACACAATAATTTTTAATGATAGTATCATTAATAATAATGATTCCAATAAAAACCAACCTAGTAAAGCTGTTGCAAATAGAAGTAGATCGCAGAAGTAGAAATGGAGATACGTAGAAGAAAGTAATGGAAGTAACAATGTAAGGGCTTATTTTTTGTGTTATTTCAGTATGCCATGGAGGTGATGTGGAGCTAGCAAATGTTCGAATGGGAAGGATCTATGGTCCACTCAACAAATATTACATATATAATGAGTAAGATGTTTTTTCTTGTCGGCTTCGCATTCCATATAAAAATTAAAGAAAATAACATAACTTTTGAGCTACGATACATACATTACGATAACATTGACCACCGGCTAGCACGGAAACACCCGAACGCGTCATCCACGTATATGAATTACCGTACCTCTAATTGCATACTTTATTACGAGATAATTATAAAATTTTATGAACATGCCGATTCCCGATGGCCAATGTTTTCGTGCAAGATCTATACAGTCCATTAGAACAGTACAGTAGAACCTTTTCAGTTTCTATACATAGCACGTGATGACGGAAAAAAAATTGAGTTTACAATGTAGAAATTATTTTATTTAAAATATGCAATCCAGTAAAGACCTGTAACACACAAAGATGTCCTTTAAGGACATCTCTCAACTCTAATCTCTACATCGATTATTCTTCAAATAATCTGGAAATATATAGCAATTTTACTGAAAATTTTAGTGGGCACTGTAGGAGTGTTCCTAATAAGTTTCTTTTGCAGTTATTTAGAATTTTTTTTTTGTTAATTATTCCTAACATGACTCACGTGTGATCGTGAATTCAAATCCTCGGCCCGTACCTTTGAGTTTTTACTTAAGTACGGATTTAAAAGAAAATCTCACGATCTCGGCCGTGAGGGAAAATATCGCGAGGAAACCCGTATGCGGTAGAAATAAAAAATAAATAAATCTGGAGTAAGTAATCCACCAATCCGCCATGGAGCCGCGTGGTGGATTACGACTCGGAACCCTCCAGTAATTTACTAAGGGGAGGCCTGTACCCTGCAGTGGGACGTTATAGGGTGATACAAGTATTCCCAACATCATGGAATCGGGTGTTCTTTTGCGAAAGTTGATATCAGCGGGGTATCTTTGGTGTTACACAGGCACGTAGGTATCTTGTGAAATATTTGTTAATAACGACACACTTCCAACATTTGCAGGAATTTGAGGAACCCTGTTATTGTGGACAGCACTACAGTCTCCACTACTCTTCTCCCACTTCGCGCTACTGAAGGAACTGTTATTATAGCACACGAAGGCGGTGGCTCTTTTCAGTCTACACTAAATTCTTGGCTTAAAGATGGTAGGTATTTTACAGCCACTCTAATTTGGCTTTCAATGTGATCAAGAATGGTTAATAAGACTGCGTTGTTAATATCAATTTGTTTTCCAGCATTCTTAACAAATGAGAACCTAGATATCATTATCCTGGACTGGGAGCATGTAGCAAGTTTTAGCGATGAGACAATTCAATCGGCTATGGATTTCGTCGCTCAAGATTTGGTTCAGGTGATAAATGCACTTATCGGCTTAGGGGTAGTCAGTCTGGACAACCTTCATCTGGTTGGTTTCGATCATGGCGCCCATCTAGTAGGCATGACTGGTAGAAGGTTAGATGGAGACGTTGCTAGGATTACTGGTGAGTTCATTTTTTTAAGAAGGAAGTGTGGTAGATGTGTGGTGTTTCACAAGATAGTATAATAAATGGTCAAAGGAATCCATGGACATTTTAAACTAAAAATAAATAAATCCAATCCTTGAGTAATGATTATTAAGTTGAAACCTTAGGCTCGTTACACTCCATACTGTTGGATTTGGATAAGTGATTCTTTCTAAATTATGCACGCCCGGTGACTTTTGAAAGGCTATTAAGAGTTCTAGAATTGTATAAATAATTTGGGAAATATTATCAATTTTAACTTTCAAAACATTCTAGACTACGAGGACGAGTGCTACTACTATGTTATATATAGTAAATGTAGATATACAACGTATCACTGAAATAAAACCAAAACCTGAGAATAGGAGGTTGTTCAGTATAGAGAGTAGAATCGATTGTACCAGTTTAAACAATACGTTTTTTTTTCATGATTTATGGGAGAATTCTATATATCTTTTATTCTACGCGCATCAATTCTTCAACAATTCTTTACACGTATAGAACTTTTGATTTCTTCCTTAAAATAATTTTATTTTGTACATGAACGGTTCTCTATATTTTAAGTTGGATGACACGTTTCAGGTCATGCGTTATTTCGATGACACGTTGTAGGTATTTTAATCTAAGCAATTCTACAGACCAGATAAAATTGTGATTTGAATTTAGCATTAAAGAACTGACAAATAAATATTTTGATGCAGGCCTTGATCCATCTGGCGGCAACTGGGCCACTAGTTCGCTCCGCTTAGCTGCGACTGATGCGCAGTACGTCGAAGTAATTCACACTGATGGCAGTGGGTCTCGAGCAAATGGCATCGGGGTTGCTTCAGGCCACGTAGACTTCTTCCCCAACGGTGGAACAAGCCAGCCTGGATGCTCTAACAACCTCTGTAACCATAATCGTGCTTGGGAGTTGTTCTCGGCATCCCTAACTAACGGGGGACTGATTGCGAACCGTTGTGTTGACATGAACGAACTGTCGAGGAATCGTTGCACCGGATTCAGTTTGGAACTAGGAACGAGTAGACTTGACAAACAGGGGTGAGTCGATCTTAACTAAAATGACAAATTATTTTGATCTTGAATTTTAATCAAGACATACTTATCTTAGCAAATGCCTGTAGCGTCCAGCAAATGACACGGCACATTAGTTTTATAATAGAAAATATTTTTTCCTTTTTATTTCACTTATATTTAAGGGTTTTTACAATTTTGTGTATGTCAGCCGCATCGCACCCTAAAGGTTACAGTTTTTTACTTAACACTAACTTGTCTATGGCTCTTAAAGCGACGCACAAACTCGCATAGAATGTTTGCAGCTTTCGTTGTTGGCTCGGACAAAATTTTATGGAATACCCCGGCATCACACCTGCTCAGCAGATTTAGAACATTATTCAACATTAATATCGATGGTGTAAATATTGAATGGGTTTTTGTGGCTCGTAATCTTGGTTTACAATTTGATGAGGAACTTCGTTTTGAAAAGCATGTTACTGAAATGATACGAATGTGTTTCGTATACAAAATATCTCCGGATAACGTTAGGCGAAACTCTAATATTGTTCAAATTTAATTATGTCGATATTGTGTACGGTTCCCGACTCCTATCCAAGACTCGAAGGATAATTCAACGCTTACAGAACGCATGCGCAAGGTTTTGTTTCTCGATCCGGTCACGAAATCACACCTTATTCAAATCAGTTTAATCTGTTGAATATGATGTCGAGAAGAAAGTTACATCTGGCTTGTCTCCTATTTGGCGTCGTTAAATATAAACAACCTGGTTATCTCTTTAACAAATTGACATGGTTAAGAGAAAATGCCAAACGAACCATTCCTTTCTGTACAACACCGCTTTGTGTTCCGCGAAACAGTTCAGCTGTATTCAAAAGAAGTTTCAAATATATCGCTACGAAGTGTTGGAACAATATTCCCCCACCTATTAGACTTTCGATTAGTTTGAATTTATTCAGAGTTAAATTCCAAGCTTTTGTCATTGACGTGCAGAAAAATTTTGAAAACTACAAAACGACTAACTCTTTCATTATAGCTTGATCTTGCCGAACCACTAGGATAACGGTTATTAGTACTGCAAGTAATATTTGACTAAAACTAAATATATATATTATTATTAATCTGTCTGTTAGTTATCTGATTCTATATATTATGAATATGCATCTGTAAGTATTTGTCTTCTCGATTTAAACATTATTTTATTTTATTTTATTTATTAGGTATAACAACAAATTTACAAACTTAACTAGTTATAGACACATTTTATATAACATTTGTATGTTCGTAAATTCACTTACAGTTAAACACAACTTTATGGGTAAAATTAAACTATAATATATATATATATATATCTTAACTATCTAAAAGGAAAAATATCTATCTAACA
This sequence comes from Sesia bembeciformis, assembly GCA_943735995.1. Classification (NCBI taxonomy): domain Eukaryota; kingdom Metazoa; phylum Arthropoda; class Insecta; order Lepidoptera; family Sesiidae; genus Sesia; species Sesia bembeciformis. Next base: position 4,713,164 of record OX031029.1, on the reverse strand, counting down.
GAATTTTAAAGCGGGCGTTGTTTAAATAGAATATGTCGAACTCGACATCCAGGTCGTTATAATAGCGACATATTCTATAAAATGGATTATTGTAAGAGACATTATTTCGAGCCCGTGGTATGTTAAACAGCTGTTGGGTACGTACAGGGCGATTCGGTGCCTTCAGATTGAGATGCCGCAAGAGATCCCCATCCAAATGGTTATTCAAGATCTTATGCAATATATTTAAGGAATTGATTTTACGCCTCACTACTAAACTTTTGAGGTTCGAAAATTTTAATTTATCCTCGTAACATTTTAGTGTATGATTACTTCCAAATTTTAAACAAAAGTAACGGACAAATTTTCTTGTATTTACAAATTTTACAAATGTATTATGCACATATTTTATCGCACTCACAATCATAATTATAATTAACATAATATTTATCCACACATCCTATATATGGATTTAAAGAATTGTGTCCACCGGCGCAAATCGCTTTTACATCCGTTCACGCGCCTTGGTTCCGTCTGAAGATCAGCGCTATATGACGTTTTGATGGTATACAGCTTGTGCTGAGACGGATGCCCTTTCGACACACATAGAACTGCGCAGTTTTATCGCCTTGTTTAATTTATATTTTTGTTTGCTGTTGCTTATGTACGTTTAAGACATTTCAGAATAAGAAATTATTCTATATGCGATTACTTGTGTGTACGAAATAAAATTTCTATCTACTTATATATTTATCTATCAGAGTTAGGAAGTAGAAATAACATGACATACCATTATAAGGGGCGATCGACAATTGATAGTGATCGTGATAGTTTGTCGTGCTGTGTTGGCCGGCTTTAGAATAGCATCTCTTCACCTCTTGTCGTAAAGGGCGACTAAGGGATAAAAAAGCGGCTAACACAAGCCCTGGGGAACTACACCCTCTAAAAGAGTGGACTCTCTAACCCGCTTGTCTAGCGTGACACTACTAAGGTCATACATAACTCATGCACAAGACTATGTGCATAAGGAGGCCCATGTCCAGCAGTGGATGCGAAACGGGCTGGATACGGTTACGGTAACTGGATGAGAAGAGTACATAAATACAGTACGGATATGACGTGGCGATAGAGTAGAGACAGCGGCAATATTAAAAAGTAAACATTGCGAGTCGGGCATCTTCATAGGTACGTTATTTTTAACCGCAACTGAATGCTGAGTCATGTATATAACACAGAGTGGTTACAACCAAACGTAATAAATTCTGAAAATGTGTTTGGGTGTTTGTTTCTTTTTTACTCATTATCTCTTCGTATTTGTTCGGAATACGAAGATGGTCGAATACAAATACGAATATTTAATTAGTGATGTACTATAACTTTAAGCTATAACTATTATGTATTAAGCTATAATTTTTTTACAGAACGGGATTGTACCGTGTAAACACTGGAAGAGTCTACCCGTACCTCAACTAAAGCACAGCGAAGCGACTTCGTAAAGAGCTATGTAACTATGTAAAGGTCTTGTAATTTAATAAGGGTTTTTGGAAAATAAAAATTACATATCATAACTTACTTTTTGTTATAATTACCGATTTCAGTTAATTAAGGACGTCAAATAGTAATAATAACATTTATTTCGAGCAAACAGAGGCTCATAGTTATACATACATAATGGTAATATATGTATATAGAAATATAGAATAATAATAATACTATTATAATACACCAAATTTGGTATGTCTTCACAAAATGAATCCGTGTAAAAGATTGTGATTTCTATAAACCAAATAAGAGACTAAAGTAAGAGATTACTTTATTCACCGATGAAGATAATTCTACACCAGTATACCTACACTTAAACCACATATAATATTATAAGTCCGAAAGTATGTGTGTTTGTCTGTCTATTTGTTGAAACATTTTCACGACTAAACTACTGAATCGATTTCGATGAAATTTGGCAAAGAGGTAGTCTAAAATCCGGAGTAGAACATGTAAATTTTTATCCTGAATAATGATTCATTTGCAAGCGGAGCTAACTACTTTTAAAACAGTATACACGCGGACGAAACCGCGTATAGATCTTGCACGAAAACATTGGCCATCGGGAATATTTGGGTATCTTCGGCAAACATCGAATTCGTAGATATATATATATATATATATTCATAGAGCTACTAATACCCCCAAAATATTTTTTGTAATAGATAATAAATTTTATACGTATATATTTGCTTTCGTCAATTGTTACCGACCACATTTTAATTACCTTTTTATATTTAATTTTCAAAAGGTATTCTCATAATGTAATGACACCCATCACAACAGTGATGGGTGTAAAAATCCATCATTAACGCTTTAAAAGACACATTATTATCAACTACAGTCAACTATAAGAATAGCTTTTCTAAAGCTGACGAAGATTTTCTAAAGTCTTATAGCATCTAAAACCACATTCCCTCACAATCACATAAAGACATACATAAAACACACACGACGTACATATTATACATAATAATTACCATCCGAATAAACTGTTTTTCTGAAATAAACTGTAACCTAGTATTAAGAATAGATCCAAGGGGGGCGCTGACAGCTGTAAAATAGATTATTCTAGTACAGATGACAGCACACATTGTCCTTATGAATACCTAATTGTAAACTTGATGTTTTATACATTAGAAGTGACAATTACCGTGTTGAAAATATGTAAATGTCTTAAATAAATAGATTTTATTATTATATTTTAAAAAGTAAAACATAAAATTAACTAGTTATAAAATAGGACATTTATTTTGGGAAGGCACTGGCTCCCATGATACAGATTTTTTTCTAGTTCTATTACACGATACAAATTGTATCATGTATTATATTTTTAATACAAATAAATAATTTGAATTTGAAGAATTCAAGGCAAGGAAATCCATAAATAAATAAGTCCGTGAAATTATTTTTATAAATAAATCTTTATTTTTTAACTGAACGAACAAAATTGAAAAATACGTCGGAGAAAAACAATTGTAACAAGATACAACGAAGAGTTCGTGATACAACTGGTCTTTCCCGTAGAAGTCCTTCCTGTAAAATTGTCAGAGCTCGAATTCATCAGAAACCCAAAAACAAGGTACACCGAAAAAAAAACTTATTGAATCTTCTATATTTTGACAGTTCTCTATTAATGTATAAATCTACGGATACAACAGAAGACTATCGTAATGAGATGAACAGCGACAATTATGAAAAATCAATCAATCATTTAATTTACCGGCATTGGTAAAATTTAAAATAAACGTAAAAATTCGGTATTGGTCGTCGATAATGCTGCATATTATCTATACTAATATAATAAAGAGGTAAAATTGTGTGTTTGTATGTTGGGAGTAATCTCTGGAACTACTGAACCGCGGTCAAAAATTCTTTCACAAATAGGAAGCTACATTATCCGTGTCTAATATAGAATATATTTCATTTTGAAATTTAAAAAAAAAAAAGATTGAAAAATAAAAACTTATAAACCGAAGCGAAGCGAGGGCGGGTCGCTAGTAATAAATATGTGGAAAACCTCCGAATTCAAAAATACATTGAAGCAAGATATGATAAACCGTTGATAAAACAAGACATTGGCGTTGATCCAACTTGGACAAATCCATTTTACTAAGTCATTCTTCGTCATAAGGAAAGATTTAAGGAATATTAGATTAACAAAATTTTAGCTGAATATAGACACACTGTATTAAGATTACGGCCATATCATCCGGATTTCAATCCAATTGAAAACATATGGTCGCAGCTTAACGGTTATGTAACTCAAAGAAATGTTGATATAAATATGACCACAGTGAATAAAATGTTATTGAAAAAAATATATTTGATTGATCCAGAATTTGATCACGCAATTAAATGCGAAGATGAATATAGAAAATATGAACATGCCATGGATGATTTTATGGATGGGACAATAATAAATACTTCTGAGGGTTGTGATGATTCTTAAAGTGATAATGAAGACTAATATTATTCTGATTATGACATGGAAGATATTGAATATATACCACCAGAGGGTCTAAATGATCTGTAACCTTTGACTGTGATTTAGGTGTTGATTTTTAAGAAATACTGTGAATAACGCTAATAAAAGCAATATAAAGTTATATCTACATACATTACATATAGATAGGTACTTATTATAATTATCTAGTATGCAAATATACATAAATAAATAAGACCTAAATAAAAAAAATGTAATACGATTAAGATATAATGTCTTTGGTTTTTTTAAGGGAAAATAATAGCTTCATATATTTCTCAGCACTGACTCGTGACATGTTCCTAAAGTTTTATATTTATCTCGTAATAAAGTATGCAAATTACAAATTACCTATGAAATTTTGTTTTTATATGGAAAAAATCAAATATATTGTTTTGAATGAAAATTATACATTTAATTAATCGAAGTATTGACCATTATTATCAATGCACTTTTGCCATTTTTATGGATGTTGATTGATACCTCTGCTATAGAACTCCTGGGGACGGGAACCGATGAAATCTCTGAAGGTGTTTTTCACTGACTTATCTGAGTTGAATTTTTTCCCCTATAAAAAGTCATTCTAATTCCGAAAAAAATGGAACTCAGTAGAGACAACTGGCGAGTACCGTACTCGTGGGTGACCGTGGGTGACGGAGAGTGTCCAGTCGTAGCTCCTGTAAGTTTGAGACTGTCGTGCAGTATGTGGGCGAGCGTCTCACGGAGAAGCAGTGGACTGGAGCGATGCATTGTCGTTTGCAGTTCTTCACAGTAAACATCTGCATTAATTGTTGTGACAGATGTAGTGGATAATACGGGCACAGGACAACCATACATTCACCGTGCGATTCTTTTGACTCAGTTTTCGTTTGGGACATTGTTTGGCTTTATCTCCTGGGTTCAGCCATTGTGACGAACGTTTACGATTATCATATAGGATCCACTTCCCATCACAAGTGACAATAAGATTGAGGATCCCTTAATTTTTGTGCTGGTTCAGCAAAGTAAAGCAACCTTCGACGCGTGATTGTAACTGACTTTCATTAAACTCATATAGTACTCATTTTCCGAGTTTCTTCACTTTCCCGATTTGACGTAAATGAATCAATATAGTTTTGTCACTTATGCCGAAGGCTGCTACTAACTCAGGCGTGGTTTGAGATGAATCATCTTCCACTATTGCTTTCAATTTGTCAGACTTTAGTCTCCGGCCGTCCACGCGGCTTGTTTTCGAGTTTGAAATTTCCAAAATGGAAACGATCAAATTAACAACGCTCAGTGCGTTCGTTTGTGCTGTTGATATTGGGTGCCGTCTGTGCTGCTTTGCTACCATGATTACACCATTCGAAAATAACGCCAACTTTTATAGTTAAACTTTTATGTTTAACTTTTCCATGGTTGAAAACACAGAATTTGGAATTCCAAGCCAAACAAACGCAAGATAACTAAGTTCAAAGTAGTCACTATGAACAAACGGCGATTTTCAACATGAACAACGAGCGATCAACGAAGCTTGAATTTTATCAATATGATTTTTGTAGCATTTTTGCTGTATCGTTCCACCGGCGATGAGCAAGAAATTTATCGCGTACAGCATATATGAAAGATTTAGAGTACCAATCAGGGAATAATGATTAGATAATCTTTTTGCTTAGATTTAATTGGAAATATTTGATTAATAATTTCATTAACTTTCGAGTAAAATGTATTAATTACATCATCTATAGATACACCCATTAGTTTCATCACCCTATCTATATTTCTTAAATGGGTATTAATCCTTCGGTAGTCAGTCTTATAAAAATTGTAGTTAGCAATTGTTTTATGATTAATGGGTGTCATCACATCAGACGCGTCCCCGTCTGATGTGCACAAGTCCCCGCTCACCGCGACTTATATCGCGACATATATCCAACAAGAGGTCACTGAAAATTAGATTTAAAATATTATTACTAACATTTGCTATTGTGTTATGTTGCGTGAGACCACATGTTTTTTTTTATGGACGAAGGTGGCAGACGAGCATACAGTCCACCTGATGGTAAGTGGACACTGTCGCCTATAGACATCCGCGATACATGCCAACATTAGTCCAAAATGACAAACATTGGCACGACCCCGGATGTCCCGGATAGGAATGGATTTGGAGAAAGGGTTGGGAATATGGGAAGGTATAGGATGGGAATGGGCTCTGGCACATTTCACTCACTACTGAAACACGTACGTACATAATGGAAATAAGATAAAGTGGGAAATGCAGTACATTTCAAGGTAGTCTTCTGTGAGAGATGGGTAACGTGGCCAGTCGAGCGGACCCAGCGGCTATTGGATTGCAGCGTGCACTCCCCCCCCCTCCCAAATATGTATTATTATTAAAAGTATTATAATATATATATATAGTTTTAAACAAGAATTAGAAAAAAAGAAGATATATTTGTCATGTGCACACGTAGGTAAACTCCACAGACCACCCACTTGGTTTGTGGCAAATTCATACAAATTGTGAATTACTTTTAACACAAGAACATTTATTGAGGTAATGCAATTAGTAGGTGGAACTCCCAAATTAGGCCATAGTTTGTTTTGCATGGAAAGTAGGTGGCATACGAGCATACAGTCCACCTGGTGGTAAGTGGATACTGTCGCCCATGGACATCCGCGATATATGCCAACATAAGTGCAGAACGACAAACAATGACACGTCCGGTTAAGTAAAATGAGGAGAGATGGGATAGGATAGGGCTCTGGCATATCTCACTCACTACCGAAACGCGGACGCACGTACGTTGGACAATAGGATAAAGTGGGAAACGCAGTACATTTCACGGTAGTCTTCATGGTAGTGAGACAGGGGTAATTTGGCCCGTCTAGTGCGCCCAGCATCGAATATCCAACATCGAACAGAATACTTGGGGTATAAGAGGCATTGGGAAATAAAACATATTTAAGTTTTATTGCAGAAAGTATGTAGTATTCTAACTCGGTATGATAAGTAAGGTTTAAATATCTACAAATAGAAAAAGCAACATCTATTAATTATCAGGGTATCATTATTTTGATATTTTATATAACAATCAGACAGCCTGATGACGAATTCGGGGACTTTTCTGTGTTTTCGACATATATTGGAAAAAATATAAAGATATAAATCTAGGACTAGATAATTACCCTGATAATAATGATAATACTTTTGTATAAATATGATTCAGATTACTGTTTATTATTACTTATTTTTAAAAGTATAAATCGACAATGTTAGCCGCAAAAGTAATTTTACTAGTAACTACAACGCTTTCGTGTAAGTACAATATGAATACATTGTAAATCTGCTAACGTACGAGTATAAGCTATTTATGTCTAATTTACTATCAATATAGGCGACTCCTGCATAAACTTAATAAGCAACCAAGAATCATGTTATTGTCATATTACGCTTGTACTATAACATAATAGTTATATTATAGCTTTTGTTATACTAAAATTGTTGAACGAACTGCCAACTGAGGTTTTTCCACTTAGTTATGCTATGTGGTTCTTTAAAAACGCTGTGAATAGGTTTCTGTAAGGTCGGCAGCGCACACGCATCTCTTGGAGATGCAGGTGTCCATGGCTGTGATCACTTACCATCTCGTGGATCGCCAGTCCGTCTGCCCTCTCCTCTATATAAAAAAACTGTCATGTCATCCCGTGGAGGGTAATATAGAGAGCTACACTTGCCTCTCCTCGTCATCTCCGTCGGTTAGATTGTGGTTAGTCGGTAAAGTTCAAGGTTATACATATCTTGCTTTGTTACGATGCACTTTTACATCATGTTTTCTTATTTTTTATACAGAAATACGGTGGAGGCGAGCAGAGAGTCCACCTGGTGGTAGGTGGATACTTTCGCCCATGGACATCCACGATATATGCCAACGTCAGTCCAGAATAACAAACATTATACGCCGCCGGATGCGCTGTCAACTTTTTGAGATTTAGGAATATATTTGGAATGTAAAGGTCGGGAAAATGGTGTGGAAAGGATAGGATGGGATGGAAATAGGCTCTGGCATATCTCACTCTAAGATTGGGTCAGGATAACAAAAAATATTTAATCGAATCGTAAGGAATGGGTGTCTCTCCACTGCTGGATATAGGTCTTTACCAAGGCTTGTCACCACACAAGATATTTGGACTCATTCAACCATCACCGCTGACTTTCAGGTGCGTAGCCACCATTCGAGGACTCTCGTCTACCCCAATGGTTATCAGTCCTGCTAATTGCTAATTATAGAATTCAAATATAGATGCTGCTAATTATATAATCATTTTTTAGCTTATGCGGCATCATGTAAATATACTACAATATAAGGTAATTGTAAATTTCCAGGGTGCCAAGGACATGTGTCTTCTGCAGATGATTCTAATACCAGACTTAATATCGACTATGGCGTACTCAATAAATACTTCGTTTACAATTTGTAAGATATTTGTTTTTTGTTCCTAAAATCGAATCACTTTTTCCAATGTTACTACATGCACGTACTTATTTGGGAGATTTTTACATAGCTCTCGAGGATTTGAGAATGGAATTCACAACAGACAAGTTGTGGCTTAATGAGGATCAGATATTTAGTTTACAACATTTGATTTATCTTCAATGTCGAAGTTAATTAATAAATTATCTCAAGAATTTCACGACTTTTTGTTTTTTGCAGTTGATAGAAAATTAATCTTTCACAATACATATCTGTTTTCTATTTACAGGAGAAACCCACGGAATCCATTTGTATTAACTAGTTCCACTATTAGTTCAGCTCCAATTTCTAGCACTAGAAACACGGCTGTTCTAGTCCACGGATTGAAAGGAAGCTACCAGAACTCATTTAGCATAGTTCTTAAAGACGGTAAGAGTATATTGCAAACATTTATTTGATCTAGGAACTATACTTAATTGTACATAAATTAGTGAATTTGAATTTTTTTTTAAGATTTTACGAGTAATTTTAATATTACGTATATTAAAATTACTCCTAATATTTAATAACAGAATAAGAGTATGTCAAGTATGTTAAGAAAGAAAATATAAGCACTGTTTAAACTCTAATAAGATAAATGAAAAATTTTCAGCGTTCTTAAATCATGATGCAAACAATGACGATATTGAAATTGATATCATCGTGCTGGACTGGGAACACGTGTCAACTCTTAATAGTGCCCTAGAACTTGTACCACAAGTAGCCAATGCCTTAGCTGGTATTCTACGTCAACTAGAAGCTGCGGATCTTGTGAATCTGTCGCAGCTTCATCTGGTAGGCTTTGGTTTTGGAGCTCATCTTGTAGGGATAACTGGTAGAATACTAAATGGCCAAGTTGCTAGAATAACTGGTAAGAATTCATTCTATGTTATTTTTTGTCTTAAGCTTAAGCATAGGCGTTGCTTTATATCATCACAACAATACACAGTAATGGCTGGGAATAATCAATTACATATAAAATGAGAGAATATCAACACAATGAAAAGAATTTGATGTGGAAACTCAGATCTGTATTGCAATGGCTGAAATTAACTCCAAATCATTATTAGCTGCTGATAATAAGACCACAACATTGAAAAATAATCAGTTTAGCCATTAGAGATGCACAGACGATATATTATCATATATACTTACTAGCAAAACCCCGCAGACGTGGTCCTGCCATAGAAGTTGATGTGCTACAGAGTCATCTAGTGGCGAGTTATAACAAAGTCGATAGATTGAAAATATTCTCCGTGCTCAAATATCTATGTATAGCAATTTTCATGGCTATCGGTTGAACGGTATAGAAGTTGATGTACTGCAGCGCCATCTAGTGGTGAGTTACAATAAAGTCGATAGCATGAAAACGTTCTCCATGAGAAAATACATATATGTGCCAACTTTCATGGTGATCGGTCAAACGGTGTCGAAGTCTATTAACATCAGATATACCAACATCCTCTTTTATGTATATAAAGGCCGCTCTTCACTTTAAAGGCCGCTCTTCACTTTAAAAGGCCGCTCTTCACTTTATGGCTGCTCTTCACTTTAAAGGCCGCTCTACACTTTAAAGGTTCTAAGTTCAAAATACATACAAATGACAGTTTGTAATTGTTCCAAAATCTTTCAAATGTTTTAGGTCTTGATCCCTCCGGTGGTGATTGGAAAGGTAACGCTCAACAATTAGCTCCGCGTGATGCGCGTTACGTTGAAGTTATCCACACCGACATGCTTGGCAGAAAATCGTTGGGCACTGAGGAGGCTTTAGGCCATGTGGACTTTTATCCCAATGGCGGCATTATGCAGCCTGGCTGCTTCAGAAACAAATGCTACCACGAACGCGCTTGGGAATTGTTCGCGGCGACTTTGACGCATCCAAATACACTAGTGGCAAATCGCTGTATATCAATCAATCAAGTCGTTGAGCACGACTGGGGCTGTACTGGGATTAGCTTGGAAATGGGTGGCAGTATACTTTATAAACTCGCGTAAGTTGTTTGATTTATATTTTTATTAATTTAGTATATATATAGTCGGATTTTTATCAGATTTTATTATTGCAGTTAGAACTGTCAAACAGAGTAAAAATTTGTACGGATATGACAGTATTGACAGTTCTACATATCATATACCTGACTCGAATAAAAAATCCGACTATCGATATTACGTACTTTTTAAGTTATTTATTTTTTAATTTTTGACATATTGAAAAGTTCTCACTTTAATTAGGATTACAATATTTTGTAAGATCCATTCAGATTACACGAGAATGAATCATACTTACCTACTAGACGTACTATGTCGACTGTCAAAGCGATACCAAAAATATCATATTCTAGTGTGTGAGATTTGTGATAAAATTCGTTTAGGGATGGGGTATGTAAATGAAATATTCGACAAGCTTCGATATCGACAAATGAAATTAGCGTTACGTAAAAACTAGAACATTTTTTTTATTTATTCAGTGATCATTATATATTTAAATTGAATTACTGAATGCACATCATGTGAAAATTAAAAATAAAATAGGTTAGAATCATAATTTTCGTCTATTTTCACTCTGGCTATAAAAAGAAATGACGTTTCCTCTCTTCAAAAATATGTCATTCGTATATAGTCGGAGACAAAATGAATATGTATATTTTTATAACAATAACTTTCAGTCTTAAATGGATGAAATACATAAAAATAATTAAAACGGTTTTCATTATAATTTGTTTAATAACTAAAATTAGACACATAATTTATTGGATAATTATGACTATTCTCTATAAACTATCAGATTTGTAAGCGATTATTACAATTATTTGTTTAATAAAATAAGTAAAATAAGTAAATTTAATAAACCACAATTTAATGTATTGAGTAATTCTTTGTAAAACTTAAAGTCTGTAACAAATCTATTTGTTACTTTTGAAAACCATTGTTTAAGACTGATTAATTTAATTACACTACAATAAATAAAAAATGGGTATATTTTTTCATTACTTTTCGATGACATTAAAACTTAAAACGATTTAACAATAAAACTTTTCGTAAGTATAATACTTTAAGGAATTAAATACGTGATCACAGTTTTTGTGTAATGTTTTTTTTTATTATAATACTACTTACAATTTGTTTAATTACAGATTAATATGCGGTATTCATTTACATTTATTGATTCAATTTTCGACACAACATTGTATATCCAGTTTCACCTCGTTAGGGGTTGAATTTTGAGAAATTTCTTCTTAGAAAGTGTTCAACTTCATCCTACAGAGATTTTTTTGGGTCCATTTTATGCTATTGACAGCACGCTGTTATTTTATACGATTAGTTGGAATTCTAAAATAAATAAGAACAATTCTTATTCATGGTAACGATGAGTGATTCTTGACTACCTTACTAATCTTATTTATTATTTTTACACTTCATTGCACAATATCGAACAAAAGGCGAGCTTAATGCCTTAAGGTTATTTTCTAGCAGCCAACCTTTGGGTTGATCAGAGAAGTTCAATTAGGAGGTGCATGAAAGACACAATTTAGATGGTATGGTTTAGATGAAAGATGAAAGACACAATTAGAATACATTATTACATATAAATACATACAAAATTACACACATACATATATAGACAAGAACAAATATAATACATCAATGAATATGTTTTTAGTTAACGTATAACCAATGTTTAAGTTTCCAGACTAAGTCAATTACTCACGTATGTACATTGCGCAGTTTACACAAATATGTAAAATTTAAGAAATTGTTTTCGTGTTTATCTATACTAATATAATAAAGACAGAAAATTGTATGTTTGTATGTTGGGGGTAATCTCTGGAACTACTAAACCGATTGCAAAAATTCTTTCACAGATAGGAATTGTCTTATATTAGACATTATTCGTGTCTAATATAAGCAGTATTTTAATTTTGAAATTTTGAAAAGAAATACTTATAAACCGAAGCGAAGCGAGGGCGGAACGCTAGTTACCAGTAAAAGAGAACGCTTCCACAAAATGTAGGTACTTGTATAAATTGAAAAGCAGGAGTTCAGCCCCGTTCAAAAATCCCTTAATCCATGAAACGTTCAAGACAAATAGCAATAATGTAAATGTAACTGCATAAAATATTAAAAACAGAATCGGAACGGTAGAACACATTCAGAGCGCATTTACTCCAATTATAGACCAAATATTTATATCGAAAAAAAATTTCTAACGGGTTAAACACTAGTGTCAACAAAGCATAAATTTCCTATACCTATACTGAAACTAAATTAACGAAAAATATGAGTGAAAAGTTTAGTGTCCTATTTTATATTTACCTGTGAAAACTGTATTTATTTGGATCCAATAATTGTAACTGTAACTTTGCAATCATATACAGAACTCGATATACCATTATAGTTCACTGTCTTATTATCCTTGTAATTTATTTATTAAAATGAGCACAAAATGTTGTAAATAATCGCACCACTCTGTTTAACAGGTTGATAAGGTATAACTGAAATTATGTCGCATTTGACAATTCCTGCCGACTCTTTCTTACTTATGGTGAACGTGCTTTGGTTTATATCCTCTCTCGCATGCTCTGTATATCTGGTGGTAGCAAAAATATTAGATCTGTGGAATAAATATATGCGTATCTAATTTTAAAATAATTACGGCGTTTTTTACCACCTCCCGATAAAGTAACTTTTAACAATCTGATCGATAAATTATCTGCCAATTAAATCTAGCTGATTACTGAATTTCTGATAAAGTATAACTGACTTTCTAACGTCCTTAATTACTTTGATCTTTTATCTCTTAATTTAATTAATTAAGAGTTGTTCAATTTGATGACAATTTCTGGGTTTTACCATTGTATTTCCCTTCATCGACCTGTGGTTCATCCTCACTTCGCTGCTTGCAGTACAGTCATCAAGACACAATACCGCGAAACCGAAAGTAATCTTCGATAAAGGATTCTGCAAAGTAGGCGCGTAGTGTTGCACGTGTCCATGGGTAGCGGTGGCCAATTGCCGTCTGGTGGATCCCCGACAGTGACACTTATTATATAAAAAAATACAATATCTATACAATACCTATTGAAGATTCTGGCCTTCATAATGAAAATATGACAGTCCTTATTGGATGTTTAAAAATGGAAAATTAAACAATAAATAATTAGTGGCAAGAAAATGTTCAGTCAATGCTCTATATGAAAACGACATGTTTATTTCTTTACAGATCCGGACTGTTTCGTATTAATACCGGAAGCGTCTACCCTTATAATTTAAATTAAGACCATTGTCTAAAATGTCGATTAACTAAAAAAGGGAACACATTTTATTTACGAATTGTCCTTTAATGTAATTAAATAATTGTAAAACAATAAAGTACAAAATTAATAATAATAAAATTAACCGTATTTTTTTAAGAAATAAACGCATTATGAAGAAATATATGTACTTATACTTAATAGCCTCTACTCATTTGGCCCTCCACTTTTTCCCCAGGATGTGAAAATTCAACTTACTTTAATTTAGTTCACGAGTTTAAACTGTTGATGCATATGAAATATTCGCGCTGAAAAGCGGTGTAATTATTATTGGATTAGATTAAATGTATCACAATGTACGGCAATGCCTTGCCTATTGGCATATACAAGAATATACTTGTACAATATGTATTGACACATACGATGTATATATACCATTATTATTTGCAGTATGTCATTTTTATCCTTTGATCCCAGTAATTTCGTTCATTGTACTATTAGGAATAATATTTTCCATTAGTTCTGTTATCTGATTTGTTAGTGTACACTACATAATAGTGAGTGTATGAACAAGTAACCGTGTCATGTGTAAAAAGTGTATATACTTATGTAGAACAATATGCTAAGGGAAAGGGACTGTAAACTGCAATAAGAAAGTGTGAATAGTGCAGTGCATATGTGAAAAGGATCGTAGTTTTAAATATAAATGTAGTGTGTACTAACGTTCCAAATCTCGGGGAAGAAGGAGTTGTCTAAATGAAGTTACACAATGGGTAATTAGCGTCGGGAGCGCTTCTGTGCATGCGCAGTAAAAACATATAAGAAAGTTTGAACCTCTTTTCTCCCAGACTATGTGATATTATTTACATGCCTATTTACTATAGAGAGTGTTTATAATGTCATATGTTTATGTATATATAATAATAATATTGTAGCTTGTTGCAGATTAGCTCCCTTATTGTGTCTATTTTAATTCTTGTCAAATTTATGTTTATGTCAATGTTTGTTTGCCTTTTGCTATCCATTTATTTACATTTGTATCTGCCGAGGTTATAAGTTAGGTCTTAAGTATATTGTAGTTAAGGAAAAATTAAAAAATACGTTTGCTGTGTGTTTTATTCTAGAAATAAGGCAAAGGGATAACTACATAAAGTAGCGAACTAGATAAAGTCAGGCGCCAACGCGGCGCTCGCGTCTAGACCCTCTCCCGCCCTCTTCCCGATGCCCCGTGCTACTTGGTAATAAAAGTTACGATTCTTCAAAAAGGGCTATGTAAATGGAAATTAGATGTAATTATTGTGCAAAACATATATCCTAAATAAAATAAGGATAAGCGAATCGTACATAAATTCCTCAATGTACGGTAACTCGCTCCTATAAATAAGGGCAATGTGAACCTCCCCGACACAATACGATTTGTACAATCGCCCAGTTAGTAATTAGTAAAATCTCTACCCGAAAGTGAGTTTGTTGCCGACTACCACTCCCCATGCACTCCTTCGGTTTGTGTGAAATTAGGCGGCGTTTTGTTTTTTGTATTTCTCTCAAAGAGAGCAAAGGACAACACACCGCCGCCCGCCGCCCTGTTCGAAGGAGGAATAGCAGGGACATGAGGTATAGTTACATTGAACTGGATGTAGTATGTCGCACTTGCATCAATCGCCGACACGCACTCCACTGCTAAAACTGATGTTGTAAATATTATTAAGTATTATAGAAAATAAGGTGCCTTTAAAATAAAACAAAAAATAACTAAAGTGTTGGCGATCGCTGACATTTCGTGTCGTAGTATCGATATTGAGTGACATCTGTGGGCGAATCTTGGTACCACGAGCGAGCAAGCAGCTAAGTGTAGCTAGTGAAAGAGTCGTTAGTGAACGACAGCGGCTGATTCAAGAATCAAGCATTTGATGACTTGGAGGGATGAGAGGGCGCTGGCAGAGTGTAGAAAGGCTTCTTTTGCGATTTTAGCATTGAAGTGCAAACACTGCCCTGTATTCCTGGAGTAATAAATCTATATTTGAAATTCAGTAGTTATTCTTCATAGTTAACAAAAGTAAAAGGGATACTCCTGCGCGACCTTGAGTCATTAGCCTACGCGCGGCGTCTTAGCTGTCTGCTAGATACTACTACTGTGGCCACGCGGGATTGCTGAACATCACTATTGTAAAAATGCCAAAAACTAGCAACACATGAAATGTCACTTCAGTCTCCGGGATTACAAAATGAACTATAGGCATGTTTCGAATAGCAAAATCACTATTTGCGAATACAAATACGAATAATTTGCCTCGCACTTTGCGAATTCGATTACGAATAGTACGTAGGTGACTATATTGAGTTTGAGACAAACAATAATTAAGCTATAGAATTTTATTGTTTGAATTTTTTTTTTCTAAATACTCTATATGTGCTCTGCTCTATACACATTTCTATTCGCTTAAACCGACTCTGAAAACATTTATGCCAGTCTTCCTCCGACACGTCAAAAATCATTGCTAGCGCGTTAAAAATCTACGGGGCTCGAAAGAAAAATCCTTTTATTTTTCCTTGACTACAGGGAACAAAAAGAAATCACAAGGAGCTAAGTCAGGACTGTAAGGTGGATGAGCCAGGGCTCGACACCAAATTCTTGAATAAACGTCTTTGTTCTTTGGGAAGTGTGCGAAGACGCGCTATCGTGGTGCAGCAAGATCCCTCTTAGGCCTGTTTTTGGTCTCCTCTGCTGAAGAGCTCGATAAACTTTTTCCAATGCAACCGTTGTATACCATTCTGAATTGACTGATCTACAATTTTCCAGCATAGATGTTGCGACATGTCCGCTCCGAGAAAAGAACTAGCCACCATTTTCTTGCCAACGTTCTGATGTCTTTGAAATTTTGTTGGTAACTGTCCATCCCCAAAAATCCACACCGACGAACGATTCTTATTTTACGGATCCTATTGACAGATCCACGATTCGTCGCCAATTACGATTTAGGAAACACGTCTCGATGTCCCATTTGCAAAACGTTGCCGCATTTTTCGGTAGCAATCCACAAAAACCTGTTTTTCGGTTTCGATGAGCAAATGAGGTATCCAACGACAACAAACGACAACAACTCAGACCAGGGTGTAGATGCGAAATGGTGTGGATGATCACCGAAAAATAAAAACGCGGGAAGTGCTATCGAAAATGCGAAACAATGTGTTTATTTTTTATATTAGAGTAAATGGCGATTTGTTTTCTATTTTCAAATAAGTTTACTATTAAAATAGGTATAATGTAAATGTGTTTCATTTTTTAATTTTGAGTATTCAAAATCTATACGACTATAGTCACCTACGTATCTTACCTACTACTCGTAAAATTTGTAAGTAGATAATTTTTAGTCCAATTTAAAGTTAGTGCCATAAGATTTTTTTTGGGTGCGATCAATGAGTTTGGTTTAATCTACAGATACCTACCTAACTTTAAATTAAACTAACAAAATCACTTAAATAACAAATGAACGTTTAATCTTATAAGCATTTCTTTTTGTAGAAAACTTCTTTCATCTACATACTATGCAATAATACCTACTATGTTTTATTTAACTGGTTGATTAGTATTTCACTATTCGTTTAGGAAATCACGAATATCAATACTAGAAAATAGCCAAAACGAATACAAATATTCGGAACATCTCTAGTAAACTAATGTTTTTTTCTTGTTATTTTAGCGCGGTTTCTTTGCTTTTAGCTTTCTGTGTTAGTCACTCTTCGACTATCTAATCTACATATAATAATGATGACAATAAATGATTAATTAGTCGAAAAAAACGAATAAGCAATAAAAAAAATATATTATTATATGGTACATCCTTTTTATTTCAATTAAGGATTTTATAGAGCTCTGTAACCGTAACCGAAACTATCGGATATCCGACTTAAAAGAATACTTGAAACCGAAACAGAATTTAGGCGAGTTTTGTTAAGTTCTTGCTGCTTGCATTTGATTTAATAGATTTTTAGTTGCTTTTTATATTTTATTTTTTATTGCAATTATTCCCTTTTGGTTTTATTTTTCTTTGCTTTTCGTTGGTAATACAATTTCATTAAAAGTTCAGTAAAAACATATCCGTCACCGAAACGGTATCCGAAATAATTTCATATTCGTATCTGTATCTGAAGCCGGTAAAAGAGTATTCGATATATCCGTATCCGAAATATCGTATTCCTAACAAACCTAATATCCATAACAGTGCATTTGGATTGCTTAAAAGCGGTTTTCACACGTTTTGGAATTAAACGGTATTATAATGATCAGTAGAATACGGTTTTAAATTAAAGTGGAAAGACTACTGAAACTGAATCATAAACGGTATATGTTTAGTAGAATTGCCCCCAGTAGTCCCCGAGCGCGAAGAAGATTGCTGCAGCAGCTGCTTTAATATTAAATAGATTTATTTTGGAAGATTTTTTTTGTTTTGCAGTTATAATAAATTTTATAAAATAAAAATGCACAAATTAATGGTGTTGCTGGTGTCCGTGGGCGGCGGTGACCACTTACCATTATGCGGCCCGCCCACTCGACTGCCATCTATTCTATAAAAAATAAATATGCCTATGTGGTTATATGTGGGTGAATCCACAGGAAAAGTTAGTATCAACATCGCTCTCGTTCATCTACGATGCGTAGATACCGATAACTCCCGTGGACACGCCTTGTTTTATTAACGATAAATAAATGAAACATAATAATGATAAATAATAATTAGTCAAATCTCATTTGTAACTCTTTGATGTGCCGACAGATAATTTTTATTGGTCACAATAAAGTAAGGTATTTTCTTTTCAGCATGTTAAAATTATTGAAAATTCAATGTCAATCAATATTTTTAAAGTATAACAAGTGAAAAAACTGTAAAGATTTTCTCACACTTATTGTTTTTTATGATTTATAGAGAAAACAGGCCGTGTATAGGCAATTACAGAGAGCTATTTTAAAAACCTACAAGTACATAGAATATGTAGGCATAGACATTAGACATTATTTTTAAAGAGTTAGAAAAATATCAGCTACATTATATGATAAATTATTGCTGTAGAATATAAACTTGTTCAATCAACCAACTTATGCGTTGTTATACTAGGTTGATCAATATATTTTTGGAAAAGTATTGATTGAAACTAAGAAACGTATATCTAAATTGTATTTATTTTTCAACGTAACCTTCTAATCTAATACAATTTTGAATAACGTTTTTGGAAATCCGATGGAAAAAAAGGCTTGATCCTGGGTATCGAAAAAAGACTTTACAGCGCAATATGACCTCATCATCTCCGTGAAATTGTATACCACGCAAGCGTTTTTACAAATTGGTAAAAAGGTGAAGATCACTAGGAACTAGGTCACTAGGAACTAGGAATATGGCGGATGCTGCATCAACTGAAACCCAGCCGTTCGGATGGCAGCGCCTGCAACATCAGACCGATGCGCAGGTGCATTTTCATGATGAAAAATCACTCCGGCACGCAATTTTCCACGTCGTTTATTTTTATTTCCTCGCGTAGTTTTTTGAGCAATGTTGCGTAATACTCTCCAGTTATTGTCTCTCCTTTAGTTAAATAATCGATCATAATGATACCTTCCGCATCCCAGAAGACCGACGCCATCAACTTGCCGGCGGACGCAGAGACCTTGAATCTCTTGGCTGGCGGGGAGGATGATCGTTTCCACACCTTACTTTGGTTCTTCGTCTCCGGATCAAAATGGTGTACCCACGTTTCATGAACGGTCATGTGGGTCTCGGTTAATAATTGTCAAATTTTACTTGGAAATGTCTACTCTTGCCTTCTTTTGTGCGTCTGTAAACATTCTAGGAACCAAATCACTGGTTGGTGTGTATTTTGGTCCGGAGGCATCATCGGCCCTTACTTTACCCAAAATAAGCAAGGAGCTGCACTCACAGTCAACGGCTACATGTTTCGGGTGATGAGAACCGATTATTTGTGACCCCGGTTAGATGATACGGACATTAGCCATATATGGTTTCAACAAGACGGCGCCACATGCCACACAGCGCATGCAACAAAGGACATTCTGCAGGAGAAGGTCGCAGGCTCCATTATCTCGCAACGCGAATCAATTGGTCACCGAGATCGTGTGATCTAACGACCTTAAACTTCTCCTTGTGGGGTTACGGTAAATCCCAGGTGTAAACGAATGCAACAATAGCAGTTTTACAAATAAAAAAAAAATAGCGACATCGATAACTTACACACTATATATGAAAGCAATCAACAAACATTAAAACCCAAATATAACTAGAAAGATTTTATTGAATTTCCGAACAGCACGAAAAGAAATATTACTAAATACTAACTTTTCCTGTGAATTCACCCACATATAACCACATATATATATTTTTTATTTTATTTATTATAGAATAGAATACAGATGGTCATGCGGCCTACTTGATGGTAAGTGGTTACCGCCGTCCATGGACACCAGCAATACCAGGGGGTATGCGGGTGCGCTGACGGCCTTGCAGAATTCAAAAAGCAGCTTTCTTGAAGAACCCTATATCGTAGCATAAGCGGAAGACCTCACGAGGCAGTTCGTTCCACAGCCTACAGGTTCGCGGCAAAACGATTATTAGACCGTACAGTGCACGACACCTCCGTATCAAGGAAATGCGGATGCACCGCACTTTTATCACGGCTGTCATGGTGCGGTTGTAGAAACCCGAAGTGACTGGCTATTAAACCGAATCCTTACTTATACTAATGCGCTAAATTATTCTTAACAAACTGTATTTTTAGTATCGGTAAATCTTATTCACACACATCCACACATCAACACACTCAATTACTTACATTAAAATTTTTCTAAAATTGGATATAAAAACCACACTCCCACACATTCATATACAGACTTACTTACACAAAACACGCACAACGTACTAATTATACACAATAATTATCACCTGTATAAACTGTTTTATTAAATAACTGTATATTTGTAACTATAGTAACCTATAGTACTAAAGATGTAAGGGAAGGCGCTGGCAGCTGTAAAACAGATGATTCTAGTGCAGATGTCAGTACACATTGTCCTTATGAATACCTATTTGAAAAATTTGATATTTTTGTAAACTACATTATAAGTGACAATTACCGTATAGAAAATATACAAATGTCTTATTATTGTTATTATATCGGAGCATTCCCCGTTATACAGAACGCAACGCAGCGAAAAACACACAGAGGGACGCAATGTCTCTGCGGACGCTGAGTGGTTGCAAATCGCCTGTTGTATGGAGTCTAGTAGATATTACTGATACTTCTGTATACCGGCTCAAAGATGTGAGTAGTACTCCACATAGATCCGAACCTGAACTTTGAGCGTCAGATTTTACCCCGAGGTGAAGTACCACTTTGCTCTGTTCAGCACACCGAGCTTTCTGGAGGCCATTTTGGCCTTGTTTACCAGATGACTCCTAAATTCGACTCGGTTGGAAATGTCGACATGAAGAATCCCGATACTCTCTGAGATCTTAGGAAGTATGTATGCTCCGAAAGCGAGGCGCTACGACAAAGGGGAACACAAATTTACTACGAAAAAGGACAAATTTTAGGGGTGAAGGCACAGATTTCTGTTTTAGTGGGGTCGAAATCAACCAGATTCAGAGAATCCCAAATAGATTCAATTTCGGACACAAGTCTAATGCAACTTTTTCCACCTCGACCTGAAAGATGTTGGCGCGGTCCCTATACATGGCATCCCCACTGCTGTCATCTGCATAGCAACGAAAGATACCAATTTGCAACAGATCAATTATATGCAGAAGGAACAGAGTTTGGAATAGTACGGAGCCTTGCGGAACGCCAGCATTAACAGACATGGTGTCGGAGCAGCTAGCATAGATAACGACTTTGATGTTTCGCCCAGTCAGAAAACTGGCAACCCATTCGCATAACCCCGCAGGTAACCCGAAAGACTGCTTGGAAAGTAGCGCTTTATACCATATCCGGTCGAAGGCTTTGTCGATGTCTAGACTGATAGCCAGAACCTCGCCTCTACTGTCGATGGCATCAACTGAACGATGTGTAAAGTACGCTAAAAGATCAACAGCCGAACGATTTTGACAAAACCCATGGAGGTCGCTAAACAGCTGGCGATTCTCTAGGTACCCAAGGAGCTGTGTGAATATAACGTGCACAAAACACATGAAAAAGTATCAAACCAATCCTTAAAATTTTAACAAGTTCTAAATTCAAAAATTTGGCCCGAAGTCTTTTTTAGATAATAGAATTTTAGAAGCCTACAACACTAGGATTTTTTTCTAAGTCTTACCGATTATCAATGTTTATTGCACTAAGTCCAAAACACTTTAACTTTTTTATTTCACTATCTGTTATTAAACCACTTTAAACTCCGGATCTGAAGTACCAATGAATAAAAACAATTGAGAGCTGCTACACCACCTCTAAAGGTGGATTGGCGAACCCGTTCGGCCAGAGTGGCGTGCTCTAGGAGATCCGTGCCCAGCAGTGGACGAAAAATAGATTGGTTACGGTTATGATCGCTGTAAACGTAGATTCTGCGTTTTAAAAGAAATGTCTAATTTAATTTGACATTGTGTTAATTGCCTAATATAAAGGTAGATAAAGTTAAAAGCTGATATAAATCTAGTATCAAATTATCGTTTGGTAATAAAAATTAAAGGTGTTAATGATAATGACTGCCGAATAATCATTAGTATATAAATAGAAATCATTTCATTGTACGTCAGTCTTTTGTTAAAATTTACAGTGAGCATAAAGTACATAACAATGTACGGATTCAAAGAATTTCTAGTACTGTCAGTGGTATTCACATGTAAGTGAGATTTTAATATAAGTATAGTTTTTGCGCTCCTACTGTCTTCCTTGAAGTAGTGTCCGTACGCATAAAAAAAGACTTTATATTCTTATGAACGGAAAAATAATATTGATACTTGAATTCAATGCTATTTGCCACACTATACGCATTTATTCAAACCAAATTTGTCACGCGCTGATTATAGTTCTTGCACTATATACTAAAGACGATTGAAATCGAATCGAAACATTTTATAGATTATAAAATTATCTGTTGAAAATAAAAGTGAAATTTGAAGTCAAAAAATGAAGTGTATTATAGATTAGATTATATATACGCAATAGATTATGAAACAATGATTTTTAATGATAGTGTCATTAATAATAATGATTCCAATAAAAACAAACCTAGTAAAGCTGTTGAAAATATAAGTAGATCGCAGAAGTAGAGATAGAGATACGTAGAAGAAAGTAATGGAAGTAACAATGCGAGTGCTCATTTTTTGTTGTTTTTTTTTCAGTATGCCATGGAGGTGATGTGGAGCTAGCAAATGTTCGAATGGGAAGGATCTATGGCCCACTCAACAAATATTACATATATAACGAGTAAGATATTTTTTCTTGTCGGCTTCGCATTCCATATAACTTTTGAGCTACAGACATACATTACGATAACATTGGCCACCGGCTAGCCCGGAAACACCTGAACGCGTCATCCACGTTTAAGAATTACCCTACCTCTAATTGCATACTACATTACGAGATAAATATAAAACTTTATGAACATGCCAATACCCGAAGATTCCCGATGGCCAATGTGTTCGTGCAAGATCTGTACAGTCTATACCTTTCCAGTTTCTATACATAGCACTTGATGACGGAAAAAAAATCACACACATTCGAGTTGGATTCATTGAGTTTACAATGTAGAAATTATTTTATTTAAAATATGCAATCCAGTAAAGACCTGTAACACACAAAGATGTCCTTTAAGGACATCTCTCAACTCTAATCTCTACATCGATTATTCTTCAAATAATCTGGAAAAATATAGCAATTTTACTGAAAATTTTAGCGGGCACTGTAGGAGTGTTCCTAATAAGTTTCTTTTGCAGTTATTTAGAATTTTTTTTTTTGTTAATTATTCCTAACATGACTCACGTGTGATCGTGAATTCAAATCCTCGGCCCGTACCACTGAGTTTTTACTTAAGTACGGATTTAAAAGAAAATCTCACGATCTCGGCCGTGAGGGAAAATATCGCGAGGAAACCCGCATGTGGCAGAAATAAAAAATAAATAAATCTGGAGTAAGTAATCCACCAATCCGCCATGGAGCCGCGTGGTGGATTACGACTCGGAACCCTCCAGTAATTTACTAATTGGAGGCCTGTACCCTGCAGTGGGACGTTATAGGGTGATACAAGTATTCCCAACATCATGGAATCGGGTGTTATTTTGCGAAAGTTGATATCAGTGGGGTATCTTTGGTGTTACACAGGCACGTAGGTATCTTGTGAAATATTTGTTAATAACGACACACTTCCAACATTTGCAGGAATTTGAGGAACCCTGTTATTGTGGACAGCACTGCAGTCTCCACTACTACTCTCCCACTTCGCGCTACTGAAGGAACTGTTATTATAGCACACGAAGGCGGTGGCTCTTTTCAGTCTACACTAAATTCTTGGCTTAAAGATGGTAGGTATTTTACAGCCACTCTAATTTGGCTTTCAATGTGATCAAGAATGGTTAATAAGACTGCGTTGTTAATATCAATTTGTTTTCCAGCATTCTTAACAAATGAGAACCTAGATATCATTATCCTGGACTGGGAGCATGTAGCAAGTTTTAGCGATGAGACAATTCAATCGGCTATGGATTTCGTCGCTCAAGATTTGGTTCAGGTGATAAATGCACTTATCGGCTTAGGGGTAGTCAGTCTGGACAACCTTCATCTGGTTGGTTTCGATCATGGCGCCCATCTAGTAGGCATGACTGGTAGAAGGTTAGATGGAGACGTTGCTAGGATTACTGGTGAGTTCATTTTTTTAAGAAGGAAGTTTGGTAGATGTGTGGTGTTTCACAAGATGGTAAATGGTCAAAGGAACCCATGGACATTTTAAACTGAAAATAAATAAATCCAGCCCTTGAATAATGATTATTAAGTTGAAACCTTAGGCTCGTTACACTCCATACTGTTGGATTTGGATTTGGATAAGTGATTCTTTCTAAATTATGCACGCCCGGTGACTTTTGAAAGGCTATTAAGAGTTCTAGAATTGTATAAGTAATTTGGGAAATATTATCAATTTTATCTTTCAAAACATTCTAGGCTATAGGACGAGTGCTACTACTATGTTATATATAGTAAATGTAGATATACAACGTATCACTGAAATAAAACCAAAACCTGAGAATAGGAGGTTGTTCAGTATAGAGAGTAGAATCGATTGTACCAGTTTAAACAATACGTTTTTTTTATGGTTTATGGGAGAATTCTATATATCTTTTATTCTACGCGCATCAATTCTTCAACAATTCTTTACACGTATAGAACTTTTGATTTCTTCCTTAAAATAATTTTATTTTGCACTTGAACGGTTCTCTATATTTTAAGTTGGATGACACGTTTCAGGTCATGCGTTATTTCGATGACACGTTGTAGGTATTTTTAAATCTAAGCAATTCTACAAACTAGACAAAATTGTGATCTAAATTTAGCCTTAAAGAACTGACAAATAAATATTTTGATGCAGGCCTTGATCCATCTGGCGGCAACTGGGCCACTAGTTCGCGCCGTTTAGCTGCTACTGATGCGCAGTACGTCGAAGTAATTCACACTGATGGTAGTGGGTCTCGAGCAAATGGCATCGGGGTTGCTTCAGGCCACGTAGACTTCTTCCCCAACGGTGGAACAAGCCAGCCTGGATGCTCTAACAACCTCTGCAACCATAATCGTGCTTGGGAGTTGTTCTCAGCATCCCTAACTAACGGGGGACTGATTGCGAACCGTTGTGCTGACATAAACGAACTGTCGAGGAATCGTTGCACCGGATTCACTTTGGAACTAGGAACGAGTAGACTAGTCAAACAGGGGTGAGTCGATCTTCAACGATTTCTATGTATTCTATTAGACAAACAATTCTAAAGAAAAACTTTGTCACAGCGCGGGTTGTACCTGCTTAGGTGCGGAGAGCGGGATGGTAGAACTAACCGAACTCCCACGCAGATGAGACACGAAACAATCTTTGCCTATTTCCTTTTTGTCTATGAGAGTATTTTTTTTTTGTTTTTTGATCTCGGAAGTTTGCACTATATATGCAGTGAAATTATATATGTAAGTATTGCAATGCGAATTTAACCTAGATAATAATAGAGTGGGTTCGAGTAATGTAATATAATTTCAGCTATTACAATAGATATATACGCACATTATATACTTAAATACGTATCACTATTTTTTATAGTATATACACTCCTTTGCAAAAAACGGGCGGTTTTGTTCTTTTTTGTATAACTGACAATAATTTCCTACTAAAGAGGTTTTAATGAATAAAATAAAACTATTTATATTAACTATAGTACAGCTTATTCGTATAGGTGCCCGTTTTTTTTGCAAAGGAGTGTATTTGCATAAGAGATAGTAGTTAAGAGTAAGTAAATTAAATACTTACTTATGAAATGCTATGCCCTCACAAGACTTCTTTGTCCCTTGAGAATATTTTTAGCAATATTATAAAAATCATAAATATGCTGTTTCCATTAACTAATATCTAAACAAAAAAAAAACATAATCAACTAT
Organism: Sesia bembeciformis; assembly: GCA_943735995.1. Taxonomy (NCBI): domain Eukaryota; kingdom Metazoa; phylum Arthropoda; class Insecta; order Lepidoptera; family Sesiidae; genus Sesia; species Sesia bembeciformis. Next base: position 4,686,783 of record OX031029.1, on the reverse strand, counting down.
CTGCAAATATTTATTTTCTACCAACTTCCGTTGTTAGGAAATTGTCTCATCTGCATGAGTGTTTCTTATATTCTATGTCAATGTGATTGGTGGTAGTCGCACCTCTCGCTACTCGCACTTACATGAATAATGTAAGAGTAATAGAGAAAGACATACTAAGATGGCCGACGAATGATTTTAATTTACGGTAATATAATATATTTTGGTTTTGTAGGAAAATACAAAATAAATGAGTTAATTACATGAAATGAACTTCAAATTACTTAAATACAGTGCACATGTAAATAATAACAACGTTATATTTCTAATATTAAACTAAACATGAAATACCGTCGATTGCAGCGTTTGATGTCAATTTGACGTATTACAAAACAAAACACTTGGGCGCGATCGAGTGAAGGAGTTGTGGACAATTGACCGTGAAGTAATGAGCAATTATTTAGTACTGCATTGCTTGTCTGGTAGAATACGTAGAATTGATTTTTACTAAAATGACATATTATTTTGATCTTATTTTTAATCAACACGTAGTTATCTTAACAAATACATGCCAATAGAGTCTAGCAAATGAAACGGCAATGTAACGTTGTTAACAAATGAGTACAAAAAAAATTGCAAATTAAAATTCGTTCTCAATTCACTTGTTTCACACTCATATTAGTTTTATATCATAAAATATTTTTTTCATTCTTATTTTATGTATTAGTTACGAGCTTTAACACCGTTGTGTATGTCGGGCTGTTGGCCTGACAAAATTTTATGGAACATCCCTGCATCACACCTGCTCACATTATCCTTATCAGAGTTAGGAAGTAGAAAGAACGTTACATATTGTGATAAGTGGTCATTGATAACTATCAATGACCACTTATCACGATATGTAACTATTAGTGACAGTGGTCGTGATAGCTTGTCGTTTGGTGTCGGCCGGCTTTAGAATAGCACCACTCCATCTCTTCACGTGGTTGTCGTAAAGGGCGACTAAGGGATAACAAAGCGGCTACCACAAGCCTTAGGGAACAACACCCTCTAAAAGAATGGACCCTCTAACCCGCATGTCCAGCGTAGGCATTATTAAAGCCATACATCCCTCATGCATAAGACTATGTGCATGAGGAGGCCCATGTCCAGCAGTGGATGCTAAACAAGCTGGATACGGTTACGGTAACTGCATGAGAAGAGTACAAGTACGGACATGACGTGGCGATAGAGCAGAGATAGCAGCGGAGAGACAATATTGCAAATTAAACATTTCAAGTGTTATTTCTGACCGTAACTGAATGCCGAGTGATGTATATAACAAAGAGTTGTTACAACCTAACGTAAGAAACTTTGAACGTGTGTTTGACCGTAATTGAAAGCTGAGTGATGTATATAACAAAGAGTGGTTACAACCCAACGCAAGAAACTTTGAATGTGTGTTTGGATGGTCTCGTTTCTGTATTTTGTATTTCATTCATTGTATTTCTTTCATCTTTTTGTATTTCTTCGGAATAAAAATATGGTCGACCAGTATTATTTAATTAATGGTATATTGTATTAAGCTATAACTTTTTTACAGAACGGGATTGTACCGTGTAAACACTGGAAGAGTCTACCCGTACCTCAACTAAAGCACAGCGAAGCGACTTCGTAAAGAGCTATGTAACTATGTAAAGGTTAAGAACTATTATGTACATACATCATAAAAGGTTATTGTAAAATAAAAAATACATATCATAACTTACTTCTTTTTCTTGATTACACAAATAATACGTTAACAATACAATTAAACAATACTAATAACATTTATTTCGAGCAACAGAAGCTCATATATATTACATACATATATATAATAGTAATAATACTATTATAATACAACAATTCTAATACAATATACATAATAGGTTTTTAAAAACGAATTCGTGTAAAAAAATTTGATTTCTATAAATCAAATAAGAGACTATTATTTTATTCACCGATGAAGATAATTCTACACCAACATACACTTATACCGAAAGCATATCATTTTAAGTCCGAAAGTATGTTTGTTTGTCTGTCTATTTGTTAAAAACATTTTTCACGACTAAACTACTGAACCGACTTCAATGAAAATGACACAGAGGCAGTCTAAAATCCGGAGAAGAACATAGACACTTTTATCCTGAAAAATGATTCGTTTGTAAGGGGAACTAGTTACTTTTAAAACAAAATCCACGCAGACGAAATCGCGTACAAAAGCTACTTCTCTAATACACGGATTTTCTCAACATGTTTTCTTTCACAATTGAGTAATATTTGAAAAATTCGAACTCATGATCTTGCACACGTGGATGACACTGAAGGTTATCGGTTATCAAAAATGAAATCTATACTAATATTATAAAGAGGTAAAGTTTGTAAGTTTGGATGTAGGAGATAATCTCCGAAACTACTAATCCGATTTCAAAAAAACGCATTGCATTGCATTGACGATTGTCGCGGAGAATACTTCGAAAAGTAATAAATGAACTTCCATCTTTATATCTGATTAATTTTTTTCGATTCTAATAACAGATTCTGTCACCCAGGGATATTGGATACATTAACTTTGTTAACAGTTAGAGTAACTGTTGACAATCTGATCGATAAATTGTCTGCAATTAAATCTAGCTGATACTGACTTTCCGATAAAGTATAACTGACTCTCTGATACCTACCGATACCTTATCAGAAGGTGGCCCTTAATCTCTTAATTTACTTAACTAAGAATTGTTCAATTTGATGACAACTTCGGGTTTTTACCATTGCATTCCCGTCATCGACGTGCGGCTCATCCTCACTTCGCTGCTTGCAGTACAGTCATCAAGACACGATACCGCAAAACCGAAAGTAATCTTCGAAAAAGGCTTCTGCAAGTCCTACCTGTAGCGCACCCGTATCCCCCGTCGTGTTGCACGTGTCCATGGGTAGCGGTGACCAATTGCCATCTGGTGGACCCCCGACAGTGACACTTTGTGCATAAAAAATACTATACGTCGTCGATCCCTTGATAAACGATATTTAAGATACCGGCCTTCTTAATGAAAATATGACAGTCCATATTGGATGCTTAAAAATGGAACATTACACAATAAGATATTAGTGGCAAGAAAATTGCTCGAACGACATGTTTATGTTTATTTTTTTACAGATCCGGACTGTTTCGTATTAATACCGGAAGCGTCTACCCTTATAATTTAAATTAAGACCATTGTCTAAAATGTCGATTAACTAAAAAAATGAACACATTTTATTTGCGGATTGTCCTTTAATGTAATTAAATAATTGTAAAACAATAAAGTACAAAATTAATAATCATTAAATATGCTGTACGTTTTTAAGAAACAAACGTATTATGAAGAAATATACTTATAGACACAATATGTGTACAATAGGCACGATAGGTGAATATATGTACAATATCTATTGACATATACTAAATATCTAAATATCAGTATTATTCGTCATTAACGATTAACACCGGTATTTTCCGCATATTATTAATATTCTTTATTCTCAGTAGTTCTGTTAACTGTACTATTAGGAATAGTATTTTCGAAAAGGTACAGGTACTTTAAATAGGGACAGACGAGGGCTAAAACACTAAGTAGTGCCTCCCTAAGGACACTAAGTAATATAATATACAAAATATACTACTAGACAATATTTTAACCTGTCAATCAATGAACTTTGACTATTGTTTGCTGAGATTTATAAATCCCAAATGCGCCGTAAAGATTAAACTATGATCGAACATAATAATAATAATTAATGATAATAATATTGAGAAAATTGTTTTGTGAACGTTAATCGTACAAAGTCCGTTGTTAAACAAATCTTTCCGGACGATGGTAAATATTCGACGTGAGAGCACCTTTATGTAGATAGTCTTTTTCAATCCAATTTGCCGAAAACAAAACCTAATCAATTAAATATCTCAACATTTAGTTTCAAATCGACGACAAACTTGAAGTGTTGATGAATCAAATTATAGACCAATATGTAAACAATTATCACCTCACTATTTCATTTAAGGCGGTTTCAGCTCAGGCCGCCATGTTTGTTTACGTTATGGACAAATTGTATTGGAATGGACTTTACATTTGTTTCGTTGATCTTTGTTAATAACATTCGCAGTCGCCGTCGCGACACGTTCCTCCAGCATAGTGCAGTGTATGACAGGTTTGGTCACACTTAACAATATCACACGTGAGAGCAGTTAGTAACTGCTTCAGTCCGTCTGTGAACAAGAATTCCATTAATAATATCTGCCTATGAAGCCTCTCTTTGCAATAGAAATTCACTTTTTTTTTATTTTTTACCTAAAACAGGTTCGAGAATTATATGAAATTTAAAGAATTTTTTTACGATATTTTTATAAGTGACCTCTGGATCGGAGCATGCACCTTGAGGTATGGCCTTGAAACGCCACGTTGGCCAAGCGGTCAGCTTCATTAAATATTAGTATCAAACTTCAAAATGTAAAGTTCAAAACAAAACGTTCATATTTTGTTCATTCGTTCACGTTCACGTTCATTCGTACAGGTTTGAAAATTTGACTGGGATTCAAACTTTGTTAGTTTATTTTTGATTTGTATTTAAACTATCAGCAAAAATACTAAATGAGTAGTAAATCATGATCAAAAAAATAACCTCTAAATGAAATAATTTTAAATTCCTAAGACCGCAATAATCAAGTCGACGGAGTTGTACTTCTTTATTGTTACCCCCCAAATATAATCGGCTGTCAGTAGAAACGGCTAGTCACATGATGGTAAATGTTCACCGCTGCCAATGGATACCTGCAATAGCAGGGATATGAGGTATAGTTAGTTATGTCGCATTTGCATTGATCGCCGACACACACTCCGCTGTTAAAACCCATGCGACGACAGAGTTGTTCACATTTGCGAAGGTTGCAACCGCTCAGCGAAGGAGATACCTCAGCTTTGACTGTGAAATTGTTTTTTAACAGATTGCAGAAGGGAAGTTTTTTATTTATTTATATACTTTGATAAATGATAAAAATAGTTACAAAAGAAAATACGTACAAAAGTCGTGGTTATCCCCTTGGGAGATTTCTACCAGCAAACCTGGGAGAGCGATGGGTGAGCAATGAAATGGGCCGACATAGTGAACTATTACAAACACTGTGTATTATGTTCGAGTATAAGAGTTTTTTGAATTGTCTGAGCGTAAACTAACTTGGATTGTCTGATGAAATGACTTGTTGCATTCATAATTGTTTAAGAAGTTTTTTAGTTAGTGTTGTTAAAATGAACACTGAGGAGTCTGGTATTCGAGCGTTAGTATACATCAAGGATCGTCAAACGTTAAAAACTTGAACTATAACGTTCCCTATCGTTTAACACTCAAACCTGAGTTTAGTCTTGATCAGTAGTTTCCAAATAACAATATTGTAAATTTTTCAAAAATTGGATATAATGATTTCAATACATTGTAAAACAAACGATTTTTGTTGGATAGAGCTCGTATAAAACTACAAATTGAGTCTAAAAAAATTTCAAGTCCCTTCCAGCTGGTTTTGTATTCATTGTTGGCGATATCAGTATCTCAAATGGATTCAGGAAATGTGGTTTTCTGTTTTAATTTGCCTATTTATTATGGTTACAGCTCCTTGTCGATAAGTTAATTAAATTACTAATTTAAATAATTCGAACTGTCACTGTCTATTTATTCAGTAAACTTAACATTTTCATCATGGTAAAGTACACGAACGAACAACGTCTGCAAATTATAAAAATTTACTACAGAAATTCGGAGTCGGTGACCGCTACTTTAAGAGTATTAACTCCGATTTTCGGTCGTAATTCTCGCCCTAGTAGACAGGCAGTAACAAGTTTAGTGCAAAAATTTGAGTCTACATATTCGTTGTGTGATGTTGCCGTGCCAGTGAGACAACGGGTTGGTCGAAGTGTCGAAAATATCGCTGCCGTTGAATCGTCCGTAGCAAATGATCCAAAGCAGTCAATTCCACGGCGTTCTCAAGAGTTGGACATCGCCCAGACCACTTTATGGCGAATTTTGCGTAAGGATCTTGGTTTACACCCATACAAGATCAAGCTGACTCAGGAATTGAAGCCGATGGACCATTTGAAGCGACGTACGTTCTCCGATTGGGCTCTGGAAAAGATGCGCCAAGATGATCAATTTCATCGCAAAATTATCTTCAGTGACGAAGCTCATTTTTGGCTCAATGGGTTCGTCAATAAGCAAAATATGCGTTATTGGTCGGGTGAAAATCCACATATGCTTCATGAAACACCACTTCATCTACAAAAAATAACTGTTTGGTGCGGTTTGCATGCCGGCGGCGTCATAGGGCCATATTTTTTCGTCGACGATAATGATCGTCACGTTACTGTGAATGGTAATCGTTATCGCGCTATGATTACCGATTATTTTTGGCCCGAATTGGAAGATATGGACTTGGACAACATGTGGTTTCAACAGGACGGTGCCACAAGCCACACAGCACACGTTACAATCGATTTATTGAAGAGTAAGTTTGATGAGCGTGTTATCTCAAGAAATGGACCAGTCGATTGGCCGCCTCGTTCGTGCGATTTAACGCCTCTAGACTTTTTTCTTTGGGGCTACGTCAAGTCATTGGTCTATGCCAACAAGCCGACGACGTTGGAAGAGCTCAGAGCCAACATTGAACGCGAAATAGCAGCCGTTTCGGCCGAAATGTGTGGCCGAGTCATCAAAAATTGGGTCCAACGAATCGACCGCTGCAAACGTGCCCGCGGTGGCCATATGAACGAAGTCGAGTTCCATTCATAAATGTTTTGATTGTACTTCAACCCGATAATAAAGTTTTTGAAATATCTCAAATGGTTTGCATTTTATTTTGAAAAAAAGTTGTCAAGTCCTTATTGGAAAACCCTTTACCATGTTTGTGAAGTATGCCACTGCATTCACAGTAATCGCCGAGGCAGGTCCCCGCAGCGAAGCCTAACGCGCGACACAAGCTGTCGCACTGCCCATTGTCACAATTGCTAAGTGCATTGGATTCATAATTTTGATTGCGGTCTGAAATAATGTTTTATAAAAAATATCAGCACTTCTTAACAATAAATTTCTTTCTTAAAACTGACAACTTTTTTCTACGGCTTCTCAAAATTCAGCACTTATTATTTTCACATAAATTACAACGCAGCACCGCGTACGTACACTCGCAACGATTTACACAGTTATAGGTACTTAATAGTAGTGGTTAGGTTAGCTGCTGTTTATGATATAAATGGAGTGTGCGGGGTAGCCTTTCGTTACAGTGCCTTTGTTGTTCCTAAACTAACTAAACTAACGGTGCCAGCGACTTCGTTTGCGTGAACTTATGAACTTCATAATTAATCTAATTAATCATAATCATAATTAACCTAGTATATAAGTTATAACTGTACATAATTTTATTACAATCTGTCCAGCGGCTTTTGCGTGACGCACGTTCAGACAGACAGACAAAAAATCCAAAATTTGTTGTTACCATATTTCCCTTTTCACAACTTTTGCTTTTGTATAACTTTAGTCTGTCACTTAGACCATAAATTTTCTTGTGTCTTAGTGGGACACATCCTAGGAAATAGTTTTATCTTTTTATTGATTATATGTATTATATGATATATATATTATATGATATATGTATTATATGATATATGATTTATATGATTATATGTAAATAACTATTATTCTATTTGTCTGTCTAAATTCTTTGCTGCTGTTTTTCCTTAAATAAATATATACAGAATGTTTAGCATGTTTAAAATTAGTGTGGTTGATCTTATTTTCTTGGAATGTTGATTCTTGGAAACGTTTGTCTTTTAGAATACTAATCTGTTACACCGAATATACTTTATTGAATTAGCTTGTTAGAATGACGATCGTCGGTGGCAACAAATAAACTGTTCTGTCAATACATACTTACGAGTATATTTGTAAATTACAAGCATATAAGACATATTGCATTAAATAAATGTATTTAGAAGTAAACGCCATTGTAAACACATAGTCCGAAAAATAAAATGAATTTTTAGTAGCGTCTAGTAAGTAGTCCAAAGTAACAAAGTCAGAAGAATTACCCGTTTGGGTAAAATATCAAGTTTAGGAAATAGTCGTAAAAAATAAAATTGTTAATTTTAATGATGGAAATTCAGTGTTAGGACGATGCAATTTTACGTAAAATATTTGTTGCAATGTTATAATTACATATGTTATTTATTATGCTATAATTAAGTAGGTACGTTATTTGTCACCTTCTGTTTGAAATTTGTCGCACTCGCATTTGCCGTCAAAACAGGCACCTCCCAGCAATCCAAGTTTCTTACAAACTGCGATGCATTTAATTGGCTCGCAAGTGTTCTTCGGAAACGAATTCTTAATCATGGAACCTGAAATTATAAAGTCAATTTGAAGGAACTCTCCAAATATTCACGAACTACGCATCATTTTGATAAGGTTTTGTCAAAATGACGGATGGTATATGGTATTTTTTTTCCACAAAAAAATTAAACTCTTATTGATTGACCAACTAACTACTAATGTATTTATCTATATATACATTGGTATACTCACCTACTCCCCTGGTCACTTACACCCTCATATCTTCTCCTTCAGGTTGATGGTACGGTAGTATCACTTTTGGCGACTCAAGCACGACGACTATTTTACAAGTCGAGTCAATAAACGATATTGATGTTTTTCTTAATGTTTCTTATTATTTGTAATCAGAAACATTATTGAGGGGCAGAAAAAAATTAACTCCAAGTTATAGTTATAGTTAAAAAAATATTCCAAGTATTGTATGTTAATTTTAATTTTCGACGATAAAATATTACTCGAGAGTTTTTGGTGTCTCTGTTATAAATATGTTTCAAAATAAAGATTTTATAGTCGGATTTTTTATTCGAATCAGGGATATGACATGTAGAACTGTCAAACAGAGTGAAATTTGTACGGAGATGATACTTCATTGACAGTTCTACATGTCATATCTCTGATTAGGCCTGATAGGCCACTGTCGAGTGTCAAGCTTGGCCACATTGGCCACTGGTCACGGTGTATAAGTTTTATTATTATATGTCCCCCCGCTAAAAAGTTTCTGTTTCTGATTTTGAATAATTGATAATAACATATATTTAAAAAAAAAAACCAGCTTAAAGCTTAAAAAAAATCGATTCTGTTCTTGAGGGTTAAGAAGTAAAACCTTCATTGACTCGACTATACCAACCATTTAATTACTTAAGGGGCATCGTGAAGGGCCACTTTTGACAGGTATCAAACTGATCTTTAGTGTCTCAGATTAGAAGAAGAAGGAAGATACATACAGTGCGAGTAACCGAAGTGGTGAGGCCCGTATGTGTGCGTGTAACTGATGTACAGTAGTCTCTCCGTGTTGAGCACTTCTTTGTTAGGTATTTTTCTCTTTATAGTATAAATCGAAGTAAATTAGTTTGTTTACTTCAGGACCCATACATTTATTCTTTCTCTTTTAAGCATGACTTCCTCGTTTTTGAGCATGAAATTTACCGTTTGTGACGTCCAAGAACGCAGTTTACCAGATCAGATGTACAAAAATCCCAAAATTTTATTGAGGGTGGCCGGCAAATTTTATTATCTATCGTTTTGTTGTTGTGTTCACGGACACCATGTGTGCTGGCTTTTGAGGAATATAGTTTTTACGCTTTTGTGCGGTACAAAATGTTAGGATAATAATGACCACCGCTAACTTAATATAAATACATAAATAAGTCATCAATCAGATGTTTTTTTTAGATGGATTCATTTACCTTGTAATTTACGGAAAATATTTCAATGTATCCTGGTAACACAAACGGATATTGGTTGAGATATTTGGGTTTTTGGGAACAGTTTTTACGGTGTTTAACAACACAAGATGGCATTGTGAAAAATATTACGTAACACACACGTGACGCACAATCTGTACGACGACGCTTTGTTTCACACTGATTTCAATTTTTATTTGCTCTTGAATTTGTATTCGCTTTGTTGGCCGCACTAATGTGTTCCGCGCAGTGGTATCTGCCTTTTTCTTCTAATCTGAATTCCTAGTGATCTAATAGCAATTATCGAATAAAGTAATTGATTTTATGATAATAAGATGACATTAAGTTACTTTTTGTTTGAAACAAAAAGTACATTATTTAATCAAACTTCGCGTTCTCTGTTGCAATGCTCCTTACAAAGAAATATAGCAGAAAAACTGGAATTTGTCCATACTAAAGTCAACGACGTGTGGCCTTCGACCGGTTTGAGAAAAGCACCACCGCATCTCTTCCCGTGGGTGTCTAAAGATTAATTTATAACAAAGTCGCTACCACAAGGTATAAGCGTGGCATTTTAAATTCGTCAATTCCTCATGCACAAGACAATGTGCGTGAGAAGACCTATGTCCGGCAGTGGACGATGCAAGGGCTGGTTATGGTAAATTCATGGTAAACTTACTTATCAATGGCAAGATTATGACGCACTTGCATCGGCCGCCGACGCAAATTCCACCTTTAAATCCGATGAGGCGACACAGCTGCTCACATTCACTTATGTCGCAACTGCTCAACGAAGTCGAGGTTTTTGCTTCTGTATCTTCTGTAAAAGTACATAGGTTAATAAATTATAATTAAATTGTGAAGTAAATTCAAATTAAATTTATTTGCTTAAAACAGGTAACTACAGATGACAATCAAATTATTGCACAGCCGTTTTACCCTTAACAAGTATGGTCAGATCTTTTAAGTAAAAAGAACAAGAAGTAAATAAATCATGCATTACTTATCATTAACTTATTATTAGTATTATTAACCATTTATTCAATTGTGTCACTTAATTAAACTAATTTCTAAAACGTCACAACTCAAAGACACTCGTGAAACAAAACTTAAATAAACTATAAATTAGGAAATAATTAATAGTTAAAATTAATAGATAATAGTTTAATTAATAGCCTAGGTCCAGTTATAATATATTTACAATAAATGGAACACTTAATGTTTAAAAATAAATGGAGCCGTTACTATGACAACAGAAGACCACATGTACTGGTATAATATAGAATTTCTAACACGTATATAATATAACATATCTTTTATATTTTCTACGACAACACTTATCATAATGGAGAACATATAATGTGTAGGCTTACTACAAGATAATGAAGGCTTTATATACCTGTGGTACCTACCGTCATCTTTGAATTTTCTATTACGATATTTTGTGTTAGTGTTATCATAATTTCTGAGAATTGTAGAGTTAACTCCGCTACCTTAACCTAAATGTAAAAGCCACACGAATATTTGCGAAGAAAATCCTCAATGGAGTAGAAGCTCTCTTGGATTAGCCATTTACGAAGGGTACAATAAAACTTAGTACACGGCAGATCTGTTAAGTAAGACACATCAATGACTTGGCAATGCAAGAAATACATTTCTCAACAGTTTACCGGAAGTGGCCGCATGAGAAGTGTCGAAGATTTTGTGGCAACAGTTTAACAGAGGCTTATAATATGGAGACTGTCTGGTTGTGGATAATCTCATCCCTACTGAACTTTTTTTACATAATAAAAATACATTTCCATCATGCTTTTAATACAATCGTTGTATCTAACCATTGTTGCAAATAATCTTCTCCAAAACTATATCATTTGAAAATTTATGAAGGTTTTATTTATCATAGAATTTTACTTTAATATTAATATAAATGATTTTTTTTTTATGTACGAAGGCGGCAGACGAGCATACAGTCCACCTGATGGTAAGTGGATACTGTCGCTCATAGACATCCGCGATGCCAACATTAGTCCAAAATGATAAATGTTGGCACGCCCTCGGATGCGCTGCCTACCTTTGGAGATATAGGAATGGATTTGGAGAAAGGGTTGGGAAAATGGGCAGGGATAGGATAGGATGGGAATGGGCTCTGGCACATCTCACTCACTACCGAAACACGTACGTACATTGGGGAAATACGATAAAGTGGGAAATGCAGTACATTTCAAGGTAGTCTTCTGTGAGAGAGGGGTAACGTGGCCAGTCGAGCGCGCCCAGCGGCTGTTGGATTGCAGGGTGCACTCACCCCCTCTTAAATAATTTAGTCAAAAATGATAGTCAATAATTTAGAATTTTAAAAGTTAAATTGCTTATATAAATTCTGGTAATTTCACTAATATAATAAATTGTCTCTGTGAGATTCCTAAATGACGACATTTTCGAACCTTGTTCAATCATGAGGGATTTTGGGTTATATTATTACGCGGACCTATAGCGGTTTGGTGGTCACAACCAAACTCAGATTTCTTTATTTTTCGAGTACATAGGTTTCCTCACGATGTTTTCCTACATCGCCGAGCAAGTGATAACTGAAAAATTCGAACTTAAGTAAAAACTTTATAGTATAGGCTGGGCTTCAAGAGGCCCTGGATTGAGAGGTTATGGGCTGTTATTGTATACCTTTGTTATGGAGCATGCCAGTGCACTGGCAAATGTCGTCGAAGCAAGTGCCTGCAAAAGAGCCCATCGCGTGACATTCCATATCGCACTGTACGCTGTCGCAACTGCTTAATGCATAGTTCTTTTCGCGATCTGGAATAGTTAAGTTAGAAATATTTATTATGTTAGAAGATTTATGTTTGAGAATAATAGGCTATAGGAACATTATATTATTTTATTCATTAGTTTTAGTAATATTGAAGTTTCCGAATAATAAAGTCACATCCACAAAATGTCATCTTTAAACTATTTGGAATCTAGCCATTTATTTATTTTGTAGAACAGCCAATCTATGCTAATATAATATAGAGAGAGTGCGAATTTTGTGAGTTTGTGTGTATGTGAAGGGCAATCTCCGGAAACACTGCACCTATTTGAAAAATAGATGGAAATATAAAATGTATGAAATATATATGAAATATATGAATACACTATGAAAAAAAATATATGAAAAATACACTATTCCAGATGGACATAGGCTATATATTATATGTATATATGTTATGTGCAAAAAAATTGCAGGGAATGCAACGCATGTCGGACACAGCTAGTAAGAAATACACTGAAACATATGCACTATGGTAATTTTTTTAATTTTTTTTTTATTAATAACAATTTTACAAAGATTAAGTATATAGCTAACATAATTGTATCTAATAAACCATACAGATTTGTCTAAGATACAAGTACTGCTGGAATCAGTAGTCGAGACATTAAAAACCTACCTGTGAGCAATGAACAAATTATAATTTGAACAAGAAATATGTTCTTAATTTATATTTTAAATTATTTTCGCTGATATCTTTTTTAAATTTAGGATCTAATTCATTTATTAACCTGGGAATGGAGTAAGCGCTGGTCCGCTGACCGTATATATTGTTCGCGGCGTTGGTTACCAAATGCTTATGTGTTATACTACGAGTAACTGTAGGATGTGATATTGACGTTTGAATTTCGGTATTGAAATATTGTTCTTTTAATATATTATATGTGCTTTTAATATGAACGGGTAAAGTATTGCAATGCTTAAATAGTTTAAGGTCATTGTTGGCATATTTTAGTTTAATGTTGGTGGGAACAATTGTTTTTAATATTTTTAGTTGTAGTCGAAAGATGTTATTTAGGTAAGATTTATACGTTCTACCATAACTACTAATACCACAAGCTACTATTGACTCAGCTAGTGCATTGTATAACATTAGTCGTGTTTTAAAGGATAATCGGTTCTTAGCGAGATTTATAGTAGACAGGAAAGACCTCAGTTTATTACAGATTTTATTGACTTGGTGCTTCCAATTAAACTTACTATCAATTATAAGGCCAAGGTACGTGTGCGTGTTAACTATTTCAATAGAGGGACATGTACAGGTGTGTTGGGGTGAACTGTGTAGGCAGTAATGGTCGTGAGCAAGAAGTTGTAAATTCATCGTTTGTTTCAGATGAGGTGATCTTATATGAATTAATTTTGTCTTTTGGGCATTTAGAATAAGATTAGCATCATGGCACCATCTATTTAGATTGTCAAAATCAGATTGTAGTTTAAGCAGGGCCATGTCAACATTCCCATCGGCTATTAGTAGGCAAGTGTCGTCCGCAAATTGATAAACGGTGCAATAGTTAAGGTTCTCATTCATGTCATTAACATATGTTAACAAATGTAATGGTCCAATTACGGATCCCTGTGCTGTCCCGACCGTGACGTGCTTAGTATCACTAAAGCTGTTATTAAATTTAACACGAGAAGGACGATTTTCTAAGTAGTTTTTACACCACTGAAGTAAGGGTCCTCTAATCCCACAACTTTTGAGTTTCTGGGCTAGTTTTGAATGATTGAGCGTGTCAAACGCACGAGAGAAGTCAATAAATAATGTTAGGACATGTTTTCTATTATTGAGATAGGAGTTGATTTCATCAGTGAATTGTGACAATAGGGATGTTGTAGATTTCCCAGATTGGAAACCGAATTGTTTGTCATTAATAATATTGAATTTATTATAAAACGAGCTATGAACGATGTTAGTATAAAAATAATGAGTATAAAAATTTAGTTAGTATAAAAATAGAATGCTATGAACCAATGCTGTTTACAGGCTGTCACCGCACAGCAAAAGAAGAAAGTTGACGTTCTAGGGAATACATTGTACGAGTATTATGCGTGTTGAAGCGAATACTGCTTACAAATTTAACAGACAAAAAAAGAAATACTAAAAACAATTTTGGTAAATCCAACTATGTTAACATTATGAGGTATCCATTACTCAGTACTAGTTCAGCGTAATGGATATTGGCGGATGGATGGATATTGTTCAGCGTATTTGACCCGAAACCCTCTCGTGATGGCAAGGGAAGCTTGTGCCCTTGCAGTGGGGCGATATCGATCAACACTATTACCTATCTATTATTACAAGAAGTCATGCAAAAATCAATATTATGATTTTACGATCATTAAAATATCGAATTCCCGTCCTATAGACTTGGTAGAAAAATAAGAAAAAATAACCAGAAACATAAGATAGAAGCAGAGAACCTGTTTTTTTTTAAAGAACATCTTTTCGTTTACACGACTGCCACCGCAGACAGTCAATCTGGTCGTAAGTGGCTACCTACTGGCGTATTCGTGATACATACCAACGTCCGTCCAAATGGCAAATGTACTCACGTCACCATATGGCCGCTTACCTTTAGAGATTTAGGAGTGAATGATGACAGTACTTGTAGTAAAGAATAATTACTTACGTATTAGTGGCAGTATTATGTAGCATCTGCATACGCCGTGAACACACACTCCTCTTTTGAATCCGAAATGGCGACACAGTTGGTCGCATTTACTCATATCGCAACCGTCGAGAGACTGGGAGACTTTAGTTTCACTAACTGTAAAAATGGATGATATCGTTTTTAGATGACATTGTTTTAGGAAGGTTACAAAAAATCTACCAATCAGGACTTTAGAATTTTAGAATAAATAGTTAAGTGACCATATTTTTGTGAAAAAGGTATTGATTCCTGAGAAGGTGGTAAAGCCTCTTAATAACACCCTGTCGGTCGGACGTCCCAAGTAACGCTGGAGAGACGAGGCCGAGAGGGATCTGTTCAGGGCTCAGGACATGCTTGTTGGCACGAAGCTGCGCAGGACCGAAATAGAAATGCAGTGGAAATATTCAAATGTTTTTTTTTATATATATATTTCCTAAAGATGGCTTCATTAAAGCTAAGTGGGTAGTGGATACTGGACAAGATGAAAAATTGGCATCCCACTCTCCTAATTCTGTTGTTTTTCAGCTCAATCAGAGAAGTTTCAAAAATTGCCACCTTCTTGAAAAAAAAGTTATGCTTACTGGAAAGATATCAAAAAGCCCGACGGTTGATAGGATAGAGCCTACGGTGCCATATTAGTTGATAGGAACTAGGCGGTCAATTTAAGTCCTGAATGTAATGATTGCAAACAATGAGTCAGTGTTCCAACTCTCGACTTATATGTAGTAGGTATTACGCACAAAAAAATGAAGACCTACCTACCCATTGTTTGATTTCCTTGTATTATACATTTAATAAATAAAATAAAATAAATTGTTTACAATAATTTACAATTATTTACATGAAATAAGTGTTTATCATAATATTAGTAAAATACATAACTAGGACTACATAATAAAGTGAATTGACTCTTTACGAATAAATATTTTAAATGTTCATTTCTTGGTAACTAAGATCTGTTGTTTTATCTCTTTTTATGATCATAATTAACTTTTCATTTCAAAAGTAATTGTCTGTTATGTGGGAAATTACGGCTACATGCATGCATACTTTACCAACCTACTATATCTCCCAAAGTACACTCAACTAAAATCTTGAATTAGTAAAAATGTGACAAAAGTGAGAAATATTATTTTAGAAAACAAATAATTAACGTCATAAAATCTTTCACAATTACGCATACCACTTTAAGTAGTTCAATTATTAAATTAATTGTATGCGAGATTTGCGGGATTATTTTAATCATTATTAGAATGCGGAATAAGAGCTATTGCGCAATGTGGGACGATTGGCCACCTTGCATTAACATATCCAGTAGGTAATTGATCAAAAAATATATTAAATTTACGTTAAATATACAACACGGAGAAGATTCATCATTACCCGCTAAGAACCCGTGATTCAGTTGTTTAGAAGTGTTTGAAGCGTAATGCCTCAAGACCGAAGTATTTGTAAATGTACTGAAACGGCCAACTCGTTCACACGGTAATTACTAATAACTGTATATAAGTTTTGTATATTTTTTTTGTATTTCATTTCAGATTTGTCACTACATACAGGAAATAAACTTTCCTTTCCCTAGGTTCTTTTCTGATTTCTACGTTCGTACCCCAAACCCGTGCACGTGCATTGACTTTTTATAGCGAAATAATTATATGAGCAGCAGAAATACTGAAAGTGGTAACAAATTTAAAGGTGGGTTAGGTTTAGGTAAGGGTTTCTGATTTCTCGACCTTATTGATTTCCCGGGCTCGGGAGTTCTCGGAATACTGAGACATATGGAAAATAATATAAAAAAACGGTTAGTTTAATTTAAGTAGCCAACCAGTTCGAACACAGTGACCCTTTAAATCATAAATTATAATATTTATTATTGTTTAAAAATCAGTTTCATGTTTATACAGTTCTTTACTTACTATACCATCAGTCTATGTCTTCCCACTGCTGGATACAGGCCTCTCCCAAGGCTCGTCACTACACACGATTCTCGGCTCCTCTCATCCAACCACCACCGGCGAATTTCTTTAAGTTGTCGGTCCACCTTATGTCCATCTTAAGTTATTTACTTAAGAAAAATAACATTCAATGACTATAATATAATATCCTTCTACTCTTATCTTGTAAATAATATATAACAATTACATATAACATTATTTAAAAACAAAACCATAATATAAAAAGTTCCCTTCTCATCGTAACGGTCAACATTTCTTTGCAGAAACACCACAATACTTATTTATTTTCAAAATAATAGTTTTAAAAAACGACCCTGTTTATCGCTTTATCAAACAATCGACTTTTGAATTTGGTTACTGCATTGCCCGATTGCATTGAAAATGAAAACGCTTTCATTTTCAGTTGAAGGGTTGATTACGTTGATTATTTCAGTTGATTTACGGTTAGCAGTCCCTTTTAGATTGCATATATATTAAGAGTGCGTTTACACGTCGTCGTTTGCAACTGAAACTCTTTCTTGATTGTCCTTTTTTTATCAAATTTATTTGTGATGATTTTTGTCAGAATCAGATAACTTCAACAATTAAATATACAGTTGTTACCCATATCGGCCATACAATATTTATATAGTATTGATGTCATAAGAACGAATTAAATTTTACAATAATCTTATTTAATATACATATAAATGTCACTATATCTAATCTATTGTCATTTATTTTTGTAAAAAAAAATGTAAATTTTGTGAGACATGAATTGCAATGCAAATTCATCATTCTCTATATTTGGTCATCACTTTTTCTATCTGGGTATTCCCAATTGGGTATCTATTGAAAATATGTACTGTATACTTAATACCTTCGATAAAATGAATCATGATTGTACAAAAAAATATTACGGTAACTATGTATCTATTAGGTGTTTTTTTTTAATAAATTTCTCGATTTCTAGACTATTTTATTCCAGATATCAATATCAGCAGATTTCATGAGAAATCGAGATCGGTAATTCCAGGGTCAGAAATCCTTGTTTGGGTTCTCTTGTTGACATTCTTAGTAATTTAAAATTGTTTATTTCAGTTATTTAAAAATAGTTTGTTTTGTTGATCACAATTTGCTGCCAATTTAGTATTTTTTACCGCTCGTTTAAATACAAATCGTATAAAGTTGGCCACCTTATGTTAAGCTATTTTTGTTTATTTAAAACTTTACCAGGAACTTCTGGGTGTTGTGGGAACAGACGCTTTTTAACGATAAGCTCAACTACGCAGCTAGATTAATGAAAATGTAACAAAGAATTACATTACTAACATATATGTAACGGACATGTCATTTAGATAAACAAGATCTTAACGTCACTTATGTAGACGAAATACGAACGAAATATTTGCACCAGTCGTCTTATAATAACAGACTATAATTATGTTTATAGCAATGTATGTGAGAATAAAAATCTTAATGGTAAAATTAAAATTTCACTTTGAACAACAGTCAAGTACAGTTCTCATCTTTTATAACTGTCAAATGACAATTAATTTAATAAGTAATAACATCCCAACGTTGCGATATCGGCGTGAAACAAATCTGGAAAGGATTGTTCTCGTATTTGAACCGGCAACAAAAAATGCTAAATGAGCAGCAACTCATGGTCAACATAAATAATTATAAAACACTAAACGAGCAGCGACTCGTGGTCAACATAAATAATTATAAAACACTAAACGAGCAGCGACTCATGGTCAACATAAATAATTATAAAACACTAAATGAGCAGCGACTCATGGTCCACACAAATAATTATAAAACACTAAATGAGCAGCGACTCATGGTCAACATAAATAATTATAAAACACTAAATGAGCAGCGACTCGTGGTCAACATAAATAATTATAAAACACTAAATGAGCAGCGACTCGTGGTCAACATAAATAATTATAAAACACTAAATGAGCAGCGACTCATGGTCAACATAAATAATTATAAAACACTATATGAGCAGCGACTTGTGGTCAATATAAATAATTATAAAACACTAAATGAGCAGCGACTCATGGTCAACATAAATAATTATAAAACACTATATGAGCAGCGACTCATGGTCAACATAAATAACTATAAAACACTAAATGAGCAGCGACTCATGGTCAACATAAATAATTATAAAACACTAAACGAGCAGCGACTCGTGGTCGACATAAATAATTATAAAACACTAAATGAGCAGCGACTCATGGTCAACATAAATAATTATAAAACACTAAACGAGCAGCGACTCGTGGTCAACATAAATAATTATAAAACACTAAACGAGCAGCGACTCATGGTCAACATAAATAATTATAAAACACTAAATGAGCAGCGACTCATGGTCAACATAAATAATTATAAAACACTAAATGAGCAGCGACTCATGGTCAACATAAATAATTATAAAACACTAAACGAGCAGCGACTCATGGTCAACATAAATAATTATAAAACACTAAATGAGCAGCGACTCATGGTCAACATAAATAATTATAAAACACTAAATGAGCAGCGACTCATGGTCAACATAAATAATTATAAAACACTAAACGAGCAGCGACTCATGGTCAACATAAATAATTATAAAACACTAAATGAGCAGCGACTCATGGTCAACATAAATAATTATAAAACACTAAATGAGCAGCGACTCATGGTCAACATAAATAATTATAAAACACTAAATGAGCAGCTACTCATGGTTAATATAAATATTTATAATATACTAAATAAGCAGCGACTCATGGTCAACATAAATAATTATAAATTACTAAGAATGTCATCACAAAGTCGACGGATTCATAAGTATTCCTTTGTTGTCACCAAAGAAGCTAAACTTACCCATCTTTAAATTTATTGCCATCGATTTGCTGCCCATTCAATATTCTTTGCTGCTCATTAAATAATTCCTCAACTGAAAATATCTAATGTAAATATTCAATATAATTCTACCCTCTTAAGAAGAAAATATATTAGTAACATTTTTAACGAATGTGTAATTAAAAATAAACACAGAGAAATTTACACGATAGTAATTATGTCGTTCAATAGTTTTGAGAAATCGTTCTAATGAACTGTATTTTATTTTCCTCTATAATTCAATTTCCTATATAATACATAGGGTCCGATCAAAATCTGTTCAGTAATTTTTACGTGATTTTTCGTCGTTTTTACGCCAACACAAATAGATGTACAGACAATATTACAAAAAAAAAGACATTTGTATTCTGTAGCTTCGATGTTTATTCTATGGCCTTTCTTGACAATTTTTCTTAAATTAATTCAATGTAAACCTTAATCCTTTTTATTATTTGTATAGATAACGGTAAATAAGAATAACTTACCATCATCTTTATCAAGAATATATTAACTATCACAGTAGAGTTAACCGCACACAAGGAAATTACAAATACAACTGTTTTGAACCACATTTTACACGTTATATATTTCAAAAACTAATACTGTACTAAGCCGATGCACATCTGAATTATCCTTTTTATACAGATACTGCTGTAGACTAGACGGGACTTCACCGATTAGTTCCAATGTCGTTATATGTTTTACTTCTATCTCTTTCACTTATGTTAGCTTGTTGTGTGGGAAAGAGATAGGAAATAGGGACGTTTTATGCATTGATAGGAACGGAAATATGAATCAGCGTTACAGAGAGATTTTTTGAGGGGGGAGGGCACGGTGCAATCCAACAGCCGCTGGGCGCGCTCGACTGGCCACATTACCCCTCTCTCACAGAAGACTACCTTGAAATGTACTGCATTTTCCACTTTATCGTATTTCCCCAATGTACGTACGTGTTTCGGTAGTGAGTGAGATGTGCCAGAGCCCATTCCCATCCTATCCTATCCCTGCCCATTTTCCCAACTTTTTCTCCAAATCCATTCCTATATCTCCAAAGTCAGGCAGTATCCGGGAGCGTGCTAATGTTTATCATTCTGGACTAATGTTGGTATGTATCCTGTTTGTCCTTGAACGACAGTATCCACTTAAAACCAGGTGAACTGTATGTTCGTCTTCGTCTTTCTTTTCATTAAAATAATCAGCAACATTAAAATTGAATTTTCATTAATAAGTATACTCATTGTTCGGGAAAAGATGGGATTGTTGCCTAAAAAATACTGGCGCCAAAGATTGCAGACTTTGAGCATTGTGCAACTTTAAAACGTTGAGCAGGATTATGCAATGTGGATAATGAATATGTTTCACGTACACATTAATATATATAGTATACTAGTTGTTGCCCGTGACTTCATTCGCGTGGTCTTCAACTACTAATTCAGAAACATTCATCGCAAAAAGTTTCATCGCAATCGGATGAATGGAATAGGAACGCATAGAGGACAAACAAACAAACCTTCATTTTTATATATTAGATTTATATATATTATACTACACTATACCATTATACCATATGTATTTATAGTGTTATAGAGAAAAATAAGCAGTGCAAACATTAGTGACGCAATGCTTGTTGCATTGCAAATAACAAATACGTACACCCATATTGACATTTTTTAATACTGAGAAACTTATCGTTCAGATATGAGTAAATAAGTATGGATTAATCTACCTATAGATGCAATGTCTATATTGTATCGTCAGGGGAAGGATATTAAATATTATTTTTATATCAAATTGTTTTGATTTTAAGATTAGACAATAGTTATATTTTTTTTTATTAAAAACGATTTACTTGTCATAAAAATATTATTTGTCTTTTTCTTTACATGTGCAATGATGCAATTAGCACATTCGGACAGTGTCAATTTTTCTTCATAATAAACAATTTCAAAGTCTAAAACGTGTCCTGTCAGTCCCGTCGAAGCAAGTCAAGAGTACCTCAGTAAAGCGATAATAGGTTTACTAAAGACAGAAAAGGACTCCTTGGAGGCACATGAAAAACGCAGTCCGACGAATTTATTTGATTATCACAAAGACCACGCAAGACCACTGAAGATTAATAAAGTATCACTAATACACATTTTTGTAATAATCAAATGAAAATTCAACTTCACTTCTTAAGTTCCCGCCAATAGATAATAATATTGGTTTTGTATCAATCGATAATAAACGCTAAAATTGATTTGATTTCGCACGTTCATCGTTTACAATGAATGAAAACGATAAAAACAGGTGGCTTCAACGTCTGACGTTAGATGGCGGTGTAATGAAATATAAGTTTCGGGAAAGAATTTATCACACGTCTCAGTAACCAAGGAATAATACTTACGAATGTAAATTGTGCAAAAGTACATAAATTGTACACAAAATGATTAAATTTTCCACGCTTGGTGTGAACTGTGAACACTTGGTATTAAAATTCTGATTAAACTCGTTTTTAAAAAAAATACTCGTTTATCATATGTAGAAAAGTGCGGTGTTCGGTGTTATTACAACCATTGTTATTGTAATTGATACGGATAAAAATGAAAATAGATTTCTTCATTATTCTTATCGCTTTTATTGTGACTATTGGATATCAAGGTAAATTAAACATGTTTTATAAAATTCAGTGTTGGTAATAGGCAATAATATCCAAATTATACTGCCTGTAAAAATAGGTAAGTAAGGTGACGTTTTATTTAATAACTTGTATTTTATAGATTGAATTTAAAAATCAAATTTATGGAGATCAAAATGCAGACAAACTTGCCATCTCTTTGCCGACTAATCATTCGATATTAACTGTACGAAGAACAGATATTTCCCTTAAAAAATTAAAAGATTCTTGTCTCCATTAAATACGTTTGATTCTGTTGTATGTTAAATAATTCTATAACATGTTGTTTACACAATTGAAAACATAAGCCCGTTAATGATGTGTTGTGTCGCACAGTTTGTTAACTTTGATTAACAGTTAATTACCTAAATGAAGTACCTACGGTTGATAAGTGTTTTAATTATAATTATTTATCAAGACGTATTTATTAATTAGTGAACATTATTGTATATTGTTTAATATCTTAAATATGGTATTTTATGTTCGTTTAATGCTCGACCTTAGTAATATTGATTTTCTTGGCGGAAGGTTGGTGGAACATAGTGGAATATTTATCTCCATTCACAAATGTACCCAGGGGAAGACAGCTGCCCCCTTCTTATCTAGACTATTCGAAATGTCAGGAAATTAAATACGGATTTTTATTTATTTATTGAGGAAACACACAGTCATCCCACGAGCAAAATATGTTTCAATAGAAATTTTGTTTCTTTTGCTCACTCTTTTTTTGCCTCACAGCAATGTACAGGCCGCCCCGAGTAAATCACTAGGGATTTTCGGGCCACAATCCACCACGCGGGCCTAGTGCGGATTGGTGGATACACATGTTCCAGATTTTTTAGTTCTGTAACATGGACTTCTTTAACAAAATAAAGTTCCTTAATTTAAATCTAGTTACAGTTAAATAACAGATGAGATCGACGAGTAGTGAAACAAAAATGTTATTATAAAATCGGAATTTCTTACGAACATGAATAAAGAATTTGAAAAGATACTTCTTAAGAAATTTTAACGTGAGATGAAATTAGTCATGTCTCAGTCTTGCCTTCCAACCTATAAAACCTTGCCATGTCATGTCTCTATCTATGAAATATTTATGTGTGCCTGTCTGTTCGGGTCGGGGCAATTCCGAACCGAATTCGGTTGTGAGGCAACTTTTCATAGTAAATACAAATTCAGGAAGGTCTTTCAATAATTAAACGGTATCAGAATTTATTTTCTTACTTTATCGTATTATGACTTTATCGTAACAAGGATTAGTATACATACATAATTATACTCGTACGTGCGTGACACTGAAAGTTTTTAGAATCTCAAAAATGAAATCAGATATAAAGATGGAAGTTGTTTACTTGCTTTTCGAAGTATTCTCCGCGACAATCGACACTTTTTCATACGATGAAACCATTGTGTGAAGCAATGAGCCCACCCTGCTTATGGTACCTCTTCAACAGCCGTTTGGAAGGCCGTTACTGCCTCTTCTGCATTCATATTTGCAAGGTCGGCGGCGCGCCCGCATACTCCCTGGTGTTGCAGGTGTCCATGGGCGGTGGTAACACTTACCATCACGTGGGACCGCCTGCTCGTCCGCCCACAAGTCTATAAAAAAAAAAAAATCCTCTAAATTCCTCTAAGCGGATGAGCCATTAACTCTCCATTTACAGTACTCAAAAATTGTTTCGTTTGTCTGACGGAGTGAGCTGGACCATTGTCGTGACGGAGGATCATTCTGCTTCGTAGGCGTCGTTCTTTGTCTTTGTCCAAAACAAAGGCCCAGCAGCTGTTCACATAACCATCGGCAGTTACTGTTCTTTTATTTTCTAAAGTTATAGTAGCAAAGTTGATTTGGCAAAGAAGCCAAAGAAGATTTGCCAAAGAAGAAGGCAATAATCTTCTTTTCAGCGCTCCAACCTTTCTTCACTTTCGTCGGCAGCTCTTCGAAAGGAAAGATCCACTGCGCAGATTGCCACTTAGTTCTTAAGTAGTAGATCCGAACCGACAAAACTAGAACCGACAATAAGCTTAAAAATTGTGTAAACAAGCAATGAAATATATCACTTGAAATTCATTGACGTTACCGATCAGTTGAAGTTTAGACAATTGGCATACAATTAGGTGCGATGCTGAACAGTATTTTTGCGAAGGAACTGCTCCAAATGCATCATTGTCTTAGAATAGGATGTATTTATACACTACGTTACATTCGTGCTCCAAAATTTGTACATTGTATACAGTTTTGTGGCGCCTCCCTGGAGTCAGCGCCAGTGATGTATGTCCCCTTTCCATTTCAAAACGTCTCTAGTAGTAGGATCGTCCGAGAAACTAATTTGTCATGGCCAGTGTTGGCACTCATTTGCAAATGAATACAACAATTTGCACTTTGTGAATAATTAGTTGCTGCTTCGCATTATACATAGATAAAAACTAAACAGAGGTATAGCTTTACAGTAAGTTGGTTATGTTTGTAGTAGATAGGTATTAATTAAATAATGCGCCCGCACGCACGCACGCACGCACATATGTGTATGTATGTACACACACCCATGCACGCACTCCGCGCATGCACACAAATGTACATACAATGTACATGTGTACATGTACCTACATGTACATTGTGTGTACATGCAGTGGGCGCAACTTATGTATGTTAAGTTTATTTCATTCTAGATAGCTAATTTTTTTATGAAAATTAAACAAACTGCACGTTACCAGGCCGGTATGTTGACATTACGATATTTTGTGCCCGTGTGAGTCATCTAGTCATCAGAAAAAGGGCGCGAACAGAATGACGGGCAGTAGGTTGCACACATTTTGCTTCAACGACTTGTAGTACTAAAAAAATGGGCCTAAAATAGTTTTGATGCGTTTGATGCGCTGTCTACCAACTGAGTCGACCGGACTCGTCGCTCGCCGGCCGCACTTTGATATAGGTATGTGCACCGAAGTCAAATGTGAGAACCTTTTTTTTTTTCAAAACTTATCACAATTAATCACCGAAGATTTTGGTCTTTGTATATGTATACGAGATATTATGTAACAAAAAATAACGTGAAACGGCGCAATAGTGACAACGAAAATTTTATAAAACTAGCACTTATTTAACTCAATTTTACTTTACTTACGGCTTTACTGCAGCCGAACGGTATCGTGCATGACGACGGTAAGAGATTCGATGGGATGTTATTGCTGCCATGGAGGATGGGTCGTCGCGTTGACTCCGTCTCACCCCCTCGGAACTAGTACCAAGGCTGAGGCAGCGGCCGAGGTAGCAGAGAAGCGTATGACAGTCAAATATAGAAATATTGGCCCCGAATATTTTTTTGTTGCTTTCGATGTAGAGACCCTAGGTCCGTGGGATCCTAGCGCGCTTTTTTTTTCAAAGATCATTCAAAGCGCTTGGTCGTCAGCACTGGTGACCGACTGGCCATGTTTTCGCGCAACGCATCAGCCTTGCCATCCAACAAGGTAATGCCGCTAGCGTGCTGGGTACCTAGCGACAGGGATCAAATTTGTACAACATGCTCATTATATAATCCTATATTTGGAGCATTTTGTACAATACACATTTTGTACCCCTATTATTATTATTTATTTAAGTTTATTTTATTTATTTACTTTATTTTAAGTTATTTTGTAATAATATGATAGTTAGGTACTAGTAGATAATTATTTTCATTAATAAATATTTGATAATTATTTATCATTATTTATTTATAAACGACTTAACTAAAATAAATTTTATTTTATTCGGACCTTTTTAACAACATCCGATATTTTCCGGTTTCTATATTTACCGGTAATTTCTGAATCGGTTTAATGCTTTAGTCTAGCTAACCGGTTATAACCGTTGACGGCTTTTATATAATAACTAACTGTTGTGATAAGAGAGATAACACACATTCATATTAAACAAATACTACGATGCGCCGATATCAGCTTCTAACGTCTCACTGCAGAATTGAAGCGGGCCCTAGTAATTAAGAGTACAGGTTTTTATGATGCATAACAAACACTGCATCAGTTATGTAACTCTTGTTTCTTGTTTTATTTAACAATTAGACACGAAAATTACACGACATTTTCAACATGATTCCACGGATTGATTTTTTTATTATTGTAAGTGATTTAATTATATAATTATCTATAGAAAGTCAAATACGTGTTCTCAGGTGTCCACTCGGCGGTGAAGCGCCATCGGCCGTGCAAAGTGGAGTGCGAAGAAATGTGCGCGTTGCGCGGCCTCAGCGGCGGGTACTGCGTCCACGCAACCTGCAGATGCACTTCTGTTGTTGAGCCCTAGTTATTAAATAAGGTGGGTTATTAGTGCTTTAAGTTAGAAAATCTTATATCATACATCATCATCAATATATACTAATATTATAAAGAGGTAAAGTTTGTAAGTTTGGATTTAGGAGGTAATCTCCGAAACTACTAATCCGATTTTAAAAATTCTTTCACCATTTGAAAGGTACATTATTCCAGATGGACATATGCTATATATTATGTGCAAAAAAATTGATCTGCCTGCAATGCGTGCCGGGCACAGCTAGTATTTTACTAAATGCTCAGGTACTAATGCTCTAATGCTCATAAAGCTCAGGTATTTTACTAAATGTATAATCATTTATGTTGTCCACAATTTACCATAGACAAATAATACAGCGAATTTCAACGTTGGTTAGGTTTATTTTCTCTGGGTCTTGACGTGTTGATGACATCACAGACAGGTTGTTTTGTTGATCACGTATAGGATTCATAAAGTATGCACCAATTTATTTGTTACAATATTTTATTGGTTATCGATATAAATATATATTCACGTGTTATTCGATTAAATGCCAAGGTAAATCTGTGTCCTGCGCACGAGCTATCACTACTTTTATGTCGTCGTATCACGAGGGAAAATCCCTACCCTTACGCCTGCGCATTACCCAACGAGGGGAGGGCGGACCAATCCAAAAATAGCACGTGTGCGCAATTAAATATTAAATTTAAATACACGGTCAATTAAAATACTTTTAAATGATATGTAAATACTAATTAACTATTTTATTTATAATTTTAAATGACTTATTAATTACCTTAAATTCTAAAACACATGATTTGCTGTCTATTTAGTATTAGCTGCTCATTTAAACACCAGTCTTCATTATAGCCCCATATGCCCGGGATGTGCCAGAGCCTATTCCCATTCTATCCCTCCCCATTTTCCCACCCCTTTCTCCAAATCCATTTCTATATCTCCAAAGGTAGGCAGCGCATCCGAGGTCGTGCCAACGTTTGTCATTTTGGACAAATGTTGGCATGTATCGTGGATGTCTATAAGCGACAGTATCTACTTACCATCGGGTGGACTGTATGCTCGTCTGCTGCCTTTGTCATTAAAAAAAAAAACAATATGAAATGTCCATAATATATAAAAAAAAGAAATACAAAATAAGATAAATTTTGTAAGTTGAAATAGTACTTTAACGATTATGAGTTTTTATGAGTTTTTATAACAACTTTTTATGAGTTGTGCAGTAGGTACTCGTATACTTAGTACAACACTACGATTCTCTGTCATTCTGTGTTACACAGAAATTCTCTGTTAGTAAAAAGAGTTGAAAAATAATAATAATATGAAAGTTTGTGATCTTGCGAGCAGAATACTAAACAGTTGAGTAATTGCCGAATGCCTAAAAGTATTTAGTTGGAGCTTCGATTTGCCTAGAGCGAAAACAACTTTGTTTTTCTCACACATTTCTTCTTTAGCTAAAGAAACTTTTAGGTTCGCCGTACGTTGAGAATAAATTATACCCACCCAGTAGAGTTTATTGATAACGATATAAATAAATAATTCGTAATTTTGAAATTAAAGTCAACACAGTTTTTTATATAGATTTCAGACGGGTTGGCAGCCCATTTGATAGTAAGTGGTCACGGTTGCCCATGGTCGGACAGCTGCATAAATGGACACCAAGGAAATGAGGGCGCGCTGCCGAACTTATCATTCTGTAAAATGTACTGCATTTTCCACTTTATCATATTCCTCAAATGTACGTATACCTATACGTACATACCTATACGTTTTCCGGTATTGAGTGTGATATGTCATAGCCCATTTCCATTCCATTCTATAGCCTATTCTCCCAATTCTCCCAACCCTTTATGCAACTCAATTCCTAAATCTCCAAAGGCGGAAAGAGCATCCGGGGGCGTGCTAACGTTTGTCCTTCTGATGTTGGCATGTATCGCGGATACTAAAGGAGGACAGTATTCACTTACCACTAGCTGGACTGTATGCTTGTCTGCCGCCTTCTTACTATAAAAAAATGTCCACAAGATTAACGTTATCAAAGAGTAAAAACATATGTCATTACTGGCGTTCTTCGCAGCCCTATTTTTCCCAGTCCGAAACAAGTGTTGATGGACACACGTATGAGAAACAAGGAAACTAATTAGGATCACTTTTTGCTCTGACTCCCGAAACTTCGCTTTTACCCTGCAAATTGAGTTTCATGGGAACATTCACCCCAAACATAGCTTTTAATCCTAAAATTGTTATAAGTCGACGCCTCAATTCTGTGTATTGTCACATTTCTTATTTATTACAACGAAAATCATCGCTTATAAACAAAAGCATAAGGTGGATGAGACGAGCGGAAGATTATGACAATCTGTAATGGAGGAATATTGATATCTGGGAGTAGAAAAAGAGAAGCTGGTAGTATGGTATTAGACATACTTATTAACAATTTTTAAACAATCTTGTTAAACATCATTCTATCAATACTTGTTAATTAGTTATATTTATTATGTGCCATATATAATTTGAAGTGACAGATTAATGACGTTATTTGTTTCTAACTTACCTCTATCATCTTACAAGAAATACGAGTAGGTCGTTCTAACTACCCTGGTATGGTAACTACTATTTCAAATACTGCTTATCTTAGTACATTTCCAATTATCAAACTTGTAATAGGTTTCAGATTTCAAAACAGCTTTTTGTATTAATAAAATTGCTTGGCTCCGACTTCAAAAACATGCCAGATATGTAGATAATTTATTTGTACATAATAAGCACCTATTATTGTTTGTGTTTAACACTTTGTGTGTTGGTTCATAACATAGCAACTGTGAATCTGCGATTATTTCTTATAGTTGTTTTGTGTATAGGTATTTAGCAGGTACCTACCCATACATAAGTGCTTATTGTGTTGGGTTTTTTTTTTAAATTATTTTTTATTTTTTGTTATCTATTGAAGTCGGTCTAATTTTTTTTTTAGTGTAGGCATAGTAGCGATTGTCGGATAAGAAAGCTATTTTAATATAAGTATTCAAAGTGCTGTATTATTATAGCAATTTAAGTTAGCTTATAAGTTTATTTTTTAACATCATGGGTAGACCAACTAAAAATGCAGCTCGCATGAAGGCAAATAGAAATAGGGAATGTATTAAAAAAGGAAGGAACGACTGTCTAAGAATTCCAAGCGGAATTCTTTATCGCGTTCCGAAGAAACAGCACAGGCTCGTCAAGCAAGATTATCCCAGATGAGAAATTACATGCTTTTTCAATTATCATATGAGTTACAAATTAATAAATTCATCGACTCAATCGTATTCGTGAACGTTTGAGTAACCTCCCGAACAGCGCGAACATCGACTCAGCTTAATTCACGAACGCCTTAGGAGTGAACTTCCTCACAAACGCACTCAAGGGATAACCGCAATAAGACAGCGTAATCGTGAGATAATACGCGAATTGAAAGTGAGGAACAAAGAATAGAACGCTTGGAGAATATGCGTAAAACTTCCCGGATATATCGTTTTATCGGACAAAATATAACTTACGGAATATATAAATATACAATAAATATACTAAATATACAATAATATAAATATACGGGGAATAATTTTCTATCTGCCATTAACCAATTCGCTGATGTTCCATGTGGTGTCTGTAATTATTATATCCTAAGCAGAGATGCCGTCTGGAAACGTCCTATCGACTAGATTTACTGCCTAGTGAATTGGTAGAAATGAGTAACATTCTGGCATGTTCTCGATGCTCTACCAACCTGAAGAAACCTAAAGAACGAGCAGACACGCGAAGGGCAGGCGTCGTTAATATACGTTATACATATAGAAAAGCATACATCGATGACACTGTTATAAAAACATTTTTTTTTTCGATTTTCTGAAAAACGGTATATGTCAGTCACATCATAAAAAAATAAGTGGGACCACCTTGGAATCTAGCTTAATAGAAAACAGTTTAAACGATTCAAATCGGTTAAGTCGTTTCCCAGAAATCGGTAAACATACATTGAAAAAAAACATACGCGTCGAATATAGAACCTCCTCCTTTTTTGAAGTCGGTTAATTAATGTATCGTCACAAGATTGCAAAGAGATATTGAGCGTCATTTATTTCTATTTACTTATTAAATGATAGATTAGCTCAGTTGATAGTGACGCTACTTGCTATGCAAAAGATCCCGGGTTCAATTCCCGGTCAGACATTCATTTGTTTAAAACAAATGTTTGTTTAGGTTAGGGTGGTGTGTTCGTCTGTGTATGCGTCTCTGGACACACGACATAAGGAATCCTAGTGTGGACCCATTGAGTGTAGTGTTATTTATTTATTTCTATAGGGGTGGGGGGCAGTTTAAAAGTTTCATAAACTATATATATATATATATATATAAAGGGTTTTCCAATAAGGACTTGACAACTTTTTTTCAAAATAAAATGCAAACCATTTGAGATATTTCAAAAACTTTATTATCGGGTTGAAGTACAATCAAAACATTTATGAATGGAACTCGACTTCGTTCATATGGCCACCGCGGGCACGTTTGCAGCGGTCGATTCGTTGGACCCAATTTTCGATGACTCGGCCACACATTTCGGCCGAAACGGCTGCTATTTCGCGTTCAATGTTGGCTCTGAGCTCTTCCAACGGGCTTGTTGGCATAGACCAATGACTTGACGTAGCCCCAAAGAAAAAAGTCTAGAGGCGTTAAATCGCACGAACGAGGCGGCCAATCGACTGGTCCATTTCTTGAGATAACACGCTCATCAAACTTACTCTTCAATAAATCGATTGTAACGTGTGCTGTGTGGCTTGTGGCACCGTCCTGTTGAAACCACATGTTGTCCAAGTCCATATCTTCCAATTCGGACCAAAAATAATCGGTAATCATGGCGCGATAACGATTACCATTCACAGTAACGTGACGATCATTATCGTCGACGAAAAAATATGGCCCTATGACGCCGCCGGCATGCAAACCGCACCAAACAGTTATTTTTTGTGGATGAAGTGGTGTTTCATGAAGCACATGTGGATTTTCACCCGACCAATAACGCATATTTTGCTTATTGACGAACCCAT
The DNA here is from genome assembly GCA_943735995.1 of Sesia bembeciformis. Taxonomy (NCBI): domain Eukaryota; kingdom Metazoa; phylum Arthropoda; class Insecta; order Lepidoptera; family Sesiidae; genus Sesia; species Sesia bembeciformis. Next base: position 4,654,627 of record OX031029.1, on the reverse strand, counting down.
TGAGCCAAAAATGAGCTTCGTCACTGAAGATGATTTTGCGATGAAATTGATCATCTTGGCGCATCTTTTCCAGAGCCCAATCGGAGAACGTACGTCGCTTCAAATCGTCCATCGGCTTCAATTCCTGAGTCAGCTTGATCTTGTATGGGTGTATACCAAGATCCTTACGCAAAATTCGCCATAAAGTGGTCTGGGCGATGTCCAACTCTTGAGAACGCCGTGGAATTGACTGCTTTGGATCATTTGCTACGGACGATTCAACGGCAGCGATATTTTCGACACTTCGACCAACCCGTTGTCTCACTGGCACGGCAACATCACACAACGAATATGTAGACTCAAATTTTTGCACTAAACTTGTTACTGCCTGTCTACTAGGGCGAGAATTACGACCGAAAATCGGAGTTAACGCTCTTAATTAAAGTAGCGGTCACCGACTCCGAATTTCTGTAGTAATTTATATATATATATATATATATATATAAACATATATATATATATATATATATATATATATATATATATATATATATTACACAAAAATAAACTAAAAATAATAGTTATATATATATATATATATATAACTATTATTATTAGTTTATTTTTGTGTAAGAAGGACACTTCAAGACTACTGGACCTATTTTTAAACTTCTTTCAGTTTTAGGAAGCTCAACTAATGTAGAGGACATAGGCTATGTTTGGTTTCCTTAGGAAATAGCTCCTGAGCGAAACCAGGATAAGTCGCTAGTATTGAGTAATTACATACATATTAAAACGCTTTGTTGTGAATCTCTTTTTCATAGAGATCTTTCCACCCGGTGGGAAGTGGTTACTGTCGTCCATAGACATCCGCTGTTCATGACAACATCAGTCCAGAATGACAAACGCTGACAAGCCCCCGTTTCCGTTGGATACCTTAATATATGAGAAGAAGTGTGATAATAATGGATATTAATAGCGTATGGGAATGACCTCGGAATCGGGGATTTCCATGGGTGCTGTTCTTCCATTCAAGGTGGGCTGTTTTCCTTCTATAAATAAAAAAAATATTGGATTCTTTTAAGTCTTCGGCATATCTCATACTATCGGCATGTTGAAGTGGCAATGGGCAAGTCATATTTGCCGCAGGACCGATAACCGATGGGTAAACATGTTCGCGAATTGAGGTCAAGTACCGGGAAGTGCAGTGTGGGTCGCCCTCCGGCCAAGTGGAGCGACGACTTAAAGAAATTCGCCAGTGGTGGTTGGATGAGAAGAGCCGAGGATCGTGTGTGGTGGCGAGTTTTGAGAGTGGCCTTATATCCAGCAGCGGAGAGACACACCAATGGAGCTGTATTGCAATTAATAATGTATTAATTTTTTTTTGACGATATCTCCTCAAATTTTCACATAATACTAATTGTAATTGTAATGTCTTTCTAATAATTAATTTCAGACTTTTAAGTATGTGAATATAACGGAACTCTGACACTGAAACAACGTAGTTAGTTAATGATAAATAACCAATAAACATTTCACGATAACAGAAGCATCCTTAATAAATATTTATAATCACACAAATGCATAGATGGCATAATAATAAAATGATAATTTTAATCACTATAATTTTAACATGGATATGTCATACCTAATATGAAAATGTAACATAATGGAAATTAATTGCACTTTTTAAATATTTTATTAAATATACATATATTGGTTGTTATCGAACCTTATCCGTAGCCCGTAACAATGGTTTTTAAATTCATTGATTGAAAATGTTTCGATTTTTTGCCAAGAATTTAATTACTACTTTTTGAGTTTTCATCAAATTCACACCTAACTACAAAGCCCAAAAAATATATATTTTTTATAATAAAACATGTCATTATTTATATGTCATTATATTATATTATAATGACATGTTTTATTATAAAAAATATATATTTTTTGGGCTTTGTAGTTAGGTGTGAATTTGATGAAAACTCAAAAAGTAGTAATTAAATTCTTGGCAAAAAATATGTCAATTAATTCATGAATAATGTGGAAAATCCATGGTTTCAGGTTTTGAAAAAGATCGGTTACACGATTAGATTATGATACTTGTAGACATTAAGGTGCTGTTCCACCGAAATAATGTTCAGCACACAAACTGCACTCATAGGAGCGAGTACAGTACTGCACTTTTAGTCTCCACCGCTTGTGTATTATCTATTATCAGTGCCGCACAGTGCAGTACTGTACGCGAACAAATGTGCTGCGTTAATGGAACCAGTCATGATTCAGGTTTCAACATGGATAGTAAGTGATTTGGTGTCTGCCTCTGCTTGCATTATTATATGCCGTTTACCTAAAAAGAAGAAGAGATTTAAACCACGATGTTGGGTGAGGGTGACTCGAATCCCATATGACAGGACGAATCTCAATTTCTTGTATAAATTTAGTAATTTTATCATCTGTCCAATCCATGTTTAATTTGCTATCAAATTATAATATTTATAATATTTATTAATTCATGCATTGTATTATACTATTCACAGTACATATACTACGAAATCTACGAAAGTATGATTCACATAAACAATGTAAATTAACTCCGTCAGGGCGCCCCGGCCCCCGCCGCGCGCCGCAACTTTTATCCAAAGCTAAAATTATAAATTTTGTAATTATAAAATTTTGCGTAAAGGCACATATAAAACAATGATAATGTACTTACCTTATACATGAGAAATTATAAAATAAAATATTTGGTTTAATTCGACGAGATCGGGTGGCGCACAAATGTTTAACCTCCGGCGACAATTAACATATTGTGTGTTCGCGCGCAGCTGCGCACCGAGTGCGTGTGCGTTACCGCTGTATTCACCGCTTGATCGTGTACGTGAACAAAAGTGCGCGACATTCATGCGAAAATTTTGTAAATATTCTCAAATTGTATCCACTAGCAGTAACATTTTGTAACGTACTGTGCGACACTGTGTAGAACATGTGCCGCACAGCGGTGGATCAGCACCTTTAGGCGAACAGATGAACTACAACAGAGCACAGGCTTTCCTTTGTAATCACTAGGCTGTTTCAAGCAATAATTATGCGAGCTCAATACATATTGGTTTGTTTTTCTTTACCACTGAGCCAGTGATGATTTAATATTTGTACATTATTAGAATCTAACAGATTCACGAACCTGAATCTGTTAGGATATTACACCTCGATGATAGTGCTAATTCGTAAAATTTATCAAAATTGCTTTGCTGCTACTAATTGGTACCAGAGATGGTTCGGGTAGATAGGTACCTGAGACAAAATGTTTCGTTTAGACAACGATAGTTGTACCAAGAAAATGTTGCGAAGGAAAAGTGTGTAGATGTTTGGAAAAAAAAAATTTTGGATACACGGTATCATGTCAAATATAACTATATAGTTGCTAGACGATAAAATTAGTACAGAAACTGAATGGTGTAATAATTCACTCTGTATATTTCCTCATTACTCTGTATTAAGATTAACTCATCATAAATGACTTTGGTGCTAAAGCATCCATAATCGCGCGTACATCCCCTACGGCTAGTGTTTAATGATTTATTTACTCATTTATATGACACTTGTCATATAAATAACTCATATATAAGGGGCCTCTTGAAAAATTACATCGTTACTCGATATCAGACACTGAATAATTGCTAACAATGAAAAATCTACAATACATTTTTGGCTTTTTGTTATTTATTTACATTTGTACGCAAGGAGTTTGCGGCCAAGAGGTCAATAGTAAGTTTTATTTTTTAATTTTTTAGACATTCTATATGTGTTATTTATGTTCTATAAACTTGACTATTCTTATTATTAACTATTCATTATGTAACTGCGGGCAATACCTTTATTTCTTCAATCATCTTCCCTGTCCAATGGTTGCCGGAAAGAGATCACTTAAGCGAAAAGGCCTCCAATTGTGTCTGTCCGACATTATATATAAAGTACGTGTATATTATGTTTCGAATTTTTGTGTGAGCAATAAAGAGTATTATTATTATTTATACAACATAACGTCACTGCGCCTACAAAATCGGACAAACGTTTTTTGACGAAATCGTCATTCTTATTTTTTATTTCGAGCCGTATTTTAATTTCTGATATAGATATCTGCAAAATCCCTTTATTTTTGTAAAAAATAAAGGCAAATAGTAATATTTTCCTAATAAAATACCAAAAAACGGATTTTGCAGATATATTTGCAGAAGGTTCTAAATATATGAAGAATGACGATTTTGCAGATACAATGACGATAAAGTACATACATATTTAAGTATTCACAAGTATATAATTGATATATTATTTACTACTACTATACTATATTATATATACTATATTATACTGTAACTAGAATAATATTTTCAAATTTTGATAGTATACAAATTAGGCAATTAGATTTTATTAAGTTATATTATCCAAACAGAAGTTATAACTATAACATGTAAAAATGATTCTTTTCAGAAGACTGCACTTTCTCCAATGACACAAGCAACAAAGCCTACAATGTGGGTGTCGAACTGGGAATAATTAACCCCGAAAAGTATCCGTGGGAATCATTTCTTAGAGACGAAGATAATGTCTTCAGAGATTTGTACGGAGAATATAAGGCGCTGAATAGCAGTGAGCAAATTAATTATCAGGAGTGGCTCATTATGAACAACTACGGTATACTGCCCGATACACAGAGGTCTCTCCTTGAAAGGAAGATCAGTAAACGCAGTACAGCTGATAACAAGAGGCGTTTTGTAAACACGGTCAGGAAAGGGGATATTTTGATCACTGGACGAGGAATTGGCGGTCTAGTTGGACATGCAGCGATCATGACTACGGATTATTGGGTGCTTGAAATGCCCGGAGGTAAAGGTTGGAAGAACGGGATAAAAAGCAATAACCGACAAATCGGTAAAAACAAGTGGTTTGATAAACACGCTTCTGATTGGACGACAGTTTATCGCTGCCCCGATAGAGCTGCAGCGAATGCAGCGGCTGTATGGGCAGATCGCACTTACTATAACCCATCAGGTGGCGCTAAGAAAACCAAACACATAATATACCAAATAAGTACAAACATATGGTCGACCAATCCCAGTTATTGCTCAAAACTTGTGATTCAAGCATACTACTTTGGAACAGGGAGGAAGAAGGTCATAAGAGACTTAAAACTGGCAGGACGTATAATAGTTCCATCAACGATACCGTCTTACTTCTTACATCCTTATAAGCTACAAAATAAAGGGAAATATTGAACAATTTTCTTCACAGTTAATATCTTTACCTTAGAAAAGTATTTACTAGTATTTACAGTATTTAAGTATTTTTAATAGTAAAGTTAAAAGATACATCCATATTGCACACTGTACCATAGTATGCCGTCAGTCTGTATCTCTTCACTGTTCGATGTAAGCTTCTCCCAAGGCCCGAGATCACGTGATTTTTTACTATTCTCAGCCCGTCACGATCCACTCGTATCTCAAGCTGCTCGTATCTTTCACTGTTCAAGGTTTCCATTTGTCCAATTTCTGAAAAAGTTTTTTTGTGCAATTTTGGTGTGTTACTTATAGAGATAAAATAAAACTGTACTTAATTAATATTAGTTTGTGAATAAACATTTACTTAATTAATATTGTTTACTAATGCGGTTTTTAATATAATATAACGCATGGCGGCGAACTTTGAGACAGGCCTATGTCGGAACAGAGGAGGGACATAGATTGAGTGATTGTACTGGAATATCAAAATATAAGCACAAACATATGAATATTTGAGGAGGAGAGTGCACGCTGAAATCCAACAGCCGCTGGGCGCGCTCGCCTGGCAACGTTTTACCCATTGGAGAATATGATAAAGTTTGAAATGCAGTACATTTAAAGGTAGTCTTCTGTGGGAGAGGGGTAACGAGACCAGTTAAGTGCGCTCAGTGTCTGTTTAATATATGATTGACGAAAATAAAAATTTCGACACTTTTATTTTTATTTAATTTATTTATATAAAGATTGTTTTACGTCAGATATCCTTCATTTACGAGTACGTACTTGAAATGTGCATTGTAGGTAACGTACGTACGTTATAGAGCTTATACATTTTACAGAAAGTAATAATTAAATTCCAATGTACTTATAAGTGGGAACTCAGTTTTAAGAAAAAGAAATAAAATGTTCTTCGGATTGCAATTAATTTATTTATTACTTTTATTTCATAGTCCATTTGCGTCCATACTTTGTTTCATATGTCTGTTGCCAAGTTTTCTACCGTAACAGCCGTTAAAGGGCTCTTTTTTTAAAGGGTTAAAGGGTTAAAGGGCCGTTAAAGCCGCTTCTTTCTTTGTCATCCAAACTTAGTCAACCACGCTTGAATTCATTGTACCAACGATATACAGTCGCCTTAGAAAATCACTTGTCTGTGAACGCCATTTGAAGTCTATTCAAAGAATATTTAATAATTAAACATTTAAATTCATACAAAATTATAGCGCGGAAATGCTCCCGTCAAATATGCGTTTTTAATGAGCAGAGATGGGTACAAAGCAGAGAGTAGGTAGATTGATTTTTCGTACTTGCACCATGTCATATAGAACACGGACATGCCTTTTTTCCTGAAAGTTACGGTATTTATGGATTTGAATTAATTATTATTAAAGTAGTGATTTAGTAAAGTAGGTAGTGATTTAGTAACACCAAAGTTTTTTTTACTTAGAATACTTTTTACTTAGTGGAAAGTGTTAAGAAAAAAAAATCTTACTCATATTGATTCGTTTCTCACCTTACATCTAGCTCCACGTAATAATTTTGAAATTCCGTAAAAAGAGTCTTGATAATTTTAAAATTCCGGAATCCCGGAGGTAGCATATACCTTTGAGATCGTTGACCCTAATTCAATCTACCTACTCCGATCTATGTTAATGAGACACAATATTTTGATTCAACTTGTAAAAATATGGAGGGAATTTGAATTTATATGTTTTCTTTTAATTTTTTTTTTTCATATATGGCAATGGTGATATTAGCACATTCCACAAATGTCAGTTTTTTTTTGTAGTAAACAAATTCAAATTCTAAAACGCATCCCATCAATGTGAAGTCCCGTCGAAGTCAGGAGTCGGTCAGTAAAATAATTAGGTTTACTGAGGACAGAAGACGAATCATTTGAAGCACACGAAAAACGCGGTCCCGTGCTTTTATTTGATTATCACAAACACCACGCACGAAAAACACTTTGAAGTTTAATAAACTATCATTATTAAACCATAAAACGCCTAATACACAATTTTTACAATAATCAAATAAAAACTCAACTTCACTTGAGTGGAATCTCGAGTTTTTTTTTATGTTATAGAGAATCATAGTTTTAATTGATATCAAAACCAGTCAGTATTCCATAGACAAAAGCTCTTTGTCGCAAAACTTTCTGGTACGTTCCCTTGAACTTTCGGATATCCTTGTACTGACATAGTAACAGCAGAAGTCTTCCATTCGGAACGCATGTCTATGATTTATAGTACGAGAAGTTTGGAACTTCAAGCAAAACACCTGAGAGTGTTTTTCTTGTTGTAGTTTTGATACAAATAAAACAGGTATTTGATTAAAAATAAATTATATTATTTTCAGATGAAAATTTATTACTTTAAAATAATATTTATGCATAACACATAATCACTAAAAGCTTTTTATATAAAGTAAATTATTAATAACTAGCTGTGCTCGCGGCTTCGTCCGCGTGGAATTCGGTTATCGTGGTGATTACCCTAAGTCCGTCCCTGGAAAGTATCCTATGTCCGTCACTCGGATTCGATCTATTTCCGTACTAAATTTCATCAAAATCGGTTCAGTGGTTTAGCCGTGAAAAGGTAACAGACAGAGTTACTTTTTTATAGTATAGTATAGATAAGGCTCGTATTGTATGGTTTATTGCTATATAGGTACAGTACGATTCAGTATAATTCAATAAAATTGAAGACCGTAAGATAGTAAACAAACTTTACGTTGATTTAAGGATAGGTTTAAAAGTTCTTAGACTAGATTACAATAAAATAAAAATTAGTTTAGGATTCTTATTTAAGTGACTTAGTGGTAACTTATAATTCGAACCTGGGTTGCTTATAATTCGGACCTTTGTCGTGTAAGGTGACATGTGTACCAATTTATTAGGTTACATCAACAGGTTATATCATCAAATATATTCACAGTTCCATTTTAAATACGTAGAGTACAATTTGCATGCGAATTCAATGGATAGGTACGCACATTTATGATCTGGGCTTAGGTTACTTACAATCAGGACATACTGCTTACAATTTGTGACTTAGTTTGTTTATAATTCGGACTTGCTTTATACAATATCAACGAAGACGCAGGCCTCCGTTCATATTGCAATACCCTCCACTTTTATGCAATTTTTACTTTCTATATACAGAGCATTGTTTCTCAACCTTTTTAATATTTCGACCCCCTGAAAGTGATTATAAATCAGTAATTTATTAATAAAAAGTATTTCGTAAATAAGAGATTATTTTTCCCTGACCATCTGCGAACTCCTATACATGTGATGGCGACCCCAGGTTGAGGAACGATGCTCTGGAGTAGTCTAGAGAATATGTTCACGACTCCAATAATTATTGTCCGAATATAACGCTTTTATAATTCTATTTTAGGTTGCTTACATTTGTAAGCAATTAGGCCTAAATTCTATTTAATTGCTTACAATTGAGGACTGGGTTGTTAACAATTTAAATTTGTGTTATAATATAATTATCGGAGACACACGCATCCGTTTATAGTGCAGTACCCCCCACTCTTGTACCCCTTCTGCTTGCAGCCAGCGGTGCATTCGTAGAAGACACATCGTGGGTTAGGCGGGTCTATGTGGATGGTATCTCTGCGCCCTAACTCTCTACGTAATATATTGTGTGGCGATTCTGAAAAAAAACGTTGAGTTAGGTTAGGTAAAAATATATAAATGTGTCACATTGCGGAAACAGGGACGATTGGGAGGATAAGCATGCACCCTGCAATCGCACAGCCACTGCGTGCACTCGACTGGCCAAATTACCCCTCCCTTACAGAAGATTATTTAGGCACCATAAAATGTTTCGCATTTCTCACTTTATTTCTATTCCTCCAATGTACGTACGTGTTGCGGTAGCGAGTGAGATATGCCAGAGTCCAATTCCATCCCTTCCTATTCTATTCCTTCCCATTTACCTAACCCGTTCTCCAAATTATTTTTTAAATTACCAAAGGTAGACAGCGCATCTGGGGGCGTGCCAACGTTTGTCATTCTGGACTGATGTTGGCATGTATCGCGGATGTCTATGGACGATAGTATCCACTTACTATTAGGTGGACTGTATGCTAGTCTGCCGCCTTTTTCTATAAAAAAAAAACTAATGAAATAGTAAGAGTCCGATATAAATAGGAGATAGTTTAATTTATAGGCAGTTAGGTAGATTTAAAGCAACAAGATACTTACGGATTTAAATAAAAATATTAATAGCACTAACTTTAAATTAAACTACAAATTGCATACATAATAATTTTACAAGTGCGTACGTCGTTAGGTACTATTCGCGAATAGCGGGGCACGTTATTCCTATTTGTATTCGCGAATAGTGATTATTTGCTCTTCGAAACATCCCTAGTTGACACAGATAGACAAACATTTCAAATAATTTTGTTTATGGCTCTATGTCATTCATACTTTAAATTACAATCACTTAAAAAAAAACATGTAGATACAGACAGACACGGTTTTATTGCTTTTATATTATATGTAATGATAATATTTTTTATTTAAGTTCCTTCTGATTTGTTAGCTCTAAAATCAGATGTCTAACATTTGCAATTTGAATTGAATTTTGCCGAGCTGACGAATGACGGTCAGAAATTGGGCGGACCTTAGTCATTAGCGAACACATTGACATCCATTGATGGTGCAGTGCCCTCCATTCTTGTATCCTTTCTGTCTACATTTGGCAATGCATTCGTAAAACACACAGCCTAGCTGCGGCAGTACAAGGATTGTGTCTCTACGTTCTATATTGTGCGGTGACTCTGAAAGTAAATTTTAAGACTGTTCAGGTTTAATACAATTTTTAAGCGACTCCTAGATTCTTTAGGTATTTTTTTTATTCCGTATCCGAATGACCCATTAACAAAATGTCCTACGTATTAAACGCCCATTTTTAAATTCTAACATACAAGTTATTTATATTAATTTTGTTTTGCAGTTATTGTTACTTTTGTTAATAACGATAGAATATGACATGATATGAGAATAATTGTATAAGACATGGTATACATTTTATTAATTACTAGCGACCCGCCCTCGCTTCGCTTGGGTTTATAAGATTTAAAAAAAAAAAAACTTCAAATTTCAAAATAAAATTTAGCCTTTACTAGACACGGATAATGTAGCTTCCTATTTGTGAAAGAATTTTTGAAATCGGTTCAGTAGTTCCAGAGATTACCCCCTACATACCCACAAACAAACACACAATTTTACCTCTTTATTATATTAGTATAGAGATAGATTATTATTAGTTACAATTTATAATAATGTAATACCCTAGCAGGGCCATGTACTTAGTTTAATTGTAAGTTCCTGCCTGTGTACATGATAGCAATGAATAAAATAGTTCCTTAACGAGTAGGCATGCATTCAAGTGCGTCGCCAAGGGGCTGGGGGTGGTCAGGGGAGGGCAGTTGCCCCCCTCTAGAAACTCGATTAGAATTGTATTTGTACCTACAATTCATATTTCTTCCATCCTCTCTCTCATCTTGTCCCCCCCCCCTGGCCCATTGGCTGGCGACGTCCTTGGGCATGCTTCAAATTGCAAAAAGCACTATTCGCAAATACAAACACGCATAATTTGTACCTAATCTATTGCGCACGCACTTATGAAACTATTAGGTACTTAAGTACTTTTTAGTTCAATTTCAAGTTAGTATTTTTTAGTTAATTTAGTTAGTATTTTTAATTCATTAATAAGTAACTTTTAATTCATTAATAAGTAATTTTTAGTTCAATTTAAAGTTGTAAGTATTTTTTAGTTCATTATTAAGTCATTTTTAGTTCAATTTAAAGTTGTAAGTATTTCTTAGTTCATCAATAAGTAATTTTTGGTTCACTAATGACTAATTTTTAGTTCAAGTTGAAGTTGTAAGTATTTTTTTTGGTACTTAGTAATTTTAGTGCTTAGTAAGACACAGTAATTTTAGAATCAATTTAGAATTCAAAGGTTTAATATCAGTAAATGGTTAATAGTTCAGTTTAGTTAAATAGTAAATTGCTACTACAATGGGAATATTTGAAACTTGGCGAGTATTTGCCAAAACGGATATGAACATCCCTACAGAGGCAAATAATAAAATAAAAATATTATTCCTAACATATCTACTAGATAAATATTTACTAATCGCGACAGACTTTATTGTTTGAAAATCTTTGCAAAGAAAGAAAAGAGTAAACGGTAGAGTATCAGTAACATAGATACAGGCTTCCTCGGGAACATTATCTTCTCTGGAAACTGTTGTTATATTTAGACATTAAACACAGACGGAATGAACCCACATAAAACAAAAGAAATACCAATCGAGATACTGACCTAATCCCTCTTCTCTTTCAGCCGAAGCCGCAGCGGCCAAAGCAACAAGCAAAAATGCAACAACTAAACACGCCTTCATAGTTGCAAACGGTATTAATTCTGCAAAAACTCAAAAACAAACCTCTTATTTATACTCATATTGGATCGCCTAGAGTGCTTAAAATTCTACCAAGAGATTTTCAATGAAATCTATTAACTTTAATTTCATATTTACATTTGTGCTAAATCAAGCGAAATAAACTTGTTGGGATAGTAGAACGAACTAATAGCAAGCAATGTACAGTGCATAATTCATTTTATACAATCACTCGCTCTGAATAAATAAATATTGGAACCGGAGTGAATACCCTAAGCCAATTTCACTGGCACAGAATCTCAAGTAATAAATCTACTCCTTAGCTAAACTAATGTACACTTTATGCTTGACATATAGAGTATAAATTTGCCTGGTGTGAAATGGACTGGATTTTGAAGAATGTTTATTCAAATGCGGGTGATAAGATATCGAGTGCATTGTAACTATTTACACGGTTTACTTCCAGGAATAGTCCTGTAACACCGTGATCACGTTTACTAACTGATTCAATTCATTATGTTAAATTTTCCTCATATTGAAATTTTGTGCTGTGTACCATTTTGTTGTGTATTTACAAGATTTTTATAATAGATTTTGATGCACGAATTTGGTGTAAATTGATGGAATTTAAGGTTTCTAGTTGTTACTGAAGAAAGCAGAGTCAAATATAAAATAGTTTTTTAAATTTATTGAAAAACAAAAACTAGATATGAGCTTATTAAAATTTGAGATATAAGCTATGGCTATTGTCATCTACGCTGAAATGTAATGTCATTATTGTATTAATGGCATCATTGACATAGGGGTACGGTCCTTTTCCAATTTCTTACTTCTAAGCCATTGTATATATATATAACCATCAAGTCATAATATTTTAAGATTTTTTAATTTTGATTTCACGGATCGATTTTCAGAATTCTAAAGTATTTAATTATAATAATATCATTATTTAAAAAGTGTCACATGTAATCAAATATATCTTATTAATGTTTGCATAACAAGGCCGTTTCGTTTTTAGATAAGCAGCAAATAATGTCGATATACAAGTAGGTAGTTGTAAAGTTCAAAATTGATATGACATAGCACACAGGACATTCAGAAATAATAATATATCGAACAAACATATATCGAACAAATATATCGAATAATATGTCTAATTTGATCCAACTCACAACTAACTGATAAAATCTAACACGAAAACTAAAGAAACTTGGGAACAGCAAAATAAAGGTCGCTTTTTACACGCTTACGTAATACTTAAAGAATAATTAAATGCTGATAAATTAATAAACTGATAAAAGCCATAACTGAATTGTCAAAATAACAATTTAATACCTAACACAAAAACGCAGAGCTGTCGCAGCTCACTTGACCCTCGAACATGGACGCTCGATCCCCAATAAATTATCGTCAATATTGCCATAAAAATATGCTGATTCCGTCTTCACAGAGAAAAATGTAGGCATCCGTGGCGAATATTCGAGGAACGTCGTACGCTTAAAAGACGTTTGACCTCAATTTTTGGAGCCACTTATTTTGAGACCATCAATAGGGTCAAATATTTTAATAACTAAATATGTTACGGTGACTATAATAATAATTAGAAATATCGAAACCTGGCCTTCTTATCATTTGTACTTCTTAAAGATAAGCAAATAAGTACACTGTACTGCACATCAAAGAATACACTGAATGCGATACAAAAGCTTAAATAAAAATAGGTTTATACACGGTGGACTTTATGGGTGTGTTTCAGGCTTTCGGCGGTAGGAGATTTATGCGGACCAAGAATGTTAGGTACCTAGATGGTGTACGTATTATAATTATTATTACGAATAATCGTGTAATAATATTTATATACACACTATATACCAATAAACGATGAAATAAGTTCCAAATAAAAATAATACATATTAAATACCATATATAATAATATTGTTATACCTACTAGGTAATTCTAGAAGGTAATAGTGACAGTATAAATTAATCGTAAGAATATTTAGGGTCAGTAAACTGAAAATAAAAGGTGGGAGAAGTAAGAGATCATCGACATGGAATCATCCTGGAAAATATTTTTGATATCAGCCCATATAACGTCCCATTTATATGACTTCATCGCCTTGCAATCCCGACGGCGTTTTTGGTTATAATCCTCCACACGGACCCAGTGCGGATTATGGATATCAATTACACACATTATTTACACTAGTTGTGCCAGCGACTCCGTTTGCGCAAACTTTAGATTGATTCCCTTGGGAACTTTGTAACGCATCGGGATATAATGCACCCTAATTGTTAACCTAAATCACAGGCTATAATTATGCAGTTTCATGAAAAATTAAAATTAATTAAAATTTAAAAAATAATGTTTTGGGCTCTATATCATTCCTACTTTTTATTGCAATCACTTTTTTTTTTAAATATTTCATGTATGGACACGCCTCTGTGACGATTTTATTATATGTAGATATAATAAATAGTTTATTTCTTATTTTTTAATTCTTGGGAACAGAGGAATAATTACGATGCTTTACCTTTGTTTGTTATTGATAATTTAAAAAATCCGTGTTCACGTAGAAAGATAGTGGAGTGGATACGATCAGTATTTAAAACGCGCGAGCTCGCGTATGTGATTCGAGAATATATCACGATTCTTCAATCGCGACATCAACGCGAAATATAATTTAAACACTAATATTAAAACATGTTTCGGTAGAGTCATTTGTCCTAAATACATATTTTATCAGATTTTACATGAAAGAGAAAGTTTATTTATATTCATAACCAGGGGCGGCGCAAGCAATTCTGCTGCCCTAGGCAAGATATTTTTTTGCCCCCCCCCCACAATTAGATTTTTTGTTTCCATTTTCCTCCTCAATTGAACCCCTTACCCGCCCGAAATAACCACTTCTTACGCATTTTTTTTGTTTTTGCACTTAACGAGACTTTTACATTAATTTACACACACAATCACAAATTACATATACAAATACAAACAATATAAAGAATACTTAACGAGGAAAATCTAACCTGTGTGGCTACTAGTACTACTATAATTATGATAGATAATTATACGCGAAACCCTTAGTGTCAGAGTATTTATTTCATTAGGTACATAATAGGAACTTATCAAATAAAAATAAAAACCGATCATTTTGCAGAAGAAATAACTTTAATTCTAAAAGTTTACTTAGATTATAGGGAAAAGTTAAAAGTGAAAAGATAACAGAGAGAGAGAGAATAGCAGAGAGAAGGTCTACATTTTACAATTTAATTTTTCTTAATTTCATCTTTGTGAAAGAAGTCACCAGTTCGTTCAAGTCGATGTTTTTTGCCAAGTCTTGTTCAATTGATAGAGTAGCCAGTCCTTGAAGCCTTTCTTGCGTCATGGTAGATCGAATATAAGTTTTAATTAATTTTAATTTTGAAAAACTACGCTCACCACTAGCAACAGACACAGGCAGAGTCAGCAAAATCCGTAAAGCCACGGACAAATTTGGGGCACAATCTTTAAGGTCATTGCTTATGATGAAGTTAAGGACATCTTGTGGATTTGCGTTCTTGGGTACTCTCCTAGCAATGGCTTGAACTTCATTGCAAAGTTCGTGGCCTTCAATATCTTTAGCCTCATTGTTTGAGAGGAAATGTTCTAAATTCATACAATCGTCCATCAGGGACTTTGTTGTTGCGGCATTCACCTTGGATATGTTGTAGAGAAATCCGAATATAGAAGTAACCTCTCCTAACTGTTGAAATCTTTCATCCAGAGAAGAGATTGCAGTATCGAGAATGGCAAAATGGAAATTGACTTTGAAATGTTCTTGAGGGGATACCAAAGGTTCATCATCTGCTTCGTAATCAAACTGTTTTTTCTTCTTTTTCAACCGAGTTGGCAGGGTTTCTGTTTCAAATGTTGGTTGAATATTTAGCTCTTCTGCCACTCCTCTGGCGTCAACTAGAATACTTCCAAAGCCATCGTCGCAACGTAACTTTTGTAAGTACGATTTAGTTTTGCTTAGTTGATCTTTGGCAGCAGCCAAATCGAATTGTTTGGATTGTAACTGCTTACTTGTTATGTTGATTTCAAAAAGTATACAGTGCCATAAAACTACACTTACAACAAAATTGTATTTTTCAATGTTTTTTGCCAGACCTAAAGCTTGCACTCGCGAGTTGTTACCTGTTGGCCCATTTAAGGAGCGATCTTTATAAATGTCCATTAAAGCGTTATGAACATCACCCAGTTGATATCGAAGAGGTACGAGAGCATCTATTCGACTTTCCCATCTGGTTTCACTAAGGGGCTTAAGCGTCAAGTTAGTTACATGTTTTTTTAGAGTATTCCAACGTTGTGTTGGAGCAGAAAAATAAACATAAATTTCTTGAACCAAAGCAAAGAACTTCGTAGCCTCCAAGCAACAATGCGCTGCATCATTAACAACAAGATTCAATGAATGTGAGCTACAAGGCACATAAAACGCTCTCGGGTTAATCTCTTTGATTCTCTTTTGTACTCCGGAGTGTTTGCCTTTCATATTACTTCCGTTATCATAGCCTTGACCGCGTAAATCGTCGATGCAAAGTTCGAGTTCTTTCAACTTTTCAGCAATTGCTTCAGTTAAACTAGCACCAGTTGTCTCAGTCAAGGGTATGAAACCTAAAAAGTGCTCTCGAATTTCACTTGTAGTTTCCGTGATAGCCACAAATCTTACAATCACAGTCATTTGTTCTGTATGGCTGACGTCTGGAGTGCAATCAAGAATTATAGAGTAATACTTTGCAGCATGGACTAGAGAAATAATTTTAGCCTGCACGGCGTTTGCTAACAGTTTGATCATTTCATTCTGAACATCTTTGCTCAAGTAATGTACCTTTGTCTCATTGTCTTGAATTTTGCGAAGATGTTCATGCATCAAGGGGTCAAATAGCGCCAAGTATTCCAGAAATTTCAAGAAGTTTCCATTACCGGCTGTGAAGAGTTTCTCATGTTTTCCTCGAAGTGCCAGATTTTGAGCTCCTAAAACTCGCACAAGAGCAATTATTCTTTCCAAGACACTTTTCCAATATTTTTCTTCTTGTTTCATCAGACGTAAATTTTCATCATCTATAGTTTTATTTTTATTTAATCTTAGCTCAAGTTCCTTCCATTCATTAAAGCAAGTTATGTGACCGTCGCTCTTTTCATGATTACTCAGAATTGCAGATATATTTTTCCAATCATTGGTTCCTTTTGAACATAAACTTGGCGGTGAAGTTGATTTAAAGAACAGTTTACAACAAAAGCAGAAAACCAAATCATTAGATTTTGAGTATAGTAACCACGTACGACAGACAGATTCACCATTGGCTAGTTGCCTTTTGTAATGATTCTTTGAAAACCTCCTACGACCGATATCGAGTGGAAAATCAATATCCTTTTCCTGATGATGAGGACCATGTTGAACAAGAGATACCCGAAGAGTGTCATCGCACCTGTCAGGCCAAGTAGCTGGGTCATTAAAATCAAGAGCTGATTCTGATTCTAAATTGTCTTGATTTTCTAGCGTAGACACATTTAACTCTTCTTCAGTACCTACACTTTCATCATTAACTTCCTCTGTTCGAATTTCACTGACGTTCTCCTCAACATCATAATTATTACTACTATTTTCAAGTAGATAATTTGCTTCTGATGAGGGTCCCGGTCCCGCTTCCTCTTGATCCGGTGTGTTTTGTTGTATGATTTGTTCGTGGCGTAAATACTTTAAAAATGACCCTTTTTGTTCTGAAATAAACTTGTCCTTCTCAGCTTTCCTTTTCCGGTATTGGAAGCCAGATAGTCTTTTTCTTTCAGCCATTATAACGAACAATATCTACCTGAAATTTAAGACATTATATGTAGAAGTTTACTACACATTGCAGAAATTTAAAACGATACAGTAGACTCTCAAAAATCCGGACTAATGTGGCGGACGGCCGATCCGGATTCCAAAAAATCCGGATTTCCCGGAGTCGGCCATAAGTCAAATACGCGGCCGATAAGAGTGGTGGTATAAGCCGCACATGCTATCGCCGCGGGGCCGCGCCGGCCGCCGTCCCGTGCCTCGTTGTCATGCCGTCCAGTCCCCGTGCCGCGGGGCCGCGCGTCATCCCATCCCGTGGCACCGCCGCCCCAACTCTGATATCCAACGACACTCCACTCTGTCACATCAACTCTTGGGTACCGTACCGGGTACCGTACTGTCAATTTGTTTGAAACAAGGAGCCCTGACGATACACGAAAATGCATGTCATTATTGTCATTCATGCACTGCGGGAAAATGGCGTGAAGATTGAAGACGCTAAAGCATAAAGCTGTGTTTTACCGATTTTTTATTCCTGATTATCGGATTTATGAGTCTACTGTACCTACATTTTTCAAAATATATTTCTTGAGTGTGAAAGCTCAAAGGTTGCGAGAATATTGTTTTAAACTTCATATTTTGACATTTGAAATAGTACCAAGTTACCAAGTTACTGTACATCTTTTTGATGATAGATGGTTTTATTAGTTTTATACTTAGAAAAAGTAAATTTGTATTGTATCAGACCAAGCATAATACAGAATGAGAATGTGTATCAGCTAATTTATACAGAGAAACGTATGCTGTAGGCTGTAGGCAGCACTGTAACAGCTGATTAGTATAATAAAATAATACCAAGACCAAGTAACAGTTGATTCAAAACAAAACACTGGGAGGCCAGAGGTCTGGCAAGAATTAAACTATTACGTTTATACGTCTTTTATTTATTGGTGGCTTACAAAGTCACGATTTTAATGTAAATTCCTTTAATGAGTTATGAATCATAACTCATTAGTCATTATACTAGACGTAGCTAATACTAGACTCCGTAACAACACGTGGTAGGTATAGTTGTATGTGGTATACACACTCGCGAGCAAAAAAATCGACTCAAGCTATGTTTTCATATATTTGAGGAATTATTTCAATGATGTAAATATAACTACTGACAATGTGTATATCATTTTAAAGGTATGAATAGCCACTTGCGATTAAAAAATAATATCCTTAAAAATATCATAATTTATATGTAATAAAATTAAAACAATAGATATCCATTTTCTCTCGCTCAGCTACGTACGAGGTGTGCGAATTTCAATCCTCTAAAAGCAATCCTCTAAATCTGGTCCATGAAAAACCGGCTCCAAATGATAAGGGATAGGGGAGGTAATACCAAGTAAGTACTCAAGTTTAGGTTTTTGTAATTTAATTTGTTTGGCTTTGTTTAAAAATTGTTTTTCCTTTCTTTTAAATCCTGTTTTTTATTTTCACATTTTCACTATTTCTAATTTTAAACGATTTATTCAGTAAAACACTGAATGAATATAATGGTTTTTCTTACCACTGGAAACGGCTTAAAGCCAGCTTACCAATAATAATACGTTATAATAAATAAATCCAATAATAAAATATATTATAACGCATAAACGTTATATTCACAAATCCGTATTATATTCGTAGGTCGATAACTTTAAGTCAATTTATTTGCTCGCAAGTGTAATTACATGTGGCGGTATAATTGGCCTCTCTCTTCCCGTACGTATCGTCGTACACGGCGACTAAGGGATTAGTCGCTACCCCATGCCCCGAGGAAGTATACCAGCTGTCCAACACTTGGCCAGACGATGTGCATGAAGAGGTGCATGTCATGCAGTGGACGATAAAAGATCTGGTCTACGACCATGAATTATCACGAACCGTCTCGCCTGGAAGTGGGACAAGTTCCAACATCCGAAACAGTCTGATTATCCAAAAGGCATTCCATTCACAGCTTGCGACAAATTATACAGTAGACTAACGACTATAATTGGCCAATTTGTCTCATACTCGTATTTGTGGACTACAAAAATAATAGCCTTTGATTCAATTGAATCCTTGGCTGTTCTGGAATCCTTGCAGCGATACCAAGTCGACTGGCGATATATCGAGGTATTGATATGCTTATATAAAGCTGTGACAATGACAATCGGAATCCAAGACCAGCAGACTAACCAAATTCATCCACATTGTCGGCGAGTGAAACAGTAATATTATCCCCAAAGCTGTTCACAAACGCACTGGAGGACGCGTTTGAGCTACTGGACTGGAAACACTGCGGATATCTATGAGTAGGATTATTGATTTCTCTTATTACCAAATACCTATTTATCTACCTTTTTAAATCTAAAAATATATGATTTTTCTATAACTATATGAACGAAAAGACTGCTACCCTTTTGTCATATATTTATAAGCTCACTGTTTAGTTTTTATTGGACCCACTTTAGTATATCTCATTTAACCAACGGTCGACTATTTGAGAATGTCTTAAGTCATTAAGTCCGCCTCTAAAAAAAAGAAAAACATTTCTTTGTACACAGATAAGAGAGTGTGGTGTAATTATGTTGACAAAAAGGTCTGTAGCTCAGCATACTCGTATATGCTGCAACACCAATGAGGGCTACAGCGCTGGTTATCAGCTACATCCTGGCGATTAGTAAATAAATATTCTGTTTCATAATTATAATCATTATTTTTGATTTAGTTTTGTAGTCGGATAAGGATTAAAAGCAAATAATATATTGGATTTTTCACGGAGAAATCTTAGTTTAATATGTTGTTTTACAGAAAATGTGACTATACAAAAAACACATTAATCAAATTGGAATTGTATTGAATTTAAATTCAGAATCAAAGAATTCCTAGATGGCGCCACGAGGGAGTTTCGCTACAATTTTAATTTATCAATGGGTGACCACTACATTCAGTTTTCAGTAGGGTTACCAGTTTAGCGGCTAAATGTCCGTCTGTTCTAGTCTATTTCACGGCTTTAACCACAATAGAAATATGAGCAGTAACTGAAATTAATTGTAACTTTGAAACTGTTATTCTCGACACTCAATGACAATAAAATGTTATACCTGTTTATGTGTTGTCGTGATTTTGTTAGTAAAGGTTTCAGTAACATGATACCAATCATTATTTCTTTAAGATCTATGAACTGTATAAAAGTATAGCCAAATATTTATGAAATATTCAGCTATATTTCTATAAAGCTGACATCTCTTCTGTATAGAAATATTCTATACGTTAAAAAAAATTGGAATATCAATAAATATTCGTAATAAACAAGTATTTGGCGACAATCCTGTATGGTGTTACACTACAATCATTTTCATGTAGCATAGTGTGGATGACACCTGTAAGTTGACTGAGACTTTGATATGCGGAACTCGAGTCGAAACCATGTTATACGATGTTCACTGTGAACTGTTTGTAATCAATCAATGACTACTCGTTCATTAATTAAAATTATTAGTTGTAATATGTTTATTTTCTTCAAGATATTATATGATAACTTTTATTTTAATACACATAACTATTATCATATTAATTGTTCTACGCAAATGCAATGCAATATGTAAAATATTTGTTCGTATATCTATATTAAATAAATATAATAGTGTCCGTTTAACGTAAATCAAATTATAAAAATCTCTGTTTTGATAACTGTCTTAACACTATTTACGAAAATAAAAAAAAACCCTTTCCCTTCAATTTATCGTTTTACATTTGATTATTCAAGGATTTTTTTTTGTCGCGTCACTAGTTTGACTCCGGATAAAAAGGCCACTGAATAAACTAATATACATAATATGATTTTCACTAGTAAAAAATATAAGACAGGGAAATAATCGCAATACTTTATGCTTTGAGTTATATAGTTATATTTATAATTCTATATATATATATATATATATATTTGTAGTTATATTTATAGCGTTTTGTAACTGTTTATATTTTATAAAAGACTAGCGACCCGCC
Organism: Sesia bembeciformis; assembly: GCA_943735995.1. Classification (NCBI taxonomy): domain Eukaryota; kingdom Metazoa; phylum Arthropoda; class Insecta; order Lepidoptera; family Sesiidae; genus Sesia; species Sesia bembeciformis. Next base: position 4,633,098 of record OX031029.1, on the reverse strand, counting down.
CTCGCTTCTCTTCGGTTAATAGATTTTTTTCTTCAAAATTTCATAATAAAATATATATGAGACACGGATATCGGTTTTTGAAATCGGTTCAGTAGTTCCAGACATTTTACCTCTTTATTATATTTATACCCCCAACATACCTACAAACACACCATTTTACCTCTTTATTATATTACTAGTAGATAGTTTAGATAAACTACAAAATATTTCAACTTTTTATTTTAAGTAAACGATTTGCATTCTGTGTATGGTTATATTCAATGGGACCTGTCACCCGCACCATGCTTCGTGAAAAATGTAATAACACATGTTTATCCCTAGAGAATACAAAATTCTGGATTTGTGCGCGTGAAATATCACGCGCACGCTTTTGTATGAAGTTAGCTTACTGTTCTATCGTGGTTTTAATTTAGTGCCATTGAATTAACTAGAGCCCGCCACTGACGTCTAAGAACATTAGCTTCTAAATAAAACTAGTCTTTGATTAAGGTCATAAACTGGTTTCGGAGATAAGTTGAAATCAGCTTGCGAGCTGTAATAGGATTTAAAGTGTAAAGGAGATGGGGTGTCTGAGAAAGTATCTTAATTCAGAGGACAAAGTATAGAAGTAATCCATGTTTGTTTTTCAGGTAGGTATTATAGCTATCAGACATGTTTATTAGACATGATAACTGAGTGAATAAATCTTATGAAATTTGACAATTCTAGTTTCCATTTTACGTAAAACTTTTTTGTGTCAGACATTTTACGTTTGTTTTTGCTGGATATATGCTACAATAAGAAGATACCTATATATCCTATAGGATATATATCCTATAGGATATGCTATAATAAGAATTTTTAAAAATCAGTATAATAGTGTTTAAGGGAATTGGCACTATAAAATAAACAAACAATATTGAATTTCTCTGTAACAAAAGAACCGTTTATTGTTTCTTTCACATATATTTAATTATTTACCATAATGGTGGGTTTAGCACAGTATTTTATAGTAAAAATCCTACCTGTAACAAAAGAAACGATATTAAAGTCTATTCTTCACATGTCAATCTCTTTCGTTTCAGACAACAGACAAATTCACAATATTAAACTATCCAAATCAACAACGCTATCGTCATTTACCCGTACATTACAGACCATCATAGATTATAAATCATAGATTACCCTACATCGATATACAAGATCGATAACCTTGTATATCGATGGCGCCCGGAATGAGCGGCAAATTAAAATCGAAGAAATAGATTTTCTTTACATATAGAGGATATATATATATCCTATAGGATGTGCTATAATAAGAAATCGATAGGTTAACTATATTATATGCCGTAATAATTAGTTGATAAAATCATAAGATTAATACGAAGGTAGTTTTTTGGTAATTTTGCTGTTAATGGTTTATTCAATGATTATGCACTTTTAAATCATTAATCTCAATTTATTTTGTATTCGGATAACCTGAAATAGACAACGAACCAAAGTTTAAATTTTAGACTTTCTTATAACTGTGTATTTATGTTAATCATGTTACCCGTTTATACAAACAAAATTTAAATTGCTTGCAAAATTTTGGTAATAGATTGATTTTTTATTTTAACTGTCAATCTCAGAGCGTTTGTGGTGGCGAGTCTTGAGCGAGGCCAATGATAGCCGTGGAGAGACATAGTTGATGTTGGTGTGGATATGTAGTGTATGGAGATTGCAATGCCTAATGCTACTCTTCTGGTATAAGTAAATATTGTTGGAGAAACTTAGATTGACATAGAGAAGTAACGATAACGAAGTAAGAGTGCCCTGGATGTTGATGCCTTGTCGGTCGCGTGAGCGATCGCCTTGTTGGCCTTGTTGTTGCCTTGTTGGCAGATAGAGACGGACCGTCCCGGAATGTTGGCGGTTTGAAAGTTCAAAGCACAATTTAGTACTTTACTACACAATACATACATAAATAATAAGGCCCTTTAGCAGAATAACAAAATAATAAGGCCCTATCTCAGTGTTGACGTGAGATTGTCTTTAAAATTGAGGTGTAAATGGTCCGTAAGTTGTGGATGTAGTAATTCAAAAAAAATATTTTTGATTCACTAAAATTGTTAAAAAAATAGACTAATAGTCATTGTAAGGAAATAGTAGGAAAGGAATGTTGAGACGCCATTCTCACTTTCATTAAGTTGCAAATATTTATCGTAATTATCTGTTGATGTTAATTTTACTAATATTCTATCATCCTATTATAATTATCTATGTTCGAATTTTAAGTTTAAAACCTTCTTTTTTTTTTAAATATATTCCTAGTCCTGATGCTTAGCTTTACTAACTTTTGTGTGAACGAGCTCTTTGACAATTATCCCGAGACCTGTCTTGGGATTTTCTCATCTTGCGACCCGACCAGTGTAAATAAACAGTTCGTCAACAGATCTGGTGCAATTGTTTTTCGCACCTTATTTATATAGCCGACCGTACTTCTAATATCCCGGCTATTGACCCCTAAGTTAAATAACTGATCAAAATTAAACTACTTGAGTATCAGAAACAAAAAAAAAAAAATTATATTTTGAGAACAGTTATTTAGTCATAGACAGAACTAGTCACAGTTCCGTTAGTTTGACTTTCTATTTAGTGCTTGATAAGGTAATACTGGAATTATCATTAATAAGACTATTTGTTGATTTTCTATTCAAGGACACATAAGTAAACCCCACAACCCCCAATTGAGCCATGTAAGGGTTTTTAGATCTATTTATTTGCATGTATAACGATTATATGCGTTTCGGGGATCATACCTGGGAATGGATAAACGAATGATGTCAGGATAAGTTGAACAACAATTGTAAATACAGTTCTGGTATTTGTAAAAGGAAATTGAAGAAATTGTAACGATTTGAAGGGTGTCCGTCAATTGTAATTCAACGTATTTAAAAAAAATGTACAAGTGCTCACCTATTAAAATAGGAAGAGGTCTTGTTCGCTGCTAAAACTACAAAAAATAATTATAGAGCTTCACTAATAATAAGTAATAAAGTGTGAACGATATAACTGCCTTCTCTGAACGATTTGAATTAAGTCAAATTGCAACTATCCTGCATTATCGAATTGTGACAGCCGAAAGTTTGTGAAAAATGTTTCACGAATGTGGAACGGTTCTCGTTTTATTTCGGGACGGAAACCCAAAAAAGAAGAAAGAAAGTTTAAGCGAAAGAAATTTAGATGTGCAATTAAAGCAAGCGGCCGGTGATTTAGCGAACGATGTCTATTAGAAAGGGGGGGAAAGGTCTGCTAAGGGGAGAGTTATGAACAAGTTGCGAAGACCTCATCACAGTTTCATTCCTTTGCAAACGAGTAAGGACGAGGCGTACCCGTAATGTGCGTAGCTCCATCAAGAACTAACGACTAATTTTAGGATTCTGTAACAAAGGCCCAATGGTTAATACAGTTGTATTGTTCTGTTTAGTAGGTATATCTCTATCTTGTTCAGTAAAGGATAGACTTATAGATTGACATAGTACAACATTTGATAATAGATTGACATAGTACAACATTTGATACTAGATTGACATAGTACAACATTTGATAATAGTTTGACATAGTACAACATTTGATAATAGTTTGACATAGAACAACATTTGATAATAGATTGACATAGTACAACATTTGATAATAGTTTGACATAGTACAACATTTGATAATAGATTGACATAGTACAACATTTGATAATAGATTGACATAGTATAACATTTGATAATAGTTTGACATAGTACAACATTTGATAATAGATTGACATAGTACAACATTTGATAATAGATTGACATAGTACAACATTTGATAATAGTTTGACATAGTACAACATTTGATAATAGATTGACATAGTACAACATTTGATAATAGTTTGACATAGTACAACATTTGATAATAGATTGACATAGTACAACATTTGATAATAGATTGACATAGTACTACATTTGATAATAGATTGACATAGTAGAACATTTGATAATAGTTTGACATAGTACAACATTTGATAATAGTTTGACATAGTACAACATTTGATAATAGATTGACATAGTACAACATTTGATAATAGTTTGACATAGTACAACATTTGATAATAGATTGACATAGTACAACATTTGATAATAGATTGACATAGTACAACATTTGATAATAGTTTGACATAGTACAACATTTCATAATAGATTGACATAGTACAACATTTGATAATAGATTGACATAGTACAACATTTGATAATAGATTGACATAGTACAACATTTGATAATAGTTTGACATAGTACAACATTTGATAATAGATTGACATAGTACAACATTTGATAATAGTTTGACATAGTACAACATTTGATAATAGATTGGCATAGTACAACATTTGATAATAGTTTGACATAGTACAACATTTGATAATAGATTGACATAGTACAACATTTGATAATAGTTTGACATAGTACAACATTTGATAATAGATTGACATAGTACAACATTTGATAATAGTTTGACATAGTACAACATTTGATAATAGATTGACATATTACAACATTTGATAATAGATTGATATAGTACAACATTTGATAATAGTTTGACATAGTACAACATTTGATAATAGATTGACATAGTACAACATTTGATAATAGATTGACATAGTACAACATTTGATAATAGATTGACATAGTACAACATTTGATAATAGATTGACATAGTACAACATTTGATAATAGTTTGACATAGTACAACATTTGATAATAGATTGACATAGTACAACATTTGATAATAGTTTGACATAGTACAACATTTGATAATAGATTGACATAGTACAACATTTGATAATAGTTTGACATAGTACAACATTTGATAATAGATTGACATATTACAACATTTGATAATAGATTGATATAGTACAACATTTGATAATAGTTTGACATAGTACAACATTTGATAATAGTTTGACATAGTACAACATTTGATAATAGATTGACATAGTACAACATTTGATAATAGATTGACATAGTACAACATTTGATAATAGATTGACATAGTACAACATTTGATAATAGATTGACATAGTACAACATTTGATAATAGATTGACATAGTACAACATTTGATAATAGTTTGACATAGTACAACATTTGATATTTTATTTATAATTTTTTTATGTTAGGATTTGCGTCCTGCATTTTGATAGCAAAATTCTATGAATAAGTATGAATATGAAAATTATGAATGCATAAGTAAATTCTAATATTAGTATGTTTAAGTATGACATAAATATGTTTACAATAATTTAAGACTTTTCGGATCACTTGTATGTCTTTTGGTCTTCTATTACATAACAAGGACTTTAATTGGCAATGAAAATGGAAACATCTAGCGATTTTGATCCTATAAATCGGCTTACAATAGTTACAAAGGTACTAATATTGTTTACTAATACGCTCTAGCTTTGATTAGCTAGTATAAGGATGTCCAGTATAAACGTGAACATTTATTTAATTTATGTTCATCTGTGCTAATTTAACTGTTTTTTTTAATAGGAGAAGACGGCAATCGAGCATACAGTCCACCTGGTGGTGAGGTGGTGGTGACACCCGCGGTACATGCCAACTTCAGTCCAGAATGACAAACGTTGGCACGCCCCCGGATGCGATGGCTGTCTTTGAAGATGTAGGAACTGATTTAGAGCAAGGGTTGGGTAAACGGGGATGGATAGTATGGGATGGGAATGGGCTCAGGCGTATCTCACTCACTATCGAAAGAAAGTGTAGCTATTTTAGCTTCCTAAAAGTTAAAGAATATTCAATTTCGGTCCAGTAGTGTTCGAGTTCACCTCTTGTATATAAATTGTATAAATTTTTCAATGTTGTGTTTTGTATCTATATTGTGTATTGTTTATTTTTATCCAATAAAGTGTATTATTATTATTATTATAAAGAAACAAATAGCTCACAATCCATCTGTAGAATATTAGTACAGATTTGAGAATTTTCTGGAAAACATTTGCGTCACCTTTTTGTAAAAAAAACCTTTACAAATCTCTAAAATTGATCCCGTAAAAAGATACAATTTCAACTACACCTAAATGTTCTACCGAAATACGAACAGTTAACTGTATTACCCGCAAGTCAAAGCCAGTTCGGAAAGTCCTCGGAAGCGTAAAAACTCGGAACAAAAGCCGAACAAAACCTAGTAGGCAGGACTGACGTCGCCTTGTCCCCACTAATTGTTCGGGACAAAAAAACCAGTGTGACTTACTCGCTTGGCGAATGTGGGCGAAATAGGGATGTGAGGTGAATGAGGGCTGTTATAAACTTGGAGTGTGTATGTGTGTTGAGTGAGGAATAAATAGTAGCAGGTTTAAAATAAGGTGAAATACATTTTCAATAAGAAGGGGTTATAGTTCAATGGGTTCTACATATGTAGGTGAATATGGCGTGGCGATGTGGAGTGGTTCACAAACTAAAAGCTGCTCAGAGAGCTATGAAGAGAGTTTTTAGGGATAAATTCCGGAACAACTTTGTTACTTAATTACTTAATTCACCAAAGAACGAAATGGTAAAGGATTGTATCGTATAATATACATTGGTGTTATATCAGAAGGTTGATTAATTAAACGACAAATGTCCTCTAATTGGTTAAGTATGTCAATACATTTGAATTGAAAAACTTAGTTGGGAGTACGGGAGACGACTGGTAACATAAAGTTCGGTAACACTAGACTATACTGAAAAAAAAATGTTATAAAATACGCATGTAACTTATATAAAACAGTGTCGTCGTGTTTCGTTGTCTTTAAGGTGTTACAAAAATAGTGTGAAATATTTTAATATGTCAACCAGTACACAAAAATTATGATATTTAAAAAAAATAACATGTACACACAATAAAAAATACATAATAAAAACATAATAATTACATAAAAAAAATGATTTTACTCGTCTGCCGATTCGTATTGCGTATAACATTTATCCACATTTGCTCGCTTAGTTCTTTGTCCTTTGAATACGCCCGCTTCTGTTAGTAAGTATACATATAAACGTATGTATAAATGTATAAACTACGTATAAAGTAAAAGTATGTATAAACTATGTGTTATGCATATACGAGTAAAATAGTCACGAATTATTTATTTGCAATGTAATTAAAAAGACATGAACTACATGTTATTTGTTAGTTAGATATAATACTTTTAGTGTACTAATTGCCGTATTAAAATGTTCTACACTATTTTTGTCGGACCATATTTTTGAACTGAAACCGCTAAAGCAAACGAGTGCTCGAGTGGAGCCATGTACTGGTAAGCGTAGCGTGGGACGTTCTTTTTTTATATAGAAAAAAGGCGCCAGACGAGCTTACAGTCTACCCGATGGTTAGTGGATACTGTCGTCCACAGACATCTGTGATACATGCCAACATGAGTCCAGAATGATAAACGTTAGCACGCGCCTGTATGCGCTGCCTACCTTTGCAGATTAAGAAATGGATTGGGAGAAAGGGTTGGGAAAATGGGGAGGGATATTATAGAATGGGATGGGAATGGGCTTTGGCATATCTCACTCACTACCGAAACACGTACGTACGTTAGGGAAATACCATAAAGGAGGAAATGCAGTACATTTCAAGGTACTGCATTCTGTGAGAGGGGTAATGGGGTCAGTCGAGTGCGCCCAGCGCCTGTAGGAATGCAGCGTGCACTCTCCCCCTACAGTACTTGGACCGCCGATTACTTGGACCGGTGACTTAAAGAGGATGGCCGCTAGTTGAGAAGGATAAGTGATCCAGCATTGTTGCGCATCTTGGAAGAGGCAGCAGACAGACACTGGCTGATAAAGAAGATGTAGAATTTGTAAATGTGAATATAAGCGGTAATGCGGATGCGCTATAGATTTTTATTATTTATAGAAATAAAGTGGCAGACAAGCAGTTAACCAAACTAATAATAAGCAATTACTGTCGCCTATATGTAATACATCCCAAAATGCCAGAACTTCATACATTCTCATATTCGTAGCCGCTGAGTATGTAGACTTTATGTTTCTGTTTTCTGCACCTGCGACCATTATTTCGTATTATTTGGTATTTAACTGGTAGATAATGCTTCATGACATTAAATTCGCCTCTTGTTCCCCACCACAGAGGTTGATACGTGCAATCGTAGCTTGGAATCAGTTTAATTTGGAGACATTCTTGTCGCCGAGCAACATTATCTTATCTCTCTATTCCTCATGGTAAAGATCGTAGTGCTCGAGTTAACCGTTTAGAGCTTAAAAGATAATCTGTAGAAACCTTCTTGCCATTTATATTTCTTTCACAGAATATCAGGGGATTAATAAGTGAAATAGTGAATAATAAGGCTTCCGTTAATATGGAAACCTTATTAGCTAACTCATTTGTGAAAATATGATTGCAGTGATGAAAGTAATTACAAGATATTTGTAAATAAGTATTAAGATATGTTCATTATGTTAACAAGTAATTCCTATGAAACGTGTACATGATAGTATCGTGTACACAAGTTTCCTATTTATATTCCTATTGAGAACTTTATTTAGTACCTACTAATAAAATTAAAATATTATTTAGTGCATAGTTGCAGTAAAAGAATATCGTACTAACTATACTCCCATGTTTTAGACATTCAAAACGTAACAGTTACCAAATACGTTCGCGCACCGATCGCGAATTTATAATTTCAAATCAAACGTCGCGTCCACTGCCTTTGCAATTTATCAAACGTAATTCCAGTGCTGAAAGGTAGAGGTCGCGGTGACAACCAAAGAAATGTTACCCGTAATATCGGGGTAACACGACGCGACAAAAAGGCAATCGATCACGTTTCCACCGGGGGCAAGGACTTCGAACGCGTGATACGAACTAACTACGAATGTGTTGCACCCAATTCTGTACTCTATGTGGCCAATTTTAAGATACGGTTTCAATGAAATACTGAACTATGTTTGAGGATTTGTTTAAGCTTAGTTGAGTTTGACGTTTGTATAGTATTTAATAAATTACTTAAATGAAATGCAAAGGCAAATGAAAAAATATGTATATTGTACCAATCGGCGCCAAGTCAGCAATTAATTTTGTCGCAGAGCGTACTGCGACACTCGGTGATTTTCAGTTAAAGCCGTAGCGATGGCCACGGACTGTCCACAGCCAGAGATCATGTCATTTTTATACCAAACCTTGCCCAAGCATGTGAGTAAAGAATGCAAATTGATACAAAAGTTTAAATATCTAGAGAGATATTTAAAGAAGAAACTGAAAGAGTTCAGGCAACCTATGGGCGGGAGATGTTTGCGAACACAAGCATAATATGGTGCACACACATATTATAATTACTAGAAACAAATATGGTAAAAAACAAACAAAGAAATTAATTTATGTACATTACGTACTTAGACTAATAATTCAAGAAATAAATTCCAAATAATACACAGTCCATACCTACTTATGCGTACTACGTAAACAGAAGCGGGCGCGTTCAAGGGTCAAAGACCGAAGCGAGCGAGTGTGGATAGTGTTGTACCATAAAAACAAACTTTAGTTATTACTCATTCATAGGGTTATAAACATAGGAGTAAAATAATTGTCAATTATTTATTTTTAATATAATAAAATAAATCATGAAATACACGCTAACTTTTTAGTTAGATATGACAGTTTTAGTCTCCTGATTGACATATTTTTGAAAGACCTTTTTTATGAACATGATAATACGTCAATGAATAAAGATAAGATAAAATACCGATCACTTTTGTGTAGTACCTGCCTACAGGATATATTCACCCGTGGATAAGTAAACGACAGTTAAACTTATTTGCTTTTAATTTACTTTTTGTTTTGGTTTTTGGTTTAATTTGATTTAAATGAGTTTAGTTCGATTTAGTTAATTAATACCTATATTATATAGGAAACTGAAATTTGATTTATTTATTTTCATTTTACATTATTACGATGTCACTTGATTGTAAATATGGAATGATTAATTTCTGAAATTAAGTTTCATTATTATTATTATCAAAACAAACAGGGTAAATTAAAAATGCGAAATGGATTTAAATACCTGGGGAATTAGTATGTTACTGATAACCTTTACGATCATGTAGACATTGAGGGGGAATGCAGGGTGTTGGCGGTGAGGTGTAACATGCTGGCTCGCAGGTTTGCCCGTTCCAGCAAAGAAGTCAAGGTAACACTGTTTAAGGCCTACTGCCAGACTTTCCCTACGGGTGGCTTGTGGACTAGTTCTACGCAAAGATCACTCGAAGCCCTGCGTGTCCAATACAGCAAAGGGTTCAGGATGCTGATGGGGTTGCTTCTCTTCTGCAGCGCCTCAGGTATGTTCGCACAGGAGCACAAACATGGTTTTTACGCTATAATGCGCAAAAAAATCGCGTCCCTTTTATTTAGAGCGCGCGCGAGCTCCAACAGTATCTTGAGGATGACAGCGGATAAATATGACACCCCTGTTATTAGGCATTAGGCAATGTTGACTATGTAAAATACCGACTCGTATTTGATTAGCGTCGGAGCTGAAGTGATTGTGTCACTTTTTAGTATTTTGTTTAATATCTTTTATTTTGTAGCACTAAGATAGTTTTATAAGTCTTTTTATTACCTATATTAACATTTGCTTTTGATCTGTGTTCTCCGATTAAATAAATAAACACAAAACAAAACAATATATAAATAACTATAATATTATACTGTATGTGTATATTATGGTATCAGTGACAGTTACTCCAATACTTATCGTTGTTGGTTTTATTATTGTTTGGTGCAATCGGCCAACAGAAATGTTGGAGCCAGTTACTCTGAGTTATTAGTAATAAAGTACATAGTCTTATAGTAAAAGCCATTTTTACCGATTGATTATATAGGTATTTCATGTATCATTACACGGGGCCTCTGAAGTCCAGGGCCCGGTACAGCTGTACCCGAAGTCCGTCCCCATTGCGCCGCCCCTAGCAAGCAGCAAGAGTGAGCCTTTTCAGTCATTTACTTGTCAATGGTGTCTACAAACTACAAACTAATGGTGTAATAAATTGGTCAGTTTAGTGTTACCGCTTGAACTTCAATTCAAATGAAACCAAGCCGTTATTCATTACACCTGAACAGTATAATCGTTTCAAACAATATCCGCGCAAATCCACTTAGCCGAAGCTGGGCAAAACTGGCGGAGTTATAAATTGTTGGGAATTGATTTATGCCGACATTCCCCCTCATTTGGAACATTAATCAAACGCTTCCATTCACAATTCGAAGTACACCCACGCGACTAATCTTCACAATACAGTACCAGGATCTGGGGAGTTCATGAATTAAGACACTGGAAGAGACTGAGTGAAACTGAAAAATAATTAGATTTTTTTAGTTTCTATATCAGTCATCGATTTAAGATTACATACTATATACGTATACAATCACTCTAGGGCAGGCACGTTACAGTCTAATAGTGTTTTATACTCAGTGGCATGCGAATTATTTAATTCGAATGCGTTTTGACAATTGAACATTCTTATTACGTAGAACTTATGTTTCAAATTTGACTTTTTAATGAACCTCCTCATCTGCTTCACCCCCCATAGAAGTTGCCAACAAGGTTTCTTTGATAAGGATGTATGGGTGTGTCATCTAGTCTATTCCCATATCGATGATGGCAGTGGATCATTCAAGTCGAATAGACATAACATTTTCTGTCTCTTTAAAATTCAGGTAAAAAACTAAGTAAAATTAATTAAATTATTTTACTTACTCATAGATAAAGTAGGATGTGGTCGAGTGGTATCGACCGGCTTAGAATAAAAAACATCTCTTCCCGTGGGTGTCGTAAAAGGCAACTAAGTAATACAAACCGCTACCACAACCCTTTTTGAAATCTTTTCACAATATATCTTACCTCGTAGTCGAAAATAAACCTTTTAATTACATTATTCAAAATATAAAATGTCTACAAAACTTGAAAATCTAATCTTCTAAACTATATTTACTGTAAAACACTCGCCATGTAATGACTCCGGTGACATTTGAAGCGAGTAACTAAACCTAATCAATCAACACGGGAATCTATGTCGTTTTCCAAATTGGAGAGCCAAAATACAATCCTATTGGGTCCACTGGGGATTCAAAAGGATTCCAAATTGAGTAGTGTTTCCGTTTACGTGGTTTACTGAAACTTTTTTTCATTTATAAAATAGGTGATTGAATAAACGTCTCATACGATGACAAGTGGTTCACTTGCTGTTATTCAATATCCATGCTACTAGTACTTACTATCCTCTAATAACCAGAGGGTTCCATTGGTTATTGATATTGGTCTAGTTCAGCCCGGTGACAGGATCATGTCGGTGTAAAATCGGGTAGGTACTCAAAAATTTACGAAGGACATTAGTTTTATTGTACATACACAACATATAGAAAAAAAGCTGCAAAGAATACAGTCACTAGAGATACTAGAGGTCACGTGACGTATTTGTTCTTGCGCACACATGCAAGATGCCTAACACTTCGGTTCCTTAGCACATATCCTTTGTCACTTCTGTTCTCCAATATTTATTCGGTGTTAAGTCACAAATGTTCCTACGTTCTATAGAACCCATCGCAAACTGTCACCATTACTTCTAATTCTTTCGGCACAGGTTATTCCTTCGGTTTTATATCAATGTCTTTCAGAATATTCCAGTTTTATACGCAACGAAATTGCAAATCACAGAATAAAGATCTCCGGGTGATGTTTAAGCTCGTATTTTATTGTATTGTTCAACACAATATAAAACGGGGTAAAATAGTAGGGACGCAATATACATAAAAGGGAATAGTATGTAATCTAAGCATCATTAAAAAATACAAACATCTACACAAACTGGAGCAGTAGTGGACGCGTAATCGCTCCGTAATCGACGCTTTGTACCTGTGCAGTGATTACGAAAGTGATCTACGACGTTTGTGTGCGTGTAGCGTAATAAACGCTGGTTTATTTGAGATTATGTACTGTTATTTTTTAATCTATCATGGCAGGGATGTCAGAAACTTTTGTGACAGCTTCTTCGGTCGGAGTCCGACATGTAACCACGTATTTACCCGAGCGATTTTAAATTGTACTCCCCGGTTTACTAGTTATGGAAAGTGGATATGAGACTTTTACCACATTTTACCACACCACTTTATCCGTGTACTATGAAAATACCGGAATAGTCATGTAATTTCGTTAATGTCGGGGTTTACGACTTAAAACCATTAGGCATAAGGCGGCTAGTTAAAATTAACAATGAAATTGAATAGTTAAGTGCACTAATACAATTGAATTGGCGACTTCAATTTGAACAATTTGAAGTCAAAGATCATATACTCGTAGCTTGATTTTATACTACATTTATTCTATTTCTCAGGTTCGCGGGTAACTTTTTGTAATTACCGTAATAAAGTGATTGAAAAGCTGAAATTTTTTATGTAAAATAAATCGAATCATACATAAAAAACATAGTAGGTACTTTGTATTTTCAAGTCAGTTGATGTGGCGGATAGTAAATACAATGAGTAATTACAACGGGTAACTATAATATCAGAACTTACGAAGAATGATTTACTCTTCTTACACTCTTCATTTGATGTGAATTTAATGTCGATTCTCTGGATCTTACTTTATGTATGTATGACCCAAGGTACAAACTCTGTCTAATTTGATGATGACCAGATATTAATTACACAGCTTGAAGTTCTAATATACTTATTCACTTTGTAAAATAAATACAATAAATCAATAAATACATGTACCTACTTGTATTTTGTGAACAGTCTATGTAGTTTACCTAAAGTCATGCAGTAAATGATTTGATTTGAGGGTCTACGCTGCAATTCCACATTCACGTTATCTTCTCGTGAAATGTACTGCAATTTCCACTTTATCTTATTTCCCCAATGTATCTACGTACGTGTTATCCTATCCTGTCTTTCCCCATTTTCCCAAACTTTTCTCAAAATCCATTCCTAAATCTCCAAAGGTGATGTATCAACTGTTATCATTCTGGACTGACGTTAGCACGTATAGCGGATGTCCAAGGACGATAGCGTTTAATTACATCCAGGTGGATTGTATGCTCGTCTGTCTCCTTCATTCTATAAAGAAATACCATACCATCAGCCTTTGTCCCTCCTCTGCTACATACACTAGAAGGCCTCTCCCAAGGATCGCAACCACACACAGTCTTCCGCTCTTCTCATCTAGCCACTTCCGGCTGTTACTTCTTTTGAATGTTGTATTTTACTTTGTGAATTTTCGGGCATGTGTAGTTTTTTACCACAAAAAACGAATGATTTTACGAATATAAGTCACGGCCAAATTCCCGTAGATTATCTGTTTATGGTTTGGTATTATTTATGACAGATGCTATAAATAAAGGTAAGATTTTTTAGTTTGTAAATCATCTTGCTACGGGAACATCAAAGCCTAGATTAGCCCTAGCCGTTACTTTAATTATCTTTGTTTTCGGCACACCGAGTCGTGACCACACGACGAGCGGTCAAGCGAAAGGCCTTCGAGAACTAACACGTCAATGTAGGTTACGTGGTAACCTGTTATATACTAACAGGACTGAGACCTAGAGACTGGGCAATTACACCCAAATTCATAATTCAATTACCTTCCGTCTTCAGTCGTTTATACAGATAGGTATGGTAACTGACATGTCATATAATTGAATTACTCGTGATGATATGTGGATTAAGCTAAGTTATCTCCAAATGGTTATATACTCGTACTAATTGGATGACGATGGATTCAACCTATCAAATTTAATATTTTTAATCAATATATTAATTTATTAATGCGTGTTAGTCAATATCTGTTTAAACTTGTGCAAATTTGTCGAATTATTCTTTTAGGGGGCGATAGTCACTATAATATTATCATTTTTTTTTCAATCGGGATCGCAAATGAATGTATTCTTATTTTGGGCACAGAAAAGATCGACAAAAGGTTTCTATTCTTTTAGACATGCGTAGTCTGAAAGCTGCGGGTGGCAATGGTAAGTTACTATCAGGTGAGATACAATGAAGGTATTAAAGAAGTTCGTCGGGGGTGACTGGATTAGAAGAGTCGATCTGTGGTGTCAAGCCGAGAGGCAACAATGGAGAGATAGAAACCTAGGCCGGTGGTGTGCTATACAGAACAGAACATAGTGTAGAGTTGGGGCATGCATTTCATATAAGCAAATAAGTGGAGTTTATCATTCAATTAATACTTATCTAAGCAAAAGCTACTTATCGCGGGCGAAGTCACGGACAATCGCTAGTGTTAATAGTACTGCTTACATTTTCCAGTGGATTAAAAACAATTTCTCTATAGATAGCTCCATAAATCCATCTACCTTGATCAAGCGGTAACCAATACACGGCACTGATTATTTTTGTTACTTATATTTTTGCAAAATTAATTATATGATTTGATAGAGCAGGTAAACTTATATGTATACATGTGTAGTTGGCCACCCGAGGCGGTCGTTATTAGCCTATCACCGACGTGTCAATTAGTTCCCGATAGGGTCAGCCCTTGGCCTGATTAATGAAATGTGGATCCTGGCCGTATTCACGCCATTATTGTCGGGCACAATGGGGAATTGTAATGGTCGTTTAGGAGAATGAGTAATATTGCAAACGTAAGTTCTGGATGATTGTTGTATCATTTTGGGAGAGAAGATAATAATCTATTATTTATTAGCGAGTTTTTCATTGTTTTACATATTAATATATAATATTATAGTCATATTGTGTGCGATCAATTTATAAAATTCGACGATAGTTTGTATCTAACTGAAGAAAAATATTATAAGAAAATCCAAGAGACTAAATACCGATTTAAAAACAAAATATTTGTAGAATAAATTCGGCAGACGAGCGAACAGTTCACCTATTGAAAAGTGAATATTGTCGCCCATGAACATCCCAGGTACACGTCATGATGTTAACGATAACAAATGTATTCATCTTTTGGGTATTTAACAGTGGATTAGATTAAATAATTGGGAAGGAGAGGAGTATAACGGTACGAGGTATATTTTTATCCCATTATTTTCACTATTCTTCATTGGTGGAGTGAGATAGAATAAGAAGTAAGGAATATAATAGAAAATATAGTTTCCTATATACAGTTACATGCTATACTCGAGGGGGTGGGACGTAAAATATTGGGGAGTAAGGAATATAATGGGGTGAAAAACTTTTTTCCAATGAAATATGTACATGGTACATTTGACGTCAGTCTTCTGTGAATTCGATCAGTCCAGCACACCCAGCAGCTGTGAGATTGCAGCATGCGCCATCTCTTTATAAGTTCTTTTTTGTATTAGTAGCACTGTTGGGGCTAGGGCTGCCATCCCTCCGGGTTCGACCCGGAGTCTTCGGGTTTGGAGGACGCTTGTACAGGTTTACATCGTAAATCTGTGACGTGACGCTGAATATTTAAAAATCTCAGAAAAAATAGAAATATGATTTTAAAACCGGCTCTAGTAAACATTATCTAATACGCAAAATAGTATAGATTACTTTAAAGATTATTGTTGTAACAAATGTAAAGGTAAAATTTAAAGCGTCGCTGCGTGTATCAAAAACAGTATAGGTTTATCTTGTGGTAATTTTATTCGTAATTTAGCACTAACTAAAGTACTTACTTTAAATTTAAAATTTACTACTATTTTCTGTTTCGTTTTTGTCCCATTTTTTTAATCTCCGGGATTAGAGTATTCTGAAGGTGGCAGCCAAATTGTAAACAGGATTTCAACTGTTTTATTAGAATGACACTGAAAATATACCAACGCTCTCAAAAGACAATTGTTCTTAATCCAAGAAACGAGATGATAATAAAGACATGATGGGACATTAAATTGTAATATTATGAAAATTCTTCAAACTGATACTGTACACGCGCACTCAATGTAATACAAGTCACATGTCATCATTAGTTTAAGATATGACGTGACTACGGCTATACGAATAACGAAATTGATTATAATAATGAATGTAGTGACTACTGGTGGGTGAAGAATTTTCATAATAAAATACGAGTACATACTAACATAGACTGCTGAAATCATTTGGCATTGCCGTAGTCGGATAAAAACGAAACAGATGTTCAATTTTAAAGCACAATGAATAGTGTCGAAAGAGATCCTTAAATATCTACTGGAAATTTTATTATAACTAACTGACCAACTTAAATCGAGTGCCAAAGACTTTGTAATCTGTAAACTGAGTTAGCCGGCGCAGGCAAAATTCCTGAGGCGCCGAGTCTGAAACGTTTCGCTCCGACATGGAAGCGCACTTCATTCACTTAAATATGCGGCGAGGCTCTTCGCTCCTTCAATGATTTCTCAAGACATTTGACTCGCTTCAAGATCACTTATCAGCTTTGAAAACTCGATATAGTTTAATTATTTTATCGGTTTTTGGGAATGTGAATGATACTCTTGGCAGTCTCAGAAAAAGGTTAAAATTTAATTTAAGTGGAGTATTCAACGATATGAAAATTGAACATTTCGCCTATTTCGCCGCCGAACCTCATTCAATAGTTGCTATTCAGATTATCTAATCCCTAGTATTGAAGCTAGAATTGAAGTATTTAATCTATACATATAATCAAATTTTAGATTTTTCGTCTGTCTGTCTAAACGCGCATCACTCAAAATCACTGGACAGAATTAAATGAAGCTTGACGTAATTATAGCTTATGACCTGGGTAAATAAAGATCCTGAGGGAATCATCATTAAGTATGCATGTACAATATCAGCCTTTACATAAAAACCACCGAATGGATTATATTGAAAGTAAGTATGATAATAGTTTATGTCCTTATTTAACTCATAGGATACCTTTTATCCTGAACCATTATAAGTTCTCTATGAATCATTATCGCGATGCGTCGCCTGATGAAATGTAACAGCAATATGTTGGTACAAGGAGGATTTATAAACACAACAGGCGTCCAAATTTGTCTATTATTAAATAATATTATTGCATTACATGGAAGCCATGTAATGTATTGGGTATATGATATGTATTAAAATCAAGGGCGGTAAATGTAAACCATATGTAGGTATACATCTACCCTCAAACGACGCGTGTTGTTCTCTGCGCCTAACAGACGCGAATAAAGGACGTGTAACCAATTTACGTTTTTCAATTGTGTTCCCGTATTTATCAGTATGCATGTAATGGATATGCCAATGCTATTCCATACGATTATATTATAGTCTTAAAGAACGTCTCATGTGTTCAGTTTTGCGGTTGTGTTACGAGTCTTTGTGAGGATCTCGAAACTCAAGTATTGTGTTAGGATCATTTACACAAACTAACGGCCTTTATTAAGTTACTTGCTTTATCCGTGGTCTTTTCTGTAGCTGATCTTCGATGTCGAGGAAAAGAAATAAATGTAATTTAATCGAGGTTTATTTTGTGTGCTTGTGGCTTTTAAAGGTTTTTTAAAAATTGTATTATTTATTGTAGCTACGTGTTATTGTACAAATTTGGTTTCTATGGTAATGCATTTACCTAGCTGGATTGCTAAGTTAATACGTTGTGCGAGATAATGGTCAGCCCTAGGAACGTTAGTGCTGTCTATATTGCTAGACCAGGTGTTTTGAAGAATATGCCCCTTGGAGCAGAGGCTTTCGACAGCGAAAGCAATATATGTAGTGAATTCGGGGTTAAAATCCCATTATTTAAAACTCTTACGCCTCTCTCCTGTTTCTTTCTTTTATTTTATGGACGAAGGCGGCAGACGAGCATATAGTTAACCTGATGGTAAGTGAATACTGTAGCCCATAGACATCCGTGATACATGCTAACATTAGTTCAAAATGACAAACGTTGGCACGCTCCCGGATGCGCTGCCTACCTTTGGAGATATAGGAATGGATTTGGAGAAAGGGTTGAGAAAATGAGGAGGAAATAATTAGGGAAATAAGATAAAGTGGGAAATGCAGTACATTTCAAGGTAGTCTTCTGTGAGAAAGGGGTAACGTGGCCAGTCGAGTGCTATTTAATTTCTATTGAATCTGCATTTACTTTATATGAGAAATATAAAATATATATAATATCCGCTAAAAAAAAACCCTTTGTCGGAGCACCTCGCTTTCAGAGCATGCCTCTTAAGATCTCGGAGAGTATCGGGATCCTTGGTGTCGACATCTCCAGCAAAGTCGAATTTAGGGGTCATCTGGAAAATAAGGCCAAAATGGCCTCCAAAAAGCTCGGTGTGCTGAACAGAGCGAAGCGGTACTTCACCCCTGGGCAACTCCTTATGCTTTACAAAGCTCAAGTGAGGCCCCATATGGAGTATTGCTCTCATCTCTGGGCCGGCGCACCGAAATACCAACTGGACCCATTTGACTCCATCCAACGACGTCCTGTTCGTATTGTCGACGATCCCACTCGCACGGGCGGTCTAGAACCCCTCAGCATTCGGAGAGACGTTGCGTCTCTGTGTGTTCTACCGCCTGTACAATGGGGAATGCTCTGAGGAACTGTTTAATATAATTCCCACCTCGGGTTTCTACAACCGCACCTCCCGTCACAGAAGTGCGGTCCATCCGCATTTCCTCGATACGGAGGTGTCGCGCACTGTTAGCTCCAAAAAATATTTTATACCGCGAACCCGTAGGCTGTGGAACGAACTGCCTCAAGAGGTCTTTCCATTAAGCTACGATATGGGGTTCTTCAAGAGAGCTGTGAATAGGATTTTGCAAGGTCGGCGGCGCGCCCGCATGCCCCCTGGTGTTGCAGGTGTCCATGGGCGGCGGTAACACTTATCATCACGTGGGATCGCTTGCTCGTCCGCGCTCGTCTATAAAAAAAAAAAAATCACAATCCATTCATTGAACTCAATTTTGAACTATAATTACACACATACCCTCAAACGGTTTTTCCGACGCTAATTCAATCCGGATCCTTCGCCATCACGATGACTTCGAGTAATTGACACAGGCGGTAACAGCTTTCTTTGTTATGGTACTTTTACACTTTGGAATTAATCGCTACGTACCTACGCATGTAGTCTTTCTGCGAGTACCTATACTCGCAGAAATACTGCACGGGTATGTGTACGGGTACAGGGTTCATATAGGTTGACAGTTTATACAGGATATAATCGATTTATTTCTGCAGACTGAAACCATAAATTCTGTTGGTTTTCTGAGTTAATTAACATGAAATATTGCATATTTTTTGGCACAAATATTTTTTTTGGCTTTAGAGGCTGGCAAAATGAAAGTTGAGACTAGAAAACCGCGGCACATTAAAAAAAGTTATATATAATTAAAAATATTTAGAAAAATATTTTTAATACTTGATTCAATGCTAGGCTAATTTCATGATTTAATTCAAGTACCAAAATTATTTCTAACATATAATTTTTTTATAGAATTTGCGTGTTTGTCCTGTCACAATTTTCATTTGCAAGACAGTTTTTTTCAAGACCAATGCCAATTGTGCTTTGAACTGATGTAATGAAACAGATACAGATATTGCTTGTTAGAATCAGTATTGTAGACTGCGCGCCGCGCGGCGATTGCGAAGGCGCGAGCCCTCTCCTGCCCATCAGACGTCGCGACGCGGAGGGCCCTCCCTCTACTATCAGAATTTAAAATCACGCGGATACTATCAGAACTTTAAAATTCTATCAGTAAACGCTCTGAGTTTGAATTAGTTAAAGAGTTTGAATTAGTTAATTAGTTAAAGTTTATGTTTTGTGTTATTGGATTTTGCACTTTATAACTCATTTGCAGTCACATTTTACCATTTATTCAATTTGTTACAAAGTTTATTTTATTCAGTAATACTTTTTTAATAATTAAATCGTTAATCGTCTAAGTAATTTATCGACTTTATTTATATGCAACTTTTTCATAATTAGGTGTTTAGAAAAATGCTGCGTAAAATTACTCATGTGTGAAAACCTCTTAATACCAATCGAATGGTAGGTAGTAGGCATGGGTAGCTACGTGATCAATTGGCACAGACACCCCATCCTTTTGTTAAGGAAACAATAAGCGTAAATGCCTTCGGA
Source organism: Sesia bembeciformis (assembly GCA_943735995.1). Taxonomy (NCBI): domain Eukaryota; kingdom Metazoa; phylum Arthropoda; class Insecta; order Lepidoptera; family Sesiidae; genus Sesia; species Sesia bembeciformis. Next base: position 4,612,036 of record OX031029.1, on the reverse strand, counting down.
TAGATCCGAAGATAACTCACATTCGTGCGTGAGCACTGAAAGAATTGGAGGTATTGTTTTGTTATCTACCTACATTTATAATTACTGTTAGAGCGCCGATGGTCTGAGAGAAGAGAGATGGAGCAATATTCGACTTATACGTGGGATTATTGATTTAGAATCCGACCCGTATCGATCTTTATTAGCTTAAAGTACGTTTTACTACAGAAAGTAAGGAGTTATTTTCGCTGGTTAACCCGTGAATGATAATAGCGGGAAGCCTACATCGAAAACTTAAAGGACTACGAAAGTCGATGAATTGACAAACCACTATACAATATTGCCGGCCTGTGTTTCTTCATTCTAGGATATTGCCTTTTCTAAGACTTGTCATCGGGTTCGGTCTTCCTCTCTTCACATCTAGCTATTGAGTATTCATTGTATTAATAATTAATCCTTACTGTTTTCGCGCCCCATTGCCCTTTAGTGGGAAGTTATACGCTAATGTTAGATTGTTCTGTTCAGAAAAGTCCGTGATTTTAGGCTTGATGACAATATAAAGTATGCGAATACAATTTCTACTGTACTTCAATGACACGTTAAAAAGGACACGATCCTATTACGTCTATGGTACTGTCAATCCTACGGTTATGCGGATCGGAGTACACAGTACGGCCGCAGTACAGCTACTGCGTTGGCTCCTTACAATTCGCATCTACTCTACCTATTTACATACTTTAGTCTCTATCTTAGTCTTTAGGAGTTGGTACATGAGTAGACATTCTGAGGACATGGTATTTGCGCACCATGACAAATATCTTCCCAAACGACTTTGGGAGTAGATTTGACACCGCAGTAAAATATCACAGCCAAACTACCAATTAGCGTTTTACCTATGCTTTATTTATTTCATTTTATCTAAAGTGTACTTATAGTACAGTATATGCGAACTACCAAGGTAAATAATTCTTCTTACTTTCTGCCATTATTGTCATAAAAATCAGAAAAAAAAACATTTAAAAATACCTATATTAATAGATACCTGAGTCGTCTCCCTAACCTAAATTCCCATCGTGACCTAAATCAGGTGTGTTCTAAGAAAAACAATGAAGTCTTCACCTACGAACAGATCAGTAGATACCTTGTTAGAATGATGAAAAATTCTTCTTTTATTACAACGTTGTTATGCTGGAGTGAAATTTTTAAAGAGCAATATGTGTGGGTACTACGTAATATTTACTTTGAATAAAATTTGCTTTTATAAATACAAGCTGGGAAGATGAACATACAGACCCTGTGGAGCGAGAAGACATAAGCAACAAAATAGTTTCGAGATATCCACTTTTAAAGTCATAAAAAATTAAAAGAGTCATAATTTCTTTCGTTTTCGTTTTTTTTAAACCGTGAAAAGTAATCGGCATTACTGGAATCTTTTATACAATGGTATAAATGTTTCCGAAAAATTTGACTAGGACGTATCCCTCGTTACTCTGTCTACACTTTTACTCTGGTGCTGTAAATCGGCATGTGCCTGGGTGCTTCTCAGGCACACACGTTTTGCTCCTGGCTGAGCGCCTCCTGCGCTCGCCTTAAACCATACATCTTGAAAGGCCATTAGGGCCACGATAATTGAGCCATGCCGAAAAAAAAAGTTTCCGGAAAAAAAATATTTTTGGAGAGAATTTAGAAAATCACTTAGTTACTTTTCGCTTAACTGACAAAATGTGAAGGAATTTGTTATTTAATTATCTTTTCCATGCAGCTAGTGAGTATTTAGTGTTTCAGTTTTGTAATTCGATCCTAGAGAAATAATGCCTAAAAGGTTTTGGTAATTATTCATTTCACATGGAGGGCAGTATTTGAGCTTGATATCTATGCTAATATTTATAATAAAGAGGTAAAATTGTGTGTTTGTAGGTATGTTGGGGGTAATCTCTGGAACTACGGAACCGATTTCAAAAATTCTTTCACAAATAGGATGCTACATTATCCGTGTTTAATATAGGCTATATTTTATTTCGAAATTTTGAACTAAAAAATTGAAAAAAATAAAACTTATAAATCGAAGCGAAGTGAGGGCGGGTCGCTAGTAATTTATAGTCATCCAAATGTCTTAGCACTTTAATACATTTGAGAGTGTGTTGATACTTAAAGTTACTTAATATTGCCAGTGTACAAATAATTAAAGTATTTTACACATTGACCTGCAAGAATTAATAAAATAAAAACTAACTAAACAATTTTAACTACTTTTTACACTACACTACACTTTTGTAACTAATTTTAACTACCTAGCAATTATATTATAGGTAATATTATTATCTATAATATAATTGCGATGTAAGCTTCTTGAATTGTTTTCAATTTTTATCGGAATCTAAGTATAAGCATATTTAAAATTTATAAGCATAAATTTATAAGTGTATAAGCATATTTAAGACCAAAAAATAGAGAAAAAGCTGATTAACGTAGGCTTACATTTTGGGCCAAAGTGTAATTTAATGAATTTTCGCTCTACAGGCTCTACAGACAGTCCACGTGACAAGTGGATACTGTCGCATATGGACATAGGCGAAACATTAATATCAACAAACGTTGGTACGACCTCGCTGATGATGCACCGTCTATCTTTGGACATGTGGGAGTTTTCACACCGAGCTCACCCACTAGTGGGCCCTCGAAAACAATCATGTCTCCAAAGACCCGGTGATCGGTGGGGACCTCTGGGATTTAAAATTTTATGTCCTATGGTACCCACCATTTCATGTAATTAAGTATCTAATAATAATAATAAATGTAAAGTACGTTTATTTACTAGAGTTTGCTCTTGAGTTCCCTCGTACTAGAAAGTTCGCTCCAAGGTTTAAAAGAGTGCTTTGAATATTAAAATAAAATTTATTATTATACCTACATACAAAATATCTCAACGATAAGCGGTGGGGCTTAGGAGGCATATCAATATTCCGAGACTTACTAGTGGGTCTTTGGACACATGTTTGTTTTCGAGGGCCCACTAGTGGGTGAGCTCGGTGGGGCGTCGAAGACAAGACTGGAGTTTTCTCGAAGAACGCCTTGTCGTAGTATAACGTAAATATGTAACTTTTGAAGCAATTCGAATACATAGAACGTATGTTTAAAAAAAAATTCGAATTTGAATCAGAAATTCACAGAAGCCTTTAACGGAAAAGCAGCGGAGGGACAGTTCGTTTAAACGTTAATAAATTTGTCGGGCGATTGGAAAATTATTAACGAGTTACTGCGAAAAATGGGACCCTGGAGATTAAAATATCGAATTTATGGGCATTTGTTTTATTGACAGACAGTCCCCGCTTGTTTATTATGGCAATGTAAATAAAGAATTTATGAACAGCAATATCATTATTCATATTTTGTCCGTGTGGTGTCAGCCACAATCCCATCTCTTCCCGTGTATGTCGTAAAAGGCAAATAAGAGATAACAAAGCCGCTACCACGAGCCCCGAGGAGCTACTACACCTCTAAAAAGTGGACTCGCCAACCTGTTTGGCTAGTGTTTGAGGTCATACATTCCTTATATCAAACACATTCATATACGTTTTTATACGTTTGTGGAACCTGGAATTGACTGTCGCAGTCTTGTCACCGTTATGTCACAAATATACTTACCCTTCAACGATCAATCAAAAATGATTTATGATCTGATGAATTATCTAGTGCTTAGGGTCTTAATCACCACCTCTTGATACTTTAACAGAAGGTATCAGAAAATCAGCTAGATTTAATTGGCAAAAAATTTATCTATCAGATAGTTAACAGTTCTTTTATCAGGAGGTGATGAGAAAAGCCCTAAAATCGTTTCTCATACCTTCTGATAAAGTATCAGGAGGTGGCGAGAAAGGCCCAAGTCTTGTATACTAATAGTTTTACTCTCGGCTTTGCAAAACCAAGTAATAACAGCTAATAAAATATATTTTGACGTCTGTGGTATTAATTTTGTTCATACTGGTAGGCAAGAAGCTGAGGAGCACTCACGGTAGCACGTGACCAATCGCCGTGACGTGACGCGCGGCCATCGTCGGCGAGTTTCGATTGCACTTCAATCGAATAGCGGTACTGGATTGTCCACGTTTCATTCAAATATATATGGAATTGACGATTTTTATTTTACGATGGACGAATTTTAGAATGTGGGTTTTGTTTAGGTGGTTATTCTAGGAACTCCATATTATTACATAAATTGTATTGCCACAGAGGCAACCGGTTCTTCAAGTAAGATATTGCCTAGTTTAAGATTCGGTTGTGATATGTCAGTTGTATCCTTTTGGGGAAAACTAATTGTTATTCGTAAACATTGTAAACCATTCTAACATGTACAGTTTTGTTGATCTATCGAAAACGTTCGTAGCGCTCATTTCTCAGTTCATATAGTAATTTATAAAAGAAATAGAACTACTAATTCTCACTGGGCCCGCGTTGTGATTTATGGCCCGAAACCCCCAGTGATTTTTCTAGGAAAGCCCTGTGCACTGCAGTGGGACGTTATAGGCTGATACAAGTATAAAAAATAGATAAGGGCCTTCCCTAGTAAATCAGTAGGTCGTTTCGGGCCATAATCCACCACGCAAGCCTAGTGTACATTGGCCAGATTTTTTAAAATTTTAAAGCATGCTGGTTTCCTCACAACGTTTTCTCTCGCAGTCGAGCTAATGATTATTCATAAAATCCGTACTTAATTAGACACCCAGTGGTAGGAGTCAAGGATTCCTCACGAATGTGACTATAGAATACATACACCGAGTCTATCACCTCTCTATTTTTCCGCTTACGCTCCAAATATTTAATCTCATATTTTTATTAATTAATCAATTGTTTTAGGAACATTTACTTCTTATAAAAAATTTACACAGCAGATTTAATACATACATAAATATATAATTAAACATTTTGTCCCTTTTCATTTTTTGTACTTACAATAATAAACATATTACACATAGTATTTAAATTTATTTAATTCAAGATAGTCCATAAGGTACATGTACATACATACACGTATGTACTTCACTAACATAACATTTTTTGTATGCACTTGTCCATACCACCCATACCATTATGAAACGACGATAGAAAATACCCCGTTCTCAGGTATTTGTAAAAAAAAATCAAGGCTTAAACTAGATAATTTGTGTTTGATTTTTAGTAAAAACATTGAGGGACTAAAATAACTGATCCAATTAGTAAATTCTCTCGTAGAAGCCATACCAATTTGCCTAAGTTAGGCAAACAAGGATAAAGTCGTTTATTTCCGTCATGCAAGGTCCCGAGAAAATATCGTTGTTGGCACACAAAGGGTGTGTACGTATAGGTATCGTTATGAGTGAGAGTAAACAAAATGGTAGTAAATAAGTGAGGCTAGGATTAATACAGGATGCTCGCGTGGGTACCGAAAAATCGCCTTTGTACGGTGTAGTACGTTGTTGTCCGTATTTTATGACCTTCGTTTGGGCTCGTATTATTCAGCTGCTGAGTATTTTGTTGTAAAGAATGAGAATGCTAAACCACGAAAGGGATTTGTTTAGTTTTGTAGTTGATATATTAAATAATACAATCTGTGTACAACATACTTAGGAAAGCAGATTTAGTAACAGCATTAATTTAGAATGATCTAAAACTTCTCATCTAAAGTAAGATTACTTTTTGAGAGGGAGAGTGCACACTGCAATCCAACAGCCGCGGGGCGCGCTCGACTGGCTACGTTACCCCTCTCTTAAAGAAGACTACCTTCAAATATACTGCATTTCCAACTTTTATCTTATTTCCCTAATTTATGTACGTGTTTCGGTAGTGAGCGAGATATACCAGAGCCCATTTCCATCCTATCCCTCCCCATTTTGCTAACCCTTTCTCCAAATCCATTCCTATATCTCCAAAGGTAGGCAGAGCATCCGGGGGCGTACCAACGTTTGTCATTTTGAACTAATGTTGACATGTATCGCGGATGTCTATAGGCGATAGTATCCACTTACCATCGAGTAAAATGTATGCTCGTCTGCCGCCTTCGTCCATAAAAAAAAAATCTTATCTTGCCAGATGTATGTTTGTAAGTGCCCAGTTAATTCAGTCTATTTAAATAAACTATGCAACCATAAATTTTAAACCATTAATTAACAATGTAACCATAAATAAACAATGTAACCATATGTTTTAAAGCCATACATTTCTCATGCACAATACAAAATGCATGACGAGGCCCATGTCCCCGGCAGTAGACAATAAAAAGGCTAAAATTAGCCTTTTTATTGTCTACTGCCGGGGACATTAGCCTTTTTATTGTCTACTGCCGGGGACATGGGCCTCGTCATGCATTTTGTATTGTGCATGAGAAATGTATGGCTTTAAAACGCCTTGCTTCAAGCTGCCAAGCGGATGGCTGAGTCCACTCTAGGTGTTATAATTCCCCAGGGCTTTTGGTAGCGGCATTGTACTACAAAAGATGGTATGACGCTATTATAAAGCCAACCCACCCTACATAGCCATTAACCCGTTTATTAAACAATTATTAAGTTCAATTACGTCAGCAAAAGTAATTTTATATGCGCGGTTTGTCCACGTGTAAGGCAGAACTGAAAGAACTCGCGGGGTCTTTTAAAATGTGTACCACTTGATCGTTGGTACTGTAGCGTTGTAAAAATGAACACCGAGCGCTCGACGCTCGAATGTTGACTTAGCGTTAATGAACCTTTATTTTTCCAATATTAAACTTGAGAATTATGGCTCAAATTTAAACGTTTGATGGTCATAAACTCTTTAGGTTAAAACGGTTTAGGCTATGGTTCTCGAGGTTCATTGGCGCTTAAGAGCTCAGCGCTTATTTGTAGTTTTTTCATCTTAAGACATCGAGTCACGCTTATTAGAGATTGTCGTACACGTACACGTAGTACATTGTTTGAGTGAGCGCCGTGGCGTCGGAAACCCAACTGAGCGTTGTCAAGATTACGCACAATCATACAATGTATATACATGTAAGAGCACAACCACTACTAAGCGTAACCCGCCTTCGTTACATGAAACAACCATACAACACTATGGTACTCTCCCTGTCGCTTTTAAATGTGCTAACGGTTTGATTCCCCGCTGGCAAATTTTATCAATCTAATTTAAAAAAAGTTTAATGTATTCAAGACACAATAGCAAGACGGCAAACAGAGATAGGGCAGGAAACTTACATTGGCTCAAACAAACCGAGTAAAGTGTTATCGCGGACAAACAAACAGCTTACAACTTTCGCATATCTTTTGTCTAAACAGCCGTGTTCCGCGATTGTTTCTTTGTAGTTTTGTCTCTCGTTCGTCTGGTAAAGTGCGTTGATACTACAAACAAATCTGCTTTTATGTTTTTGCACTTCAGTTTATTTTTTATTTATTTATATATTGATTACAATCCACTGTGTAGAACATGAGATACCATAGATACAGATACATTACGAAAACATTGGCCATCGGCTATTCTGGAAACACCCGAACGCGTCATCCACGTCTATGCAATAAAGTAATAAAGTATGCAATTAGAGGTACGGTAATTCATAAACGTTAATGTAGGTATCTGTACTTAAAATTTGTGTCAGCGGTTGTAGCCACACTGGGTGCGCAAAGTTCATAAGCTTAATACTACATCGATATTGGTCGACAAAATTATACTATTATAGGCGGTGACTATTTTGATCACAATAACCTTTTAGAATCAAAGGATATAATAATTATTAATATAATTGGTTTCAAAGTTAAAAATAGATGTCAAACACAACAGAATGTCAGCAATTACTAGATGACACACAAAATTATGTAATCATTTTCGGTATGTAATAACAATACTGATTATATGTAGGTTAAATAGATATATTATAAGATTAAATAATGTCAATTCTGTAGTGAAATTTGTAGTCAATTTCGATCTAGGATTCGGTTCCGTATAATAAATACATATACCATAATCGAAAATAGGTGATCACGACAGTTCATTTCTTTCCCATTCATGAAGTGCCAAAAATGTCTCCGGATACTGTACAGTCCATAGCAAACAGTTGTTTCTAAGTCATGGTAAGCTCTAAACGTGTTTCTCTTATCTTTATTTGCTCTACCTTTTTTAGCACAAAAAGATAAAAATATTATTCAAAGGTTACATAAGCAAAATGTAAGTAGCCTTCCTCCTCAAGGAAACTTAACTTAAAGCGTACCGACGTGAAACATTGCCTAAATCACTTTACGTGAGAAAAAGCTCGGAAAAGCTCGAATTAAACTGTCGACGCGATGAGGCGAGGGCTTTTACCCTTCTAGGGGGTAGCTTGTAACAACACCTGCGTTGCTTAAATTATGTAAATATTTTTTTTACTCATAGTCCCTTGCGTTTACGTTGACTCGAGTTTTACGAAATTGAGGACGCTTTGATGTATCATTTAAGTAATGCCGAGCGAAATAATTGAGCGTAAGAAATTCAAGAATTCTTTATAAAACAACGTCATGAGATAACATCTTTTATACTTTTTTTTTTATATAAATAAGAATAACTTCATGTCCTGTTCAAAGGTTGACTGGGAGATAAAGCATTAATTCCACGTTTTGTAATAATTTTGCGTAGTTTTGCGAGCAGATGGGCCACCTGTTAGTAAGTGGATACTGTCGCACATGGACATCCATTATACATGCCAATATCACTCCAGAATTAAAAACATTGGCACGTCCCAATTATCCTTGTGCTGCCTATTTTTGGATATTCACGAATGGATTTCGAGGAAGGGTTGGGTAAATAAAAAGGTATAGGATAGGATTGGGCAGGAATCGGCTCTGGCATATCTTACTTACTACCAAAACACGTAGATGGATTGGGGGCAAAGGATAAAGTGGGAAATATTCTGTGAGACTAACTAAGTTTAGTCAGCTGAGTGCGCCCAACGGCTGTGGGAATACAGAGTGCGCCCTGCTCTTCCCTTTCAATAAGATATCTTACTGATAACATCTCTTTTAGAAAATAAAGTAACAAAATAAACTGATTATCAGAAAATAAAACAATACCTAAAAATATGTATGCTTTTTGTATTGAGAAATCATACAAAACGAGTATCATCATTATCGAACACTTTTATTCTCATTACTGAATAACAATGTTCGCCCGCTAGTGATAGTTCCCTTAAAACTTCACCGAGCTCGGGAGATCGGGAGACTTGGCGGTTGTTTTTGCATCTCCCCTTTTGCTGTAATTAATCAAAGTTGTACTCGGCTTAAAAGGTACTGGTCTGCTAAATACTTAAACATAATAATAAGATACCAAATCTTTATTTCAAGTATTTCAAGTACTCATATGGCAAAATTACAAAAAAAATAGAATTATGAAATAAACATATAAAAAACATATAGTACATATTTATTCTAGGAGTTTTTGCCCAATATGACTCCTATCAAGTGTCGCTAGGTAACAAATGATATTTTGTCCATAAAAATGCAACGTGCTATTTTTATTTTTAAACGAACTTTGTGTAAATCTTTTCACATAAGAATTAAGCCATACAGTGGTGTGGTACCGCGACGGAGCAACATACACACAATCACGTTTCATAGTGAAAAATTGAAAAGTCTCAGGAACATCTCGCGCTCTCCCATATGTGGGACGGAGAAAACAGTGCTGGGATTTGCTCCCTTTCTGTAGTGGCGCCTCTGTCCGCCAATACGGACAGGTCGCTGGAGTGACCTTTTGGGTCGTAGTAGCGTCTCAGAATACTTCACGCCGCCCTCGGGGTACTAGCCCATCGGGAAGAAAGCCCAGTGAGCGACCAGCGTAGGCGGCGACTTAAGAAACCCCATCGATTGACGCGCCTTCGGGCGCGATCAGGTCGCGTGGAAAGGCCTTATCATCGGTGCAGCCGCGCGTGAGTGAGAAACGTCACAGGAATCTCGAACAATCAAGCAATCAATTTGATGCCAGACTTTTTACCATCAATTTTCATCATCGCATCTCGGCATCGTCGTGCGGTTCATCCGCACTTCCTTGACATAGAGTCGCTGCGTACAGTGCGGTCAAAAATTCACTTCATACCGCGAACCCGAAAGTTATGGAATGAACTGCCAGCCGAGGACTTTCCATTACGCTACAATATGGGGCTCTTCAAAAGAGCAGTGAACAGGATTCTGCAAGATCGGCAGCGCACCCGCATGCCCCCTGGTGTTGCAGGTGTCCATAGGCAGCGGTGTCCACTTACACGGCCACATGATGACCCGGCCCGCTCGTCTGCCATCAATCCTATAAAAAAATAAACATTTACCCGACACCAATTTCTATTTACGAGTTGTAGGTTATCTGCTGTCTATTACGCCCTTGTGTGAAAATACCGGGCGGCAAAAGTATTTGGGCATTTTCGGTTAATATTAAGCCAAGGTACGCGAACGAGCCGACGCATCTCGCATACACATACCGAGCTTTATTATCAACATATGGAGCCTCACAATTCTATTTGTGCCGTCCCGGAATGCAATATAACGGAGAAACAATGGAGTCCTAGACGTTTTTGATGTTCAACTGTATGTGTATGGGTTTATGTTTATTTACACAGTTACAAATTACAAAACAATTTGTTACACGCAATTAGCTATACACAGATTCTATTAGGGTGTAGCAAATAGGAGAGGGTGGCATCTCTATATTAAACCTGTGAAAGAATGACCTTTGACCTTTCTATTGTGTGCTAGGATGTATACACCCCTAAAAGTGTGAAAAGGTTAATGACAAAATCCAATTTAACATTATATGTGTATGTAAACTATTATATACAGGGTGTAATTAATCAATTTCTGACGCCCGAAACCTTAGAATCCACTCATGATTCTGTGTTAAATGACATATAATATTAAGTATGTTAATGTCAAAATATATTTTTGTTTAAGAATTGCATAGTTTTTACAGAAGGAAGATGACAGATAGGCGGTGAGTCCACCTGGAGGTAAGTGGACACTGTCTCTCATGTATATATCCGCGACACATGCCAAGTTTTAACATTTTTGTATGATACAGTTGGTGAACATTGAAAAAACTTAGAATTTTTATGCAGCTCAGGTAAACGAAGCTTATCATTTGACTTTTATCTATTATACCTAACATATTATTTTCTTTTATGTTAGGAAGGTACTTGCATACTGTCTTATCTGTAATACTAATACTACATTTCTGGCCTTCAGCCAACACTTTTACCAGGTATCGGCACGTGCCAGGGCGCTTCTCACCGACTCGCGATCCCGCGGTACCCTCCCGAGTAAACTGAGGTCCGTTCCTTCCGCTGGTCTACCGGTGGAGGAGCCCTTAGGCTCGTTGCTGCACACACTCTTTGCTTCTGGCTCAGCGCCTTCTGCGCTTGCCCTAAACTATAGGTATATGTCCGGTGACTCTTGAAAGGCCATTAGGGCCACAAGAATTTAGCCATACCGAAAAAAAAACGAATACATACTATAATATATTTTGTTGAGGCACTTTCAGTAGTTATCGTATTTTGTTTTTCAGACAATAATTATATTTTAATGCCCGTTGTATAAAAATGAGACAACCCGAATAAACGAAATAGTTTGTGATATTAGAGCTATATTGTATCCGTAGAAAATATCACAACAAAACATGAGACCGTGATGCATTCAATTTACCTACAAATATATCAATGCTCAAACAATTGCATATTTTCGGAGCTTGACAATCTTGGACCTCTTGGATCAAAATGAATTATTACAACGAAATATGTAGTTGTCACAATCATTTCAATTGCTGCAATGGAATCAATTACTGGAAACTGATTGATGTTATAGCTTCAAAAGGGTTCGAAGAAAAAATAAGTAATTTTGAATGAAAAACGTCTGAATGTGAAACGTCAATGAGTTATCGAGCAAAGGCTTTTACTTTTGTTGGCTTTGTTGTTATTTAAATAAATTGTGCTATTCAATGTAGGTACACAATTATTTATTTAAACTTTATTGCATAAAGAAAATCTACAAAGGGTGGACAAAGGCGAAGGGCAAGCACCGAATCATGATCAAGAGAAGGAATTGTAAGGTTGGTATTATGAAAATTGGATCATAACATCACTGACAAATATTTTTGTTATTGTCAGTTTAATCCGTAAGTAGACTGGCAGATAATGTCGTACGGCATTAAGTCCACCATTTGTACACGTCAAGTACTTGTGCAATGAAGTATAAATATACATAACAATAGAGGTAGAATAATATACTTAGAGTATATAAAGCATGTAATATGATAAATGTCGACTAAAGGACATCATTGTTTCTCCATACAAGTCTGGCATCATTTTCTTTGGATGCGGTCAGCAATTATATTTGGAGGATTTAAAGACTATGTAAAACCTATTCAAATAGTAGATACACAAATTATTTTTTTAATTTAGTTAAAAAAAGACGTACATTGACTTTTTTAGTGTAGATAAAACAAGAATTACATTGAATAAAAACCAATTAATTTTAGTTTCGTTCTTTTATTGTAAAGTACTAGTTACATAATAGTTTTACATTTTTTATTGTAGACGCATGAGTAGTATAAAAGATAAAGATAAAATAGGTATCAATTACTTCACTGGTACGGTTGTGTAGTGTTAAGGTTACATACAAAGGTTACATACATATATACATCAGTCAGTCAGTCAATCGGGATGTATAATAAGATATATAGGTATTATTAAAGTACGAGTATTAGTGCGCTCGAAGTTTTACAGCGAGCTATACCCGGCGAGGATTACCGAGCTATTCAAGCAGCGGTCGAGCGCGCTCAGCCCGCGGTAAACGCTTAAGCCCGGTTGAGCTACTCGGGCCATCACGGCCAGATACGTCCGTCCGATCGTTCGCCCGAAAATATAAGTATTTGACGTTGGGGTTTTTGTTATTTAGCTTTTAATAGCCCTTCTATAAAGCAAAGTCACTAAGTTTCCAAATTACATCAAATTCATTTATTATAGTGTTGTCTAAGCTTAGGGACTTTATTATCGGTGTCGACTGATTGTTTTTTTAATGACTTTGTTAATAGACTCCTGCATTAAAAATTTCGTTGTTGCATGATTGTCTTTAAATCTATACTAATATAATAAAGAGGTAAAATTGTGCGTTTGTTTGTGGGTATGTTGGGGGTAATCTCTGGAACTACGGAACCGATTTCAAAAATTCTTCCACGTATAGGAAGCTACATTATCCGTGTCTTATATAGACTATATTTTATTTTTAAATTTTGAAAAAAAAAAAATATAAACCGAAGCGAAGTGAGGGCGGGTCGCTAGTTAAAAATAAAGTTAATAATGTATCGTATTACTTGTATTAGTAAGTCTTGCGTTTAATTCCGAATATTTCAGCAAGCCCTAATTTGGTAATGATTAACAGTATACTGAGGAAACTTTCAGATAACTTGGAAGACAATGGAAGAGTGATTGATATAGGCCTATCTATAATTATCGTGAATTAACAACAAATTAAGATAGCATGCTAAGATCGTTATTTAATGAGACAGTCGATATACTTGGCCAGTCCCCACTGCGCATAATCTCCATAAAGACTTAGTGAAGCACCTGGTTGAAACCACCGGTGGCCCGAAGGCCGATAATTACCTCGATTAGCGCTTATGCATTACTTGCCTTGTAGAAAAAAGGCGGCAGACGAGCATATAGTGCACCTAATGGTAAGTGGATACTGTCGTCCATAGACATCCTCGATTCATGCCAACATCAGTCCAGAATGACAAACGTTGGCACGGCTCCGGATGCGCTGGCTATCTTTGCAGATTAGGAATGGATTGGGAGAAAGGGTTGGGAAAATAAGGAAGGATAGGATTGGATGGGATGGGAATGGGCTCTGGCATATCTCACTCACTACCGAAACACGTATGTAGATTATAGAGATATGATAAAAGATGAAATACAGTACATGTCAAGGTAGTCTTCTGTGAGAGAGGGGTAATGTGGCAAGTCGAGTACGCCCAGCGGCTGTGGGTTTGCGGTGTGTACTCTCCACCTAGAAAAGGAATGATGCCCTATCTAAAGGAGTGATGCCGTCAGCATGCATGAGTACTTTGCCCCAAGGTTCTAATCTTTATAATATGTGCGATATGTAAATATTAATTTTTAGTTTGATTACTTTCAATGATTTATTTAAGTGATATATTCTTATAAATAGTTACTTTTGTCAATAAAAAAACGATAACAATATACGATAACACATTAAGTTATACATTATCACAACATTATTTTCATTAGATAAAAAATAAAAATAAACAACATTATCATTCCGCATACCTACTTGATAAGAATAATAAAATATGATTTATTTATTACTTGATTTAGATTAGTGTGAACAGAAAAGATTTCTTTATATAAGTCAATTTCAATTTGGTCTCCAACTGGGCTAATTTACTAATTTTAGACGCCCATATCTATTAAACTTTGGATATATTTCTAGGAATCTAGGAATATATTTCTATAGCGCATCACTAGGTGAAGACATCTTTGTTAGATACTCCTGTAGGATTTTCTAAAAGAAAAATATGAAAAATCCATACATTTAAAGTGTGTTAGATTTTAGGCATTGATAAATTAGAAGAATAAAACTTATTATAATAAAAACCTGCTAGAGGTATTGCTTCATAGTCGTTTGTGAACAACCTGTAGGCTTGCGTTAGCTTTATTTATCAAAAGGACGTACAAACACATTTCATTCATATTTGATAAATTTAAATAGAGAATTAAGTGATTACAAGGGGAGGCTTGTGCCTTTACATTTTGAGGATAAAAATTGATATAAATTTTCTTATCCTGTTTGACTTGAGTTAGAAACGATCGCAATCACATTTTGTGCCGACACACGCCCCACCAGGGAACCCGAGGCGACGACAAGTCTGCTCGCAATTCCTGAGGTCACAGCTTTCCCTGCGTACGCGTTCAAGAAGTGATTTCGGTTCCAAATCGCCTTCTGCAAGGAAAAAGAACTTTGTTATAAAAATCGTGTTTAACAGTGTAACAGTTCCATTGTTTTGACTAATTGATGAAGACAATCAAATAAAAGACGGAATCGCCATTTAGCGAAACACTTGTACCCGTTCCGGATTCGCACGAATGGAATTAAACATATTAAAATTATAGTCAAAGTTTTATGTTAGTCTAGAAAGCGTTTAGATGTTATTTTTCTTTGAGACATACCATACCGTACCATACTACCAGCCTATTTCTTTCCACTGTTGTATTCGTATATACGTAAAATTCTCCCAAGACGTATCAATTACGAGATCATTCTTAATTATTATTTCTACGATACCACGCATCAAATATATTATTCTAAATAATAGGTCGGGGAGAAAGTCTTTTCGTATTTTGTATGTATGAAGTTGTGATCAATCTTGAACACTTGTACCTCCTAAAATACGAAGAAACTTTTTCCCCGACCTTATATGTTTATTGCATTAAAACCTTTGAATATATTGTAATCTAATTAATAATGCAAATTGCATCAAAATCTGTTGCAAAATTTTTGACTTCATATTAAGGTGCATTGTGAGGACTTCATACTCCGAAATGACGGTATAAGATATAGATTCACTTATGCAATTTATTTCGGTTCAAACTGCATTTATGTTATTGTTAAAGATTAGAGGAAAATATACTACATACTACTATAGATGTATATCTATCTATACTATATATGTATACTATCTATTGTATACTACTACTATACAATAGATAATTACAGGTTTTTTTGACACTGAAATATTTGAGTACTTTATTATTATTTACCTCCAGGCACCGAAGCAGCGAATGATAAGGCGACGAAGGCCAGCAGCAAAGCGAAAACAAGGAAATAACCCTTCATTTTTAACTCAATTCTTTTATGTCGCTCTAAGAATTTAGCAATGAATGCGTTTATGCCTGAACGAGACCTGTTTATATACAAAAGTTAAAAGTTTTTAAATTCCAGCAAACTAATATTTCCCATTTAAATATTAACCATTTGTTCAATTATAACCTTTATTTTGTAGCACGTAAGTGTTTCCTAATCATTTATTGATAGCAAAGTTGGCGTCGGGTATGACATGAATACCAATGTAATCGGTAAATTACCTAGGTGATGTTTCTGTGTAATTTAACTGTTTGTTTTGTAAATAATATTGATAACCCAGCGACACGAGGATGTTGATTATGTAAAGCTTTCAGAAAAATATTATAAAACGTTCCTTAACGTTGAACAAGGTTTTTATACGTTTGTACTGTGTTCGTCAGAATTCAAGAATATTCACAAATCTCAACGTTCATAAACTTCTATTCTATGTAATTTTAAGTGTTAGTTTCAATTATTATTGTTCTATTCTAAGATATTCTAAACAATTGTAAAATGTTGCTTATGTGATTGTAAACATTGCTCAACGTTGCGGAACCAATTTTTACGAACGCTGCGATAGATTTTTAATGTGGAAGCGAAATTGGGGGTGCAAAAAAGTTGTTGTTAGCAGTTCTTCGTCTATGATTCCTTAAATATGTTAATCTTTTTAGGGATTCCTTTATATTGTCTGCAGTAATACAGTTTCTTGGCATTAAAAAAAATGAAGTATCTTTCAGTAGACTCATGAAACCGTTAAAGTAGAGGTGTCAAGAAAGGGTCATCTGGGTACTTCAATTAGATTTTTTAAGACGAAATGACGGTCTACGCGCTGCTGAATGAAAACCATCAACAAGAACACCCACTACAACCGTTCGGATGTGACCTTACTTGCTTCGACAGACCTTGGCAACACATTGCGGACCTTATTAGATCCCACAGCTAATTGGCCGCATCCGACCGACCGAATTACCACACTCTTACACTCGCATCCGACTGACCGAATTACCACACTCTCACAGACGACAGAAGTGAAACTTGTTAATGTGTATCAGGAGTGCGTGAGAGCTATAACAGTCGTTTCCCTTCCCTTTTAATAAATCCCATTCAACTATAGCAAATGCCAACCATCAGGTAGATCTTTACTGTATAAAAATGACCTACGTCGTTATATCTCATATCGTCAGAAGTGGAATATGTGCTTTGACAACTTCTTGAAACTTTGTCAAAAAACCTGGTTAACTTACTATTTTTCTATAATTTTTGATTTGTTTGTTGAGGTAAGGTACTTGCCGTCATCAACCCTTTTATAGTCCACTGCTGGCATGTATCTCTTTATGAACATTGTCTTGTGCAAGAGGGATGTATAGCTTTAAAACGCCATGCTGGTTAAGCGCATTGACGAGTCCACTCCTTAAGAGGTGGTGGAATCAATGTGAATGATGAGTATATCTCGCATCTTCGTTTTGCCGATGACATACTCGTCATGGTAGAATCGCTAGAATATTCAAGCTGGATGCTAAACGACCTCAATGCAAACATCACGATGAGTCGGTCTCAAAATGAACATAGACAAAACAAAATAATGTTCAATGAACATGTTCTTTTGGGACTGATAGACTTCAAAGCGTGGCCCTCAAAGTTGTTGAGCATTATCTACCTTGGGCAAACAATCCAACTAGGCAGCTCCAACTTTAGCAAGGAGCTCGATAGACGCATTCAACTTGGTATTTGGGAAAATACGTAAGCTCTTCTCGTCGTCTATACCACAATGCATGAAGACGAAAATCTTCAATCAGTGCATCCTGACAGTTATGACGTATGGTGCTGAAACGCGGTCTCTAACGGTGGCCCTGATCCATAAGTTCAAATTCACTCAGTGAGCTACTGAGAGGGCTATGCTCGGAGTTTCTTTGCGGGTTGTGCACGAAACGAAACATTCGCCAAAGAACTAAAGTCACCGGCATAGCTCGTAAAATCGGCATGTTGAAGTGGCAATGGGCAGGTCTTATTTGCCACAGGACTGTCAACCGATGGGGTAGACGAGTAGACGCACCGGGAAGCGCAGCGTGGGTCGCCCTCTGGTCAGGTGGACCGATGACTTAAAAAATTCGCGGGTGGTGGTTGGATAAGAGCCGAGCATCGAGTAAGATGACGAGCATTATTAGAGGCCTATATCCAGCTGTGGGGAGACATAGACTGATATTATGGTATGATAGTTCCTCAGAGCTTGTGGTAGCCACTTTGTTATCCCTTAGTCACCTTTCACAGCACCTATGGTAAGAGATGGGCTGGTGCGGTTCTAAAGCCGTCACCACACGGCCCGCATCTTAAAATTGTATAAAAGCTCGTTATTAATTTTTAAATTGGGCAAATAAATTACGTTTTTAAAACAAAATATATAATAGCAAATACTTTTATTAATTTTTTAAACAATGTATAAACAAGACCTAACATTCTTAATTTATTAGTTAATTAATATAATCTAAGGCGTTGCGGTAGAACATTCCTTGAGCTAATGGAGTTTGAGTTGTAAGTACGCAATGACGTCACAAACTATGTAGTCAGTGATGTAAGAGTCTTTGAATAATTTTGTATCATGTATTTGAGAATATTAATATTCATCTGGAGTTAATATTCTAACTAAATAACATAATATTTTTAATAAAAACCACAAGTATATATTCACAAATTTGCACCGGGCTCGCGTGGTGGACTAAAGCCCGAAACCTCCAAGTGATATTCTAGGGGAGACGTGTGCCGTGCAGTTGGAAGTCAAAAAGGCTGAAAATATTAATATTCAATTAATTAATAATATTCTTACATTTAAAAAATTATACTACCTTTGTTTTTCAGTAAATAATTCAAAAGGTTCCCTTTTTATCTTTTGATAACGAAGGTACGGGTATAATTAGATAATAATCGTTATGTTATAAACGGGTTACTTACGATTTCATATTTATTAGATATTCATTTTAATCAGTAACCCGTTTTACATAACAATTATTATGTTCAACCACAATAACAAAAGTTTAATATCTTATATAATTATATTTCGTTTGGCGTTCGAGTTCTAGTAATTATTTCCTTATCATATAGGTATTTCACTTCACGCTATCTGTTATTATTAATATTGCTATCAGCGCGCATTCTGTAGGTCTATTTAATAATATTAAGATACATAATTATATGTAGATTTAAGTATCATTATAAGTTATGTTAGTACACCATCATCTACTTTATTTTCTTATCAACTCCAGTAATTCTCATCACCTCTTTCAAAGGTGATAGTATCATACTAGTATTTGAACCGTTTTTGTCATTTTGTGTTCCGTTGTTTCTTTATTTAGGTGTATAATAAAGAAGGGGCACGCTGCATTCCCACAGCCGCTGGGCGCACTCGACTGGCCTCGTTGCCCCTCTCTCACAGAAGACTACCATGAAATGTACTGCATTTCTCATTTTATCGTACGTGTATCGGCGGTAGTGAGTGAGTTATGCCAGAGCCCATTGTCATCCCATCCTATTCTATACTTGTCCATTTTCCCAACCTTTCTTCATTCATTCTGATCTCCCATCTCCCATCTCCCAATCCATTCCTTAATCTGCAAAGGTAGGCAGCGCCATCCGGAGGCGGGCCTACGTTTCTCATTCTGGTCTGATGTTGGCATGTGTCACGGATGTATATGGACGACAGTATCCACTTGCCATCAGGAGGCTCGTCTTTTTTCTAAAAAAAGGATAGTTTACTAAATTTTGAGCAAAAATGTTATGTTCCTAGAAAGATACAAACAATTGTAATGTAATGTTGTAATGTAACAGATATTTTTGTAATGTAGTGAAATCTATCTGTAAAGGGAAGAGATGTCGTCGTCACATCGCAATGAAAATGGCGTTTCTTAAAATGGAATTTCAATCTCCAACTATTTTCAAGTGAATAAAGCTCCATGAAATACCTTTGTGGTTTCGCAGGAGGCACATAAAAATTCTTGTAATAGGATCTCTGAATATCGTTTTTATATCGCGTCTGAGGGAATGTTTCAGATGAAACTAGAACCTTTCCAGATCTTCAGAAATATGTGGGCACTAGCGGTGTCAGCGACTTCATTCGCGTGAACTTTAAAGTGATTCCTGTAGGAACTCTATAAGGAATCGGCAAAATATTTACGCTAACTAACCCAATGCATAAGCTATAATTATGCCAAGTTTTATTAAATTTTGTCCAGTGGTTCTTGCGTGATGAGCGGTCAGACATACGAACAAAAATACCAAAAATTGTTGTTTTGAACTCAATTTCATTCGTACTTTATGTTATAAATAGCGGTTCCAGCGATTTCGTTGGAATTATTCAAATACCATTATTTATGTAGTCGTCACTACAATCTAACTTCCATGACATTCCATGTCAAGAATGACTATCAAAACTTGCTTCTGGCCACATATAAATATTTGAATAGCAAAAGTTTTTAAAAAATATAGAATCACATACAATAGTTTTTGGCGGGAAATCAATGCTCATCTGTCGCATTGAAAACTGAATTATCGCGAAAATATTTTAGAGTGGTGATTTCAAAGTTGCTTTCAAGAGTGCAATTATCGACTTCAACCACATTGACCACTGTGAGCGAGGCATTGGATCAAAGGTTTTCTAGAATTAACTAACGGATAAATCTAACGCTTAAAAGAACTAAATCGTCAAATAAAATGCTAAAGTGGAAAATGTTTGGCATCGCTCGTGGCATAAAGGCATCAACAAAAATTTCAACCCATACGACTGTGTCCCCTTAAAATTGACCACACATTCTATCTACACCCAGGGCTCTTCTATATTGTAATAATAACTTCGTACTTATTATGTCTGGGATAGGCACTGTTTAACATTTTACATAAACCTTTTTCAAAGGCATAGCGACTTATGGAAGTGGTAGTTTAAAAGAAATTTAATGAAACAATTTGGAAGGGGAGGGTACACGCTCCAATCCTATAGCCGCTGGGCACACTCGACTGGTGACGTCACCCCCCTCTCAGAAGACTACAGTAAAATAGACGTGTTTCAGTAGTGAGTGAGATATGCTAGAGCCTATTCCGGATGGGCTATACTATTCTATATCTCCCCATTTTCTCACTCTTTTCTCCAAAGCGCGTCCGGTGTCGTGACAACGTTCATTATTCTGGACTGGTGTTGGAATGCATCTCGAATGTCCATGGACGACATTATCCATTTACCACGAGGTGGACTGTTTGCTCGTCTGTCGTCTTCTTAATATACAGGAAAGAAATGGAGAAAAATTATTTCCTAACTGATTTAACAATTGGAGCTTAGAAATTTTGAGTGTGTATGCCTTGTTGCCAACATGAAAACGTTGGAAACTAAGCTAGGGTTGACCTGTTTTATGTCTTTCAACGTTCTCTCTCCCACTGAAAATTTCAGAGGATTTTCAGTTTTTTGCAGGGATTCTTTTCATGTGCGTAGCTTTTATATAGTGAGTCAGACGGTCGACCCGGTGCATAATGGCATACCTTTATATTGCTTTTGCAGGCTTTTCTATGTAACTACTGAGAGATAAGCTGTTATATTTTTATTTTATTTATTTATCTCATGCTAAGACTCATTTGAATTGTGGAGAATGGAACAAGAACGGGATTTTTCATTGTTCGAATTTGTTACCTTAAAATGACAGGCTAAATGTTTCGACTGAGAAACAGCTTTTAAATAACTATTACAGTCTAGTTTACAAAGTTACTAGGCTTATAGTTGAGCTCCATACCATCAGCCCATGTCTCTTACCTGCTGGATATTGGGTTCTCGCCACTACACACGGTCGTCAGCTGTTTTCATTCAGCCTTACCGGGAAATTTCTTTAAGCCGCTGGTTCATCTGGATGGAAGAAGTTCAACACATCGCTTTCTGGTAGATGGGGTAGATGCTGCAATTTCACTTTCAGCGACGTGTCCTCAATCCGACCCAGGAATCTGTTCTGTATGTGCCGCTTAATATTTTCAGACATTGTCTCCTTATGTAGACGAGATAGGTACTCGTAGATATCTAATATCATACTTAGTAACACTGTTAATGTCATGTTTACAGATACAGCTTCTCTTCAAGTACCTACCTGTTTATTGCCTGATGTCAAAAACTTGCTTTATTTCTCTTATTGTTGTTGTTCTGTGACTTTCAATTATTGTCATAATTGACAGATTGAAAATATCTTCAAATACATCTCCGAAGTACCATTAGGTACCGTAAATTTCTAGATAATGTGTAACCCCTAGTAAATCACTGGGGGTTTTGGGACGTAAACCACGCGGGTCCATCCACCAAGGATTACATACTCCAGTTTTTTTTTTATTTCCGGAGCATGTAGGTTTTGCTCGCGATATTTTCCTTCACCTATACTATACATTTCCTCTCTACCTAAAGTTTGTCCTGACAGAGATCGATATTAGCGATAAGACCGCCTTTTGTGCATTTCGTGTGTCACAATGTTTGTTACTGTTTTGTTTTGGTTTGTTGGTATTCCTTTTATTTTTTTTTCAATTTATCAATCGGTGCGCATAGTCAGATACTTGAAGATATGCTATTGAAAGGGTTTCGAAACATTATAATTAAAATTTTAAGCCGAACAAAACATGAGAACTTAGAAGCGTTATTAAATGTTTCTTCCAGTATATTTTGTATCTGTTTTGAACCCGAACACTGGCTGAGTGGAGATATAATAAATTCCCGTCCCACCTGGCAGCTGGGATCGCCTTTCTAAGACACAAAAATTGCTGAAAAGCGCACCTTTTTGTCCTATATTAGTCTTAAAAATTTATATACAAACCGTATTTAAATATATTTCTTGTATGACATATAGTCTTGTAGTTTTATTCCTACGAATGGCTTTATCTTTAATGTTCGTTTTGCTTCTATAATTTTCAGAATTCTCGCAATGCAATGCAACCAGCCCTTTAAGTATCCAATACTGGACACGGGCTTCCTGATGCGCATTGTCTCGTGCATAAGGGATGTATGGTCTTAACATGCCACGTTAGCCAAGCTAGTTAGAGAGTCCCTTCTTTTAGAGGTGATGTAGTTCCTCATGGCGTGTGGTAGCTGCTTTGTCATCCCTTAGTCGCCTTTTACGACATACATGGGAAGAGATGGGGTGATGGTATTCTATAGCCGGCTGACACCACACGGTACACTCCCAGAATTCTTACTGTCGGACAATTCTATTAACATGAACTGTTTATGTTTCAGTTGTGTTTCTGTTTCAGTAGAGGTTCGACTTTGATTTAAAAACTGTATTCAACGAATACAAAAACAAGTACAACGAATAAAAAAATATAAATTATAATTATAAAAAAAAGTTCTCCAACAATTACTGGGCAGTTTTCAAACAGTTTGTGGCCTTACCTCCAAATTTTATACGTTCATAATTGACTTTACTTTGTAAAAAATCCTCTGTCAATACCTTTTGTGAGAAATTACTCATACAAGGAAAACGACAGTCAATTTAATAAGGCAGATTAACGAGGTACTTATATTTTGTTTGAGTCCTTCCTGGTAGCTCGAGGTTCATTCCCTAATGATAGATAATGTTGATAGATAATGCTTGTTTGTACAATGTTATGTAAGTATGTATTATGTACTATGTAGTAATTATGCTCTAGACATCGTTCGAGTGTACTTTTACGTAGATTTATAAATGCTATTTTTGGCAGCAATAACGATTTTCGAATCTCGGAAATATGTAAAATATATAGAATCTTCTTTAATTGAATGTATAATTGGAATTTAATTTGCACTTTATATAATTTGTTACCAAATTTGTGAAAATATTGGGTAAGTACCAAGTTTTCTAGAAATCTTTTTCGTATACATGAAATATAAATCTTAGTTCAAAAGATTGAATCTCTGAACGCTACTATAGTTTAGAAATACTTTGTAAACTTCGTTAGTTTGTCACTGAGCAATGCAAGTTTGCTATTAACTATGAAAGGAATGATACATGCGTTGAGCCTTCCTCGCAACATAATAATCGCACACGAACAGAAAGTAAGAGCATAGTTTTTTTATAGGATGAAGGCGGTTTACGAGCAGAGAGTTCATAGTATATTGTCGCCCACGAACATCCGCGACACATGCCAACATCATTAGAAATTGATTTGGAGAAATGGGAAAATGGTATGGGAATGGGCACTGGCATATCTCAATCACTACCGAAACAAATAAATATTAACAATAATCAATAAAAAAGAAACAATAAATGTATATATATATATATATTATATATATATATATATTATATATATACATTATTTACATATATATATATATATTATATATACATTATTTATATATATATATATATATATATACATACATTATCTTATATGCATAATAATATACATAACAATACAGGTATATACGATATGGCGTATTCACATTTTTGTATTTCAATATCTAGTTAACTATACGTTTATTTTCCACTCCAACCTCTCATGATTGCGAGGGTAGCGCTACGCATTAAGAAGTCAAATATTTTATTTACTAAAGCGTAGGGCTCAAATTGGGCAGAAATTTGTGTGACAAATGAAAAAAGTTTTTGCGTACGAACTTTTAGTTTTACGTTTTCTTTCACAAAGGCTTTTCGAAGGTTTTAGTACAAATAGTAATACGGTGTTCAGGATATGCGACAATTTCGTTTGACATCGGTTTTGTTTTCGAATTCAATACGAAGTTTCTAAATTTTGGGTTATAAAAACCAGAGGCCTTCGACAGCCACGATCGTCTTCTTCTGTCATTATTTTCAAATGCCTTTTTGATAAAGTAATTATTAAAGTTTGCTTTTTGTGTGTCAAAAACTTGTGCAATGACATTATAAGAATAAAAAAGTGGTATTCATCTTATATGCATAATAATTGTGAACGTTTTTTTATAGAAAAAGGCGGCGGACGAAGGTAAAGACGACGGCGGTAAGTGAAAAATGTCGTCCATAGACATCCACGATACATGCCAACACCAGTCCATAACGACAAACGGTGGCACGCCCCCCGATGCGCGTCCACCTATGCCGATTAAGAAATGGATTGGGATAATGGGGAGGGGATGCAATGGGAATGGGCTCTGGCATATCTCACTCACTATCGAATCACGTACGTACACTGGGGAAATACAATAAAGTAAGAAAAGCAGTACAGTGGTCAGTCGAGTGCGCCCAGCGGCTGTGGGAATGCAGCGTGCATCCTCCCCCAAAGTTCGATGATTATAGAATGTACCTATTGTAAACATAGGTATATAGCTATGACATATGACAGTGATATAATATGAAAATATGGTAGTGGATTTATGATGCTTCTAATAATATACATAATTAGTTTGATACAATATTGGTTTGAGATCGTAAGGTTTTATAATGTTTTAGTAAACGGAAAAAGTTACTGAATTCCCGTATACGCGTTTATTACACATCCATTTTATTCATTAAAGCTGACCTGTTTTCCTGTTTTTTATCTTTCTGGAAGTTTCGGCTGGTTTACACCAACCATTGTCAGCTCAGTCAGCCAGTGATCATAGTTGCTGTAAGAGTAATAAACATAACAAAGCAACAAACTAAGTCAAAACCTTTATTTTACTGTTTTTTATTTTACGAAATTTATTTTAAGACAGAAAAATGGATAAATACTCGTATTTTATTACTCTACTAAAAACTCATTTAACAACTTGTAATTTTGCGAAGTTAGTCCCAAGATTAGACCGCTTCTATTGTTTCCCAATCCAATTTGTCGAGAACAACTAGGACACAGTCTAAACACATCGGGCAAATGTTTGCTCAATTTTCCGAGCCAACTAACCCAAATGGGTCATCAATTACACTCGTACATCACCTATGAAAGCTTATTTGTCAATAAATTATATGATATACAAGGCTGTATTAAAACACATAAGAGTTGCCAAAATGTATCGAACAAAGTGCTCACACAATGAGTTTCATATTTCATTAAATATGAAAGGCTCTGCATCATTTTGCTGGGATTAAATTCGTCTGTCACATTGTCTGAAGGCTTAATGTTGGAATGCAATGCATAATGCACGATATTAAAATATTAAAGGACCCGACGAGGTCTGCGGCCGGGCGCGGCGCCAACTGCTTTCATCTCTTAGCCGCACATCACGTATTTTAAACTGTGACCATAGACTAAGTTTAAAGTTTCGAGAAATGCCAAAGCAATTATGTGCAACCTATGAGTTTACAGCTTTAAAGAGTCATTTTGAATTCATCAATTTTGATATCGTAGTCGTGAAATTTTGCAGAGTTAATTAATGTGATCAGCTAATATTGTTGACCTATTTCTCTTCATTGTCGATAGAGGCCGCTCTCACAGTCTGCTATCTTAGATATCTTCCGCTGTTCTTATCCAGCCACTACCACTAAACTTCTTCGGCACGTTTATAGTTTCGTTAATGTGAAGGTTTTTTAGAATCGGCGTAGTTTGTTACCGCTTTCATATAAATTCTGACCTCCGGTGCGTGGAACTGTTTCATAATTGTTATTATTGTTTTATATAGGTCAACATAAAATTAATCAATCAATTAACATAATAAAACAATTAACATAAAGTTATTATGGTTCTTTCATATGTGTGTGTGACAAAAATATAATTAATGAAGGTTTATATAAACGTTATTAGATTTTAGTTAACCATATTAAGGGTTGCATAGCTCTTTGACACATACGTTACAATTAATATTATATAGGTATTATAAATAAAAGACACGACTTCGTATTAATTTAACTGAGTGCTTTGTATGGAGTAGTGACGTATGGCTAAAATTTCAGTTACTTTTCTGATTTAACTCGAACCTAACATGAAATATGTCATATTTCTTATTGAGTAAACAATGAAAAATGCATAGGTGCATGCGTTCCAGATAGACAGTTTTGAAGGCGCGCTGGCAACACAATGAAATAACTTTTGATGTTTTTCCAATATTTTACGCATATTATATTGGGATGGAGGAGGGTGCGAGCTGCAATCGTACAGCTGAGGGGCACATACGACCCTCTCTATCACTGGATACTACCGTAAATCCTAATTTAATCTATTTTCCAAATGTACGTGTTTTATCACTGAGTGAGATATGCCAGAGCCCATTACTATCTTATGCCATCCTATCCTATGCCATTTTCTTAACCCTTTCTCTAAATCACCAAAAGTCGGCAGAAGTTCAAAAGATGATGGGCAAGCCCGCTATCAAACAACCGAGTCTGGTCAATCGTTCTAGTCCACTGCTTCTCTATGATAAAGTTCGCCCACACACTGCGCGACGGACAGGCTCAAAGTTACAGAAGCTTCGACTGGACACACTCCGTCACCCAGGATGGGTGACGGAGCCCGGACCTTGCCACTACTGATTTCCATTTTTTTCGGAATTTCGATGACTTTTTACAGGAGAGAAAATTCAACTCCGATGAAGCAGCGAAAAACGCCTTTAGAGAATTCGTCGATTTCCGTCCCCAGGAGTTCTATAGCAGAGGCATCAATCAACTTCCTTTAAAATGGCAAAGTGCATTGATGATAATGGACAATACTTCGATTAATTAAATACCTATATATAATTTTCATACAAAAAATGTTGTCTTTTTTCGATATAAAATGGCATTTTCATAGGTAAGGACCTAATACAACTAACGCTACAAATATAATGACAAAGAATTCGTTACAATAAGACACTACCAACGCAAAATACTACCCTAAAATACAAGACAAAGTGGGTAGTATGCAACTGCGCTCGCTTGTATTTTTATGGTGTAAATAATTACAATACGAATAGCATATTAATAATTAATATTGTGAGATTAATAACAGCTGTATCAAGCAAAGTCAAAGGTCAAGTGGTAACGTCCATCCATAAAGAGATAATATAACAAAACGACCCAAAATGGTTGACATACATACAGGAAAGCATTGGAACTCTCAAATAGTTAAGTACCGCTATCGTATACAATTTACAGTAGGTACATATTTTTATCATGTTTGGGTGTCAAGATCCCGGGCCCGTGGATTGACTTTTTAAAGAGCTATTTGAACATCTATTTTATAGGTCATGCCTAACCAGGATTATGATGAAGAGGCCAATTCTTGACGGTTTTTGATTAATTA
Source organism: Sesia bembeciformis (assembly GCA_943735995.1). Lineage (NCBI taxonomy): Eukaryota > Metazoa > Arthropoda > Insecta > Lepidoptera > Sesiidae > Sesia > Sesia bembeciformis. The sequence continues at coordinate 4,584,041 of OX031029.1, read as the reverse complement.
AGCTCAATCCTTCCTAATTCATCGAACTTTCGTGGCGTTTAAAAAAATGTTGCGGTGGTGATCAATGCGCCCAACCTCTAAAAAAAATACGGGTAAATTACCATTTTCTGTTACCTCGCGAGATTATGCGCGATTTACGTATATTCACTGATAATTATTCAAAGCTGTTAAACTCATACAAATTATTGTATTCAGTGTAACATGGATTTAATTCCGCCAACGCTGAGGACAAATTGGGTTGGCGGTAATACTACCAATTTTGCCGCTGAATATATAATGTTGATGGCTTTTTTAAAAACCAAATTTGCATTGATATTGCGTAAAATGCGAGTAGCCGCGTAAAATAATCACTTGATATCAACAGGATTTATTATGCGAACTAACTCGACTGGATTGTATTTCCTATTCTTTTAATTGAATAGAAATATCCATCATCGTCGTCGTCCTATTATCGGGCCTCCTCACACACATTGTACTGTGGATGAGAGATGTATGAGTGCTATTCTAAAGCCGGTTGACACTGCACGACCCTATACATGTACTGAGCAAATGGAACTACCAAGGAAACGAATAGCAAATGTAAAGGAATGTTTTTTTTTTTATAGAAAGAAGGTGGCAGTCGAGCATACAGTCCACCTGGTGGTAAGTGGATACTGTCGCCCATAGACATCCGCGATACATGCCAACATTCGTCCAAAATGACAAACTTTGGCACGCCTTCGTATGCGCTGCCTACCTTTGTTGATGAAAGAATGAATTTGGAAAAAGGATTGGGGACGTGGGAAGGGATAGGATGGGAATGGGCTCTGGCATATCTCACTCACTACCGAAACACGTACATACATTGGGGAACATGATGAAGTGGGAAATGCAGTACATTTCAAGGTAGTATTCTGTTTCAATTGGGGCGGGCGTCTGCCATCTGATTTTACCTGTGATACCTGCTTTATAAAGTTCAAGATTGAATCAAATTATGTATATTTTATGATTAAAATCGGTTGTGGATATAAGGCATGACAGCTGTTTTTCAAGATATCTTCAATTCTTATTAGTATTATTATTAGTTACTATACATAACAATACCCATCCCGCTCTGACTGTCATTTCTACATATCGTTTTTACATTCTAGCCAAATGAAACAGTCCTTTAAAGCTGGCAATCTCTATCCATTATCTAACCTATCTCATAAAAAATAAAAATTCGATTAAATCGCAGAGACAAACAAAACTATAAATGTATCCGTACAACCAACCACTCAACAACTAGACTCGCGCAGTCAGCGTGATATAGAGTTAGTCTCTGATTTGTTTTAAACTTACAGTTATGATGTAGAACTCGGTCTGCAGTTATTTACACGTTAGTACATTGAGGTTTGGTGTAAGTTATAAACGGTTTAAAATGAAATAAGTGACATACTACAAGTACTACAATAAATAATGAACACTGAAATAATGAATCACGAGTACTATACTAAAAGTGACAGCGAAAAACAAAAACGCAGTTTGAAGAATTACCGTTTCTGATGTTAAAAAAGTTAAAAACTTCCGTTTTGGGTAGATTGAAAAATCCGTTTCTCACTTAAAATTCCTGAAACTTAATTCTTTTGTAAATATAATAAAGTGGAGTGACAAATTACGAAAGAGAAATAGAAAAGTAGTAAACAATAATAAAAAAGAGAAGTGATTGTCTAGATAGACTGATATATAAAAAATAAAAATTGTTCATAGATTTTATGCTTTGTAGTTGTTTTAAAATATTTCATTAATTTCTTTTTGAATTTTACAAAATAAACATTAAACGTCATATTATATGCCACAAGCATTCTTCTATAAGCCTCCGTTCTATGCAAGGTTTATGCTCGCTCGGCACTTCTCACTTAGGCTACTGAGTAGTCTATAGCACTCTAGTATTTTAACGTTGTATCTAGTTTACGAAACTAACATGTATCGTTGGTTGGAGATTGTTGATGTTTATATCTGGATCTAGTCCAGAAGTTAAACGTATCTAGTTTCAAATTTATTACCGCGGAGCTTTGTGGTATTTTTTATTTGTGTTCATTTTTGTGAGAGTATTACAGGAAGTTGAAATATACCAATAGTTATCTATTTTTTAAAGCGATAAGGTCCTAAATGGAACGCTAAACTTCTGACTATGACTATTACTAATTATCTATACATATAATAAAGTCATAATAGAGCCATTGCAGTGTACTCTACGAACGATACGGAGCCCAAAACCACACATTTTTATAATTTTTGTCTGTCTGTTTGTCTCAACGCCCATCACGTAAGAACCATTGAAATTAATGAATTAATGATATAAATTAATGAAACATGACATAATTATAGCTTCAGAGTTGGGTTAACATTTACGGTACATTTTAACCCGATCCGTTACAGAGTTCCCGAGGGTTAGAAATAAATTTCTTGATTTTATCTGAGAAAATGTCATACTAAAAGTAATTATTATCGAGTAAAAGTCTCGAATTAGGCCCATAGATTGATTGAACAAACAAATATAGAGAATACTGGAGAGACTAGATGGATACAATGTAGAGAGACCAGTAAAGATAAACGACATGAAACGGAGAACTTATGTGAGCATCCACATGAGTTTCTCATAAATATTGACATATCACCGTCAAGTGACTTCACTATTCATAGCATGTGTTCGCTGATAGTGACCCTTTTTTGCTATATCCATTCAGTGGCCTTGGTGTGAGTAGCATTGCGTAGTAGATAATATTGTTATATGTTAATACTCGTGACTCGATTTTAGATTTAGATTCTTTATTTGTCACAGTACAGGTATATCATAGATGTTATAAATAATAATTAGTCGAGTCCAAACAATATTCTGCCTCGTCGGCGTACAAATTACAGCAAAGCGAGGCGGAAGTAGCAAGCTGTGCACAGCGGCAGCGCCACTGCCGCTCGCCGCTCTCCGCGCTAACAAAGGCAATTTTAGGAGTGTCCTAAAAATGTGATACTTGCCACTGTATACATAACTATAGACGCCACAATTGTTAACTATATACAGTACATACCTACATTTCTTAAATATATACAGGTTGTAACGAACCTTTAAAACATTAAAATTTTCATACAAATTTGCTAAACACAAAGCACTTATTGATAATTAAAAAAAGGTGTGTTATTGAACTTTCCTCTGAGTTTTTGCTACGATTTATAATAAAAATCATCTTATTTTAATTTGATAACTATAAATAAAAGCTTAGTGGTGAGATTCGTTTTCAAATTCCATAGTGACAGAGGAGCAGCAGGAGGTGCAGCAGCTGGCGCCACTAACTAGCGCCAATAGCCTGGAACTATTGGAATTTGTCATTTACATAAATCCAGTTAGTAGCATAGATATTCTTGTGGTATGTACACGGTGCAATGACGCTGGCACGCCAGCGATGCTGACTCCAGCCACTGTATCCGTGTAACGCGTGATTGATGGACAGATGATACGGACGATTTAAGAGTAAATTATTTAATTAACGAATGGACTACAAATACACATGGTGTAATAATAAGGTTTCAGAAAATGGTATTTCAAACTATTTTATTATATTTATATTTCAAATTTCGGGTTCAGGTTATTAACCTCTTTGGGTCAATTGAACCAAATTCAAAACGGGTAGGTTTATTATGTGAAAATTTGGTTCGCCACTTTAATTTTAATTTTCTTATAAATTGTGTTATAAGAAAATAAATTGTTAACTACATACAAACTGAATTTTATTGTTAAGTGTAGGTACTAGTAATATGTTCAAACTATTTAGTGTCAGGTTAATAAAATATATTAGTGTAGGTACATTCGAGTTGTGAAAGTTAGGTAGAATATGGATCTGATATAAATTAGTCTGCATCGTACGCTGGCCTTTTAAAGACACTTAGGAATTTTGCATTTTTATATGTTTAAAACATAACATTATCTTTATTTCCTAAAAAATAAAAAGATAGGAATATTCCTAACGAATTATTAACGAATATCTAAGTACAGATGGTATACGAAAACATTGGCCATTGGCTAATCCGGAAACACCCGAATTCGTCGTCCACGTTTAAGAATTACCGTACCTACCTCTAATTGCATACTTAATTACTTTATTGTATACTTTATTATTTTACTGCATAGACGTGGATGACGCATTCGGGTATTTCCGGATTAGCCGATGCCCAATGTTTTCGTAATGTATCTGTACCCCAGTTAACAATAATTTTTAGATTATATTTTAATCAATGTACATTTGTAAGACAACTGTTGGAAAACGAAATTAAATAAGAAGAATATTTTTTTTCGTTTTTGGGTTCTGCTTTGATTGTTAAAAAACAATAATAGTGATTTCGCTTACTCATAAGTGGCAACACCGATTTAAAAATAATGTCTTACAGCTAATGTTTTTCTCGTATCTTGATAATTAAGTACCAGGATGGCATGATTACTAGGAATATTCGCTTACAAATAAACAAGAATGCGAGGAAGTAAAACAACGGATCACAGTAAAGAAAGTTTTCATGGAGTACTAAATGCGGCGATCTCCTGGGAATTTAAAACATTTCAACAACTGTGTAAAAGCAATGTTGTAAAATATCCAGAATTAGATTTTTATAGTGAATGTTTATCGCGAGTTTTAAGGCTTTGTTCAGGGTCGGGAATCGAACCCGTTTTACGAGGTCCAAGTTATAAACTAACTCGAACGAGCTTGCTTATGGCCGTTAAAAAGTATTACAAAATGGTACTTACTTCGGTTATGTTGAAATCCGGCCCATAAAGTTGACTTCTAAGCTACTGGAGTCATCAAATAAGGATTTCTGTCTCTCCGTGCGCAATGTGCACTGGTGTTGTGAAATGCGACTAAGAGATAGCAAAGTCGCTACTATATACCCAGAGAAACTCCACCACCGTAGCTTTTACAAGGCTATACATCCATCACATACGAATCAATTTGCATGAGGAAGCCCATATGTAGCAGTGGATGTTACAAGGGCTGGTTACTGTTTTACATGTTCTTTAACTTGTACTAACAATATACGAAGATACATTAGAAGCGTTCATGAATATTCTATAACGATGCCCCATGACCGACAGTATCCACTTCCCACCAGGCGGACTGTAAGCTCCTCTGCCGCCTTCTTAAAATAAAAAAACTAAGACTGTTAATGCCCAAATTCCATCAATTGGGGAATACATTGCAAAACATTGTTAAAGTTTTAACAATGTTTAACAAAACAACTTGTAAAAATTTAACAAGTTTCACGCAAATATGGATGTCGAAGTTAGTGCATTTAATAAAGCTAGACCTAAGCGCGGTGTAATCAACATTACAAAGTTTAGTTTTAGTTTCCGTGCACTTGTAATAGACTATTAGAAGTGCTTAATTTTGGTCGTATAATGGTTGCTGTAATATGTGAGGTGAAGGAGATTGGTATTTTTAAAACAATGACAATCCTTATCTTCTTCTTTTCATAGTATAAAACAAAGTCGCTTCCCGCCGTCTGTCCCTCTGTATGCACGCTTAGATCTTTTAAATTACGCAACGGATTTTAATGCGGTTTTCATCAATAGAGTGATTCAAGAGGAAGGTTTATAGGTATAGTTTAATATTATTTTGTGTTAATTTGGATGTGATGGGCATGCAACGCTGCCGGGCACAGCTAGTTTACTTATATATTTAATTTAGTGCTCTAAGTTGTACAAAGGCCGACTTAATGTTTCATGACATGGTCTACTTACGTGTCAAGCCGCGAATTTAACGCGGGTACAGTATAATATGACAACGATTTGAACGTTTACTGAAATAGCTTCAAATAAACGTTCACTCTATATGTCCACTTGTATTGCAATATTTCGATTGCTCAATATTTTTTTTCGTTTCATATATGGCGATGGATGCAATTAGTACATTCTACCGATGTCTTTTTTTATTTTCACATATGACAATTCATTTTGTCAATTGTGTCAGGGGGAGAGTGCACGCTGCAATCCAACAGCCGCCGGGCGCGCTCGACTGGCCACGTTACCCCTCTCTCACAGAAGACTACGTTGAAATGTACTGAATTTTCTACTTTATCTTATTTCCCTAATGTATGTAGGTACGTGTTTCGGTAGAGAGTGAGATGGGCTAGGGCCCATTTCCATCCTATCCCTCCCCATTTTCCCAAGACTTTCTTCAAATCCATTCCTATATCTCCAAAGGTAGGCAGCGCATCCGGTGGCGTGCCAACGTTTGTCATTTTAGACTCATGTTGGCATGTATCACGGATATCTATGGGCGACAGTATCCACTTACCATCAGGCGAACTGTATGCTCATCTGCCGCCCTCGTACATAGAAAAAAAATACAGTCTAAAGTCTAACCAATTTAAAATACAGTCACGTCGAGGCAAATTAGGAGTCGCACAGTAAAGTATGTTTACTGAGGACAGAAGGGACTCCTTGGTAGCACACGAATAACGCAGTCGTATGCTTTTATTTGATTATCACAAACATAAATGAAAAAACTCTCTGAAGTTTAACAGACATTATTAAATCATAAAACCCTCAATACACAATTTTTATAATAATCAAATGAAAACTCGTGTTTTTTCTTGAGTTCTAGCCAAAAGTTCCTACGACTATTATCTATTGTTTAAAAATATATCAAATTCTTTTACATGTAAATGTACTATTCTCCTCAGTAGACATCAAGAAAAATTGAAGCCCAAAACCACATAAAAAAGGTCCAATGAGTATTTTTAATCATTTAATCTTCTATGCGACCCAAAAACGCATAAAAAGGGGCACACTTTTTAATTAAGGGAAGCAATTCCACGAGGCCGAATGGCGCCTTAATATATGTATAACAATATGGTGTTGTGTTTGTAAAAGCATACATACACATAACTATAAAAAAGTCTTTTGCCAGTATGGAAAGGTCTGAAACTATTAGAAATAGAGAAATTTGTTCTAAGGAACTATGGTGTCGATTTTGTTCATTTTCCTTGAAAAGGTCGTAAGTTATTTTATTCATTTTTCAAGTCTTTCTTATTATATGTTAAAATGAAAAATATGTATCGAAATATGCATTATTATTATTATTTATATATATATATATTATAGCATTGTCTGTGACGGATGGCCTTAATTGTAAGACTATTCTACTCGTGCCATGATTTCCCATCAACAAAATAACGAGTCACGTATCAACGCTTAATTGTTATAAAGTGTATGTAATTCCCTCCCAACGTCATTCTCATTCAGCTCACGGGTTAGACAGTAACAGCCAAGTTTCATACACCGACCTGAACAAACTTGTATGAGGGCACGAGCTCAACTTTGTTCCGAATTGGACTTCTACTGGAAGTCTACTATGTGGTTAGGTTGCATTAGCTTTGATAATCAAATATATATTCCTTAATATTACTACTGCAACTACCTGTATTATCAGCGTTTGTCTTTCCACTGCTGGATATATTATAGGCCTTTCTTAAGGCACACTACACGCCACTCCGGTCTTTCGCTTTTCTTCCAATAAGAAGAGCGAGAAACGCAGCGTAGGCCAGGTGGACTGATACTTAGAAATTCGCTAATTTCTTTAAGTCATCGGTTCACCTGGCCCATGCTATGATTTCCGCCCGGTGCGTGGTCTCTATTCGAGAGCCCGCCCACATCATTCAATAATAATTGTCCTGCAACAAACAATGCTATAAGTCCTGGGACAATACCGCCACACCTGTCGAACTCTTCTCACTGACTTGTATTGATTTATTTAAATTTAATTGCAAGAAAATCTTGCATAAATAAGGTCTTTAGAAAAAACTATAATAGATTATGGGCCGAAAACCCTTTGTGATTATAAAAGGAGGCTTGTGACCATCAAAGGAATTTTAAAGGTTGATAGTCGCATATATTTTTATATAAAAAGAAGGCGGCAGGCAAACATGCACTCCACCTGATGATAAGTGGATTCTGTCGCTCATGGACATCGGCAATATGGATTGGCAATGGATGCGCTGCCTAACTTTGAATATTTAGGAACGTATTTGGAGAAAGGGTTGGGAAAATGGGGAGGGATATAGGATAGGATGGGATGGAAATGCGCTCTGTCATATTTCACCCACTACAGAAACACATTGGGAACGAAATAGGAAACAGTATGAAGTGCAGTACCTTTCAAGGTAAAGCCCAGCGGCTGTGGGATTACAGCGTGCACCCTGCCTCTCAAAATATAAAACCTCCTCGATATATAAAACAAAAATGAGAAAGCAATTTACTCGGTAATTTTAATTAGATTAAATATTAATTTCGGGTAAGGCGGTGGACATTGAAATGTAAATTAAAACAGTTTCATTAACTACGCGCATAAATTATAATGTAATGTGAGTCGTTATTATACTGAACCCGCTCCAGCGATGTTCAGGCAGGTTGCTTTTATGGTGTTATTACGCACATAATAATGTTATTATATTGTTATTCATAAGAACATTGTTGCTTATGCTCTTAACAATATAATAACAGTTGTTTCAATGAGGTGACTTGTCTGTGAATAATCGAGTTACAAATCAAAGCTAACAATGAATATGCTTAGGATTTAGGTTTGATAAATTACTTACATAATCATATGTAAGTACATATCGTAATCAGCCCGTTATTTCGTCTGCTGTTGGATGTGGGCCTTCATAAGGTCTTGTCTACTCTTTCAGAGATTTTCTAGTTCCTCGGGGCTTGTCAAGGACTAAGTAGTCGCCCTTTACGACATCGGCGTGAAAAGATGGGGTGGTGCAATTCTAAGGCAGGCTGACACCGCACGGCCAAAGTTTTAATGAGTTATATTAGTTAACAATGTGTTAATGAATTGAGTGACGGGTTATTTCTTAACTTATTGGTGTATTTTTTATTAAAACCGGTAAATTAATTATAAAAAATAGTACAATAGATTCTGTGGAACAAATAAATGATATCACACTCAGTAGCTCACACTAGATTTCCTTGTTTCAGAGACACATACAAGGAAGAACACAAACCATCCAGCGCCGAAAAATAGTTTGTTATTAAACGAATTTTTGTCCGATTATGAATTAAAGTCAGAACCCCCCGCCCACGTGGACTTGAAGAAGATCGCCGGTAGTGGCTGGACGAGTAGAGTGGAAGACTGTGTGTGGTGTGGTGGTGAGCCTTTGGAGAGGCCTCTATCCAGCAGTGGAGAGACATAATATGCTTAAATGTGATAAACACAGATACGTACTCGGAACCGGATTTAAACCACTTTATCACGCAGCGCCCGGATATTCTGTTGTTCCCCGGTTTTGACTGAGTAATGGCGGCGATTTCAATATTTTAATATTTATAAGCGATTCGGCATTGCGCCGTTGTTGCCGATGGCAATGCTCCTGGATTTTGACTTTTATTTTATGGGATGTGGAAAAGGAGTACAGTCACGTTATTTTCTACTCATTTTCTTATATATCAGTAGGTACTTATCATATAATTATAAGTGATGTTATTTGAATAAATGAATTGTTATTGTTATTGTTGGTATGGTTTTATTGATTTTGAGTAAGATTTTCCAACTTAAAATGGACGCTAAGGGTGCCCACCCTGGCATAGAGAAGAATAAGTGACAGACTTTCTGCATTAAATAATCTATACATAAAATTATAAGAAAAATATTTGCATTGCCCCCACCAGGATAAAATCCTGACTACGCCTTTGCCTAAAAGTATCACAAGATAATTTTTGTAGCGAGTTGGTGGAGCTCTTCCGATTTTAGTAGATTTCACATCTTTCATAGATGTGAAAATATTAGACTTTACACCACGAAATGGATCTCTTTTTAATACTTTTTCTTTTATTAGAGGTCTCTTATATTAAATTACAAATAGGTATAATTAAAATGAGTCGTAATTAAGTATCATAATAGTATCATATGTTTTTAGTACAAGTTAAGAATGAGCCAATAACACATTTATTTAATTTTCGCGATTCTCTTCATTTTCCATGGCACCATAGCGTTTATTTACGGGTATAAAGTAGCTTCTCAAAAGCTGGCTTAACACGTAGGAGTCCTGTCCTACCTTTGTTGGGTAATGATAATTGATAGATTGGTGTCATCATGTGCTACCATGAACGTCGGCTATATGGATTGAAAGAGAAATTGATGTTTTAGTATCTAGCATCAAGAAGTCTAGCAAAACGTCTCTTCATTACATAATGTAATGGGGTCATCAAGACACTTTATACGGCTAACTCTAAAGTCGTTGAATGAACTACCAGCCGAGGTTTTCCCGCTATGCTACGACATGGGGCTCTTTAAAAGAGCTGTAAATAGGATCACAGGTAAGGTTGGTAGCACACCGCATGCCTTCTGGTGTTGCATTGTCCATGGGCGGCGGTCCATGGTCCATACTCACCATCATGTGGTCCCCCCGTTCGTCTTAGATCTCTTCTATAACAGAAAAAAAAACGTAAATAAAATAGATGCTAAGAGTGTATATCTCTTTAATCTTCGGAAATATTACATAATAACATTCATCTTCGCAGTAACTAATACTCAAACTTCTGGGTCTGTTAATTGGTTCAGGTGGTTGACCTCGCACGAGTAGATCCCGCCATCTTGCGAGCGTCTTTACATTGTGCTACTCATTATCTTAGAGTGATAATACTGTTACAGTCCCTCCCAATTGATAAGAATTTCTTCATTTACGGTATAATAAATATTTTTGAAGTCTACATAAAAAAATATCTCATATCCACAATATCCACGTACAGAGAGATATTAGAGATATAACTGCTAATATTATAAAAAATATTTGCAAAGGATGCGTTCAGATTTTTCACTACACGACATCATTGTTGGATATATTTCTGCCTGCTTCTTAAGTCTCGCCATCATGATATGCCGATGTCCGAATGAAATGATTGATCTCGAATGAAAAACAGAAGTAACCGAAGCATGCGTGCCGAACAGTCGGAACGACTGCCCGACAGGGGTTACTACTACGAGTTTACAATACTTCGTTCGTTTGTAAATTTAACACATGTATCTTTCGCTTTGAGTAACCTCTTTTGCATCCACTACTGGATATAGACCTCCGTTTGCAGTTCACGAGGGAGTACGGTCCTAAAACACCAAGCCTAATAGCCAAGCGGGTTGCGAGTCCACTCTTTTAGATGTAATTCCTCAGGGTTTGTGGTACAGGCTTTATTTCCTGTTAGTTATTTGACTTCGTGAACCGGGAATATCATTAAGATCGTGTCAAATGTTTAATAGTATAAACGGATTGAGACACAAATCATGCTCTCAGCGTAATCAACTTAATTTAGTGTACGTAATTAATAACGTACAATGTAATAACGTTGACGAGTGATACACAATACGTCATGGCAATTGTAGACTCTGTTTGTGTTTTGTTTGAACAGAATTTGCGTTGATTGAAGTAGTAATGGAGAAGAAAATTACGAAAATGTCTTTCTGTAAGAAACTGTACGCGCTTAAAATGTACCTGTCAATAACTGATACAGATAACATGATATGATACTATACTTATTGTACTTTAAATTAATATGTTAAAAAAAATCCCGTGTTAAAAGATTTTTCTCAAATTCATTAGTAATTTACATAGATATGAGTTTGAGAATATTTCAGGTTTTAGTATTGTTCTATCCTAGTAATAATCTAGATCTACTTTATATACTGTTCTATCTGAGTATTAGAACAGTACTGTGTTTCCAAATTATTTTAAGAAGTGACAACACAAGTTAATTAAACCTTTTTCTTTAGCGAATATTTACACAAGTGAATGGATCGGCCTTCTTTATTAAAATTTACATTTTAACCAGAAAAATAAAGGGAAATACGGTGATAATTTGCTCACTACAAAAAATATGAATTTCTTTTCCCCATTTCATGAGGGTGACAGCTTGTCAGGCAGCGCTGCTCGTTCTGACCGCGCTTGGACATGGCAGTCGGACTCACACTTTAATATTTCAGACGAACTTAACGGTTAATTTTTCACTTGTTTATTGTGCTAAAATATTTCCTATCCTGTTTGTCGTTGTGTTTATTCGGCTAAATGTGTAAGGTATTGAGGGACCTAACCTAATGTTCCTACATTCTACGTACCTGATATATACATATCTATAAATACCTACCTACAAAACGCAAATCGAATGGTTCCATTATATTTCAGTGTTTAGACCAATTCTTAGAACTGCTGGATCGATTTCATTTATTTATTTATTCAATCTTTATTAAATAAGCAACAGCTATAATATAAACAAGAGATAATTATTAATAATGGGTAATTTATATACCTAGGCAATTAAGAAATTTATACTTAACACCAAACATTCGACAATATCCAAAACGAAATGATATAAGAAACATTAAAACAAAATTAAACTTTAAAAATATAAAATCTACTAACTACAATAATATTGGACCCGTACTTTACAAGTTCGCGAATTGTCAGAATTCGAAACATAATTTAAGTCAAGAAATAAATAAAACATTGCGGTAGCTAATTGAAAAATCTTCCTAAAAGTGTGTTTTGATATGACTCATATTTGATTGATATGATGCGTTATATGACACTTTTGAGTGTGTCATATATATTTTTTTTAAAGAAAAGGTACCAGATGCACATATGATTCACATGGTGTTGCGCTACCGCCACTCATGAGAACGTGGAATCCAGGAGGAGACATTAAACCTTTTAATTATTTTTCAGAACTTTCTTGAAGACCCCCATGTCGTAGCACAGTGGACAGATCTCGAGAGACAGTTCGTTGTACCTTAATTCATTCGCGATATAAAGCGGATGTGATGACGCAATAGAACAAATTACCGTGAAATGTACTCATTGTTTGTATAGTAATTGACACAGTCCAATGTTACAAGGAAACGCTCGCGTCGAGCAGCGAGCCTAATTAATATGAAGAACTGGTGGAGAAAAGCGGGTTGCTTTTGAATGGCAAAATCGCTAAATTTTGAATCGCTGAAATGTTACAAGTTCACTAGAACACTATTATGCAATACAACGTTCCTGCGATGATACTATAGCACACGCTGAGATTGATAATTTTATTTCGAGTGTTCAGTTCGATAAACCGTTTACCAGATAATGCCCGGTGTTCAGTGATTAAATAAAAACTTAGAATAATTTATTTTACAAGAACATAGGTGATAAAATATAGATATTCTATTAGAATATCTATAGAATTGTATAGGGTTGACTTGACAACTTTTTTTCAAAATAAAATTCAAACCATTTGAGATATTTCAAAAACTTTATTATCGGGTTGAAGTACAATCAAAACATTTATGAAGGGAACTCGACTTCGTTCATATGGCCACCGCGGGCACGTTTGCAGCGGTCGATTCGTTGGACCCAATTTTCGATGACTCGGCCACACATTTCGGCCGAAACGGCTGCTATTTCGCGTTCAATGTTGGCTCTGAGCTCTTCCAACGTCGTCGGCTTGTTGGCATAGACCAATGACTTGACGTAGCCCCAAAGAAAATAGTCTAGAGGCGTTAAATCGCACGAACGAGGCGGCCAATCGAATGGTCCATTTCTTGAGATAACACGCTCATCAAACTTACTCTTCAATAAATCGATTGTAACGTGTGCTGTGTGGCTTGTGGCACCGTCCTGTTGAAACCACATGTTGTCCAAGTCCATATATTCCAATTCGGGCCAAAAATAATAGGTAATCATTGACGAACCCATTGAGCCAAAAATGAGCTTCGTCACTGAAGATGATTTTGCGATGAAATATGCTTGGCGCATCTTTTCCAGAGCCCAATCGGAGAACGTACGTCGCTTCAAATGGTCCATCGGCTTCAATTCCTGAGTCAGCTTGATCTTGTATGGGTGTAAACCAAGATCCTTACGCAAAATTCGCCATAAAGTGGTCTGGGCGATGTCCAACTCTTGAGAACGCCGTGGAATTGACTGCTTTGGATCATTTGCTACGGACGATTCAACGGCAGCGATATTTTCGACACTTCGACCAACCCGTTGTCTCACTGGTACGGCAACATCACACAACGAATATGTAGACTCAAATTTTTGCACTAAACTTGTTACTGCCTGTCTACTAGGGCGAGAATTACGACCGAAAATCGGAGTCAACGCTCTTAAAGTAGCGGTCACCGACTCCGAATTTCTGTAGTAAATTTTTATAATTTGCAGACGTTGTTCGTTCGTGTACTTTACCATGATGAAAATGTTAAGTTTACTGAATAAATTGACAGTGACAGTTCGATGATTAGTGAAAGGGTGCGTTCACAAATTGAATTCAAAGTTGTCAAGTCCCTATTGGAAAACCCCTTATTATGTTGTGTCTAAATAGGTGTGTACAATTTTTCTTTTTTAAACACTCAACCTTTAAGCTATAGAACGACATTTTTCAAAATAGCTTGTCTGACATTTCACAGTTACTGGGTTTTTATATATATTTAAAAAAAATTGGAAACTATGGTTTGTATGAGGCTGAGATATTTATTTGTCAGTTAGTTTAAAAAATAATTACGAAACAATGTAGCTTTTAGCCAAAACGTAACTATAACATTCGCGTTTAAATTACGTCAGTTTCAAAAGTTAAAAAAGACTGACGACGAAAGCTGCTGGCTGGAATACTTAAAGTGAAACTCTGGAAGGTTTTCGTTACTTTATGAAGCAACTAATTAAAAAGGAGTTTTTCTTTGAAGCATTAATTACGAGCGAGTTAATTTAGCAGGTTCTGTTCGGGCTTCTTACAACTTTGTTTTGCGACAGCTTGCGAGTTGCAGGTAGATGTAAAACCCCCTACAATAGTCAGTAATAACATCAATCGAGAGCTTACAATCTTTGAATGAAAACGAAGCGAACCAGTGAAATAAGTTTCGTGATTTTTTTAATAAAACAAAAAATATTAAATATTAACAAATAATATGACTGATCTTAAATAGATAATAATAGTTCGTGGCACGAATTAACACAGGATAATTTTCACCAGCAAATAAATGCCAGCAAAATTGTTTATCAGCAGTAATTACTACAACTAAATACTGAATCTCACTCCAAACCTGCAGCCGACATTCCCCGTAATCCATTAGTGGGTATTGTGTGACGCGTACAATGCGTTCATTGCAGCGTGGCGTCACGGTGCGGTGGTGTCATGAGGGGCGATGTGCCGTGAAGTAATGCGGATTTACGACGCTCTGACTAGTACGTGTTCTCTGAGACATTATAGACTAGGACAATTTACTACTCTGTCAATTAAGTTTAGTGACTTTTTTAATAAAACAAAAAATATTGCTTCAATCGTCTAAATTTATTTTGTCGTCCCTCGAAATAGACTCCATTTGACGCAATACACTGTCGCCAGCGAGTAACCCATTCGTCGAAACACTTCTTATAGTCACTTTCCGGTATGGCCTTTTGCTCTTTTAGCGAATTTTGTTTTATTATAATACGTCAACGGACTCAAAACGTCAACCACGCTGTAGTAATTTGAGTCTGGGGATTAAGAAAAAGTCACACGGGGCCATACCTGGCGAATATGGTGCTTGGACGATGACATTGGTTGAATTTTTGGCTAAAAATTACCGTACAATGATTGAGGTGTGAGACGGCGCATTGTCGTGGTGCAGTAACCAGGTATTGTCGTTCCATAAACCTGGTCTTTTCCAACGAATATTCTCTTGTAATCGCCTCATGACGCCCAGATTGACTTGACTTGAAGCCCATGTTTATTGACTGTATGACCCTCCGGAAGAAATTCTGAGTGGACAACACCATGATTAAAGAAAACAGTCAACATGACTTTGATTTTTGAGTGGCTTTGGGTTTCGGTTCGAATGGCTATTGAAGAGCCATTCCGAAGCTTGTTGGCTGATTTGCATGTTAAACTCACAAAACCCACGTTTCGTCACTTTTTTTCGTGGTGTCAATTTTTCGAAAAGAAAATCGCTCAACTTTCACTGAAATCAAATTGTGGTCATCTGATAGGTCATGCGCTAGCCTACCGACAGTTAATCGCCTATCGACAAGCTTGGCCACTATTTACTGGCCAATTATTTCATGGATATTTTAATTTTAGTACGAGTAATATCCAAAAATTTTCATTAATCTCAAGTTACGACCAATTATCTAATACAAAAACTAAAGAGAAAGTATCATCAAAGAGATAAATGCTTAACAAAACTGGGCCGAGATTAAAGCCAACGTTTAACTTTTGCGTAACAAAGTTCAAAGTAAATTAATTTAATTGGAAAAGTGGAGAATTAATTTGCACTTAAAATATGCATATTCTGTAATATTACCTACGATAACAAAACCTAACCTACTTACCTAAAACCTTTTTGTCCAAAATTAAATATATTCTACATATTTGTTGGGGTGAGATTGGATTGGAATGGGTTTGTTAGAATAAAGAGGAGCTACGTTTAACCACCCTTCATCCAATCATACTAAAATATTAAATTATCTATGCACTTAGTGTAAGTTTCAGTCCAAGAAATCAGTAAAAAGAAAATCTGTAACATGTTACTATTGACATAAAAAAAAACATTGAATAAAGAATGCCTGCGTAAAAATATAGTGCTGTTAGGTTGGCACTATTGCAGCTATTTTCATGTAAAGTTTTGGCACGATCTGTCAAATAGGTGTTTGAAATTTTTTATATTTGCTATACGACCTCGAGTGTACTTTGCGAATTTTACAAAGGATAAAAATGTGGAACAAAGAATTTGCCTCAAATTTTGTGTTGCCAACAATATTTATTGTGCGGACTCATTGAAAATGTTAAAGAAAACCTACGGTGAGTCGACTTTATTAAAAACAAGTGTATATGAGTGGTTGCTAACAGGTTGCTTCAGACATGCTTGAACGAGCCAATGCGGATCCCACATTCATGAAACCCATTATAACGGGTGACTAAACGCGGGTTCATGAGTTTAACATGCAAACTAGCCAAAAAGCTTCCGAATGGCTCTTCGATAGCGAACTGAAACTGAAAATACCACGTCAAAGCCACTCAAAAATCAAAGTCATGTTGACGGTCTTCTTTGATTATCATGGTGTTGTACACTCAGAATTCCTTCCGGAGGGTCAAAGAGTCAATAAACATTATTATCTGGGCGTCACGAGGCGATTACGAGAGAATATTCGTCGGAAAAGACCAGATTTGTGGAACAACAATTCTTGGTTACTACATCACGACAATGCGCCGCGCGCCGTCTCATACTCTATCATCGTACGGGAATTTTTAGCGAAAAATCCAACGAATATCATCGACCAAGCACCACATACGCTAGATATGGCCCAGTGTGACTTTCTCTTATTCCCCAGACGCGTGGCAGACGTTTTTGTCCATTGACGTAATAAAACAAAATTCGTTAAAAGGGCAAAATACCATACCGGAAAGTGTACATAAAAACCGTTTCGACGAATGTATTATTCTCTGGCGAAAGTGTATTTCGTCAAATGGAGCCTATTTCGAGGGCGACAAAATAAATTTAGACGAATGAAGCAATATTTTTTGTTTTATTAAAAAAGTCACTAAACTTAATTGACAGAGTAGTAAATTGTCCTAGTCTATAATGTCTCAGAGAACACGTACTAGTCAGAGCGTCGTAAATCCGCATTACTTCACGGCACATCGCCCCTCATGACACCACCGCACCGTGACGCCACGCTGCAATGAACGCATTGTACGCGTCACACAATACCCACTAATGGATTACGGGGAATGTCGGCTGCAGGTTTGGAGTGAGATTCAGTATTTAGTTGTAGTAATTACTGCTGGTAAACAATTTTGCTGGCATTTATCGGGGTGAAAATTATCCTGTGTTAATTCGTGCCACGAACTATTATTATCTATTTAGGATCAGTCATATTACAAAATTTGCCTTCTATAGACAAAAATTACAAACGTTTAAAAATGGTTTCTCACACCACAGGGACACGTTTAATTTTATTGCAATGATCTATGCTTATTTTTCAATCTAGTGTGCTTGGGTTTTATCATATTTCCCGCCTTGTCGTTTGTTAATTAAAGAAATATTAAGTCTTCTTTTTATAGACCTCCTATATAATTGAGAACTAACCTGCTTCACTGTAAACTCAATCTTATTGCACAGTGTTTAACCTGACGACCTAGTACATGTATCTACTATTTATCATACTTAACCATTACTTAACGAGCTACTTAACAAATTGAGTCTAGACTAAAAGCACTTTCTGTAAATAACTGTAACATCACAACTTAAGTTTATAGATGGTAATCATTAAGTATCTACGTAATTTAACTTGAGAAATCTGTTATAACATTATACAAATTATTCCTAAGACAAGGTGACTTTCCATTATAATATGTAGGTCGTTATCTTGACCTCCTTAAAAATTCCGTCTATTAGACATATGTAAGTGGATGACACTTGAATCACAAAAATGAAATCAGATACAAAGATGGAAGTTGTTTTATTGCTTTTCTAAGTATTCTCCGCGACAATCCATACACTTTATCATGCGATGAAACCATTGTGTGAAGCATTCGGGCCACCTCTTCAACAGCCCTTTGGAATGCCGTTACTGCCTCTTCTGTATTAATATTCCACTGAGTTTAACTTTAATTTTAATGAATAAATTTAAATCACTAGGCGCAAGGTCAGGACTGTATAGCGGATGACCCATTAACTCTTCTACATTTACAGTACTCAAAAATTGTTTCGTTTGTCTGGCGGAGTGAGCTGGGGCATTGTCGTGCTGGAGGATCATTGTGCTTCGTGAGCGTCATTCTTTGACATTTTCAAACACAGAATTCAAACAGCTGTTTGCATACCAGTCGGTAGTTACTGTTCTTTTATTTTTTAAAGTTATAGTGGGGAAATGGCCCGATCTTCCAAAGAAGGCGGCAATCGTCTTCTTTTCAGCACTCCGTCCTTTCTTCATTTTCGTCGGCAACTCTTCGAAAGGAAAGACCCACTACACAGATTGCCTCTTAGTTTCAGACTCAAAGTACACCAGCTTTCATCTTGTTCAATCCAGCTTTCATCAAAAATAGATTTTGATTGAGCATTGTCGAATTTTTCAAGCATTTGTAGACATTATTAAACGTGGCCGTGTTTTTGAGCTTTGTTCAAATTGTGCTAGAATCCATCTAGCACAAAGCATCTTTACCCTTAGATCATATAAAATAGGTTGAACTTGACTCATACCAATACCTAATGATGCCTGTATCTGCTGATATGTCGTTCGTTTGTCTGCTTCAATCATAATCCACGCAGTTTTGATGCTTTCCTCCGTTACCGCCGTCACGGGACACCCTTCTCTAACATTGTCACTGAGGTGGGTACGACTACGTTTAAATTCACTGAACCAGTTACAAACTGGCACTCGATGGGGCTTCATCAACTTTGTTTCTGGTTTAGGCCGCAACAAAAATCATAAAAAACCATCGAACGTAAATGTTCTCTTGTTAAATTATTTCTCCGCAAACACTTAATTTTCATATTGCTGCTACAAATAAAAAACAAATGACAGTTTTGAAAATTTAATGGCTTCTGACAAGCAAAAAGTTCCATTTTCAAAATTCGAAATTGTTTTTTTTCTATCATATTGTACTACGAACCTGTGTGCCTGTTCTACGAACTTTTATTTTGACCTGTCATATGCGTTAACGTCGATATGGGTAGCATAGAGTGCAGTTCAATGATTATTGTTTTTTTTGTTATATACTTTTGAGCCCTCCCAAGCGCTTCAAGATTTTTTATGTAAAATACTTACGATATTGATTGTTTTATTTGCTTTTAAGTCATATAATAAGTACTATTAATTATTGTGCTAATCTATAGCTGATTAAAGAAATAATTATATAATAGTTTCTGATCAACGGTATGAGGCATATTTAAGGAATAGTTATATTTAAAAATTAATGAAACTGCTATAGAGATATGACAAGAAGTAAAATTTCGTTTTCAAATTCGTTTATTTAAATACTGTTTAGAGCCTCGATTGTAACATTTACAAGCCGCAAGAATGTAAACTAAAATGTAAACTAAGTTTTATCTAAGTAATGTTATAATAATGTCGCATTGCATTTCTCTGGCTGTAGGTTCTCATAGGTATTGTCTACTTAGTAATGTACGGTTTATACGAGTATGTTCAATAACACTAATTTTATCTTTGGAAAATAAT
The DNA here is from genome assembly GCA_943735995.1 of Sesia bembeciformis. Classification (NCBI taxonomy): domain Eukaryota; kingdom Metazoa; phylum Arthropoda; class Insecta; order Lepidoptera; family Sesiidae; genus Sesia; species Sesia bembeciformis. The sequence continues at coordinate 4,563,869 of OX031029.1, read as the reverse complement.
GCAGAAAAAATATATTGTCATCATTATACTGGGAATAGAGAGGAAAAATCAGATAGAAAATGTAACTGAAATATTAAAATAACTTTTTTAGTTCCCATTCCTAATAATACCGACTCATCCCACTCAATATTATAATATAAAAACCTGGAATACAAATTTATCTCTTGAACGATACCTGCGCTCAATATCGGATGCTACAAGGAAGTCATCTAGAGGCATATCGTTACTCGTCTGCGACATTTGATCAGATCTGAATATGAGCTGAAATTCTGTAGAAATAGGGACGATATTCCAGTAAACTTCTAAGAGTTTCGGAGTGAATTGAAGTGTCAATTTTACTGATCGGTAAAATTATTAAATTACGAAATTTTATAACAAATATAACGACAACGGAATGATCAACTAATTATAACGAGTCGACGAATTTGTAATGAAATCATTCCAATGAAAATGTTACTATGTGCATATTGAGACCTTACATTGCTGGTATGTATATGTTTACACAAATACATTGCTGGTATGTAGGTATATGTTTACACAAATACATTGCTGGTATGTATATGTTTACACAAATACATTGCTGGTATGTATATGTATACACAAATACATTGCTGGTATGTATATGTATACACAAATACATTGCTGGTATGTATATGTTTACACAAATACATTGCTGGTATGTATATGTATACACAAATACATTGCTGGTATGTATATGTTTACACAAATATTGCGGGTACTTCATAAAGAGATTTACGTCACAATTTCCATCCATAAAACTAACATAAATTTCGTCTACATTACCTTAAATAGCTTGGACGTTAGAATTCCATCAGTTTACTTTCTGGTTACTCTTCTTCTTCATCTCTACTAATTGGTTTATGAAAAAGTCTGCTTTCGCTAGTTGAAGAGAAATTTAACATATTAACAAGAAGATACTCATGAGTTAGACTGGACAGTACTTGGATCACTCTCCGTTCTCAAATGTGTAAATTTGAAATATTTGGCAGACAATGCCTACATTTTACCTTCAGGCAAGCTACGCAACAGCTAACTAAACAACACACGACCTGTAGTGACCTGCTACCTGATGTCCACTTGCGGGAATGTATGAAATATTCATGAGAGGAATCAAAATCAAGCGCAGAGGTGCAGTCGACTGCATCCGGTGCCCGGCAGGTGATCCGGGCGACGTCCGGTTTGTAGGCAATCCGTATTTACATGTGCAATGTCTAAGATGCACACGGCTTTAGGATTCTATCTTGGACGTAACTTTAGAGTCGTAATTTCATAAAGAAGTTATAACGAGTTTTTTAATAATATAAGTGATCTATTCACTTTAAGTGTTCATAATATCCAATCCAATGGAATGCAACCAGCTCATTCAGTATCCACCGCTGGACATGGGCCTCTTCAATCCCATTGTTTATTTTCTTATTTATTACTCGTAACAAGTGTCGCAATAATATGTATGTACAAACTTCAAAGATAAGAAAAAAAAACGTGCATTAAAAAAAAGATACAATGGATTAAGTATTTATGAGATTGAAGCATTTTATGTTTTAGCGTAAAAATAAGAATCCTTGAAAATATCCATATCAAAATCACTATACATATATACCATTATATGATGCAGATAAGCAGTTAAAGGGAGATAACTTCCCCAGTTTTGTGCTGTATATTTCTGAACATTTCTAGCGTACTGCGTTGGTACCTTAGACAGGATTTTTTCTAGGAGTTGGGGAGCGGCAATCTCATTGTTAATTAATTTGCATAAGAGTGCAATATCAAGGTTTATTTTTATTATTTTTGTATTAATTAATATTAATAAAAAATAAATTAATACATTATAAAATCCTAATAAAATAAACTTAATTTTAATCTTAATATCAAATTATATGATCTTTGTATGTTATATTTTCTCTTGTGTCAGTGGCTGAGTTGGACCAGAGTTTGATTATTCAACCTAGTGCGGATTGTGGTAGGTATCCAGGAATACAGATGTTTCTTAAATCTTGGACATAAGTCATTAATTCTGAGCTACATATAATTGTATTTGTAGGAATGAATAAAGGTTTTCGATTTTGTGACGTCACGAATTCCAATCTAGAACAGACATCAGCAGTCTTACCAACCTACTGGAAAAAACTTGCTTCTTTCACAAAGGATTACCTACTTCTTTATAATAATTAATACGAATAAATATTGATAATCAATAATTGATTTTAATTAACTGATAGCCTCATTCACGTCTCTCGGTGCCAACATAACATAAAATTTTCTCAACGTAAATTAATAACATAATATATTACAAAATCTGTGCGAATTAGGAATGAATAACCATCAATTTCATTGTATATAACTAGATCCAAAATTGTGATGCAAATATGTCCTTAGACTTTTATTAAAATCTATATTATTATGCAAAATATTGTACAAACAAAATATCAGACATAACTTTTGTGTCTGATATTATGTGTTCAATTTCAAAAGAAGAAATTTTTTTTTTCATTTTTTTTATTTCCTTTTACGATCAGGTTGCCACAATCACACATAGGGTACCTTATGGTCCCTGTGTCGTGTGATAGCGTCACCCGGCCAACACCACAACAGTTAAGTCTCTAAACTTTATAGTTAGGGTCACTAAACTCAATTTATGGGTATTGTGCAACAGTGTGTAAATGTTGTGTTGTATTTATGTGTTGTGTGCATTGTGATTAAGATCATGGATATGTAAATTAATCAAATGGATATGTTATGAAATTATGGATGTGAAACTTACATAATTTATTTATTTATAATTTTTTAATAAATTCTCTGTTTCATTGTAATTTAAGGTTTTTAACCATTTACTAACCCCATAACCCCATAGATTAAAATTTTATCATGCACATAAAGCATATATGGCCTTAATAAGCCAAGCGAGTTGGCGAGTCCACTCTTTTAGAGGCGGTGTAGCTCCTCAGGGCTTATGATAGCCGCTTTGATATCCCGTAGTCGCCTTTTACGACACCGTTGGAGAGAGATGGGGTGATGCTATTCTGAAGCCGGCCGACACAATAATTACAATGTTCACAATATCCACTTTAAATAAATTGTATTCTGATATTCTTTTAACTTTGGATTTTGAAATAACGATACGCGAGTTTGAAATTACACATATAATCCTTGCGCAGCATATGACCTGTTCATTGCTACTACAGGGTGCTTATTGCACACGTGAATAGGAATGTGCAAGGTCGGCGGCGTACCCGCATACCTCCTGGTGTTGGTAACACGTGGGGCCGCTTGCTAGTCCGCCTACGTCCCTTTAATAAAAAAAAGCTATATCGATGACTTTAGTTCTTTGGCGAATCTCTACGTTTCAGATTTTATCCGGTGAAGCAACTCCGAGCATAACTCTCTCCATAGTTCTTGAGTGTCTTTAAAATACAACTAAAAGTGGTATTTAGAAAATAATGTGGAACAATGAACGGTCGTAATTTTGGAACTACGGAACCGATTTGGCCCTTATTGATTTGGAGATATCTAAACTATTATTTGTTACTGAATTTCATTCAGATTCACCTGGCAACACATGATCGAGATGTACTGAAAGTTTTTCAAAATTCGAAATATCTTTTAATATTTAATTTTAAGTTGCTATTGCGTTACAATTCCTCGCACTGTTGCCCCCTACGCTGGTCGTTCGCCGATCTTGAGAAAGCTTCACCATCTCTCCATGCCGCCCTCGCGGTGGACGGCCTAGGTGTAGGTGGCGACAGACCAGTGAAATGCCGACGACTTAGAGGGCCTAACCCAGTGACCTGTCCGTGTTGGCGGACAGAGGAGATGCCACTGAAGGGGACTCTGTCCCGGTCAGTTAGTTACCTCCACAAGGTTAGTTAGTTAGGAATAGCAAAGACAAATCCACATTGCATAAAATATTGCATAGATATTCCTTTTTTAACAAAAAAAATATATCTAATTATAATAAGAAAGACCTTTTAATTAAAAAAGGTCTATTTATATCAGCATTAACATATCACGATACAAGCTTTCTATTTCAATTTCAGTACATAAAGGTGAAGCGGGTCGCATCTCATTCATCTTTTCACTCTTCTACCGGCTCGCTTTGAAAATTGAAGCCGCGGGCGAAAATATCACAATAGGGATATGAACAGTATGCTCTAACATAGGTGTTGTAATAATGTGCGCTAAGCGCTCGATGTACTAGCGCTGAGTGAGCGTTAATGAATCTATAAGGCTATATCGTTAAATTTCTCGTGAGCGTTATAGTTCAAGTTTTTAAAGTTTAACGGTCTTAAACACTTAAGCTTAAAAACTTGAGTCTAAATGGGCTAACATTAAAGTTCTTTAGGTTTATTAACGATGATTTAGCGCTCAAGCGCACAACACTAGCTCTAGCTTTTGGAAATAGCTATATTCGTTAGAAAAAATATTAATCTATTCGAGTATGACTAAAACGAGTGTCGTGAAACAAAGCTAGTCCTTCCGACCCACTATCTAAAAATGTTTAAAAACAGCTCACAATATCGATGTCTAAACAACGAAAATACCTGATCGTCTAAACAACGAAAATAAGAACAGAACTTTCCAGAAACAACTTAAATCTATTCCGATAGAAAAATGTCATTACAACATAGAGTAATTCATGAGCGTTAGATGGATAAATTATAAATAACTCGATTAAGTAATAGAATACGGTGAATAAATACATTTAAAATAGTTTAATAGCAAATAGAATATATACCAAATTGTATACCAAAATACTACGAGTACCTTGTCTTCTAATAAGTAGTGGTATTAAAAAAATAGTAACAAATAGTTCAGACATGTACACATACAATGAATAATTAAGTTAGATTTTATTATTTAAGTATGGGGATGCACCTTCTCCTGTTTGCTACACCATAATAGGGTCTGTGTATAATAGTTATAAGTTTGTTCTGTAACTTGTAACTGTGTATATAGTACAATAATGTATAAATAAATAACATAGACGTTATTGTAATCTACGACGCAAGATTACATTTAGACAGATTTATTTAGAATCAATAAAAATACTACACATTTATTTTATTTATTTTCCATTATCTTGCAAACACAAGAGCGGTGACAGCGTAGTGGTATTTAGTCCTAATAATTATTAATTGTTTTTTTTTAAATCCGTTGTTCCACCGGGACAAAAATCCCCATGGTACAACTAGCCGTTGTAGTTACTACGGGGTAACTGGTGGATTCGTGTTAGTTAATTGAAACCTTGACCCCTATCATTAAATTTCTAATTTAGTATATATTTTTAAATTTCCACTAGCTTGGCAGTGAAGGAAAACATCGACAATACCCGCATGTCGAAGAACTAAAAAAAATCTGAAGCATGGGCAACCATCTATCTGTATTGAGTCCACGTGGTAGATTTTGATCCGAAACCTCGTAATACTAAGGAATACCCCTGTACAATGGTACGTTATAGGCTAATATCGTATCACACAAAGATATTAAATTTTTTAGTTATAAAATGGCGGACGCGTTCTCACTGTAGTTCATGTGCGAATGAGTTCGCTTTTCATTTTTTTCTGTGTTGCGAGGTTCAGATTTTGGGTTTTTGTATAAAGTTTGCTTACCAATCTACTGTGAAAATACGCCTGTTTTGGCTCCACTCGTAAGTGGCACTCCACTTGAAGCGGAGTGCGGCGATTTCGACGATCCGCTGAGATAATAAGGCGATCCGGTTCCATGAGTGTTATTGAGGTAAATAAATGTTGTTTGAGTACTTTTTTGTATTTTGTATAAAACAAAGTAAGTACAGGAATTCGTTGAAAACAATTTACAGGTGCTGGTAATATACTTTGATACAACAACTTTTGAAAATATTGCCAACAGGTCGATAGTCGCGTTCAGTTCGATTTGGCAGCATTTGAAAAAACTCGTTGGTTTCTCTCATTACCTATATTACAATGCTCGAAGAAGTCTTCAATCAGGGCGTGCTCTGACGGTATGATCCATAAGTTCAAAATATGTAAATGATATAAAATAATAAGTTTTCCATACAAATATGAAATGTATGAAAGATAGTTTGTAGGGGCTGGAGCAGTGAAGGGACAAGCTGATATATATAAATATTCGAAAATCACATACAACATTTTGCATTCACAGCAAAATATCGTATCAATGGAATACCTATTGTACAAGAGAAAAGCTATTTTTAGCTAATATTCAACTATATGTTACATTAATTATTAATTATTCAACTATTTTGATTTAGGAAATATGTTACAAAGAGGTTGAAACATAAATTAATATTAGCAGATTTGTTATATGAGATCTGACACTCGTATAATTAGGACATCAGGTGTGTGTCAGAAAAAAAGAAATATTAATCTTTAAAAAGCCCTTATAACTTCTATACCTATTAACCGTTAATAAATTTATGTCGAATAAACAGATTCTTCCTTAAATAAATGTACTAGTGTTTAGACTATATTACCATTAAAACTTCTAAGAGATATCTAGGACATTAACCGAGATAAAACTATTGCTCCTACTTCTTAAAAATATAAAGTGATTTCCTCGCTTCCACTGGGGCCGTACTTTCCCAGCGTCTGCTATCGTCCTCGTAAACACGGCGCCCTGTCAAGGCGTATCTCGCCGACCCAAAGATTTAGGGACATTGTTAATCGTGGTTCAGCTAAATAATAACCGGGGTTTTCTTTGGTAATATTACTTTGTGGGTTAAATGAGATTACTAAAAGGATATTTCTGGCGCAGGTCAATCTGCTAATCTTAGCTGGCTGCATGAACCCGGGAAGAGAATTTTTCTATGGGATATTTCGACTTATTTCATTAGTATAGGTAATTATATTTGATGTTTTTCTCAGATGGTGATTATCTCTGATTATTCTAATTAGAGTAAGAGCTCCTAAGTGTTGGGTAAGTGCTCCTAAAAATAACAAAAATGCGCAGCATGAAACAATATGCATTCTTCAGGCATCCTCAACAACATTTGAATTAGAATATTTTGAGGACTAATTGATGCGGTACTTTGAACACTTTGAATACACCAATGAAAGAAAGGGCCTTAACCATAATCTTATAAGTACATTTGATTATAAATACAATATGATTATAGATACAACTAGGGTATTTCCGTTACGCTACGATATGGGGCTTTTTAAGAGAGCTGTGAACAGGATTCTGCAAGATTGGCAGCGCACCCGCAAGCTTCATGGTGTTACAAGTGTCCATGGGCGGCAGTGATCACTTACCATCATGTCGCCCGCTCATCTGCCCGGTGAGTTAGAAGCACAATACCAATCCATAAATACGATTCAAAGTACGATTAAACGTTTACAAAAAAAATACTTCAGAATCGGTCCTGAAGTTTCGGAGATAAATAGTTATAAAGGGGCATACAAACGTACATACATGTACAATGTGTGTACGCACACATTGTTTTACCCCACATGGGTAAAAAAAGACAAACGCACAATGTTATTATACATTAGACGTAACAGAAACAATCTCTACTTGACTGTGCCTGATTAATTACAATGTGTGTATTGAAACTGCGATCCTCTACGACTAATTGAATATGTATACCATTTAACAGATATTTCTGTATGTTTCCCGCTTACGGTGAACTTATTAGAGTATAGGTTTGAATTTTCTCTTGTACGTTTTGTTAATTCTAAATCTATGGTATTAGCTTCATAGTTTTGTCCTTGCATGAATGTTAAGGTGAAATAATTAGTTGAGTTGCAAAAATACTGCATAGGCAGCAAATCGACAGCAGCAAATTTTAATGTGCGTTAGGTGTAAGTTCTTTGGAAGACAATACAGACGTTCGTAGGAGTCAATGTTAAGCAGACCATTCGTTATTATGCGGGTATAATATCCATGAAACATTTAACAAGATATTGGTTAGCATAGCATTTTTTAGATAGCATATCCGGTAAATAATCCAAATCCGGACGCTCGGATGGAAGGTGTTCATAAGTACAACAAGTTTCGTTACGTTTAAGTTACGGTTAAACTGTTAATAATTGTTATTATGTCCCCTTTCTTTAAATTACACCTAGGTTTATTACTTTTGGCTATAAGCAAGGTATTTATGAGAGCTGCACTGCGCCACTGTTATAAAATTAATATAAAACAGTCATATTAAGCTAGCAAGTTTTGGAAAGAGTTCCGCTGGCTATTATTTTGCCAAAACTCTAAAGGATTTTGAGCAAGAACCTCGATAGAAATCTTTGGTGAAATTGTCAATACCACAATTTAAAATTTCAATCATTTTCAATGGATGACAGGTGCTTACGGTTGAATTTATATTGGATACGAAGACATTAATGTTTTTTTTTTTAAATAGGTGGTGGTAATCGGGCTAGTCGTCCACGTCGGGATGGTTAGTAGTCACTACCGTCCATGCAATACCAGAGGGAAAGGGGTTGCGTTGGTCAATCTGCGTTGCTTGGGCAATTTACAGCTTACTTGAAGTGCATTTAAAAATTCAAAGTCCAGTTTCGTTCGTCGGCCTATTCAACCATGTGTAGACATGAGAGCTTAAATTTTACGCTTTACGATGCCATTGGAGCTACAAGAGTGTTATATAAAATTCTTGTACGACAAAATTGCCACCAGTCCACGTGAATTTTCTACAACAACTCTCGAGAGCCTGTGAATAGGCACTTAATAAAAATTCAACGATGCCGTAAGACAATCGGATGTTTTTATGTTTCCGTCGCCACTGCGGTTTTATTTGATGTGTCTTCCTGTGCACCATTTCAATGTGTCCTACAATTGAATGAAAATGTAAAATGTCATTGATATGGGAACAAAGCAAGGAGTTTTACTCTTGTTTAAAGCTCCTCGAGTTATTTCTTCCTTTTTATTTCTTATTCCTCAAAGGAAAGTTCCAATTCGGGAGTTTTGCTCATACTTCACGCAGATGCGCAATACGGCGAATCTGGAATTGAATTTGAGGAAGAATCGTCTGCAGGAGAGGAGAATCTTATTTATTTCTTTATTTTTAGACAAGAACAACAGTCATCATTAATATCTTTTTATAGGATGGAGCTTAAAAATAAATCAATAGCGGTGGCCTATTATCAGGACATGATAGGTACCATACTTTACCATCAGCCTATGTCTCTTTACTGCTAGATATAGACCTCTCTCAACCCTCGCCATCACATATGATCCTCGGCTTTTCTCATCCAACCCCCACCGGCGAATTTCTTTAAGTCTTCGGTCCACCTGGCCGGAGGGCGTCCCACACTGCGCCTCCCGTTTCAAAGACTAGTCTACTACATCAGTTATGAGTCCTGCGGCAAATCGATTCGTTGCGCTGGAAACCACGGCTAATATTGATGAGATAACCGACAACTTGGTGAGAGTAGTCTGAGCAGTGGGCTATAAATACTTTAAACCATAGCGCAAAGGAAAAGAGTACAAATTCTCAAGCGAGACTCTAAATCCCATGCAACTGAGGCGGGAAAGAGCTTCGCTTACTGCATCGCCAGATCGACAACTCCATAAAAAAAGTCCGGAGGCTGATACGCAGTGAACTTCGTCGCTTCAATACAAAACAGATGGAGGCGACGATAAAGAGCAATAAAGGCTCTAGGGTCTTTGTTCAGCCCCTTGGACGCAATCGTCTGACGATGCTTAAAAACGATAGTGGCCAACCTCTCTTATGTGATATGAAAAAGAAACAAAGAGAATAATCGTATTGTATATACACAATACATTTTACACACATATATATATAAACTTGCATAATATAAATATTATGTAAAAACAATACATACATAATTATTCCAATACATAAATATACACGAATACACATATATACATATATTACAAATACTATTAAAGATAACAATAGTGTTGCAAGAATTAATGCAGGGAGTATAGGAGAGAGTTAGGGAGAATGGGTCAGATGTAAAATAATATTGGTAATTAAATTAAAAGTATGTATTCTCCACATATTCTAATCTAAACAACTGAAATAGATACAACTGTCTAATAAGTCCACAAATAAGAAAAAATTAGGAAAAAAATAAAGATCATTTTTGTCTTAAGAGTGGTCCAAAAAAAACTTCGCCCTTGGTGTTGTGTTAATAGTAACCCAACTACACCGAGGTCTCTACTTGGGTTCACTACTATAAACGTCGTCCAAATTGAAAATGTCTAAACTACGCAGTTCTGCTTCGAATAATTATATGCTTCTTTATTTGAATTTAGTATAATAATGTAACGAGATTAAGGTACGTAAGGTTAATTATGTAATGTAGGTAAGATTTTTAAATAAGTTAGAATTAATACATGATATCTGATGATACCTGATGATGGAAATCAACTTTAGAAAACATAGCCCAGTAAAGTTTCCTCATGTTACAAAATTATTTAGTTTAATTTAATAACAATTCAATTAGCTGTTAAAATACAATCGGGTGAAAACTTTCTCCTAAATGCTGTAACAAAAATGTTCCCATTTGAAGCTACAAACCAAAGTTTTTAATTCCATTTAAACATGATGACGTTTCATGTCACTCTTTCTCTAGTGCTGACCTGATTTCTACTTCATAATAACATGTGTTATGTTACTTTAAACCACTAGACGTCGTTTCAGTGAGTGGATGTGTCACACAACAAGATGTTGCCAGTAATTAAACGAGGTATGTGACGTTATATCGCAATAAAGTAAATAAATGTGGTGTTCTTAAATGTGCTTCTTCCTTGTAAGTGTACTTGTTTACTTAGGGAACAAAGAACCCCTCAAATACACTGCACGCTCCCAAAATGCTAACGTGTTTCGTTAGTGAGTGAGAAATACCAGAGACCATTCCCATCGCATCCCATCGCATCCCATCCCTCCCCATTTTCCCAATCCATTCCTTAATCTGCAAAGGTGGGCAGCGCATCCGGAGGCGTTCCAACGTTAGTCATTCTGGACTGAAGTTGGCATGTATCGCGGATGTCAATGAGCTACAGTATCCACTCACCATCAGGTGGACTGTATGCTCGTCTGCCACCTTTTTTCTATAAAAAAAAAATACGTCTCTATGTTTGTTCCGTACGACAATTTTATAGTAGTATTATATTAAGTTGCTGTATTAAACAAAATATTTGTAACCCGCGGCTTCGCTCGCGTAGACTAAGCAACTGTAAAAAAAAACACCTCTTAAATCACCAATATGATGATGGATGCGCTCACGTATGCGTATGCACATATACGCTTACTTTCAGCTTTCTCATTTCCCTCGTATTTATTCATAGCTTCCTAGAGTTTTGTGACGACATTGATATGCAAATCGGTTCAATGCAAGACAACGTTTCACTCATTCGATTCGTACTTCAAATTTTGGTTTGAATTTGTTTAACATTTTTAATTAAACAATTGTATGCGCATATTGAGCGTAGGTACAACGCTGAGATCCCTTACTGTTAATATCATCTGTATTGTGCCCATACGTGGAATTGCTGTAATTAATTTGGTCTCGGTAAAATTTCTTGACTGTGCAAAGTTAAAATTTGTTTCGTGGTTAGGATGAAAGTTATGCGTAAACTCAAATGTTTAAACCGAGCCAAGGAATGCTCGATTTAATGTTAACTATGTCGGAAATTAAACGTTATTCTGCTAAATAGTGGTTTTGTAAGTGGCTACGCTAAACAAAATTTAGCGCTGAATAAGCTACAAATTTATGCACTTCGCGAGCACTTTCATTGGGAAATCCAGATTTCCCAATGAAATTAACTGTTGCTGGCGCTTTTGTTGTCATCAATATATAAGTTAAATTATTTTAGGACGTTATTGGTACACGGACATTATGTTAGTATGGCATTGTTAATATTATGGTAATGTATGATATTGTTTAACAACACCGATGACATTTCTTAACAATTGACATTCATATATATTTTTTTTATACAAGAATGGCGGCAGTCGAGCATACAGTCCAACTGATGGTAAGTGAATACTGTCGTACAGTCGTCCGCGATACATGCCAATATCAGTCCAGAATGACAAACGTTGGCATGCACCCGGATGCGCTGCCTACCTTTGCAGATTTAAGGAATGGATTGGGAAAATGGGGAAGAAGAGGATGTGTTGGGAATGGGCTCTGGCATATCTGTCACTGCCGAAACTCGTACGTACATTGGGGAAGTACTATAAAGTAGGAAATGCAGTTCACTTCAAGGTAGTCTTCTGTGAGGGGTAACGTGGCCAGTCGAGTGCTCCCAGCGGCTGTGGGAATGCAGCATGCACTCTCCCTCTACCCTTACCTATCATATTTACTCTTTCAATATAAATTTGATTCAATATTTTTTGTTTAATTTAACTTTGTACTGTCCTATTTTATTTAAAGTTCATGAGATGACACACACACTGCCGGAGCATTGCAATATAGGCAATATGCAATATCTTTTGTTAGTTAATCTATACTAATATAATAAAGAGGTAAAATTGTGTGTTTGTATGTTGGGGGTAATCTCTGGAACTACGGAACCGATTTCATAAATTCTTTCACAAATAGGAAGCTACATTATCCGTGTCTAATATAGACTATTTTTTATTTTGAAATTTTGAAAAAGAAATTGAAAATAAAAACTCTTATAAACCGAAGCGAAGCGAGGGCGGGTGGCTAGTGAATAATATGGATGACAATATTAAATATTTGCATCCATGAATGTTAATGTGACGATCTAATGTATCAATAGCACCTCTTGTACTCACATTGTGCAAATAAAGAATTTGACATTAATATATTGACATCCACTAGTGGAATATTAACTCTGGATGAATAAACATCCAGAGTTAAGATTCCACTTCCCAATTCAGTAAATTTGAGTCGCTTTGTCATAATGTAGGTGCATCAATTATGAATCCAGGTGTTTTGATATTGTTTCAACTCCATATTAAGCAATAGAATCACGTCTCGACGCGCGCACCCTTTTATTTTAATTTAGGGTATGTTCCAAGTTCCCCCACCACATTAGCATAGAACGCGTGTAAGTTAATATGTATCAAGTCTCCTACATCTCGAACAGCTCCGTTACATGGCGCTGTCATGTCGCGGCGTGTTATATTCCAATGACATTACACCCGCGAATCATATTACTTGTTTTTTTTATATATAGATTGGAAGGCAGACGAGTGGGCGGGCCACATGACGGTAAGTGGTCACCGCCGCCCATGGACATCTACAATACCAGGGGGTTTGTGGGTGCGCTGCCGCCCGTGCAGAATCCTGTTCACAGCTCTCTTGAAGAGCCCCGTATCATGGCGTAACGGAAATACCTCAGCTGGCGTTCATTCAACAATTTTCTGATTCGCGCAATTACTATGTAATTATGATTTTTACTTTATTATCAGTTCGTATTGATTCGGTTCCTTCTAAAATTTAATCTACTAAATACTTATGGTAATTTGCAATCAATGCAATCAGCTCTTTCGGTATTCACTACTAGACATTATCTCGTGCATTTGGCCGTAGAACGCAACGCTGGCCAAACGGGTTGGCGAGTCCACTCTTTTGGAGGTCGTGTAGTTCCTCAGCGCTTGTAGTAGCGACTTTGTATTCCCATAGTCGCCTTTTACTACGCCCACGGGAAGAGATGGGTTGGTGCTAGTCGGCTGACATACATGACCAAATATTAATATGAATACTGTAATTAACGTGAATATTAATATGGTGACATAGCGATCAGTAAGATGACCAGCGATCAGTGTTCAATAGTAGACTAGTAGTTATTATTTCTTCTTATGGTAATTCTTCCATAAGAATTACCCTTAAGAATCCATAAGAATATCTTCATTCCATAAGATCCATATTTCTTTAACTATTGATTTATTAATAGTTGAAAAGTTTATCAACCTTGGTAAGAACACATAGAAAAATAAATTAGTAGCTGTGTCTTATGTAACTGAAGTAAGCATGTCAATACTTAACGTGCTGACTAGATAATGAAATCTTGTATTCCATTATCTAGTCAGCACATTAAGTACAGGGTAATGAAACTTTATAAAACACTAATTGTAAAACACGTATAATAATCGGGTACAGGATTTATGTGGTTATTCATAAAATATAATGCGAAATATTTTAGGGTTAATAATCAATAACGCAAGGTTTGGGATATTATTCGTCATTAAAATCTGTTTTCAGACAGTTCAGGTCACAATACGCACAATACTGGTGAAATACCCACCCAAAATAAACGAAACTAAACAAGAATCCAATCAAATATTTCGTTGAGTATACATTTTCTTAAAAACGGGTTGGAAAGTACTTGGAACAGGAATCGTGTTTCAACAAGCACTTAAAAAGGTTTCTTTTTCTATTGATGATCAAATAAAATACAAGGAGCAATGACTGAAATAGATACTGCTTTGCTTTTCCTATTTTTCTTGTTCAGTGGGAGTGTATTGAGCTCTTAAAAAAAGTAAGCAACAAATCAGTTCAGCGAGACTTCGCAGAAATTTACTAAAGAGACCACAACTTTCAGAATGATTTAACGGCTTGTATTTAAACGGGCTAACAAAGCGGCTACCATAAGCCCTAAGGAACTACACCGCCTCTAAAAGAGTGGACTGGTCAACCCGCTTGGCCTCATTTACGAGTCGCTCATGAGGAACCCCATGTCCAGCAGTGGATACTGAAAGGGCTGGTTGTATTGCATTATATTGCATTTAAACGGACAGCAAAAAATACTAAATGGGCACCAAATATTGATCAACAAAACAACCTATTTTTGAATAACTAAAGTAAATTAATCAGAATCGGCTTGTTGAAGTAACATTGGGCAGATCGTATTTGTAGGACGGATGGTCGTTGGGATAGACAAGTTATCTTATGGAGGCCACGTACCAGGAAGCACAGTGTGCGACGCCCTCCGGCCACGTGAATCGAAGACCTAAAGAAATTCGCCGGTGGCAGTTGGATGAGAATAGGCGAGGATCGTATGTGGTGGCGAGTTGCGGGAGAGGCCTATATCCAGCAGTGGAGAGACATAGGCTGATGGTATGGTGTAAAGTAAATAATCAAACTAGTTAAACATCTCTAATTTCTAAAGACGGTTTAAAATGTACAAAAAAAACAGTTACATCAGATAAATAATAAAACATGTGAAACAATGAACAAGCTCTTACCTTGTTTCATCGGATGATTCCCGTGATACACTTAGATTTTGTCTCAACAATTTTTATTGTAGAATGACGCGGGCACAGGTAATGACAGCTAATGCAAAAATGGCCAACTTCTGACAGCTGTTATTTACGATGTTGCCAGTGTGGTAATGGTGTTGCATGATTACAATATTAATTTCTTCCGGAAACTGAGTACCTTTTGGTTATGTTCAATTGAATCATTTTTTTTACTTGGAGTAATGTATCCACATTGGGAGCAAAGTAGGACCAACTTACGGTACATATAATGTATCGCAGGTAATATAAAGGGTTTTCCAATAGGGACGGGTCGATGTTGACAGATTGTGGCGGCCATATTGTTTTGGCGGCGTCTGTCAAATCTGTTGTTTATTATTCAGTCACTGATGCTAAATCACCATGGCAAGTTACATGATTGAGCAGCACGTCCAAATGATAAAACTTTATTGTCAAAATGAGTGTTCGTTAGTGCAAACATTGCGCGCGTTGCGCCCATTTTATGGCAGACGCGGTGGTCCTTTAAAGTCGACTCTCCAACATTTGGTGGCCAAATTCGAGACGAACGGTTTGGTAAACAATCAGCCAACACCCGTACGTCAAAGGAACGCTAGATTGGCTGAGAACATCGCCGCTGTCCGTGAAAGTGTGCAGGAGAACCCGAGACAGTCAATTCCTCGCCGTGCACAAGAACTTGGCCTTTCGCAGACTTCAAGTTGGCAAATTTTGCGTCGGGACTTGGGCCTGCACCCGTACAAGATCCAACTGACCCAGGAGCTCAATGTTAATGACCATAGACAACGCCTTTTGTTCGCTGACTGGGCGTCGGAGCATTTGGAAGAGGACCTCAATTTTCGCCGAAAAATCATCTTTAGCGACAAGGCGCATTTTTGGATGAATGGCTATGTAAACAAGCAAAATTGCCGTATATGGAACGACGCCAACCCACACGGAGTTCATCAGGTGGCAATGCATCCACAAAAAGTTACTGTTTGGTGCGGATTTTGGGCCGGCGGCGTCATTGGTCCGTACTTTTTCGAAAACGACGTTGGTGAGGCCATCACCGTCAACGGCGAGCGGTACAGATCAATGATAACCAATTTATTTTAGCCCGAATTGAACGATATGGACGTACGTGGACGACATGTGGTTCCAGCAGGACGGCGCTACGTGTCACACAGCGAACGCCACGATGGACATTCTGCATGAACGATTTCAGGGTATGGTTATCTCTCGCAGAGGTGACGTGAATTGGCCACCAAGATCGTGCGATTAGACCCCGCTAGACTTTTTCTTGTGGGGTTTTCTGAAGTCGCAAGTCTATGCCAATAAGCCGCAGTCGACCGATACCCTCAAAGTCAACATAACCCAGCCCATCGCTCAAATTCAGCTGGATCTATGCGGCAGTCTTTGAAAATTGGACCTCTCGGATCCGTGAGAAGCCGCGGCGGACATTTGAACGATGTCATATTTTATACATAATGGCATACATGGGCCTTTCAAATAAAAAATAATTTCGTTAATATCTCACACACAGCTTGTTTTATTCCATTTCAACATCGACCCGCCCTTATTGGAAAACCCTTTACGTTTTGTCCGTCTATAGCCCACTATTAAACATGTAACGTAAATCCCGTGTTTTACTGTTCAAATATCCTTAAAAACTGAAAAATAACTGTTTCGGCTGTTTAACAAATAATTCAAGTAATTTTTGCTCCCGTTCAAACGAAACCTTAAGCTCAGTAGTCGTTAAAAGTTACTCTTAAATACAAAGGCGGACTCTCACTTGTGTATATTTTGAATCTTAATTCATTAAATAAAAGAGTCGTATCGCTCAGAAAAAAATATCATAATTGTTGTTTCATGGCGAAAGTCTTGGAACACAAATCGACATAACCACCGTACTTGATGAAGGAGTCGCGATGAAGGGCATGGGGCAATCTCGTTCCACCAAAGAACAATCAAATTGTATTTATCTTGACTGTATACAATTGAAAATCGGCCTGTGTTCATACCTATTTTTCTATATATACAAAATCCTATGAAAAACGAATGTACCCAAATAAGATTTTGAATGTCAATATCTAAACTTTAATTATAAATCCCATGTTGCTTTCCAATTTAGTGAGATAAGTAAATGTTGATAAAGTTCCGTGATCCCGTTAGTTTAGGAGTCCCCTGCCGTCCCCTGCCGAGGGTCTGGACCAATATAAATTTGATAATTATTTGAACAAACTTCTCTCAAAGCGTTGTGGATATTTTGTGTAATGTGATTTGGACTGGCTCATTTTTAATTAGTCTCAATAATATGGTTAATCTTGATCTATCTATCTAATCTAAATATATGTCGCGGATGGGAAAAACAAAGGGGGTAGATCTCACTAGTTTATTTTATTTATTTAGTTATATATATATATGAATATATTTATGTACGTATTAAGTTGTAATGTTGTACTATTTATAAGCAGGTTCATAGTTATTGCAAGTATTTGTATAAAATATATTTACTAATCATGTTTTAATATTAATTTTACACATTTCAACGCGAGTCTCTGTTCTATCCAAAGGTTGGCTGGTCGAGAATGCCTTCGGGCATTAAGCTCGCCTTTTGTACGATTAAGAGAAATATAGTTTTTTAAATAAATAAATAATTAAGTCTGCCTGTCTATGGTAAAATAAGTGACCAAACGCTAATATGTGACTTTTACGGGATACTTTAGGTAAAATAATGTTTGTCTTTATAATGTACAAAATTGAAAATGTATTGTTAATATTTTACGAGCAAGGAAACTGTAAAGAATAAAAGTAGCTTGGCAATGAACACACAGGAGCGCCGTTGAAATTTTTATTATGCCTTAGGGAAATAGTTTACTAGAAAATCATCTCCGACCGCTATAAAGACTGAATAACTACATCCAGAGATAAGCTTGCCAATTTATGGACTGTTTTTGTAAGAAATTGCTAAGAATTTATAATGGTGTTTTCTTGTAAAACGATCCTTCTGCCTCGCGGGTTAGACTTATTGCTGAGTTAATAAGGTGGAGTGAAGGTAGTTATAGTGCAACAGTTCACGAAAGGAAGAGATATGGTGAGAATACACCACTCTTAAAAGGGAGAGGCTCTTTATAGAAGACTTCCTTGACCTGTCCTGCATTTCTCACTTTATGCTATTCCGCAATGTAAGTACGTGTTTCAGTAGTGAGTGAGATATGCCTAGGCTCATTTCCATCCCTTCCTATACTGTCCCTTCTCATTTTCTCCACCCCTTCTCCAAATCGATTCCTATATCTCCAAAGATTGGCAGAACTTCCTGGGGCGTGCTAACATTTGTCATTCCGGACTGAAGTTGGCATGTACCGCGGATGTTCATGGGTGATACTATCCATTTACCACCAGGTGGACTGTACCCTCGTCAGCGCTTTCAGCGTTTGCTCAAAGGTTGAAGATCGCCACTAGCCATTCAGACAACTTATTGTATATTATCTTGGTGCCCTAAAAGAAATCGACGGCTCGCGTCTATTGAAAGGTGAATTTCAATACTAATTTCAACGACTCGTCTATCGCATTGAAACAAAAATCAAGCCTGAAATTTTTGCTTGTATTACTTTATTCACTCTTTAGAATTTCACTCACATAAGCAGACCAGGGATACAGCAACGTAGGCACAAATATTAGTTATTTTCCAGTGCCGGGTGGTTGTAATGTGCGACACGTGGCCGATTGGGCGTGCATAAGATCAGAATGGGGCGTACTACTGTGTACGTTTTTAGATAGATTTCGAAGAACATTATTGCAAATATCAAAAGGTTTTTAGAAGTCTTAGAGAAAATTTGTTTTATTTAATAAATTTTATTGCACACTATGGTTCAAAAGGCAAGCCAAGCCTCAACGCATTATCTACCAGCTAATTTTTGGGTTAAATCGAAGGGATACATTGGGAGGTGCGATGAGAGGTATAAATATATACCCACCCATATATATAAAACAGGATGTTTGTATATCTGATGTAATAAACTTCGACACCGTTTGACAGATCACCATGAAAGTTGGCACATATAGGTATAATTTCATGAAGAAGGTTTTTATGCTATCTACTTTGTTGTAACTCGCCACTAGATGGCGCTGCAGCACATCAACTTCTATACCGTTCAACCGATTGCCATGAAAATTGGTATACATAGTTATTTGAGCAGGGAGAATATTTTCGAGCTGCGAATTTGTTATAACTCGCCACTAGATGGCGTTGCAACACATCAACTTATATGGTAGGACAACGTCTGCGGGGTTTTGCTAGTAACTTACATAAGACAGTATGCACTGAAAGCGGAAACTATTAATTTGGCATAAATCGACAAAAGGAGATATTGTATGTTTGTATGTTAAGTATTACTATGTACTATGTATTAGTAGTATAGGTTTATGTTATGGCATTAAATTTAATATGTTCGCGTCATTTAGTAATTTAATTTTACTGTTATTGCATCTACCGGACCATTTCTACATAGTTTTTTTTTTATAGAGAAGTGGGCGGACGAGCGAGCGGTCCCACGTGATGGTAAGTGTTACCGCCGCCCATGGACACCTGCAACACCGAGGGGCGTGCGGGTGGGCCGCCAAATTCTCGAAATCCTATTCACAGCTTTCTTGAATAATCCCATATCGTAGTTTAACAGAAAAACCTCTTGAGGCAGTTCGTACCACAGCCTACGGGTTCGCGGTAAAAAGTGATTTTTGGACCGAACCGTATCGGTAACCGCCACACCTCCGTATCAAGGAAATGCGGATGGACCGCACTTCTGTTACGGGACGTGCGGTTGCAGAAACCCGAGGTGGGAATTGTATTGAACAATTCTTCAGAGCATTCCCCATTGTACAGGCGCTAGAACACACAAAGTTACATACATAGTGTAAAGTTTGACTGGGAGATAATGCTTTAAAGCATTATGTACGCCTTTTGTCACTCTGTGCGATAATAATAGAGAAAAAAACACGATATAACGATACGACAAGAATACACAAGTACACCCCAAAACTAGTCTCAAATATGATATATCAATCGACAAATTTCCAGTGATAGGATACAGTCTTTTATAGTGAGTTATATATACAATTATTTTTATTATTATTATATCTAAATCAATTTTATTGTAGCTATTATCGCGACATTAGAATGATTATTGGCATAGATCGACCCGTAGTTGATCTTCAGAGGAAGTAATATAGACTGAAACGTATTAGCCTGAGACCTAATCATCATTATTACTATCAGTAATTCCAATCTGCTGAAAACAACAGTGCACATAGTCTATCAAGTTCTCTTCCAAATATGTACGTCCAAAATTCCAAAATTCCTCTTCCTCTAACTTATTAAGAACATATCTAGATATGTATGTAGATGTTACAAAATTTCAAGCAAATTATAATTGTGCGAAATTCGAGATATTGCCAGAATATACAATTCTGTATTGGAAATTTACGTTAACAAGTTAAATTCTACTATTCCTTGTTCGATAAAATGATCAGCCATTGACAGAAAATGTACTCGTACATTGAAGAATGCGTTAAGTACGGTTTGAAATGGGCCAATTGAAAATTATTTAGTTTCAACAAATTAGGATACCTGTTGGTCGTGTGGTGTCGGTCAACTAAAAAAACACAAACAAATAAATGGACAAAATAGCCAGTGATTGATTACAAAGGAGACCAAGGGATAACAAAACTGCTACCACCAGCCACGAAGAACTACACCACCTGTCAAAAACCTGTTGCGTTTTAAGGCAATACATCCCTCACGCACAAGACCATGTGATTATTATACTGGTTACGGTTTCTATAAAACATCATTAAAAATGCTAAAAATTAAAGTTTATATTATGAGCCATATTTTCTCTGAACAATATCTGTCGCTTTCAAAGGAACAAAGCAGTTTAAAGTGAAACAGATGTCCAATAACAATTGAGTAGCACTCGGAGAGGGTAGCCATTAGGTACCCGCTAGTGGTGCGGAATATTTATTATTTTTAGCGATCGCGGTTAGTGGAAAGGGGAAAGTTGTACTACAGTAAGGTACACAAAGTTTTTTATAGCTGGCCCTTCGTGGTTTATACTGTTCCTTGTTTTTAGTTTATTTGTTAGTGCCTTAAATCCGTCAGTCACCTTTTAAAAGTTCGTTTTGTTAGTTGGTAATGGTTGGAGAGCGATTTACATTACCGTTTAAAATATTTCCCTTGACTAATTGTCTAATTTATTCACTAATTTATTTGTATTGTAGTTTGCTAACTCTGTAACTTTATTTAAGAAAATAATGGATTATATTAAAATCAAAATCACTGTATTCTCGAATTGACATTTTTTTTTTAAATTTTGTGTGGGCCTACTTGAATAGTTTGGCCAAAGAAAGTTGGCAGAACGCTGTACATACATATTCGAAATTATTTACATGGTTACATTTTAAATAGTTAATGGAATTGCGAAACAAACAACTCGATATTTTTGATTTACTTGTTGTTTCTTTCTTATCAAATGATTGTGTGATTACTGATCACGTACATTTACATGTCGAAATTGACAAATTAGATGATTTTATTTTTATAACGTCATACTCAATGGCCCACACTAGGATTACTTGTGTCGTGGGTCCAGAGACACATACAAAGACACAAAGCCAGACCCGAACATACATTTATTTTTCTAAAACAAATGCATGTCAGACCGGAAAGTCTATAATGTCACACTTTGACAAACATCTGTAGACAACCTTATATTGCACTAATATTATAAATGCGAAAGTTGGGATGTTTGTTACTCAATCACGTTGAGGGGGTTGAATCGATTTCGTTGAAACTTGGCATAGACTATTAACGCCAAGTCAAGTTGTAGGCAAAAGCTAACTTAAGAAATACTTATATGGAAGTGCATTCAATACTCTCAGTTCTTTATAAGAGTACACTTCTAAATTACTTTCTCTGGAATTAATATCTTAAGACTTAAATAAAATAAATCGCGTCAAATTCAACGATTTCAAACAAAAAAATATAAAGCTATCTAATAGTAAATTATTATAGTATCGAAATTAAATTTTGATACACTCTAGCTAGAGCGATTTCAATTGAAATTCATATTACATTTGCACATTAAAACTTGACAAAATGTTTTTTTTTTTTTTTATGTACGAAGGCGGCAGACGAGCATACAGTCCACCTGATGGTAAGTGGATACTGTCGCCCATAGACATCCGCGATACATGCCAACATTAGTCCAAAATGATAAATGTTGGCACGCCCCCGGATGCGCTGCCTACCTTTGGAGATATAGGAATGGATTTGGAGAAAGGGTTGGGAAAATGGGCAGGGATAGGATAGGATGGGAATGGGCTCTGGCACATCTCACTCACTACCGAAACACGTATGTACATTGGAGAAATACGATAAAGTGGAAAATGCAGTACATTTCAAGGTAGTCTTCTGTGAGAGAGGGGTAACGTGGCCAGTCGAGCGCGCCCAGCGGCTGTTGGATTGCAGCGTGCACTCTCCCCCTCATGTAATGACATTATTAGAAAAAAAAAACTAACGTACTTGTCATTAATTCAAATTCGCTTAGAACAGTTTTATCAAAATATAGTTTATAAAATTAACAAACGTTTTATGGTTAACTTTTTAATTACATCAGACCCGTCCCAATTTTCGTTTAAAGTCATTACAATTCGAATTAAATACTGTTTTTAGGTGGTTGGCTAGTCCACTTATTTAGAGGTGGTGTATCTTCAGCGCCTTTTACCACACCCATGGGAACAGATCTATATATTTACGCGCGTTATCTATATATTTACCGAAAGATTGCACATCTCGGTTTAGTCCATATTTTTTTTAGATTTGTTGAAACCCCACAATACGGGATATCTTATCAATACATATAATAAAATAGTAACAAAGCCGAGTCTGTAGGTACATGGAAAGATACAAAGCCCAAACGGGTCACGCAAAAACTAATTTTAATTTAACGAGAACGGACTTTAATGAGGCTTGGCGTAATTTTAGTGTATGTGCCGGATTGACATTTAGGTTACTTTTTATCTAGATCCTTTATAGAGTCTCGACGGGAATCAATCTAAAG
This sequence comes from Sesia bembeciformis, assembly GCA_943735995.1. Taxonomy (NCBI): domain Eukaryota; kingdom Metazoa; phylum Arthropoda; class Insecta; order Lepidoptera; family Sesiidae; genus Sesia; species Sesia bembeciformis. Next base: position 4,540,592 of record OX031029.1, on the reverse strand, counting down.
TACACACGAACGAAGTCGCTAGTTATGGAATATGATAATGTGATGCCCTTTGTTCAATAATTGTTTACCCTTTATGCTTAAATTCCAAAAAAGGCACAAACATTTTACTACTTTTTTAGAAACAATAACTTTTCTAGTAACTTTTCCGTGAACGAGTGCTAATATCATTCGGTTTCAGCGTCTCCCCGTGGGACGTATCACAACTTTATTTTTCGCCCGAGCGGCCAGTCCAATCAATGAGTGTCGGGCATCAGGCCGGACTACGGAAATATTGACAAACTTTATATATTGGAGTTGCTATCGACTTGGGAGGTACTTGGGAGGCTCTATTGTGCGTTCGACTGATTAGTGTAGCTGTTTTGATAGATTTATTGTATGTGGTAATAGACCACCAACAATACATCTAACTCTCCATCTCATCCCATGCGTTTCATAAAAGGCGACTAAGGGGTAACAAAGACTATCACAACCTCTGAGAAACTACGCAGGTCCGTTTACAAGGAAACCGCACAATCTGGCACTACTGGTCATTAGTCTGGGATGGGCTGCGTGAATTTTACGTTTTCTATCTTTGAAGGCATGTTTGTTTCTCATCGGATGATCTAGATGCTTGTGCCGACTCCGTTGCCGCTGTGGTGTTGCAGGGCATAGAATGTTATACCCCTTGCTCTGTATACCCGTAGGTGGACGGAGTCAATCAACAGTGTGCGATAAAAGGGCTGGTTACGATACGGAAATCTAGCAGTTTTAATATTATGTCGTTGCGTATTTTAGAAAACAACAATAATGTTGTTGCGTCCTAAAGCCATAGTTCAACTGTGCATTTTTACTATCTCACGTTTAGCAAAAAAATTAGTAAAAGTAAACAATGGTTGCCCGGAAGAAATCGCTTCAACGATAAGGCCGCCGGTTGTGCTTCTAACTACTTGTATAATACTTCTCTGTATGTTTTTGGTGTACAATAAAGTGTATCTATCTAATCTACCGTTGTTGAAGCTCAAACTTTTAGTTGTTAAAAAAATGAAACAAGGCATTAAACACATTTTGTGTTAAACATCATTTATCACGTTCTTATTTATATTTGATGACATCTCATTAAACCTTTTTTGATAAATGAATGAACATTGATAACTTTCTATTGAATCCTATTGACAGTTACTCGTAATTAAGTCTTCATTTCGATATTCCAGAAATCTATGTCCATTAATTCATTCCACGAATGGAACAGTCCACGGGGAAACAGCGCAGACATCACAAAATTATTTATATTACAAAAGAAATATAATGAAAAGAAATACTTGCGAATATAGATGTACAAAAGTTGTGGATTTTACTTAAAAAATACGTAATATTAACCCTCACATCTTTATGTAGTTTCAGAAATTAACATTTTTAATGCGCTTATATTGCTAAAAAGCACATACACAATATGCTTTCACAGTAAGTATTCCCGCCTTGAAAATGTAAGACCTCAAAAAGACGAGCTTTATTTAATTCAAAATGGACATACGGACACTCCCTACATATGCATACGAGTACATGCACATTTTTATATATGTAGTTTATAAATTTGCATTTTTAATACGTCTTTATTGTTAATAAGCACATTCACAGTATGCTTTTATAGGATGCCCGCCTTCAAAATTAAAGAACTCAAAATATATTTAATTTTATCTCTTACGTAATGCGAATTAAAATATAATAACATACCTGAAATACCAAAATGAACAAAAAATAAATACCCTTAAAACTTTTTCAGTGATAAAGATGTATTGCAAATATTAATATTATTGGATACAATAAGTATAATAATTTGTTACTGAAATTATAAATAATTACTTACTTGGTTAAGGAATGAATATCCAAAATAATATTTTGGAAATTTTATTTAATTATTGACATAATTATTTCAATTCAACCGATAAGATAATTCTAATTATTGAAATTAATTAATTTAAAATATATGACTATTAGCGCTAAAATTGCGGTTCTCTGAAAGGAATTACATTGAATTTAGATTTTTATACTAACAACATGAATGCAATATAGATTTGAATGCTTATCAAATAAAAAAAATCAATAAAAAGAATCACAGAACAGGGGGAAGAACACTGCCAAGGAACCAATACTTTTCATACAGTAAAAGAACCGCAGTTTACTTTAAAAAGAATAATGTGCAGAGATCGGGTTGGTTCGTGCTCTCTGACGGCAGTGACGCCACACGAGCAGACCGGAAGATTTATCGTCGCGCATGAAGCGAATCAGGACCAAACAAATTGCGTTAGACCTGTGCCCTGTATTTATCTATTTTTATACTGATATACCGTTACGTGAAGAAAGTTGAAATCGTAAATACTTCTGATGTGTTCTTTATTACGGTTGATTACTTTATTGTCGTAGAAAATGATTTATTGGGTGGTATGGAAAGAGAACATTAAACAGAAAATTATTTGTATTCCTTACCATGCCATATCATACCGTCAGCCTTTGTCCCTCATGTCTTTCCACTGCTGGATATAAGGCTCACCACTATACACAATCTTTCATTATTCTCTCGAACCACTACCGCTAACCTTTTATAAGTCGTCGATCTACCCGTTCGTTTATCAATCGTATATGCTAAACGATCAATATGAGTTTCACTAGTGTCACAGCATCATCTAGGGTTTCTACTGCTGGACCGTCCCCACACTCGTTATACCACTCTTATCATCCAGACATTACTTGCAACTTTCTTTAAGTTATTGATCATTTGATCGTTCTACCTGACAGGAGTACAGAGTAATCAATTACTTTATCAGAACAGAACTAACTTATCTTATCGGAGAATCTAATAGAAACCAATCTTGAAACAATTGTTGAATCAATGTTTAATGTTTATATACGATAGTTCATGGTTTTGATTTTATTTTGATATACACTTATTCTGTGGAGAGGTTATTGTTCCAATAACCTAGTAACCTATTTATTGGATCTTTGTTGTTGCAACCCCTTGTTATCGAACATTATATGAACCGTCGTCGGCGTCGAGAGCAAGTTTGAATTTTTCATTTGAGAAATCATCTTTTCCTTTTTTTTTATTCCTTTGCTATTAAGTTAAGAGTATTCATTTCTTAAAGTCCTGCTGATCCTAAAACGGAAAGAAAATCAATCACTACTTATTTAATTTTTCATAAGCTTTTTTCAATCACTTTCTTCTCTTAAAGGCTCAAGGAAGATATTTCGTAAATCAACTGAATTATTGTAATAGCATTTTTGATAAAAGTCGCTGTCTCTTAGGCCGTATGAATTATAAATCAAGTATTTTTCCTGTCGGTCAGGCCGATAGCTACATGTGATGTTTCACCACCGCTCGATATCACTTGGGACACATTGATGAGAAGACTGGCCACGGATGTTTGTTTCGGATCAATTCTTCAAATATTTACAACTTCTCCCCGGTTATTCTCCCGATTTAGAAAATTGAGACATTCAATTTGATTGATTGAAGATTCCTCTTCCAATAAAAATATTCCTTTATTCTCAAAAAGGAGTTATAAAATAATTTAAATTGTTCGTATAAAAACCTATGTCAAATGTGTTATGAAAGTATTTCTTTGACAAACATTTTTATGTAGCGAAAAAATAGCAGCAGAAAAAATAAAAAACAGTATCGCATGACGTGAAGTCACTGACGCATTGATCGAAAGTCACCTCTGCGTCGTACGGCTATTGCAACGCGATCATGCCTTCACGCAAGCAGCAAGCCGCATAGATTTAATAAACCGAAGCGAAGTGAGGGCGGGTCGCCAGTTCATTAATACATATTTAGTTTATATACTAGCGACCCGCCCTCACTTCGCTTTGGTTTATTAAATTTAAAACAATCGGAATAAGATATTTTCCTGCGGTAAAATGGAGCCTCTAGTTAGACCGATGTATTATCGGTGAAAACTGCATTCAATTCCATGCAGTAGTTTTTGCTTTATGCGTGTACAAACATACAGACAGACAGACAGACAAAATTTCTAAAAACTGTTGTTTTGGCTTCTGTTGCTCTAATAAAGACCCTCCATATTAGTTTTTTTTAAATATCTATAATGTACAAACATCGGCCTGTTACAATTTTATTATATGTATAGATAAAAAGAAAATGGTCTGCATAATATTTAATAATAGGTATTTCTTTAACTCCTAATAATAATCGTTTGTGTGTTTTACAATGAACTTTCGACGGAGCGAGATAGCCTGCAATGTTTGTTCCGTCTCACTCCCAATCTATAACGACTATTTGCACAACTGTACTTGGGCGAATTGTTAAAACTTGGACGGAATAAATGGGTTTTATTAAGTGTTTGGGATGAGCAAATAAGTTTGATTAAGTGCTTCAGGGGAAATATCTGTTACATAATGGTAGTATGACGTCACGGCGTACGTCTATTTTCTTTGTAGTTGCTGTTCTGAGAAATAGTGATGAAAGGACAATGTTGTTACAATAGTTAATTATATTTTAGGCGATATTACTATCTTAATAATTTTCCCGGAATTTTAGCAAGTGGGCCAAAGTCCTATCAAGCTATAGGAACATTGACCTTCAATTGTTCACGTTTCTATTAGTGGACCTAGTGGACCGTCAAGCCGCGCTTGTCTGGACAAGGTTACTAAACATTAGCATTGAACAGAACAAGAGGCCAATTCTACTAACTGTTTATATTTCAGTTTCTATAGACCGAAACGCAACAAAATAGAAGGTTCTCCGTTCTCCGACCATTACGGTTCAGTTCTAAAACGTGTGAAAACACTATTCAAATCAATCCATATCCCTTTTGTTGTATTAAGAATAGAAAAGTATGCACCATTATTCATATCATACTCATTTTATTTTATTGTTTATTTGTTTTCTATCCCTCTAATAAATCATCTATTGTCATTATTATTATAGTTAGGTCGTCGGGAGGGGGAGAGTGCATGCGGCAATCCAACAGCCATTGGACGCGCTCGACTGGCCACGTTACCCCTCTCTCGCAGAAGGCTACTTTGAAATGTACTGCATTTCCCACTTTATCTTATTTCCCTAATGAACGTACGTGTTGCGGTAGTGTGAGTTGTGCCAGAGCCCATTCCCGTCCTATCCCTCCCCATTTTCCTATCCCTTCCTCCAAATCCATTCCTATATCTCCAAAGGTAGGCTGCGCATCCGGGAGCGTGCCAACGTTTGTCATTCTGGACTAATGTTGGCATGTATCGCGGATATCTATGGGCGACAGTATCCACTTACCATCAGGTGGACTGTATGCTCGACTGCCGCCTTCGTCCATAAAAAAAAAGCCAAGCAGTGATTTTCGCATGTTTTGAATCTCCGTTTTAATGTCAATCTATTTATGTGTTCAATTGTAAATTAATGTCACCATAGTGTCATTTTGTATAGGGTTTATCAACAGAATCGAACTCTGCTACAGTTTCTGCTTCGGTTCACTTCACTTATATTCAGTCAGTTTTATATTAAACACCCCCCCCCCGCCCCGAGAAAAATAACTTTTAAAATAATCCATTACGATGGTGTTATCCATAACATCCAAAATGTTATCCAGATTAACCGCCAATGACCTTTAGCATCAAAATAACAGTTCCCCAAGGTAACAGCGATTTTAATATCACGTAATTAGTAGCAAAGTTAACCCAGTCATTAGGGGAGGCACTGCTCACGGTAAGTGGCCTTTGTGAATGCAAATAAGTTGGAATCTAAGCGAAAAATCTAGCCAGCGTCGCCAGTGCGAGCGAAATTAGGCATTTCAATAATAATGGCCCCGCATTACATGAAAGGATTTATTTAATCGACACTTAGTTAAGGTTATGGGATATTCGAGTGGTCGTAATTAGGGATTCGTGACATAATATTGTAAAGTATTTCAATGACAGAGATAGGTAAGGAGTAGGTACAATTATAATTGTTATTTTAATTAATTATTGGCATATATATTATACTAGCTGTTGCCCGAGACTTCGTTCGCGTGGTCTTCAATATAATGCGATAATATATTTGTTGAAACGACTCGCGCGCCACCTATTGTAAAATGGTTGTATTAATTCAGAAACATTCGCGGGCGTGCGCACAACGACTTACCAAAGTTTTGCGAATGGTATAGGAACGCATATACATTCATTTTTATATATATAGATTTTAATAATTGGTAAAATCGATGAATGTTATTTAATAATGTACCTAAAATGAATGTGTCTAAAATTGCAGTGCCCTAAAAGGGTTCGTTTTGAGCGACAATTAATATATTTTTTAAATCTGTATGTTATTAACATGAGTGCAATAAACAATTGAATTGAATTGAAAAATATATTTTAAAATTTTTTTCTTATATTGGAAATGAAAGGGCACAAAAAATATTTCATAATAATAAATGTAAAAAGAACAGTAATTTTCTAGGAATATCTATTCTTGAGTCACATTAGTGAAGATGTGAATTCAAACTCGGGCCCTCATTTAGAGTACAATTTTTATCTTCTTAAAGACAAACCTTTTTGGATAAATGCACGTGTGTTTCTCTTTAAGTATGGATTCTTTTTCAATTTTAACTAGTTCCATGGTCCTTCACCATGGATATAGTAAAAATTGAAAAAAGAATATCGCGAGGTGTACCTAAGAATTAAAAAAAAAATCTGCTGTATTCCCCAATCAGCATTGAGTCCACCTAGTGATTAATCTCCTGAAACCTCGTCATGATTTCAATGAGGTCTGTACGTTGTAGTGTACGTTGTATAGATAAAAATAAAGAAATCACTTATTTCAGTAAGGCACAGTACACGCAAGAATTAGTAGACAGGACAGGCAAATAACAAAACAAATTTGACAAAAGAATTCCGCGTGACGGAGCGCTGCAGCAATATGTCGGAAACCACTTAATGATTTCCGACGCTGATTTTCAGCTGAAACCCAGAGCGAAGTTTTTTATTATAGGTTATTAAATGTTTACAGTTTCATTTTAAGATAATTTGTTAATCAAAATTCATTAACCAACATTCTTTATGACTGTTGTCATACCTTGATCTAAACTTACTAAATGAAAAACATTTCTAATGCTTCCAATTTTACTGTCCACAGTGACAATCAATGTACCATCAATTGAAAATTCTTAGGCGCAAAAACACTGCGTTTAAAAAGGTACTCTACTGTGAAGAACTTGAAGTTGTTTACGGAGTCCGTAAGGAAGAGTGTCAGCCGGGTAACTTTGATGGGCGTCGCGTGTAGCACTCGGGACAGCTGACTTTAATTGTCTACTGTGTTCTGTACGGGACGAGTTGTGTGGTGTAAGTAATGTGCGAACATATTACTTATTTATTTATTTACTCTTTGCACTATATTGTATAAAGGCGAACTTAATGCCTTAAGGCCTTCTCTACCAGTCGATCGTTGGTTAACTGTAAAAAAATTAAGCAGGTGCAGAAGAACTAACATAGTAAAGATTAATTAATCTCAATAAATAACAATAATAATATAATAATACATTGATAGTATACTTATTGGACGAAATATATAAACATAGGTACTAAAAATAGATATTAAATATATAGACCATACATATTAATAAGATAATATAAATATAATACTTATAATAAATACCTACAAATAGTATAAATATAGAGAAGAAGGTGAATAACACCCTTAGCTCTGTGAATTACGGAGGTAGTGTTCTCAAAGATTCCTTTTGAGTCTGTTTTTATTATGTCGCCTTCGTTATGTCAGTGGGGAGCGACTTCCAGAGTCTTACTGCTTGAGCCGCGAAGGAATTAGTCATGAAACCAGTGCCATTAGAAAAGACATAGCGTGTGGAGTTTTCAGCGGAACGGAGATAACACCCCAAGAGTTGAGTTGATATTTTTGAATTAGAAACAAACAGATTTCACATAATCATATTTGTAATTAAAACAGTTGTAATTAAGTTAACACTGAACAGTTTGATTGTAACCTATTCATGATCACAGATTTTATATACAAAACACAATTATTCTTAACAATTGGGAAATTTTACACTATAAAAAATATTTTTTATAAAGAGTAATTATTAATTACTCGTAAGTATTAATCGTGGCTTGATTACAGACATTTATCACAAATTTATATAATACTAGCGACCCGCCCTCACTTCGCTTCGGTTTATTAAATTTAAAACAATCGGAATAAGATAATTTCCTGCGGTAAAATGGAGCCTATATTTTAAGTTAGACCTCTAGCAATACATCGGTGAAAACTGCATTCAATTCCATGCAGTAGTTTTTGCGTGATGCGTGTACAAACATACAGACAGAGAGACAGACAGACAGACAAAATTTCTAAAAACTGTTGTTTTGGCTTCTGTTGCTGTAATAAAGACCCCCCCCCATATTAGTTTTTTTTCAATATCTATAATGTACAGACATCGGCCTGTTACAATTTTATTATATGTATAGATAATAGATAAAGTGATTTTTATAAATTGAATGAAACAAATATACCTACGAAACAATATAATCAATATAAATAATACTTACACACTTACAAACTATTTTTTACAGAAGTAAGCATTAATTAAATTATCATAAAAATAAGGACAAAAACTGTTTATTTTATCATAATTTTTTATTCCAAATTTTAAACTAGCAGATAAATACATTTGATTATCCCAATTGTTGATTAACCGAATAGCGCTCGGTAGAAATTGGGGAGGATCATCGAGGTATCAGTAGCTAGTCTTCTTTAACTTATGTAGTATAAAGCTTTCGAACATGTGCCATGGATGAAATAGTGCAATCGGAAGTGGCTGGTCGAAGCGGAAACTTTTCACATATCCATCAGTACGTTACAAACTTAAAGTATTTCTATTTAAGTTTAATGTGTGCGTGCGTAATATATTATGTATCTATATATATAAAAATGAATGTTGGTATATGTGAGATTAATAGACTTCGACACCGTTTGACCGATCACCATAAAAGTGGGCACATATATGTATTTTTTCATGGAGAAGGTTTCTATGCTATCCACTTTGTTGTAACTCGCCACTAGATGGTACTGCAGCACATCAACTTCTATACCGTTCAAACGATCGCAAAAATCATATCGACGGCAACACAGAATAATTTGTGATTTTATATACAAAGGTAAATAAATATACACAGGCAGGACAACGTCTGCCGGCTTTTGTTAGTATATTATAAAAAAGTATATACATATTAGCGTACATCAAGTGACGCAACTAATATCATTGTTGCATAATTCGAATGTTTTCATCTCAATAATATGCCGTGGAATTGTTAGAGAAATCGTTATAAAGAATGTACGCATTGGTTTTTATAACTGTGATGTATTTTCTAATATATTTTAATAATTAAAATAAATATTTTTGGTAAAATAATCGGTAATACTTTGCATTTATTTAACCAATAACTTATTTATTGTAACTTATTTTAAATGTAAAACAGACTACGTAATTGCTATGTAATTAATGGATATGAAATGTCCAAAATATAAATAATGAAAAAAATTTAATTGGTATAATGTCACTATTTATTATATATATTATACGCTATTTATACTACACTATTTATTATTATACGCTTATTTATTTATTTAAATATATAGATAAATATGTGTGAAAAACGTGAAATAAATCTCGCTCATCTCAAATGTTATATAACATGTTATATATTAAATAAAATATCTCAAATGTAAATATTTGTAAACCGAACCATGGTAAATATTTCCATGAAATGCGATAAATGACACGAAGTTTTCGCTTAGATAAAAAAAAATTGTAAAATAAGAACGTCTTGAATCGTTTAATACAATTTACATAAGATTTAATAGTTAAGTAATCCTGTTTAAACCTATTTTTACCCTTTCCTAAGAGGAAAAGGTAAAGGAACTCGGAAATTGGACGAGTGAGAGTCTATTAGCATTAAAATTATGAAACAGCCAGCTTTTAGGTGAAGTACTTTAAAATCCATGGCTGCTAGGTAAAACGTGGGATACGATTAAAATATAAACTTTTCTGCTGGTACATAATCAGAATGCTAATCAAACACTGAATGCGGGAATGATTTTGCATGCATTTTGCATTCACGGTATAAATTCGCGGTTGTTAAAAAAATAATGCCGATCTGACACAGCTGACTTATGAGTGAGGTAGAGTAGCCAATTAAAGTATTTTGTATTTTTATTATCATTAACTCGCAGGTGTGAAGGTGAACATCTTGAGGAAATCTGTGTGCTCGGTTAATGAAAGAAATCTGGGCCCCCGTCTTGTATTATGGTCCGAAATTCCTTCACATTACAAGGGGAGGTCTATGGCTTGGGGGTGGACATTATAGGGTGATATAGAAATAGGCGTCAAAGACCAGAAAATTATTTATTTATTACATAGATAAATACTGTTTATTAATTTAGGTCCGTTGAATATATTAATTAAAACATCAATTTACTTATAAATAACTGCTTAATTATTTCATTTCTAGCTATAAATATACTTTAGGAATTTCGTAGTGTAATACCTAGTACTTGTAACTTTAGATTTAGTAGATTTAGATATTGATTAGTATTGCTTTGCAACGTAACAGTGATGTTAACAAAAATGTTGTATACACCTGTAATAGGCAATTAAGAACGTGTCCTTATGACCCAGATGTATAATGTATAATTGTTACACATATTATGCGTTATATAATATATACATGTTTTTTCAGGGGGAGAGTGCACGCAGCAATCCAACAGCTGCTGAGCGCGCTCGACTGGCCACGTTACCCCTCTCTCACAGAAGACTACCTGGAAATGTACAGCATTTCCGTACGTGAGTACGTGTTTCGGTAGTGAGTGATATATTATACATTGTTCAAAAGTATAATATGTGTAGCAATAGGTGTTCTTGAAATAAAATGAAAAGAATATATCTATTAGATGCGTTGTATTGAGTATAATGAGTTAAATATCTTTAAAAGTTATCTTTTTCTGGCAACTACGAACTTTAGTCCCTTTAAAGAAAAAAGAAATAGAATTCTGTCACTTACTACGCATTGTTAAAGTCACGTATTTATTAAAAAGCAAACCTCGTAATAAATTGCTAGCAAATGCCATTAAATCCATTCGCGGGCTTTATGAAAACCCTGACAGGTTTATTGTAATCCCGGATTAAGACGAGAAAGTTAATTAGTTCACTCTGAAATATAACATTTTGTTACGAATATACCTAAGTAATATATTAGAACTAGCCTTTGACCGTGGCTTTGCGTTTATATTCATTAATTTTAAAGGCATCTATTTTAATAAAAACACATTTAATCTACTTGATGCTGAAACTTTAGCTCAGTTGGTAGAGGTTCTCCGTAAAGAATACTATCAAATCATCTCTTCAAGAAATAAAAAAAACACATACTAGGATGACGTTTTTATATACATATAGGTACATAACGGTACATCACTGCAAGCGCTTTAACAGATGTGAGATATATATTCAATAGTTTATTTACAAATAATATTGAAGCTAAATTAATGTTTTAGCGAAGTGCAGTGAGCACGTCCTTACGGATCAAACGATATATAATAAGCGAGTCAATTTGACGTTTGGAGATCACATGAAATTTTAAAAAAATATAGAAGTAGAAGGAATCGTAGAAATAATGGAATCACGAAGGTTTGTATTCGTGGAATCACTTCGGATTTAATTCTTTGGAATTTAGTAGCAATCGGTCGACTGTTATTAATCGAGTAAAAGATTATCGACTATTAATTGACTAATGGTATAAAAGTGGTCCCTAGTTCAATTATATTCATAACTTTATAGGGACAGTGTTGACAAATTGCACGCAGAACGCGCACGGCGTTTTAAGTTGTCAGCAATTTTCAGTATAGCGTCACTGTCCACAATGTTCTCGCCAGTCGTCTCCCGCACGCCAACAATATTACTTTTAGTTAATTCTTGTGATCATTCAATAAAATAGTATGCAGGACAATGCAAGTTATTTATCGCACCTTCTGAAGCTACATCATACACCTTTAATCATAACCACCACAACTCCCCATCCTACACCATCCCCTCCAACAAGATTTCTTAGGTGTAAAAGGATGAAGGAAGCTCATCGTTCCTTTATACTTCCTAATATCACCCCTTTTCCCCAACCCTTTGTCATTAGGCGGTGTGCCAACGTTTGTCATTCTGGACTGATCTTGGCATGTATCGCGGATGTCCATGGACGACAGTATTCTCTTACCACCAGATGGACGGTATGGTATACTCGTCTGCTAACATTTTTATATATAAAAAAATACAAAACAAAAAATATAATAATATTTTAACTCATGACCCAGTTCAAACAATGTAACGTCTATCCTTTTTACTTATTTGCCATTTTTTAATGACAGATGAGTAAAATGCCACAACGTTTTTTTACAAAATCATCATAATCCCGTAATTATCCGAAAATGACTTTAAAAATGTTTCAAAAGTAAACAAAACCTTTTCGCTTCGCCGCGAAATGCGAAGACAACTGCGGCAGTAACAATAAATGAAAAAAAAAACATTCTAAATCCCCCATTATACATGATAAAAGCTGTTTTAAACGCTTCCCTCACGCAAACATGCGAAGTGATGACGTTAACTGTTTAAATTACCCTACTAATGGGTAGTAACGGTCTGTGTTGGGATGTGACTAATGAGTTGCCTCATATCGATGTATTAAATTGACTGAAAATGAAACAGTAACTCTATATTCTCATTGTTTGGAGCAGAGCTTGCTTTGTAAGTACCGTATCGTCTAATCGAGCATTCGCATAAACACAAACTCTTTTGCAGACCATTATCGATTTATTCAATAAGCGGTTAGATAACGCCAACCGCAAATATAACTATGTATAACAAACTTATTCATTAAGTTAGAGTTACGAATATATAATTTAAAATCACTGGAATAATTCGTTTACGATCTTAAATAAATTGTGTAATCGTGCTAACACTCCCGTCCTGTCGGAGTAAGTCAGGAGTCACTTAGTAAAGCGATAGTAGGTTTACTGAGGACAGAAGAGGACTCCTTAGAAGCACATGAAGAACGTAGTTCCACCTTTTTATTTATTATCACAAACACAACGCACGCAAAACACTTTGAAGTTTAATAAACCTTTACTATTTAACCACAAAATGCCGTTTACATAATTTTATACAATAATCAAACAAAACTCAAATTTACTTCTCGATTCCCCGCTAAAAATACCTACGACTAGGGTTGCTATTTGCAAAATTATCAAACCCGCACTAAGAGCTCGAATATTCCGAACTTTTGGGCTTAAAACCAGGGCATTTTATCGAATATATGAACTGTGCGAATTACGATTGAAATATTTCACATTGTCAGATAATAAAAAACACGTTTTTCGAAGCACAGATGAAAACGCTCCTGTGCAATTTAGTTGTGAACTAATTACATTTTATAATAAGCACTAATGTGATGAGGAATACCATCGCGAGGAAACCCGTATGGATTTCCTCACGGTGGTTTCACTGGAATTTTTGAAAAATCTTAATTAAGCAGCAACTTAGTGGTACGGGCCGAGGCTTTGAACTCACAATCACACATCCCAACACTAGCAACGGCAATTTGGCCGAGAGTCGCATGCTCGGGTAAGCGAGTGTCCGATTGGCTCTGTGTACCTAATCCTATTACAAATTCTGTGTGTGTGGCTTACTACAAAATCGGGCGTCCGGGGTGATATATCATCCTGCAAGAGTGAATTGTAATAGTCACGCATGAAATAGTCAAAAGTTCAATTAGATAAAAAAAATCAGTCTTATTTACATTTTCAGATTTTTATTGGAAGATAATTTTTTATATAATTTATTTGGACACTGACATAGCCATTGTTCCACACACATAATCTTCTTCTAATATATAAAAATGAATGTTTGTTTGTTTGTCCTCTATGCGTTCCTATACCATTCATCCGATTGCGATGAAACTTTGGTGAGTTGTTGTGCGCACGCCCGCGAAGGTTTCTATATTATTGCATTAAATTGAAGACCACGCGAACGAAGTCGCGGGCAACAGCTAGTAAATAATAAACACAGAATGGTTTTTATCACGTCGTTGTCCAGTCCCATCGAAGTAGGAGTCACCCAGTAAAGTGATAGTAGGTTTACTGAGGACCGAGTTGGACTCCTTGGAAGAACACGAAAAATGCAGTCTCTCGCGTTTATTTAATTATAACGAACATTATGCACTAACACTAGGCACTTTGAAGTCTAATAAACAATCACCATTAAACTACAAATCCCATAATGTATAAGTTTTACATTAATCATACAAAAACTCAACTTAAATTCTCGGGGTCCCGCCGAAAAGTCCTCAGTGGAAATTAATTATTTGGGTAATTCTTAAGACGGTTTGTAAATCGCTGAATAGCTCGGTAGAGAATATACTCGAATTTTTATGTTAGATAACAATTTTGAATAAGTACCCCCCACGTTATTAATATGCAATACGTTATACGTTATTATCGATGCAATTCTGTGCTGGCCGCTCTCGATTGGCCACGCTACTCCTGTCTCCTAGAAAACTACTGTAAAATATACTTCATTTTCCACTTTATTACAATCATTTTATATATTTCAATAGTGAATGAGACTTTCAATTTACTTCGACGTGACTGGACATTGACGAGATGTGTTTTAATTTTTGAATTTAAAAATGGTAATTACGAAGAAAACAACATTGGCACAATGTGCTAATGGCGCTACTGCCATATAAGAAAATAAAGAAAATGACGAATTAAGGTATCGCAACACAAAATAACTTTCAAACCCAATTAAAACCACCCAAATCCGGAATTGGGAGTTGGATCGCTGCAGTCTCGCTTACCTATTTCCAGGAAAAGTGGCTTTTATCGATGCCTAGGAAACTGGGTCGACATTTTAGGCTAACTTGTGACCTCGCTTTGTGATGTTTGGCAATATATTGTGTGTTTGAATTTGTGTGTGGAAATTGCGTTAGTTGAATTTATTTTACCCGTTCGTTAGGATGTAATAGAAATTGCATAGCGAGCGTTTGATTTAGATATAAAATGTTGATCTTTATGTTTATACATATTTTTGTAATTGTTAAGTGATGTTGTTTGTTCATTATTTGTTATACTTGAAGGAATATATCTGTATGAAGGAAACCCTTCATTTTATTATACTCCCTATACTTCGCAATCCTTCTGTTACCTAAATCTCAAAGGCAAGCAGCGTGTTTTTGGCGTATGGACGTTCGTCATTTTTTCCTGATGTAGGAATGGTTCACAGATATCCATATACGGTAGTGTTGGACGGATTTACCATTAGGAAAACTATTTCATATTCTTATGATAAGAAAGAAAAACTATGATTTTGAAACTAATAAAATAAGTAATATGGACCTACCTAGGTAATGTGTATTTCTTCTATTGACTGTGCAAAATTCATTCATTGTTTAAAGTCAAAAGATTAACTTTTTTAAACTCGCGTTTTGTACATATTTCTTATTATAAATCGGGTCTGATCGCGTATAATAAATGTATTTGTTTACCTTTTATTCCTACTCGACGGGTTACACCAGCCGTGGTCACGAGTTCACTGAAAGAGCCAGGGCTAACCGTCCAGGCATAACAAATAATAAACGCCATTAATAAAGGTTACAAATATCTTTATTTTGAGGAGCAGAGTACACGCTGCAATCGAACAGCCGCTGGGTGCGTCGACTGCCCACGTTAATCCTCTCTAAAGAGAGGTAACTCTCTGAGCAGAAGACTACCATGAAATGTACTGTATTTCCCACTTTGTCTTATTTCCCTAATGTAAGCACGTGTTTCGGTAGTGAGTGAGATGTGCCAGAGCCCATTCTCATCTTATCCCTCCCCCGTTTTCCCAACCCTTTCTCCAAATCCATTCCTATATCTCCAAAGGTAGGCAGTGCATCCGAGGTCGTGCCAACGCGACGTTTGTCATTTTGTATTAATGTTGGCATGTATCGTGGATGTCTATGGGCGACAGTATCCACTTACCACGGACTGTACTGTACTGTACGCTCCTCTGCCGCCTACGTCCATAAAAAAAAGAAAAAAAAACATTTACGCGTTCAGAGCCGATTTAGAATATAAAAAGACAAATATTTTTTAGAATATGAGTGGTTTATACACATCCTTCGTATATCTTTGGAAACAACAATGCGATCTCTGGAATGACGTTATTTATTCTTTGTTGCACATTTAATGTTCAAACAGGTAAGAAAGACGTAAATTATATGATTCCCAGAATAGTATCGAACTCCCAAAGGTTTTCTTATATTCTGTTTTTTATTACTCTACTATGATACATTATTGTACCGTAAAAACTCATCGGTCCCCGGCGAACCTGGATCAACACGAGGAGCAATTCGCAATATTTCCTCAGTAATAGAAAAAAAATACAATACTCGTAAATAAAGGTAGGTACCTATGACGTCACGAAATGTTCTAGTTCCAGCATCCTTAAGGGAATCGACTCATATCGTATAAAAGAATGAATCGATTGTCCGTCCATTCCATCTCAGCTCGGGGGATCTCTATCATTTTCTTTATAAAATGCGAAGTACCTATCAGTAATACAGTTCGTATTTAATTTCTAGGTCTTCTATTTATATATTACTAGCTGTACCCGGCAGACGTTGTCCTGCCTGTGTATATTTATTTACCTTTATATATAAAATCACAAATTATTCTGTTTTGCCTATGATATGATTTTTACGATCGGTTGAACGGTATAAAAGTTGATGTGCTGCAGCGCCATTTAGTGGCGAGTTACAACAAAGTGGATAGCATATAAACCTTCTCCGTTAAAAAATACATATATGTGCCAACTTTCATGGTGATCGGTCAAACGGTGTCGAAGTCCATTAATTTCAGATATACCAACATCCATTTTTATATACATAGATTAGCTGTTGTTCGCCACCCGTGAAACTTTAAACAAAAGAAAACATATCAACAATGTCAATAGTCTGAATGGTTAGGTAATATTTTACTGAATTTTTTTAAATTCCCGGGCATGCGTTCTTTACAATGTTTTCCTTCATCACCAAGGTAAAGAATTAAAAAGGCCTAATTTTTTTTATACGGACGAGTATGTATACAGATCACCTGATAGTAAGTGGACACTGTCGTCCATGGACATCCGCGATACATGCCAATGTCAGTCCAAAATGACAAACGTTGGTACGCTCCCGGATGCACTGTCTACCTTCGGAGATATCGGAATGTATTTGGAGAAAGGGTTGGGAAAATGGGTAGGGATAACATAGAATGGGATAGGAATGGGCTCTGGCATATCTCACTCACTACCGAAACACGTATGTATGTTGGAGAAATAATTTAATAAATAATATGCAGTACATACGTTTGAAACCTACGTCTTTTGTGAGGGACGAGTAACGTGGCCAGTAGAATGCGCTCAGAGGCTGTGGAAACTCATTGGCACGTGCCAAGGTTTGAACTCACGACCTGAAATGAGACTCGAGAATAGATACCTCTAGGCCATCATCGCTTTTATTACTCTGTACATTTCATAACAGCAATCCCAAGCGGTTTATTGGTGGAGGGTATTATAGAGGATAGTTTGATGAGGTTTCTCATCCCTGTTACTAGCCGTTTCATTAACAAATATCTGCAGTAATATTTGGGCTAACGTTGACGGGGCGTTGGCGGCACGACGAACTATATGTTCAAATTGTTCAATACTAAACTGGCAAGTAGTGGTAAAGAAGCGTTAAAACCTGAAAACAGAGAAGTAAAAGAAGATAAAATTAAAACGTTGAAAATTTTCCGACGGTTAAACATTTTTCACGAGGAATAATTAAATGGCAGTATCGATTCTCTGAATTGGTTGCAAATTTAAATATGGGTTTGATTTAGGTTCTGTTGTTACAATCCGTTGGCTGTAAACTGGCAAATAGTGGTTAATAAATATCAAGAATTTGACAATAGAGAAAGTAGTTAAAGAAGATAAAATTAAAAACTTTGAAAATCCTCTGACGGTGAAACATTTTTTAAAGAGATGAATGATCACTTTTTACAAGGAATAATTAAATGGCAGTATCGATTTTCTGAATTGGTATCAAATAGATGGTAGCAAATTTAAAGGTGGGTTCGATTCAGGTTTCCATGTAACAATCTGTTGGCTTGGTAATGATTCTTAGTAATTTAAAAGCACTTACTTCAGTTATTCAATAATGGGTTGTTTTATCGATCGTGGTTCGCTGCCCATTTAGTATTTTTTACTGCTCGTTTATATACAAGTTTTTTTTACACACGATCATTAATTACATTCATTCATTAAGCTCGAGGATGATGACATATTAAATTCAATCATTACAAATTCTCTAAAGAGCTGATTTACTTTTTTATTTTTCTCTTTTTAAGGTTTTATTTAACTAGAAATTTATAAACTTTAAGGGTATTTAAAAGAATATATCTTATGTCAATATTTTTGTTTCAGAGAAAACTGGTATGTATCTACACAAATAAACCCACGAACATACAAACACACATTATGTTACCCCATAACATCGATTTGAGAATACATACTGGATATGTTATACAAGCACTATAGTACAGGCATGTTAGAGTCTAATAGTGTTCTATGTTCAGTAGCTCTCGAATATATTTAATTATTCTTCACATGTGTTTTGAAAATGAAACATTCTTATTATGTAGTAGTTAAGTTTCAAATTTGACTTGTTTCCAACCAGGTTTCCTTGATAAGAACGTATGATGTATCATCTAGTATATTCCCATATCGATGCCTCATACACATATACCATCTACGTTCCGTAGTGTGTAAAAACTTGAAATTTGAGAATTGTTCCCCGGCAACACCGTTTTAATATGACCATTATAAAATGTTTGTTTGTTCTCAAGCCGAAAATTTTATCAAACCGTTTCCTTATCGAACTCCAGTATCAATACACCGAATATAATTGAGGCCATAGAAAATAAACATTATCTACCAGATATATATCGCACCTCGAAAATCCGTCCCTAGTAACACAAGGGAAAGGTCAGGGCACTTTTATCACATCCTGACACAATTATGTTCGATTCACGTCTCGATCTCGAGTGCTCACTTACGTCTCATATTGAGGCGTGAGTGCCATTGCTTCAATAGAAATGTCATCCTCGTACGACAGTTTTGTATCCGAGAACGGAACATATTTCAGGGATGGAACATTTTTTAGCATTACTTAGCCTGTAAATATTTTTCTAATATATATTGTAAATTTACTCGTGTCGGCCGGCTATAAAGTAGTACCCCCCCCCCCCCACACCTCTTCCCGTGGGTGTTGTAAAAGGAGACTACGGGATAACGAAGAGGCTGCCATAATCCCTGAGGAACTACACCACTTCTAAAAGAGTGAACTCAAAAACTCGCTTGACCAGCGTAGCGTTCTAAGGCCATAAACTCCTCATGCGCACGATAATGTGCATTAGGAGGTCCATGTCCAGCAGTGGATACAGCAAGGGCTGGTGGCATTGCATTGCTCTTGAAGTAAAATATTTAAATGACAGAAATAAATTGTGTCAGTCGTAACTATTTCTTAAATCGCTATATTTTTAACGAGATTTTTAACCCTGGCTTCAATTCCGTGGCATAATTATTTTATAGATAACCTAAACACAGTCTCTGTCAATGAGTATCAGTTTAGATACCTAAAAGTGGAATAATTGTAAAAGTGAGAGAGAAAGAAAACTTTTAATATCAATCCAGTTGTTTTTCTGTAGGAAGTCTCTACGGTTAACATTTGACTCATTTTTCTCTTATTACATTTTATTAAAGAGGTTAAATAATTTAAACGGTTTAATAGAAATACATCGCGGCACGACAGCTTTGTATCGAAGAAAATATTTTGGTAATTAATTATTTTAAGATTAGAATTTCCTTATTTCATTTCTTTACATTAGTAACATCTACCATAAGCCACTTTTACATTTTGAAATAGTTATGTGTATAAATCTTGACAATTTCCTTTACCTGTACTTATACAAACGGAGTTCATTCCTTTCTAGAATTTCGTAAAATGGAATATCTTTCAAATCCTAGTACTAGATTCGATACTCAATTTTATGTCTCATAGGAATGTCATCGAGATATAACAGTCTTGTACTAAAGAAGTATGACACAGATCTTCTTACCCTAGTTTTACGAGTATAACACTACAGGGGCTTTTCAACACAGACAGAGAAATGTGCCTTTGTTTGTTTCCAAAGATTAAACGGTTGGATGATTTTTTAAAGTGAAACTCAGGATTCGCTCCTACACCGAGTGGAAGGCATTATGCAAATTTAGGATTACGGAAAAATAGGACACCATGTTTGTATTCTCCATGTGATCCGAGTGGATTTTGCTGTTTACAAGGTTAGCTAAATCAGCTTTCAATATAAAAGGGACGTGCTGTTTGAGTTTTGGCGAAAAATACAAAAATAAGTCATATTTGTGTTTATTGAAATAAGAGACAAATGGGAATTCTCTTCGGCGTTTTTAGCTTTGACTGATATTACTGGATTTCCTTCTACTGGAAAAGAATTTGCTCAAAATTATAAAGGAATTTAATTAAAATTGAAATAAATACACCAAATGCTCTATAATAAAATCTCACACTCATGCAATCACATTATGGTTATAAATTTAAATTTCTTCTGTCATTGTCCATAGCTTTAAGTTAGCCATATATATATATATATATATATATATATATTGCTATGATTGTATAGAAGAAAATTAAATTCCGAAAATCCGAAAGTGAACGCAGCCGCCACTGAAGATGTCAACCGCAGTTGTTGACGAAACGTTTGGAAGAAAGAGAAGAGTTCCAGAAGACCTCGGCCAAGTAGCCCGGAAGATTCAATTAATATAGTCCTCTCCTGTCCTCAGTAAATCTACTATTGATCTACTGAGCAACTCCTGAATTATTACGACGGCATTGAACATTGAACTGTGCCCTCCTGTGGGAGGTTACAGGTCAAGCCTATAAGGAATAAAAAAAATGCGTAGTCAATTCTTGAATGTTGTCAATATTATGAATAATTGAGTTCCGGTGTTTACTAATTTAATTAATAAATACATTTTGCCATTTACTTTTTCATAGGACTTTCTTTCAAATCAAAGAGAAAAATTTAAAGACAATTATTAGTTTGGCAATAATTAAATAATGAGCAACTTGTAAGGACGCTTTTAAACAAACAAAGAAAGAAAATTATGTATCGAAATAAGATACAGTTGATGATTTGCCCATTAAGGTATACTCGTACATAATTCATTTTGATTTACACAATCTTCTCAGCTTATGAAACACTATGAATGCTTATGAAATGGTTGGGTCTGTATATTGACATATACAACTCGATTGCTGTACATAACTATTCTTTACAACGCTCAACCATAGGTATCGATGCAATGTACTCGCACTTCTTTGACAACGAGGCGTCACGTACGATGAGGTATAAACATTTGGGATTTTCGTTATTTTCACACATTTTTGTCTATTTAAACGACTACATATTTATTGCACCATTGAGTCATAAATAAGGTAAATAATCGCATTAGGACCCATTTAAATATACGATATAAATATATACGATGAGGTACTTATACAAATTAATTACATCAAGTAACTAAATGTTGTGGAAAGCATTACCCCTGCGGTTTTCCACTACGCTACTTAACAGCATTTGAAATATAATTACCCCTGGAGTTTATGAATAAATACGACAAATGATAATATCGAGGCTGAAAGCGAGCGCATCCGTGAAATTCAACGTGTCGGACGTCGGTGCTTTTACTGGTGTTAAAAATCTTTTACAGCCGCTTAGTCCATGCGAGGGAAGCCGCGGGATCACAGCCAGTTTTTTTTTAATAAATTATATTATTCTAAGTTATTTCCCTGTATCTACCGGAGAAAAACGATAGGTGACGTAAGAACTTGGAGTGCCGATTATTATGATAACGTATCGATTTGCCGTAACTTAAAAGAACCCTTTTCTGCGAATTTTTCACGACGCTCCGAGAGTAGATATATGAGACAGGCTGATTCGCCCGCAGGTGACTGATAAGTCAGAAACGTGCTTCGGCATAAATCGTGGCTTTCCGTCGTGATCGGCATAACGTTACATGTACTGCAAACCTGTTTAGGTGGATTAAAAAAAAATTGGGGATTTGAAATATCTAAAAAAGACACCTTTATTAGTGGGATGAAACAGAGATACTTGGTTATGCATACGTCTTCTATTTATTAGTTCTTATATTATGCACTAGCGATCCGCCCTCACTTCGCTTCGGTTTATTAAATTTAAAACGATCGGAATAAGATATTTTCCTGCGGTAAAATGGAGCCTATATTTTAAGTTAGACCTCTAGCAATACATCGGTGAAAACTGCATTCAATTCCATGCAGTAGTTTTTGCGTGATGCGTGTACAAACATACAGACAGACAGACAGACAAAATTTCTAAAAACTGTTGTTTTGGCTTCTGTTGCTCCATATTAAAGACCATATAAAGACCCCCCATATTAGTTTTTTTTTCAATATCTATAATGTACAGACATCGGCCTGTTACAATTTTATTATATGTATAGATGTATGTTGTGTTTGTATGTATTTATATATTGTATGCATCTCAAGTAATTGTATATATACCTATACAATGATTTATTTCCGTTATGTGTTGCATCATCTAGCTTTATTTGTTACCTACTTTCTCATTACCACCTAATTTTATTTTTATTTTATAGAAAAGAAGGCGGCAGACGAGCATACAGTCCACCTGATGGTAAGTGGATACTGTCGTTCATAGACATCCACGATACATGCCAACATCAGTCCAGAATGACATACGTAGGCAAGTTCCCGGAAGCGCTGCCTACTTTTGCAGATTAAGGAACGGATTGGGAAAACGGGGAGAGAGAGGATGGGATGGGAATGGGCTCTGGCATATCTCACTCACTACCGAAACACATACGTACATTGGGGAAATATGATGAAGTGGGAAATGCAGTACATTTCAAGGTAGTTTTCAGTGAGAGAGGGGTAACGTGGCCAGTCGAGTGCGCCCAGCGGCTGTGGGATGCACTCTCCCCCTACCAAAATTTGCCTCGAGAGAACTTTTTAACGGTAAGTATACTTACCGCCTATTGTACAGCCTATTGTACTTTTTATGTTACTTACCTAAATTATCGTGTTGCAACAATGTTGTACAATAAAAAAGATTATCTACTTTTTGGCGAGAACTCGAGAAGTGAAATAGAGTTTTTGTTTGATTAATGTAAAAATTGTGTATTAGGCGTTTTGTGGTTTAATAGTGGTTAGTTTACTAAACTTCAAAGCGTATTTCGTGCGTGGTGTTTGTGATAATCAAATAAAAGCGTGGGACTGCGTTTTTCGTGTGCTTCCAATTACCAAGGAGTCTTCTTCCGTCCTCAATAAACATATTATCACTTTACTGAGCGACATACTCCCACTTGAAATTGTTTATTACGAAGAAAACTTGACGCTGAAAGAGACAGATAGAAAAAAGAGTATTTCTATCTGTCTCTTTCTGTTAAAATAATAATTTATATACCTACGTTACAGTGCTGCGTACTTTGTGCTCACTATCTTGTTAAAGCGTGATCCTGCGTTTATATGGACGGAGAATGCGGCTTATGTTATGAATATCGATCAACTAAAATACATAGATGGATAAAACATGCCGGAACAAGAATGATGCAGTGATATAAATATAATGCGACAGTCACGACAGATGAGTAGTAATAATTACGTTTTTAAGTCTTTCCTTTATTATTAATTCCTTAAAATCAATTGCGCAAACACATTTATCGCGATTTTTTTTATTAGCTTATGTTTGTGACTCACTGTTGAGCAAAGGCCTCCCCTCTTTTATGCCAGACCGCAAAGTCCTGTGGTATGCATCTGAGTCGGCCCGCCATCTCCTCCTCGGTCTACCTCTACGACGGTGTCCATTTTATGGTATCTTTCGTGTTTAGGTACTGACACGTCAGTTCTAGGTACTGACCTTCCAGGTATTGACTGACTAAGTCCAGTCCCATTTCAGTTTACCGCGAAAATTAATACTATATTTTGGTTCAAAGGTATTTGGCCTTTGAATGTACCCTATTTACTCAGTTCATAACTATTGACGCGTACTTAGTAAATTGAACTTTTAATCAGTTGATAGTTTGATTGCAATTTTAAAGTTCTTATAACCCATTGAATGACTAGAATACTTTATACTATTTTTGTATGCACTATATTAATCAAAATATTAATTATATTGAAATAAGTAATCCTATGTTGCAGAACACTCGCATATTATTTCAAACGTGATTAACAAGATTTTATAATAATATCTCTCCACACACTCATGTTTGCGAGTATTTTGCAGGGCACCGCAGAGCGTTCATCTCGCATATTACGTGCCTGCCACATCTTGCGCTACCTTAATATGTCTCTCACGTTCATAATTCCCTTCATTCCTATTCGTTGGTTCCTTCTTACTGCAGGCACGCTCACCGCAGATTTTATGTTTATATTTTCTGAAATGAGCTTCAATATTAAATGTTTTTCTATATTTGGCTTTTATGTGACACAAAGACTGTTTTCAATAAATAATTAAAAGAGGTGACTTGACATATTTCAAAAACACGGCTTTAGACAGCTCTGAGCACAATATCATTGACGAATTTCAAATGCTTATAATAGTGTTCCAGGGAATTGACACGATAAAATAAACAATATTGAGTTTCTATGTAACAAAAGTAACGTTTATTGTTTTTTGACATTGAATTATTTACAATAATGGTGGGTTTAGCATAGTATTATAAAATAAAAATTCTACCTGTAACAAAAGAAACGACATTAAAGTCTATTCTTCAATTAATGTCAATCCATACATAGATTGACATAGATAGATGCATAGATCCATCCATACATATACATCGATATACAAGATCGATAACCTTGTATATGGACCGCGCCCGGAATGCGCGGCAAATTCAAATTGAAGAAATAGATTTTCTTTACATACATATCTTGATATTTAGCTACTTACACTAGTTCTTCATTTATCTTCTAGATTTGTTCCATTTATTTACTTCGCTACCAGTTCATGTCCTGCATAGCCCAAAGTTTGACTGGGAGATAATGCTGTAAGGCGGACTTAATTGTACGCCTTTTGTAATAATTTACAAAGAAGAGTCAATAAATATGCAGATTTATTAGAAATAATAATTATTGGACGCTTGTTTGTATGTACCTACGTCTTTTCTTCATTAAAATTCGTACATTAAACTTTTTTTTCGGTTTTTTATTTAACTGATTTCTAACAGCAATCGCTCTTCGAAATCCAACCGAGTCGAATCTAGTTCCCCATTCAGTTTAATCGAAGTTCAGGGAAATTCTCCTCCTTCTAAATACCTGTTTTCATTGTGCTTAATGACGGAGACTAGTGTTGTACAAATGAGCGCTCAGCTTGGAGCGCGAGCGCTGAGAGCGCGCTTAAATTTAGCGCGTTTTTGTAAAACGCGGCACTCGTTTTACAAACTCGTAAACGTGCACTCGAGCGTTTTAACGTCGACTCGAAGGTTAAAAAAACATTCTGACAATTTTTTTTGGAGGAAGTGGAATGTTTGTATGAGAAACATTAACGTTTGTACTTGTTAGAATAATATCCCATGCAAAAGTATTTTCAATCAATCCCTCTCGTCTGAACTGCTCGTTTGATTTCTTTATTTTTCTCTTAGACCGTTAAAAGTTTTTTAGTTTACGGAACCGATTTGTTTACAACCTAAAAATTAAAACATATTCAGACGCTTTCACGTTTTAATTTATCCGTTTCAGAGAATTATTAAATCCTTATGTCATATACAATTTAATTTTAAACATTAATTCCTTGATGCTAATTCTTAATCCGGATCATGGCGGCAGGGTGTACAACAGATGTCCAGAAAATTTAATTTAATATAATCCTCGTTTCACTTTCTTTTAATATTATATCAAGGACGACTCGAATCTTATCCCTCAAGACAATTCGATGTAAATTCAATTTAATATAAGCCGACTTTCTGCATGGAATTTTGGAATATTATTCAAGGCGCAGACAGTTTGAATTGCAAAATTTTTAATTAACGTAGGCCTAGCGTCCCCAGAATTTGCGAGCTCTTCATCTTTAAACATATGGGAAGTTCTGCGCTTGATAAAGTGACAATTTGGTAGTTCGTGATCAAAGTCTAATCAGTCTATACAAACCCAGCCCGTTAGTAGTCCACTGCTGGACATGAACAAGGTCTGGACTTCTCATTCACATTAGGTTATGCATGAGAAATGCATGGGCTCACATATCGGCTTTGATTTTGATATCAAATTTGATAATAGGTATCTATAAGTCTACTACAATTAAAAATACATAAAATGTAGAAAACGCTGGCGAGTTACAAATTTATCGCAAAAATCTAATTGACTTGGAAGTGTGTCGCAGGTAAAGAAATATCTACCATCTATCATACCATCTGCGTCTGAACTTTTAATATCAATACAAACGTATTGATCTCAAAGATCAATACGATGAAACGATAAACGATCACAAACGTAATCAAGTTACTAAAGTAACATATTATTCAGTGAACGTAATATATGTTTTATGAGTTATAAATTATGATTTCGAAATGTTAAACATACATACACGTTTGCAACGATTTATTAAAGTCGTTACAAACACAAATATGTACATGTCAGTACCTAAAAAAACACGAGAACATCCGACTTCGCCATATTTTTAACCCTGAACAAATTGGTCCCTTCCTAAACAAGAAGGCAAACAAAGTTGTCCGTGTATAAATCAGACATAGCATGTAACCGCGGAAACTTCCCGCCGCTTGCTCATGACAAGACAGCCTGAGGGTTCCACTGCTTCAACTTTTGAACGGGGAATTTATCTTTCTCTTTGAAAACCTACATCCGATTTTGCGGTTTCTTGCATTTGCGCTTTTACTCCGCCACGGTAAACTACCGCAATCTTGGACAAGGAATTAGTGTATGTCTTAGATACAGATAGGCGACGCAAGATTGTGAAATTGTATGGACTCAAGCGTATCACTTATTTTGATTCTACGATTATGTCACGAGTAAATTTTGTATCTACGACTAAGTCAATAGTCAATTTTGTATCTACGACTAAATCCCGAGTCAATTTTGTATCTACGACTAGGTCACGAGTTTTAAAGATGGGAAACCACTCGATGAAACGAAACATCTCTCTTGACGCTGCTCATCTTCTGACGAATTTTCACAATTAGGCAGCTCAATTAGGCACCGATTTCGGGACAAGCAGCGATAGACAGCTTGCGTTATATATCCCTCTATATTTGTGGTGTATGTATACATTCGGTTTTGTGGTTCCATGTAATTGCTTTTTTTCCGTCACTATAAACCTATAAATATAAACCTATCACTATAAATAGCGAGACGCACGTGATCTCCGTGACCCATCGATGTATCATTAACTCTAGCCCGTGCTCCAGCCGTTACACGTGTGGGTGTTAAAAAAGCGACGTTCACTGAAATATAAGCGCCCTCGATAGAATTTATGATTTCAATTTAGCTCGCGCAATACGGTGAACTTGTTTTGGTAGGTGTACTAAGAATTGAATGATCTGTATTTAGACCGGAATGGTAAACTGCTACATTTCTGACATACGTGTAGCATTGTATACAACCATTTAAGAGGGGAAGGGTGCAAGCTGCAATAGATACTGGACGTGCCGACTGCTCCAACTGACTGATTTCTGGTCACGGAAATGTGCCATAAAATGTTTTTCGGGAGCGAGTGCGATACACCATAACCCATTTCCCATTCCATTAAGTGAGGAGTATAATGGTATAAGAGAGGTCTTTCATTTCATTGCTTTATCATCTCATTCCTCCTTTTTCCATACAGTAGAAAGTACCTATACTTAACAGAATGGGAGTATTAACAGTTAACACACTATACTCTTTATTCCACCGTAGCCAGCACTTTAATCGTCCTTGCTGAATGTGGACCTCTTCATACACATTATCTTGTGTATGAAGGATGTATGGTGTTACAACGACACGCTGATTAAACGGGTTGACAAGTCCACTCGTTTAGAGGTGATGTAGTTACTCAGAATTTGTGGTAGTGGCTTTGTTATCACTTAGTCGCCTTTCACGACACCCAACGGTGGTGCTATTCTGAAGCCCACGACATCACACGCCTTGGACATATGCTTTAAATTGTAATTATTGATGTGTTATGTTTGAGAGCAGTGCTAGCCTAGGGGTTTCTATTCTCTGCTCTCATTTGTGAGGTTGTGAGTTCAAATCGTTGGATTGTACCAGATTCAACTTAAGTACGGTTATCACTACTCCGGCGGTGGAGGAAAACAAATCAAAAACAAACAAATAGTGAGCAAACTCACATGTTCCCCCAACTTATTGAAATTAGAAAAAAGCGTCAACAATCGTGAGTACGTTTTCAAACATCCCTATTACGTTGTCTCGTAATGACCTATGTCATTTGTATTGTACAAATATCAAAGCTAACCAATCCCCATATCGCGTGATTAGGCCTAAATGAAAGCAATTTTCTAGAACAAAACGAGCCCAGCGCCTACAAATATTATGTTGGAACAAATGTCAAGCGTTTCGGAAGCGCTAATGTAAACACTGAACGGGGCGCGGATTACTCCACGTTAATTTTTGATTAAGCCCGAATCCTATGTAGGCCTCATTCATGAAATATAAAGGTCAGATGAAAGAGTACTCACTTCTCGTAATAAGCTTAAAGTGAACGAAAGTCGACTTTTCCCTTGCCTACTCCGGGTTTTTCAGAAAATGTCTCAGTACACGAATACTCTGTGGAGTTGTTTGACGCGGCAGCCTTATTTTAAATAAGAAGTAATAACTTACTTTAAGGTAGAATTTCCACTGATTTTTTTTTTTAAATTTGCTAAAATAATTGAACGATGATTAAAATTTGAGGTACAATATTATGCGAAAAAATCTTAAGGCTTACAAATGCTATAAAACTGCAATAAGATATGTTTTTTTTATAAAATAAATCCAACAAGAAACAAAGAAATATTTAACATTTGAGATTTTCATCTTTTCCACTTATCTATTATGGCGAGGCGTGCGTTTACCTCATTTATTTCATCCGACTATGGTTGCACCAACCATGGTTAGCTCATGACCGTGGTTTGGTGCAACCCAACCAAAACTTCGAGTAAAATAAATAAGTTAAAAATACGCGTTGAGACTCGTTTAAACAGATGAATAAATATTTATTGAACCAGATGCATAAAGCACACAAATGCCTGAGACAAGCATGCGGTGTTGATTGTTAGCTATAGCCCTGGTGACGTACACACGTAAGTGGGATGTACCTACTTGTATCAGCCTTTTAATATCTCACTGCAGGGCACAGGCCTCCCCTAGTACATAAATCACTTGTGGTTCAGACCGTAATCCACCACGCGGGCCCAGTGCAGATTTGTAGATACACATACATACTCCAGACTTTTTTTATTATTGGAGCATGCGTGTTTCCTCATGATATTTTCGTCTCATCGCGGAACTAGTGACAGTTCTTAAAAGTCCGTACTTAAATAGAAACTCAGTTTTACTTGCAGAGGATTTCATCTCACGATCACATGAATGTGAGTGGAATACCTATAGATACCCTAGGCTATCACCGCTCTCAATGTACATCTATATAAATAAAAAATGGTAAACGTTCGTTTGTTCAATATCTTAAATCTCCGAAAGTTCTTCACCGATTGCTTTGAAATTTTGACACAACGTTGCATCCGAATACGCGCGTGTTTTTATATACCTATCACAGAGTAAAAACATGCTTATTACCCAAAAACAGGGTAAGCGCCATCTGTTGGGCAGCCACAGCAACGCGTGGCCGGGCGCAACTAGTATTGTAATAAAATGAAAAGAATAAAAAAAAACATAGACATTATAATATTAATATAGTAATTAAATATTTATTTGAAATAATAATATCTACAGAGAGTATTATATTTATACTGAATATGAAGTATAAAATAATTGCGGGGGTTGGGGAATAGACAGTATAATGAAAGACGATTTTTTTATCATCCCACGACAATTTCCATGGTTATTACTTCATTGATTTGATTTAATTGAGAAAAGGGTAGTTATAATGGAAAATTTCTATGGGATAAAAAGAAGTTGGATAAGAGGGATGAGATTTCCCATTACTATTTAGTAATAGAAGGAGATTTCCTTCATCCCAGAATACTTTCTACTTATTGGAATTTAATTAAATTCGGTGCAAATTTTTGAAGATATAACCCGCTGAAATTATACATTTTAAGCGGCAGGCTTGTCACTCCTACGTCCCAAGATTTTGACACATCTCGGAATCTCATAGAAACAAACTTAAACTTGCTGTCACGTCTAAGTGTGATGAAGTTTCGTAGCAGGTCCCCTTAATGTCAATCAACTGTCACGCTTACGAGGTCCATAAATTTAGTACTGAGTCTAACAACCGCGATAATGTCAGCCTTTCGATTAATGAACATTATTATTAAACTCTTAAGTCCTTACTGTAATGTAATCCTTTAAATGCTCAAAGTATTTAAAGGTACAAATATCTTAGACCTACATTACCTACCTACCTACATTTAGTAGGTGAAGTGTTGGCCAATAGAGCGTTCGCATAAATACAAACTCTTTTGCAGTTCATTATCATTTTATTCATTCAGTTAGATTAACGAAAATGAACTTTAACATCACAATAATAACTTGTTTAAAAACTCAAAAATAGCTTGTAATCGTGCGTACGGTTGGTTGGTCAGCATGCCTCTGGCGAACTCGGCTATTTTTAAGCTATAGACAGACTGAGGTTCATTGAAATTCGTCATTAATGTACTTCAGAAATCAATATTATATATAACAAATAAAAGATAATAAAATTGTAACAAAGCTGTAAAAGTTGTGTGTCGCCAAAAGTGTTGGGTGGATCATGAGTGTTGGGTCGATCATGAGTGTTGGGTCGATCATGAGTGGTGGGTCGATCATGAGTGGTGGGTCGATCATGAGTGGTGGGTCGATCATGAGTGGTGGGTCGATCATGAGTGGTGGGTCGATCATGAGTGGTGGGTCGATCATGAGTGGTGGGTCGATCATGAGTGGTGGGTCGATCATGAGTGGTGGGTCGATCATGAGTGGTGGGTCGATCATGAGTGGTGGGTCGATCATGAGTGGTGGGTCGATCATGAGTGGGATTGTATTGAATTTAATACTGGCCGGATTTTACTGCAATCGCAAAAATGGGGAGAAAAATTAGGGATAATATATGGGGCGGTATATTAGTTGAAACCTCAATTAACTGCCGTAGCCGGACAATAGTGAAGCGTCACTGACCTGAAAGCTATCTTCCGGTACTCCGAGGTACGAGGTCTTCTGCCGGCGCCGGCTCTTGTCTGCCTTGCGATGAGCACATGCATAGATACTAACACAACACGCAACAAGGAATCCAGCGAAGAAATCAGCGGAAAATTCAAAAGAAATACCTATTAAATTGATAGGTGATTTATTACTCACTGAGCGGTAGGATATTTATTAGCGTATATGGACAAACGTCTCGTCCCGCTGTCTATTGAAATGCGCATCACGTGTAATCCACTGGACGGATTTTAATGACTTTTTATTCAGATCAATTATAAAGTTCCTACGGGAATTAACCCGGTTAGCTTAAAGTCTACGCTCACAAAGTTGTGAACACAGCTAGAGTGTAATATCATTTACCAATTAGAAATCATTTTAGAAGTTTAAGGAATGTTTAGTTTTAGTTTTTAATGTTTCTGATAATCATACTAATAATATTATAAAGAGGAAAGATTTGTATTTTTGTATTTTTGTATGTTTGTAACGAATAAACTCAAAAACTACTGGACCGATTTCAAAGATTCTTTCACCATTAGAATGCTACATTATCCCTGAGTAACATAGGCTATATTTATTACTAGAAAAAATTAGGAATCCCTCAAAATAAAATGGCTATATTTTATTTTGAAATTTTGAAAAAAAATATTATTAACAGAAGCGAAGAGAGGGCGTGTCGCTAGTGTCTTATACAGTGTTACGAACAACGCAAGTGACCTTGAACTAAATAATTTTAATTTGAACTCTAGGTGCCATTTTAATTTGGACTGTTTTTCATCATGACTCGTTAGTAATTATAATAGTATTTTTATGAATAGCTAACTTTATACGGCTCTTTGTGACTTAAAAATTGGTGTAGCCGCTTTCTTACCTCTTAGTCGCCTCTTACGACACTCACAGGAAGAGATGGGGTGGCGATATCCTAAACCTGGAGATCATTGTATCATCTACACGGCCAAACATCATTGTAAACTAAATTTGTTATAAACCTACCCCTTGTCATATGATTATTTTTATCATTCTCTATATATGTATTATTCGTCGATCGTAGCTGACTGCGCACTTATCAATGCTGCAGTCGAATACCAATCAAAATAAAGATTGATAAAAAACACTACAGCTGGAATTCGGCTGTCAACAACAGTAACATAACATAACGTAACATAACAGCAGCATGTGTTGAAACTGTTCCAACAAAAATGGATTTTGTGCGTTTGTAAAAAAAGATTACGGCATGCACCAATAGGAATTATAGTATTTCGGTATTTTCTGTGTAAAAAGTTTAAGAATTGTAATGTTGAAACTACTAAATTGATTTGATTCATCTATGAACTTAATTTTAACGTACGAATTTTACTATAAATATTTTTTTTTGGCGATAATGGTACATGTAACTAGACCGAAAATTCCGCTTCATTAAATAAATAAAAACTGCCAAAAATCAAATTTCACACGTTATTACGGACGTTGACCGTGTGGCCTGCTTTAGATTGGCTTTTCCGGCTTTAGATTGGCACCACGCCACCTCTCCCCGTGGATGTTGTAAAAGGTGACTAAGGGATAACAAAGCCGCTACCACAAGCCCCGAGAAAGTACACCACCTCTGATAGAGTGGACTCGCCAACCCACTTGGCTAGTGTGGCGTTTTAATGTCATACATTTCTCGTGCACCAGGCAATGTGCATGAGGAGACCCATGCCCAGCAGTGGATGATAAAAAGGCTGGTTACAATATTACGGGTGTTAAAATTGCAAAAATGTTGGTAATTTCTCTATAATCTTTCTATACATAAGAAAAAGAATCTTGTTGGTGTATTTGAATACACGGCAAATACCGTTCCTTTAAACTAACGTTAGTGTAAAAATCTTTTCAGACTTTTGTGACTGGAATTAGGACGAAGGTTGACACACATCTATCCCCGAAGGGCTCACCGGAGGAAAAAAGAAACTTGTAAAAGGGCAAGCATAATATGACGTGAGAAAGACAAGATATTTTATTTTTGCCTTGCGGCTGCCCTGCGGCTTCAGTTATTCTTTATTTAGCTGATGAGACAGTAAAATAGTTGAATAATTAATATTCGTGGAAATGGTTAAAATATGCTTTAAAATTCTACACTTTGGTCTTATTAAATAAAGTTCTCTATGTTTATTTTGCAATTTATACATAATTTTGTTACTGTGAATCTCCGAAATGATAATCATCCACACACAGAACCTCCACATTTGAACCTCCGGGGTCCAGAATTCTATCATTTGAACAATGATTTGTCATAATACAGATTTACGTTCTTATCCTTACTAAATTATATAACTTACTAATATGACTGACTGGTCACTTTATATGAACACTTTGATAATGATGACTTTGCTTTTTAGTTGATTGCAGTACTATCGTGATAGATCCAGCTCGGGCAAAACATCGAGAAAAGTAAAACGTAAAGAAGAAACTTAAATTGAACGCATATTAGACTCCATTTACAATATTAAATCTTGTAATTCGTCCAGTCCAGTACGTTACAATATGGAGCTGTATTTAATTAAGACAGGTTACTGATACTGAGAAGTGTCTTATTGTTCACACAATAACAATCTTAATCCTATTTTCTCTAGACTAGACATTTTGATGTTAACGTTCTTGAACGGACTAAAATTGAAAAGGCTAACACTTTTCTTTGAGGGGTGTAACGCAATTTGTTGTAAAAGATCCAAGGTCAGGTTAAATTGGGGTCTGCAATGTTTGACGTTAAGCCCTCTGCTCACGGTCGGATGTTTTGTAAATTACAAATTGTAATGAAAAACTTTTCAATTCAGTTTTTGGATTTAAAATTAATTTCCACAGCGTACCATCAGCGTACCACCATCAGACTGCTATATATAGGCCTCTCTCGCAGTGTGCCACCACACACGATCTTCGGCTCTTTTCGTCCACCACGGGTGTACTTCTTCAAGTCGTGGGCTTACCTGGCCGGAGGGCGGCCTAGACTGTACTTCTCTGTATTTTCGAGGACTCATCTGCATCAACGGTCTTGCGGGAAATATGACCTGACGAATATGAAATTGGTCAAACTAAATATAATTTGTAAGCATCATGGTATGCAATATGTACATAAGAGTATACATATGAGTATAATCGCATATTGTAGTATCCATACCATAATTACCCATTAAAAACCGTCAAAAGTCGACTAGGTGACCACGACGATGTGGCAACTTGTTTTTTTTTGGGGTAATGATAGCTTTTGCATCATAGATGAAGGAACGATATATTTTTTTTCGATTCAAATGAGGTAGGGGTAAATTTAGCTCGATACTACACAACAAGTAATTCAGTACCTTCGATCGGTTTAGTTGTGTTTGTGTAGCCAGCCTTACAGCAAGGGTTGTGAACATTCCGATCACGTGCGTGTCTAACCGTGACTCGTAACGAGGATCGCGATACTAATGGCTAACGAAAAAGCGCAAAGGTATCTGTTACGTTTAATGTTAACAGTCACATAGGAGTACATTGATTCGATTAGGCAGTACTAATCTTGACTAGTAATATGTGACAATGTCTGAGGAAAGGGACCCTATTGCCGTCTCTAGTTTCTCAAACATTGAGAATTTTCTGAAATTAAGAAAAATAAGTTATATTTTGTTTAATCTTGTATTTTCTTTTTTTAGGTGGATGGTTGACGAGCAGTTGGGCCACATGATGGTAAGTGATTACCGCTACCCATGGACACCTGCAACATCAGGTGGCTTGCGGGTGCGCGCCGACCTTACAGAATTCTATTCACAGCTTTCTTGAAGGGCCCTATGTCCCTTGAAGGGACATTGGGCTTAGTGATCTTTGGGCTTAGTCTGATGATATCTTTAGGAAGAGGCTAGCAAAATAATAGGTAGTTGGAAAAGTTCGCGGCCTTTTTAAACGTATGACTTTACCGTGCTATATTTCTGGCAACACTGATCACTGGCGGGAAAGTCACATACCGTTTGACAGCTGACTTTTTTGTAATGGCGGCAGATTGAAATTACAAGTTAAGAGTTTTATCTTTTCATATTTATTAACAATTTTAAAATGGAAGTTAATAAGAAGACAATTAGATATGTTTTACAATTTTTTTCGGAAAAGTTCGGAAATGTTGAATGCTTCTAGGGCTCAAAAGGATATTTGTGATGTTCACGGAGTAGATTCAGGTCTGGTAATTTTGATGTGAATGATGTTCCTCGCTGTGGTCATCCTATTAAGGTAAATGTTGATGTAATCATTGAAAAAATTGAAGCAGATCGACATATAAGCAGTCATCAAATTTCCAAAGAGCTTAACATTCACCACTCAACCAGTTTTGGATTACCCCCTAAACTGATTTTTGTGAAAAACTATGTTGCTTGGTGAATAGAATTTCCATATTCGATATGTTGCTAAAACGAAATGAAATCGATCCATTTCTGAAGAGATTGGTAACAGGCGATGAGAACTGGATCACCTACGGATAACAATGTTCGAAAACGATCTTGATCTAAGCGAGGTGAGCCCTCACAAATAGTCCTAAAGACAGGCCTCACACCGAACAAAGTCATGTTATGGGTATGGTGGGACTGGAAAGGCATTGTGTATTACCAGCTTTTGCCACATGGACAAACGATTAATATTGATGTCTACTGTCAACAATTATTAAAATTGAAACAAGCAGTAACTACCACAACTATAGCACAACAACAAAGAACTACAGCAGTAAACTACTATTGTTACAATATTAATAAATATGAATCGTGAGTAACCTGTGTAGGTAAATATGAATTATAACGTAAAACACATGATAAAACATATTATTTACCTTTGCAATTTCGACTTCGTACTGTGAAAATTCCAGCAACACAGGAGCGTGTGTTTTCAATATTTCATCGATTCCGAATTGTTCCAATAACTTGCGTCTGTCAAAATGGCGATAGAGTCCGGACATTCAATAACGGTGGAGAAAAAAATTCTGTATTTTACGCCCGCAGTATCATTGTATAAAGGTCACTTGTTCCCTTTACGTTTATTTAAAAAATCAATTTATATTATGGCATTAGGTTTATGGTATATTAAGTTCACTTACATTTGTATCGCTAAGTGCACTAATCAAGTGATAATTACTTTATACTGACGACATTCTAAATATATTATCTGTCTATATTTATATTTTTTTACACCCTATCAAGCTATAATATGATCTTTGATTTTTAATTATTCTGTTTAGTATAATTGGCCCTAGTAAGTCAAGCTGTGCCTGAATGGTAAATACATAGTTATTGATTCCCCAAATCAGCCCTTTTAGTATATCTGTAGGAGGAATTAATTGTATGGCCCTAAAACACGACGCCGGCCACGCAGGTTGCAGAGTCCATTTATTGTAGTGGTTCCTCAGAGCTTGTTGTATGTGGTAGCCGCTTTGTTATTCTTTAGTTACTAATAAACTATTAAAAATATGAAATCGAACATATTACCTTTAAATACGCTATGAGTAGGAAGTAAAAATTGTAAAGAAAAATAATGCGGGTAGCTTTAAAAAATTAACCTCATTTTTCATAACATTTCACCCGTAGCAGAATTATAAACCGGCTAGGCTATTAGCGCAATATAAAAGGTCGGGTATTCAGGAGTGCGCTTAGAAGAATAGCGTTCGCCACGGATCGTTAGCTAGCACTACGGGTACACTACACGGCAATTTAGCTTTAAAACCAGCAACGGTTATTGGAACTTTTAGATATTGCTAAAATGTAAATAAAAATATTTTCCTATAATAGAATGGGTCATGAGATTTTTGATGGCATAGTTAGTTAATAATAGTGATGGACGATTATTTATGCCAATCGGTAGTGCTTTTGCAGCTATTTGCGAAAAGTCTCGGGTTTGCTCCGCGCTACACAAATATTTGCCTAAAAAAATGTTTTGTTCGGATCCTGGGTGGTTTATGTTCGCCTTCGTGTGTATATCTCAACGTAGGGAGTCGTATTGATAAGGGCATTTTTTTTTATTTGTTTAAACTATTACCATCGTTTGAGTCTTTCTGTTAGTCTACAAAGAAAAAACATAAAAAAATATCGCGATAAGCGCCTGGTCATGCAATTGAGTTAGTTGAAAGCAAATACACTTTGACTGTTAGTGGTTTATCTGGCATCGCGCCAGGTGGTTTGAAGTTGCCAATATCTGACCAATGTTTTGCCTTACAAGTCCTTTTAGAGGGATAAGAACACTTGAAATAAAGTTAGTATTAGTAGTTGGAAAATATCTTTGGCGTTTGTTTACGAAACATTCTTTAAGACTTTTGACTCGCTTCGCTTCGGTTTATAAGAGGTTTTTTATTTTCAATTTTTTTTTTCATTATTTCATGTAGCCTATATTAGACATAGATAATGCAGCTTCCTATTTGTGAAAGATTTTTTAAAATCGGTTCTGTAGTTCCAGTCCTGGTGATAAAACAATTATAAGCCCCGAATATATAGAAGATATTTATGTTGGCTATGTCGTTTTTTCTACCCATAGAATTGCATTCTGCTTGTCATGAGGTAGAAGTGATGTGCTTTTTTTTTAAAGATAAATAAGGCAGCGGACGAACCAGATGGTAAGTGGATACTGTCTTCCATAGACATTCGCGATACATGCCAATATCAGTCCAGAATGAAAAACGTTGGCACGCCCCCGGATGCGCTGCCTACCTTTGCAAATTAAGAAATGGATTGGTAAAATGGGGATCCCTCCCCATTTTACCAATCCATTTCTTAATTTGATTTTTAATTTTTAATAGGATAATTTTAATCTTAATTTTTTAATAGGATGGGATGGGAATGGGCTCTGGCATATCTCACTCACTACCGAAACACGTACGTACATTCGGGAAATACGATAAGGTAGTAAATGCAGTGCATTTCAAGGTAGTCTTCTGTGAGAGAGGGGTAACGTGGCCAGTCGAGTGCGCCCAGCGGCTGTGGGAATGCAGCATACGCTCTCCCCCTAACAAAGAGATTGCTGCTAAAATGACTTACGTTAAACATGTTGTTTCAGCAGAAGGCATCGCCGTAAGCAAAGTGCTAGTTGCGCACGTTATATAGACCGAGCAAATATTTATTTTTCCGCGATTCCCATTGAGAGAGTCCACTCTTTTATTTATTGCTTTCATTTCAGTTCGATTGTGTTTTAAATTACTCGTGTGATTGTCAGATAATTTGTGAGCGCCGGGCTTTTTCGTAGGTTTAAAAACAAAGTGCTCGATTCTTTTTACGTCAGTTGTGAATGGGTTGCGTTTCACGGCAAAATATGTGCCATTGTAACTAAACAATTTGTATGGCAAACACGAAAATATTCGACGAAGAACTTCTGATATAGCTCAAAGAATCGGTTGAAGTGGTAGTGGGCAGACCATATTTGAAGCAGAAATGATGTAACCGATAGGCCAGACGAGTCCTCGAATAGAGACCACGTACTGGGATCAAATACCAACTGACAATAGAGAAAACTATTGTCTATTTCCATTTTAATTTTTTTTTCACTTTTAAAATTAATTTCAGGAATTAAGAAGAATTGAACTCCATCTGAGAAGTCCGAGGTTGTTTATTCAAAATGAAACCCGTGTGACTGATGAAGGAATGTAAGCAAAGAAATATAAAATTGTTTTTTGGATATTATACCGTCAGTTTATGTCTCTCCACTGCTGGATATTAGAGCTCACATATTATAGGATTATATATTATATACTATTATTATATACGGACATCTGTAACTAGGGAATAGAATTACGAGCTAAATGACGTTTCAAATTAAATTGATAATTTGAATATACTCGTATTATCGATTATTGGGTCGATGAAATAGGTAGATACAGTTTATTGTACGCCAAAAACATACAGAGAAATACAAAGTATAACTAATTAGAAGTTCAACCGGCGGGATTATCGCTTAGGTGATTTCTTCCTAACAACCTTTGGATGGTAAAGAGAACTCGGTAGACGAATTTAATCAGCAATATAATTTTTATCTCTATATTTATGAATAAAGGGACCAATCTGAGGTACGATTACCACCATGTCTATACATAAAATATAATAAAATCGTGACAAAGCTGCCTGTAGGTATATGTTACATTTAAACAAAAAAGTCGATGCAATGCAAAGTATGAATGATACGTGCCCAAAACAAAAAAAAATTAGAATTGTTATCTGTGTGAACGCGCACTCATATACCGGGTTAACATTTAAAATACTTTTTGTCTAAATCCATTGTAGAGATCCCGTGGGAATCCCTTTAAAACACGCGACCGCTTGTATGACATAAAACTTGTGGCCTTTGGCCTTTACACAATCCCAAAAGTCTGCAAATGTTCTGTCGAACTTTTGTCTATTATGAACCGCAGATAAAAAAAACTTAACTTCCATTCACGTAACTACAATTTTTATTACTTATTGTTGGTTTAATTTTTTTTTCGAAATGGTTGCAAACAGCGAATTTTTTTTACAATCCGTCCTTCAGTGGAAACTCAGTGGTAGGGGTCGAGGATTTGAACTCACAATCACACGGACATAATATTGTACAAAAAAACGGTAAATAGCTCGGCGGTGAGGGACGACAGGCTACAATTATTTTAAAAAAAATCTGAAGTATGTGATCCACCAATGCGCACTGGGCCCGCGTGGGAGATAACGGCCCGAAACCCCCCAGTGACCCGGTAATTTACTAGGGGAGGCCTGTGCCCTGCAGTAGGACGTTATAGGCTGATACAGTTGCAAACAGCGATTATGTTTTAAATGCACGGACTTTATGAACGTTAAAGATGTTAGATACTCTTCAGCGACAACTCTTTACAACTGACAACAGTGCAACTGACTAAGAAATTATGGTACCTGATATCGACGGAAATGTAACCCAGCTTAAAATTTTTTAATTGGGTCTCTTGTTGTTACTTCGCTTCCTTCATTAAGTTTAAATGGAATTGTTCAATGGAGAAAAGGCATGTCTTCTTACAGTTGCCACTTTTAATGAAAGACTGAAACTGGAGGCGAGGTGACGGCGTTCTGTTTCCTTTGTCATAGTTCGTTAATTAAGGCTGCATCCCGCTACTTTAAAATGAAAGCAGAATAGTTATTGTTTGTAGGCATTTCTAAAGCAAATTTTCAATGAACAGATAAATATCGGGTCATCTTTGAATATATACCCCAAATGGAACTTACGCTAAACATTACCATTCTATTCCGGAATATTGTTCTCAGCCGTCTAACACCGTTGATGTACGTACTTTCCTTCAGTTATACAGAAATCTACAGTGTACATTATTCATGCTTATATGACCGATCTTAATGAAGCTACGAGTTAAGATGGAGGTATGATTTTATTATGAGTAATTTCGAACCCCAAGGTATTATGCACAAAATACAAAGTAAAATAACATTGTAGTATTGGTTAAGATCATTACTTATATAACTTTAGATTTCTATGTTAGCTCAACACTATGTAGTTTAGCAGAATTCACTTCGTATTCGACCACACTTAACTTACCAATCTCGTTTTTATTACGAAACTAGCGATCCCAGCGACTTTGTTTGCGTGAACTCTAGAGTGATTCCAGTGATAAATCTGTAACGGATCGGGTTTCCTAACTGTTAACCCAGTTCATAAATTATTACTATGCCAAGTTTCATTATAATCCGTCAAGATGCGCGTTCACACAGACCGACGGACAGACAGAAGACAGACAAGCAGACATAAATTACGGAAAAATATTATTCTGGGCTCTGTAACGACATATACGTCATACTGCAATGACCTTTTCAAAAAACATTTATATATACAGGCACGGCTCCGTTACGATTTTATTATATGTATAGTTAAAGAATAGATTAAGAAATTAATAAAACATCTCGTAATCCTCATTTGTCAGAATGAATAAAACTGAAATATAAAGTGAATAAATCTAGAATGAATCAGAGTATTTATTTTACTACAGTCGGAGGAATTCTTTGCCGAATTAATTTTACAAGCTAGTATTACAGTATATTACCATACCATCAGCCTATGTCTCTCTACTGCTGGAATTAGACCTCTCCTAAGGATCACCAATATCTTCTGTTCTCATTTAGTCAATAATGGGGATTTTCTTCAAGTCGTCAGTCCACCTGGCCGTAGGGCATCCCAGGCTACGTTTCTCGTTACATAGCCTGCATTCGAGGACTCGTCTCCCCCATCGGTCATGGGTTCTGCGGCAATCTATAGCCTGTCCACCGCCCCTTCAGCTTGCTGATGATCCTTTGATCATCGTGCTGATGATCCTTTTATCATCGTCGGCAACTTTAGTTGTTTATCGAATTTCTTCGTTACCGATTTTGTACAGCTAACGCATTATTCACATTATTTTGTACGCATTATTCACAGAGAGCATAAAGAGTCACATTAGTCATTACAGAAATTATTCAGAAGTCTATTCGCCTACCTGTAGTAGGCCTACCTACGCCTATCTGAGTGTCATACAATGTAAGCGCACATTTTCCTGACGTCTGCACAAGTCATGTCGTACGTGGATGCTTATCGCTCACTAATTGCGAACTTGATGCGAACTTTGCTTTCGCTTTGCTGCAATCGGGGACTTTACAAACCACTATTTGTCATTATGCTTTGCGCTAAGTGAAAGGTTGGAGACACGTTAAACTTTTGTACACATAGGAGTATAAAATAACGTTTCTTATCTCTTTAAACACCAACCTTTTATCTCATTAATTTAGCATTTAAACAGCTTCGATATGAGCCTATAATGTCCCACTGTGGGGCACAAGCCTCCCTTGGTAAATCACTAGGGAGTGTCGACCCATTAAATCCATCACGCGAGCCCAGTACGGATTTGTGCATTGAGTATATCCACCTAGTATTCTCAAGCATGCTAGTTTCCCTTTATCTATATCGCCGATTATTTTGTAAATTCGTACTTCAATAGAAACTTAGTGATGTGCTGAGGATTCGAAATCATGACCTCGCGAATGAGAGCCGAGAATAGAGATATCCCTAAGCTATCGTTTCTCAACCTAAGGTTGCTTTGTATTTATCTTTGTATTTTTGTATTTATTTATACCCGATACACTAGTAACTAGGGCGTTGAACACCGTGTTAAAGGTGTGTTTGTTTTTATGATGGTAAAGGGGTTAAAGTTCATAAATTACATTCTTTTTTATTTTACCTTTCATTTAATTTTGTCGTTCAAGTAGCAGATAAAAAAAATGGACAGGCTGCGTCATAGAAGACCTTACCAAATCAAAGAAAACTACCTGGATTACAGAGGCAAGGGACCGTATAAAGTAGAAGATGATAGTGGAGGAGGTCACAAGACCCACAAAGGATTGTAGCGCAAAAGGAAGTAAACAAGAAGTCTACTTATCTTATTTATTTTACTCGATATTTCGGTTGGGTTGCACCATTCATGGTCACGAGCTGACTAAAGAAGCGGATAGTCCAAGTCGAAATTTGCGAGCAGTTTTAGTCAGATCGTGACCGTGGTTGAATAAAATAAATAAGGTACACATTCGCGTTGAGACCCGTTTAAATAAATAATTATGTGTGAAAAACGCGAAAATCCCAAATGTTAATCCTATCTATCTATTATCTATCCTATCTCAATCCTATCCCTCCACATTTTCCCAACCTTTTCTCCAAATCTATTCCTATATCTCCAAAGGTAGGCAGCGCATCCGAGGGCATGCCAACATTTGTCATTGTCATTCTGGACTGATGTTGGCATGTATTGTGGATGTCCATGGACGACAGTGTCCACTTACCATCGGGTGGACTGTGTGCTCGTCTGCCAACTTTTTTCCATAAAGGAAAAAAAAGAAATAATGATTTTTCTACCATTTCGCCATTCAAAAAGCAATTGAACAATTTCAAAATGAAAGGCCTGGTTAAATGAATGGATGTTTGATTGAAA
This sequence comes from Sesia bembeciformis, assembly GCA_943735995.1. Taxonomy (NCBI): domain Eukaryota; kingdom Metazoa; phylum Arthropoda; class Insecta; order Lepidoptera; family Sesiidae; genus Sesia; species Sesia bembeciformis. The sequence goes on along the minus strand of OX031029.1, from coordinate 4,497,178 downwards.
ACTTTTCACTAGGTACTATTAAGGATTCAATGAACTGGGATGTTCAAATGCAAGTTTTCAATATAAGTTCCGGTAGTTTCGAATATCTCGCTTCCGAAACTTGTATCGGTATTTATAAATAGAATGACCAAAGGATAAATAGGGTCAAACTGGAAATAAACTCAATGCAATAGTTTTAGTAGCATTTCTATGCTGCCAGCTATTTGTTTGTATGTACAGTTGATTAGTTCGCAGGGTATCCTAGTGCATAGTAGGTCATTCAGAGAGTGTTAGTTTTACAAATATTATTACTTATATAATGTTTATTGCGGACAGTTTATGATCATTTCAGTATTTGTTCGTGTTGAAAATATGAATAAGACAAATTTTATCTTCTAAGTATTTAAAAAAATACTACTAATATGATTAAGTTATATGTAACCGTAATCGTAACCACCCCTTATTGATAACACAGCTGAACATGGGCCTCGTCATGCATATTGTCTCGTGCATGAGGGATGTATGGCTTGAACACGTCAAGCTGGCCAAGCGGGTTGGCTTGGCGTAGTTTTTCAGCTCTTGTTGAAAACGTCAAGTTGGCCAAGCGGGTTGGCGTGGTGTAGTTTCTCAGCTCTTGTGGTGGCGGCTTCGTTATCACTTAATCGCCTTCTACAAGCCTCACAGAAATAGGTAGTGAGGTGCTGTTCTAAGGCCGGCTGACACTACGCGCCCATTATATGTTAATAGGCTTAAAATTCAGCTATGAGGATCATTGTATTAAGCACGGTATTGAAAATGCTTATAATCATAACTTGTGGCCCGATACTGGATATTATTAGGATTCGAACTTTGGACTGTTACTTGATATTTCACAGGAAGTTATTTTTTTATTTCCTTAAAACACAATTTATTGTTATATTGGTGTTGTTTAAACTTAAAGCAAAGCACACGCCAATAGACTCTATCAGTGTTTTGCGATAGCAGCCCTTATAGACCGCTACCTGTGCAAGGGCTTACTATTGTTGGCTATATTTAAAATGTCAAATGAATTTAAGGCAGTCGCAACAGTAATTGCATGTAACAAGTATATGTATAATAAATAAATATAAAGCGTTAATGTACGTAATTATTAAAAATACGTACAAATATATATATACTCATCCTTATTTTTAATAATTACGTAATTTTTAATAATTATAATAATTTAATAATTAATGTATTTATAAATAATTTTGCATATTAATGTTTACTAGAGTCAAATGTCAATATACAGTATAATAATTAATATAATATAATATATGCGTTATTGTTTGTGATTTTTAATCTATTGTTTGTTGTTTAAATGTTAAATGTCACACTGAGTTACAGGATGTTAATGTTCTTGGCGTTAAATGGTGATTAAGGCCATTAATTTGGAGGTTACTAAAATAAATTGAAAATATGAAGTGTTATTAGCGGAAGTTTGTCATGAATTTCATGACTTAATGTGGTGATAATTACATGACTTAATTTAACGGCGTCACGAAACGCTAAGCCGATTTATCGCATACAATATAATATTCTACACTTTCTATATCGACATTAAAATAAATTTAGCGATAAAAATGTTGTTTGTAATACATGCCACATTGTTTTAGTTCAAATATGAAGGGATTCTACATAGTCACGGATGGTTCAAGAACTTGATCTCATAAGCAATACCTTTTCTATTTTATAAAGTGCGGAAATTGGATCCTTAACGCGTACAATTAAAGACTGAACAACCTTTTGATTCTTCTCACGTTTCGGCAATTAAGCCTTTAATTGTATGCCTTTAGGAATGGATTTCCAAGATAAAATATGTATAGAAGGGAAAATATATTGTTTTTTATTTGCATTTCAGAATTTGTGCCTCATAATATCGCAGCGCTCGTTGACATCTCAATAGATAAAGATAAAGAACTCCTATTTCAGAATTTAGGTCTTTAACCCTGTCATCCCTTCTAGTGTTATTTGATATTGAGTTATTTATTATAACAATGTTTCTTTAGACATCTAAGCTGTAGGCCGACAAGCGATTGGTTGTGTGGTGTCGTGTGACTTAGCATCACCTTATCTCTTTCCTTGGGTGTCGTAAATGGCGACTAATATATAATAAAGCCACTGTCACAAGCCGTGAGGAATACACCACCTCTAATAGAGTGGACTCATCAATCTGCTTGACTACAGTTTTTTCATTTTTTTACAACATTTTTTCTACAGTTCACGCTATTTTTGTGTGTTAAAAGTGGGATTACTTGAAAAAATCCTAATAAAGATTTTCAAAAATTATAAAAAATATTATTGCCAATCTATTCAAACTATATATGTTGTTGGATAGGGCTCATCAATTTTTAAAACTTCTATCTAAATTCAGATATAACAAAAGAAAGAAAGATATAACAAATAAAAGTAGTATAACAAAAATTGGTAGTTTTATTGATCGAATTTTAATATGGTGCAATTATTTTTATTGACTCTGTACAGAAATCCCATATAGAAAGAGAGAAAGAAGAATATAGAAAGTCAAAGTAATATTGACAATTTGGACATGTTCGATAGTGTATAGGGAGTTGTATCTGTGTGCACACACAAAAATTGATATTATAAACTAAAACAATTCCCAAATCAATCCGTTGACCGATAGTCTGCAATGCGGAGTCTCTCGGGATTTTGTCGACTAAGCCTCGTTTTAGACCTAGACACACATTCATTCGTTTATCCGCAGGCGGACAGATGGACGCATTACCATAAATATGTCTGCGAAAGCGGACGGGTTTGACCCATTTCAGCACCGAATCTAAAATGTCCCTGAATGTCATTGACATCGCTCAGTACGGCTCCATCCGACGTTAAGGATGAATCCTCTATGGCCCCATGCAATGACAGAAATGAATTAGTGGACGTGTATGCTTTAGCATCAAGCATTTGATGCTGTAGAAAAGTATCGGGCGCTTCGTTGAATTCGAACTGGACGTCTATATCAGTCAGTCTATATCAAAAATACACGAGTCAATGCAGTTACAGGTTTTGCATCAGCCGTAATAGTCGACAGTAAGTATAGTGGAATATAAGGTCCTACCAAATGGTGTAAAATATTCTCGTACGTTATTTGGAAGGTTATATTAATAATATTTAGAAAATATATATAAGAAATTACATTAATTGAACAGTTTAAACCTAGGAAAAGTGTAATAAATTAAAATCACAATCAAATGGCAGTGCATCCGGGGGCGTGCCTACGTTTGTAATTTTGGACTGATGTTAGCATGTATCACGGGTGTCCATAGGTAACAATATCCACTTACTACCAGATGAACTGTATGCTCGTCTGCCACCTTATTTCTATATAAAATAAGATTATACCGAAATATAAATATCACCCACGCCACGCATGGATTATAGTATATTCGGCATAATGAGATATTTTCTTGCCTTCATCACATTATGACCTGATACATTAAATGGATGGGATTGAAGTTTGGATGTTTCTTAACTTAAAAGCTGAAATAAAAAAACAAAATGAAAAAAATTGATAAAACAAAATGAGTTTTGTAGAGATTGACTTTGAAAAGGTTAAAATAAAAATATAAACCAGTCAGCCGTCTTGTTGACAATCTACAATAGTTTAATACAACCTATCACCGTCGTCGCGCGTAACGAAAGATCTTATTTATTTTACATTTGATAAACATTCGTTACGCCCGACAATGTTAATCGGCAGTATTAAACTATTCCAGATTGTCGACAAAACTGCTGATAACAGTATATAAACAGTTCCACCAGATGCTCGTCAACCAACTGCCTTTAATAAAAAAGTTGGATGGCTCAATATGTCCAATTCACAAAGTTTATTTTATCCTACACAAATTCTTCGACAGCTCTGTTTTTGTAATCAACAGTAATGTTATTATTTGTTTGCCTGAACGTCATAAGATACGCTCACCCAATTTGCATTCGACATTCGGATGCGTGATTAATACGAGAACATTTTTCTGACATTTTTAAACATGACGCTACGCATCTATGGCCCTTTTAATTTCGACGAAAGCCTCGCCTTTGATACTACACACAGATTTAGGTACCTATAAAATTAAAAAAGACACGGTCCACAGTAGCGGAATGTTTTTAAAGAGTGTCCTTCTGGTCTGCAAAGAGCGTTTTTTCCATGCTCACTCTTTTGGAATCTAATTACTCTGTGAGTTTTATTTTTTGCTTCACGTGCACATACGCTGAAATTCGATAGCTGATGTGTAAAATTGGTGATTTTCACGCTCAGACATATGAAGCGTGAAAATTGTGTTGTTCATGCAATGGCTTTTAGTTTAAGTTTTTAGCATCACAAATGTTATTTTTGTAAACTACGTTTCGGATTTTTTATTAAGTTAATCATTGTGATGGAAAGATGTTAGACCGAAGTTGAGGTGGATCATTTTGAACCTAGTAGGAATATAATAATAATTTAAAGAATTTTTTTATTAATTATTTTTATATTAGCGGCTAGTGGATTTCAAATGTAGATAGATAGTAGATAGATATTCTCTATTGTACACCAATAACATACAGAGTAATACAAAGTACAAGTTATTAGAAGTGCAACCGGCGGCCTTATCGCTAAAGCGATTTCTTGTAGACAACCTTTGTGTGGTGAAGAGAAGTAGAGGTAGATGGTGCAATAAGGAAATAATGTCTGTATATACATTCATAGACACATACATACAGAAATATATAGAAATAAACAAAAAAAGACACAGAACATAGGAAAGAACCTTTATATACTGTATAATAGTAGTATAATATAGGTAACTTAGATAAAAAAATAAGAAGGTTAAGTTATTCTCTGTTTTGGGACTACTTTTATTTATAAAATATTTCTTTTTACTTAATTGGTATATTTCTACAGACATGACAAGTATATCTTTGAAAAGACTCAACCCCCTCCTCCCCAATGCACCGATTCAGTCTAATTATGATTTTCGATACAATCGCCGCAATAAGTTTTATGTGTACAGGACAAATAATATGTTTCGAACAGACATGACATGTGTGGGTAGTTTTGCGATCCTTTTAGCAGTACACACTTGATTTCTTTTTTAAACATTGGATATTTTTGATAGTTGTTTGACAGCGAACTTGTCCACCATCGTTTGCAGTTCTTCATGGCACACATCTGCGTTAATTGTTGTGCCAGATCTCAAGAAGCGGTAGTGAATAATATCGGCAGAGGACCACCATGAGCTTCTTTTGACTCAGTTTACGTTTGGGACACTGTTTGGCTGTGTCTTCTGGGTTCAACCACTGTGACGAACGTTTACGATTATCATACAGGATCCACTTCTCATCACAAATGATAATATGACTCAGAATTCCTTCATTTTTGTGCCGGTTCAGCAAGGTAAGGTCACTTACGCCGAAGGCTGCTGTTAACTCAGACGTGGTTTGAGATGAATCCGCTTCCACTATTGATTTCTATTCGTCTATAGTCTTCGGTCCTCCACGGGGCTTGATCTTGAGGTCAAAATTTCCAGTACGAAACGATGTAAAGAAAAATGCACGGTGCGTCCGTTTAGTGTGTTTAGTCCGCACACATCTTTGATATTGCATGCCATCTGTGATGCGTTGCTACCACGACGGAACCATATTCGAAAATAACGGGAAATTTTAACTTTTCGATATCTAAGAGCAAAAACTCGTTTTTTTTATGGGCGAAGGCGGCAGACGAGCGTCACTCCACTTGATGGTAAGTAGATATTGTCGCCATCAGCTATACATGCCAACATTAGTCCAAAATGACAAACGTTGGCACAACCCTGGATACGCTGCCTACCTTTGGAGATATGGGAATGGATTTAGAGAAAGGGTTGGGAAAATGGGGAGGGATAGAATGGGAATGGGCTCTGGCACATCTCACTCACTACCGAAACACGTACGTATTTTAGGGAAATAAGATAAAGAGGGAAATGCAGCACATTTCAAGGTAGTCTTCTGTGAGAGAGGGGTAACGTGGCAAGTAGAGCGCGCCCAGCGGCTGTTGGATTACAGCGTGCACTCTCCCCCTCCCAGAAACGGCCGAAAAATTTGAATATCTTTAAATTGAAGTTAATTTGAATTTGGAATTCCAAGTCATATGATTACCTTTAATTCCCACTCGACGTTTCTTACGACATTGTTAGCGTAGTCTGTCGCAGCCTTTCCGAATGTGCAGATCAATTGTGGGTAGTTGATAAAACTGTTCGCAGCTCCCATCTTGGACTACCCGCCTCTTCAGGCAACTCGTGACCACGGCTGGTATAACCCGTGCCGAAACATCGAGTATAATAAACGTATAATAAAGGCAAACAAAAACCTTTATTATACGCGTTCAGACCCGATTTAGAATATAGAATGTGTACAAAACGCGAATGTTTAAAAGTGATAATGATAGTACATCAATAAAAAAAGATCTCATTATCTATTTGTGTTCCGTAAAAATAACCGTTATAACAAAAAGCGTGAACACTTAAATCCTACTTTATTATGAAAACAACAATCATTATTTATTTTTGTTAATATTTAATACCTTAATGACGCGCATTGTATGTTGTATTAAAAATACCTACATGAATTTAATTCTTTATGTTATGTGGCTATATGCTATATTTTATTGCACTATATTTTACTATATAAATCTTTAGTACCTATGTATCTAACACAAATAAAGTTGGGGATAGCGCCTGCCAGATCAGCTATCATCGGGTAATTATCAATTATTATCACTAACTAATAAAAAAATATTATTCTGAAAATTGATGTCTATTTACAATATCATGGTCATCATGGTTCGCCGACAGTTTTGGCTTGTTTGAACATTAAAAGTTCTCTGAAATAAAAGCTTTAATTTAAAGGATTATATCTCATGTGTGTTGGTATATATTGATTTTTTGGACACTTTTACACATCGTTCTTTGTACCGACAAAATTTCCTAAAATTTTTATGGGGACATAATGTCATTGAAATCAATGAACACAATTTATTGATTTTTATCAGTACATTTTTTCCGAAACACTGCTTCTAATGATGATGATGATAAGACGATGATGGTAAAGCTGGCAAGAAAGAAACCGAGTTTGGTCAATCGTTCCTCTCCACTTCTTCTTCATGACAATGCCCGCCTTCAGACTTCTCATACGAGAGTTTTAAAACTTCAAAAGTTAGACATGGAGACTCTTCCTCACCCACCATACTCACCGAACCTTGCCCCCGACAGATTTCCATTTCTTTCGAAATTTGGACAACTTTTTGCAAGGAAAAAAAACTATATTCTGTAGTAGCTGTGATTAGGGCTTTTGAAGAATTCATTGATACCAGTCCACGAAACTTTTACAATAGTAGCATCCATCAACTGCCTGTGAGGTGGCGAAAGTGTGTAGATAATACGGGTCAATATTTCAACTGACATAATAAATATTTTTATAACAAAATACATTTTACAGTTTCTCATACAAGTCGGACATTACATTTCATACATTACATTCATAAAATGTAACGTAAAGATGAATAATATGATATCTTGTATGAAAACTCCAGACACCACTTCTAATGATGATGTTAGACTCCACTGATGAATCGACATGTTCGCGGTCGCTGTGAGCTATTTTTCAATGCCGTATTTTACGGGCAACGGGAGACATGCGATTGCGAAATATGATGATACGGATTTTCAGCTTATTCTATCGGATTTTAGTCAAGCATTGGCCGTATTTATTGTTTCTATCCAAAAACATTAGATAAACCCCAAAGGATTATTTAATCTTTAACGAGTTACTCGTATTTCACTTTTTAATTATTCGTCTTTCATTTCTCAATTTTTAGTTAAAAATCATTTAACATTCCGCCAAATGTCATTTTAGTGTTATTATTTGGTCCGCTGACGTTTACTTTTGTTAGGTATTCCCATTTTAAAATCGAGTTGCTAGCGACTTCGCTTGGATACCGATTTCTAAATCAATTTTCAGTTTGTCTATATAAGTATAGATAGGAAGATACAACGAATGTTCACTCGCCCAAGGGAACTTTGCTGCATCAAGGATCCTACTGGATCCTAGACGTTGTCTTTTATCCATTGCCTATAATAACTTTATTATTCATTTAAATTAATTTGTATATATTCCACATTTTAAAGCATTATTCTTCCTTAAAATATTACACAGATTTTCGATTGATTTTAATATGATTGATAATGTTGGGGAATTTAAAAAGTATGGAACTACTAACCTGTAGTCATTCGGCGATGGTCTTCTTTGGGCACCCCTTGAACTGGTCTTCCATCCATAGGCTTCTGGGTTCTTGTAGATATTTAGACTTTCTGCACTAACATGGTCAGTAAGTAAGGTTTTTAGAATTTTATTGAAATAACATTTGTTATTAAATAATATATTATGAACAAACAAATAACATCATAGTACGTATAATGTGAATAAATAATCTATCAGATCTCACAACTGTGAGAAAACAGTTTACAAAAATTTCTTTTCAATAGTATTTTCAATTCACGGAAGATTTGTGCTTTAACTAAATATTACTTTCGGTAGTAGATATTTAATTCATTACTTCGTATTTACCAAGTAATCCTCCAGCAATGTTTTTTAAATGTGGTACTGTATTTTTTTTATTGTAAAATTTCAATATATTAACAAACGAACACAAATATCTTGATAACAATATTGATTGTAAAATTTCAAAATACTAACAAACGAACACAGATATATCTTGATAACAATGTTTATTGTAAAATTTCAAAATATTAACTTACGAATATAGATATCTTGATAACAATGTTTATTGTAAAATTTCAAAATATTAACAAACGAACACAGATATATCTTCATAACAATGTTTATTACGATTTCACTACGCTTATAAAAGTCCTTAAAAATTATAGCGATAAAAATTTTGTCCCGGCACCATTCAGGGGGGTGCTTAATTCTCGTGGTTCTAGTGTAGTTCTAGGATTAGAATATAATTGTACATCTATTCTTCTTCCCTTTTTATACATTTCATGTTATGTGTGTACAATAGATTATTAGAGAAAATACAATAGTCGTGGATTAGGTGAATTAAACTTCTAAACACGGCTTGATAAATATTTGTCCTTGATTATGAGTCAATTAAAATGTGTCTGATTGTGATGTCATCAATGATAACCCCTTAGTAGGTAAAACAGGTTTTTTTATTATGTTAAAAGACCAAAACTGTTACATGCTTTTTTAGAAAATAAGTATTTTGTAATATATTTATGTACAAAACCAATTATATAAAACCAAACCAAAATGGTTATTTTCATTTATTATTACTATATATTAGGTATTATAACAATGCATAATATGCACAATTTCCTATTAGTTACAATGAAAGGTTTCTGGATTCATTATTTATGTAATGTTAATAAAGTTTGTAATAAAAAAAATGTGTTAATAAAATATTGGCCCCGTGGTGTCGATCGACTATAGAATAGCGCCATCCGATCTTGTCCTGTGGGTGTCATAAAAGGCGACTAGGGGAAATAAAGCTGCTACCACAAGCCCCGAGGCGCAGGAGGCCCTGAGGGATACTACCTCTAAAATAGTGCGATTCCACCCTATTAGAGGTCACGATCAGCCTCAAATGCTCTTACCATATTTATGCTAATGACCGACAGTTATATGCCCAGACTGAAATTAATGATATAAATGTAGCCATTTCTGATCTTTATACTGATTTGAACTTGATTTCTGACTGGTCGACCAGATTTGGAGTCACTGTCAACCCCAGTAAATGTCCGGCAATAATTATTATTGGAAACCCTCGTCTCTTGGCCAAGGCCGACATAAACTCTGGTGCACCTATACTATACAATAATATGGTTATATATAACTTCACAACTATTGAGGATCTTGGGTTGACCATAGACAACTCACTCTACCGGCGGTTGTTAGTTCATAGTGGCCATTTTGAACTAAGTTATCTTGCGTTCGGGTTGGAATTCCAAATTCAAATTAATTTCAATTTAAAGCTATGACTATTAACAATAATAATAAACTGTAATGCGGCATTTTTAAAAATGTCATTGTTTCAATTAACAAAGTACCAAATATGGCTGACAGAACAATTGACAATTGAAAATGGCGCTCAATTCTAATTTCAAGTTCTTGTTGAGACACTCTTTATTTAAGTTCACATCTAATGTTCTTTTCTGTTACTTCCTAAATAATATAAAATAAAAATAAATATTTCTCTCTATAAAAGGTACAACTGCCCTCGGTTGAGATATTAATCATACTGACCCGCTCAGCTTGTCGTGTCGCTGCATTTAGCAATAAAGTATCGCCAAGCGATGTCGTCTGTCGATGTCACCTGTCGCTGTCGGGGCCCCTCTGAAATTAAAAGTCAACATGCATGAGAAGAGGCCTATGTGCAGCAGTGGATCTTAAAAGCGCTGATTACAGTTACGGAAATGTTTCAAAAAGTCCTATAGTTTGTCAACGACATATACTTTGTCTCTACATACAAACTATATGTCGTTGGATAGGGCTCATAAAGCTAAACAACTTTTGTTTAAACATTTCTAGCCAAATCTCCGACTGCCCTGTTGTCTGCCTTATTAAATTAATTTTTAAAATTGTCTTAATTTAAAATTAAATTGTCTTTCTTAAAAAATGTATTTAATTTTATGGTTTAATAAAAAAAAACAGTAACAAACACCTACGCATGTTCAAGATATCCAAAGTATTATATGCTATATATGATTTCTAAATTAACTTCCTAATATGGTGTCAAAATGCATTGTATGTTTATTTCCATGTATAATTGTATATTTATTACTTATTACACGCTCAATTATACATTGGTTAAAGGTACCATCACGATTTACCCAAAATCGATATTATAAAGGTGCATCATTATGCATTCAGGTGCATCATGATTATCATAAATCCTAATATTATATTTACATATAATAATTAGGTATTTTAAGGTCGAGTTTTGCACTGACAATATGAAACTTATTTTTATTTTATATATTCATTTATTGCAATCAACTTACAACTGCAATCAACGCCGTACAGCATGAGATAACATAGGTACTTAAATATAGTTTCAGCATTTGCACGCACACTGGGCGTGCAACGTTCCATAGCTTAATAGTACATTGATATTGGTGGACAAAATTACCAAAAGACATAATAATAAAATTAATTTTAAAATAAACAGTAGATGCCCAACAAAAAACTGTCAGCAATTACTAGATGTTGCACAAAATAATAATAATAATAATTTATTTGCAATCATAGGTACACAAATACAAAGATCTTATATGTTCAGATAGTCTTTTGCGTTCAAGTGTCAATGAATCGATAACAAAGGACAAGCGCACGCGCCTTCGCGCAGGCGCCCCGCAATAGACTGTTATACTGTACGACGCGACGGCGAGAGCACGCTCGATTTAGATGCCATAGAAAACATAATTAATTTCATAATATCGGTTACGTAATAGTTGTTAACCTCTCGTAAATAAATCAGTGGGGTATATGAAAAGTGTATTTTTATTTCATAGCTTAGTTAACTATAAATCATTACGGTCAAGTTTTGCTATTGACATTATTAAACTTACTACGCTAGCTGAATCCGCGACTTCTTTGGCGTGGACTTTAGAGAATGTGTGGTTAGTTCATTATATCCCTCTGGTTCCACGCAATTCCAGCCAATGGATAAGTCCAATCTCTTTCCGTAGGTGTGGTAAAGGTGATTAAAGAAGTCCCTCCCTTTTCTCTAACCCTTTCTCTAAATCCATTCTTACATCAACAAAGGTCGGCAGCGCATCCGGAAGCGTGCTGAATCGTTCTGAACTAATGCTGGCATCCAACTGTCCATGGGCGACGGCATCCACTTACCACCAGTTGGACTGTATGCTGTTTGCTACCTTATTTCTATATAAATAAAGGAATAACAAAGCCGCTACCACAAGCATTGACGAATGATACCACCTCTAAAATAATGCACTCGCCAATCTGCTAAACCAGAAAATGTGCACGAGGAGGCCCATGTTTAGCAATGGAAGAAAAAAGGGCTAGTTACTGTCATATCGTCGGATGGGGTTTGTAATGCTTTACAACTATATGTTTCGTAGATAGGGCTCGTGGAGCTCTACAACTGTATGTTGTGTGATAGGGCTCGTAAAGTTCTACAGTTATATGTCATGCGATCTCGTGGAGGTCTACAACAATATGTCGTCGGATAGGGCTCGTAAAGTTCAACAACGATTTTTCGTCGGATAGGGCTAGTAAAGCTCTACAACTACCCATATGTCGTCGGATAGGTCTCGTAAAGCTCTACAACTATATGTCGTTGGATAGGGCTCGTAAAGATATACACCTATTTGTCGTTGGATAGGGCTCGTAACGGATAGGGCTCGTAGTGGATAGGGTTCGTAGCACTCTACAAGTATATTTCGTCGGATTGGGCTCGTAAAACTCTACGAAATATGTCGTCGGAAAGGAGTCATAAAGCTCTACATATAAATGTCGTCGGATAATGCTCGTAAAGCTCTACAACTATATGTCGTAGGCTCGTAAAGCTCTACAATTTTTGTGTAAACACTTTTTTCAAACCAAGTCTCCGACTGGCCCGCCGTCTGCCTTTTTAACTTTCTTAATAATTTTATGGTTTAATAAAAAACAAGAAATGCCATAAACGCCTACGTATGTTCAATATATCTAAATTAACTTCCTAATACGGTGTCAAAATGGATTCTATGTATATTTTAATGTTTATATAAGTACATATATGTTTATTTATTTATTACTTATTACACGCTCAATTATACATTGGTTAAAGGTACACAATTTACTATAATTAAATTTTTTAGGTTCATAATGTATGCATCATAAATCACAATATTATATTTACATAAAATAATTAGGCGTTAAGGTCAAGTTTTGCTACTGACATTATCAAACTTACTGCTCTAGCTGTTCAGCTACCTCCTTCGTGTGGACTTTAGAGTATGTTAGAGTGTGGTTAGTTCATTATACCCCTCTAGCTCCACGCCATTCCAGCCCGTCCTATCCAATCTCTTCCCGTAGGTGTAGTAAAGGCGACTAAGGAATTCCCTCTCTTTTCCCTAACCTTTTCTCCGAATCCATTTTCACATCAACAAAGGTAGACAGCGCATCTAGAAGCGTAATGGATCGTTTCAAACTAATGTTGACATGCGAGTGTCCATGGGCGACAGTATCCACTTACCACCAGGTGGATTGTATGCTCGTTAGCCACCTTCTTTCTATATAAAAAAGGAATAACAAAGCCGCTACCTACCACAAGCCCTGAGGAACTATACCACCTCTAGAAGCATAGACTCGCCAACCCGCTTAGCCAGCATAGTGTTTTGAAGCCATACATTTCTCATGCACAAGACAATGTGCATGACGAGGCCCGTGTCCAGCAGTGGTTAAAAAACGGGGTTAGTTACGATTAGCCGATAGCGGTTTCGTGTTGACGGAATTCTAGAAAGCAAAAAAAATATTCCATTCATTATCCTTAAATGCAAAATTACAATTTAAGTATGGCTAATAGGTCAATCGTGGGGTTAATAAGTTTCTACTGCACTAGCTACCCCACAACGAATGGGTTTTAAATAAATATTTGCGTCATGTACCTACTTACCTCAGTTGTTTATCAACGCATGTATTTTATATAAATAATCTGCATCTTCGTACTTTCATCACTTCTCAACAGTGATAGTGAGAAATAACTGTTGAAATAGAAATTGTGAAAATATTAAGCTCCATTATGAGTCGCCTAATTTTGATATTTTTATTATCGATAATAGGGGTAGCTATCGGGAATCGTAGATTAGACGTTCAAGGAAACATGGAGAACGAAAATTCAAACAGTAACAGTAATCAAGTGAGCGTGGGTCGTGGGTCTGGTTACGTTATTCCGGAGAGATCCAATATGTGTCCGCCAGGATACATTGATCACTTGGATGGATGGTGTTATTCGCCTACTGGTCTTCGACAAGAGGCTACAGCTCAGTATGATCGTATGACTGACATGGAAATTTAAGTGAGAATATTATTTTCAAACGTTAATGGTATACAAAATTTAAGACAATAATGAAACGATTATAACGGTTGACAACTATTAGAGTAAAGAATATTAATACACAGCATCTGGAAAAATATTGTGTTTGATTTCAGACAATAACAAACTATTTATGAAGTCAGTATAATCGACGTTAAGAGAACTCTCTAAAGTTATTATTGGTATATACAGATAACTTTAGAGAGTGCTCCTAAAAATGATAAAGCCTCTTAATGGTAACGACGATGCGGTCTAATAGAATAATGGCATAAAATGTTTCGGTGGTCAATAAGAGTATCCAGAGCCCTACCAATATCCCATTCCGAATCCTATTCTTTTTTAAAGAATTTTTTCCCTTTAAGGTCGGCGGCGCGCCCGCATACCCCCTGGTGTTGCAGGTGTCCATGGACGGCGGTAACACTTACCATCACGTGGAACCGCTTGCTCGTCCGCCCACTATTATATAAAAAAAAAGAAGAAAGACTGAAAAAATAGATAAAAGTTCTGTGTTCAATTCATACGTAGGTTTATATGGATTTATTGTCCTGTTTTTTTTTTTGAATTTTACTGACTGAATACGTAGTTTTACTGACATGGATTTTTTCAAAAAATAATTCTTGTAGCCGTAGTGTAGTATATAAACCACCTTTCATCAAAATTTGTTAAAGTAACAACCTTTGTTAAAGTTAAACCTTTGTTAAAGTCAACATTAGTCGTCGAAGTACGCATAGTATAAATATTGAAGACAGAAGAAGACGGTGCTGCATTCACAGCAGACTGGACGCGTTCGACTAGCCAATTTACCCTATCCTTACCGAAGACTACCATGAAAAGTATCAACGCGTTTAGGGAGTGAGTGAAAAGGAATCCGATGCGCCTTCTTTCTACTGGAAAACGCTACTACTTATCGGCGTGGTTACCTTAGGAGGCTACGTAAGATGTATGTATTGCAATCAAACAATTCAGTAGGGCTCGGCCTTTTCCACTACTTTTATGTTGAGGGCATATTATACACTTCTTGCAGCAACATTTTTAAGTAATTTATATTTGAAAGAAAAAAATATCTATTTTTAAAATCGTATTGTCACACTCGTCAAAAATCACAGTCTTGTGATTTCCTTATATATAATACTCGTATACTGTTCATGTGAGCGTGGGGCGTAGGCTTCGGAAAATCACAAAAGAGCACTAATGAAACGAAATATAAAAAAAAATATCTGGCTAAACAAAAAAGCGTTACTCTAGAGAGCTATAAAAATCTAGATCAGCCGTGTTTGTGACAAAATATACTCATAAAAATCAATAAATTGTGTCCATTGATTTAAATGGTCCTGATAAAAATATTGTGAAATTTCGTCGGCACAGAGGACGGTGGATAAAAAGTAAAATGAAAGCTTTTATTTCATAGATATTTTAATGATAAAACACGTCAAAACCGTGGACGAACCATGATAATATAATCTCCTTTTATATTTGTTTCCGCGATTCGAGGTGTGAAATAAAGAAAAATTACTACAAAGTGTGGGATTTGTAGTAATTTATGAATAACAAACCTACAACATTTCAAAAATTTTGTTTTGTTTTATTTTGAATTAACGTATTTAACGTTTACTTCCTCTTAAACACACGAATATCAATTGAGGTTAGTAAGCAGTAAATGATGTTAGTGCTATCTCTAATTCTTTATCTATGCAGATATTTATAAACGCATGTATTTTATATAAATATCTGCGTGTGCGTAACTCATCACTTGTCAACAGTGACAGTGAGACATAAGTGTTGAAATAGAAACTGTGAAAATATTAAGCTCCATTATGAGTCGCCTAATTGTGATTTTGTTATTATCGATAATAGTTGTAGTTACTGGGTCACGTAATATAAATATTGGACAAAGCGTGTATAACACTCTTCCAAACTATAACACCGGTCAAGTTGTGATGGGTCGTGGCTTTCGTAGTGTACTTCCTGCGCCGAGCAACGTTTGTCCGCGAGGATACCGTAAATGCTTGGATGGATGGTGTTATGCGCCAGTTCCTATTTACAGAAGTGGCAATACAAGTGCAAGTATCAGGTTCGCCCAAGCAGTTTCAAGCTAAATCTAGCAATAATAAGTATTTAGCAATTGAGAGCTATTAAACGATATTTCGTGCCTTATGTAATCACATTAATATACAGCATCTTGGAAAAGAAGTGTGTTTGATTTCTATTAACAACAATAAATAATTATCTGTGAATATATTTACCTACTATTACCTATTACTCATATATCTACCTATTTCATCATGTCCGGCTGTCTGTCAGTATGTTCCAGGCCAATAACTTTCTCATTTTCGCACCTATTGTGACAAAATGCGTTGAAAAGTCGTGCATCCAAAATTCCAAATCCATATCCAAAATTCAAATTTGTATCCAAATATAAAAATAATTTGATTCTCATTCCCACAGTTGAAGTAGCGCAAAATAAAACGACCTCATCGACTGAGTGTTAAAAATATACGAAGTTGTTTCAAATGATTAAAATTTAAGTTTAAAATTGTTTCGAATACTAATGAAAGTAATTTGAATAACGAATTTAACGATGTTTCACTAGATATCTATATTTCATGCATCGATATAGGTCGCGCCAAACTTCTTGTGGAGTATTATCGTATTATCGTATCGTATTATATCTATATTCTGAGTGGAGTGGAGCAAGTGGAGAGTACTTTGAAAAAATTAAGTTTCTATAATCACAAACTTTAAAGTTAAATTGGCCAAAATACATACATGTCATAATCGTTGTTTCATACAAATAATTACATTACCTCTATTTAAAACACTACTTGGATTTATTATTTAATTGTCAAAAATTACCCCTACTATAGGGATATTTTTTGTACTGTTAACATTCTTTATCTAATGGTGTTACAAAATATACAATCTATTTTTTTAAAATTAAATAATGTGGTAAATCTATTTTCGTAATTAACTTCAATCGAATAATTAAAATAAAGGCTCTTAAAAATGTATTTTTCATTACTCGATTTTATTTATTACTTGCGTCACTCATGTCAATCATTTTTGTCATAAGGAATTGTAAAAAGACCCGGTGTCAAGGAAGTAGTGTTACGCCGCCTCGATTTCCCCAAATTACGGACGCGTCTACAAAACACTACGACTGTTGTAAACTTGGTCAAAGACGAAAATTTACAAGATAGATTCTTCAACTGGGATTCAATGCACCCTTATTTCTTCCAATTTCGTGCTAATACCCTTTGGTTTTTATTAAGAAATTTCTTTTTTGTAAAGAAAGTCCCAAGTTCCCGATAATGGCAGCTCCCAAGCATTCTTTTGGCTAAATAACATTAGGTTTGGACCTTTGGAGATATATTTATTTATTATAGCTGTAATAATAGGCTAAGCTGCGTACCCGGATGCGCCCAATCTGGTTTTCGTCACTTGTGCATCTGTTTAACATAGTATAGTACCTATAGGATTAGGTTTGGAGAAAGGGTTGGGGAAATATGGACGGATTGGATGGGAATGGGCTCTGACATATCTCAAAACACGTACCTATATTGGGGAAGTTGGATAAAGTGGGAATTGCAGTACATTTCAAGTAGCCTTCTCTGAGAGCGGGGTAACATGGCCAGTTGAGCGCGCCCAGGGCCTGCGGGAACTTCTTTCTAATAAAACTATAGACACATAAATACTTAAATATATATGAATTATTATTATAGGCAGTATATATACATCCACCAAATAGTTTTATTTTGTTAGTTTAAATTACATCTATAGATTATAAATTCATGAAAATTTAATCACAACCTAATCGAATTTCCAGTACACGATTCTTGGGTTACAGAGGTAATTTCCGCCCCCCTAAAGCTTTCCAGCACACCCTTGCGAAAATGGTTTTTGTATTCGCAACATGAAAATTATTATTTATGCCTTTCATTGTCGTAAATGCAAAACCCGATGGCGTGCGCAAGTCGGAAAGGTGGATTTCGCTATTTTTAATACATTTAAAAAATGCTTTTAAAGAAGTTATGTACTATACGAGACCTTGAATTATATTTTCCGGGATTTTCTGGAAAAGATTATTTATCTGGAAGCCATATTCATATATCCATATTCATATTGGAAGCCAATATGAATATGTACATCAGGTTGGTACTTGTGTAACAGAATCATAAAATATGTATTGATTGTGTACATGGGCTTTCATCTGCAACAGAAAATAAGAGCGTTAACTGCCCTGCACTACAAATGCAAGTGAACGCGCTTGCATTTGGACTTTTCACTCGAATACTACATTGCACAAAAAAAATAGTCATGCTTTCACGCATCTAGTGTATAAGCTGTGGATAAGAAAAAAAAAATTACTACAGTAATAAATTTAAGTAGGTCGAAACTAATTATAGTTCAAATTACTGAAAGGATTTGGCCCATCTACGAATTTAATTAAGTTATAAATTGAAACTTGATGTATGTAGTTGTAATTTGTGGCGTTTGTGGTTCTGTATTTAGTGGCAAGCATCACAGTTTTGTACAAAATCTATTGTAACCCGTAGAATCTGAATCAGCAAATAAATAATCTGAATGTGAATTATTTTTGTTAACCTTAACCTTAACCTTTTTATGTTAACCTTTCAGCTGTACGAAACCGCACCTATTCCGCCCTTTTTTTACAATTATCCAAGTTTTTTATTGTCTATAGTTTTTTTAGTTATTGTTTTGTTTTTGGTTTCGCTGTCAAGGCCGTGGATATAATACAACAGGATTAAAATGCTTTTCCACTACCAAGCGGTTATGGAAACATTCGTGTTTTCGTTTTATGGAAAAACGTTCATTAATATTGTAGTCATTTTATTTCAATAAGTGACCTAATCGCAGTTAGGTCATTGTTTTCGAAAGAAAATGTATGTTTTGATTTAAAAATAAGTGTGTCATTGATTTAAAAAAAAATCAAGACGACACATTGATCTTAATATTAAATATGTCGTTCTTTACCAAAAGATGTAACCAACATAAGCGTCATAATATGGTTTGTGTCAGTATTGGGAATATGATTTTGATGGATGTTTTGACGTATGTCTGAAGTCTTGTGATTTTTTATAAGATTTGTATGTTTTTTTGTTACCAACGCTTAAAGAGTATGGCAAAAACTAAACTTTGATAAATATTCTTCATGTTTTTTGTTAATTTCTTCAGATTATGTTTTTTTACAGGGGGGGTTACTATGTTTACTATTTTATGAGGGGGGGAGTGCACGCTGCAATCTAACAGGTGCTGGGCGCGGTCAATTGGCCACGTTACCCCTCTCTCACAGAAGACTACTGTACTGCATTGAAATGTACTGCATTTACCACTTTATCTTATTTCCCTAATGTACATACGTGTTTCGGTAGTGAGTGAGATGTGCCAGAGCCCATTGCCATCCTATCCCTCCCCATTTTCTGAATCTTTTCTCCAAATCCATTCCTATATCTCCAAAGGTAGGCAGGCAGCGCATCCGGGGGCATGCCAACGTTTGTCATTTTGTACTAATGTTGGCATGTATAGCGGATGTCTATAGACGACAGTATCTACTTACCATCAGGTGGACTGTATGCTCATCTGCCGACTTCGTAAATAAAAAAAAACTACAGTATTTTTTTTTCTTTAATTTATACAGTTGTCACTGTCCAATTCATTAGGCAGCGACCTAATGAATGTGTATAGTGAAATCATGTATTATGTATAATTTTCCGAATTTTTTTATCCCGAAGAAATACAGAAAATTGAACATTAATATTATTATCTCCGTATTTAAAAGCGTTCACTGGACCATTACGAACGGGATATTCGTTAACCTTTTTACGTTTCGTTTTCAAATGGTACGTCGTTTCCGAAAATAATCGACCCACTTCCGAAAGCCACATAGCCTTATCGAATTCGATATTAAAATTGAACTTAGTCCTCACGTTTTTCGATCTAAAATTGGAATCACCACGTTAAGTGAGGTAAACAAGGGCGTTCATTTATTTTGGGCACGTGGTCTCGGAAATTGTGTTCCTTATTGAATGTCATAAATCATAACACGGCAAGGTGCTATAGCTCGTAAGTGCACGCGGAGTTTTGGAACCTTTTCGGTATAAGCATTTGTTGATAGAAGAGTAGTGTGCAGTAGTAATATATATAAGTATCGGCCAATCGTTCGCAAAAATAGAAACTTCTGTGGAACGAACTGCCTCAAGAGGTTTTTCCATTAAGCTACGATAGGGGTTCTTCACGAAAGCTGTGCATAGGATTTTGCAAGGTGGGCGGCGTTAACACTTACCATCACGTGGGACCGCTTGCTCGTCCGCCCAATTGTCTATAAAAAAAGCTCCTTATGTATAATTCAATAGGCATTCAATAAGCAGTGTTCAATAAGCGGTTAGTAAGCACCAACCGCAAATACAACGTTGCAGAGCAATCCTGTTCAATTAATTAGAAAACATACTTTAAAATCACCAGAATAACTATTACGGAATAACAATTTACGAATACAAAAAAGGTGTGTAATGTTGTATAATATATATAATTAATTTTTTCTATATGTAGCGCAGCCTATGTTAGATCAGGGGTCGGCAATTAATTTTAAGTGGGTGCCAGCTGATTAAAATGTTTCAATCGAGAGTCCAGAAAAAATACAATTAAAAGCAACTTTGTATGTCAAAAGAGGAACGTGGTCAATAAAAACTATCTATAAATAATTATTTTCATGTTTATTAAAGAAGCCATAATAGCACATAATTAAATATTGCTCGTATTAATTAATTTACTTATCTACTATTGAAAATGCATCACATTAATCAGATTGTACAATAGAAATAAACGAATAGAAATAGATAGAAAGGTAGAAGGTCCAGTTTTATACCATCCGCGGTTCGGATCCGAACTGCGGTCAACCAATTGCCGAATGCTGTGTTAGATTATATCAACGAAAAGACTTTCGTCTAGAAATGGATACTTCTGAAGACATTCCAGATAATACCACTGCTTATGGTTTAATTATAAATGATCGTATTATAGAATGTCGGCCGTTTAGCAACATTGTAATTGTAAAAGACTGTGATAGTAGACGTTCAAGGTTTTAAATCAGAATATAATAAATTTATCGTTTTTTTATGTATGCAGGCGGCAGACGTCGACGAGCATACAGTCCACCTAATGGTAAGTGGTACTGTTGCCCATAGACATCCGCGATACATGCCAACATTAGTGCAACATGACAAACTTTGGCACGCCCTCGGATTATTACTGGCTTTAAAAGAACATTTAATTTTATTTGTAATATTTTTTCATCGCTTTATTTATGTTTTTGTGTGAAAATAATAATGTTAATGATAATACTGAAAGTCTCATAGAAAACCGACATTGCTCATGGAATCAACATGATGAAGTGGGCGGTTATATTTGCCGCAGGACTGATAACTCACGGGGTCCTCGAATGGGGGCCACGTACCGGGAAGGGTAGCGTGGTACGAGCTCTGGCCAGCTGAACCAACGATTTGAAGAAGTTCAACGATGGTGGTCGATGAGTAGAGCCGCAAAACAGTTGTGATTGCGAACCTCGAGAAAGGTCTTATCCAGCAGTAGAGAGACATAGGCTGATGGTATGATACGATAGAGTAGGTATATTGCATATTGATACAAAAAATTTAGCTATCACTGCAAATGTTACAGTTTGCTAGCATCTATACGCCCACGGACAGCTCGACAAGCGGACCAACTATACTCGAAATAAAAAATGTTGAAAAGTATTAGGATAATAAATTAATGAAATATAAAAAAGTAGAAATTGTTACACATCACGCAGTCGCGATAGCTTGTGTCTTTGTTTCCACACTTGCAAATGAGCGGATTAACGTGAAATGATATTGAAACACAAACATGTAATTTGAAACGAATTAATACCACGTGTCAGCTTAACAACGTTTGCTGACTACTTAGCTTCGCATCCGATAGGCAAATAGTAGGTGTTGATACAAATTTGTTACGAATCGATTATAGCCGAGATTGAAAACAAAACGGGCGAAAAAAATAAATTCCCGCTAAAATTGGGAGTCTCGTTCCTTGTATTAATTCCACGAAAGAAATTTCAGTTCATTCTTGAGTTCCGACCGGGGGAATCGTTAACCCTGAGTTTACAGTCTTCTTTTAAACAATAAAAGCAAATTGAATAAGAAGCGGACTTTCCTTATAGGATATTTCAGGAGCTGCGTGGTTTTAATTGAGAGAAGTGTCTTAAAGTCATTTTGGAGGGAAAAATGTGCTGAATCATGATTTTCAATTAGCAATTTAATCGGTGCATTTATTTTAACTGAGGTTAGTGTAACTCCCGCCACATTTTTTATTTTTTTTTTGTAGAAAGAATTTTTTCAGAAATTGTAGAAGAAAGGCAGAATTTATGATGATCATATGCCAATTCCTGCCAAGAGTGATGGGTTGTTTATTGAACCTTTATGTATCAAACTTGAACTAGAGGCAGAAATAGGGAGGACAAAGTGGAGAGAGAACGGAAGGGAAGTCAACACTAAAAAGAATCGAAGTAGGTTATACTTCTAATTTATATGATTTTTTTAACCAAAATATTGTAAATTATGGTTTCAATGATTTGAAGTTTCTAAAAGCGAAATTAGAAAAGTTGGAAAGTATTGTTAGAAAATTGTAAACAAACTTAATAAGTAGATAGAGGTAAGTAGTAGCGACAATAAGCTCCCTTTACTCAGATGACGTCACAAGTGTATAAATACATTTCTACGCATTACCAAAAGCGACAAAATTGAGAACGAAACCCTTGTCCCGATTATACTAAAATATTTTGCAATAAACGTTTAGAATTCTGGACATTACTAACCCCTTTCCCTTAATATGGGAATCTAATTTAATTTTATTATTATTTCAGACATGTTTACGTCGTCCATTTAGGTTTAGGGAATAATATGTTACTACAAATTAGAGAGAATCACACCCGAGTAAACAATATGAGATTTCATTACGATAAGGCATGTTTCGCACAAGAAACTCGCACGTTCCACCTACATTGAATAAAGTAAATGTCACCTTATCACAAAGTGAAGTAACGGTGACGAATTTCAAAAACAAGTTTTCAAACAAGCGCTTCGATACTCATTTATAAATTGCGTTTAGTTTTCCTGTAATTATCTATGAAATTAATACTTAATATGTTGACCTATTTCTTCCCGGGGGTGTCAAAAGCCGACTAAGAGATAACAAAGCACTTGGACGTTTTGGCGAGAACTCGAGAAGTGAAGTTGAGTTATTGTTTGATTATTGTAAAAAATGTGTATTAGGCGTATTGTGGTTTAATAGTGGTAGTTTATTAAACTTTAAAGTGTTTTTCGTGCGAATTGTTTGTGATAATCAAATAAAAGCGTCGGACTGCGTTTTTCGTGTACTTCCAAGGAGTCCTCTTCTGTCCCCAGTAAACTCACTGTCGCCTTACTGAGCGACTCCTGACTTACTACGTCGGGACGGGACATTGACGTTTTTGACTTTGAAGTTGTTTATTACAAAGGAAACCTGACACTGGCAAAATGTATTAATTGCACCATTGCCATATATGAAAATAAAACAGTCTGAGAAACTGCACCACTTCTAAAGCAGGCTCTGAGCGAAAAATGATGGGAAATAGTTAAGATGAATGATGTCAAAACTAGTAAAATAAGCTTGACCTCTCATTAAATAATAGTTTCATTATAGGAACTTTTTGAACTTTCCCGTTGTGGATATATTGCTCCACTTCTTCGTCTTCTTCCTTTGATGATATTGAAGATGTCATCAACATACCTTTTAAAAAGTCACACTATATTAAAAAGTTACATCAATATATTCGCAATTACTGGTGCAACAGGACTAACCATAGCGACGCCATCTATCTGGAGATGGTATTGACCTTGATATAGGAAGCGATCCAGACAGTGTTACAATAAAGCAATATAACCTGTATTGCAATATATTGTGTAACCCGTGCTGAAACTTTGATAAAAGGTAATCAAATACCTTTATTATACGCGATCAGACCCGATTTAAAATATAAGAAATAGTTTCATTGTAATGGCAGCATTCTTCAAACCTATTTTCACTCGTTCAGTCCGCTTCGGTCGCCTCTTTGTTGGTGACAGTATGTAATAATAAATGCAACTTACGCTTGCGAATCGAGCGGAGACTTTATGGAGACCGTTCCGCTCGCCGTGGAAGGCGGGCTTAAAAGAATTGACTTGGCAATCCGCTTGGCCAGGCGTAGCGTTTTAAGCCCTGACATCATGCGCAATACAATGCGAACCTGTGCGATTAATTTGAACCTGTTGTCGAAAGTACCTACTGATAGTAAAATAAAGTTTCCTACAAAGAAAAAAAAAACCGACTACATAATAATAGTTATAAGAAATTGAAAGTTAACTGAAATGAATTACACGTTTCTATCTAGACAATTTAATGTGATATTATACCTTATACGTATTAGATTATATTGTTTCTACACAGCAGATCATTAGAGTCTGGACGTTGACATGCAAAAATGTAGGGTGTCGTAATGCACGAATCACGTGCTTGGATACGTAATGGACATTTGAAGTTTAAATAATCTTAACGCAACATCACGTGTTGGTCTCGCGATGAACTTAAACCAAACAAAAATAATGTTCAATGAACATGTTCTTCCGGGTTCCGATAGATGTCGAAGACGTTCTTAAAGTTGTTAACTATTATTTCTATCTTGGGAAAACAATCCAGCTTAGCGTGTCGAAGTTCAGCAAGGAGATCGATAGATGCATACAACTTGGCTGGGCAGCATTTGGGAAAATTCGTCGGCTCTTCTCGTCGCCTATATCACATTGCTTGAAGACTTTCGTCTTCAAGCAGTGCATCCTACCGGTTATGACGTATGGTGCCGAAACGTGGCCTCTAATGGTAGGCCTGATCCATAAGGTCACTCAGCAAGCTATGGAGAGGTCTGTGCTCGGAGTTTCTTTGCGGGATAAGGCTTGAAACGAAGACATTAGCCAAGGAACCAAAGTCACCGACATAGCTGATGGTAGGGTATGGTACGAAATTAATATAAAACTCTTATTTGCACACCAACACAAAACCAAACAATATTAGATTATAAATACATAAAATGCACAAAAGGCGGTCTTGTCGCTAAAAGCGATTTCTGCCAGACAACTTGACTTACTCGTAGGTACGTGTGATACTTACTCAGATGACTTTCCGTACTGAAGAAGGAATTTTATAAACATATCTATATGCGTTTTATACGTTTTCCATAGAAGCGGTAGTGGTGGTCGTATATATATATTATATTAAAAAAAATATGTAAGTGTACGCAAGAACCAATTACGAAAAGCAATTCTTCTGAACAATTTTGAAACCACGTAATCGATTTGATGACAAAATATATTCTAAACAAATTACAAAAATATCATCTACATAAGTCTAATGCTATATTGATTTAAGCACCTTAAACTATAAATAATTTTGAATAAAAATGTACTCATATGGTTGTGTTCAAAAAAATTAATAATAACCACAAAGTTTCTGTCCGTCTGTCACCGCATTTTTTTATAAAAAAATGGCGTGAAACAAAACTACGAGTACAAAAACAAAGTAATATTATTTTCATACACACATAGAAGTTTCTGCACTGGCGTTTTTCTAAGTTGTTAGGCATATTTATAATTATATTTCTGTATAAAAATTTAGTTTCCAACAATAAGATACCTTCGGCTTTCACTGACGTTTTTGTAACGTTTCATGTGGAGATATTCAGTCTTGTTTTGATTAATGTTAAGACCGATCTTTCTTGTCTCCAAGGCTTAAGCTGATTCCTTTACTTCTACCTCACGTTGGCCAAGCAATGCTAAGTCATCAGCATAACCGATTACCTTATGGTGTCCATTCAATGATACTCCGTCATCTATTACTATTTACTGTTGGAGACAATACCTACAAAGGGGTTTCAAAATTGAAATATCTGGGCTGCACTATAACTGATACTAATACGAGCGAAGAATAAATAGATATACTTGTTCAAAATACTCTCAGGTGTAGTGCAGTTCTCCACTAGGAATTAAGCAGGTTATTAAGCAGGAACATCATGTATATAATTATAAAACTGTCATTAGACCAGTGTTGGTGTATGGATGCGGGACCTGGACGCTGACGAAAAAAGAAGAAAAGAAACTTCTAGTCTGTTGCTTTTGGGAAAAACTTTGGGACCGAAAAGAAAAGAAGATGGTAGATGGAGGGTAACAAGGAGTTGCTATCCGAGCCGACTGTCATCGGTGAGATTGATCAGCCGGACTCCGTTGGTTCGGTCACGCGGAGAGGATGGGGGTGGATCGCGCCGTAAAGCAAGTGTATGCCGGACAACCAAGTGGTCGACTACCGGTCGGACCCCCAAGTACCGCTGGAGAGACGAAGTGGAGAGAGGATCTATTTCTTTTTCGTTATTGAAGTACCTGCGGCATGGAAATTGAATATCTTAAATAGGTATATTTGTGTTTGGATGCTAGAAATACCATATTCATTTTCTGAATCTTAATCAAATTGTTTGTATAATTTGTCATTGATTTGATTTTTGGAACGAAAGATATTTTTTTTAATTCATTGGCCCTTAAGAATTGGGTATTTGCTTGGGACCCACACGATACCTATGTGAGCTCGAGATAGCGAGTGGTGCTAAGGGTTAAAATTATTATTCAATTAATTTATGTAAAGAACCTTTTCCTCTTTATCATTATTATTTTTTAGAATTTTAACAAGGTTTTGTGCCACTGTGATATTTACGGTCGTCATTGGCAACTACAAAAGTTTTTACTTAATTAATTTGCCCGAACTTTCTACATGGCTCCGTGTTTAAAAGATTATCTTCTTTGATTAATGAGAGTAAACTTTGATTTTAGATATTCGGTGTCAAGGATTCCCGTTGAAATTGATGAAAAAATGTTGATATACCAGATATTACGCAAATTTCGCAGGAAACTCCGAGATACTTGAAATCACATCTTAAGAAAGACTTGAATTAAATGTTGAATGGTTGTGTCCTGTCGACCGACTTGCTTGTATTAACAACGAGTAGCAATATAATTCTAAATATGTAGCAAATCATGATCCAACTAGTTTTGAATATAAACAGTACAGTATAATATATAACAGTTTTTATCTCCTTTATCTTTACTGTCACTGGAGCACCTAAACCTGACTCACCCAAATCGCTGCCATTTTGGTCATTTCATTATTTCCCCTTTAGAACGCCATCAATACATCTCTTGTCGTAAAAGGCGACTGAGGGATAACAAAGCCGCTATTGCAAGCATCGAAGAACTACACCACCTCTAAAAGACTGGACTTGAAAACCCGCTTGATCAGCGTGGCGTTATAAGGCTATACAACCCTCATGCACGAGACAATGTGTATGTGGAGGCCCGTATCCAGTAGTGGACGGTAAAAGGTCTGGTTAATGGAAATGTTGTAAAGTTAATTACAAAAAAACAATACACTATTCTTTCATTCTTAATTAAAACAAAAACAAAAGGAATTCTTTGAACGTGTTTGAATTAGCAATTATTATTTGTGTTTAACTGTAGAATTATTATTAACTGTAGCGTTCTCTTCATTGCAAACGTAACAATGTAAAAAGAATAATACCACATTAATTCATTATAATGATTATAATGGAATCGTTCTACTACTTCGATTCAAGACTTCTTCAATAGGCTCTTTCTTGGAATTAAAGGCAATATCTGTAAGAGATTCTAAGAATTTTGATATCCAATGAACAACAGACGAGTGGGCTATTTTCGCCGCTCATTTGTGTGCTCGAAACCTCGGTCCGTAGTATTGACTTTCCACTCAAGTAAGTATTTTTGAGAGTGATGATAGCCTAGTTGTTATATATACTCGATAAACAAACCCTTCTTCAATTTTTTTCAAACCCTCGTCGGCCCGTAATACTGAGTTTCCACTTAATTACAGATTTTTAAAAATTTACCCTTGCTCCGCGGTAACGGCAAACATCGTGAGTAAACCCTCAATAAATAAGAAATCTGAAGTATCTACCAATTCGTATTGGCACTGTGTGGTGGCTTACGGAACGAGACCCCCTTGAGATTTACTTGGGGAGTCCTGTGTGGCCAGTAGTGCGACGTTATAGGCTGTTACAAATACAACTATTTTTTAATTATCACTAACTCAGCGGCGAGCGAAAATATATTTGTAACCTCCTGGCACTGTAAAAAAATAAGGAATCGGTGATGACACAAACAGAAAAAAAATTGCCTTTTACTGATTGAAGGAAGAAAATTAACAAAGGCATCGTTTTTCGCTTAGCAAGCATATGTCAAAATAATTCTTATGGCAATGAAATTTGAATCTGAAAGGAATCTGGCTCTTGCATTTTCTTTAATAATACTACACAGAGTAGTGTCATCAACATCATTAATGGTGCTGTTAAATGGCACTTGTGATACTATAGCAATACAGGAAAATCAAGCAGAGAATAATCAAAAAGAAAAGTGATCAAGTGTACGTCATTTTGTGTTATCATATTGTTATTACAATAAAGTAATTACATATGTTATTACATATGCTAGTAAAGTAATACAGATGGGTACACTTGAGATTATCTTGCATGATAACTTTGATATAACATTTGAGATTTTCGCATTTTTCACACATATTTTAACGCACGGGTTTTAACGCGAATGTTTACGTTATTTATTCTACTCAACGTTTCGGTTGGGAAACCATGGTCGCGAGCTAACTGAAGGCGGGTAGTCCATGTCGAGAGTTGCGAGCAGTTTCACCAACTACCCGCGTTTGGTCTTAATATTCCGGAAAGTTGTGACACACGTAGTCGTCACAAACGTAGTCGTAGTCGTAAACGTCGAGTAGATAAATAAAGTAAACATTCGCTTTAAGACCCGTTTAAATATATAAATATGATGACTATGATGATATAAAATATATTTTTTCTTTTTTATAAATGTCTAGCGTCTATTTTATTAAAATATAGCCTATATTAGACACGAATAATGTGGCTTGCTTTTTGTGAAAGAATTTTTGAAATCGGTTCAGTAGTTCCAGAGATTATCCCCAACAAACACACAATTTTACCTCTTTATTATATTAGTATAGATATAGATGATAATAATTGGAATAATAATTATTTAGCTCCATGACAATTATTAAAATTGATTTGAACGGCTCTTTTCATTATTGTTATTTCACTTTTAATTATTGTTATATTTTGTCTAGTTACATAACATTTTTATGATTATCATATTATTATTTAGATTGACATATTTATCGATTGTTGTTGATATTTTTAGAAATTGATTATGACAAGTGTTTAATATGCTCATAATTCATTTTATATATTTACAATTATTTTTTGCACGACTATCGGGGCAGAACATAATGGGTCATTTTTGTAATTAATACTATATTTGTTACCTATGTTTTTGCAAAAGAAAGGATTTGATTTGATATTATAATATAAAATTAAATTAAATTTCTGTAACTTTAAACTTCCAATCTCGAAAGCATAAATGTTGCACGAAATTCAAACCCGCAGAACCGCCATCAAATAACTTGTTGGTTAAAAGCGGTAAGTACATGTTAGGTTCTGCTCGCAGCTCTGCAGATGCAATCTCGTATTCCGAATTGGAGTTCTCGTTGGGTAAGGTTAAACGAAAACAGTGGGCAAGCTTGGCATATATTCAAGAAGCAGTGCTCGCGAGTTCGTGCGTGTAGACATTAGAATATGTGTGATTGGCTTCATTCCCATGTTAACTAGGTAGGCGGATAATTTGGCGGCCTTTTTATAGTGAAAATAATAAAGACTTTTTTGTATTATATAAATATTTATCGAACGGAATACTGTCCACTTAATTCGATTATCTTTCGCTATTTTTCCGACAAAGCCATTATCCCATCGGTATAATATTTTTGGGGTTTCTGAGCGAAAAACTTTATGGTTTATAGAGTCGCATTTAGATTGTAATTTTACTCCATTTAGAGAACGGACAGATGAACAGACATATATTCCAAAAATGTACCATTACGATTTTTTTTTAGATATTAAATGTTTATTTATGGCTTTGTTACGATTTTTTTATATATATATGTATGTGAAAGTATAGCATATATTACGTTATATGAACCGTTTTATGGACGGGACGTAATGTACCAATTTTGTTCTACAACTTATTTTGCGTGTCTTTCCAAATGTTGTATTGATACTGTGAAAATATTATTGGATTTCAGTTTGCCAAATTTTAAACCGTAAATATGAGGATTTATAAACCGAAAGAGGTCGCACTGTAAACTCTAATAGAACGTCTTGCGAAACATGATGTTACCATATTTAATTCAATACAAATACGAATAAATAGTTTTCTCATAAAATAAGTCATAAAAATAGTAAAATTAGTTACGTAGAACTTTATAGATATAATTACTTTAAAAAAAATCAAACCCAAATTTTTAACTAATTCAGAAAATACAGGTAGGTACAATAGGCATTCTTATTTATCACTTTGCAGAAATATCTTTCAATGAACCTTGGGGAAGCGACTTGCGACTGAGTGTTCCTAAACATTATATGAAAGAATATTCTGACTATGGAAGTATTAGTCGATCTTATCAGCTAGTTAAAGCGGCAGTAAGTTAAACCGATGGGGAATACGAGTCCTCGAATTGAGACCACGTACCGGGAAACGTAGTATGGGCCGCCTTCCGACCAGGTGGACTGGCGATTTGAAGAAAGTCGCAGGTTATGGCTGGATGAGAAGAACAAAAGACCGTGTGCGATTTTGGTCCTTATGAGACGCCTATACCTAGCAGTGGAGTGACGCAGACTGATGGTATGGTAAATCTTATATAGTAGGATAAATTGATACAGTCTCTACATCAAGTAACATTTACAGTTACAGCGCTCAAATTGCCGCGTGGGTTCGATCAATTACATACGTACAACAATATCGTCTACGTACAGCACAGAAATCCTATTTGCATAGTAATAGTAACATCCGGTACATAATAATGTTTAACTTATGTACGAGGTCTGGCCGGCGGAAAACTAGTACCGCCGATAAAATGAATCTCATGAATATTTAAAACTAGTACGTTGATGAACTGGCGGTAGTGGGAACTTTTGTTTTAATTACTAAAGATATTTCGAATATTGGTTGATCAACTGTTAAATAATAGAAGAAAGAAAATGAAAAAAGACGTGTGACGTCATTATACAATAACTTATAATACTTTATCAATGACCTTTAAAAATATGAACTCTGAGTGAGCGTTATACACCATGTTTTTAACGTCTGATAGTAAACCCTCGTTAAAAGCTTAAGATTGAGATTTTTTAAAATTCACTGTCGCTGACTTAGCGTTCGAGCGCTCAGTACATTTTTGCAACCTCACACTTGACCTTAAATTATTTTCATTCGTATTAGTGGCTCCGTTGGGCTAAGTCGCGCTTGATTGGTCAATAATATAGTTACTACATAGTTGAGTTACATTTAAATTTTTAGTTTCGTAATCACTCGTTAGAGTATAAGCTGAAATTCCAATGCAAAATAGAACATCTCTTCCGAATATTCCCCATTGTACAGGCCGCAGAAAAGCAGAGACAACCAACAAACATCTGTCGGACATTGAGAGATGCTAAACCGCTTATAATAGTTGTATCATCGACAATTCGGACAGTATGCCGTTGGATGGAGTCAAATATTACATTATCTAATGGCAATTCATAAACGGTGCAGTGTCCATACATATATATATAATTTTGCCATTCTCGGAAAAATACTCGTTAGTAGTATGTATTTGTTTCTGTTATTTGTATCTCATTCATTATTTTCTTTTTATTATATTGGTATAAGTCGCGTCCGCATATGATACGTGACCATGGTATGGTAGGATAAAGCGAATT
The DNA here is from genome assembly GCA_943735995.1 of Sesia bembeciformis. NCBI lineage: Eukaryota > Metazoa > Arthropoda > Insecta > Lepidoptera > Sesiidae > Sesia > Sesia bembeciformis. The sequence goes on along the minus strand of OX031029.1, from coordinate 4,465,112 downwards.
GGATCTCGATACTTCTGTACATTGCCAGCTCGTCTGTAGCCTTCCTCCATAAAAATAAATTAGATATAATAGTTTTAGTGCACTGATATTAAAATATTTTTCACTATTTTTGTAGAACCTTTTACTGGAGTATTCATTACTGTTTTTAGAGTTTTCGGATTGAGCGTTATGCGGTTTACACGAGAAATGACTTTATGAGTAAACATTTTCACTTTAAAAAGCTTTAAATCGCCACGCTCTGCTGACCAAGTTGATTGGCGAGTCCACTGCCGCATATACTAATATCATTTCAGTTTGCTAATTTTATGAACTATGTCAGTGTGACTTTAGTCAAAGAACAAGACTCAACTCACAGTAATTTGACCTGAATATGTGTGCACCTTGAATTATAATTTCACACAACATGCGAACACAAACCAAAATCCATCAACAGTTGCATCACGTTTCCAATATCTTGACACGGTGTTATTCGGTTCATAAATTCTGCGTCTCGTGAGTAATAGAGTCGCCTCCGTGTCAGGTTTGTCGACAGCATACATTATGTGAATCGTGATATACTGTGTGACGGAATACATAATTGTACGGTATAAATACCAACTTAGATTTGCGTACAAACAAAACCCTTACCACTTTTGTAACAAAGTCTATCACCTAGTTCAGAAATCGCACGGATACCTTTGCTGGTTTCCACGACACGTGTATAAGACACTTTGTGACATGAGACGTATAAGTGGTTGCATATAGTATTATCACTAAGATAACCTACGTCATGTACTTGTCACGAGTCTGACATACTTGTGTCATCTTTACGTTATGCATAAAATTAGGTGGGAATTATACTGCCATTAAAAGCTAACACGAGTGTTTCTATCTACGATCTGAAGCAGAATGTTGATTTTTCATTTACTAAAAATGTAGACTTTAGAAAATTTAATATGAATACTTTAATAGTGGAAACTTTGGGAGTTTAAGAAACTTTTAGAATCTATGTTTACATTGCCTCTGGCATATCTCACTCACTTCCGAAACACATTCTGCAACGTTAACTTAAATGGTAGGAGTTCTTGGATAAAAGAACACCAGCCAATCCTTACTTCAGCGATTCAATTAAACGTACTTAAATGTAATAAATAATAAAAGAAAAGACTGAACAATAAGTAATAACACTTATAAAACTAACTTTTAAATGCAAACATTGTGTATATAAAACCAGTCTATGTATACCTTCATTCTATTATAAGCTGAAATAAATATTGCAAATTAAAACAATGTTAATTTTCACACACACTTGCCTAGATAATTGGGCCAAAGTGCATGCGAAGAGAATATAAAAAAAAGAAAAAAAAATGGGGTCCGTAGAAGCGTCAGGTCAGTAATTAGATTCCACCGGTGAATCGACAGGTCACTTTTAGCTACATATTTATCGATGCTGTATTTTACTGGCAACGGGCGACATGCGACCGCGAAATATGGTGATACGGATTTTCGGCTCATCCTATCGGATTCTAGTACCTACAGAATTGGCTGTATTTTTTGTTTCTGTCCAAAAAACGTTATAAAAACGTCAAAGGATTATTTAATATTTAGCAAGTCACTCGTATTTCAGTTTGTGAATTGTTTTGTCACTTTTTTAATTATCGCTTTATGCGTCTTTTCGTCTTTCCAAATTTCTCAATTTTCAGTTAATAATCATTTAATTTTCCCTCAAGTGTCATTTCAGTGGCACTGGCATATTATTTGGTTCGCTGGCGTTGGTAATTTCAGTTTTGTTGGGTATTCCCATTTTAAGACTAGGATTTGCCAGCGACTTCGCTTGGATGCCGATTTCTAAATCAATTTATAGTGTATTCTATAAGTATAGATAAATAGAACGAATGTAGACGTTCGCTTGCACCTCGTGTACTTTGCCGAGCCAGGGATACTACATAGACGTTGTCTTTTATCCACTATCTATACGCATACTAATATAATAAAGAGGTAAAATTGTGTGTTTGTTTGTGGCTATGTTGGGGGTAATCTCTGGAACTACTGAACCGATTTAAAACATTCTTTCTCAAATAGGAAGCTACATTATCCGTGTCTAATATAGGCTATATTTTATTTTGAAATTTTGAAAAAAAAAACTTATAAACCGAAGCGAAGCGAGGGCGGGTCGCTAGTCTATAATAAATTAACTTGTAGATGTTTCACATTTTTAAGCACAATTTTTCCTTAAATATTAAATAGCGCGTTCTTCGCTTGATTTAAATATGACAGATAGCGTAGGATAATTTAGAAAGTATGGAACCATGAAGTCATTCCGCAATGGTTTTCTTTGGGTTACTCCTTGATCTGGTCTTCCATCCATGTCTCTGGGCTCTTGAAGAATCTTAGATTTTATGCACTAGCATAGCCAGTAAAGTATGGTTTTTAGAATTTTAGCGATCTCTGCCTGACAACCTTTTTGTGTCTTGTACAAGTGTAAATTCCAGTAATAATGAAAATAAATAAGAATTTTAAAATTAGATATTATTTAATTTGTGTCAAGAGTATTAAAAGAATAAACTGCGTACGTTAAAGTACAGAACGTATTAAATGACAATAATTCTCAAAATCGGCACTACTTGCAGTAAAACAAACAGGAACAACGTTTAACCATCACCGCCCTTGAAACCCGTTGTTAATCTATCGGAAGAGTCCTTTGCGTGTTGTTTACGCAAAACGTCAGAACCGAAAGCTGTTATCAGAAATAAGTCGTCGATATAAATCAACGTTAATCTTGTTTGCCAGTCGCGATCGAACCACTGTTTTTGCATATAAATATATTTATTCTGTGTACGTGGGCGGGTCTTATGTAGATTTGTAATGTAAACATGTTCAAAAATAATTTTTGATAATCCGTATAATGCGCTACGTGGGATACATTTGATGTCAGGATTAATGTTTATCTTTAGCTTTCTGATACACGACTATGTTGATTTTAAAGTCTTTGAACAAACATTAATTTTGTTTGTAATAGTCTGGATACGTTTTAACGGATATGAATGGAAATCTGACGTTTCAGTTAAAATCTGACTGTATAAATTCTTCCGTTACCGTAACCGGCCCTTTTGTCATTCACTGCAATTCACTTTTGCCTTAAAACCGCACGTTGACCGAGTGGGTTGGCGAGCCCACTCTTTTTGAGGTGGTGTGGTTCCTCAGGGTTTGTGGTAGCGACTTTGTTCTCATAGTCACCTTTTACGACACTCACAGGAAGACATGAAGTAATGATATTCTAAAGTCTTCTAACACCACATGGCCAAATATTAATATTAATATTAGTAATATTAAACTGCATATTACAGCCCAAACTGCCAGAGTTGCTCTTTTTTTATGCAGCACGGTGTACCGCGGGCATTCAATTTTGACTTCGATTCCATAAGATTTGAATCCCTCACACGCCATCGGGAATACCAACAGGCTTTGGAATTTATCCCAATGCATTTTGGAAAGGCCTATGACTCCCAGTATTGATACAATACTAAAAATACAAATAACTTATTTGTAGGATGCGTGGTTGCATAATACGAGTACAGACAGCATGTAAACATTATTTAAACTGGTTAGCCGTAAAACAGTATCAGCTAGAATAGCGAAAATGACAATTTGCATAACGTTCTAACAAGGTTTTACATTACATTATAGAGAATCGTTTAATAAAAGTAAGAAAACATCTTTAGGGCTGTTATTCGGATATTCTCAAGTGTTACAATTAGGTACGGATTAAGTGCGGTGAACAACAGTTTGAGCAGTACTAGTGGACGCCTTCATATTAAGAACTGGAATAAAATTGTAGATATATTCTTCTTCTTCCATTTTTATTTATTTCATGTTGTGTGTACAATAAATAGATCTCCTTAATAAAAATCCAACACTGACTGACTGACAGACAACGCACAGCCTACACCGGTGGGTCTAGAAGCATGAAATTTTGCACAGGAGTTCCATATATAACGTAGGTGACCACTAAGAAAGTATTTTGAAAATTCATCCCTTAAGGGTATAAAATAAGGGTGTACAAGTTCCGATTTTCTCCTAATAGGTGAAAAATGTTTAGTAAATTATATAAATGGACCAAAACCGTTCCCATGCATTATGTAGAAAATACGTATTTTATAATACTATGCACATAACCAATTATATGGTTATTTCCGTTTATGATTATTATACTTTAGTTACTACATGCTCAATTTTTTATTAGTCACAATGAGAGATTTTTTGTTTCATAATTTATCATCATTTATTAAGGTCAAGTTATATTCGTACTGAGAAGTAGTATTAAACGATTGTGTATTTAAAAAATAGTGTTATAAAAAAATTGGCTGCATTGTGTTCGTCAGCTTTAGAATAGCACTATTATCTCTTCCCGTAGTTTCATAAAAGGCGACGAAGAGAAAAAGTCCTAAGGATCTGAGGAGTAGGCCCCGAGAAATACCACTTCTAAAAGAGTGGACTCACCAATCCGCTTGGCCAGCGTGGTAGTTTAGGAGGTAAGGATGGCTGAAACGTATTTAAAAAATAGGTATTTTTGCTTATATTGCTGTTTTGGGGGCAGAAATTGAGTAGAGATATTGAGAAAAAGGGACAGCTGCATTTCGAGCTGATAATACCTATAAAAAATCTAGAAAATTGAGTTTTCGTATTTCCCCGTTTCCTCCTCCAAAAATGGATCAATTTCTTATTCTGATCTGTGTAAGGATTAGTTTCTCTATCTCTAGTTTTGTTTTTAAATAAGAGTTGTTAAATTTTGCCCACAGGGCTGTTTTTTATTTTATGTATTGATTACTGATGTACTGATTTAATTAATACTTTTTTGTTGTCTTTCGCAATTATTTCCGACGCGCTCATCTATGTAACATTATTTAGGAAATATTTTCGTATTTGCTGTGCGTTTCAATGTGTATCATCAAGAATATCTAACAGTCTAAAAAATCTTCGCCATTACTTAGTATTTTATTTCAACGGACACTACAGGATATTGCGTTGTTTATTTATATATAAATAGATTTTGCAAAAAAGAATCTGCCTATTAAACGAAAGGACTTCACGTATCTAAGAAAGCATCACGTGTATCTAATAAGTAAATCATACTGATATTATATATAATCCTTTATTTTTGCTCCAATTACTCCACAGCAAATATTTTCAATATAAATATCTGCATATGCCTAAATACACCACTTCTCAACGTTGAGATTGCGACAGGCGTAGTCTCAACATTGAGATTGCGAGATAACAGGCGTAGTTTAAGTGTAGTCATGATTCGTCTTATTTTAATTTCGTTATTTTCGATATCGGAGATAGTTAACGGGTTGAACGAACATCATGGGGTGAGTAATAATGTAGTGGGTGTCCATTATCTTCGTCCTGAGGCACATCTGGTTTACGTTTGTCCACCAGGGTACTTGGAAGGCCACGATAGATTGTGTCAATCACAAGTTCATGATAACGTTGATTTAGCTGTCGATGAGAACGACTTAGTTGATGAAACTGTTGAAAAACCTGTCTCGCAGCCTCTCTCGCCACCAGCATCGCCTACTTCCGTATCAGTGTCACCGGTAAACCACCATGATAAAGGTCAAGAAATAGATTTGAATCTAATTCCTAACCCAGTCGAGCATCAATGTCCGGTTGGATACCGTACAGGCTATGATGGATGGTGTTACGCTCAAGTTCCTATTAACAGACGTTGGAGTTCCTCGATATGGATATAAATAAATAATGTCAATATTTCGTCAGGGCGAAGTGTAAGTAGCAACGGAAACAACCAATGAGTTCATAACCTTAAAAAATAAAGAGAACCTGTCTTAAACAATCGTTTTCATTTCCAAACATAAGAAGCCACCAGCACAGAAAATTTGATGGTACAGTAAACGTAAGGGCACACGATAGACGACGCTCTACAAAACCGAAGCGAGCCGATCATAGTCGATGTGTATTACTTGCGGCCGTTTACTGTAATAACTTTAGAAAGTTACAGTTTATATAAATACACAAATTATTTATTAAATGGATCGTATTCAAACGAGCGACCAAGATATTAAATGAGAAGTAAATTATCTATCTGCTATACATATAATAATAATATAATAAAACAGTTAATAAAACCCTAAACAGATTAACTGAACAATTAGCTACACATTAGTGAAAACCCGATCGAAATCCGTTCAGTAGTTTCTACGTAATATTAAAAAAACAGACAAACATACCTACAGACAAATATACAGTCAAAACTTTAATAACTTCTGTTTTGGGTTCTGTAGCGTCTGAAAATACACCTCAACTTAATTTTTTTAAATCAACTCAATGTACACACAACCCATTTACTGTTTTATTATATGTATAAATAACTTACTGTTCATTTAGTATTCTTTCTTGCTTGTTTAAATGAAAGCCATTTAATTTTAATGATACAGACGGACAAAAATGCAGTCCTTCTGTTTCAGGTTCTGAAGCTTCTAAAAAGAACCCCTATTTTTTTTTTTATTTACTCACTGGTCAGGCTGTTTACTGTTACTGTTTCATTATATGTATAGATTGAAAGCCTCTGTATGTAATTTTAGCTCGTTAGTTTAGTATTTTTTTTTCAGTTCTGAATTAAGTGACGCAGTAAGTAGTCGATTAAATTTTATATTGTTATCGTAATTTCAACACTCACGCACTCAAGCGCATTTTAAGTAGACTATTAATTTGCGGAAACTGCATAGGAATATTGTATTTTCTTATATTTAAATTCATATCTAATGTTTGTTTCCTAAATGAAATAAAAATAAATATTATTAATGCTGAGAATTAATTATACTGAGTGCCGCTCAGCTTGTCGTGTCGCTGAATTCCCTAATAAAGTGTCGCCAAGCGATATTATCTGTCGCCTATCGATGTCGTCGGTCGGTGTCGCCCGCTGTTGGCCCATGTCCACCAGTGGATCGTAAAAGCGCCGATCATTACGATTACGATCATCGAAATATTTCAAAAAGTCCTATAGTTTGTCATCGACATATAATTTGTCTGTGCATACAAACTATGTGTCATCGGATAGGGCTAGTGAAGCTCTGCTCTGTATTAATATTCTGTTTCTAAAACGTACAAAAAGTAGCCAAATCTCCGACTGGCGCCGCCGTCTCTCTTCTTAACTTTCGTTATAAATTTATTTTATAATAATAATAAACACCTACGTATGTTCAAGATCCATATTATTATTATATGCTATATCTAATTTCGAAATTAACTTCCTGATATGGTGTGAAAATCGATTATATGTTTATTTCCATGTATTATTATATATTTATTTCACGCTCCATTATACATTGATTTAAGGTACACGATTTACTTGAAATCGATATTTTCAGGTACATAATCTATGCATCTTAAATCATAATATTCTATACTAGCGACTCGCCCTTGCTTCGCTTCGGTTTATAAGTTTTTGTTTTCCAAATTTTTTTTTCAAAATTTTAAAGTAAAATATAGTCTATATTAGACACGGATAATATAGCTTCCTATTTGTGAAAGAAGTTTTGAAATCGGTTCAGTAGTTTCAGAGATTATCCCCAACATACAAACACACAATTTTACCTCTTTATTATATTAGTATAGATTCACAAAATAATTAAGCATTAAGGTCAAGTTCTGTTACTGACATTAAACTTACTGCGCGAGCTGAACCCGCGACTCCCTTGGCGTGGACTTTACACTATGTATAGTTAGTCCATTATACCCGTGGAACGAGAGCCACGTCATTCCAGTCCGTCCTATCCAATCTCTCTCCGTGGGTATCGTAAATGGCGACTAAGGAATAACAAAGCCGCTACCAGAAGTTCTAAGAAACTATACCACCTCTAAAAGAGCGCCAATCCGCTTAGCCAGCGTGGCGTTTAGAAGCCATACATTCCACATGCATAAGACGATGCATTAAGAGACCCGTGTCCAGCAGTCGATGAAAATGGGCTAGTTACGATTAGCCAATAGTTCTTTCGATTTGAAGGTATTCTAGATACTAAATAAAAAATATTCAATGGACTATTTTTGTTTTTCTTAAATGCAAAATTACAATAAATTGTATTATACTTATTATTGTATTATACCTATTAGTCATACTTAAAAGTATGACTAATAGGTCAATCGTGGGGTTAATAAGTTTCCATTGCACTAGCAACCACACAACGAACTCACCGCAGTTATTTATAAAAGCATGTATTTTAATAAATATCTGCATATTCTTACCCTCACCACTTCACGTTCTCGTATCTATCGCTTCCCCATCTTTTTGCGTAGGTACTAAAGAATTATAAAGTCAAATATAGTGATGTAAAATGTATGTTATAGCACATAAAATAAAGAATTTAATTCATTGTATGTGATCATGCATTTTTGATTTAACATACAATGCGCGTCATTAATGTATTAAATCTTAAGGAAAATAAATAATGCTTGTTGTTTTCACAATAAAGTAGGTTGTTTACACTTTTTGTTATAACGGAACACAGATAGTGAGAATATTTTTAATGATGTATAGTCGTTATGCCAACGAGTGAGCGCGCCGACAGCGGGATTTCGGAACATATGAATTCCAACCTCATTTCTATAGTCCGTGGTGAGTAAAGTATGCCCTGAACACTTATAAGAATAAGATGGAAGGAAGACAGTGTCATCACCACTAGTGTTGAATAGCAGCAACACAAGTGGTGTTTTCTTTTTGTGACCCGGTTATCTTCTGTTTGTTGGCCTAACTATCGTCACCCCTGCACTAGCGCCGCCATTTGATGTCTGCAAAACAGTCAGTCAATCAGTAACAGTCCCGCCAGTATTTACTGTTGTGTGGTGATTTTTTGGGACCCGGCAACTTTCTGTTTGTTGTCCTGCTTATTACATTGACCTTGAAGCGAAATTGGATTTCGATTCTGTTTTGTACTTTGGACTTATTGTTTTAGTGCATAAAAATGTCGAAATGTGGACAAACTTTAGAAATGTATATTTTCTATTCTATACAATATACCAATTATTGTGTTATACTATGTGTATTTGGTGCTATGGCACGGATTTATGCTACACGAAGACTAAAAAGTTAAGCACTAGATAAATATTTTTATATATGTTACAGGTAACGCAACTCGCCACAATACGGCTCCACCATTCAGTACTAATAAAATGTTGAATCTGCTCAAAGAATCTTGTGAGAAGGTCATAAAAGATGACTGGGCGAAAGTAGTATTGACCACAATGCCATTTTTTATTTCCGTATTCTCTGTTCTATCACATCAATAAAAGTATTATCATTATCTGTTAACAAAATTATTTAATGCTACTGCTACAATTTTCGATAGTCAGATCACTAGTTACATTAATCTGACATATGTCAAATCGGTAATCTTTCGGCGGCGTAGCTATAGCAACAAATATTCACTTTTATAGCGAAATAACATTTGTGACACTATCATATTTTGTAAAGGGTTGCCGAACTTTTAATGCCCTAAACATACGAAAATTCGGAACGTAAGTCCTGCTTCAGCATAATAAACAACTGTCAAACGTCATTTTTAACAAGTGACAGACAAAAGCTGCTGCAAGTGATTATTGTGTTATAAATTCATGGATATTCAAGCATAAAAATTGTATTGAATATCTGAATTATTAATCGTGGTAACACTTTAAAAGTAATGGATGACTAGCGACATCTATCGGTACGATTTGACGCGCTCTCCGCCTTTCGGGTCTCGTTTTTTTTATGATTCTCACAGCGGGGTGACGGTAGCGGAGGAAAGGCAGTCGTTGTTCGCACATCGAGGAGAAAGCGGAATTTCACAGTAAGAGAATAAATCAAGTCCGATAAAGTGAGAATTGCCTAACCGTTCAGACGAAGCGACTCAACGTAATCGTTACTTAAAAGCTTATTAATACTTATTAGTGTATGTATACTAGAATATCAGCGCAGTTCTCAGATAAAGTAAAGTATCCTTAATAAATGTTTCAAGTATTGAACGTCATATCATTTCAATTGCTTAAAATTGTTTCGATAAACAATTTAAGTGTAAAGAAGATACTTGTAAATACTTGTATTACTTGAAGATACTTGTAAATACTTGTATTACTTGAAGATACTTGTAAATACTTGTATTACTTGAAGATACTTGTAAATACTTGTATTACTTGAAGATACTTGTAAATACTTGTATTACTTGTAAGATACTTGTAAATACTTGTATTACTTGAAGATACTTGTAAATACTTGTATTACTTGTAAGATACTTGTAAATACTTGTATTACTTGAAGATACTTGTAAATACTTGTATTACTTGAAGATACTTGTAAATACTTGTATTACTTGAAGATACTTGTAAATACTTGTATTACTTGTAAGATACTTGTAAATACTTGTATTACTTGTAAGATACTTGTAAATACTTGTATTACTTGTAAGATACTTGTAAATACTTGTATTACTTGAAGATACTTGTAAATACTTGTATTACTTGTAAGATACTTGTAAATACTTGTATTACTTGAAGATACTTGTAAATACTTGTATTACTTGAAGATACTTGTAAATACTTGTATTACTTGAAGATACTTGTAAATACTTGTATTACTTGTAAGATACTTGTAAATACTTGTATTACTTGTAAGATACTTGTAAATACTTGTATTACTTGTAAGATACTTGTAAATACTTGTATTACTTGTAAGATACTTGTAAATACTTGTATTACTTGAAGATACTTGTAAATACTTGTATTACTTGAAGATACTTGTATTACTTGAAGATACTTGTAAATACTTGTATTACTTGAAGATACTTGTAAATACTTGTATTACTTGTAAGATACTTGTAAATACTTGTATTACTTGTAAGATACTTGTAAATACTTGTATTACTTGTAAGATACTTGTAAATACTTGTATTACTTGAAGATACTTGTAAATACTTGTATTACTTGAAGATACTTGTAAATACTTGTATTACTTGTAAGATACTTGTAAATACTTGTATTACTTGAAGATACTTGTAAATACTTGTATTACTTGAAGATACTTGTAAATACTTGTATTACTTGAAGATACTTGTAAATATTTGTATTACTTGTAAGATACTTGTAAATACTTGTATTACTTGAAGATACTTGTAAATACTTGTATTACTTGAAGATACTTGTAAATACTTGTATTACTTGTAAGATACTTGTAAATACTTGTATTACTTGTAAGATACTTGTAAATACTTGTATTACTTGAAGATACTTGTAAATACTTGTATTACTTGAAGATACTTGTAAATACTTGTATTACTTGAAGATACTTGTAAATACTTGTATTACTTGAAGATACTTGTATTACTTGAAGATACTTGTAAATACTTGTATTACTTGAAGATACTTGTAAATACTTGTATTACTTGTAAGATACTTGTAAATACTTGTATTACTTGAAGATACTTGTAAATATTTGTATTACTTGTAAGATACTTGTAAATACTTGTATTACTTGAAGATACTTGTAAATACTTGTATTACTTGAAGATACTTGTAAATACTTGTATTACTTGTAAGATACTTGTAAATACTTGTATTACTTGTAAGATACTTGTAAATACTTGTATTACTTGAAGATACTTGTAAATACTTGTATTACTTGAAGATACTTGTAAATACTTGTATTACTTGAAGATACTTGTAAATACTTGTATTACTTGAAGATACTTGTAAATACTTGTATTACTTGTAAGATACTTGTAAATACTTGTATTACTTGTAAGATACTTGTAAATACTTGTATTACTTGTAAGATACTTGTATTACTTGTAAGATACTTGTAAATAAATAAACTTTCCACCGGACAGCAAACTATAAAAATATAATATTGTATTCTATTAAATATTATAATATTTTCGACTTCATTTTGATTTCATTGCTTTCCTCTAAACAAGAATCTGAGTAATTGTATTCAATGTGTAAATTACATGGGTGTATAATTCTTTATTTACGCTGTTACTTTCACATGCGTGTTATATAACTATCTGCAAGTATATATTCTCATCATTTCTCAACAGTGGCAGTGAGAGATAACGAACTAAAAATTGTGGATATATACTCGTACTTTATGATGATTCGCCCAATTGTAATTTTGATCCTGTCAATAATAGCATTAGTTACAGCGCGGTATGATATAAGTGTTGAACGAAACATGAATAACATTGATCCAATGTTATACACAAGTCAGGGTGTTATGGATCGTAGGTATGTTCGTGTACTTCCGCGTTTGTTCAAAATATGTCCAGGAGGATACCGTAAAGGCTCGGATGGATGGTGTTATGACGAAGTTGGTCTTCCCCGACGTGCAGCTTTTGAGGCGGGCTGTGTGCGACCACAAGTAATAGTTAATGGGACATGTGTTACTCCATTTGAATAGACATCTCATTATTAAATTATAACTACATCTTACTTTTTGTATTAATTATAATTTCTATATATGTATTGTATAAATAATCCTGATGTGCAATACTGTCTATTATATAAAGGTTGTCTGGCAGAGATCGTTTTTAGCCATAGCCGGCCTTTTATGCATTTTGTGTCTACAAAATATGTAATTGTTTTCTTTGGTTTTGCAATAAAGAGTTTGATCTATCTAAATATCTACAGTTTGTATTCAAGTACCTGTCAACGTACGCTTTATTTATCTTGTCGTTGTTATATGACTGTTTCAATTGTCATATAATAGTATTGCAGATATCTTCGGATGCATCTCTGAATTACTATTACCTTGTAATTCAAAATTTCTCCTTTCCGCTTATCTAAGTCGGGACACGTAAAGTCGTGGGTACTGCTAGAGTTAAATATCTATGCACTATACACAACCGATGGGGTAAACGAGTTTATGAGTGGAGGCCACGTATCCGGAACCGCAGTGTGGGACTCCCTCTAGCCAGGTGGATCGACCACTTGAGCGAGGTTCGCCGGTGGTGGTTGGATGGGAAGAGCCCAGGATCGTGTGTGGTGGCGAGCTTTGGGAGAAGCCTATATCCAGTAGTGGAGATAAATATGTCGATGGTATACATATATGTATGTAAAATATAAAGGTAATGTAATATGTAAGATAATATGTTTTATACATCTGATTGCGTAAAACCAGACTTTATTCCCGTATATTAAGCGTCTTACCACTACGGCTCAAGATGAATGCCAGGTAATTTCGAATAAGCAATTAGAATGGGGAAAATAGCCGACAAATTATTCCCCATTTCCTCAGCAGTGCATTAAGGAAAAGGGGATGGATAATTTTTAGGTCAATTATAAATCCACTGAGAGGGAGGCCCGGGTAACCGATTTTTGATGAAAGGAATTTTATATTTTTATTTCAGTAATTTTGCTTTAGGGAGTCACCACGCTTCGACCATAGAATTTGTGGGTGAAAAGGATTATTTGACTAATTTCTCACTCTTTTTGGCGTTATTTAAAATGAAAACATGATTGAATTTCTTATAGTTTAAAAAACACAATAGAACTCTGATACCTAAAATAGAGGGGGAATAAAGAAAACATCATTTTTAAAAGTAACGGAAAAAAACAACTTCATTAGTTTGTTGTGTGCGTATTGAATAAGATCTTATAATGAACGCGGTTTTATCAGATAATCGTATTTGGTGTGGCTATGCCGATTGCTATATCTTCCTCGGCATCCACCCTGGGGGGGTTCGCTGGTTCGTTTTATTAGGAAATGGGATTACGGGTAGATGTCAGTACACGTTGCAAATCAATAGAAATAGTTAATCTGATGGCTTGTTACCTGTCTGCGTATAGCTGGGTGCCGTTGTCGATTTCAGTTGCGCCTCTCGCCAGCCTGATCTGCCTTCACGATAAGGTGGCGCGCTGAGGTGGTGATGTTGCTTCCAGGATGCGTTTGGGATCCGTGATCACTTCACAAACAAACTGTTCATAACCAGGTGTTTTCGGAGGCACTCCCGACAACGTCCAGAACCGGCGGAAACAGCAGGTTTCCAGCTAATTTGTATAATTGAACGGCGCGTGCGGGCGGTCAAAATGTCACTGTTAAACGACGGCCACGGAGTCCTCGTGTTGCGTGTGTGCGAGCGAGAGGTCCGATCTTAACCGGCCCGTCCCTCGCAAATATTCAAACAGAAGCAAACCACCAAACAAATAACTAGTGATTTGCAACGCTTGACGCGGTTTAAAGGAAAGGATTAAAAATGAGGATTATTTAAAAAGGAATAAATAAATATTTCCTATAGGCGTAACCATTCCCCCGGCCTTGAAAGGTCCTTTCAAAAGAAAATCAAAGGATATAAGTATAAAGTATGAAACTTATGGTGAATATAAAGACAGGATTAAAAATTCAGAAAACGCGGCAAAACTATCTAACTAACTACAAACTATAAGAAACAAACTTATTACTGTGAAGGGAGTGGACACAACTTCACGATAGGTCTCTTGAAAAGACCATTTTTGGTCTTGACAAGGGCCACGCGGCAAATTCCATCTTGGCCTTCAAAGGTCTGAGCGATCAGTCCTAGAGGCCAGTGGAGGGGCATAACATTATCTAACATTATAACAACTACCGTACCTATCTTGACAGGATAGGCAGGAGTGTTCCATTTTTGGCGTAGTTGAAGGGTGTGCAAATATTCATAGCGCCACCGCTTCCAAAACGTTTGCACCAATTGATCCAACAATTCGTGACGAGCAATAAGATGGACACGCGTTTCTAACACCTCATGCGAAGGTAAAAATTTCAGCGGTTTTGTATTTAAGAAGTGTGCCGGTGTCAAGGCTTCGAGTTCAGAAGGGTCCGCGCTGAGGGCAGTAAGCGGACGCGAGTTAAGCAAGGATTCTATCTGCGCGAGAACAGTAAGCATCTCCTCATAAGAAAGGATCTGGTTACCAATTACTTTAAATAAGTGAGTTTTAATACACTTCACATTACTCTCCCAGCACCCTCCAAAGTGAGGAGAACTCGGAGGGATGAGCTTCCACTGAATTTGATTTTCGGATAGCTCCGTCTCCCAGTGCTGTTTATATTCCTTCGATAAAAAATCATAAAGCTCACGCAAATAGGTCCTAGCACCTATAAAATTTGTTCCATTGTCCGAGTGCATACAACGCACCGGGCCGCGACGCGAAAGAAAACGCTTAAAAGCTCCTTAAAAGCTTAAAACTTGGAGTGCTTAAATCACTGGCCAGCTCTATATGGAGAGCTCTAGTAGTGAGACAGGTGAATAGGCAAATATAAGCCTTCTTAGTTTTAACTCCTCTACCTCGTATTGGAGTATAATGGATAGGACCTGCATAATCACAGCCGGTCTGCGAAAATGGTTTTTCTACAGCATTCACCCTAGTTCCTGGATGATCCGCCATCATTGGAAATGTAGGGCGAGGTTTAGCTCTGAAGCAAGTATTACATTGATGAATTCGATGTCGGATGATACGTCTAGCGGCGAGAATCCAGTAGCGTTGTCGAAGAATCGACATCAACAACTCCGGTCCGGTGTGTAAATTTTTGCGGTGATAGTGATCCACTATTAGGTCCACCACATGATCGTGGCGTGGTAACAAAAAGGGATGCTGATAATCATAATCTAAATCAGCATTTTGTAAACGAACACCGACGCGTATAACACCATTTTCTAAAAATGGCTTAAGCTTGATAGTAGACGATGAACAAGTCTTGTTGTTCTTTAAATTCTGCAAGTCCTTATAAAAATGAAC
The DNA here is from genome assembly GCA_943735995.1 of Sesia bembeciformis. Taxonomy (NCBI): domain Eukaryota; kingdom Metazoa; phylum Arthropoda; class Insecta; order Lepidoptera; family Sesiidae; genus Sesia; species Sesia bembeciformis. The sequence continues at coordinate 4,449,377 of OX031029.1, read as the reverse complement.
TTGTTGTACGACCTTAACGATTTCTTGTTCGGAGAAATTGCGATCTGAAGCAGTGATCGGACCCTGCGGGAGTTTTCTACAAAACTTAAAAATAAAGGTCACCACTCTAATGAATTTATTCCATGACGAAAAGCGGAGCGACAATTTGTAAAGGAACGGTTCGTCGGTTGCTGCAGTTGCTGCAGTCACTAAAGCAAGAGGTTTTAGTTCAGGCATTTCCTGAGAATGACAAGACATGAATGGTTGAATCGGCCATTCGTCTTTTGGTTGACTAGTCCAAGGCGGACTGTGTAACCAAAGTGGGTGGTTAATCAATTGAGAGGGCATTAATCCTCGTGATAGACAATCGCTAGGGTTTTCTGTACCCTTAATGTGAAAGAAGTTTTCAGGTAAAAGATTGTCATGAATTTTGGAGACTCTATTAGCAACAAAGGTATGCCATTTATAAGGTGATGAGTGGATCCAGTTTAATGCTACAGTGGAATCCGAAAAAGCCATAACCGAATGAATCGGATATCTAGGCGCGTAAGTTTCAAAAACCTTTCTAAGAAGTTGTGAAAGAAGTAATGCGGCGCAGAGCTCGAGACGCGCTAGCGTAACCACTTTCAAAGGTGCGACCTTTGATTTGGCGCAAACTAAATGTACTGTTTGACTGCTGCTATGCATGGACACATGGGCGTATACAACACCTCCATAGGCCTTCTCGCTAGCATCTGCAAAGCCTAGCAAAGTAACCACACATTGATCATAAACACCAATGTGACGCGGGAAGAGTAGGTTCTCCATAAAAGGAAGCTCAGATTGAAACTGACCCCAAAGGCGTACTATACGATTGGAAGGAACCTCGTCCCAAACAAGTTTTGCTATCCAAAGTTCCTTTATTAAAAGTTTAGCGAATAAAATAACTGGGGGTACCAAACCCAAAACGTCAAAAAGACGAGCGATAGAGGCTAACATATTGCGTTTTGTGCTAGTTCGATTAGCAGGAGTAACCTTGAATGCAAAGACATCTTCGGTAGGATGCCAACGTAATCCAAGAACCTTTAGCATCGTTTCGTTGTCGAAGTCGATACATCGAGACAGACGCAGTGCTTCAGGAATTTGTTGAAGCAGTTCGTAGGAGTTACTAGACCATTTTGCTAACTCGAATCCTCCAGCTTTCATCAGATGGATTAACTCCTGCGCGGTCGGTACAGCTAATTCTGCATTCAAAACGGAAGTAGCTACATCGTCCATGTAGATATCGCGAAGTAATATTTCCTTGGCTCGAGGAAAATTCGTACCCTCATCAGTAGCAAGCTGTTGAACAGTACGAATAGCCAAAAACGGGCTACATTTTAAGCCGAAGGCTACGCGATTGAAGTGATATACCTGTATGGGTTCATCTTGATCGAATCCATATAAAATAGATTGATAATCCCGATCATGTTTTCTCATAAGTATTTGCAAGTACCTTTGACGTACGTCAGCGGAAAAAGCAATTGGAAACAATCTTAAGTTCAGAAGAATTGTTAAGAGATCCTTTTGAAGATTAGGACCAGCGTGTAACAGATCATTTAAGGACATGCCATTGTCCGTTTTAGCACTTGCATCTCGGACAACCCGGAGTTTGGATGTCGCTTTATCATCACGCCAAACTGCGTGGTGCGGAATGAAATAACATTTGTCGTGCGGTTGAATTGTCTTCACTAAAACCAAATAAGATTTATCTAAATATTCTCTAATTACTTCATCATAGAGAAGTTTTAGTGCGGGTTCTGATACAAATTTACGTTCCAACGCTAGGTAACGATACTTCGCGGTTAAATAAGATCGCCCCAAAGAGATAGGATCGAATTTAAAAGGAAGCGCGACTTCATACCGACCCGACGAGTTGCGTACGGTTGTCGAAGTATAAAATTCCGAACATTGTTGATCATTGACATTTAAAGTAGATGAACAATGCACTTCTTCAATTTCCCAAAACTTATGCATCAATGACTCCACCTCATAGGTGGAATGCAACGATATGGAAGATGACGGTTGAGGATTAGTTAGGGGGGCGTCGCCCAAAATAATATATCCCAAGACGGTTTCCAAAGCGTTTGTACTCCCCGGTGGACTCACTATCTTGCCGGGTAGTAACATCTCGGCAAATAATTGACCACCGATCAGTAGGTCAATATAGCCCGGAGTTCCCCAAGTATCATCTGCCAATATTATATTCTTAAATTGGTCTAGAGCGTATAAGTCGATATGACCCGCGGGCGGTTCATTAGTAATATTATTCAATACGAATGCGGTTATGGTAAATTTGGGATCAATGTTAAAACGAGATGTAAAACTAACTTCAACAGCACCTTTAACGGCCTGTGATGTCTCTCCTATTCCCTGCACAGTAGATAGGGAAGTTGGTTTAATAGGCAAGCCCAATTTAGCGCAACATTTAGCCGAAATGTAGTGCTTTTGGGAGCCTGGATCCAATAGGCATCGGATAAGTACATTCCTACCACCCCGACCCAATGCAAGAACTTTAGCTGTGGCTAGACCTTCCGTAGTGAGGTCGGGCTTGCAAGTATTGGCGGTCCTAGTACATAAGGCAACTTGCAATTTTTGTTCAGTAGGCGATGAACTAGACTTATTTTTATAGTTGCCATCCGATTCATCTGTAACAGGCGTTGACTTATCATGTAAAGTTGAAGACAACTGCGGATTCGGCTTGTCGTTAAAATGTAGCAATGAGTGGTGATTCCCATTACTCTTATGACAAGTAGTTTGCGAATTACATTGAAATGTAAAATGTGTCGAACTTAGGCAGTTCACACACATGCGGTTATTTTCTTTAAGATTGAGATAAGTTGTCTTTATCAATGCATACATGTTTTCAAATGATTCTAATGATTTGTAATTAACTATATATGTAGGATTTTTCTGTAAATGTAACAAGTTAATCTCGTCCACAATAGCTATATATTCTGTTCTAAGTTGGTCAACAATAAAGACATATGATAAGAAAGTAGTTCTCGCCTTGTCGCGATTGATTTCTACTATTAAGTCATAAATAGACTGTAATTTACAAAAATATTGAGCGCGCTTTGTTTCGTAAAGTTTAATCTTTATCTCCAAATTCTCTGACATTATGACAGTTATCTATTCCTAATTGCTAAAAATAAACTAAATCAATAAGCGTAGACAGTATAATATAATACGTAAGAATGCGTTTAAATTATGACAATATAATATAAATTAATCCAATTTACCCACGCGTAAGTAACAAAAAATATTCGTTCAGCTAAATGGTACAAGTGACAATGTTATACGTACTTATCTATAGGTAAACCTATGCGGTGATACCTTCGAACCTAATTGACGATCGAAGGAAGCGTTGTAAATAACAATTTGTTTTTATTTATAGGTATGTACGTATGTATATTTTATAGAAAGTTGGTGCGGTGTAGGTAGTTCTAGATTACGATGCGGTTTAAAATAACACAAATTCTACAGATCTAGATTTTGCGGCGGAAATATTAATAAATTCGTAAATAAACAACTACCTGATATACTATTCGTAACTATAGAAATAGTTCCAATAGTTGCGTAAATAAATAACGTTAGCTTTTGTCCACGTATTATGAGGGTAAATTAGTGCAATCATACGCCGTTCATACACAATAATAAAATACAAATGCGGAAGGTATCTAAATAAAATAAACAAGATAACAAGCTTTCACTGAAACTGTATGTAAACACAATAAGGTTCAATTTAGCCAACGCGGTTACAAAGTTAAGTTGGTCTAAACAAGGAATTTAAATGACTGATGCAATATGTAATATGTAACCCTTTCAGTAATTCCTATAAGTAAATAGGGGTTTGCGGGCCAATCAGGATCGAAGGACCAAATACTATGGTGTGGCTATGCCGATTGCTATATCTTCCTCGGCATCCACCCTGGGGGGGTTCGCTGGTTCGTTTTATTAGGAAATGGGATTACGGGTAGATGTCAGTACACGTTGCAAATCAATAGAAATAGTTAATCTGATGGCTTGTTACCTGTCTGCGTATAGCTGGGTGCCGTTGTCGATTTCAGTTGCGCCTCTCGCCAGCCTGATCTGCCTTCACGATAAGGTGGCGCGCTGAGGTGGTGATGTTGCTTCCAGGATGCGTTTGGGATCCGTGATCACTTCACAAACAAACTGTTCATAACCAGGTGTTTTCGGAGGCACTCCCGACAACGTCCAGAACCGGCGGAAACAGCAGGTTTCCAGCTAATTTGTATAATTGAACGGCGCGTGCGGGCGGTCAAAATGTCACTGTTAAACGACGGCCACGGAGTCCTCGTGTTGCGTGTGTGCGAGCGAGAGGTCCGATCTTAACCGGCCCGTCCCTCGCAAATATTCAAACAGAAGCAAACCACCAAACAAATAACTAGTGATTTGCAACGCTTGACGCGGTTTAAAGGAAAGGATTAAAAATGAGGATTATTTAAAAAGGAATAAATAAATATTTCCTATAGGCGTAACCAGTATTAAAGTAAATATGAAAATTAAATTTACTCCATGTTACATTTCCTGCCGCAACATCCCTGATGCAGAACAAACATTTTTAAAATGCTCGTACGCAAAAGCCATTTCAACTCGTTCGTCGATAAATATTATTTCTAGGGCTTCGACCTGGGGCGCTCTAATTTTTCAATTTACGCAGCAGTTTTCCCTCGTAAAACAAACCGTTAGAGTTTTAGGTGGGAAACTTCCACAGTATCTGATAACAGATCTAAATTTATAACCCTGCGAGGTACAGAATTCCATAATTATAAAGCAAGAAGTTGGAGGCAACTCCACGAAAGTGTGTTTCGAGACTTAATGCTCAGGTTATCTCGAAATACAATATTTCTCTCTCGCGATAATCCAATGCTTATTTATTCAGTTTTTTCACAGTTTTATCTGATACAAGACTTATTTTAAGAGCCATACAAGATTCTCATCGGATTAGATTCAAGAATGTTCTCTGTAGGAATTTATCACGATTTACATTTTCATGTACCTATTAAAAGTACCATTACCAGACGATTATAAAAGCGTTTAAATCTGCATCGTTAACTCAGATGGTAGGGGGATTTTTAGAAATAATAACATTAAAATGTCACTTCAGCAATGAGAGACTCATGAGACTAACTACTGTACGAGTATATATGTAAAAACCGGCCATTTCATAAACTACTTTATCTAAGGTGGCTTTTATATACGCATAGTTCCACAGATGAAAGTGGCTACCATGCGCAAACAAGCGGCCAATGAGATATTCACAGATATACGCTATGCTGATACAGAAGGCTTTACTGAAGTGCAGTAAGCACATCAAAAAATTCAAAAAGCGCATCAAAAAATAGATAGCAGAATGAGAGAGCAGATGTTTGACGTTTGGAACGGATTTGAATTTGGGTTTAGTACTAGCAGCCAGTACGAGAAAGTACAAATGTACACTCATTAAGTATCAATGAATATTTTTTTTATGTTTCGTTTAAAAATCAATTCGATGACGAATTATAAATGTAGAAAAATATTTTTTTTTGTAGACAACTTTATTACTTTATTGCATAGACGTACTGGACGTACGTATTGCATACTGGACATTGGCCTCCTTCTGAACATTGTCTTGTGCACGGGGGATGTACGGCCTTAATACGCTATTTATACTGGCCAAGTGGATAAGCGATAGTCGCCATTACGACTCTCGTGGTAGTCTCAAGTGGCTACTAAGGGAGAACAAAGTCGCGACCACAAGTTCTATAGAACTACCACCACCTCTGAAAAGTAGACTCGCCTACCCGCCAGCGTGGCACATGCCACATATCCCTCGTGCACAAGACACTGTGGATGAGGGTGGATATTGAAAGGGCTGATTGCATTGTATTACATTCCATTGCATAATAATAATAATAACGCCACACTCAATGGCCCACACTAGGATTCCCTGTATCGTGGGTCCAGAGACATATACAAAGACATACACATACGTATATATTTACCACATGTATACACATCATTTAAATAATTAATTTAATAAATTGTTAAGTAAATTACACTGAGGAATGTCATTATAATGAAAGCTTTTAAATCTAATTATTAAAACACGGTCTTTGCGAAAAGTCAATTAGTGAGGGTGGATTAGTGTGAAGTTGCCCGTAGTATATATCTTTTGGGGAATGTAATGAATCAATATATAGCTTATATTTAACTTTGATACATGTATAATGCGGTGGGTATTTTGTTCACATATATATATATATAATACTTGCTCTTTTTTCACTTTAACTATATTAAAAAGTACTACATGCGCCTTGAAACGTCGCCTGGAGAAGGAAGGCAAAGTTGCCGGCCTAAAAACTCAAAATCTCCTCTGTGCGATTGTCCTACTGTTACATCAAAACTGCTGAACCAAGTTCGTTGAAACTTGGCAAATATGTAGAATGTAATCCTGATTATTACATTATTCACGTATAAGACGTAAACAAAGTATTGTTTTGCTAATAATAGCTTGTAATAGCCCTTTATTTTTTTTATTAGTCTATGGTAAACTTACTTTGTTTTAGCCTTCTTGTCTTTGGCCACCTAAAAATATGATGAGCGTATGTTGTTAAAAACCTTAAAACATGTTATTGTTTTATAAAATTAAAACTGCAAGACCATTTTATAAAGATTTATTCCATTGCCATTAATAATATCTTAAGCTAGCATAGTCTATAGGCATAGCGTCGCAGCAGCCTAAAATTCCGATGAATTTCCAACTAAATTCTAGGACTATTAGGCAAAAAAAAATAAGAAGGGGAAACACGAATTATTTTTCTTTAACCTAAATATAAATTGAACTTCTCTGATCACCGCAAAGAGTGGCTGATAGAGTTTGCCCTTAGGCAATAAGCAATTTGTACAATATTTTGCAGTGAAGTGTATACATAAATAAATAATAAACATATAAAGAATGAACGGCCCGCCATCTATACATAAACTTATCTATACATAGATTTTGTTCCGAATCGTTATTACATATATGTATAAGCGCGCGAACTCGTCATCTACTGAAGGAGATTCGATCTCGTACTAACCTCCAACGTAATGCATCGATGTCGTGTGCTATATATACAATAGATTTAATAATAAAATGTTAGCAATCCGTACTGACATTACATACTTTTTTCTGAAATTAGCGGGATCGAAGCAGGTATGCTGTGGAATTCCCAGATAAATCATTATCAAGAATGTACGCACTAGTTTTTATAAACTGCAATGTACCTTCTTTTTATGCCAAAAGTGATATGTGACATTAAAAGTTCCGATATTTTAAAATTTAAGTTAAAAGTTAAAAAATTCCTAATTGACAAAGTGTATTACAAAATAAACTATAGCTTTAAGGACTTGGAAACCCATTAATTCGACCCACTGGTATTTTTACTCATTTAAATCCGAATGATTTATCTGTCCACTATAATTAGTAGAAATCGAGTAAACATTAAAGCACCTAGAGCTATGACATAATTTAAATGCTGACATATTAATTAATGTTAATGACAGTAAAACTTTATATATGTTTTGTTCAACTGTGTAGCGAGTCTATTATTATTATTATTATATATATATTCAGGAATTGTTTTAATAATATTAGGGCTTTACCTATGAAATTGCCATTTGGTCATAGTGGGGCACTTTGAACTTAGTTATCTTGCGTTTGGCTTGGAATTCCAAATTCAATTTGATTCAAATTTAAAGCTATGACATATATTTTCAAAATCCGCTGTTCATTCGTTTTCCCTCAAACGACTTTTTGCTTAGATATTATTGTGTGTGCGACCATGTAAAAGTTAAAATTATTCGTTATTTTCGAATATGAGTTCCGTTGTGGCAGCAACGTATCACAGACGACGGCACGCCTTATCAACGATGTGTGTGGACCAAACACCGCAAACGACCGCACGGTGAGTTTTCGGTAAAATTTCGACCTCAAGAACAAGCCCCGTAGATGACCGGAGACTAAAGTCGATAATGACAATTCGAAAGTAATAGTGGAAGCGGAATCAAACCACGTCTGAGTTAGCAGCAGCCTACGGCGTAAGTGACGAAACAATATTGATTCATTTGTGTCAAATCGGGAAAGTGAAGAAACTTGGAAAATGGGTACCATATAAGCTTAATGAAAGTCAGCTGCAAACACGCGTCAAAGTTTGCCTTCCTTTGCTGAACCGCATAAAAATGAAGGGATTCTGAATTACATTGTCACTTTGTGATGGGAAGTGGATCCTGTATGATATTCGTAAACGTTCGTCACAATGGTTGAATTCAGGAGACACAGCCCAAACCTAAACGGTGTCCCAAACGTCTCGTTACACACTGCACGACAGACAGTCTCAAAATTACAGGAGCTTCGACTTCGAGGCTTTCTTCGCTTCGATTCGCTTTCTCAGAAATTCTATAGAAGAGGCATCAATCAACTTCCATGAAATTGCATAAGTGCATTGATAATGTACAATACTTCAATTAACATATAACAACAATTTGACGAGCTTAATGTGAATACCATCTGTTACTGGTTATATTGCAAATAAATAGATTTCAGTAGATGGCTACTTAGTTTAATTATTTGAAAATATATATGTGTGACCAAAGAAATAAATAAAAAAAAACTGTATAGGCAATAAACTACATCAACAACCTTTTACCTTTGACGTAGCTGATAACTCTCATCTACGCACGTACGTCCCAAAATGATTACCGCCTTCAGTTACCCTACAATTGTCTCTTTGAAGTTAACAACATTGCATATTGTAAGGCATTCCCCATAACAAAGACTTCGAATTTATTGTAATTGGTAATTAGTACGACAGGCACAATAAGTGCCTGTTGTTGTTTCCAACAAAGGGAAGATAATTGTGTTTTCATATGCGCGATACACCTTTTATGTTGAGCTATGTTCACAAAACATAACTTTCTTTTACCATGAAATACGATATTGGGAACACAAACACGACGAAATGGGGTCAACTAAAATTGTCGGAGATTACAATCTTTATGGGTGGTGACTTGGCATATATGAGTACATCATGTTTTCATAAAATAATTTTGGCAAATATTGGCAGAATTGGCAGTTTATTTTGGCAGAATTTAGCATTAGTCCATCTCTTCGTGAGTGTATCATAAAGTAGAATGAGTCGGGGAATGCATTGGAATTTAAGTTTGTATTAGTAGTCAGTAAGGGTCCTTAGGGATTGAGCAGCAAGAACTTCGGCAAAGGAGTGTTGTTCAAAAGAGTATTGTTACAAAACTACTTTTGGTTAGATTAGGTTATTCTAGATTAGCTGCCGTCGCCCGTCTTTAACAGTGAGCTTACTAGTATGAAGCAAATTTAAAAATCAAGGAAGATATTTTCTGTTCGTTGTCTATAGTGAAGTTAGACCAGACCACAGGTGTAGAAATTCTCAATGACTCTCTCCAAGTTATACATAAACAAAACTAAGCTCGAAACTTCGGCCGTCGCTGCATTGGGAGGTTGTAAATCATAATGTTCATAATCCAGCTCGGAGGCAAGTTTCGTAAGTACGGAATGATAACATCTGTTTCAGAGAGTACTGAATGACACAATACATAGATAAGTAATATGAAATGTCCATAGTAACCGCAAAGGGATGCTTGCACACACACACACACGCATACATGGACACGCATGCACGTACGCACGCACATACATGTTAATACATAACGTCCCATAGGTCTCCTCTAGTAAATCACTGAGGGAGTTCCGGGGCACTAAGCGGGCCCAGTACGTATTGGTGGATCACATACTCCAATATTTTTTTTTATTTCTAGAGAATGTCGGTTTTCCTCACGATGTTCTTCCTCACCGTCGAGCTGGTGACAATTTTTAAAGTTATCTCTTATCCAATATTTTAGTAAAATTCTGAAAATAATGTGGATAAAAGAGCACTAACATAGGAAAATTAAAAGGTTCAACAAAAGGAAGATGAATTTTTAATTTCCCGAGAGAGGCTTTCACAACTAATTAATCGCACTTAAAATTAGGGAAGTATAATTTTATATCTAAAATGAAAAGGGAGTAATTATAAGTTGTTTTTACTGAATATGAATGTCGTTGCCTTTTTTACCATCAAGGTCATTAATAGAATGTGTTGTAATGTACGAGTAGAAATAGAATCCATATAAAGTTGGACAGTTACTCTGTATCAAATCGAGTATTTATTCGTGTCAGAGACTAATGTTTATTATAACGCAAAACTTGTTAAATGCGCTATTAATACCCAAATAAGATACAGACAAAAATAAAGACTGCAAGAAGCTTATCTATACTAATATAATAAAGAGGTAAAATTGTGTGTTTGTTTGTATGTTGGGTGTAATCTCTGGAACTACTGAACCGATTTCAATAATTCTTTCTTAAATAGGAAGCTACATTATCCGTGTCTAATATAGACTATACTTTATTCTGAAATTTGGAAAAAAAAATTGCAAAAATAAAATTTATAAACCGAAGCGAAGCGAGGGCGGGTCGCTAGTATCACATAAATACAAACCGCCGTGGCTAATTTCCGGTTCTGAAAACATGTGCTTATTCACAGAGTGAAGAGACTACATTTCTAGAAGAAGATAATTCAATTTCTAACCACCGAAATGGGAGATAACTAAACAATGATCAATTGTACAATCGAGTTACCCTTCATAAATTATAATATGCCGGCGGATAATACTACTGTTTGAAAGACTGCCCGTCGGATTATGGAGGGTCTCCTGAATTTATTGAGTACCGAAGACTTAATTCCTGTTCGGATTTGTAACGTTGTAGTTGATTACAGGAAGTAGAAAATTTATTGGAAATGTTTATTGGTTAATGGTTACGTTAAAACTAACCGTATAAAGCTTTTTTACTATCCACAGCTGGATATGGGCGTCCTCTCATTGTCCTGTGCATAATGATGTATTTTCTTAAAATGCTACGCTGGCCAAGCAGGTCTGCTTTTAGATGTGATCTAGTTCCTTCAATCATTGGAAGAGTTGGGATGATGCCATTATAGACTCGTCGATACTAACACAAATAACAAATAGTTATAACTATTTGTTATACCTATATTAACAATATATTGATTAATACAATCCCGGAGAAAGGGTCTGCATTTATATATGTACCAACATTTATCACTCAAAAATAACTAACGATGTCCATGGGCGGCTTCACATCGCCAGAAATAGTTATTAGAAAACAGCTTCGAAATAACTAATTCAAAAAATATATATTTCTAGTCAAGCATACCTTGTACATTGTACATGGAAAGTCTATAACATTATAGTTGATAAAGACAGAAATGAGTACGGATGAGAACCCAACTCCATGAAGTATAGCTTGGATCGATTGCTCAGGGCTCGCCACCACAAACGATCTTCCACTTTTCTCTTTCAGTCACCACCGTTGAAGTTCTGCATGTCGTCGGTCCACTTAGCCTGAGCGCGTCCCGTACTGCGCTTCCCAGTAAGTAGTCTCGATTCGAGGACTCGTCTACCCATGATTAAGACAGGTTTTATGCATATCAATGTTGAAAAACACATAAAAACCGTATTCCTAAAAAATATTGAAATCCTATTGCGTTCCTACTGCTTATACAAAGAAACCACACAAGTGCCACACACGAACTACTAACTTCAAACGGAATCCCCTATGTATACTTATCTACTCTTATATGTGCTATCTATTGAACTAAAGCTCTATTTCGATGCGACGCTTTCATGTAGGAATAGTTTTGTTCGCCTCTAGAACAGCCGTAAGTTCGCCATCCTAAGAGATTATTTCAATAATATTATTTGCATTGCTAAATGAATATGATACGGTAGATTTATTTAGTTTTTAATAAAAGTAAATAGGGCAATTTGTATTATGTTCAGCGCGCTCTTAGAATACAATAAAACAAAATACCTTAATGGATTTACTATTATTTATGATAAAACTTAAATTAAGAGGCCGTCATAAATAAAGATATCATTTAATACTAAGAGTATGTATCGTAAAATTATATTTTCCCTTAAATTATAACCTGATTTTAAACGAATATGATAACGTCTATAATTTACGTGATTGATATAACAAACATACATACAAAGACAACCATTTCTATCATATATAATCACGATAGGTCATACTAAATGTTCTTAGAACTGACTACTGTACAATATGATAGAAAAAATACAATACAAATAGAAGTTTGAAAATGGAACTCTTTGCTTGTCAAACGCCATTAAACTTTCAAAGCTGTCATTTGGTTTTTATTTCTGGCGGCAATTTGAAAATTAAATGTTTGCGAAAAAATGAATTAAAACAAGAGACCATTTTCGTTGAATTATTTTTACATTGAATATATAATCGCAGTTCTGATAAACGATCTAAAGACTGATCTACGGCAAACCCTAAAAATATAAAAAAGCTACTAAAATATTTATTTGAAAAATTAAAAAAAAAAAACTGTTTACGATGCTTACCTGTTCACTCGTGAGACGGATTCTGAAGCTCCCGCGCCCGCGCTGAGCCTCCCCCCGTTGCGTTATTTTTATACCCATCGATATTATATTATAAGCGATGTAATCTAGTGAATCTTAAGCAATGTTACCTTAACTATTAAAAAATTCTATACCTACACAAAATTAATGTGGAACAAAATATTTTTAACTATACCGCAGACAAATCGACATCCGGTTTTGTAATGTGTTTATCCAAATATAAAATGTCAAATATTAATATTAGAAATAAATAAATAAAAAAAAGTGTCGGCCGAATGCTTCACACAATGGTTTCATCGCATGAAAAAGTGTATCGATTGTGAACACTTCGAAAAATAATAAAATAAATTCCACCATTATATCTGATTCCATTATATCTGATTCTATTATATCTGATTCCATTATTGAGATTCTAAAAAACTTTTAGTGTCACCCACGTATTACATGTTCAACCTCAATTAGTACTTATTTAAAACAAATGACAGTTATCAAAATGAAATAATATTAAAATTGCATTAATCCACCAAGCTACCAACATTCGTTGGAAATACAAATCAATTGGATTTTAAAATATAATACAAGTGTTATTTTGAGATAACAAACACACTAACAAGAATACGTCCTTCTCTTTTCTTTATACACTACACTTGAATACACACTTCAATATGGTTGATACACACAGGGTGACTACTCGACATGTCCAACGCACGTGTTATTATTGTAATTTCTAAGAAAATGTGTTTTTGTTCATTATTATATATTTATTAATTTATTAAATTGTAATTATTATGTAATAGTAACATTGATGGATATTGTTTATGATTATATTTATAACAATTACCCAAATATGCCAGGTGTGTTGCTAATATTTATTAATATTATGATAATTGCAGAGGGATAATGTGTGTCAGAATGGCGGGTGTAGGCATCACACAGAATCGAATACCGAATTATGTACAGATAAAACCGTAACTGGCGTTTAATTTTTCTACAAAAAAAATGTACCATTTACTATGTAAAGTAATTTTGAAAAAGGTACACCCGCCATTCTGACGTACACATAGGTGCAGTACATTTCCCGAATGCTATTTACCTGTATGCCAATCATTCTATATGAAAGCACCTTAACTTTGCCGTCGGTTTAATCTAATAAAACTTTTATGAAGATGAACGATAAACAACGATAAACGGACGGTCCATAAAATATTTTTTTGCCTCAATGTGACCACGGCATAATCACGCGTGGCCGTCCGCCGTGTAACTACTGCGTTTGACACTCCTTTGTTCGCTTCTTTGCTACTCAATATCTGAAAACACTGAAGGGAGGCACGGCTTCAAATGTTGTTGACATATATATATATAATTACAAATGGAAGTGAGTTCTCTATTTGTACTCTGTCTAAGATATTATTTTTATAAAAAGGTGACAGACGAGCAGACTATTCACCTGATGATGGTATCGTCCGTGGACGTGTCAACTGCGGTCAAAAATTATGAATGTTGGTACGTTCACATACGCAGTGTTTATCTTCACATATGTAGGACTCTGTATTTAAAATAACGATTGGAAAGGAAGGGGAATTGGAGTGTAATGAACAATTTTGAAGGAATTATAGGATAGGACGGGAAAGGTCTTTGACAAGAAAGTCTTTGACTATTTCATTCAATCTTTGAATATCTTAGGGACGATAACTTCATGCGAAAGTACACAGCAACATACATTAAGGCAGAGGAGATAATATTTATCGCTAAAGAATGTACATGAATATGCATTGATATCAACGATGTGTGAATACATACCAGATATGTTAAACAAACATTCTAGAACGTTTGTTTGTGTGCCTCGGGCAGGCACGTTAGGGTCTAATAGTGTTCTATATTCAGTAGCTATCGAATTCTTTAATTCATATGTTTTTTGAAAATAGAACATTCTTATTATTTATACTTCATTTTAAAATTTGATTTTTTAATGAACCGCCTCCTCATAGAAGTTGCCAACAGGGTTTCTTTGATAACAACGTATGATGTGTCATCTAGTCAATTCCCATATCGATGATAAATATCAACCTCTAATGCATTGAATTGAGAGAAATTTCAACGAAAACTATTATATCTGGCAACCAGATTTTTTTTACATTGAAAACAACCCACCAGACTTCTAGTTAAAATTAGAAGTTTCAAAATTGCATTTTAATACTTGACGTTAATTAGGCAAATGCCATATAATAATGAAAAAAAAATGTATATACCTAAATAGTATATCCTATAGATATAGTCCTCTCCCAAGGCTCGCCATCACACACGATCCTCGGCTCTTCTCATCCAACCACCAACGGCGAATTTCTTTAAGTGGTCGTTCCACCTGGCCGGAGGACGTCCCACACTGCGCTTCCCGCTACGTGGCCTCCATTCGAGGACTCCTCTACCCCAACGGTTATCGCTCTTGCGGCAAATATGATCAGCCCATTGCTACTTCAACATGCCGATTCTACGCGAGATTACGAGCTATGTCGGCGACTTTGGTTTTTTGGCGAATGTCTTCGTTTCGGATCTTATTCCGCAAAGAAACTGCGAGCATAGCCCTACATAGATAGGTACATAGTACATAGTTATATTTATTTTCTCATCTGTGACATTACCACAATGAAATAGCTAGATCCCAATTTACAATACTTGCGTTTAAACTTACACAGCTAAAAATCTATCCAACGTCTACCTACGTTATTTGCTTTGAATTTTGCACCACAGTAACTGACTATACGGCCGGCGAAGTTGCCGCTTTCAAGCGCTTAACGCTTGAACATGTTTACGGTAGAGAGATAGTATTCACAATGCCTGTTATTTACTCTGCTAAAGTGCATTGAGCTGGAGACTTTGTGTAGTGCTGGTTGCGTAAGTTCACCTGAATGTCACGTTGTTGTGTATAAAAGGACGTAAGTTATTTTTTTATTTTAATTCTTAGTTGCACGGACAATTAAGTAGGATTAATTATAAGATTTGGTCGTCTGGTAGTGGCCGATTTTACAAGAGCGCCATCCCATCTCTCTCCGTGGGGGTCGTAAAAGGCGATTAAAACATAACAAAGCCGCTACCACAAGCCCTAGGGATTTCCTCACCACCTCTAAAAGAGTGGACACACCTACCCGATGGCCAGCGTGGCGTTTTAAGGCCATACATCTCCCATGCACAAGACAATGTTGACGAGGAGGTCCACGACAAGCAGTCGACGAAAAAAAGAGCTGGTTACAGTTTGGGAATTATAAGATGGTTATAAGATTAAATATAAGTTTATCTGAATTAATCCCGTGGTTTCTAAAGAATAAAATATATTAATATTACACAGACCGATTCAAACTAATCTGTATTGTAATGTAGTTAAATACACTACAAGGTGTTATATCTCAAATATGAGTCCATAACACAAAAAAGACCTCCAGAACACCAACGCCAATAAAACCACCATATTTCCGCCCGCATCCGTGACAAAATTAGATGTGTTAGTAAAAAATCTCCCATGGCGGGACGTCACTTGTATCCAAGGAGAAATGTCGTCAGTCGTCAATCACCGCCCGGGGGACATTATTCAACGAGCGATAAGTTCAGACTTACCTGGGAGTTGCTACTGAAAGGATGTCTTCCCGGTAAACTAGTAATAAGCTAAGAGCGATTTTGAATTCTCTCAACATAAAATGTTTTTTTTATGGTGAAGGTGGCAGGTGGCTATGCGGTCCACGTGATGGTAAGTGGCTACCATCGCCTGTGGATACCTACAACACCAGAGAGTATGCGGGTGCGCTGCTGGCCTTGTAAAATCCTATTCACAGCTTTCGTAAAGAGCTCCATGATGTAGCGTAACGGGAAAACCTCAGGTGGCAATTCATTCAAATATCTTGGCAATTCATAAAATTTAATGGACGTACAGAAATTAAACAAATATAAACTGGTTCGACTATCTAGTACATAAATCGCCATGTTAGCCATCTTACCTTAGGCTGTGAAACGCACTGGCTCAAGAGGTCTTCCCATTAAGCTACGACATGGGGTTCTTCAAGAAAGCTGTGAATAGGATCTTGCAAGGTCGGCGGCGCGCCCACATATCCCCTAGTGTTGCAGGTGTCCATGGGCGGCGGTGAGGCTTACCATCACGTGGGACCGCTTGTTCGTCCGCCCTCTTATCTATAAAAAAAAGGATATCCAGAATTACGATTAATTAATATTTATCTATAAGTGCGACTTAAAAAAACGGAAAATTCTTAAAAAAATGTTTATTATTATTTTTCACGTTTCTTTGTTTGTTATTATTGTTCTTTTGTTGGAGGGCAGATAAAAGAGATTTTCTATTACTAAAAGAGAGAGATATCTCTGTTAGAAGCGATTGTATTACCTAAAACGCTTTACGGTTTCAGCACAAGCGCTGCCAATAAGAAATATCTGACAATGAATCGGGCCGCGAATGTGAGCGTGAGATTGCTGTATAAATCTGGATTTGAGCTCCATATATTTGTAGACTTTGTTACAGCAAAGTGTGTTTTTCTATCAAAGAAGTAAGGATTGACCATCTTTTTGTAACCTACACGTATTGTATTGTCTGAACACTATTTAGTGTACTTTTAAATCTTGTAATAACTGAAAATGTAAATAAATCCCCTGGCTGTGCATGATTTTATTAAACTATAGATCTTACCACCTTATTGTGCAAGTTTAATACAAATCTGTCCAACGTCGAAACCTTCTGTTACCGATTGTAGACTAAATAACTCTAATAGTCCTCTCCCTGAGCATTCAGGGCAGCTGGGCTCCGGGACAGACCCGTGATGTTTACTTCGAGGGTTCATGACTCATCAGTAGACTCAAGACAACCGATCCAGGCGGTACCTTAGTTTTTTCTAACGTCCTGTCAGAATCCGTCCGTTTCGATTTTAACTTTTTGATGTTTTTGGACGTAAAGTGTTTTAAAGCTAGCATCTATTATTTTCGGCCCGTGTTATTTAATTATGCCAAGAAGATATGATAAGGCCACATTACGCCGGCCTCCAGCGCTCCCAAACCCTCGATGCCGCGACGGCAGTGCAACCCCGTTGTTCTGTTCACGCTACCGCTTTCGTCGGCCGTTGCAGCTACTAGTCCGCCGCTCTCTGGGAGTTGGTGCTTCTGCTGGGTGCCACCTTTTGCACTTGGCCGGTACCGCTCTGACTGACCGCCGCTGCTTCCTGCTGGCGGTAGTGCTGCTCTCCGTCGCTCGGACCAACTCCGGAGCGCCGGAGCGAAAAGTGCCGGTGCCCTGTTCTTTGAACCAAACTTTAGTGCTTGTTAGGTTTTCTACTTAGCTCTCTTGTGAATCTGGGTTTTACTTTTAATATATAGCTGTCGGAACAACATTCCTCATTTTTTGGAATAATTAGCTATTAAAAACACACAACATAAACACCATACACATATCATGACTTTGTTCGGAGTGAGACCTGGCTTTGGGACTATTTGTGATGGCTCATCTCGCTTAGACCAAGATCGTTTTCGAGCATTGTTATCGTAGGTGATCCACTTCTTATCGCCTGTTACTAATCTCTTCAGAAATAGATCGATTTCATTTCGTTTTAGCAACAACTCGCATATTCACACAAGTTTCTGTCATTTAAATTATGCGGCACCCGAACGTCTAGCTTTTTTACAAAATTCAGTTTATAAGTGATTCAAAACTATTGAGTGGTGAATTCTAAGGCTCTTCCGAAATACTACAGAACTCTAAACAGAACATTTTAGAATTTTTGTCTGTATGTTTTTATATAAAAATATGGCTGATATATCATGCTACGAATATTTAGGGATATTAATTACATTTAAGTTTTTTTCAGCTTTTATAAGACTATTATGGATACGTTGAAGGTAGTCTGGAGTACATTAGAAGTGGCTATGTGTAATGAATGAATTTCAGCATGGTGGTCATCATCATCACTGGGTGTTTTGGCTAGGTGTGTATCAGAAAGTGTGTTTAAAGATCTTTGAATGTGATCTTTGAATTGAGCGAATCTCCTAGTAACTGTTGCTTCTGAGGAACATATTTGTGTCATGTTGATGCTATAGTTATCGTTCTGGGGAATGTTGTGAGGTGTACTATACTTCCCATTTCCCTAATTTGAAGTACGATTAACTAATTAAAATCTTCGGGAAATAAAAAAAATATCTTCCTTTTGTTGACCCCTTTAATTTAGTGAAGTTTAATTTTCCAGTGCTCTTTTTTTCACGTTATGGTATTTTCTTTCTATGTAGCCATTTTGTTATTAAAGTCAATTTCTATCTTTGTAGCGAATAAATGATTAGCTTCTACTCTAATTACTAATTATAATGACGGATTATTAAGTAAATTATCAGTTACATTAAAAAATAATAAGTAATGATATATACTACTTTTGTACCAAATTATTTTTAGAATCATGCTAAAATATTGGATTAGAAATAACTTTAAAAATTGTCACTGGGCCTGCATGGTGGATTACGGCCCGAAACCACCCAGTGATATACTAGGGGAGGGCTGTACTCTGCAGTGGGACGTTATAGTCTGATACAAGTACGTGCACGTAAGTACACGCATGGGTATGTATGCGTCTGTATGAGTGTGCGTGTGTTTGTGTGTGCAAGCATCCCTTTGCGGTTACTATGGACATTTCAATTGCTTATCTATGTATTGTGTCATTCAGTACTCTCTGAAACAGATGTTATCATACGGTACTTGCGAAACTTGCCTCCGAGCTGGATTATGAACATTTTGATTTACAACCTCTCAATGCAGCGACCGCCGAAGTTTCGAGCTTAGTTTTGTTTATGTATAACTTTGAGAGAGTCATTGAGAATTTCTACACCTGTGGTTTAACTTCAATATAGACAACGAACAGAAGTACGTCTTTTCTGAAGTTTTGAAATTTGCTTTACACTAGCAAGCTCACTGTTTAAGACAGACGGCAGCGGCTAATCTAATATAACCTAATCTGACCCAAAGTAACATTGTAACAGTACTCTTTTGAACAATACTCTTTCGCCGAACTTCTTGTTACTAAATCCTTAAGGACTTACTGGCCGCTAATATAAACCTAAATTTATATCCGCCCCAAACGTCAAACATCCACTCTGTCTCATTCCGTTTTACGACACACGGGAGGAGATGGGGTGGTACCAAATTTTACCAAAATATACTGACGATTCCGTCAATATTTGCCAAAATTATTTTGAGAAAACATAATGAATATGCTAAGTCACCACCCAGCAGTTTATTGAATTTGTTCATAAAATATGAACAGTAAAACATTTTGTAACCTCCGACAATTTTAGTTGACCCCATTTCGTCGTGTTTGTGTTCCCAATATCGTATTTTATGGTAAAATAAAGTTATGTTTTGTGAAGTTATAACTCAACATAAAAGGTGAATCGCGCATATGAAAACACAATTATCTTCCGTTTGTTGGAATACAGCGAGTTTAATAAGTCGTTCCAATTACCAGTTACAATAAATTCGAGCTCTCTGTTATGGGGAATGCCTTACAAAATGCAATGTCCGCCTTTTGTTTGATGTTTGATTGTGCACTAAAGTTTAAATAAATAAAAAATATTCAAAGTTTCAAATGTGCAATAATTGTCGGCGGTAATCACATTGGGATGTATTGTAATCACGGGTGTAATTGAGATTTACTAGCTACATGAAAGGTAAAAGGTTTTTGATGTAGTTCACTGCCTATACAGTGTTTTTGATGTAGTTTACTGCCGATACAGTGCTTTTGATGTAGTTTACTGGCTATACAGTGTTTTTTATTTATTTCTTTAGTTACACAACATATTTTCAAATAATTAAACTATGTAGCCAACTACTGAAACCTGCGAGGTATGGCGAGCCGTTCATTCTTTATATGTTTATTATTTATTTATACAAAAGTCGAGCTTAAGCCTTAAGACATTCTGTAACAAACACCCGGGTTGAAGTTCAATTTATAGGTTAGGTTTACAGGTTAAGCAAAAATAATTCGCGTTTGCCATTCTTATTCGATCTGCTTATAAGTTCTGAAATATAGTTGGTTGGCAATTCATCGGTAATTAAGACTGTTGCTATGCTATGCCTATAGACTAAGCTAGCTTTTGCCCGCTTTTGTTTGCGTGGTCTACATGAATAGGGTGTGATAATCAGGATTACACTCTACCTATTTGCCAAGTTTCAACGAAATTGGTTTAGTAGTTTTGACGTGTAATAACAACCAAACCTTCGCATTTATAATATTAGTGGGATGCCTCTACTGTATATATGTTTATATTCCGATTTCTTTGTACCATAAAAATGATCTTATATTAATAATTAAGATTAATATCATTGATGCCGATCGTTTAAGAGGGGCAGTGCACGCTGCAATCCCACAGAAGACTATCTTGAAATGTACTGCATTTCCTACTTTATCCTATTCTCTTAATGTATGTAGGTGTATTGGTAGTGATTGAGATACTTATAGCTCACTATCCTATCCCTCCTCATTTTCCCAACCCTTTCTTCGAATCCATTCCTAAATCTCCAGGCAGCGCATCCGGGGGCGTGCCAACGTTTGCCACTCTAGACTGATGTTGGCATGTATCGCGGATGTCTATGGACGACAGTATCCACTTATCAGAAGGTGTGACTCGTCTGTCACCTATAAAAAAAATCACACTACTCGAACCTCACCAATTGAACAGTCTTTTACTAATGACTTTTCAACTTTTCTTCATAAAAGTGACATATAATCGAAAACATTATTATATATTGTTCTGACATTCAAATATACTCTCAACATAACGTAGGTAAATGGGCGAAGTTGGCAGCGCGGGCACAACTCGAGCGGTTGAACGTAAATCATCGCCAATCTTTTGTTTACGAGCTCAGATAACTGCCGACAGCACTTTTATAGCGACTTGCGAGCCAAGCCATCCTTTTTTAGAGCTATATGTCGTATATGAATTTTGTAACTGTTTGGGAATAATTACATGGACTTTGAATAGTTCTTTCAGTTTTTAGTTCTCGACTGTTAGAAAGGCACACTGTTATCTATCTCAACAATCACGGTATATACCGACTCATCCGTAGTACAGAGACCGATATAATCATAGAGCAAAAACGTCTCATGTTACAATCAAACCCACTATCTTGCAAGATAATACACGTGGGAAAATATGTGAAAGGGTATAGAACTATACCAATTTCAATAACATAATACCAGAAATTCAAAATTCCAAGTTTCTGAGTATAGGAAATATACGCGTTTACATCTTCAATGAGCTCTCCTGAAAGTAAGTCCCATCTTGCAGATGGGACTTTGTTCTACGGACGAGTCGATACTCGTATAGTTCAACCACGGTTCTACAGTACTATTCTATAAGTATACTTCGACACGGAACTCGCCTAGATGAAGTGACAATCTCAGCAAGTGTTAAAACTCATTTACTCAAGGAAGTATCTTGAACGGTTCGGGCGTGATTCTAATAAGTATACGATTTTCGTATGCGATCAAATTTCGTATAATATTCGCCTGCAGCTATTCATGTGATGATAAGACTCTATGATAACAGTAATCACATGATGATAACATGATAACAAGGCAAACATATTCTTGACGGAATTTCTCTCCTACACGCGTTCGAGACACTCTCCTTGTGTAAATTAATCGTTATTCATTATATCCAATGTCGACATTGATATGTCAATGAAGGAAAAGACAATTCTATAATATTACTGAACACTAAAGTTGATTGGATATGCGCCAAAAATCCAGTGAGTACTCGTATTGTTCTTTGACTTCGCGTGTCCAGCCACTTAGCATCACTTAGCCTCAGCGGGTTTTCTAAAAGGTCAGGTCGGAAACTTTATCTTTTGATAGTCAAGAATTAGAAATATAATGTTCTGTCCAAAGGGACACTAATAAAGAATTCGAGCGATTCATTTTTTTCATGTAGAATTATGAGACTTCTGCGCGATGTTATAAAGAATATGCGATACAATTATCCAACATAACAGTTTATAAATTTCAGTGTTAGTAATTAGTAATTACTAATCTCTCCCGTACGTGCGTAAATGGCGACTAAGAAATAACAAAACCGCTAGCACAAGCCCTATGTAGCTACACCACTTCTAAAACAGAGGAGTCTCCGATCCGCTTGACTAGTGTACCTAGCGTTTTAAGGTCACATATCTCTCGTGCACAAGACAATGTGTCGAAGGAGGCCAATGGCCAGTGGAGGACGATAAAAGGGCTCATTACTTATTAAGCTGTAAAATTGTATTTAAAACTAAACACTGCTGCTCTTTGCATACACTTATGAGGAAATAACGAATTCAAATTCCTTGAAAAGAAACAGAGAATTCAATTCACAGCTCTTTGTAAACAGGCAACATGCAATAGAAAGAAAGTAAAAGAGAAACGTGTTAACAGCGAGAGAGCAAACAACAAACGAAACCAAGCATCAACATCTCAGCTGCCACATTTAACAGCGCTGCGCAAACACATACAAAACCTGACGTATAAGGCACGTAAAAGGTAGGATTACACTAGGAGAACAGGTCACTTTAGTGCGGTTGTATTGAGATGAGTGTGCTTTATGAGATATGTACAAATTAAATTTAAAAAAAATCATTTGCGAATGTTCAATTTTTATAACAAAGATTGCAATTGCATCACCGCCACCAGCCGTTTTTTCGTCCACTACTGGACACTGGTATTCTCATTGCGCATTATCCTGTGCATGACGAATTTATAGCAGTAAAACGCGATGTTGGCCAGCAGGTTGCAGAGTCCACTCTTTTAGAGGTGATCCAGATCCTCGGTGCTTGTAGTAGCGGCGTTGTTACCGTAGTCGCCTTTTACGACACACACGGGAGGGAGATAGGGTAGTGCTATTCTCATGACAGCCACCACACGACACAATAAGCTTGTATGAAAGGACAATATGTTTTATGGCCTAGTCATTAACTACTGATAAATACTAAATTATTTTGAATGTTTTGATGCTCATTGAAATGTATATATCTCTAAAATCTAAATGGTCTATATTTGATTATTCACGTTCGTGTCTACCCTTGTGTATACGCTGTAAGTATACACACAGCTCAAAGGAGCGATTCCTCCATTTGGAACAATTCAGAACGATTGAATGCAAAATATTTGTTATGACAACTGAGACCACGCCAAATTCAATGTGATAAAATAAATTTGAACATCTAGTGCGACTGAATCTATTGGTCCGGTATAAGCTTCTTTTATACGTTCTCTGGTACAAATAAGTATAAGAAATGTGCCAAAGGTTTCTGTCGCTTTAGTTTCTGTTCGTACGCAGCAAAATAGAAGTTTATTTCGTTTGAAGTGGAAAATCTAGGAAATATTCATTCAAAAATTGAGAATATTGCGCTGATGATTTTTGTTGTGTCATCATTCTACGATGAGCTAAAAACATATATATTCACGTAAATATAAAATTGAGTCTTTACAAAGTAATGTTTTGAGGAAACTATAGTAAACCTACTTTTATTATTTACTTTTAAGTGTGTGTTATTTACTTTTAAATTCTTGGGATCACTTTCTTCTTGCATCTTCATTATTAATATTTTTGGTCGGTTCCAATGCACCGGTTGAGACTGTATGTACATCCCTGCCCTGCAAGGTGTCATCGGCATGATTGCTATGCCATGATCTGCTGTGGCATCTTCGGGTTCCCGGCTCCTGCACGCCTGTTCAATAGGGAACCACTGACGGTCTGCATGCTGTCACGCTCAGCGTCAGCTCCAGACGTAAATATTCTTATAAATATTTTAATATAATTTATTATATTATATTAATACAACGATATTACAATTTGAAAACTGTTTTTACAAATAGGTTTTAAATATTTATTACAAATAATTATTGTGACTTTTGTGTTTTCGTACTTAATTCGAAATCTATATTTGAATCTTTATTGAAACTGTTTCTTTTAAGTTTCCCTTTCAAGTTTCATCGACTAAAAACAATATTGACATTAATCTTAGAACATTAATTAGAATAATTAATGGATACCCCTACGGCCCAGTTAGAGGCCAAGGGGTTATGCCGGACTCTTAACTGCTAAAACCCCACGGGTTACCACCTCGCCACCTTGTGCTGGGGTTACGGGAGCGGTATTCGCATACGTCCACGACCCCAGTGGTGGCGGCCCACAAGTGCAGGCCCCGGACTAATGTTTGCCGGCCAATGGAGGAAACACACCGTCCACCCAGGCATTGCCCTGTACCTGGGTAACCCGTACACCACTGGGAGGCCGGGCGACATTCCTGGGTCTGCCCACCAATGACTGGTGCCCTCCCAGTCTGATGATTTTTTATAGAGGTTTTGTCTTCCTCACGATCCAGGTGGTTAAGCCAAGACCGTCTCCGTCTCCAGGCGGGATTACGAAATAAGGCGGAGGTAAAAGAGAATAAATCCTCCCCTTGACTGCTCCTGATAATGGACTTGCTTCCTAAGTGTGGTAATGAAACGCAATTTTCGTTTTCCCCCTCTCTGCCCCCCTACCCGCACTTCCTTCCAAAAATACCTTTGGATTAAAACAGCGTAATTAATCAATTTACATCGTTTTAATATTTTCCTATCAAAAACCTCGAACTCAGTAATAAGTAAGTGTAATTAATAAATTTACATCTTATATGGTTACAACACTAAGGTAACCTCGCTGATAACCAGTAGTGTTTACCAGTAGAATTCCTTTTCACTCACTTCCTAAACACGTTGATACATTTTATGGCAGATTTCGGTAAGGATAGGGTAACTCGGCTAGTGTGAGTCGATCGAGTGCTTTTCAAAAAAATCATAAATGCATACAAACCTACGATTTCACATAGAACTTTTCTCGGTTTTTTTCAGTCGGTTAAAAAAGGATAGGATTCCGGATGGGTTATCGGTAGGGTACTGTGTACCTACTCTTACTGACCACCGCAACATGTTATGTCATTCTTATATTAGACCGCGTCGTCGTTACCGTTAAGAGAATTTATCATTTTTACCTGAACTCGTAAAGTGATGTGTAAGGTATCGCTACTTTTCTACTGAATTCAGAAACAGTTTATTATTAATTGAAATAAAACATAGTATTTTTCTCAGATGCTGTGTATTAATATTCTTTACTCTAATAGTTGTCAACCGTTAAACACTTTTCATTGTCGTCGCCAGTTTGGTATACAATTAACGTGCGTAATAATTGAAACCCTCACTTAAATATTCAGCTCTGCTCATAGGAACTGGCGCATAACACCATCCATCGGAGCCTTTACTGTATCCTAGCGGACACATATTCATCAACTCCGGAAGAACAGGACGATAGTTCACATTAACTTGATTCTTGTTATTGTTGGATTCAACGTTATGCACGTTTCCTTCAACAGTTACATCATGTAACACATAAGGGGGAGGTAACCCGATAACTGCCACTATTATCGATAATAATAACAAAATCAAACTTAGGCGACTCATAATACAGCTTATATCTTCACAATTGCTATTTCAACAGTTATTTCTCACTGTCACCGTTGTGAAGTGATGAAAGTACGAAGATGCAGATATTTATATAAAATACATGCGTTGATAAATAACTGAGGTAAGTAGGTACGTGACGCAAATATTTATTTAAAACCCATTCGCTGTGGCGTAGCTAGTGCAGTTGAAACTTATTAACCCCACGTTTGACCTATTAGTCATACTTAAATTGTAATTTTGCATTTAAGGCAAATACAAATAGGGAACGGAATATAATTTTTTGGTTTCTAGAATTCTAGAAAACGAAACAACTATTAGCTAACCATAACTAGCCCTTTTTTCATCGATTGCCGGACACGTGCCTCCTAATGCATCGTCTTGTGCATGAGAAATGTATGGCTTCAAAACGCTACGCTGCGCGCTGGCTAAGGTTCGGCGAGTTTACTTTTTTAGGGGTGGTATAGTTCCTTAGAGTTTGTGGTAGCTGCCTTTATGACACCCACGGACGGAGATTGGATAGGACGGGTTGGAATGGCGTGGAACGAGAGGGATATAATGTATTAACCACATATACTTTAAAGTCCACGCCAAGGAAGTCGCTGGTTTATCTAGCGCAGTAAGTTTAATAATGTCAGTAGCAAAACTTGACCTTAATGCTTAATTAGTTTATATAAATATAATATTATGATTTATGATGCATACATGACGCACCTGAAAATATCGATTATGGGTAAATCGTGTACCTTTAACCGATGTATAATTGAGCGTGTAATAAGTAATAAATACATAATAATAAATGAATATTAAAATACAATCGATTTTGACAACTTAATAAATGCTTACACCATATTAGGAAGTTAATTTAGAAATCAGATATTGCATATAATAATATGGATATCTTGAACATACGTACATAGGTGATATTTTCATTTTTGTTTTTATTAAACTATAAAATTAAATAAAATTATTATGAAAGTTATGAAGACAGAAGATGGCAGCGCCAATCGGAAATTTGGCTATTTTTCGTACGTTCTAAAAAAAATGTCAGTCAAAAGTTGTAGAGTTTTACGACTCCTATCCTACGACATATAATTATAGAGCTTTATGAAAACACAAAAAGAATTTAGGTACTCATATTTAAGTCAGGTACTGGCTCCACTATTTTTACACTATACAGCCTTGCAGGTGGTCAGTAGCTTTAAATATCTGGGTCGCATCGTGTCTGAGGATCTCACTGACAATCCTGATATTAAGAGGGAACGCAGAACGTTGGGGGTCAGAGACAACATGATGATCCGCAGGTTTGATGATAAGCAGAGGTCGGGTCGGGGTTTTGGTACTTAGGACAAAATGTATATGTGAATATACCCCGGGATTCCAGGGATTCGTCTGATTGTTAATGATTTTGTACTTACTTGCAACTACCTATGTCTATACTATTGTATGTGTATCGCATTATCGAAAATAGACACATTTAATATAAGCTTAAGTGACATCCAAAAACATCATTATTTGAAATGGAGCTTGATAGGTGAAACTGAACAGCTACTTCGATGTTACAGAAGCTAATTATAAAAAGGCTTGGGAAACCTAAGTGATATTATCGTCAATACTATTTTTAATAGTTTTCTCAATCACTAAAAAGTCGTAAGTGAAAGTTCCACAGAACTGAAAGAACCAATTGACACTACAAATGAATGTATCAGTAGTCTCAATAACTCAGAAATTGATACCAAAACTTAGGATCCTTTTATAGTTGTGTGATTCTCCAGTCCTTTCATGAATGCCCGAATCTTGAGTGAAATTCACTTTTGGTTAGCTTTAACGTATGTTAAAACAGGTTATCCTTCTAGGGTTAAACTATATTCTGTCGATCATGGTAAATTAGTAGAAACTAAACAAAACACAAAGACCGAAGTCAACGACGGAAAAGATCCATCTACTAATTTTAGTGTTTACGAGGGGTATAAAGACTTTTAAAAATCCGTTGAACTTTTTCAGCACAACAAACCATGATTGATGGTAGTTAGCCGGCGAATGACGGGCGACACTACAATGTTTTTTCTCGGCCCTAATTGCGCTTTGTTAACATCTTTTTATAATTTTCCTCACTAGTGATTTTCTATTGTTTTCCTTCCCTTTTTTTCTAACGTTGCTCTTAAAATATTCCTGTACAAATTACATCTAATATATACCATACCATCTGTGTTTCTCCACTGCTGGATATAGGCCCCTCCCAAGGATTGCCACAATATACGGTATTTTTCTCTTCTCAACGACCCACTATCCGTCTTTCGACGCTACTTTTTCCGATACATGGTCTCCGTAATACCTAGTCTCTCTACCTCCATTACTTTAGCATATTAACAAACACCGAATACAGACCGGGACCGGGACTGAATACAGGGAAACGTCCTCTGGCTAGGTGAATCGATTGCATCTCTAGCCACTACCGAGGCCCCCTATTACAATCGTTCAGATCTTGTAATGAGAAGATGAGATGAGAAGGTTATATCTTAAGAACGGAAGACCATGTGTGGCGGTATGCCTTGGAAGATGCTAGATAAAACAGTAGAGAGATACAATTAAACTAATTTCAATTATAGAAGTAAAAAAATATTTTACAAAAAAATTATAGCAATGTGAAACTGCGAGAATGCACATTGCCGACGCGGCGGGCCGCAGCTCAGTGCAATAATTTAAGTCAGCTGTTGACATTCAATTCTTCACGTCGTCGTACAGCGAATAACTCTCGAATTATGTCCGTTAACTGCGCCCGTTTAACGCACATTGAGGAGAGCCGCATCGCTGCTGGCAAGCGATCCGCCAGTGTGCTGCGATGCGGCCCGCCTCAACTGTACGATGGTTTATTCAAAATGTACGAAAATAATTCAGGATGATTTTTGCAATGCTATGCGCTGTGGTGCGGCCCGTCGTAATATGCGCGAGCCTTAAAAAGTAACAATAACTTGGTTCAAATAGTTTTTAGGCTATTATTTTACTTATTTGATGTACAATTAATTAATAAATGTATAAGCGACTAACCAAGTTACCCCTCTCTCATAGGCAGTGCGACCGGGAGCGTATCAATATTTGTAATACTGGACTGATGCCGGCATGTATAGCGGATGTCGCAGGGCGACAATATCCACCCTGTGGATTGTGAGCTCACTTGCAGTCTTCTGTCCATAAAAATACAGTTAATACTAAGTAGTACCTAATAATATAAATGTAGGAGTTGTGACCACGCCTATATTGTGGAAAGTTCATTGTTTATTCTTATAGTTTATTGATTTTACTCGTATCTGCTAAAGTTCTTTATTCGTATTAAATGATTGTGAGTGCTAAGAATGCACCGGTTGGTTCGGTACCCGAAAATGAACTTTGTTGGTTACGTTGTTTGTTTGTTATTGTTTGTTATTTGTTTATTCGCCGATCGAAGTTGCACTGAAGTGACGTATGCGCCCCGAGGTGTTCAGGAACCGAACAAATGATAATTCGATTGAAATGATTTCAAAATCATTATTCAATTAATTGATATAGAAGTTACTTTCTTTTTATATTTTTTTTATTAATCTTTACAACTTTTTCTGACGCTGTAATATTTATGGTTGTCATTGGCAACTACAAAAGTTTTTAATTAATTTGCCCAAACTTTCTACATGGCTCCGTGTTTACAAGATTATCGTCTTTGATTAATGAAGTGTAAACGTTGATTTTCGATATTAGGTGTCAAGGATTCTCGTTCAAATTAAAATATTGTCCTATAACAGATATTACACAGACTTCGTTGAAAACTGAATATATTTCATAACCACGTCGTAAGAAAGATAACGTATAATTAAAATTAATTGCAATTAAAATGATGTAAAATTGTTGTATGAACGTGTGGTGTCGATCGATCGGCTTTAGAATAGCACCGCGCGCCCCATCTCTTCCCGTGGACGAGACCCACGGGAAAAGATGGGCCAACTAAGAGATAACAAAGCGCTATCACAAGCCAAAAGGAACCACACCACCTCTAAAAAAGTGGACTCGCTAACCCAGTTGACCAGAGCATAGCGTTTTGAGGACATAAATCCTTCATGCACGAGACACTGTGCATGAGGAGGCCCATGTCCAGTAGTAGATACTAAAAGGGTTGGTTCCGGAAATGTTTTAAGGAGGAGAGTGCACGATGCAATCCAACAGCCGCTGGGCGCACTCGACTGGCCCCGTTACCCCTCTCTCACAGAATACTACCTTGAAATTTACTCCAATTCCCACTGTAGCATATTCCCCAATGAACGTACGTGTTTCGGTAGTGAGTGAGATATGCCAGAGCCCATTCCCATCCTAACCTACCCTTTCTCCAAATCCATTCTTCATCAATAAAGGGAGGCAGCGCATCCGGCGGCGTGTCAAAGTTTGTCATTTCGAACTAATGTTGGCATGTATCGCGGATGTCTATGGGCGACAGTATCCACTTACCACCAGGTGGACTGTATGTTCGTGTGCCACCTTCTTTCTATAAAAAAAAAATGTAAAGCCGTTTACACAAACAAACTTTTCCTACTTTTCTTTCATACTTAGTACTTATTGAAAACAAAAGGAATTCTAGGAACGAGTTTTAAGAATAACTTTGCAACAAACAATTATTTTGTGTTTAATTTAATTAACTGTAGCGTAAGTACTCTTCATTGCAAACGTAACAATGTAAATTATGAGAATTGAATTGATTGTATTCCATGATTTTAATTTTAACTTTTTAATCAAACTGCATTAATTAATTGTATGTTCATGTATTTATTCTCTGGATGATTTTTACTACTTTGATTCAAGTACTTCTACAATGGATTCTTTCTTGGAATGTAATAGCAATATATCTCCAATTAAGACATTCGAAGAATTTCAATATCCAGTACTAGTGGTGATAACATAGGCTTATTTTCGCCACTCATTTGGTAGTTCAAAACTGCCCGTAGTATTGGGTTTGTACTTAAGGAAGTATTTTTACTTAATTATAACCTAACCTATATCAAACCTAACCTACTTAATCGAAATACAATTTCAAGGTAGTCTTCTGTGAGAGAAAGGTAACGTGGCCAGTCGAGTGCGCCCAGCGGCTGTGGGGCTGTAGCGTGCACCCCCCCCCCCAATACTATGAACGTTAGCGATACAATATTTTTTGTCGTTGTCTGTAGCTACGCGTTTTTGATACAGTCTTAGAGGGCGATGATTGCCCTTTTGTGTCAAACTATCTGGCGGCAACTATAGTGATAATAAAGAAATACAGGAGAATCAAGCAATTAATTATAAATAGAAAAATGATCAAGTGTACGTCATTTTGTGTTATCATGTTAAGGAGAAAGTTAAGAGAAAATACTTAAGAAACAAGCCAGTGGTAACAGAAACTGATGCAGATGCTACGAGTATAAAAGAATATTTATTTATAACATCCATGTTCCACTCTCTAAAGTAGTAAACCATAAATCCAACATGAACCGCGTTCAAAGAACCTGTTGGTTAATAGTGCTGAGTACATGTTCTCCTCCCATCTCTACAGATGCAATCTCGTATTACGAATTGGGGCATTCGTTGCGTAAGATTAAGGAAAACAGTGGGCAAGCTTGGCGTATATTCATGAACCAGCAGTTCCCGTGACTTCGTGCGCGTAGACATTGGAATATGTGTCCGAATATTAGAATTACTTCTTGATTCCCGTGAGAACTTTACTTAATAGACTTAATAGACTAAATAGACTTAACAGACTTAATAGACTTGATAGACTTGATAGACTAAATAGACTTAACGGACTTAATAGACTTAATAGACAACGGGCTTAATAGACTTAATAGACTTGATAGACTTAATATACTTAATAGACCTTAATAGTAAGTAAACTAAATGGTAATACTACTAGTTACATAAGCTGTAACTGCGTCGAGCTTCATTAAAATTCGTCCGGTTTTTGCGCGATGCGCATTCAGACAGATAGATGTACAGATAAACAAACCAAATTTTTAAAAATTGTTTTTTTTCGGCTGTGTATCATTTGCACTCTACACTACAACGAGTTTTATAAAACATATAAATGGACAGACACGGCTTTGTTACTATTTTATTATATGTACATATATATAAAGTTATAGAATATATTACATTAAATTAACTATTTTGTAGACTGTGTTTACTGTACAAATTTTGTTACACAGCTTATTTTGCATGTCTTTCCAAATATTGCAATGATACTGTGTTGCCGAATTTCAGTCCGTAAATATGAGGACTTATAAACCGAAAGAGGTCGCACCATAAACTCTAATACGATGTCTAAACAACTGCGACAAATTGAATTGAATTTGAATTGCATTGATTAATTTATTTAACCTGAACTTCACAGTTCAAAGCACATTTCCCATGAGTATTAACTACAATTTTATTGGGTATAAACAATAACTAAGCAATAACTTACAAGTGGACGATTAAATAATATAACAATATTTTATTTAATTCAAATAAATAGTTTTCTAATTAAACAATAATTCTAATAACGATTCTAATAATAATTCCGAAATAAACTCTGAAGTTCTTAGAATTTATAAAGTACAATTTAGTTGGCGAGTACGTAGACATAACTTCAAACATTATTATCTCGATAAATGAACACGTTACGCCAAACTACGTCAATAATAGGGAAATTGATGATCGCAATTCTGGGCGCACCATTATAATGGTATTCTACGCGACAGTCTCGCTCGGTATGTCGGCAACCTGACACAGGTAGCTCCATTACTCACACTAACCTTACCACGGTTTCTAGAAGTCACTTGAAATGAAATGTTAATCGATACTCGACGTTAACGGGAGTACACGACTGGCCTTGTTACACCTCTCTCAGAGAAGACTACCTTGAAATATACTGCATTTCCCACTTTATCCTATTCTGCAATGTATTTGCGTGTTTCGGTTGTGAGTGAGATATGTCAAAGGCCATTCTCATCCCATTCTATCCCTCCCCATTTTCCTCACCTTTCTCCAAATCGATTTTTACATCTCCAAAGGTAGACAGTGCATCCGAGGGCGTGCTAACGTTGGTCATTCTGGCATGTACCACAGGTGTCCATGAGCGTCAATATCCACTTAACACCAGCTAAACTGTAAGCTCGTCTGCTGCCTTTTTCCTGTAAATAAAAATAATAATAATAAAAAAAACACATCTATCTATTATTTACTTAATGATAATTAATTACTTTATAATTACTTAAAACTACACTGTAGTTGTTTTCTTAATAGTTTTATAGCTGTGTTTTATATATAAATAGTTGCGCCCGCGACTCCGTTCGCGTGGACTTTTGAACTCTAATGTGTGAATAGTTAATTAGTTTATTAGTTAGTGTGTCAGCTAGTCTGTCTGCTCGCGTGTGACTGACCGAGTTGCCCAACTTTTAAAGAAATTTTTTTTTAAATTTTTGTTTGTGTTTAGATTTTTGTTTAATTCTTTTGTTTTTAATTTTGATTCCGTTGTGTTCGGCTAGTGGATCTCTCTGTCCTCCAGATATGGTGGTATTGAGGTGCTTGGGTTTATAGTAAGAAGCCACTTCCCCGTCTGCTATAATGGGGGCGTGGACCTCAGTGTCCCTCGGATACGTGGTGTATTTTTTGAGTTGGCTTGCTCCTTCTTGATTTTAAGATCATCGGAAAATTGAGCACCCTTGCATATTTTTTTCAAAAAATATTTTATGTATAAACGGGCCTCTGTTATGATTTTGTTATGTGTATAGATAGGTTTATATTTGATTCTTTTAAAATACGTTAATTTTTATACATTAAAAATTTTGTGTGATAATTATTATTTAAATTACTTTTGCAGTTTTCAATTTTAATTTCTCCGACGTGCGAAATTATTAAATTAATTAGTAGTGGCTACTAACTGCGAACTAGATAGATAACTACAGTAGGTTGGCGCTAGTTCCTGTAACATCAAGCATGTCGGGTCACAGGTTAGCCAACAGGTTAGCCGGGTCTAGTTGTTTAATGATAACAACTAGACAAGACTGTACACGACAGTGTCGTGTCCTAATTATATTTATGTATATACCGCTAAAGTAAAATCTCATGGTTAGTTAATTTCTACTTCAAAAATCGGTATGGCACTTGTACTTGCATGGAGTATGTTACAAAGATATCATCCTGTGAAATGTTCATTGAGCATTGAGGGCTGTAGCCATGTGGGCAGTGGCCACGTCTATTTACGTAAGTACGAAGGACCGCGCATCGTACAATCAAAATGTATATGGAAGTATATGTTGAATATGAAAGTATATGAATATGAAAGTATATGAATATGAAAGTATATGAATATGAAAATATGAAAGTATATGAATATGAAAATATGAAAGTTGAATCAACTTTATCGGCAAATTAAAGCGGTGGAGGGTAGGTCGTACATACGTGTAACGCAGAACCGATGGGAGAGACGAGTTCTCGAATGGAAATCACGTACCGGAATGTACGTGGGCTGCCTTCTTCGCAGATAGTGGCTGGACGGGAAGAACAGAAGACCGTATGTAATGGCGGTCCTTGGGAGATGCCCTGCATTCAGCAGTGGAGAGGTATGGTATGGTAAATCTTATTAGGTTAACAATCTGGACAAATTACTACTGTATTAACATCAAGTAACCATACAATTACCGCACCCAATCTTAACTGTTACCAACCCAATTGATCGTTTCCATTCGTGCATCTCTACCATTGATCCCTTATGTGAAATGGCCAAGCCACTGGAATTCAAATTCCATTAAACAAGCCTTGGTGACTTTTAGATCTCATTATATTTTTTGGCAAACAGTCGCGAGCGAGGATTGGCAACATTTCACAAAAATATTTTTGTTGGAATTTCTCACCTTTTTTAGATGAAATTTTCAATTATTGCTACCACAATTATCGGTAATTAACAGTTTGTAGATTTTCATTGCATAAGTTTGAACCCAGCTTTAGCGTTACCTGACAAATTGTAAGTCGTATATTTAACTTATTTTTGTTGCTATGGAGATACACTGATTGTGGCAAGAGAAGAGTATTTTTATTAACTTTAAATTATTACTAGTTGGTGCAAATGTAGCGGGTATGAACTCGCAAGTACGTAACCCTCGTTCGAATCTCTACTCAATCAACATTTTTGTTTTACTTATCTCTTTTTTATTTATCTTCTCTTCTGTTTTTTATTTTCTTCCTTTTCTTTCTCCCTTTATGTTTGATTTTCCGTTTCAATGACAATACATACTCGATTTAATATATTACGAAATTACCATATTTAATCGAGTTTAACGTGATAGTAACGTCTCCTCACTTGGAGGTGACCAGAGTGGAAAATTAACATTCTCGTTTTTTTCTCTTAGATTATTCAAAAAAAACCTTATTCAAATTTACTCTTATTCAAACCACTATCAGTATGCCAAATTTTAGCTTCCTAGCTCTTTTGGAAGTACTATAGTTTTTTAATGATCAGTAAGTGAGTGAATGACAAAATTGTGTTTTTTCGTGGTCACATATCTTCAAAATTGAAAGTTGTAAAAACTTGAAATTTGACAATTTAATTTAGCTCCTAAATTTCTCATAGGGGCATCATGTACGTCTCTCCAGTGTAACAATACGAGGGGGTCAAAAGTACGTTGAGTTGCTTAAGGAAAGGATGCAGTGTTCGGTAGTGCGGCGAGTCTTGGCGGGCCAACTACCTGCCACCTGATATGTAGGTACAACAATATCGTGTACGTATAGCCCAGAAGTCCCATTTTCAGTAGCATCGAGTTTATAATAATGTTTAACTTTCTCGTATGTACGAGAACTGCCCGGCAGATTACTAGCGCCGCTGTTAAAATTGCTCTTATAATATTTAAAGGTGTGGGGACGGTGACAATCTGACGGCAGTGGAAACTTTACTTTTAATTACTAAAAATTTTACGAATATTGGTTGATCAACTGTTGAAAACACGAGAAAAAAAAAAGAAAAACATGTGACGTCATTTTACTATAATTTAATTATTAATAACCCTTGTCATTGATGTACGTAAATTTTAAAAATGGGCTGTGAGTTAATAATAATAAGCAGCGGAGCGGCGGCGGCACCACACTAACAAAGGTTAGCGTGGTGCCGCTGCCGCTCCGCTGCTGCTGCGCACGCCACATACATAAACCCATACACTAATGTCACCACTTGCCGCGCCGCTGTCGCTTGCCGCTCTCCACGCTAACAAAGGCCTAAAACTCGAGCGTTGAACGCTAAAAGTTCATTGGCGCTGACTTAGCGTTCAAGCACTCAGTACTCATTTTTACAACACCACGTTTGACTTTCAGTTGTTTTCAGAGGCCCTGTTGTCCTAAGTCGGTCAAACTGGTCAAAAATGTACGTACTACATAGTTTTTATGCAGGAGGGTAATAATCTACAGTCGACTTACCTCATTCACATATAATATTGCCGACTATGCAAAGGAAGTGCAGATGAACCACACGTCGATTATTAGCAGTGCGATGGAGAAACCCTTAGGTTAGCATCAAATTGAACATCTCTTCTGAACACTCTCCCTACTGTACAAGCCGTAGAAAAATAGAGAGATGCAACATCTGTTCGGACACTGAGAAATTATAAACCACTTATGATAGTTATAACATCGACAATTCGGACAGTATGCCGTTGGATGGAGTCAAATGTTACCTAATCTCACGATGATCCATAAACATTAATACATAAAAATTTCAATGTTGCCATACTCGGAGAAATACTCGTTAGTGTTACATGTTTACATTTGTATGTGATTCAGTCTTCAGTGACATGAATAACATGATGTCGATTACACGAGCAGCGTAATGGTTCAATATTGGTACGGGTCGCGTCTGCACACAATACGTGACCACGGTATGTCACGGTGAAGCGTATAGGGTCTCAGAGTAATTTGTGTAAATTACTATGTCTGTTTGGGGTAAAAGAGAAGAGGCAGTGGGATGAATAAATAGAAAATGGAGAATGAAATGAAACTGTTCAGTCGCGTAACTTTGGTATTTATTGATAAGTATATACACGTTACTGCTCGTTATAATTTATCAAATTTCATCTCAATAATAGAACATTGATAACTGCTCGTATTATTAGACTACTTTACTCTGCAATTACTGGAATTCTACTAATATTTTACTCTTTACTCTATCCCCCCATTTGGGACTTTAATGGAATGAAGAAATTTCATGTCCTCCCCGTTGTGTTCCCCGTTTCTCATTCTTCCTAATCCTCACTCCTAAATCTTCCAAAGTCGCCAAAGTAAAGAATCTGCTGACATTTCGACTGACGTAAACATTTATCGACGAACGGCTGAATCGACTTAGCACAAAATGGACTGTTAGCTTGTCTGCCAAATTCATTAGAAAACATGTAATATGTAATGTATTGACGACTTACCTCTCACAGTGACACAATGCTCTCAAATGCGGACTTTTATAACTCTGCGCAAACACATTAATAACCGACGCATATATACACGTACATACATACATACGCATTCACAGCTATTTACAAACATACATATGCATATATATGTAAAGAAAATCTATTTCTTCGAATTTAATTTGCGGCTCATTCCGGGCGCCATCGATATATTTACAATGTTATCGATCTTGTATATCGATGTATATCTGTGATTTATAATCTTTGATGGTCTGTAATGTATGGGTAAATGAAGATGGCTTTGTTGATTTGGATAGTTTAATATTGTGAACTTGTCTGTTGTCTGAAGCGAACGGATTGACATTTGAAGAATAGACTTTAATGTCGTTTCTTTTGTTACAGGTAGGATTTTTACTATAAAATACTGTGCTAAACTGTGTGGTAAATACTCAATATTGTT
Organism: Sesia bembeciformis; assembly: GCA_943735995.1. Lineage (NCBI taxonomy): Eukaryota > Metazoa > Arthropoda > Insecta > Lepidoptera > Sesiidae > Sesia > Sesia bembeciformis. The sequence continues at coordinate 4,411,476 of OX031029.1, read as the reverse complement.
TATTATATAGTGTCAAGTCCCTGAACCTGAACCTGAAAACTATAAAATATATATATAATGCGTACTAATAAATAAGAAACTGATTGATTCAAGATGTCGTAAAAATAAAACTTAAATGTTTTTGTGATGCCTAATTCAATTAAATAAACTATACAATGTAAAATAGAATCCATGAAAAAAATAAATTACCGTTTTGTATTTTAAGACGCTTTGCTTCAGATTATATTCTGATTTTCATCTGTATTGTGCTACGAAAGTGCACAAGACTCTCTAATGGGCTCTCAAAGCGCATAATGTTCGCACGACACCGTGTTACGTATTTGCGTTCACATCCGTTATAGTAATAGTGGGCTTGAGGAGACTCCTGTCTTGGTGTAAACTTAGTGCACATTGAGTGTGATAAAATGATTTTATAGATATTCTGATTTCGTCAAAGATAAGATAAATTGTGACGGTTTCTGAGCAAAGGGACCTTATTGTGTGGACTTATTTATTTTGGTTAAGGTTTTCTAACCTAAAATTCCATTGTTTCATGATTCTGTTGAATTAATTTTGAGCAAGTTACTCGTATTTCAATTTATTAACTGTTTTGTCACTTTTTTAATTATCGCTTTATTATGGGGTCTTGTCTTCCCTAATTTCTCAATTTTTTAATTTTCCTCCAATTGTCATTTTAGTGAAATTAAAAATTGGGGTATTATTTGGTCAGCTGGCGTTAGTAACTTCACTTTTGTCATGTATTCCCATTTGAGTATTAGGCTTTGACAACGACTTTGCCTATTTAAATTTCGACTTCTGTCTGAGTACAATAGAAAACTTCATAAAATATTGCTACGATATTATATAATCGTCTATAAATGTCTATAAATATAAACGTCATATTTATGTTATGAAAATAACGAACAGAGCCGGGAAAGTATGCCTGTTTACCTACAGTTCATTTAGTATTTCTGAAAGCAGTCATGAGAAGGAACAACATTTGACAAATACTCCAGGAGACTATGAATATACCTATATATGAGAGAAGTGAGAAGATAATGTTCAGCCCGAAAGCAAGCGCATCCGTGAGGTCCATCATATCATTGTTTTTACAGATACATTTTTTTTGTACAGCTGTTTAGTCTACGCGAGCGAAGACGCCGGTAGAAGCTAGTCAGAAATAAATCATCGATATAAATCAGCGGTAATTTTGTTTGCCAGTCCCGATCTAACCACTGTTTCTGCATATAAATGTATTTATTCTGTGTACGTAAGCGTGTATAGTGGCGATTTGTACTGTAAACGTGTACACAAATATTTTTTGATAATGTCTGTAATGCGCTACGTGAGATTAATTTGATATCAGGATTCTTGTTTATCTTTAGCCTGTAATAGGACTATGTTGATCGTAAAGCCTAACTTTGAATAAACATTAATGTATTTTAACATTAATGGATCAGTCTTAACAGATATGAATATATATCTGATGTTTTCAGTGAAAACCTGGCTGTGTGAATACTACCGTTACCAACCATTTTTAAGGACAGCTGGATATGGGCCACCTCATGCTAATTATGTTGTGCACGAGAAATGTATGGTCTTAAATCGCCACGCTGGCTAAACGGGTAGGCGGTACACTCTTTTAGTGGTTAATACTCTTTAGTGGTTTACATACTTTAGTGGTCACACTCTTTAATTGTTCCCCTGAGCTTGTGGTAGCGATTTTGTTATCCCTTGGGATAGTGCTATTCTAAATTTGGTCGACACATATGGCCAAGTATTAATATGAATACTAGTATTAAATTGAATATTGAGCAAACTGCGTTTAAAACGTTGTAGATTTCTTTATTCAGCGGCGTGTATCGCGGATACTTAATGTTGAATTCTATTCCATAAGATTAGAATGTCTCACACGACATCGGGAATAACAATAGACTTTGGAATTCAGCCCAATGCATTTTGGAAATGCCAAAATTCCGTTACAACATTAATACAATGCATTTAATGTATTTGTAGGATGCGTGGTTGCATAATACGATTACAGACAGCATGTAAACATTATTTAAACTGGTTAGCCGCAAAACAGTATCAGCTAGAATAGCGAAAATGACAAAATATTTTGGAATTTGCGTAATGTTTTAACAAGGTTTTATACTATTTTATCGTTTAATTAAATTAAGAAAAAATCTTCATTCTGGAAACAATAGACCAAAGGACGTGCCTTCATCATTTTTAAACTATATAGCCTTGCTGGTGGTCAGCAGCTTTAAATATTTGGGTCACATCGTGTGAGAGGATCTCAGTGATGATCTTGATATAGAGAGGGAGCTCAGGGTATTGACAGTCAGAGGCCACATGGCGGTACGCAGGTTTGCTCTATGTTCAAAGGATTTAAAAATTACACTTGTCAAGGCGTATTGCCAATCACTTTACTCGAGTGGCCTGTGAATAAGGCATACGCTGAGGGCCGTTAAGGTCTTGCGTGTACAATAAAATACTGTTTTCAGGATGCTCCCAGGAACATTGTAGTGCTTCTGCAATTCCTGCGTTGCAGGTGCGTCTGCAGAAAGGCCGCCTCCCTACTGAACAGAATCCGTGGCAGTGACAACAGTATGCTGAGAACGATAAATGTAAATTTGGCTGTTCTATCCAGAAACACTGGCCTGTTAATTTAATTTATTAATTAATTTGTAACTAATTAAGTATAACGCAATTTAATTTGATTTATTAATGTTATTATTTTGTTCAAATACTTTCTACTATGGACTGTACTATGGCGTGAAATTAATGAATTATTATTATTATGTGTGTATAATAGATTATTAAATAAAATAAATAAATAGAACACATTAGTTTTGGATTAGGTGAATAAGATATTAGTGAAAAATCAAACTTTTAACAATGGCTTGATGAATACTTGTATTTGACTATTAGTTCCAGGTTAAAGCATGTTTGACAGTGAAGTCACCAATGATAACTACTTAATAAGTGAAAGAGTTTCATTTTGTTATGTTAATAGACTAAAACCATTACATGCCTTCTGTAGAAAACAAGTAATCGTATAGCATGTACCTATTATGTACAAAACCGATTATATGGTTATTTACATTTATTATTATTATTACACGGTACATGGTCAATTATCGATTAGTTACAATGAAAGGTTTTAACAGTCATCATTTATCATAGTATTAAGGTCAAGTCATACTAAGAAGTAATGTTAAAAGTTTTTGTATTTAAAAAATAGTGTTAATAAATTGGCTCTGTGGTGTTAGAATAGCACCATACAATGTCTTCCTGTGGGTGTCATAAAATACGACTAAGGGTATTAAAGCTGCTACCACAAGCCCGGAGGATCTGAGGAGCAGGCTCTGAGGAATACTACGAGTAAAAGAGTGAGAGTGCACTCTTTCAGAGTTCACGCTGGTCAACCCATTTGGCCAGCGTGGCGTTTTAAGTCCATACAACCCACGTGCAAGCCATAGACAATACAATGTGCATGGGGAGGCCCGTGGCCAGCAGTGAATGAAAAAAGGCACACAATAAATGTGTAGTGAGAACATTTAGACAGATGTGGAACAATGTGCCTAAAAATGGCATGCTGTCGATATGTCATAATAATGTTTGATGCTTCATCGAATGACGTTGTAGTGACATCTTATATAGATGTGGGATTAGATTTGGGCTCATATGACATTCTTATTAAAATATAAAATTATATGTGATATATTGTCGTATTTGTTGTTTAATCTCGACGTCATCCACAAAGGATTCCAGGACTAACTTCCAGACTTAGTATTTAGAATAGTAGGTAAAATAATCTGCAAGTTGCACTTATTATCTGATACGGAGTTAGTGGTTTAGTTTTTCAACTTATCTTCTCTACTACTTGTAGTTTTCTGTTATACTTTGTGTAGGGCTAGAGTGCACGCTGCATTCCCACAGCCACTGGGCGCAGTCGACTGACAACGCTACCCCTCTCTCACAGAAGACTACCTAGAAATGTACTGCATTTCCTACTTTATCGTATTTCCCCAATGTACCATACGTGTTTCGGTGGTGAGTGAGATATAGCAGAGCCCATTCCCATCCCATCCTCTCCCTCCCCATTTTCCCAGTCCAATCCATAATCTGTAAACGTAGGCACCGCATCCGGGGGTGTGCCAACGGTTGTCGTTCTGAACTGATGTTGGCATGTATCGCGGATGTCTATGGACAACAGTATCCACTTACCATCAGGTGGGCTGTATGCTCGTCTGCCTCCTTTTTTGTATAAAAAAAAATGTGTGTAATTATGCATATTTGTGTATATGTACGAGGGAAGATCCAAAAGTTTCCGGCCTAAAAAAGATCACTCAAGTTCATGAAACTATTTTTATTTTTGAATATAGTCTCCGTCCATTTGAATATACTTTTCGGAACGTTTAATTAACATTTCTATCCCAATATATAAATAGTCAGAAGTTTTGTCTTCAGAATAGGTGAAAACCGCGGTGGTCACTTCATCATCAGTGGAAAATCTTCTACCCCTTAAGTCCGCCTTGAGCTTTGAGAACAAATAGTAATCACTGGGAGCCAAGTCAGGACTATAGGGTGGGTGTTCATCTAGTTAGTAAATACTAGATTAACAATAGTATAAATGTTGATTAAAATACGTGGATTACTTTGTCAATTATTGCCAAAGATTTGTGACAAAGACAAAATATTTTAATAGCTGAATAATTAAACGTTATTATTAATAACGAAAACTTGCTATTAACTTTTGAAATACGAGCAGATTTATTTCCGCGATTGAGAAATCTTCAGAACATATTTATCTGCCAAATATGCTTCGTGTAATACGGAACCTGATTTCGTTGTTAGTCACTGTTGGTCTTTTTCGACATGTTTTTTACTTGTATGCAATTGTTGATTGATTTGAAATCTAAACGGTTGAGAGCTACTGGATACAGAATAAGAGGACTAAGAAATGTTCTGTCATGTTTAAACAAGAAATGGAAAAGAAAGACCAAGACTTTCCCGATCATCGCTTTGATAAAAGTAATGAAATATTATGTGTGAAATGGCATGACAACCTTTTGTGAAAATTAATAAGTAGGTACTCTAAGAGAGAAGAGGCCCAAGTTGCCGTGTATCAATTACACGTGTAGCCAAAACTAATTCATAGTTATAATAAAAACATGGAAGGAGTCGATGAACATAATTGGTTGATTTCTAAATATTCAATTCGTTTTAGAGGTTATAGGTAAGTTATTAGAGTTTAGGATAAGACTCTAGTGAATGGCATGGATCATTTATAATTACGTAAATACAGATGAAATTATCCCTCTAGATATTAGAAGACGTGTATGTTTTTATTGGATTAAAAATCCAAATAAACAAATAAGCAAACAATAAGCAAATAAACCAACTCCGCGGACTTCTACAGCTCTTTTAAAACCTGTCAGGTTTGATAATTTGAAACATTATATGATGAAAAGGGACAGACGGAGGACAAGGCTGCAAAAAAAAAAACTAACTTTTTGTGGAAAATGTGAAAAACATTTTGCAATGATCGTTTTTTACCACACAAAATAATATTGTAATGTATTGTACCACACAAAATGTAATGGTTGTTTATTTTTAAAACGTTCGTAGCAACAATTTTAAAATAAAGTTGATTTTTTTTTAAAAATGTTTTCTCCTGTTTTGTTAGGTACCTCCTGATTGTCATATTTATAGGACAAGCTGATTCACCAACCACGGATTAAATTATTTATTATTTTCATATTCATACGTTTTCGACGATTGGGGTGCAATGAGTTAATAATTAACATTTCTTAGTTTAAATGTCTCTGTGTCTTCTTTATTGTATTATATAAAGGGATAATACAAGGACTTTAACACTTTCGACTTAGCAAATTTCCAGATTACGAGGAAGATTTTCATAAAACAAATCTGTTGTTCCACTTTTGAGTTTAATGCTTTTGTCGTCTCTAAAAGGGTTTTAGTTCGTTTGTTTTTGTTTCTGTCGAGGTTGAGAGATCAACAATGAGGCAGTTTAGAATTAAACAATGAAATGTTTCTGCATAGTGACGATTTGTGTGGATACGTATTATTGTTGATTAACTTTAATTAGTTCTGTTAATTTAACTATTTAAATAAATAATAATTTATTATTTATTTATATAACTTTGCCTTTCCCTCACTTTCACTTACCCAGGTCTGTTCGAAGAAATCTCCGCAGGAGATAAGCTTGCCTTTTGTACATCTTTTCTTTTTCTTCCTATTTATTTGTTTCATGTTATGTGTGTACAATAAATTGTTAAAATATAATAATTAAATAAAGTTGCTACTTATTTGTAGTCAGTTCATAGTCAGATATACGCTTCAAATTAGTGTTGTAAAAGTGATGCTGAGCGCTAGACGCTCAAGCGCTGATTGAATGGTAATGAACCTGTGAGATTCGAATGTCAAACGCTCGTGAGCGATATAGTCCAAGTTTTATTGTGATGATCTTAATTAAATCTTTGAGGTTCATTATTCTAGTCAAAACGATAAAGATAGATAGATAGATAAATACGCTTTATTGTACAATACACCAAAAACATACAATGTTATAAAAAGTACAAGTTATTAGAAGTACAACCGGCGGCCTTATCGCTAAAGCCAAGCCAGGGCTTAGGCCTTATCGCTTCCAACCTTTGGCAACCTTTGTGTGGCGAAGAGAAGTAGAGGTAGACGGTGCAATAAGGAAATAATGTCTGTATATACATTCATAGATACATACATACAGAAATATATAGATACCTATAAGTATCTATATATAGTAAAGGTATAGTAACCTCTTTACAATTCTCTAGCTTTTGACTACAATTACGTTCACGTGGTGTAACATGATTTATAATATTATATATAGTATACATGTTTATAATGTTATATGGTAGGCTATATGTTAATTCAGATTACAATCTATCTATTTACCAAGTTTCAACAAAATCAGTTTAGCCGTATCGACGTGTTAGAGTAACAAACATCCACACATCAGAACTTTCGCTTTTTATAATATTACTGGTATTAACATTGATTTAACACCTGAACGCTCAGCGCTAACTTTTACAACACTACTGCCGTACAAATGCTAAAGCGCCGTAATAGCAAAACCGCGCTTTCGAGAAAAACGGTACAAAACTTTGGATAAAACCACTTTCTTCTTACATTTGGTATTTTTTTGGTTAGAATAAAGAACGTACGTAGAATATAAAATAAATATTAAAAAATTGGAAATTATCTTTATTCGAATAATTATGGCGAAAATATTTCTTTATTTAAAAGCAACATTTATTTTTGGTGCAAACAGTACATATTGTTATTTGATTTTACATAAAACGCAGTATTTGCTCTATAATTTTGTATTCTAGTCTAATTTTCTAGCACGTTTCTACAAGCACTATAGAAACGCTGTCTTTCAGGTAATTGAAAAACATTCTTAACCCAACAAAAATTATGGAATTACTCAGTGAGGATGCACTAAATCAGTTAAAAGGTTACTGCATTTTAGGTTTTCATCTATGGGAGTTCAACTGAATTTTAGTTCGTAAATCACATAATATTTTTTTGGATTAGTTGCTTTTACCGCATTTTCATTGGTATTTCTCATAATAAACTACTTACTCCAAGTGCCTTAGACCGAGTATTTAACATCGGAGAGAAAATTGAGTAAGTTACACTTGCAGCTAGAATCGCGCTGATTACGCTTCAATAAACAACTCGAAAACGTCATAAGTGCTATAACGACGGTTTAACGTTTGCAACGCAGACTGCGTGCTCCAATCTCATTTATATTTTACGACATATTCTTCTTTCTACTGTCTCTCCCAAAATTGAAAATTAATATTCACAAATGTCTGTAGTATAATACATATTTTTCTTTCTTAAATATTTTATTATCGAACATTTTATTGCAGTGACTCATTGGAGTAGAATATAAGTGTGTACAATTATTATGTTCTATATAATTCCAAAATACATTAACTAGGACAATAGGGATACATTTTGATACCATTATCACTAATGGTACAGATTAATGGATTATACGCGGACACAAATATATTTTTTGCTAATTCTCGGCAGTTTTCCTTATGGTGCTTTCTTTCAGCACGTGGTATATTAATTACACTCTTAACCCCCTAGAGATAACAATAATTTCCTCTGCCCGTGTTCACGTGTGATTTTTCTTTTGTTTTGATCTCTCCGTAACCAGGTCTTTTAGCATCCACTGCTGGACACGGCATCATGAACAGTGTCTTGTGCATGCGAGATGCATGGCTTTAAAATGCCACGTTGGCCAAGCGGGTTATCCAGTCCACCCGTTTAGAGGTGGTATAGTTTCTTAGGGCTTGCGGTAGCCGCTTTATCCTTTAATCACCTTTTACGACACTTACAGGAAAACATGGGAAAATCATTATCTCCTCATTTTAAAAGAAACGTCATACTTTTAATTGGTTTACATATTTTTATCAACACTTTGCGACACAGATGGTGAGAGAGAAAATAAGAATATGTGACCCTTATTTCCAAAAAGAAAATCATTGTAAATTCACAAAATTGAAACAAACAGACGAAAAGAAAGGTCACAACACGCGGCGTGCGGCTACCAAAAGTAGGAAGGAAAATTAAAAAATATTTCGGCATTTGGCCGTTTCCACTAACGAGTCCACGCCCGATTTTGCGCCATTTGCATTTTTTTAGCGACGAAAATCGGTCGCTTGTGATTTTGACTGAAAAATGAAGAAAATGTTAAATGAATTGATTTGCAACTATGATTAACCAGTTGTCCCCACACAGGGCATGTCTGTATCGTGGGAACAGTGAATACGACTAACAATGAAATTCTTAGTAGTCGTGAACGGTTAGCGTCCATCCCTGTAATGATTGATAATAAAATATGACTTAATTTAAAATAATATAAGGTTAACAACATAAGATATATACATTTATTTTATAAGATTTTAAGTTCTCATTGCATATTAATTACTACATTATTCAAACAGTGAACCTTATTGCTATTTATAATATATATTTACGTGTATATAATATAATTATATGTGTAATAATATGTATATAACTTTATTTTAGATAAATGTAACATTCCATAATAATAATAAAAAACTGAGTAATAATAATGATTTATGATATTCATATAGTACTTAATAATGCGTATATTGTATACTAATTCAATATACATAATGATATTCAATATATTAAAACACAGTAGTTTTAATTTGATCGTAAGTCAGTGATATTGGCCATTTAAGACGTGGTATAGCTAACTACAGTGATATTAGCTAACGTGGTTAATGTTACTTTTTGTGATGGAAGCTGTGTAATCGAGTATTTGCATGACACTCGAAGTTAATTTGAAGTTATCACTTAACCACTTTAACATAACTTAACCAGTTAGCACTAAGTTAAAATTATGACATCATATGTTACTTCAAGCGTGTTAATGTTATTAAAAGTCATAATCTTAAAATTGTATGTGGATTTTTTTTATTGGAAAAAAAGCGGCAGTCGAGTATACAGTCCACCTGATGGTAAGTGGATACTATTGTCGTCCAGTCTTCCACAAAAGGTAGTCTTTTGTGAAAGAGGAGTAACGTGGCCAGTCGAGTGCGCCCAGCGGCTGCAGCATGCACTCTCCCCCTACCAAAATATAGTTTAGCATTGTAATATATTTTTGAAGAACTCAGGCTTATCAGTATGTTGATAGTATATGTTCCTCTTGCCCTTATTATTTGTAACGATATTATTCAATGATATCACGATAACGAATCGTTATCATAACAGAGCATATATCTGTAGTTAATATATGTTATCATGAATGAATGTTATGTTTATTTGTTATAAAACGACACACAAAATAATTAAACACTTGGTTTGAAGTTTAAAAAAAAATCGAACAAAATACAATTTCTGAGTGATTACAGAAAAAAACTACTTAACAAAGCTATTATAAACAGTAACAATATAATGAAACATTAAACATCAGTATGAAATTATGTTGATCGCAATAACAAAAAGGACACCTACCTGTTATATAGCATATTGTTATGATCTGTGAAGCAGACCTCAACGCTGATATTCTGCTAGGGCCACCGGTCACGTGTCACGGACAGGGAATTGATACACAAAAGGCAAACGCACATATAAAAAGGGTATACATATACTGTTTGAAATTGGCGCGAGCGTCTTTGCATACCCGCATACATTTATTATTTGGAGGCAACATTTTTTTTGTCCCCGCCATATTGAAGGCGGTTTGATATTTGTTCACATCGCGGCCTCGGACAGTTGATTTTGTGATTCGCGCCTATTAATCGGATTTGAACGCGAATATCCTTGAGCCACGCGAGTGTTTTGGTTGGACTTGGTTGTGATTGTGCTTGTGCTTGGAGGTGATATCTCGAGGTGATTTGCTGCTGTGTGTGTTGCGGAACGATAGCGGCCACCGGCTCACCACAGGACGAGACTTGGATTACTACACAAGTATCTATTGGGAATGTATGTATTTATTCAATCACACTAAGATAGGTCACGTCTAGTAGGGACTAGCGTAGGTACACTTTCCAGATTTGTATGTGGGCAAAACCACCTGGGGTAAGTGAGGCCTTTGTTCTGTATTATACTTACCCACCATTTTGGTGGATATTGATTAAACCTTTAATTGGGCTCGAGTGCATATTCCTCGGGCTGATTTCGCGTAACGCGAGGCAGGTGCGCCTAGTGTGCGCATCGTAAACATATACACTAATATAACACAATACATATATATATAAATAATTTGAGATTATAAGTCCTCATATTATGTAAACAATATAAGTGTACGAAGAAGAAAAAAACATCATAAAAGTAAATGATTTTGTAAACACTTAATCACCATATACATATCATATATTTATAATATATATTAATGTGTAAACTGTGCTAACTGTGTATGGGAATATGAATGTGAAACAATATAGAACTGGAAGAGCCCACAGTCAACACAGGAGAAGCACTTGGAAGTTTGTAATGTTAAGAATAGGATAATTTTTGGAGCTCAGAAGGTATAGCCGGTAACGAGTTTTAAAAGCCTCTTTGGTGGAAACGCTATGCAATGGAGATAGACCTCGACAAGCCAGATTGTTGAGGACGGCGGCGATGAATATATAATTGTTTCTCTCTCGTCACACCTAGTAGCTGGAGTACCTCCATACAAAGTCTTCAAGCCAGACAAGGAATTTTTCGTGTTTCCCCAATCACGAATTTGAAAGATAATTTGCAAGAAAATAATTAATAACAGCGCGACACGCGTCCAAGCTTCCACGCTATCGCAGCGACAAATCAAGCAACTAGTCCTTCTTTCATACATTTATCGTTTGGCTTCTGTTTTATAAAAATCAGATTTTTTCGTTGAATACATTACAGAACTAGTTATGTTCGCTACTTCGTTCGCATGAGCTTTAAAGTCTACTAAAGTCCATAGGAACTTTACTAAAGTATAGACTTTGGAATATTCTAATATTCATCACATGCTATCCGATCTCCAATCCTATCTCACCTAATCCTATTCCATTCTATCCTATCACATCCGATCCCGCTCCGTCTCATCTCTCATTCAATTGCACATGCAATTTATTCGCATCAAAATTCCATCAAATTGAATAAAATGGAATTAGAGTATCTTCTCATCTCATGAGAAGCTTGCATTGCTTGCATGAACTTCATAACTATGGCAAGATTCATTAAAATCTGTCTAGTCGTTTTGCGTTCTGACTGACAGACAGACGAAATTTAAATTTAAATAACCGTTTTTTTGTGCCGTTTGATATTTGTAGTTCACTTGCAGCGACTTTTTTCAAAAACGTTGTTACAGAAACGGGCTCTGTTAAGCTTTTTTACATTTACTTTGTGCACGACAGAATAAATAAGGGCGTAGCACAAGTGCAGTACAATTAAGATATATGTTATTATGTAATGTGTAAATTATGTAAATATTATGTAAATCGAGTGTACATGATATGTACGTACTGGCATCGCACGGTTTTTTTTTTTTTTTTTTTTTTTTGTTAGGAGAGACAATCAGGAAAAATCCTGCATAGGACACCTGGTACCATCTAGTCTGGCTGGGCCAGCCTAGGTGGTACCAGGTAGTGTCGGACTCTTACCGACTAAAAAACCTGATTGCCTCAACATCGTGTATGTATAGTTCTTGTAGCCCTGGGGCCTTTCAAGAGTCACCGTTCGCATTGACGTAGGGCGAGCGCAGAAGGCGCTCAGCCAGGAGAAAAAATGTGAGTTGCAACGAGCCTAAGGGCTCCCCCGCCGGTAAACCGGCGGAAGGAACGGACCTCGGCTTAGGGCGTTGCAATGGGGGGATATCGCGGGGTCGCGAGTCGGCGAGAAGCGCCCAGGCACGTGTCTGTACCTAGTGAAAATAGGGTTGGCTGAGGGCCGGTGTGTGCTAACGGTGTATCGGGGGGGACGTCCACGTCTCCGCCGGCGGGGACGGTGTCTGTGTGCAGTGTTCGAGTAAACCGCATTGGCAGCGGTGATCGGGTCGTCGGGATCGTCCAGGATGTGCCGCGGCCGACGATGGCGGGGAGGGGCACTCCTGTCCGGTGTGTAGGTGTGGGAGGAGACAATCAGAGGATTGGGATGATGGGGGATGGCGTCATAGTAGCGTCGGGCAGAGTCTTTTATGTATTTGACGATGGAGGGAAGCTCAAAGTCTTTGTGGAGGTCAACGCTGCGCAAGTACCATGGTGCGGCCACGGCCTTGCGCATGAATCTATTTTGCAATTTTTGGAGGATTGCAATGATGGAGGGAGCTGCGTGTGCGAACACAACGCTAGCATAGGTCATGATGGGACGGACGAGAGTTTTGTATAATGTCAACTTATTTCTAAGCGACATTTTACTTCTCCCGCCTATGAGAGGGTTGAGGCGACCGAGCACAAAGGCGGCTCGGTTGCGGACAGTTTTGATGTGTTCTCGGAAGGTCAGTCTATGGTCTAGAGTGACTCCGAGATACTTGGTCTTCCTGACAAGAGGAATTGTTTGACCGAAGAGGGTTATCGGGAGAGGGGACAGCTTGGGCCTACGAGCGTTAGCCCTGGGAAAAGGGAAGCACATGGCTGCACTTTTCGTCGGGTTTATCTCTATCCTCCACCTCGCAAACCACTCACCTAGGGCGGTGACTGCGCGCTGGAGGCGCAGAGATACCATGCGTAGGTTCCTATCTGAGGCGTAGAGGGCGGTGTCATCCGCGAAAAGGGCAAGCTCTATTCCTGGGGTGAGGGGGATGTCGTTAGTGTAGAGGGAATAGAGCGTGGGTGCTAGAACGGAGCCTTGGGGGACTCCAGCTCTGATTGGGCGGGGGCTAGACAGAGTGCCTTCGACTCTGTAGCGAAAAGTGCGATCGGTAAGGAAGTCTCTGATGATGAGAATGAGACTTTCTGGCACCTCCAGTTGGTACAGCTTATAGATTAAACCGTTGTGCCAGACCTTGTCGAAGGCCTTCGCCACGTCGAAGAAGACAGCTAGGGTTCGGAAGGGCTTCTTTTGATTGAGACGCGGGAGTATGTGCTCCGTTATTCGGTGCACCTGTTGGACACACGAGTGCTTGGCTCTAAAGCCGAACTGCTCGTCAATGAGAAGCCTTTTTGAGTTAATGTAGCTCAGCAGGCGAGAATGGAGGACTTTTTCGTAGATTTTAGCCATTGTATTCAATAGGCTAATAGGTCTGTAACTAGAGGGATCCGAGCGATGTTTGCCCGGTTTGGGGATGCCGATGACGACGGCTTCTTTCCAGGCGACTGGAAAGAGATGATTTCTCATGGCGGCATTGAGGATGGCCACGAGGAGAGCGATCAGATGGATCGGGAGGCTTTTGAACACCTTGTTGGGTATTCCGTCAATTCCAGGAGATTTTTTGATTTTGAGATTTTGGATAATCTCCTGGATTTCTGTTACCGTAACCGGTAGAAGGGAGTCAGAGGGGGGGGGGGTGGAGGCTCGGCGCCCCACCTCTCCGTCAACCGAGTCGACGTGGGATTCGTCCACCGGCTGACGGCTAAGGGAGCACTGGGCCTCCAAACTGTCGGCTAGGCATTCGGCCTTCTCTGCATCGTCAAATGCGGGAGGTCCGTTTGGTCTTGTCAGTGGGGGAAACGAGGCTGTATTGTCTGTTTTCATGGACTTCGCCATCCGCCAGTAGGCAGTGTGTGATGGCGAAATCTCTGACAACAGGGATTCCCAACTGTGATTTTTGAATTCGGCGATGCGATGCTTTACTTCCCTTTGTAAGGCTCGCATTCTACGTCTATTCTCGTCACAGGGGAAAGAGTCATAAGCACGGATGGCTGCGTTCTTGTCTCTTATCAGCTCCCTTATGTCCTCAGGCAACTTCCAGCGGCGATCGTTCGCCGCTGGGACTCGCCTGGAGGAGCTTTGGATTAAATCCTTAAGGTGGCTGCCGAGGCCAGAGACCGCCGTGTTTGTGTCATCCGCACTAGTCAGGTAGTCGGGGATAGAGTCGAGGTGGGGAGAGCTGGAAGCCTTAAGGGCTTCTTTCAGCTTGGTCCAGTTAATAATCGTCTTGTCTTGGAGGGGTGGATCAGTCTGTCGTCCTAGTTTTATGACTACGGGGCGATGATCGAAGTCTAACTCGGAGAGGGGTTCTAGCGAGTTTAGACGTAGGGTAACGTTTTTAAATAGGGCAATGTCAAGGACGTCGGGTCTGTGGGTAACAGTACCAGGGTAATGAGTTGGCGTCACTGGAGCTATCACGTCAAAGTCGAGTAGGTCAATGAGTCTGTTAAGGCGATTTCCGTTAGGGGTAGAGGTATGACTATTGAAACTGGGGTGTTTACAATTGAGATCTCCTGCCAGGATGACTGAGTTACCTAAGTCGAGAAGCGACTCGAGGTCAGTCCTGAGCAGTTCTCTGTCGGGGGGGAGATAAACAGATGCCAGAGTGACAGGTTGATGACCTGTCATAGCTATACGACAGACCGAGGCCTCCATGTTAGTCAGTGAAGGGGTAGGAATCGGAATGCAGTGTAGAGACCTTCTGTAGTAAATGAGGGTGCCGCCTCCTCGGCTGGCCAATCTGTCATTACGCACAATGTTGTACTGGGCGATTTTTGGATCGCGTTTGCTAGGTTTCAAGAAGGTCTCTTGCACTAGCATTATGTCGATTTGGTGATTTTTGAGGAATTCTTGGATCTGGGTGCGTTGGGAACCGTAGCCGTCAGCGTTGTAAAACGCGACGGAGAGGGAGGAGGGTTTTATTCTCTGAGAATTTAGCTCTGGAGAATATAAAAGAGTTTTAGTGGGTTTTAGCGACAGGCCTTGAAGAGGCCAAGGGCGCTAAGTACGTGCTCGTACTTGAGAACAAGGTCTAGACGGGCTAGAGCGTCTCCGTCAGTGGACCTGAGCGCTTGGGCTAGGTTTTGGATTTCCTGGGGATTTATGGCCCCTAGGAAGCGGCGGACTAGAGCCAGGTCCTCCATTAGCCCAGGACTAGCCTGGCTTTGGAAGGAGGTGGCGTTAGGGACGGGTTTGGGGGCCGGCGCAGGGGCGGCTGGAGTGATCCTCCAAGATTGCTGCGCAGGGGCGGCTGAGGTGGTTTTGCGCCAGGATTGCGGCGCGGGTTTTTGTGGGAGCGAGGGGAAGCTCGCGGGTGTGAGCACTGGGGCTGGGGTGGGTTGCGCAGAAGGCGCGAGTGATGGTGCTTTTGTTTGCACCGACATAAGGGGGGCCTGGGGCGCCTGCGTGGGGAAGCGCTTGGCGGGGGGTGGGGGTCTAGCGGGGACCCACCTGGATTGCCTCCGCGGCGCTTTAGGGCATCCGCGGTAATTCGCGGGATGCCCCAGCTGTCCGCAGAGAATACAGCCAGGGGGGTCCTCGGCACCCTTGGGACGGGAGCAGTCGCTGGTGCCGTGGTCGCCCAGGCACTTGACGCAGCGGGATCGCGCGTAACAATTGCGCGCTGCGTGGCCGTAGTATTGGCAATTGTGGCATTGCCCAATACCGCCACGCTTGTGGGGGGTCTCAAAAGAGAGGCCGGAGAGCCCGCAGATAGTGCGGGTGTCAAAGATTTTCTTCCCCTCGGTGGTGAGGGGAAGGACAACCAATACTAGGTTGAAAGGGGTTTTGCCGCGCCCCTTGTAAAGACGGTGCACTTCTAGCACCGGGAGGTCTTGGGATTTGAGATCCTCGAGGATCTCATCTTCTCCCAATTGGGGAGGGAGGCCACGGGCCACGACTCGGAGACGACGCTCCTCCTCAGTGGCCTTCCGAAGATAGGTAGTCAAGGACCTGAAGTCCTTTGAGGAGGAGACCTGGACCTTAATGGCCACAGCAGTGTTTTGCACCTTTGTGAAGGAGATCTTTAGCGTCTCCATGGCGGCGCGGACGCGCTCCCAACGGGTCTTATCTTGGATAAAGACTGGGGGAGGGGGCTTTTCGGTACGGGGGACCGCGGGCGGGGGCTGGGGGGTGCTTTGGCGAGAGCGGGAAGCCGCGCCAGGCTGGGCTACGAGGTCCGACTTAGCGGACTTCGGGGGTGCAGCGGGGGTGGGGGAGGAGGTCTTTACAGACCTTTTCCGTTTCTTGCCGACGACGGTGAAGCCATCGTCGGAAGATTCATCGGGGGAGTGCTCCGCCTCGGATGCGGAGTCGGAGTCGCAAGAGGGCTGGACTATGTCCATGTCCTCCTGGGAGGTGTTGCAGGAGTTATCCTGCTCGGGGGCGGGGTCGGGGGACTCGGGGCTCTCGGAGGTAGCCGCTGGGGCCGCGGGTGCGGGTTTGGAGGTCGCGAGGGCTAACTCTACGCAGACAGAGTTTAAGACTTCCGGACGGAATGCCTTCAAGTGCGCAACTATCGCTGCGTCGCTTAGTAGTGACGCCATAGCTGGCTGGTGGGGGGAGAGATATGGTGGAGGGGGGTCGTGGTGGAGGGGGGTCGTGGTGGAGGGGGGTCGTAGAGACAGGGGTGGGGGGTCGTAGAGACAAGGGTGGGGGGACAATAGTGTCCCAACTCCCGGGTTGTGTAACCCGGGGTTGTGTAACCCGGGGTTGTGTAACCCTCCCTGCTGGGCGTAGCAGGGAGGTGTGTGCCTAGTGTGGCCTAAGCTTGTAACCCGTCGCCGATCTTAATGTGCGACGGGGCCCTACGGGGCCCTATGGGGTCTAATGCGAAGGGTGTAGACACACCCAACCGACACTAGGTGTGTTGCTGAAAGGCAAACCAGAGACTAGGCCGACTAGGAGATCCCCCAAGGCCGGTTATCTAGCTCCCGTCCAATTGACTGCCTCACCCTGAAGGGGCTCGGCGGGTGTACTTGGGGCAACACCCCGCTCGGATCGTTGGCACCGTTAGGTTTCCACCGAGGACCACGAAACTGTGGATTTCCCCAGAAGGGGCAAAACTGCAGTTGCGGAACTGCAGTGGATTTGTGACGGAATCAGCCGCCGCCTTGAGAAAGGCAACTTTTGATTTCAATCGCGGGCTTCAGCGCTACGGCGCTACGACGGCAGCTACGACGGCAGCTACGACGGCAGCTACGACGGGGCGGCTACGGCAGCGCAGCGGAGCAGGAGGCGTCCGATCGCTAGGGCGATCAGGAGCGGAAATCTGTGCATCGCACGGCTCGGGGAAGAAAGGGGGTTGTCTCACAAGGGTTGCGCAACTAGCGAGGTGAGGACGAAGGAATTTTCACATTACACTAATAGAAGCGTACGAGACAAATCCATACACCTTTCCTACGAGACTATGGGATGTTAGTGCGTACATTTATATTATATTTTTTAAAGTGTCTTTTGTTTATAAACTGTATGTGTTTGTATTCGCTCTCCATAAATGTATTAGGGAAACTAGGTTACGGGTCAGGGTATAGGCAAAATAAAGGCTACCGCCCGCAGTGTGTTTTATTGAGCATTGAATTAAACATATAAAGTTGCGGGCTAGATGACGAAGTTCCGGTATCGGCGCCACTACTTCCCCTTTACCTTCAGTCCTCCCATTCCCCTTGCTACTCAACGAAGGAGGGAGGGAAAAAGGGGCTAAATTGCCCAGAAAGATGTAAAATCATCATGCATCGTCATCGAAAATAGCCTTGTTCTCCGCATAAGAGGAGAACCGACCCTAGGATAAGTGACTTGTAACCTAGAAGTTATGTATGACGTGGGAGAGCGAATAGCACAATAAACTACCCCAGGGAGCAGGGGGATCGCACGGGCAGCGAACTTGCTATAAAAGGCATAGGTTCCGACCTCTCTTTGCCAGTTCGTCCTCAGCACTTCAAGTAGTAACTTGAACTGCTAGTTTTACATTTATCACTTCAAGCAGTAACTTGATCCAACAGACTCCTCATTGTGGAGATACCTAACAAGTTCATACAAGCAAGCTCGCTGCCGACTGCCGCTTCCTCTCTGCCCCCCTGTGGTTCAATGTGAATTAGAGCAGCGTTTTATTTCCGTATTTCACCCCTACACCCCCCCGTTGGAATGCAACGTGCGGCCTGCAACATTGGCCCTGCGGTATAAGATCGATCGCGAGCACCGCCTTATATATATTATATATATATCGTAGCCAACATACTTAAATAAATATTGTTTCTTTAATTACTATTTCTAAATTTGTACGTCACGTGGTACAGGGTTAGTAATTTAAACCATGTGTATGATGTTAATGGAATTTAATTAAAATGGTTTAAACGATAATATAACTTATTGTTAACTTTACATAATAAATGACGGAAAATTGTTAATGTACGTTTATTTGGTAACGTAAATTAAATTACAGAAATTGAGGGTTGATTGCGAAATTTAAATTTCGACATAATTTCGTAATAGAAGTTACACAGTTTATATATATATATATATAATTACATAATATAGCATCAACGTTGTAACTTCAGATGCAGTAACTCATCCGAGGGGGGAGTTATGATTCATGAAGGTGATTGTAAAAACTAGCAAAATATACTTTATATAACATGAGATGCAGTGACTCATCCAAGGGGGAAGTGACAAGTCATGAAGTTTACTGTAAAAAAGAAACTTGCAGAATGTATTTTATATAACATGAGATGCAGTGACTCATCCAAGGGGGGGGGGGGGGGTGATGATTCTAGAAGGCGATTGTAAAAACTTGCAGAATGTATTTATATAACATGAGATGTTCAAAGTTTGAAAAAACCTACTCCTGTGTTAATTTGTCCTGAAACTGTTTGACCACTCCCTCAAATTCCTAACAATGGACCCACCAAGTTGTAAGTACTTTGATAGCTCTAGATAGGGCATTCATCGAGAAGCCACTTCTTCACTACGAGAGGACCACTGATGTCGCCACCACAGGTGCTGTTCTTTCATCCTCCTTACTATACCTATGGTTGAGTATTGAAGGAAGAGAGGTAATTTTATTACATCCTTTATCTCATTATGATATCTCACAGGTTGTGAGCATTGCCAACTTTTAATGCACCAACTTGGAGAAACTGGTTTATCTTAAGGATCATTATATGGATGTGTTCTTGTTTGGTATAATCTTATTTATTGGAAGTAGTTTTTGATTTTCTATTTCACCAGCTGGAACACAGGAGTATTGGATGACGCTAATTGGAAACTCTTTTTCATCTTATAATTAGTAAAATAATGCAAATTTTTAGAATCTAGATTTTTTTTTAAGATTGATAATAATTTACTGGGCACGCTCCTATCATAATCCTATCGCTAATATAATCCTTACATAATGCCATCATTATCCTCTTAATTAACAATGCCTGTTTCATGAAAGATGGTAACACTCCATGTCATCCACAGATTCAATCTAGATTATTGGTATTCCCTTGGTAGTTCACCGTGTCAATTCATCTTCGCCACAATGGGGAGCGTTATTTGCGGTTATGCAGCGGTTTGCGGCGAGCCCCTTCACAAATCAGTTCTATTGTTGTAGGTGGTAAGCCCTGGCTATTGTATCACGTATGCGCCTATGTGTATTTGCCGATACGCTTCGTAAGTGTCAACCAGACAACGTTGACTTATCAGTACTATTCCATTCTATAAAGAAACTTTAAAGATTGGAAATGTTACTTACTAATTCAATTTTGTAATCAGAGTAATTTATTGACGAAACTTATAAACTGTATTGCTAGATATTTATTAATATTTTTATTTATTATTTTTAATTAGTCTCCTTTTATTTTGTTCATTGTATATCCTAAGAGTATTTAATTATTTTTTTAGTTACGTGATTAGGGCAAAGGGCGTATCATGGGTTATTAATAAACATTATTCTCTATATGTATGTATGTGTAATGATACGTATTGTATATTTCATTCACCAATTTATCAATAACTGGTAGAGAATGTCCTAAGGTAAGTAAGATCACTTTTTTACAATGATGTGCAATAAAGTGTGTAATGCAATTAATAGTAACTTATTATTAGAAACAATAAAAAAGCATACGGAACTAAGTTGAGGAATTTATTTAGTCTTAATGCTTTAATGTGGACTTAATGCCTTAAAGACATTCTCTACCAGTCCACCGTTGGTTAAATGTAAAAATTAACCAAGAGATGTAAAAATTATCGACAAGTATGCGGACCATAATCGTTTAAAAAATAAATCAGTGGTATTTGAAATATGTAGAGGTTATTAATAAATTTAATATGACATTTGTGGTAAAATATAAAAATATTTTCCCACAAAAATAATATTAATATTATTTTTGTGTTGAAATATCACATTGTGTATATATTTTCACGAGTATAATCTTTTGCGAAGCGCTGCTATATAATAGGATTATACATTCATATTTCACCAAGGTATAGGACGGCGCAAATTGTATTTCCTGCTTATCCCTTCGCTTCGTAATAATACACGGATATTTGTTGCGAAATTCCGTATCTGGTGGGCAAAATGTTATGCTAGTAACTTTCGTAAACATTTCTTATTGATCATTAGGCAAAGCTGTGTCAATGAGACCAGCGTTTTTTTAACGTCCGTTTAAGAATAAGCTATGCACTTATTTTCTATATTTTCTCGCGTTTACATCGAAGATACAACAAATATTCTAAAAGAACTCCTGACTTTTGTGATGAGTATTTTAATTACTCGAAAGCAGGTACTTTTAAAACTGACTCATAAAAGTGGCCAAAGTGTGCGTGAAGTATATCATTATAGGTACACACACATATATGCAGTTTCTTTAAAATTCCGTGATGATTAGGTATATTAGGTAAAATAAAATCTATTAAAATATATTAAAACATTATTATTAAAAATACTATAATATATAAATAATTAATAGTCAAATGTTCTTATTTACTAATTCCCAAAGCGTATTTCTACTGACCTAAATCAGTACCAACGCAACTCGAAATTCTTCTTATTAATATCGGGTTTAAATTCAAAATGTAATTACGGTAACAACTCTTACCACGCGTACAAAATTATTCAAGACATGGCGAAAGATTAAGAATTATTTAAATATTAAACGAACATAAATATTACGAGTAGTCAAAATTATTTTTAATACTATTTTGACATGGTATGATATGCGATGATATGAAACGTCGAGTGAAATAAAAGGTAAACAATTTTACCTTTGTTATACGCGTTCAGACCCCATGTATAATAATATAAAATGGATGAAATTTTAAAAGGTTATAATATATACCATTTAATTGAATTTTTAACTTGTTATTGTATCTCGATTAACACCTGCTCGCCAGTGAACTGGTAGTGTAATAAGTTTTATAAATCTTAACGTAAGACCTTTATTAGATGTAAAAAAATAACTATTTTTTAGTCTTCTCCTTTTTTTTAATTACTTAGTATTTATTACACGATAAACAGATTTACAGTAATAAAAAAATTCAATTTTATCAGTCTTAATAAATGAATTTGTTGAACTTCTGACCCCCAAACTAGACAATAAACCTGTATTTATTATTCTTGAGTATCTTGAGAATAATAAATACTTGTTTAAATAATAAATATTTATTTTCTTAAGGGCCAACGTTCTCCTTGATTATGTTACAGAACTTGATGAATGATACACAATGTATCCATTTCTTAAGCAATAGAAAAACCTTATATTTTTTAAACACTTCATAATGCAACGAAGCAAATTTCAGTTCATTTAAGTTGGAGCGAGCGTTCGAAATGCGCTTGAAACTTCAATGCGAATAATGGCGAGCTAGATGATTCGAACGATGGAAATATCAGCGGCGTTTCATTTAACGACCTTTTATCCGGAAAACCTTTTTGCACTCCGTCAAACATAGTTGTATAAAAGTTTTATTGTCAATAAATTCCCATTAGCAGCAGACACTGGCAATAACTCTTTAGAGAATTGTTGTTGCGGCTTTTATTCAGTCATTATTGGTTTTAGGGGAGCACTTTCGGAATATATGGGGTATTTCGATATGTGGTGGCCTATAAAGTATTCCCTTTGGCTGAAATTCTATTCTCAACTTTCACTATAGCTAAGGGTACTTTGGTTACAGTCTAGCAACGCATCAAGTTGTTATTTGGTACGAGCAACAATGTTAGACTTAGGAATTTAAATTATAAGATTATGAATTTTAAAGAGTTGCTAAGAGTCTACGTCGCTGAAAATTCTACGAAGCTTCTTCAAGACTTTTTTCCATAGAAGGAAGGTGGCAGATGAGCACACAGTCCACCTGATGGTAAGTGGATACTGTCGTCCATAGAAATCCACGATACATGCGAACATCAATCCAGAATGACAAACGTTAACACGCCCCCGGATGCGCTATTTGGATTTGGTTGGGAAAATGGGAAGGGATTGAATAGGATGCGATGGTAACGGGCTCTGGCATATCTCGCTCACTAGCTCACGCACGTACATGTCATTAATTAATTCAAATATCTTTCTTTTTACAGGTATTTTAAAAGGCATTTCTTTCTGGAACTATTAACATCAACTGTATTTGTTGAATCTGGTCGCTAGCTAACCCATTAAATCTGTTTTAACCATTGACAAGAAGGTTCTATATTCGATCAGCATGTATTCTGGTTCTGTTTTTAGGGTACTTAATATCTATATCTATATTGGAAGGTAAACTATAGTAGCAGTATTAAAACTTAGCACCAGGCGAACTGTCTGCTTAACTGCCGCCTTCCCTAAAACACTTTAAAGCCTAAATAAAACCTTTGCTTTTTAAACACATAACTTGAGTCACATCCTTAGATTTATTTCCAATCCTTTAAGATATTTTAGCAATTACCGCACGTGCTTGTGAATTTGTTGACGATAAATTAAAGTGTCTTTTCTGTTTGTGATGGAAATTGCCCTTAGTAACGACATACAGGTTTTAAAATTAAAGAGGATTTTTTACGGGCATACCCAAGTCACTTAGCAATGTGATCACATTTTAGTGGTTGGTATTTTTGTAGCCAGGGGCGGGATGCTTTTCCCTTTTAATTAAAAGCCGGTACAGAGTGTCGGAAAAATAGGTCGCCTCTCTGCGTGCGATCCCGGCCATTCCAGGGATGGACTAGATAATGCGAGTTCGATAAATTTTTGCTTGCAAGTACGTGCTTTTACATTATATTTGTGGGTAAAAGTAATTACCTAATATCTTAGTTGCTTACTTTTTGATAACAAAAAATGTTCAGCACATCTTGTAAAAAGAAGCAATATTTTTTTCCTTGTATTAAGCAAATAATGATTCATCTTTTTGGGCGGGTATACAATGCCATGAAAAAACATTGTCTCGTGCATGAGGGATGTATGGCCTTAAAATGCCACGCTGGCCAAGCGGGTTGGCGAGTCCACTCTTTTAGAGGTGGTGTAGTTCGCGGGGCTTGTGATAGCCGCTTTGTTATCCCTTAGTCGCCTTTTATGACACCCATGAGAAGAGATGGGGTGGTGCTATTCTTGCCGGCCGACACCACACGGCACTAATAACATATGTACCTATAACATAACACCTAATTAATAATACGGAACTAATACCATATGTATAACATAACACCTAACTAATAACACGGCACTAATAACATATGTATAACATAATACCTAACTAATAACATGGCATACATGTATGTATAATACATGTATGTTCAAATGAACGCATTTAACATATTTTTTATTATGAAAACAAGGCTCTAAAGTACGGGGATAATGAGATATCTGCCTTACAAGTATCTCAAAAATGTATAAGTATACTAACGATTACTATATATACTATAATATAACCACCAGCGGAAGCACAGATGGCCGAGGCACAGGCACAGGCAGAATCCGTGTTTCATTCTTTGGGAAAAGTTATGGATTTATGGTCCTAAAAAATAGTCTATCAAATATGTCAGTCAGTATACTAAAAGTATCTGTAACTAAAAATTAACATGCATTTCATGTTGTTTTTATTACATAACACGTTTAATACCTACTTACGCGTACTTACGAATTATTCCACATGCTAAAAGAAGCGAGCGCGTTTGAAGGTCAAAGACCTAACGAGCGAGTATGGATAGTGTTATGTACTAATTAATCAGCAATTATTTATATTTAATGTAATAAAAAATCATGAAGTACATATTAATTTTCAGTTAGATATAATAATTCTAGTGTACTGACTGACATATTAAAATATTTTTACTGTATATCAGAACTGATGTCAAATCAAATTGGGTCAATTTCTGTATTTCAGATATCAGTTATTCAAATCCGTTCAGTATCACACCTTACCTTAAAACAGTGCCAGCTGTAATTTCCACAAAATATGTAAATTTTTCACAAAGAACACAGCTGTCTATTGCAAAGAAGAATGTAATTTGAAAGATTAAATATATCTTCGCCATAAAACTGCTCCTTGGATTAGATATTCTTTAGGGAGAGTTGGTATTTGGAGCTTATAAATAAGAGCCAGCTTTCGGGGAACATATGAGAAAGTTTGGCTATATCTCAGTGACGTCGGGAAATACTCCCGCGTGGGTGAAGTTATAAGAGTATCACACAAATATTTGTTTTATTTTTCTTCTAAGCATTTAAAGAGAAATATCTTAACGACTGACTGACTCATCAACTGCTGAGTATCATTTTTTTTTTTTCTGTTTATTTATCTGTCCACTCAATATACAGTAGCGGCTTTGGTACAGGAAGAGATAAAGTGGTGTTATTCTGTAGTTATTCTTCTTCGGTTATTCTGGTGGCACAAATACCACACGGCACAAAGTCACTACCACAAGCGCTGAGGAACTTCACCACCTTTAGAGGGCTCCAACTACACGAGCGAGTCTTTCGTGGCGATATTCTTGTCCGTGCCACTAATTTCAATTCGAGCCCGTCTATACACGGCGGATATCGGCGGCATATATAGTTACTATCGACATTAGTAGCACGGGCGAGAATATCGCCACGAGAGACTCGCTCGTGTAATTGGAGCCAAAGAGTGAACACGCCTACCCGCTTGGCCAGCGTGACGTTTTTAGGCCAGACATCCCTAATTTTTATATAAATAAAAATTAGGGAATAAATTGAAAGTTATAAACATGTAAGTAAGGTTTTTGTTGTTCTATCTAAAACGTTCGTAGGGGTCATTATTCAGAACATGGTAATGACGCGCCCGGGTGCCTAAGCAGCCGTAGCGCCTGGATTGCGCGTAGAATGCAACCACGCGTAGAATAAATTAGAGAGGAACAATAAGTTATGAAAAAAATCTGTTGTAAAAACTGGAAGAATCAATTCTACTCTGGACAATGAACAGAATATTTTCAGCTTTTTCATTATGTCTCGTGCGGAACATGGAACGTTGTATGAAATAGGACTTATTCAGATATTGTCGCTTATGAATTACGCCAGAGATCAACATACTTTGAATAATATGCTGCAGCTCATGTGCTTGCGTTCATCTGACTTGTTATAACTAGCTATTTCGGGCTTCACTCCGCCGTATAAGTTTATACAATCTTACCAACTTAGAAGTATACATATTATTACATGTTACTGTAAATGTTCGAATGATGGTTAACATTAGGTCTAACCTGTAAATCTTAAGATTTACCAATATGCGTTAATAAATGTTAGGATTGAGAAAAATGAAACAGATTTTTGGTACGAGGTAGGATTTAACAATGGCGATTGATAAAAGTTTAAATGATAAAAAAGGTAAACTATAAATACTCACAAATAAAATACACAGACAGAAACCACACAAATATATAAATAACCCAAAACTTCTTGGGCTCTGGCGATGACAAACCTTAGCATTAGCTTATTTTAAGGGCCGTTTGGTGGTGCGGACTGGAATGCGACGGAGGAGTTATTTAAAATATAATATGTTAACAAGTTCAAGTAAGATGCAACAATAACTTCCTACTCGCACACTCGCCATATTGAGTGTTGTTTGAAATTGTGGGAGGGACATGCGCAGACTGTTGACGCCCATTCAAGGTCAAAGCCCAAGAAGTTTTGCGAGGACTACAACGTGTCACTGAAATAACGCAAAAGCTGAAAATAGATTGTTCAGTATCGACTAGTAGAATAAATTCCACCAGTTTTTAAAAAAGTTTTGTTTTTCATAATTTATACTACGATTCTAGTATATCATTTATTCTACGTGTGTCGCCCGAGCCGCGAGCGCGCACCTCCTACCAGCCTGGTCTGAGTAACAGGCGCTACGAAAGTTTTAGGCAGGACAACAAACCCTTACATGTTTATAACTTTTGATTTATTCCTTACAATAATTCTAAATTTCACTAGAACTTTTCTATATATTTGAAATTGGTTGACATGTTTTAGATATTGTGTTATTTCGGTGACACGTTTAATAAGCGAATTGCAGCATATAAACGGGCGTACGCGTTTAAATGATTGAAAGTAACTTATAGAAAGAGGTAAGATTTTGCACAAGAGTGCAAGTAGGTACAAAAACACGACATGCAGGTCAACATGACATGTATCAGACGTAAAATATAAGATTTATCAGTTAAAGCTGACAGAATATGAAGAAAACAACAATTTCACAATTTTTGAGGTTTCACCGATATTTTAGTATGTGTTACTGGAAAATCTTAGGGTTTACTATTGTTCGAACTTTTATAGTAACATATACATACATATACAAATTGTGTTTCCATAATGCGGTACCTAGAATTTTTTTGTAACACAACAGGTCACTGACTTGAAGTTTTGCCTGCGCATGAATTCTATTCAGAGCATTTTTTAATTTAAAAAATAATTTTAATTATTCTTTTTAATTATTTATTGAATACTGTGGCTCATGGACATGGCAACATTTTATTCATAATGACAAACGTTAGCACATCCAGAGATGCGCTGCCTATCTTGAGATACAGGAGACCAGAGTACAGCAGCAGAAGTTTCCACATATTATTATACTCCCTATTCCGCCTTAGAAGGATGGGGTGGGATGTGAAGAGTATAAATGAAATAAGCAGTTTCTTTTTTTCCATTATACACTCAATTTGACAGGACAGAAGGGGACAGTATGGGATATGATAGGTTGGGATGGGAAATAGATTTTAGCATATTCCGTTCACTACTCGTACTATGACAGAAGGTTATCTCGACTATTTGGGCGAGCCCAGCGGATGTGGGATTGCAGCGTACAGCCTCTCCCTCTATATAGAAGTTTTCTGACGTTTCTTATAGAAAAAATACGTTTCACGATATAACCTAAAAAGTAGTGCCAGATGACAAATAGCTAGACGAATAAAGACTTCATAATAATAAGTCGACAGTAAATCAAGCTCAGTGCGATTTATAGCCGTGTACGATACTAAAGCGAACAATGTCCAGAATTGCTGTACCGGGAAAGATATTAATTTCTCAAGTTGTACGATGGAGGGCAATTAAAAGTTAGAAACAGAACCGTGGAGAAAGACGGCCAACTCTTAATTCTTTTCCATTTAATTTCATCTTCGCGTCGCTGATCAGAAATACGGATGTTTTCAAAATTACATTATAGGGACTGCGTAATACGATTTTGTTGGAAGCGGAATTTTCTGATGTTACTGAAGGTTGCTTATTTTATCGCGGTGATTTATTAAGTTCACTGAATGAGTATATTTATTCCTGATATTTTTGCTGGCTTTGTTCCTTTAAACTTGATATCAAAGAAATCCAATTTCATTAATATTTGCTATTTTGTGAAAATCACGGAATTAATTTTGATGAAAATATATTGAAACATTCCGGAATAACTTTACCCAACATTGAAAACCGCAATAATATCCGGTAAGTATTTTTTTTATATAGGAAAGAGGCGGCTGATGAGCATACAGTCCACCCGGTGGTAAGCGGACACTGTCGTCCATGGACATCCACGGTACATGCCAACTTCAGTCCACAATGACAAATATTGGCACGCCCCCGGAAGCGCTGCATATTTTTGAAGATGTAGGAATTACCGGGATTAAACCAACAGACAGACAAACAGACAGACGTTGACGAGTATTGATCTTTCTACTGTACTACCTTTTTTAGGAAAAAAAAGCACAAGTGCATTTTGATGCAAAGAATTTTGGATTTTTTTAAGATTTTAACTAGTTGTGACCAGAATGCGTTGCAATGCGTTAGATTATTTTATAATTATAAACCTTTGCGGGCGCGCGCACAACAGCTGACCAAAGATTCATTGAAATGGGATGAATGGTTTAGGATCGCATAGAAGACGAACAAACAAACTTTATATATTAGATTGTAAATGGATTTTTAATAACGAATTTAGTAATGTTTCAATTGTTAATTCATGTATTAACACTTAAATTACATTTTTTCTAAAAATTATTTATTTATCGTAAACATTGAATATGCAATACAATGCAATCAGCCGTTCAGTATCCACTGCAGGACATGGGCTTCCTTGTGCACATTGTCGACACGCTGACAAAATAGCTTAGCTAGCCCACTTAGCCAACTCTTTCAGAGATGGTGTAGTTCCTCAGCGCTTGTGTTAGCGACTTTGTTATCCCTTTAAGATACACTAAGACAAATACGTAAAATTAAGATTTAAGTTGGATATATTAAGATACGATATAATAGATATATCATTAAGTTATTACATTTAAAATCTTCTTGTTCTTATTCTTGTGGTGCCTCTCCAACAAGTAGAGGTTGGCAATCAGCTCCGAATATTTTGCCGCGTCTCTCGCGAGGCGAAACAGTTCGGCGACACTCGCAATACCAGTCCACTCCTGTATGGTTCTCAGCCATGACTTTCTCCTACGACCAACATGCCTCTTTCCGGCAATCTTGCCCATCATAATCAGTTACAAAAGTTCGTATCTTTCATGCCTTAGCGCGTGAACCAGATACGCAAACTTTTCTGCACTTGACGGTAAGAGTCGGCGTTTCCGATTTACTCGTCGCAGGACTTCCCCATTGGTGACCTTCTGCGTCCAACTGATGGCCAGCATACGTCGGTACGCCCACATTTCGATCGTTTCTATACGTTTACTAAGTTTCTTCTATCCGTTCATTGTCTAGGACTCGCACCCGTATGTCTGTACTGGTGCCAGTCAGTCAGATATAACAGATATAACATTTAAGATAGGTACATAAAATTGCTATAGAACATTGGTTTCGCATCTTCACATTTTGATATCAACAAGGGCATACATACACACAAGTCGTTTATTATGTTTCCTAGTATTAGATTACAGACAGATTAGTGTTCGTCTAATGTCCGATGAAGATGCATTGCACGGAATCGACAGGTGGCCGGCACTGTGACATGATTGATGCCAACCGAGCCGTGTATCAAGCAAACGGGAGGCATAGAGTAAAACAAAACACTGATAGATACTCAAAAGTGATTGGGAAGCTGACGTCCCTTGAAGATGAATGGCACGGAATTCACAGTTGACTGGCGCTGTGATATCACTGATGCCAAATGTACCTGCTATTTTTAAGCGATTTGTGGTTGTAGAATGAGAATACATTGTAGATACGATACGAAGTATACTACTATTTCAGATAGAATTTCAACTACTACAAGTAGGTATAATGTACAGTTAGTAACTACTTATTCGATATTCCAATATCCTAACAATCAGCTTGGCAATCCACCAGTTTATAGATTGTTTCATTTGTAAATTCAATTATTCGCTCAATTCTAGTGAATCAGCATCGATGCAATGCAATCAGCCCTTTCAGTATCGACTGCAGGACATGAGTCTCCTCATAAGGGCTTCGTCTTGTGCATACGAAATATACGGCCTTACAACGCCACGGTGGCCAAACAGGTTAGCGTGTCCACTCTTTCAGAGGTGGTGTAGCAATTGTGGTAACGGCTTTGTTATCCCCTAGTCGCCTCCGACACCGGCGGGAAGAGATGGACTAGTGTAGGGGCTATTTTATCGTCGGCACCACACGGCACAATTAACATCGATGGTCAAGTTAATTGGAATCAATGTGAAATATTCTGGTTTAGTAAATGAACGTTAATGTGAACCTACTATTCAGGAAAAAAGAGAAATTATAAATTAAAAGCTATTGATGCCAAAGAAAATATTCAGTCTCTATGAAAGGAACACTTTCTAGGCACGTTTCTAAAAGAGACAAATCTTCGCGAATACAAATACGAATAGTACATAACCTAGTAAGTACTACTGTAAAATGATTAAGTATTTTTTTAGTTCAATTAGTAAGTATTTATATTAGTCCCACTTAAAGTTAGATGAATTAGTAACTGATTTTGAAATAAACTTACTTAATCTTAAACTTCACGGTCGCACAATAATCACTCATTTAATTTTAATAATTAATTTTTCGAACACGAGTTTCTCGAACATCGGTCGAAAGCTAGTTTAAACAACTGTTATCATCATCTGAACACTGTTATCCCTGTTATCATCGAGTTTTTATCATCATGTGAACAGTTGCAAGCGAGAATTGTATGTAGTTTGGTTGCATACGCGAATCGTTTACAGTATTCTCGCCCAAACCGTTCGAGAACTTCTCCTAGTGTAAATGAGCTTAAAGGAAGGCTATATAACAGATTCTAAATGTAATGTTAAAACAGGGAAAAGAGTATGAAAATAAACTACCAAAAAAATCTATACAGTACCATCTGTACCCGCGTTCTGGTAATCGATTTGTAGAGAATTTGTAGGTAATCCGCCTTTTGTACATGTCAAATACTTGTGCAATGAAGTTCAAATAGATAATACTTGTGCAATGACGTTCAAATAAATAATACTTGTACAATGAAGTTCAAATAGATAATACTTGTGCAATGAAGTTCAAATAAATAATACTTGTACAATGAAGTTCAAATAGATAATACTTGTACAATGACGTTCAAATAAATAATACTTGTACAATGAAGTTCAAATAGATAATACTTGTGCAATGAAGTTCAAATAAATAATACTTGTGCAATGAAGTTCAAATAAATAATACTTGTACAATGAAGTTCAAATAAATAATTCTTGTGCAATGAAGTTCAAATAAATAATACTTGTACAATGAAGTTCAAATAGATAATACTTGTGCAATGAAGTTCAAATAAATAATACTTGTACAATGAAGTTCAAATAGATAATACTTGTGCAATGACGTTCAAATAAATAATACTTGTGCAATGAAGTTCAAATAGATAATACTTGTGTATTATCAAATAGATAATACTTGTGCAATGAAGTTCAAATAGATAATACTTGTGCAATGAAGTTTAAATATAAACTGATAATCGTACTGTCGCTTCTGTTTTCATAATATTAGTCAAAGTATCTTATATAGGCCACTAGTACAATCTGTACACTGAATGAGCAGTATTGACATTGATAGGCAGTAATTTATATATCATTGCTAAAACAACAATCGATTATAGGATTGTTTGTATGTCTGAAGATTAATTAATGATTTTTTCATGTATTACCAATGAGAATTGGTTACTAATTACATGATACATTACTATAAACGAATGACGCTTTATAGTTTCACATTTAGGAAAATTTATTTTTGTGGTTATTTCTTGTACTTCGGATACTTGTACAATTTATTAGAATCAACTGGCTACAATAGCAATGGGCGGGTCATATCTGCTGCAGGACCGTCAACCGATGGGGTAGACCAGTGTTTGAACGGAGACCACGAAGCGCAGTGTGGGATGCCCTCCGGGCACCTGGAGCGTCGACTTGACGGCAAGTTTGCCGTAGTTTGCCGGCAGTGCATGGATGGAAAGAGCCGAAGATCGTGTAAGGTGGCGAGTATGGGAAGAGGCCTATATCCAGCAGTGGAGAGACATAAAACACACACAACATACAAATCCTACACAATAATTACCACCCGAATAAACTGTTTTCTTAAATAACTGTGACTTATTGGTACTAAGAATAGATCTAAGGGAGGATGTAAAACAGATTATTCTAGTACAGATGTCAGCATACATTGTCCTCATGAATACCTTTTGTAAAATTGATGTAATGTAAACTTCATTTTATGTGACAATTACGATATAGAAAATATGTAAATCTCTTAAATAAATAATAGACTGATAGTATCGTACGGAATAAGGTTAAGTTTATTTACTTATTTTTTTATTATATAATATGAATACACATGCATTCAGCCAGTATTGCTAAATTTATTTTAATAATAATTTAGTAAACAAAAATATATTTACACGGTTTTTCATAATGTTCGCTTAAAAACAGAATAGAACCTACCGATCCTGTACGAAAGTTGTTTCATTTAAAGGACATTTTTTTGGTGCAGTTTTACCATTTCTCAGCCTTATTTCTCAGTTTCTCAGTAAAATAATTTAAGAGGAACAATGAATTCGATAAAATTAACTCATAAAAATAGGTTTTAAAAGAGCTAGGTGAGTACATAAAACCTTGGTACAAGGTACAAGGTACAAGGTTTAACAATTATGTAAGGAAATACTTCTTTTAGACAACATTTTCTTAACTCCTCCAATTATTTTTAGCCTATCTCAGAAATAAAATTTAATTAACTATTTTTCATTACTAACACTATTAAATGTAATTTGCTACTTCTTCATAAATTTCTTATTTGTTTATTTTCTTATTGTTTATTTGATATTTGCTTAATGCTTATTATTTGTTTAATATAAACAAATTAAATGGACACCTAAAAACACTGCATAGGTAGCAAATCGATGAAAGCAAATTTAAAGGTGGGTTAGAATCTATTTGGCCAATCTAGGGATCCGTGGCATTTTAAGGCCCTCATGCACGAGACAATGTGCATGAGAATAATGAAAGGAAAATGTGCAGTAATAGACAATGAAAGGGCTGATTGCAAAGAAAAGCTAGTGTTTTCACTCCTCTTAATAGTTTTCTTAGTTGCTGAATAGATGGACTGTTTCCTTGCCTGCCACATTCATTATCCAAAATTAAAGCAATTTAAAATAAAATCATCAAACGTTTCTTTAAATTACTTATCGCTACCACTAAACCAAGTTTAAAGCCAACCCGAATCAATATACCCTAATAAAAGGCCACTAATATGCCGTTGAGATTATTGTAAGTATTCCCAGTGGCTACCTGACCCACCTACCTAATGGGGCATTACCGTTAAAATGGGCCTTTAGATTCCCAAAGCGATGCAGTTTCAATGTAACACACGTTCGTACAAAACTAATGGGGAATAGATATACTCGTAAGTGTGGGACATTATAGCTTTTAAAAAACAATACATATTTTTTACATTAATCGAACAAAAACTCAACCTTCACTTCTGCTAAAAAGTCCGACGTTTGACCTTGATTAGTAATAAATCATTATAAAACGCAACAAAACTGAACCGTACCCCAAACATTATTGGGGTACGGTACGGTAACGGGGTACGGTTCATACGTAACCCAAACATTAGTTCACTTCCAAAACCACTCTTTGACAATCATAATCATTTTTTGTATTATAAAAATGGATGCACCATTTAATGATAACTTATTTTTATTTTTGATGATTATTCGCTTCTTATGCCTTCAATAAATCATTCATTTACCTTTTTATTATATTCAGATAGTCAACGAGTGCTTTTCGCATGTTTCAGAATTCTGTTTTTAATTACATCAATCAATTGATGTGATTTTCAGCTCTGCTTCAATGTTCAATTAATCAATCAATGGATATATGTTAAGCACGGTTTTAATACAAAATTATTAATGTGATCATAGTTTAATTTTATATAGAGTTTTTAACTGAATCAAATCTGAAACGTTGTAAATAGACAGATAAAATCCTTTACTGAACACCAAAAAAATAAAACAAAATAGTAATCGACATCTCTCTCAGACAACCTTCGGGTAAAGAGGAAATAAATATTTTATTCACAGGTAGGATTGTAATTAGTTAAAATTAGTGGAATACGAAAGATGCTATTTAGTACCTACAGTGCCCCGGTGGTTTAGCTTACATTCAGTCAGATGCCCCCTGAGCAGTCTCAGAAACCAAGCCAAAAAAAGAAGGACCAAAGTACATAAGGGTTACTGGTACCAATGCTTTTTAAAATTACAGTTACAAATAGTTCCGTGAGAAATAACAAAATAAAATTTATACGTTAATTATTGTGTAACGTGTGAATGTTCGTAAAAATTAAACTTAAGAATTATTGTAGTTAAATAGAAATCAAAATAATATACATATAATATAACTGACTAAATTATGTATAACGTTAAAATCTTTTGTACATTATGCTTACAAATAAATTATACGAGTAAAAGGAAATCAATTCAGTAATGTTATAATCATGAAGTTATATCCTTTGCTGACCCTGCTGCACGCCCCTGTTTGACCTTGGACAAATAAATGCCAAATACCAAGTAAATAAATCAATTACCCCGTCACTGAACGCGTACAACTAACATAATGCCAACGTCAATGTCACCAACACGTTTTTCAATGTAACTCACTTAAAGGAATTCCAAATAATGCAATGTAAGGAACTCCACACTTCCAATAATATGGTTCGTTTCCAATAACGCAAGCAAATCAATTCTGAAGGTGGCGTGTAAAGCAAAATTTCAATTAAACCCCTGAAGCAAATTACGTACCACATGTTCCCGGATTCTTTTCACATATTAACCGCGAGTTTCATCTAGGTCCCTATTTGCGTTCCGGCACAATGACGGTATAAAGAGCTCTCTCTTGAATTGTATATTCTGTACGATAATAAAAGAGGGAAGCTTTGTATTATTCAGTGGAGACGGCGCCTCGACGAAGATGTAACACGCACTCGGAGCTACGAATTAGTGGAGTCCGATTGTGGAATGATAATTTGCTTTTTCCGATGTTTGTACAGACAAAAGTTATTAGTAGGTTAAATCTACAAGCAGGTAGAGACGTCACTGTAACAGTTTACCAAAAAAAAAAGATATGGTTTCTTCCCTGCTACTTCGTAAACTTAAACTAACCAAGTAGGTCGTGTATTTCAGCCTCAAACCATGTTTTCGGCGGAAACTAGAGAAGTGAAGGTTGAGTTCATGCTTAATTATTATAAAAAAAAAAAGTATTTCTGGTTCTGTGGTTTAAATGTGATAATTTACTAAACTTCATGTGTTTGTGATAATCGAATAAACACAAGACTGCATTATTCGTGTGCTTCCAAGGAACACAACTCTTCTGTCCTTAGTAAATCTACTATGACTTTTCTGAGTGAATCCTAACTTGCTTCGCAGAAAAAATACATTGAGAAGATGACGTGTTTTGAATTTTCATTGACACTTGACACTGGCATAATTGGCATTACTTATAAAAAACGAAACTGGCACAACGTGCTAATTGCCATATTATAAAAAAGAAAACAATACCCTCAGTTGTTACATACCGTCTAAACCAGCTAGATGGACTTTTTGGAGGGAACTCGAGAAGTGAAGTACTGTAAAAATACATAGTTTATTAGGCGTTTTGTGGTTTAATAGTGATAGTTTATTAAACTTCAAAGTGATTTTCGTGCGTGGTGTTTGTGACAATCAAACAAAAGCGTAGGATTGCGTTCGTCGTGTGCTTCCAAGGAGTCCTCTTCTGTCCTCCGTATACCTACTATCGCTTTACTGAGAGGCTACTAACTTACTTCAATGCGACGGGACATTGATAGGATACGTTTTAGACTGGAAATGTTTATTACGAACAAAAACTTGATGGTTCTAATTGCACAATTGCCATATATGAAAAAAAAAACAGCTATAGTCCGATTATTTATTCGAGTCAGGGATATAACATGTAGAACTGTCAATAAAGTGTCATCTCCGTACCAATTTTAAAAAGTTACAAATTAAAAATTTATGACAGTTGTATACGTCATATCCCTGACTCAACTAATCCGACTTTAGATTGTATGAGAACTGTCGAAAGTTACACGTATTTACTCAGAGAGTACCTATGGTACGAGTAGTGATAGTTCTTGCTACTCACGAACGAGCGTCTGCCTTAATGTACTGTCTATAAGTGTACAAAAATACCTAATACCCTTACCTTTTACCTATACCTTTACCTTTAGGTAAATACATTGATAAATATACGGACATTTATTCACAAACAAAGTAGTATATTGGGTAAAATATAAAAGCAAATATATTAGGTTACAACACACACACTGCGGTAGTATACTAAACGGTTATTTTCCGATAACTGTCCTGTTGGTGATTCGAAACCTTATATTATACCTAACATGATTGTATTAATACTTCAAACCTCAATCAGGGCGTGTACCCTGCACGTATTTTTCCCCATTAAATTTTAAAGGAACCATTTATCGAAAAACACGAGTCCATTAACTCGAATACACTCGATTTTTGAAAATTCTGAAATGTCCGCAAACCAGTAAAACTATAACATTAATTCTTGTTGAACGTTTTACACTTCCTGCTAATTGAAATACTTTAATTAAGTGTTATAGTATTTTAAAACCTCCTTTAATAAATCCTGGTTTCATGCTTTTACATGATGAGAGTTGAAAATGCATAATATATTGTAAAATAGTGTCTATCAAATTAACAGTGGCACAAGAAAATACCTTCAAAACATGGCTGAATTTTTTTCTGAATTCACAAATATTTCAGTTTTATGCTAGTTTTATACAAAATACAAAGTATAAAATTCGTTTTTTTCTTTATGCAAGTGAAGGTACTGAATATAAAAATGACCATTACAAAAGGAATTAAAATTAACAAACTACTGAAATGTTTGAATCAAACTAATACATTGGGTTCAGCCGCTGGAGTACCAAATGGTGCAATTAACGTGAGTAGCGTATCTAGTATCACAATAGAAATATTAATAGTAATCTAACGTACGCGTTATTCGAAAATTGTTACTCTCAATTGCAATTAAATGTCAGTAGTAATTAGAAGTTTAAAAAGAAACACAGTCAGTAATGATTTAAATTATTATATATATCATGTAGGTAGATAGATAGATAAAACTCTTTATTGCACACGAAAACAAAACAATTGTAAACAGACATTGTAACAGGCATTGTAAACACAAACGGTGGTCTTACCACAAAAACCGATCTCTGTTAGACAACATGTATTTATTAGTTTAATATATATTGAACTTATTTTTATGTATATGTACATGAATTTTTGTAGGTTTGTATGTATTTATTATATGTATAATAATACAGTATATTTATGTACTTATCTTAATTGAACCTCTCTAATCGATTCAAAGGTTAGCTGGCAGAGAATGTTTTAAGTCATTAAACTCGCCTTTTGTACGATAACATTATTGAGTACCTACAGTGAAGTTTATAATAAATAAACAAATAAGTTATCTTTTACAATTTCTATGTTTGTTACAATCATTATCAACAGAATCTGTAAAGCACAGTACAACGGGAGATTTCGAGGCGGCAGCGTGGGTTCGAGTAAATAGACCTGCTAATTCCCACTATTGTGCATACAAAAGTATCTCAAATGTTTCCTCGCCATGCCATGTGTGTGTGTGTGTGTGTGTGCCTGTGTGCACACATTTCCCACTATTGCGTGAAGTTAACTTACCGTTTACCGTGTAACGTTACGCAAATAGCACTCGGATACATTGGAAATTGGAAATGTACCTTTGTGCCGGGAGAACTGTGCTGCACTCACTCCACTTTATACAGCGACAATGTGTAATGGATACTTGCATACAGAAGT
Source organism: Sesia bembeciformis (assembly GCA_943735995.1). Taxonomy (NCBI): domain Eukaryota; kingdom Metazoa; phylum Arthropoda; class Insecta; order Lepidoptera; family Sesiidae; genus Sesia; species Sesia bembeciformis. Next base: position 4,373,358 of record OX031029.1, on the reverse strand, counting down.
ATTATTGTTTTGTTTGCGCCGACACTTATTGATTATTATTGACTGCAGTCAGAAGTGTCAGATTATTGCAATGTAAACTGTTCGGCGGTTAGTATAGTTTTGTAATTGTCGTTTGTTTTTGTAATGGCAATGTGGTCATATTTTGAGGTTGTTGCAAAAACATCGAAATCAACTAATTATTTATATTTAAAATTTTTGTATATTTTGATGTGCTTTATAAAAAATAGTAGATGTTAAGAGGGGAGGACAGCTGAAGCGGGTTTCAAACATAGGCATTTTTACAATTTGTCATTGTCTCGGCAGCGGGCGATGCGACTTCTTTGAAAGAAAGGGACAGTTGAACTTCTAGCTCATAATATTCGTACCTATAATAATTCGAGAAAATCGAGATTTCGTATTCCCCTGTTTCCGACTTCAAAAATGGATCGATTTTAATTTTTCTTCCTGACATGTATTACAAAATAATTCGTCTTTGTTAGTTATACCAAGCTAGTTGCAGTTTGATGACAGTTACTAAAGATTATAAATCTAAACAGTTGTACTAAATTCATACCAAAAGGCTCCATTTACAGCTAAAGCAACACTAGGAACTATTATTTATGTTAAATCACAACAAGATGGAGCTTCAAACTGTAGCGAGTGGGTAATCTAATCCGAGACCTCTCTGCTGTTGGCCGACGGTTTCGAGCAAACGACACTTGAAATTGGTATGGCTGCTTTTATACAAAGTAGTATGTATATATATATGTATATATGGTTTGTTCAATTTTTTAAGTTAATTTGTATTGTTTTAAGTTAATTTGTATTGTTTTAAGTTAATTTGTATTGACAGTAATTGATACGTTAATACTAAAAGCTTTTGTTTTACTACTTTCTCTGATTTTTCCCAAAGAAGAAAGTAAAATTAAATCACTGACCTCGTTAACATACTCTACCTATAAGTGTTTCTCCGAAATGTCTCTAAACAGTAGTAAACAAGTTCCACATGAAACATTCGATGTATCAAAATTAAAAAGATTTTTTAGCAAATTAATTGTAAAACTTTAATTCAAAACTTTAACCAAATACTAACCAAAAACCTAAGTGTTACGTTAACCTAAGTGTTACTTCAACCCCATTCCATCGCTTAAATGACGCAAATAGAGTATGAAGCCTCATTTATCACGACCCTGACACAACTAGTTCCCTTGCAATCATTAATCCTCTGCATCCACTACTTTACGAATGCTCCTCTGAATAAAAATTGATCCAGTTTAAAGAGATATCTTTGTATTTAAAATACAAACAGCCGTGCGATGTGATTTATTTACATTGCGCGTTTATATAGATGATTCCATTGTTGGTCCTACATAGAGAATTTATAGTAAAACATCTTTTACATTTTACATCGTTTATGGCTATGTTGTGTCGGCCGGCTATATAGTTGGATAATATTTATTCGAGTCAGGGATATGTATGACATGTAGAATTGTCAATAAAGTGTCATCTCCTTACAAATTTCACTCTGTTTGAGAATTCTATATGTCATATCGCTGACTCGAATAAAAAAATTGACTTTAGAATAGCATCAAAGCATCTCTTCCCGTGTATGTCGTAGAAGGCGATTAAGGGATATCAAAGCCGCTATCACATGCCCAGAAGATATCACAAGTCCTGTTAATTCTTTTGAGGGGCAGAGTGCACGCTACAATCCAACAGCTGCTGGGCGCGCTCGACTGGCCACGTTACCCCTCCCTCACAGAACACTACCTTGAAATGTACTGCATTTCCCACTTTATCTTATTTCCCCAATATACGTACGTGTTTCGGTAGCGAGTGAGACGTGCTAGAGCCCATTCCCATCCTATCCCTACCCATTTTCCCAACCCTTTCTCGAAATCCATTCCTATATCTCCAAACGTAGGCAGCGCATCCGGTAGCATGCCAAAATGACAAACATTTTGGACTAACGTTGGCATGTATCGCGGATGTCTATGGGCGGCAGTGTCCACTTACCATCAGATGGACTGTACGCTAGTCTGCCGACTTCGTGCATAAAAAAAAGAAAAAATATATATGTTATGTAAAATAAATGTTATGACATAATGTAATGTTTACAAACATTTGTCGTTGCATAAGTCATAAAAATAATTGGCTATATAATTAGCTATATGTTTAAGATGAAGTACTCAGTTGGCCTTTTATGCTGCCCAATGACGTTATCTATACATATAATAAAACTGTAGAACCAGCGTGTCTGTACATTGAATATATTTACCAAAAACTGGTCGGAGGCGATGAAGGAAGAGTATCAGAATACAAATAAGACGATTTTGAAACTTTTTGTCTGTCCGTCTGTCTGTCTGTTTGTCTGTTCGAACACGGTAATCTCCAAAACTACTGAACGGATTTTCATGGGGTTTCCACAGGTTAATTAGGATTAGCTTGGCGTTTCGAATAGACTTTGTTTCATCGAAATCGGCTGACGGAAAGAAAAGATATCCCAATTTAGATTTTAAAAACTAAAATTCCACGCGTTCAAAGTCGCGTGCACAGCTAGTTAACTAATAATTGTCCTTCAAGAATATAGACTTGGTATTGACTTATTCCTTGCGATGTTTTCCCTCACCGCGGAGCTAGTTGCAATTTTTAAAAATTCGTACTTATGTAGAAAGTGGTACGGGCTGAGAATTTCGTGAGGAAACTCGCATGCTCCAGAAATAACAAAAAAATCTGCAGTATGTGATCCACCAATCGGCACTGGACCTACGTGGGTCCCCCCCGTGATTTACTAAGGGAGGCCTGTGCCCTGCAGTGGGACGTTATAGGCTGATATAGTTGACTGGTATTGACTTATAAATTAAATTTATTGACATTCGAATATAATTAAAAAATAATTGCTAAATTTTGCTAAATAATTGGAGGAGGTGTCTCGTATTAAACATGTATACTCTTATTTAAAATATTTAAATAAGAAGGTTAAAATGTTTGCTTTGACTTTCACTTTACACAAAAACAATAGTATTTTTACCAAGAAAGGGTTATAATCTGTGAAAAGACAATATTAATCCGATGTCCCCTATTGATGAAATATTAGATCGGCTTCTCTTCTTTGTATACAATGAGGTCCTATCATAACAAGGATTATTCCCACAATGTAAATCGGTGACAGTATCTGAAAATGTTCTCTTGTAACACAATATGCAAAGCAGAGTAGTTTATCTTATCGTCAATGCTGGAAATTTACATAACACGCACAAAAGTGACCAAACCGAGTTCCCGGTTTTGGAGAATTTTAGGAAGGTATTTATGCTAGGAAACATGAAACATCACATATTCTTTATTTGTACGAATTCGTCCATCAAATGATGGTGACATAATTCATAATTCAGACAGATGCCTGACGAACTGCCTCAAGAGGTCTTTAATTAAGCTACGATATGGGGTTCTTCAAGAGAGCTGTGAATAGGATTTTGCAAGGTCGGCGGCGCGCCCGCATACCCCCTGGTGTTGCAGGTGTCCATGGGCGGCAGTAACACTTACCATCACGTGGGACCGCTTGCTCGTCCGTCCACTAGTATATATATAAAAAAAAAAAGATAATTCTTTCGAATCTAATCTTATTTTTCTTTAAACCTCTTCAGAATGTGATATAAAAGTATCAACGAAGCATATAATTATTTCAGGAAAAATAGTGGAAACACAGTTTAGACAGACAAATAAAATAATAGTGTGTAATAGTTATTACACATCTATACTAATATAAGAGGTAAAATTGTGTGTTTGTATGTTGGGGGTAATCTCTGGTACTACTGAACCGATTTCAAAAATTCTTTCACAGATAAGAAGCTACATTATCCTTGTCTAATATAGGCTATATTTTATTATGAAAATTTGAAAAAAATATTGACAAAAGAAAACTCTTATAAACCGAAGCGAAGCGAGGGCGGATCGCTAGTGTATAATAAAGTGTATAATTGCCCAAGATATTTTCCACTGAGACAAGAATATATATATTATTGAAATACGTTACACATTTATTATGTACGCATTATATATGTATATATATATATATATATATATTTGTTTTAAACTCAGATTAAGTTTTGATCATTGGCGGCGATAAGTGTGTGAATTATCACCATATTTTAAATTATTGTGTGAAGATTAACTACTGTTTCTCCAGGTACGATGTCCGTAATCTGACGTCGTGTAATCGAACTACGAATACGCATGGCAGATTTATTCCTGCTGAGTCATCGCAAGGATCGCTCGACCCGATGTGATATTTGCGGTCAGGACTCCTCGTAAGCAGAATTTGATTGAATGTCCAACTGCTGATTCGGCCGGTTAGTTTGTGTAAGGTGTATGGAATATACATGAACTGATTTAGATCAAGGCCAAGGTAAACCGGCATTTTATTTACTTGTGAACCTTGCGAATTGACCTATGTACGATGGAAAGCAACTTCATTGAGTGTCTCTTCGTATCCGCTACGAACGAATGTTGTTAGCATTTTTTAGTCACTTTAGTTTCAATTGCAGTTACTACTTCGGTAGCATGTGCTAGCTTTCACCTGTGGCTTTGGCTGCGTGCTTATTACTCCACACTTTAGTAAGGACATTTTATTAAGCTATATAAGCTAATCAAATATAACGATAACCGATATATATTATAGCGTCTGTGCGCATTGTTAGTACATAATATTTTTATTACCTTCGATTTTTTTTTAAAAGTATTCATTGTCGTCAGCACTGATGTCAATTTTAAATACATAGAATATAATGAAGTTTAAGTGAAACAGGAATGTTTGCAACCCTGTTCGGTCCCCTTGTATCCCCGAAATAAACTTATATGCCGATCAGCCTCGCAGTGAATTCGAGGTAAACTAGATTTTCCACTGAAAAATATACAAGTTTACGTATCCAGTGTAAACATTCAAATCCGACAGACCTAAGGAGTTGAAGCGGAACTTTTGGTACGGAATGCAATTTCGTATCGGATCCAATTACGGGCATTCCGTGCGCTTATATATTTGTACGAATGCCGTGCGATGTCGTACACTTCACATTTGCATGCTTATTTTGTGTTAGGATGAGTCAAGCTAGGCATTGGGGTTTAAATCTACCGTACACATGTACACCATGTACACATGTAGACAATCCAAAGGTTGTCTGGCAGAGATCGCTTACAAAAGTACATAAATATATATAAATATAACTATAAAGTCGCCTGTTGTGAATTTTGTGTGAACAGTCTGTTATTGATTTGTTTTGGTGTTTGGTGCCTCGGAAAAGGCCTATTTCCAGCTCTGGACAGACATAAACTGATGGTATGGTATGATCTAGTGTACTTTAAAATTGATAGATACCACATAGTAACGCCTGAATTGTAATAAATTGTAAGAAATATTTACGTAGGAGATAACGAAACCGTTGACATCACGAAGAATGTCTCGTTTAAATGAACATTTATATTCCAAAAGAAAATAAACTTAAAAAGGTCTAAATAAACCTTTTAAATGATAAAATCAGTTCAGTACTTACAATAAAAGTGTCAGCGAGAAGATAATAATCTAGCAACAAGTCGATTATAACCTTTTAAAAGCTACTGCTGCGAGGCGAGCGGTTAATTTGACGGCCGTAAAAGAAAATTATATACTTTTTATGTAACAAAAATGTGTACATACTTAGCAACAATAAATACGAGTATAAAGGACTAGAATGTGTTAAAATAAATTTATTTATTATAAACTGAAATTATATTTATTTATTGCACAAAGTTAGAAAAGTTGGACTTAATGCTTAGACGCATTATTTCCCAGTCAACCTTTGGGCAATGCAGAGATGGCGCAGTAAGTTCAATAATTATTAAGATTAATTAAATACCATAATATACATAATAAACATACACGCACACATACATAGATATGTACATACATACCATACGTAACATACGTTTAATAATACTTCCTTTAATTGGCTTGTCTGAGCGAAATTATCCAGTTTCAGTAGATGTTCCCTGTGTCTGTTCTTAAAACTTGCACACGATTATTTACAATTAAATTATTTAATTAAAAATATAAATTTTATGAATCTGGGCGAGGAAGCCTGTAGGCGGTTGAGTTTTGACTGACGTCGAGAGGAAAAGAGAGGAGAGCGGAGCGGACGGGAGATTGAGATCAAGTGGGATCAAAATAAGGGTTTACCTTAGTAGACAGTATATGGAGTGACATACATATATTTATGTAATATACGAAATATACGAGGAGAATACATATGATGTGAATTATATGACAAAATGGCGGTACCAGCGACGTTGTTCGTCTGAGCTTGTGACTCCCGTGGGGACTTCATAATTAATCTGCATAAAAAATACCCTACATGTTTCTCCGAAATGTCTCTAAACAGTAGTAAACAAATTCGATATTCGATGTATCAAAATTCAAAAGATTTTTTAGCAAATTAATTGTAAACTTTTATTTCAAAATTTTAACCAAATACTAACTAAATTTAACCTAGGTGCCATTACTTCAACTCCATTCCATCGCTTAAAGGACGCAAATAGAGTATGAAGCCTCATTTATCACGACCCTGACACAACTAGTTCCCTTGCAATCATTAATCCTCTGCATCCACTACTTTACGAATGCTCCTCTGAATAAAAATTGATCCAGTTTAAAGAGATATCTTTGTATTTAAAATACAAACAGCCGTGCGCTGTGATTTATTTACATTGCGCGTTTATATAGATGATTCCATTGTTGGTCCTACATAGAGAATTTATAGTAAAACATCTTTTAGATTTTACATCGTTTATGGCTATGTTGTGTCGGCCGGCTATATAGTTGGATTATTTATTCGAGTCAGGGATATGTATGACATGTAGAATGGTCAATAAAGTGTCATCTCTGTACAAATTTCACTCTGTTTTCACCCCAGCATATAAGTTATAACTGTAGCAAGTTTCATTAAAATATCTCTAGCACTTTTTACGTGACAGACAGACTGTTACGCAAAAACCGCAGACAGACAGACTTCAAAAATTCCATAAAATTCTGCCTTTTGAAAAACAATATTTCATGTGCAGACACGGCTCAGTTACTATTTTATTAGATATATACACCTATACTTATATATATAATATACTTATACTTATACTTATTATACATATATATATATATATATATATATATAAGGAAAAATTATTACATTTTCAGATAGTCATTACTTTAAAACAAAATCCACGCAGGCGAAGCCGCGGGAAAAAGCTATTTTTGAATAAAAAGATATTTCAAACATGATTATAAAAAATTGTATAAGCATTTATTATTTCTCACTGAATGTTCGCAGTAGCTCGTGAAACTAACTCAGTCAATTTTCACCGATAATCCTTCGACATCGGATCGTCGCTATGGAACTGTCACTATGGAACTGAAACCGCACGTCACGTATCTTCACTGATTAACTGCGGATTAAAACTGTACGTGAGCTGCGACTTCAAAGGCGCTGAAGGTAAATAAATACTTAGTTTATAAACTATAGTTTAGAACACAATATTAATATTGTTTTTCGAAAACGTGCCAACTTTTCATATATCTATCTATATGTACAGAGATACCACCCCCTACGTATTGAAACATAAGTCTGGAATTATTTATTGTATTTTCCAATGCTCAATTTTTTTTTCGATTTTCCTTTGAAATGTGATTAAAACACTCGTAATAATTATGACGTTAGGAACGCCCTATAGCCAGATGTATCGATGGCTTGAGGAAGTTCATTGGTAGTGTATAGAGAGCGACGAGTAGATCGAAAATTCAAACTCTTGCAGACCGTCAAGTGCAGAAAAGTTGTGTATGTGGTTCACGTTATGTTGGGCAAGATTGCCGGAAAGAGGAGTGTTGGTCGCAGGAAATAGTCATGGTTGCGTAACATACGGGAGTGGACTGGCATCGCGAGTGCCGCCTGCTAAGTATTCCGAGCTGATTACCAACCTCCACTAGTTGAAGAGGCACCAGAAGAAGAAGAAGAGAAGAGTCCATATATTAGAATGGATATTTTATCATCATTATTTACAATTGTCAATTTCAAAATTAACCAATGACATTAGCGACATTTTCATATATATTTGCACCGTCCTACCTATTATTCTTGTGTTTGTATACATCTCCCGCCCAAAGGTTGCCTAGAAGAGATCGATTTAACAATAAGGTTTACCTTTTGTATACCCATTTATTTAAACCTTATGTCACTTTCGCTGTATCTTTGGTGTGCAATAAAGTGTACTATGCAATCTCTTGAAATTGTATTTATTAATTAAATCATTTACCGTGAAATCGTTCACTGTGAAATTTTACAGTTTAACTTCTAAACAACTTACTTCAGTTACCAGTTGTTTACTTACCTATTTTTATAGAAAGAATGCAGGAGACGATCATACTAGTGGTAAGTGGATATTGTCGCCCGTGGAAATCTGCGATAGATACCAATATCAGTCCAGAATGATATACGTTGACACGCTCGCGAATGCTTGCCTACCTTTGGATTTGGAGAATAGATTGAGTAAATGGGAAGGGATAGTATGGGACCGAAACACGGACGGACGTACATTGAGGGTATAGGGCAAAGCGTTTTCTCAAAACGCTGTCACTTATCTCTTCGCTTATCACTAATCTCACATCCGATGTGCCCCAAAACACGTGCGATTAACGACGACAGTCCGCAGACGAGTACTGGTACTACATTATAATTTAATAGCTTCGGTCCACGCAGCAGTTCGGTAGTTCGTGACTGACCTGACTGAACCACATCGCCATGCTGTTGTAGGTATCGGAACAAGTTTATGTCTGGGTCCTGTAACCTATATTTATTCTCATATCAGCTATTGAGAGAGAAATAAAGAAATGACGTAGATTTATTAAGCAGTATTATCGATAGATATTGGCCCATAACGTCTCATTGCCTGGTATATCCCCTAATTGGTATATTGGTATAGGGATCCCCTAATTAACGTCTAGGGAGGTTTCCCACAATACCACTCAGGACCAGTGCAGATTGTTTTTTATTGTATGTTAATGGAGGCAGACTGGCAAGCGGCCCACATGATGGTAAGTGCTACCGCCACCACGTGCAACACCAGGAGTATGCAGGTGCGCTCCGCCCTTGCAGAATCCTGTTTACAGCTTTCTTGAAGAACCCCATGTCATAGCACAAGGGGAAGACCTCTCGAGGCAGTTCGTTGGACAGCCGTCGGGTTCGGGGCAAAAGACGATTTTTAGACCGTAGAGTGCGCGACACCTCCGTATCGAGGAATGCGGATGCACCGCACTTGTGTGACGGACGGTGCGGTTGTAGAAACTCTAGAAGGTGCACGCTGCATTCCCACAACTGCCGGGCGCACTCGCACTCGGCCATGTTACCCCTCTCTCACAGAAGACTACCTTGAAACGTACTGCATTTCCTACTTTATCGTATTTCCCCAATGTACGTACGTGTTTCGTTAGTGAGTGAGATATGCCAGAGCCCATTCCCATGCCATCTTCTCCCTCCCCATTTTCCCAATTCATTTCTTAATCTGCAAAGGTGGGCAGCGTACCCGGGGCGTGCCAACGTTTGTCATTCTGGACTGATGTTGGCATGTATCTCAGATGTTTATAGACGACGGTATCTATTTGCAATCAGGTGGACTGTACGCTCATCGGCCGCCTTTTTTTTTATAAAAAAAAATGTAATATCGCTAAAAGTTCCTCGCGCACACCACTAAACTCGTCAAATTTTATATCAAAATACAGTGTAATACGTCCAAAATTAAACGACTTATAAGCCCATCACGCTCAACCGCGGGTGCAGCGCTCAATTTCGCCGGTTACAAGAGCCTGTCAAATTAAAACGGAGGCTCGCCAAAGTGTGAGGCTCTCACGCCTTCATCCGCGTCGCATTACAGTCAAATGGCGTTTTGACAACGACCCGCGTCACTCTGACAGATAAAAGTGTCTTCATTGTACTCATAAATATTTCTTCTTGTATTAGTGTTTGCTTTCTTATAGCATAATCGCTCTTACTCGCGCAAAAACTGCTATTGATTTGATTGACTTTGTTGCGTTTAGTTGCGTTTTATTTTAGTAGATTTTTGGGTACCTACCTATTTTTTATTGAATTTATCACAGTACTTTTGAGAGTTTCTTCAAGTCCCTTACATCTGAAGACCGTAATCTGGCGAACTCGATTGACTAGCTGGAGTTAATTACTCGGAAACGGTTTGAACTCATTGCGGTTCAATTGTTTCCTTCAACATATCTTACTGTAAGTTGGCGATTACCCTAGAAATCTTTTGTCTTGTGTGTTATCAAAAATTACCAATAATTCGAGATTTTCTGGTCGTCTGTTAATGTGATCGACATAATATGCCCTGTAAATATGGTCCAATTATCCAGGTCCGAAACAGGCGAAGACGCCATTTATATAGAGAGGTGAGTAATAGGTAATTTCTTAAACAAATGATTGAAAATTTTCACAATAGTGACCATATTTACCTCTCATGAGTACTATACAATGCCATGTCTCTCCATTGCTAGATAGGCTTTCCTCCCAAGTCTTACTACCACAACCGACTTCCCATCCTACTCAAAGAACCAATATAACAAGTTTCTTCAATAAATACAACTTACAATTATGGCCAATATGCCAGTTGAATAATTGTATTAAAGAATGCAACAACACATGCAACGTTATAAAAAATATTTAATAATATAATAAAGAAATAAGCGAAACACCTATTGTTTGGTACATTCTTGCATAGAGATGTTTTCTTCAACAATTTCTTTTATGTCTACGCCAGAATATTTGAATATACTACACTTTATTTGCTGTCGACTGTGACTACACAATACTTGGTTATAACCGCATAATACACAAAACATGTAAATGTGCCGTCACAAGTTTGCCAACCTTTGGTACAGAACCCACTCTCGGTGTACCTTACCACACCAGTAGCACACGAAACTAACACGCATTTGAAGTCTGCACTTAATTAACTTCCTTGAAGGTTTACCAGGCCCTCTTATTTATTTTAGCCGTGAGTTTGGTGTACTTGCGTCCTAATCGTACCGTTTGTTTGTAAGGGACCGGCGCCTATTTGCTCCGACTTTATTGGAAAGTGACGGAAAGTTTGTATTAGCATACGTGTCTTGGTGTGTCGAGACTGAAGCGCCGTTTGAATAAATGCGAAACAGTAAATGAATAAGCAATCGACATTAGAAGTTGTGCCGTGTGGTGTCGACCGGCTATGCAATAGCACCACCACATCTCTTCCCGTGGGTGTCGTAAAAGGCGACTAAGGGACAATAGAGCGACTACCATAAGCCCTGAGGAACTACACCATGTCTAAAAGAGTGAACTCGCCAACCCGATTGGCCAACGTGGCGTTTTAAAGCCATACATCCCTCATGTACAAGACAATAAGCACAAGGAGGCCTATGTCTAGCAGTGGACGATAAAAGGGCTGGTTGTGGTTCAACTGACCGACCGGCGTGTATCGTCTGCTACCTTTTACGGTATGCGATCTCTATCGAAAGACGCCAGTATGGAAAGACGGCTTAGTCGCCTTTTACCACATCCACAGGAAGAGATGGGATGGTGTTATTTTAAAGCTGGCCAAGACCACACGTCCGATTCAATAGTGGCGTGTATCATGCAAGTAGAACTAGTCAGCATCTACATGCTTATTCAATTCTTATCCAAGTGATAAAAGAGTGCTTATTGTGAGATTTCTAGAGCTTAGGCTGGTTTGCTGGTTTGGATGCAAAACTCATGCATATATTAATTACTCCACTTGTAGCTTAAATTTCCTGCAAATAAGAAATCAGATATTTCTTTATAAATCTTCCATAGGTGTCTTTTCTCTCCCACTTGCACATATGTAGCTGCGAACATATTTGCAACACAAATACGAGTATGACAGTGTTACTTTTGTTCTGAATACATTATTATATTATTTAAATATGGTTCTGAACTATTTCGTCTCTTTCTCAGTGAGCCAAAATGAGGGAGAGACAGTATAACCTCAGGCGCATCGGCCGGGGTTCGGGACCCCTCTCCCTAGAGAGAAACCGGCGGACGACAGGCGGCGGTATCTAGCAGCACCGCCTTTTGCGTCTTCGTTAAGAGCCAGCCGCCATGGAAGCCCAACTACCTCAAATTATTCTCGAGGCTGGAAGGGATTAACCAGTTTACGAACAGACGACTGGAATGATTTACGTCGACGTCACGCTTCACATGGCGCGTGACATTAGTCTTATTATTATTTCTATGTTTTGTTTTGCTAACGCGGGTTTGTGGCCAAACGAGAGTGAGTGTGTGGTGTGTGATGGTAAAGTGACAACGGAAGTGTGTCTGAGAGTAGATGTCATGAGTGTCGTTAGGTATGTTATGTGTGTATGGAGAGGAATTTGCGAACGATTCTGTATGTGTTCAGAATAGCTGCTTTATGCAGAAGGATGTATGAGTATGTGAGTTATTATTATTATTAAGCGGTTGTTATTAAGCATTGCTCTGACGCGTGAATTCAAATTATACCTTTATTCTATTTCGAACAACGTGGGAAGCCTACAAATATTCTTGTCAAAAACGTGATAGAATAGAAGGCCGTTATATTTATGAATGACAATCGATAGGAAGAAAATCAGCGGACCAAAAGTGGATGTTGACAGAGGTTCAAATATCAATTTAGATCTGAACGAATTCCTTTTGTAAAATACTCCTATACCTCCTATTATCGAGACCTTATGGTCTCGATTATAAGTACCTTATGGGGGTTGATACTTCTATTTAGGGCGCTTCTCACTACCTTATGATAAGGTATCAGTAGGTCGTATAAAAAAAAAGTAACTGTTAATTAATCTAATAGATAAATTATATTACAATTAAATCTAGCTGATACTGACTAGATTTATAAAGTATCAGGAGGTGGTGAGAAACGCTTTTAATGTTAAATTTAACGTTAAGTCACTTGAAATGGGTTCTACTCAAGATACGTTTTATATAATAATATAATAAGATTTCTTGAAATAGAATGGAAGTTTTGTACCCAATTTTCACAACACACTAGAGTATATCGTTCGAGAATATTCGACTTTTATTGCTGATATGAACATTGATATAATCTTACTAGCAGAGAATTTGCTCGGTTTACATAACGATTTCGAAGTGAATATGAATATATCCTATATCCAATTGTTTTAGTTCCACTTCCCAAATTTTTGAAAATCGGTCCAATAGTTCTTGCTTGAGCTCCTTAAATAAAAACAATATAAAAAGGTAAATCACGGTCCCTTTTTATAAATTTAGTAAAGGTATTAATGTCTTCAGTTCCACATCGAAATATATGACTTTGATTAAGGTACGGAGTTAGTACCAAGCTCCTCTCTATGGATTGTACCAAATTAATTAACAGAACAATCCTAGCAGCTAATACAGACATTAGTGAACCACTTATTTTTTTATATAATAAAGTAGCAGACGAACAGATAGCTTCCTAGGTTGCAAAGGGATACTGCCACTACTGGACAAACGCGATACATGTCAAGATAAGTCAAGAATAACAAACGTTAGCACGCTCTCGGATAACTTATATTTAGGAGTAGACTTGTAAAAAGGACTGGGAAGGGATGAGTATAGGGAGTTTAGCGAGCTGAGGAGTTTTCTTTAATCCATTAAAACCCTCATTCTTCATGGGACGGGAAATGGTATGCGATTTTTGGCAATGAATATATCGGTAATGGCATGCTTAGTAATTATAAATTACTTATTTCAGTTATTCAAAAAATTATCAATTTTGTTGATCTAGATTTGTTGCCCTGCTCCTTTGAATATAAGCTTTTTAAAATCTTTATTATATTTTGTAGATGTAGGTATCAGTAATTAGACTGATCCTAACCCTTTCTTAAACAATTTGATTTTGATGTTCCTTTAAACCCTTTACCTACCTACTTCAAAGTTTAATGAGATGGAATTATTAAATCAAATTATAAACTTTTTAAGGATGAGCTACTGTCAATGTTTTTGACAGTTTAATGACTTTGTTCAATGATTAGCTTTTGATTAGCTTTTCAAATAACTTTTTACTTTATTTTCCAAAAATCCATTTAGGTTAGGGACATTGAGGTCTGCTATGAACTTTGGTTCAGCGTTTTCTGAAATAAGTCAACAGATTCAGTTTGATGGAAAGTAACAAAAAGGAGTGTACTATAAAAATAATACTTTATAGGTACGCCTAGAAATTCGGTGTCAAAATTAGTTTTACTTCACAAATCGATTTAATAAACACAATTGTACATATGCTAGAGCCACTTATGTGTATGTTTAATACCATATCATCAGCCTATGTCTCTCCACTGCTGGATATAGGCCTCTCCCGAGGCTCGCCACCACACGATCCTCGGATCTTCTCATCCAACCACCACTGGCGATTTGTTTTTAAGTCGTCGGTCCACCTGGCCGAAGGGCGTCGCACACTGCGTTAATAGCTTTGCTAATACAATACAAACAGTTACAATAAAAATAGTTTGTATACGAGCTGATACGAATTACATTATAGAATTATACTAGAACAAAGTAGACTAAGTTTAAAAAGGAATGAGTTATACCTCTTTTCCCGTTTCTATTATATCCTCTTTTCTATTATATCCCGTTCCATCCCGATTCTTACACTTTTTATATTATAGATATATATTATGTTATTTTAAGATATTTGGTGGATATTCTTGTAAGTTTCTATTAAAGAGCTTCTATTAATATTTGTAGGTTACATGTATACTGTGGCGAAACATACACGACACCTGTAATATAACCACGTTTGATGCAAATAAAGATTTACTCAAACAAAACTTAAACCAAATATCTAAATAGGTTCATTTATCAAGACAATTACCTTCATGTAATAGACAAATCCAGAAAATCATACCCACCCGAAAATAGTAGACAACTAAACATTTGCGTATTTTGAAGCTGGGGTGTAAAATAAAAACGTCCAATAAGATAAACATGATATACGTGATATGCAATACGAGCAATTTTACGAAGAATTGGAGGAGAGCGGTAAAATTTACGGTTTAGACGGATTTTATTGTCCTACGTACAGACCGACAAATTTATCTTTGCGTGTAGCTGTTACGCTGCTATCAGATTAGCGTTGCAAGAAGAAAAAACGTTTTTCAAATTTAATTCAACGGATCAACGCATTGCCATTACATAATCGCCAGAAACCTGGCAATTTACAGAGATTAAGAAATAAGTACGTAAGTATAAGACGGTTGCAGACAATGAGAACGTTGTAGCAAAAAAGTGTGTGATAATTTCTGTACGTTTTTACAAAACTGACAGCCATAGGTAACATTTAAAAGTAGGCCACAGAAAATTCATGAAGTTGAACTTTACTCAGTAAATATATAGAACAGTACGTTAAAGAAAACATTCATTAAAAATATACGCTATTATGAATAATTGAATCTTTTTAAAAAGTTACAACGTAATTGTAATTTAGTGCGAATGCAGAACTCAAAGTAATTATGTATTACAGAGCTCGAATAGTACGATGGCGATTAATTCAGAATTTTGCCGCATGCACAGTTAAATTTGTCAGAGTATAGTAGTGTAGAGATATATCTCGCAAATTGGATGTGTTTAACTCACACATGCATTTGTGTTAGTCGTGTCCTTGTCGTTTTCTTTATGGAATGTTTTCATTGTTCTTTCTAAATGCTACGTCGCGACATGTTACTCTTGAAATATGTTTACCTCTATGGGTGTCCTTTAGATATATAGCAAAATACATTTGCGTTAAGAAATAAAGGGATTAAAATTGAACTACCAAATTTGTTAATTTAACGTAACCCACACAATGTACAATTGTTAGTAATAAAATATTCAATGCTTTTATTATTAACTAGCGACCCGCTTTCACTTCGCTTCGGTTTATGTTTTTTTTTTTTCAATTTTTTTTTTAATTTCAAAATAAAATATAGCCTATATTAGACACGGATAATGTAGCTTCCTATATGTGAAAGAATTTTCGAAATCGGTTCAGTAGTTCCAGACATTACCCCCCAACATACCTACAAACACACAATTTTACCTCTTTATTATATTAGTATAGATATAGATTTCAAGTATCAAATTTTTTTTTTTAATTGTTTTAGTTATTCCAGTGTCAACTTTTATTTGATAGAAACTAACACACCAATGTGGCTGGAACGCCCTTAATAACACTTTGTTTTTTGTCTAACTATATGAATATTATAGTGGTGGCTGGATGAGATAGCCGAAGGCCATGTGTGGTTTCGGTTCTTAGGAGACGGCTTTATCTAGCAGTGGAGAGACACGGACTGATTGTATGGTATACTATTGTATTAACTAATTTTTACACTTTAATGCCAAATCTCATTGATGAAATGTAGTGGCTATAAATTTCAACCACCGATACGAGCCAACCTGTTGTGTAAAAGGTTCCCGATTAGATTCAAAGTTGAACAAATATTCATTGAAGGGCCAACTGAGTAATTTGTGTTTTTATTTTGTGCGTCATTCATGTGTGTGACTCAGGATATTGTATTAGTCATTAAGTGTTACGTAATTTGTAAAAAGGGAATTGATGGATTGTGAGTAATTATTATAGATACAGTAATAAATTAATACAGGTAAGAGCGGTGATAGTCTAGGGATATCTATTCTCGACTCTTACATAGAATATGTATTTTTAGAATTATTAGTACGTCGACAGTGAAGGGAAATATAGAGAGGAAATCAGCATGTTCAAAAATAAAAAGAAATCTAGAGCAGGTGTTTCCACCTACCCGCACTGGGCCCACGTAGTGGATTACGGCCCGAAATCTCCTTGTGATTTGCAAGGTGAGGCCAGTGGGGCATTAAAGGCTGATATCGAATTCCGCAATGTCCTATCACCTATGGTAATACGAGTACAATTATTATCACGGAAATAGGAACTGTTGTCATATTAATTAGTCCTAATTTATACAATGCTTATCGAATCAACGAAATTGTCTATTGACGTCAAAGATAAAAATAAACTGTACGAGTTTATTGTTTTTTAATTGAACTTGGTTTTTTAGTGTTTTGTACTTTAAGACCGTTCAATTGAATATTTAAAAACGGTTGTTGTAAACGGTTAATGGCTGATAATACACTGGCACAATAATTGCTATTATTATTCGCTAATAATAATAGCAATTAGTTTGTTTTTGTGGAATCTGTTCAAAAGCTCAGTTTCTATGGTTATTTTTAAAACGTAATTGTATTTTGGCAATAAATTTCCTTCTACTTATCTACTTCTTAAGATTTTTTTTTGCAGTTGAGCAACATTCTCCAACTTGCAAGTCAATCGGTCCGTCCATTTATCTGTTATTAAGTACTTTTGCTAGTCCCAAAATCCAAATCTAGTAGATTTTTTATCGATCGATGGATTTTATGACACCATTCTATAAAGTCCCATTTCAATCACAGGGGCTTTCGGACTTTAATCTTGGATGCGAACCGGGTGTAAATTGGTAGATATTGTACATTTTCCAGTTTAATTTCGATTTTCGGATTCCTTTCCATGCTTTTCTGTAATTCATTATACGCTGTAAATTGGGTTCGATTTTAGAAATAAAGTATTTTTTTTAGTCTCTTGTTTCAATTACTTAACTCACTTGACTCGCCACGTTACCCCCCTCTCACAGTCTCACAGAAGACTACCTTGAAATCTACTATTTTCCCCCCACATTATCCAACTTCCTCAATGTAAATACGTGTTTCTGTAGCGAGTCCATTCTCAGCCCATTCTCATTCTATCCTATCCCATCCAATTTTCTCCACCCTTCCACCAAATCGATTCCTCTAAATCTTCAAAGCGCATCCGGGGGCGGGCCAACGTTTGTCGGTCTGGACTGATATCGGTATGTACCGCGGAAGTTCATGGGTGACAGTATCCACTTCATCAGTGGGCTGTCAGCTCATCTGCTGCCTTCATTCAATAAATCAAAAATATATTCTTCGATAGGCTTCTTACAATATAAAATATTCTTACAATATAAAAAAATAAATATAATTGACTAAAATTGATGTGACAATTTTATCACGTCAATTTTTTGTCAATTATATTTAATACATTTTAAGTATTACATTTTTATGACGTTTTCATCTATTTTATTGCTTCGAATTAACGTAAAAATAAAAAAACAATTTTGTCAATCCTTGCCAGCTACAGAGACATTTATTATTAAATTTTCTTATTTTACTGAAGCCGAGTAAAAAAATACGATTTTTTTTAATTTTTTTATTAGGTACACCATTAAGCAAAGGTCGGAAGGTAGTGAAAATCAGCCAATACGTACGTACCACTGCATGGCACATACACATATATTCCGATTTTTTATAGAAATGCTGGCAGACGAGCGGGACACCTGCAACACCAGGGTGCATGCATGTGCATGCCGACCTCGCAAAATCCTGTTGAAAACCCTCTAGAATAATCACATGTCCTAGCATAACGGCAAAACATCAGCTGGCAGTTCATTTCACAACTACTCACTGTATAAAATAAACGTCCATTTAACGACTGCCACCTCTTCTATATAAAAAAAAATTGGGGTGGTAGCCCAGCTAGGCGTATGTATTCTTCATTTAATTTAACTTAATGGGATGGACTTTTAATTAAATAGTATAGTGATTTGTTAATCATACATTGTTGCTAACCAGCAATTCTAATTGGTTATGAAATACCTCTTGATCCTATCGTCAATATGTTACAATTAATTTATAGCGTATTAAGCGGAAGGACAAAGATTATACACCCGCTCAAAACTTAGAAGCGAAGGGTCATTACTTGCAGGGTCATTGTGTGAACGAAGATAGATAGATAGATAAACTCTTTATTGAACACCAATATATGTTGCAAAAAGACCATTTAAGTAAGTATCACGAAAAGTACAATAGGCGGCCTTATCGCCAAACCGATCTCTTCCCGGCAACCTTTGGGTGATAAGGAGAAAACAGTTAACAATAACAAAAATAGGTAAATGGTACATACATATATATATTTAATTAAATACTTTATTATATATGTATATAAATAATATATAATATATAAATAAACGAACTTTACTTTTAGTTGCCCTACAAAGGTTAAACAACACGTAGCCAGTAGCGGATGATTTATTTCGGTAATAAGTGTCGTGTTAGGCTACGCCATTACCGGCGAGGTCCCGCAGTCGGCGGACTTAGCTGTGGTACAAGACACGAACTTTAGGGCCACTATAAATAAATGATGGAGTGAATTCTGTTTTTTTTTTGGAAAGAAAGCTGATGATAAGTGGATACTGTCGAGCGTGGACTATCCACGATAAATGCCAAGTCAGTCCAGAATGACAAACGATGGCACGCCCCCGGATACGCTGCCCTCCTTTGCAGATTAAGAAATGGAGTGGGAGAAAGGGTTGGGAAGATGGGAAGGGATAGGATGGGATGGGAATGGGCATATCTCACTCCCTACTAAAGTACGAACGTGCATTGGAGGAATAGGATAAAGTAGAAGGAAATGCATTACACTTTACAATAGTTTTCTGTGAGTTAGGTGTTAGGCAACTTAAACTGCACTTTGTATCTTAAATTGGGTATATGACAATTTTTTCAATAAATATTACTTAAAATTATTTCATTATTATTAAAACTTAATCATTGTCACGTTTTTATAAACTAAAGTCAATATACCTGTATTTGAGTTTCTTATTACACGGACCATCGCATTTACATAATTTTACAAATTATGTTCCATACTGTCGAATGCCCTATTCTATACCATAGTCTCTATTCTATTCTATACATCTCGTTTAAGATCAATGATTTGCCTAATCGGTTCAGTAGCAAAATTACAACAATGTAACTTTACAAAGAATCCCAAAAACTATCAAATTAATTTAAGCAGCCCTTAATTTAATGTTATTGTTTGTTTGTTTCCCCATAATGTCTCAGTGCAGGGCACCTAGTAAATCACTGTGGGGAGGAGGAGAGGTCCGTAATCCACCACGCGAGCCCGGTGCGAATTGGTGGATCACATACTCCAGTTTTTTTTTATTTATAGAGCATGCGGGTTTCCTCGCGATGTTTTCGCTCACCGCCGAGCTAGTGACATTTTTTAAAAAAACATCCGGAATTAAATAGAAACTCAAAGATACGGGCCGAGGATTTCAACTCACGATCACACGAACGTGAGTCGAGTATACATACCCCTACACTATAAAACAAGTTTATAAACAATGTTAAAAATTATGAAAAAAAAACGAAAATCGCTTGCTTGATTGGGCCTGCCGCACTATTTTTATTGTTCCACAATAAACCGGTTCACGTGTAAACTAGTTACCTCGAAAATCAAAAATATTCTTCTTACTTACGCCATAAAAAATTCGAGGTCGAAAGGAACAATGTTTATAACGATTATTAGGCAAGCGGCTATGATTGACGTCCATTTAATAAAAGGCAAAGAGTGTCTCGGTTTTTTGAAACTTGTTTTTATTGACTCCAAAGGTGCGTTTGACGCTTAATTTCACTCGGGATTTTGATAATCTGTTCTTAACGATTTGACTAATAACATTTTTTTTCTCCATCATATATGGCTATGGTGCAATTAGCAATTCTTCCAGTGCCAAGTCCTAAACGTATCCTGTCGATGTCTAGTTTCGTCGAAGTAAGTCAGGAATCGCCCAGTAAACTGAGAACAGAAGAGGACTTCTTGGAAACATACGAAAAACTCAGTTACACGCTTTTATTTGATTATCACAAATACCACGCAAAAAAAAAAAACACTGAAGTTTAATAATAAACTATCACTATTAAACCACAAAACGCCTAATACACATTTTTTTTCGATAATCAAACAAAAACTCAACTTCATTTCTTGAGTTCCTGTCAAAAAGTCGATTAGGAAATTCTTCTTAAGATTTCTTTTCTAATTATTTTTTGGGGACCTTTGTCTTAACAAGATATGCCAGTCCCATCGTATATTATGCACAATACCTATATACTACAAAATATTAACACAATCCACTTATATTTTATAAATTAAACACATTTATTTAACTAGGTGGTTAAATAAATGTATTCAGACCCTCCCAAAATTACAAGTAGCGTCACCGCTGCATGAACAGATCGTTCACCATTTGTGCTGCGTCATATGTGGGTTTGGTCAATACTTTGAAATGTACCCACCTCTGAACGATTTAATCGAAACGAACTGATCAGGACTTCTTTCTAAGAATATATATAACAAGCAGTGTTCGGGACTTCGTGCGCGTTGACGTTAGAGTATGTATTGTTTGCTTGATTCACTTGGGAAACATAATTGATCTCGATAAAAAATATCCTAAATGTTAACCCTTGAGCAATAAATATGCCAAGTTTTATTAATATCCAGTTTTCAGTGGATATTGCGCGATGCGCTTTCGGACAGAATTGACAGCCATTGACGGACATACAGACAGACAAATGTGCCGGAAAAAGTGTTGTTTTGAGCTCTGTATTACTCGTATTTTACACTTCAATGGCTTTTCTTCAAAAAATATTAACCACTAAATATACAGACGCGGCTTTACGAACGATTTTACTATATGAACGAATGAATAAGACTTTATTTGATATACACACAAGAACGGCATTAAAACATTTACACGGACTATATAATTAAGAATTTGAAATATACATATAAATTGCAGTAAAATCATCATCATCATCATCCGCGCTATCGTAAAGTTATCATCCGCGCTGCAGTGTGATGTCAAAAGGTAGCTAGCTCCACTCAGCATTTATGCCGCAGCAGAAGGCTACGACGCTGGTTTTAAGTGGAGCCACGTTTTTGCCACACATTAGTGAAGTTTTCAGTTTCACATGCAATACGGTTAGTGACAACATTACCCAAGATGTACCTACTGATTTTTCCTTTTTATTGTTGATAACTTCACAGGTTATGCATATGTACTTATAGATAGATAGATTATAGTCACCTATCTTTTCGTATCAGAGAGATTTGTCTCTCAAGGGCTTTGCATGACAGGTTGTCTAGTTATTTCTTAAATGTAAAATATTATACCTAGATACTAGGTGATTCTCCAGAACTATATAAAATTTATGACTTAGTTACTAGAAAACAGCTGTAGTGTATTTTGAGGTCCGTAACTTATGTATCATTTGTAAATTAGAGGTAAGACGTAGTCCACGCCCGGTAGTGCGACTTGTCAACGGTTACGTCGGTCACTGTCGTGTCTATCGTGTCCTTGTATTATGTCGAGTCGAATACAGTTTACATCAGTTATTACTATGAAGTGTTTTACTGTATGAAATCATCCACAAACCCACCACTCGAAAGACCATCCCGTAGACGAACACTAATTTTAATTACCTTTTAGACAAATTACCATTACAAATTACATAAACAAACATACAATTAGTGACAATGTATTCGTTATCATTTACGATCTACCATAATCGCTATAAGCAATTGTAACTGCTTAAGCGTTGGGAATTTTTGTACATAAAAATATGAAATTGATTTTAACAAAAAACAAAGACTTCATTATCGTAACCTTCTATGTTCAAAGACTGATAATGATATCTATTTTTCGAATACTTAGTATCAAAGGCTCATTACCATAACCTACTGTCGTCAGCATTATATCAGTACATCAGGAGAGATACTCGTACTTAATTCTATTACTGGCCACCACTATTGATATATTTTTAATTACTATGATATATTGATTTGTGGACCACTTTCTACTGTGTTAGCGACAATTATATGCTCGGTTGTATGTAGCGAAGTAACGCATGAATGATAAATAATAAATTACTCATATGAGCTTCTATTCGAATTTAATTTCTCTCGAAATTGCTGTCGTCAGTAATTCTCGATAATTAAAAACGCTACAGTGTCGACGCCGCTTTAATTACGATGGAATGTGGAATCAAAAATTAACAGGTTTTTTAATTTATCCTTTGATCTTTTGAATTGTATATTCAATACCTATTTAGAGTGAGCACCAGTACCTGCCATTGAACAAGAAATGGAGTAAAATATAAAATAATTATAATAAAATCACTTATTGAAAAAAATAACTTAGATATTTGCTTTTAAATTCAACAATTATGTTGGTACATTTTGAAATTAAAAGATTTGAAAAAATATCCCCTATTGGTCGGTGAACTCGCTCATGGTTATTCGCGATAGATGACATGACTAATATTCTTAAGTCTCCAAAGATAGGCATCTGGAGACGTGCCAACGTTTTTCATTCTAGACTGATCTCCTCATATATCGCACATGTCCATGGCCGAATTCACTACCAAGATGTGCTGTCATATGCTTGCCGTTAAAAATGTTAGTACTACTGTGTAATGAATCACTGATGAGTTTCAAAGACAAATAGTAAGGCCTATGTTCAGGCTCAGCGACAAAAAAGTAGGCCACCAAATTAATTCGAGGACGTTCGACCGGCACTATACCGATAACCGTCACCCTGCCTCCCTCTATTCTTGGAAAAGTCGATCTCCGAGGGGAGGCTTGGTATAATGAAGGAGTTTGTTCACAAAATTGACACTCGTAAATGAAGCTTGGCGCGTCAATGGAGTGCGAAGTGAAATGAGTGGAACTTAGGCGTGTTTCGCGGGAGTTAACACCATTGTTAATGGCTCAGATTGTGCTATTGGTCATTTATATTGCTACTTCAGCGGCTTTCGCGGTAATTAAACAGGTGAAAGGGGTGTAATTTGAACGCGACTTAAGTCGGATTTGGAAAGTCGGTAAGATAATTAGTGAGACAGATTTACAGTTTTGTCGTTCACTGATACTTAGGAAATTGAATTGTGGCTTTCTGATTGATGTGGGGAAGTATCTATTTATTTTATTTTAAGATTGTTGGTTGAAAACATTTCGGTTCTTATTACTAAAATAAAATCTAAAATAGTATGTAACAAAACAAAGTTTGCACAAGACAAACGACATCATTATTTTTCCATACAAGTCCATACAAATAACAAAATTAAAACTAGTTGGTTTTAATCAATGTAATTCTTATGTTACTTAAAATAAAAGAATCATTTGTATACCATTAGAATGGGTTTCACACAGTCTTTCGATCATCTAAATATCGCTGTTGGCCACATTAAAAAAAAAATATGCCAGATATATGTAATGATGTCCTTCTGTAAATAGGTACTCATACCAACTCTTCATAAAACGTAAATGTACTTAAAAATAATTTCGTTACAACAATATTTACATATTCATACACTATATTATGATATTTTAATAGAAACTTACTTTGACAAGCAACTTGTTTTATACATTTTCCATTACAAATTCTGAATTCTGAGTGAGATTATATCTGAAGGAAATGGAAATGCTTTCATACGTGCAATGCATGTGATGCAATTTAAAATATAAACTTCGCTTTATACTACCTACGTTTGGCTTTACTGTGAAGTTTTTTATATTTTCTATGCTTCTGTATGAAGTAAACATGTTGTTATTAATGAAAGCTAAAAAAAATGATTCTTTTTATAAGAAACGAGGCAGTTAGGTAAGCAGCCCACGATGGTAAATGGCTACCGCCGCCCATGGATATATGCAACACCAAGAAGCATGCTGACCTTACAGAATCCTGTTTATGGGAAAAGAGCCCCATAGTAGTCAATTGGCTGTTCATTTCGCAACTTTAGGATTCATGTTATAAAGTGACTTTATGTTCGAACTGTGCGCAGCCACTCTTTGTTAAGGAAGTGCAAATAAAACGCACGACGATGGTGGCAGGTGGGAAGATAAATTCCTGAAGTTCGCATTAAATTCAACAGCTCTCAAGAGCTGTTCAATTTTACCTCCTCTTCCTCCTCCACTTTCCTCCTTCAGAACATTCCTCTTTATACAGAAGAGGAGGCAGAAGGGCAGCCCACATGGTGGTAAATGGCTGTCGCCGCCAATGGTATATCCTATCCCTCCTCATTTTCCCAACAACCTTGAAATCCATTCCTAAATCTCCAAATGTGGGCAACGCATCCATGGACGTGCCGACGCATACCATTCTTAATGTAACTCAAATCCCAAGAACACTCCGAACACAGATATACACGAACATATCCTAAACGTTCTATAAAAAAACAGATTAGATTGAATGCACAAATCTAAAATCGATTACACAAATTAAGCTTCGGTTAGTTTTCTTTCTGCTTTTCCATATAGGATTTCGTTCAAATAAAAACGAAAACGATAGTTTCTGTTTAGCAATGGTTTCAATTAGGGGAACAAACGGATCGGTGTCGTTATTGCGCATGCTTCACAGAGTTAACAGTACCTCAACTCAGTAGCTCAGTACTACCTACTCGAAATAATTACGCACATTGGAATGGAGATTATGTTTTCCCGCTAATTGTATCCGTAGTAATTTTCATCGCTTGAGTAATAAGGTGCTTGTCTAGTGTTGTATTTCGTTGTATGGTTTTTGATAACTTTAGTTTTGATACTGATAAATTTATATTAAAATAATTATTATATTTGAATTCTCTACTTGATATACATTTGTAGAATGAATGATTTATTAATATAAACATTAATCAGCCACACACACATCAATTAAACAAGGAACTGTAGAATGGATCTCTTTAATACGTGTTGTTTTAATACAAGAAGTTGTAGAACGTTTACAACTCTTATTACAAGTGGGTAACTCGGAACGCGGACAAAAGCGACACTCTCGAGGCGACGACTGTTTAGTGCGCAGGCGCGGCGTCCCGTTATGTTACGCAGTTGCATTGCACGCGCCCGAGCCGTACTCCCTTCAAAACATTGTCGGATCAGTCGCGCCACACATTCACAGGTCAAACATTAATACGTATTAATAGTTCACGCGATTATTTATATTCCTTGAAATATCTGTGTTTCTATGTCCATTTTGCACGCTGTTTTAACAGTAGAAAGTGTAGCGTCCGATTGAAAATGTCACCTATGTCGTACCTACTCACATTTTCGCAAATCAACTATTGTTATTATTATTATTACTGTTAGGTGTCAACTTGAGGTGTTGTGAAAAATAACAGTTTATTGTTTATACTGTGGTCGCCGCAAAAGACCGGAGATTGCTTTTCTAATTATGTGCAGTAGGAGGGCGAGCCAATCGGACGCACTATGTAATTTGTCTAGCTGATAACTAGGCCGTCGCTACCAGCTGATGAACCAACCGATTCTCAGCTAAAGTGACGCTATAGTTAGAACTAGCGCCTGCGATTTCGTTCGCGTGAACTTGTGGTTCCCGTGGGAACTATATAATCGATCTGGATAAAAAATACTCTAAACGTTAACCCGCCACATAAGATATAACTATAAAAAGCTTCATTAAAATCCGACCCGTAGATTTTGCGTGATGCACGTTCAGACAGACAGACAAAAATTATTGTTTTGGGCTTTGTGTCACATGTACTGTCACTGCAAGGACTATTTAAAAAAATATTTCATATACACGGCTCTGTTACGATTTTATTATGTACTAGCTGCGCCCGCGACTTCGCACGCCTGGAATTTTAATTGGACTTATACAGCATCTTTTCTTACCGTCCGCCGATTTCGATAAAACAAAGCCTATTCGAAGCGCTAAGCTAAGCTTAATTAACCTGTAAAAACCCTATGAAAATCCGTTCCGTAGTTTTGGATATTAGCGTGTTCGAAGAGACAGACAGACGAAAATTTTCAGTCGTCTTTTTGTATTCTGATATTATTCCTAAATTGCCCCCTAATCAGTTTTTTGTAAATATATTCAATGTACAGACACGCTGACTCTACAGTTCTATTATATGTACCTATAGATGTATAGAATTACTCTGTTAATTAGCTGCCGATTGCGGTTTTGATAACAAGATTGATAACAAGACAAGATACTGAATTATTTAAGCTTACCATGTTGAAGTGTAACATTAGGACAAGGGCATCAATTTCCCCTGGTAATCGAAATATAATTACTTCTTATTAAAACAGTTATTTCTATAAAATTGAAATTATTATATTCCAATTTATCATGTAATAGAACACCCGAAAATATTTTCAATGAAGTATAAATATAAAACAGATTGGCCAATCAAGAGCGGCTGGGCCCAACAGGGTCATAAATATAAAATGTTGTAAAAGAAAAGAATTAAATGTCAAAAGTCAAAAAGGCTTTTTTTATTTACTCTCAAAAACAACACGTGTAATACATATTCTTCTATCAAACCGCTTAGCAATTTATTGGTTTGATTCGGTTCACCTGAGGTGATCCTAGTTATTAGTTAAATTTACTATTTCAATCAGAACTCATAAAGATGAGTCGAAACTACTTTCAGCCTATCAAGCCTAGAAGTAGCATCGACTCATCTTTGTGAGATTAAACCCGGTCCTTAAATGCAGATTTTACAGCTATCTCTTGATCTATTATGAAGAAAAACATCGTAAGGAAATCCACATGCCCGGGTATTAAAAGAAATCGGTAGCATTAAAAATCCACCAATCGTACATGGTACGTACTCCTCGTGGTAGATAATGGCCCGAAACCTCATGTGATTACAAGAGTAGGCCCGGTCCATACCGCGCAGTATAGGACCCTTTAGACTGATACTGAATGTTAATTAATAAATAACAAAATATGTATTCATGAACATGTGGATACTTAATTTATCTTCAATTCAAAAAAAATTTTTTATTACTTATAACAAATCCTTAACCCTATTTGTTTTCTCCCAAATTTTATTGAGCTTAATAGCGTTTTACTGCTGGCGATTGCTCGCATTATAAACAGAGCCCGACACACGCCACAATAGAGATATTATGAACAGTAAGTTATCATAATTATTATTCTATAAATTGTTACTTAAACTACCCACGTGTAATGGTAAGTGTAAGTGTGTAAGTGTAATGGTACTACTAGGGATGTTAGTACCATTACACATTAATCGTAATCCTAATCGTAACTAATATTATAAACCCAAAAGTTGATTTGATTATTATCTATTAATTCTGCAAGAAATCAACGAATCGATACCAAGTGTTAGACGAAGGCGCGGGTAAAGGATACTTAAAAATATCAGAGTAAAATAATAATTTTGTATTGACCAGTTAACTTGGTACTGTAGGAATACTAATACAAAATTGAACAATTAAGGGTCAAAGGTCATATAGATTAATAGTGTTAATTATTTATGAATTCATTTTGTTTATCAAAATTACTCGACTCGCTCATAATTACCTTCGTTTAAAAAACAACATCACTCATATATATCGCTTACCTGATAGACGTACATTCAACGAGATAAACATTTACCGTAGCAACACACTGACGAACTCCACAAGTCTTCAACGGGCGTGTAAATGTGCATGTGCGTGCGTGATCACCTTTTTCTTATGCATAAAGTTAACCTACCGTTTTATAGTGCAACCGCCATATAGTGCGCATAAAACTGAGCTATTAAGAAGGCCATTGAAGTTATAAAACGGAACGGCACAAAGGGAGTGAGGCACTTGAGGCTACTTAGTGGTACGCTTTCTTGGCACCATTTCAGGTCTGTTTGACCCCACCTCGCCGACGCAGTGTTAACCTCGTAAGGAGAGGTGGAATACAGATTTGAATTGTAGGTAGTAAATACGTGCTTTATAATACTGACCAATATTTTTCTATACATATAAAACTTGTTACTTTTCCTGTAGGTTGTAATGTTACAATAAACAGTGTTCGCAGTGCTACAAAGCGCTTTGCATGTTTATCATTGCGACCAATTTTTCCTAATAGTTAGCCGAGTATTTACTTTTGTTTTATTGCATGTTTATTGTATTGGCTGTTCTACAAAATAAATACAAAAATAAAGTGGTCACCACATGATGGTGACCACTTACCATCATATGGTCCGCCCGCTTATCTGCTTTTTTAAAAAAAAAAGAATTGTTATATGAAACAATATTTAAAAAAAAATATTTATCCTTTCAATTTAAACTAAAAAAGTGAGATTTTAGTTTGATTAGCCTATCAAATATACTTCGGTCTTTTGCTGTCGGTTTTATTTAAATTATGCGACAATTTACGAGTACATAAACTATCAAAATTTTTACTCATAAATTTACCGACTCATTACTTTATGTTTTTTCGTTGCGTCATATTTGCAATCAACATACAATTTTAGTAAGAAATTAGTCCAGGTAGTCCGTCAGGTGGATATTATCGCTCATGGACAGCCGTGACATGTGCCAACATCAGTCCGGTATGCCCCCTCGTACTCTCTACTCCTTATATAGAAATAAATGGGATGGGACGTAAGGAGGATTATGGGATTAGATATTACCGTCATATATTGTAGATACCAGCTTATAGGATCCCTCTGCAGGGCATACTAGACTACAATATGGAGACACTAGTATTCGCAGATACACTAGAAATTACTCTGTAAAAAAAGACAAAGTTTAAAAATCCAATAAATAATTTTAATTTTAAATCAATGAATAGCATCCTATCACAGGCTGTTACAATCCAATACCACTTTTAAAAGCGTGGTTTTCAAACCGCCAAACCAATTTGTTTGTTGTACAGGAAAATTGTATTGCGTGTAGTTTCCATCGAATGAGTGAGATAGTGGCTTATCTGATCAGCCTCTCCCCGGTCCCGGCTGTATAGCCCGCCAGTCTTTCAAATGAATATATTTTGCTAGCTTTCCTCTGATTCGGCTGCTAATTAAATACCTATGTATACCGATGTATTATATTATAGTAGGCAGATATACATATATTTGCTAGAAACTGTTATTGTGAATGTCATATCTATTTCAGCATATGAAGACTGCGTTTGTATACTATGTACCTACGTAGGTATGTATATGTTTATTTATCTATCTATATGTGGCCCCGTGTGATGTCCGTCGGCTATAGATTAGCACCACTCCATCTCCCGTCTGCATCAGTGGCTACCATAAGCCATGAGGAACATCAAATCTAAAAGAGTGGACACGCCAATCCGCTTGGCCAGTGTGACGTTTCAAGGTCATACACCCCTCATGCATGAAGAGGCATATGTCCAGCAGTCCAGATACTGAAAGGTCTGGTTGCATTGCACTATCAGTATGATTTTAATGCGACTTCCTCTATCTAAATCAACGTATGAATCCTACTTAATTGTTGTACGATGACCGCCTAATAAAAAAACACCTATAAAGTTTATTAGATTGAGAATCTAGCTTGATGCTTAGAATCAATAGAACTTCAAAGATTTTTTGCCTATCCAAAAGCTTCTGTGAATAATAATAATAATAAGAAAAAATACACAAAACAAATGAAATCGTCTTAATTGTTACCTCTAAACGGCCAATCACTAAAGAAACAACTACAAAGGGCGGTAAAATCATCGAAACAAAGGACAGTAAGTAAAGCGTAATGCCGCAATACAATTTACTAGATGTTTTACTTTACCCGGATAAGAGCGAATCGCAGTCACTTATCCGTTTCCGTAGAGTGCATTCTAGCTCGTTGCTGCCGTCTTGATTCTTTGCGACAGCATAAAGTTTATAGACGACCTTTAAAACATTATAATTTAATACAGTAAGCAGACCATTTGATTGGTCATAGGCCTCATATACATTGTACATGTACATGTACACGAGAGGTACATGATCTTAAAACTCCATGCTGTTCAAGTGGACTAGCAAGTCTTTTATAGGTGGTGTAGTTCCTCAAGGCTTGTGGTAGCGGAGTTGTTATCCATTAGTCGCCTTTTACGACATCCACGAGAAGAAAAGGGCTGGTGCTATTCTGATGCCGTTCGACACCACAGGATCAGTAATGAAGCCATATTATTATAGTTTAAGTATTAATTCAAGAACAGCCGGACAGCATCTAAATTATCTAAATTGTTTCTTACCGACTCTAAATCCAACGCTACCCCCCCAAAGCAACGCTCTAAACTGAGGCTCATTCTTTCTATCAGTAATCCGGCGGGATAGCCCTTAGGATCACTGCAACATACACTTTCTCTTCACTAAGCATCTTCAGCGCTTTTTCTCTGTCTGCCTCTTTTTGACTCTTGAAATGGGAGTGAGCTGCAAGATAATCGAATAAAAGGCTTTAAGAGGGGAGGATGAGCGGAAGCGGAATGACGACAGCAGCGTATTGTAAACGTAAACGTACTTCCCTAATAGTTCAATTATTTTTTAATATGTTACAGACATCTACCATGAGCATAAGATTTCTGGAGCGCACTTTTTAAATAGCTTCGATTTCTGTGTAATGTAACGTTCGAGCGAGATATAAATTACATTTTGATCAAATGATCAAACAACTGGCACAATAGGGCCCCTCTAATGTCAATTCAAGGTCAAAAGTCATAAAGCCTGATAAAAAGGAGGCATCTCTATACATTTCATATTGGTCACAGTTGATTCCCGCTCCGCCCATTGGATTGCCTTCAAATCTGATACTTTTAGTTCGCGTGGACTTCTCTCGTGTGCTATTTTATTTGTGAGACCAATGAAAATGTACGGTCTGTTGCATTTTGTGAGAAATATTGTTCGAAGGATTTGAGAATCGAGCCGTGAAACACTTCTGCACCGTCGACGTAAACTATTAGCACCTTCTAAAAGTCAAGTCAGGTGATCTCATACAATCCTTTTTGAGCCATTGATCGCCTGGTCGAGACGATTAGCGATTACAAATACCTACATAATTTAAAAGTGATGTTTACATGCAGTAATGGATGACATTGATAGAAATGAATTGTGTTGCGCCTTAAATGGCAGTGATACTTGTGAAGGAGAAAAGGAAGCTGAATTAACAAGAAGTATGGAACGAATAAATAATTACGAAGAGGTGGAGATTCTGGTCAGAGGACCGGAAAAGAGAATGCGGTCGGACAGTGAGGGGGAAGAGGACTTAGAAGGATTCACAACAGTGACGAGAGAAGCAAAGCGGATAGCAACAAGCTATTCAAAGAAATCTGATAGCGATCAGAATCAGAAACATTGTCAACAAGCGGAAAAAATTGAGGTATGCGTAACATCCAGGGACTCACTTCCAAAACAATTTGGCATGGCAAAACTTTTGAGATCTGAAAATATAAACAACATAGTGGAGATAAAATACAAAAGCCCATATAAAATAAATATACAATTTAAAACCAATGAGGGGGCAGAAAAACTGATAAATTGCAAAAAAATTAGCGAAATGGGATATAGATGCCAAAAAACTAGTGAAGTTTCTTTGTCCTACGGAATTGTGAAACAAATAGATATAGAAACTGAAGATAGCGAGATAATAGAATGTCTACAAAGTGAGTATGAGATTGTTTCTATATTAAGACTCAAACGTTTAACTAATGAAGGGAGATGGGTGAAAAGTGAGACTATCCGATTGTGTTTTAAGGGTTCCACTTTACCCTCGTACGTTTATATGCACGAGTATAGGTTTAAGGTGGAGCCATACACCTTTCCAGTCACGCAATGCTCTGGGTGCTGGAGATTCGGACATATATTAAGATCATGTCCTATAAAAAGGAAAATTTGTCCAAAATGCGGCGGAGGACACGAAAATTGTGACACGAAAGATTTTAAATGTGTTAATTGTACAGGGCCACACATGGCTTTAAATAAGTCATGTCCTACATTCCTAAAGGAAAAGAAAATCAGGAAAATTATGTCCGCAGAAAACTGCACATATAGAATCGCGGTATCAAGGCTCATAAAGTGTACAGAAATGAATCATGAGTTAACACAGACAAACAAGGAAAACTACATGACATGGGACGTTTCTCAAATGGAGACTAATAACCACAAAAGTTCGTATAGAGATATACTGGTAACGAAGGCTATGGTCCACAAGGAAGTGACAGATTCCATAGAAAGCGATGAAGTTGAAGAGGGGAAAGAAAAAATGAATACGGTTTTGAAGAAAACGAGGAAATATAAGAAGAAAATAAATCGCAACAACCAAAAAGAAACACAAGAATATATAGATAACAGTAGGGAGGCGATACAAGAGAAAGAAAATGGCGAGAAAAATATGAACACGACGAAAAGATATATAGATATAAGAAAAATATTTCAGAAAGTTAAAGATATCTGTTTTAGTGACACTAGTTTTGAAAAGAAAGTGGAATCATTGTTTCATTGTATCATTGGAATTGTTATCAAAATGAAAATAAATTACCGTGAATTAATACAGATTGCAAAAAAGCGGAATTTCAAATTGGCTAACTGGAAAATGTATACAAAAGGGCTTGATGTATATTTTTCCAATCCTATCAAGGATAATAGCGTTCAAGGCATGTATGATAACCTAATAAGTCAAATAAATAAAGCAGCTGACGAAAGTATACCTAGGAATAACATATGTAATAACCCAAACAGCAATTTCAAACCAAAACCATATTGGAATCCAGCTCTATCCAAATTAGTAGCTCGACGAAGGTTGGCATTGAGTCAGTTTCGAAAAAACCCAACGCCTCAAAATTTAAACACCCTTGAAAATGCAACTGTAAATGCCAAACGGGCTATGAGGAAGGCTAAAGCACTGGACTGGCAGCGATATTGTGGTGATGTTGACGAATCTATGTCGGCTACGGATATGTGGACAAGAATGCGGTGGTTGAAGGGGTACAAGAAACATAAACCTTTCGTTTCCGAAGAAAATGTACAAGAACTACTGTGTAGCCTAGTCCCTGATTTTGTGATGCCGGCTCTACCGGAAATTAAATCGAGTAATCCACAGCTAGAGAGTGAGTTTACATTTCAAGAACTATGTAATTGCTTAAAAAAAAGAGACACAGCGCCAGGTGATGACGCAATTACATATTCATTGATCTACAATCTACCAACACGGGGAAAAATATATCTCTTAAAGATGTATAATCGTATTATAAGTTCGGGACACATCCCTGAGCAGTGGCGAGAAATAAAAGTTGTCCCTATTCCTAAACCAGCATCAAATGATTCGCATGACGCTCCTAAACTGAGACCTATTTCTTTGTTATCGTGTCTTTGCAAAATATTTCATGTTATGTTAGCAAAGCGTCTGGAATGGTATGTTGAAAGGAACGAGTTACTCTCTCCACATGCTATGGGGTTCAGAAGAGGACGATCTAGCCTCGATTGTTTAGTTAGGTTAGTGTCGCAAGCAGATTCTCCGAAGGCACTCCGACACTTGCATGTTTCATCGACATAGAAAATGCATACAACAACGTATTGGTAGATAGAATTGCCACAATACTTGATGAACTTGAAGTAGGTAAGAAAATTTGTTATTATTTATGGAACTTTCTTAGTGACAGATGTTTAAAAATAAAACACGAACAGGAAGACAGTAAAGTAATGACTAGACGAACAGGTAAAGGCCTGGCGCAGGGAGATCCTATTTCACCGTTGCTGTTCAATATTTTTACAATTAGTCTATGTAAAGAAATTAAAAATGTATTTATATGTCAATATGCTGACGATTTTGTCTTATACAAATCCTGTAAAGAAGTACACGATAGCGTTACTGAGATTCAATGCGCTTTAAATGTCTTTGTAACAATTTTAGAGAAGTTAGGTCTTGAGTTATCAGTAAGAAAAACAAAATACTGCCTTTTCAGCAGAGGTCGTAGAAGTCACCAAATTCAAATTAGAGTAGGAAATAATAGCACGATAAACTGTGTAGAGGCATATAAATACTTAGGAATATGGCTAGATGGAGCTTTGAGATGGAGTAAACACATTAACGAAACAACTCAGAAAACACAGAAATTCCTTAATCTATTAAAGGTCCTAGCAGGATCGTCGTGGGGAGTGCACCCAAAACACTTGCGTAGGATATACATTGCAGTAATTAGAAGTAGGATTGATTACGGCTGTTTTTTATATGATAACAGTGCCAAATCTCACTTATACAAGTTAGACAAGGTGCAGAACCAGGCTTTAAGGATTATAGGGGGATTTATTAAAAGTACTCCAATTCATACTATGGAAACTGAACTCTGTGTTCCTCCACTGCACTTGAGAAGAAGGATTCTGGCTTATAAATATTGCTTAAAGACTCGGTCGTGGAATAATAGTGTACCATGTGAACTTATAAGAAAATTAAGGTCTCTTTGCCACAATAGATACTGGAATAATAAAAGGAAACCATTGCTGGTATCAACCTATGAGGACACACAGGACGTGCAGATATTTTCCGCATGTCCTCTTCAAATGTTTTCTTTAAGTACATGGGTATCTAACATAAAAATTAATGGTGTCATTACAGATAAATTAGACAATGTTAAGAACGCTAAAAATACATATGAAATTAATTCGTTAAAAATAAATATTGTAAAAGAGTTGAGGGAAAAATATTTTGGATGGCATATAATATACACAGATGGAGCAAAGAGCTCGAATGGCAGAGGAGCCGCTTACTATGACCCACTGAATGCGGCCAAACAGTTGGATCCGCAGGGGTGTTTCAAAGTGACGTCAAATGTCTCTGTTATGTCAGTAGAACTCATTGCAATCTCTGAGGCTGTATCATATGTCGAAACAATGGGATGTGAAAAAGTGCTTATATGTACGGACAGTAGAAGTGCACTACAGCATATAGCTCGATGCGCCTCTGACACCGGAGGGGTATCGATAGCGTATGTTATTTTAGCAAAAATACTACAATTAAGTAACCTTGGTATAGATTTAAGATTACAATGGGTCCCGTCACATATTGGTTTGAAAGGTAATGAGGAGGCTGACAAGCGAGCAAAGCGTGCTATTTCAGAGGGTAGAGAAATATATATTCCCCCTAATTATTCGGAAATATTGCCTATATATAAAAAGAAATGCCATATGCTCTGGAAGGAGTATTTTGATGAAAAATCCCGAGAAAAGGGCATATGGTATAAAACCATTCAGTGTGAGCCTCCTCATATACCTTGGTTTTCTGAAACCAAGTTAAATAGAAGATACACGGTCTTAGCGTTCAGGCTGCGTTCTGGACACATGCCACTCAATAGGTTTGCATACCTTATGAAAAAGACTAGCTCTCCAAATTGCGATGTATGTGGAATTGTTGAAGATGTCCAACACTTGTTGGTCGAGTGTGTCCGAAAACAACAGGAACGGCAGGCCTTAGTGAGGGCTCTCGATCTGAACAGGAATGATGTTGGTATGTTCCATAAGATACTAGGGGAACCAAATTCACGAGCAGCATTTAGTTTGTACAGATTCGTTAGCCTTCACTAGAGCTGACATACTGGTACCTACATTAATGTTGTAGAATGTAAGTTTAGGGTACGATGGAACTGACATGTGCCAAGGCATAAAAGTTCCTTAAAAATAAGAAAAAAAAAAAAAAAAAAAAATCCCAGAGAGAGATTCTTTATCCTATTATACTCTCCACCCGACAGGATTCGTTGTTATGAGATGAAACATAACATCGTAGTACAGTAACGATTTTCTTTATATGTCAGTTTCATTCTTTAGTTGACATTGGAAGGGGGAACAATTTAAACAATTTTCATAAATAAGTAGCTTCAAATTGCTTGAAAATGAAACTAAAACAATGCTAAGTATAGCTATCAATAATTTACGACACTACTTTCTCTTGTACCTTGAATATTTTACTGGCATTCCCTTTTTACTGCATAGTTGGTTTTTGTTAAATGTCTCGAAAATGTAAGTGCATTGACAGTATTGCATGTCTGCAAACTACATGCAAAGAATAAGTGTTGTAATGCGATTAGAGTTGCCTTAAGGTTTAGTTACACGGACGCTCAAATAGCGCGTTGCTTGAGGAGTAAAAGCGCTACAGCACCAGCTAAATCGCTAGGCGTTAAATATATTTAAATAACTCATAACGTATAGCATTCTTTTTTTTATTTATTCGAAGAAGGCGGCAGACGAGATTACAGTCTACCTGGTGTTAAGTGGATACTGTCGCTCATGGACACCTGTGGTACATATCAACTTCAGTCCAGAATGACAAACGTTGTCACGCAGATGAGCTGCCCTTTGGAGGCATAAGAATGGGACATATATAGCAACATGTGAAAAAACAAAAAAAAATATCCGCAAACTTTCGCGTTTGGTATTTATTTAGTTATTTTTATTTTGCAATTTTTAGTGAATATTTTTATGCTAGACGGACGTTATATGACGTCAGTTACAGTTACGTGTATGTCGTTCACTGACGCGTAATTTGATGGAATTTCGTAGTCGTCTGTTTTTTTTTATGTAGGTACGAAGGCGGCAGACGAGCATACAGTCCACCTGATGGTGAGTGGATACTGTCGCCCCTAGATATCTGCGATACATGCCAATATTAGTCCAAAATGACAAACGTTGGTACGCCCCCGGATGCGCTGCCTACCTTTGGAGACATAGGAATGGGTTTAGAGAAAGGGTTGGGAAAATGGGCTCTGGCACATCTCACTCACTATCGAAACACGTACGTACATTAGGGAAATAAGATAAAGTGGGAAATGCAGTACATTTCAAGGTAGTCTTCTGTGAGAGAGGGGTAACGTGGCCAGTCGAGTGCGCCCAGCGGCTGTTGTATTGCAGCGGGCACTCTCCGCCTCAAAGTCTGTCTTGACTGTTTGACACTTCGTATTATTTCAGAATTCAACCAAATCAATACTGCGCATTTTATTTTATCACTAACTGAATGTTTACTACTAAAATGTGTGGTAAGATTGTTATAAAATTTACAAAAAAAAAAAAACTCGCCGTTATGTATTTTAATTTTGCTTTTATTATAGATATCTATTTTTTTTTTAATTACATTGGTAATACAATAAGTACAATGCGACAAGCCAATTTAAACTCATCGGAACATTATCACGCTGCTAATAAGAGCTAGAATCCAATGGTTATACAAGCGTGTTCCCGATTAGTCATACCTAGGAAACCGTATATTAATCCCTTAACAAGCAAAAGCTGGAGTTTGAATTATCTTACGTAGTCCATTTCTGAATATTGCCTAACGACTGTTAGTTCTGAATAATAAGAAGTTACAGTTATGTTACAGAATTGCTACCGTCATCGTATGAAATAGTTCTCGTCTTCAACTGACATATGTAGACGAGTCGTTGAATGAAGTCCACGTCCCGGCAAGCTTAATGTGGGTCGCTCCCCGACAAGGTGGACTGAAGACTTCAAGAAGTTGGATGAGGAACTTTGGGAGAGGCCTACAACAAACACCTCTCTCTCGTCAAAGCAAGCAAGCATTCGGCTGTGTGGTGTTGACCGGTTTTAGAACAGCATCACCACATCTCTTCGCATCTCTTCTCGTAAAAGGCGACTATAAGATACTAAATCCGTTGCCACAAGCGCTGAAGAACTACACCACCGCTACAAGAGTGGACTCGCCAACCCGATTGGGCAGCGTGGAATTTCAATGCCATATATCCCTCATGCTCAAAACATAGTGCAGGAGGAGCCACATCGAGCAGTGGACTTTAAGGCCATACATTTTAAGGCCATACATCCCTCATGGTCAAAACAAGATTCATGAGGAGCCATATCGAGCAGTGGACTTTAAGGCCATACATCCCTCATGCTCAAAACAAGGTGCATGAGGAGCCATATCAAGCAGTGGACTTTAAAACGGCAGGTTACGATTATCCTTCTCTTAATATAATAATAATAACATGTACCTTTTTGTTCAGAGGCAATGTGTCATCTGATATGTTCTCTTATTTCGTGGTTTCTTAATTAAATTTCCTTGTCTTTAACCTAACTGAAACACTACAAAAATATCGCCTCGGTAAACGATGCAGTTTCATTTAAGATTACCTGCAATCACCGAGGTTAATAGCTACTTAACTCTACTTACAGTTTCGAAATGAACTGAATACCACGTAGAACGATAACGCTCTATTTTATCCCGATTCCCGGCACCGCTTCAAAGAATAAAACCGCTTTAATTGCGAAGAAGTTTCCAGAAGCATTTGTCGCTTTCGCCCGCAAACTGTCGACGAGTATTTACTTCAATTGTTTTGTAAAAGGTGGGTTTTCCGCATTAGAGACGCTTTTAAGGGTCTTAAGTTTGCTTCGTACTTCTCAACACTCAATTTGAGCAACCCATTGCTGGATCTTCATTAAATTGTCTATTGATTTTTAAAGTGTATAGC
Organism: Sesia bembeciformis; assembly: GCA_943735995.1. Taxonomy (NCBI): domain Eukaryota; kingdom Metazoa; phylum Arthropoda; class Insecta; order Lepidoptera; family Sesiidae; genus Sesia; species Sesia bembeciformis. The sequence continues at coordinate 4,334,216 of OX031029.1, read as the reverse complement.
AGAGTTTAGGTTTTCAATAAACATCGCATGATTTATCGATGATTTCATCAATACAATACCTACTCGTATTGATATATTTAAATTATAAACTGATAGGAAAATTTGGTTGTTTTGTACCTATCCATCTTGTACTTGCATATCCAACCCCACGAAATTATTTGACTGTACCAATAATCTTAATTACACAATCCGGCTTGTGTAATATAAAAATAGATTTAATGTTAATGATTCCACCAATACTTATTAATACTATACGATCATTTTTTTATTTTTATTTCCTGTTTTAATCTGCCCATATTAAATGTTTTGCTAGGATAAAATTAAATTAAATTAATTAAATTAAATTAATTGCTAAATTAAATTAATTTGTTAAAAATACTTACTAGGATTTGATATGAGGCAGCCGAAGTGTGATGATTTAAAAATCTGTACTAACTAAAAATTAATTTAACGTTACGTGCTAGGGTTTGAGCTCATGACGTAACGCATGTAAGTCAATTTTAGAGACCTTTAGGCTATCTTCGCCCTTTAGGTACACCGCCACGTTTATTTACAATTTCCAAATTACTCGACTCTATTGTAACAAGTTTTCAGTCGGTAGTTAATTAACGCAAACCACAACGTTCTGTGTTGTCTAGTTTTGTAACGGTTCAATTTGTAAGCTGAAAACTTGTAATGCGCCAAATAATCTAAACTTAAGATTTATTTTAGGTCAAAAGATCACATAGTTTGTAATTTTTTCTGACGCAATCACTGTTAAATAAAAGTATACCACACTTCTTTCGGTTATCACTTGCTTAGTGGTGAATAAACAAAATGTGGCATGTGGATTATGGCCTGATATCGGCTAGTGTCATCACAAGTGGAGGCCTATGCCATGCCGAAGATTGTTATAGGCTGATTGATAACCATCAATACCACACTTTAAAAATGTTTTATCCCATGTTTCATGTTCACATTACTCGTATTAGAAACGAGTCTAAGTCTAGGTGAAATAGGATATCGGTAAAGAACATCAGGTGAGGTAGTAAATTTTCGTTCCGATTTTCGTACAATTCCGTTAAAAAGTTGACGCGGGAATCATTAAAAAGTTCATAAACACAGACGAATTTGTAGTCGCAGTCCGTTCTTTAAATAAACTATACACAATAAAACGCTGCCGTCCTATCACTTGGGCCAAACAAAAACAATGAGCATTCGCGTGGGAGCGCCACGGCTCACACAAACAACTCGCCAAGCAAAGGGGTTAGGAAATACAGTCTTATTCCTGCACGCAAAATCGCCCTTGTCACCTTAGTAATAAAGTTGAAAATGGCATGGTCTTGTAAACGAAGATTTTTGTTGTAAGAAAGGCTGGAATATGTCGGGAGATCGGGAGATAGCCTTGCGCTGATTGTGGTGAACTTGAAAATTGTATTTGTGCTAAACTGAGGATAATATATTATTTCTCTATTCAGATTGTGTTTTATATAGTATAATAATCAGTTGGTATTTCTGTGTAAACATTTTTCCAATACATACGATGAACGGTGTTAGTCTAGGGGTACCTATATATTCTTTCACATTCGGAAAATTGTGAGTTCGTACCCTGGCCTCTATTTATGTATAGGTATTAATGATATTTTAATTGTATATTGTAAAATTATTGTATTGTTATTGTAAATCCAGTCTTTTAGAGGTTTACGACGTCCACGGGAAAAGATAGGATAACACCACCCTATTCTTAAGCCGGCCGATACCACATAGCGCCATTACATAAAGCGGCTCGCATTATATCTATATTAATATAATAAAGAGGTAAAATTGTGTGTTTCTAAGTATGTTGGGGGTAATCTCTGGAACTACTGAACCGATTTCAAAAATTATTTCACAAATAGGAAGCTACTTTATCCGTGTCTAATATAGGCTATACTTTATTTTGAAATTTTGAAAAAAGAAATAACTTTTTAACCGAAGCGAATCAGGGCGGGATACATAGTAATATATATATATATATATACATAGTTATATATAATACGAGTATTAAATAATTTCACAGAAATCAGCGCAAACATCAAAAGAGGACACATTTTACTTGGTCTAGTTTATACAATCTACTATTATTTAAGTAGGTATTTTATTCATTTTAATTACAAGAAATTTCGCTGAATTACAATTTCTTAGGTTCCACGCTTTTCATTAAATATGATCTACTTATAATTTACATCATTTTATTTTAAAATATTCTCTGGTAACTAAAATATGTCTGAATATATAATTATTGCGTATTTCTCGTAAAATTGTGTGAAAATTACATTTAATTATATTAATGACTGGTTTATATAACTTTGAAGTGTATTATTATAAGATGTGTATAATTATGTTTGTGCTGACTTAACCGACAACAGGAGAGCCGCAACACATCTCCCTATTGAAAGTGAAAAATGTGGTAAAAATGAAATAAAAAATCTTTAAGTCCCAATATTATTAATTCTTAAAACAAACATACTACTTACTGAAATGAATGATAAAGGGAAGAAAAAAAACTAAATTAAACTATCAAACTAAAATAGTACCTTCATATATTTCCAAACGTGTACTCTGAAGGTAATCCAGATCGACGAGTTGAAAGTAAGTCAACTAGGTAAAGCTAACGTAATTCAAAAATCAGCAAGTCGAAGTGGCTGTGGGCCTACAGTGCTGCAGGACCAATAACCAATGACGGTTAAACAAATTATCACGGCAAATAGGTATCATAAAAGTCTATTCGATTATAAATACGTATATCCTCAGAATGTATTGCAGCACCAATAACCGATGACACAAGTCATCCAATAGAGACTGAGTGCAGTGAAACTGAGGTTCCATGTCAACTGACGACTTAATAAAGAAATCCGCTGGTATTAGCTAAATGAGAACAATTGAAAATCCTGCATGGTAGCGCATTTTGGGAAAGATTTATATCCAGTGGCGGAGATACTGGCTGGTATTTATTTATTACAGAAACAGAAACTGGTGAATAGAATTTCAATATGAGAGATGTTGCTAAAACAAAATGAAATCGATCCATTTCTTAAGAGATTGGTAACAGGTTATGACAAGTGGATTACCTACGATAACAGTGTTCGAAAACCATATTGGTCTTAGCGAGGTGAGCCATCACAAATAGTCCCAAAGAAAGGCCTCACTCCAAACAAAGTCATGTTGTGTGTATGGTGGGACTGGAAAGGCATTGTGTATTACCAGCTTTTGCCATATGGAAAAAACGATTAATTCTGATATCTTTTGTCAGCAATTAGTAAAATTAAAACAAACTTGAAGAAAAACGCCCAGAATTAATGAATAGAAAAGATGTAGTTTTCCAATGCTCGACCGCATACATCTTTGATGACTAAACAAAAATTGATGGACCTTGGCTGGGAAGTTTTAATCCATCCTCCATACAGTCCAGATATTACATCTTCTAATTACAAAATTGACAATATTACGTTTAGTAAATATTTATTTTAATACAAAAAAGTCTTTATTATTTTCACTATAAAAAAGCCACGGACTTATCCGACTAACCAATATACCAAAAATTACTTCCACTTTATTACCTACGACGGAAAATAATATTCTAACAAGACCTTCATAACTAATCGAAAATTACTACTTAAATGTTAACGTTGGATTTAATTTAAAAAATTCGGAGATACATTTTCGGATTATGAGCCTTATTATTTTAAGGCGCCGCTAAGTAATCAGGCTTTTATCTCAGCCTACATAAATTTCGTTAGGTGCGGGCATAACGATCGTCCACCCACTGGCAGGTGGCGAGTTTTTGTCTCTAGACAAGTGACGATACGAGTCATTATTTACATTACCTAGTTTAAAAATACGTCCATTAGGAGACAATAATTATATTTGCTTTTAAATTATATGTAATATATTAAAGGTCAAAATTTACCGATATATTTAAGACCTTATTTAAAGTTATTTATTATTAAAAATTTAAAATACAACGTTTTGTAATGATTGTGATACTTCGTATATCTTATGTTAATTCAAATTGCATTATTCTTTTTAAATTATTATTTTTTCTTTTCTGGAGTATATGAGCCGCAATATATGATCTCCTTATTGGTCAACGTCGCGTATACTGTTTTCAAATGAAAACGGTTTTTTGTTTTTCCTCTTCTACAACGTAAAATACGTCACGCGTAAATACCGCACTACAAGTAGCAGCCGTACAATTACACAAAATTAATCAACTGGCCGTGATCCTAATCAGAAAATCAGGCACAAGAGTTATAAAAATCTAAAGGCCTATGGCGTGACTGTAGTGTGCTTGGCTTGCAACGAACGCGTGGCGAGAGCTCACGTCCACACCCGTCCGTGCCTTTGGCGATAATGACACGTGACGTCCAGATTATTGATTAGATCAGTATATTTATCGATTTACCTACATACAGGGGTAGAGGCTACATACACTGGTTGGCTGGTAGAGAATGCTTCTAGACATTAATTTATTTATGTAACTAAATTTTTTAAATAAATAATAATAAAATACTACAGCGACATCCCAAATATCACCAATACTCGGCAGGATTGCACCTGAGCGACCACATCCATTCTATTTTGCATTTACATTTTTTTTTATTTCCATAACATGTGGTTTGACAAAGACAAAATGTCGCAAGTGAACGCAGGGTTTAATGAACCATCGTGATTTACAGGAATGATGTTGTCGTTTTAAATATTTATATCCAGAACCCAACTGGCCAGTATTAAGTGGGTCCCATGGTATTTTATGTAGAGCTTTCATGGGATTTATTATGTACGAGTCACAGACTATATGTGTAAGACTATAAACAGACGTTTTTTCAATGAACAACAAACTGAAGTAGCCTTTGTAAGAATGTGTCTCTGTTTAAAACCTTTTATATCGATCGTAATAGGAGTGATCGATGTAGTGTCTACATATGGGTGAGTGTGTGTATGTGTATATGCTTGTAGTGTGTGCGCGACGTGTACGTACTGACATAGTTTGAATTGTCCCTTCAAAGGAGGCATTACGTCTATATTTTTTCTTAAAATAAGAGTTTATGATGAGAGTAATAGCGAGTCTAGCACCAATCTGGATTCGCCCCCTTTTAGAACATAATATGTGTAAACACGCAAACCTGAAGTGTTATCAAATTAGTAAATACTTTCGATTTACCATAATAATTCATACATGAAAACACTTGCAAACTTTTTGCATTACAAGTTCGCGAGACACAACATGTCTTTAAACCTACTCAGTTATTTATATGTCTTTGACCTTCTATTGTGCTTATATCAGTAGCCCTTTTCGATTTTTTGACTTATTGACTGGATGATATATTTTTTAAATTGTGGGTATATTATATTATATTGAAATTGTGTTTGAAAAATTAGGGAAATAGCTTTAACAAAATGTTGAACAGAATTTCACCTTTTCGGGGAACATTAACCATCTCCACATCTCGCAACATTCTAAAAATAGCTACCAAGGAGCACTTGGAGACATCATTCAAATTACACCTTCCTTGGAAATGACACATAACATGCACATGTAAAGGATCGTAAAGTATTCGTCATCATTTTTTAATGGCTTTGAATTAGTAATTTTAATTTAGAAAACAATATGGTGTTTTTATTTTTCTATATAGAGATAATTCAGCCCATCAAAAAAAAAATTAAAAATGAATCGATGTCTGATTGTTTGTTTGAAATGCTTTCACGCATCAATGGATGAACATATTGAGCTGAAATTTTACATGGACCTTCTCGGGGACTACGTAAAGGAGTATAGTTATTGCGTATAGTCATTCATTTCCATTGTAATTTTTGTATGTCAGGGACACAACAATCAGACAATAAATAACCACTGAAGTAACATTTCTCGCAAGTGCAAGACGCTCCCTAGAACATCACTTATTAATTTTACAGGTTGCGCAAAGTTTTTGATCTTTTAGGGAGTGTATTGAAATTCGTTTGAGTGCAAGGCGATCGCGCCCTGCACAATATTAATGAATCGTCATTAATATTGTGCAATGACATTATTGTACAATTTTTTTGTAGATCTAAGAGATGACTAACTTGATCATTCTGATTAGTTAGACGCTTCTTAAAATATTGTTTAAAAGTGTGTCTATTTAAATTTAATAAAGCACCATTCCCTCCTCGTGTTTATTTAGGGCCTAAAAATAATGGAATTCAATCGCAGAAAAACACAAAAGACGAAACAAAAAGACGGTTGTACCTGCACATAATGTAGGGCATTTCAACAAAAAGAAAAGGTTGAGAAAAGCTTACATGTACTGTAACTATAGGACTCGCAAAAGGGATGGCGAAGGTACAAATTCCAATAAGGTACAATACCCCACGTAACGCACTCCTAAGAGAATCATGTACACACAATTCTAGACTTTATTGCCACAGAAAACTGTGTATAATAGCGTGGATATTTTTGAAGGTTGCACCGTAATTGTGTGCCAGACTGTTCCACGTAAAGCGAGTGAATAAGCAGACTACATTTGAGTCGACCATTCGCTTTTCTATTCTAATTTGGGCAAATTTCTATTTTGTGACATGAACAAATTGGAATGGTCCCTTTGAAACGTACTGGGTCCCGATGTTGACGCTAAATTGTATGGGCGTTTTGGGAAATGATGAATTCGATATTTCAACAAATAAACGCTGTTGGAATTTGTAATGCCTTTGAGAGTGGTATTAAAAATGAGAGTTAATTTACCATTTGTTTGATAAATTTTATTTCACTCAGTGAACTGAGTGAAAAGGTTAAAATAAATTTTGTTGGAATATTTTTAGAGCAGCTTTAGCGCTTCTGTGGAATCTCTTTGTATTGGATTTGTCCAACAGAGACACATAAATTATAGCTTTTTCGTTCATCATTATTTAAGAGGCCTTGAGCATATGAATCAGAATTCCTCGCAGACTCGATGTTTCGAGTAACTGTCAGGGCGATTTTTTTAATTTTTTTTTCGGTTTCCTAAATATTACAATTTAAAATAGATACAATTTGAAATTCGATAGTTATTAAATGGTAAAAACGAGCTGAACGATTTATATATCACCCCGGCATGTGCACTAGGCTTGCCTGTGTCGCAGTGGCCCGTACTCTACCAAGTGAACAATTTGTGTACAGGTCGTCGCTCCGCGTCTCACAAAATCTTTATGTATCTAGGTATGCGTATGCGCGAGACTATGCCTCTCTCACGCTCTGTATGTGTGTGTGTGTGTGCGTGTGTGTATGAGTTGGTTTTCATTTTTACTGAAAACTAATAGCAGGTGGCAAATCATTTTCTAGGTCAACAAAACATAGTCTCACTCTATCTGAATTAGTTTTACTTCCCGAAAGTAAAATAATTTTCAAAATCTGTCCAGTATTTTTTGAGTTTACCTCTTACGTGAAAACAAGTAAAAGAAAACAAACACAACTTCTTTCTTTTTCGAGCAAAGAACATACATATGCGGATTAGTGCATATTGCATATGCCTTGGCTTTTGTATATTTTAAATTCTCGGGCTCGCGGATTTCCTGGCAAAGTTCCTGTAAAGAAAACAGACGAGTGAATGGAAAGATAACTGAATATCTCTTTGGGTATAGTTAGGGGTTCGATGACACAACCTTACGAATAGTAGCCGAGAGTGAAATTGAAAAATAATTTGATAATTTGATAGTTGAAAATCTGAATAATGATCGAAAATTATAAAATCGGTACTAAAGTAGAAACCTCACGGAAGTATATCGAGAAATATTTAAAAACTAATGCTTTTTAGAAACACAATTAAAGAAAACAAATTGATACCAAGCAATACTGTTTGCACGCACAGAAGTCTGCACTTCAGATGCAGCGGACGATAAATTATAAATTAATCCTAGCTCGGCTCAAACATAGTAAGACTTATAATAGTAGAGAAACTACTTACAAATTCTCAGCTACGGCACAAACAAACCCAAAGACAACACAGCACACATATAACCTCTACACGGACATTGTGATATCCAAATCTGATCGGGAGTCAGACAAGACAATAGACATAATGTAAAAATATAGAAAATGTCAAATTACTCCATACTTTTTTCACTCAAACGAATCGTCCAGATCATTTACTCGCATCAACATTGCGCGAGTGTGCGTAATCCACTTTTGTGTAATAGTTTCTGACGTTCGTACTAACTTTCTCTACTGTGTATATCTGTACCGTGACTCAGCTCTCGTAAGATTCTGTTTATAGCAGTTAATTAAAAGGCTGAAAGCTATAGACAGCCTCTAGAGCGTCGGATTTTATGTATCAGTAAATTACTGAAGTTTTCCAATTTGAAATGTCATACAGCGGATTTGTACGTAGTTTTATTTGTTAAGTGTTACTTTAAAGTTTCGTACTTCGAAACTAACATAGATGGCGTTAAGTTCTGGTGTGATGAGTTTGTTGTAATAGTATGGCGAGTAGGGGGTGCAATGTGATGAGAAATTTCCCTCATCCCACCATACTTCCTACTTTAGTAGATAGGATGGGATGGGGCGTTAGGAATATAATGGGGTCAGAGGCTTCTTCTATTGAAATATATTTATTATTTAATAATATTATTTATGCTTTATTCTTTTATTGTTTCCGAATTGGAAATAAGCTATTAATGCATAGTTCTCTTTTAGTTTTCTGTTTGTTTTATTTCTTTCTGATTTGACCGTTATTATTGCAATGCAGCTTTCTGAATATTGGCTGAAAATAAATGTCCTATAGCAAGAAATCCACTTGTAATGCCTTGTGCCATAATGTTATCGAAGAAGAAAAATCCTGGACTTAAAAATGTATTAATATTGTAATATTAATACATTTTTAAGTCCAGGTTCTTCTATCTTTCAGAGTAAAATTCAATTAACGAATACATTCACATAAAACGTTTGCGTTTCGGTAAATAATTATGAACATTAGAGGAAAGACGTGTTATGTCGGTTACCTCTGTAACCGACATATGCCGTAATATGAATAATATAATATAACCTTTATATAACACGGGGTTTCTTGTATGAATAGCAGCTGGAGGCTTTAATTTCGGTCTAACCTCTCTCTGTGATCCCACGCTTGCTCGTCACGTGTTCTGTCTATGAAATTCGTTTAATCAAATTTCTATCACCCCGATGTCCACGTCAAGATAACTCGGAATCCCGATCGCTTCCCGATCTAACTTCGGTTTTTATGACGTAGGTTGCCGAAACGTGGTCTTTCACGATTAGCCTTGTTCAGTTCAAAGTCGCTCAGTGAGTAATATAGTGAGTCTTTTTTGTGCGATTAGATATGCGCCAAAGAACGAGACTCACCGACGTATCTCATTTAATTAGCATGCTGCAGTGGCATCGGACAAATCATATTTGCCGGTCACGTATGGAGGTCACGGTGGGTAAGGAATGGAGGTCACGTAGTGAAAAGCATAGTCCTGCCGGGTGGATAATGACTTTGAGGAAGTTTGCCGGCAGTGGCTAGATAAAAGTAGGGCCGAACAACGTGGACTATGGCGAACCATGGAACAGGTTCCTGATATCCAGCAGTGGAAAGTGAGCGGCCTGAAATCACTAAAGAATCCGAAATAAAAAAACAATTAAACCCAATATAAACCATCAGTAAATTTGAACCCGGTCTCAAACCAAAGTTGTATATGTACCACACTATAGTAATTACTGAATTTGTCATAGGTATATTTAATCAAAAAACGCACTTTTGACTAATAACGGTTTTATGAAATGCGCCGTTGACAATTGCAGTATTTTGCCAAAAAGCCCCATTGGCCATCCATCCCAGAATCCACCAAAGATTTTATCTTGGAGCTGCTCAAGCATTCACACCACATTTCACTGCTCATACTTCCGTAAAGGTTAATGCAATTCAAACGTTAAGAAGCGTATATTTATGGCGGTAATCAGTCGAGGTGCGCTCAATAAATCCGGCACTCACGGGGATATATCGATGCGCATAACATCTTGGGTAACGCGTCTCGGTATAACGGTTTACAAATTGATGCCAGTTCGCTCATAATGTTGTTTACGTGATGTGGATTTTGAGTTGTGACGAGTAAAAATTTTATGGGATTGATTTTATGACGGAAAGTCTATACGGGACTTCCTATAATAAGATAGCGCCTTAAAATTTATAATCAAACTTTACCCGCTGAGTGAGACTTTGAGAGCTCCTAGAGAAAGAAAATCATCAAATAAAAAAATTAATATTATTTCGCGAAATAATATCGGTCTGTTTACTGGCTTGTGGTGGAGTAACATATAAAATAATTTACATTACAAGGTAGAATCGCTCGGCGCATATGGTTAAACCGCTGCGCGTGTGCCGCGCCGCCGCAGTAGTTGAGAGCCTCCCAGCTGACTGTCGCATATACTTATGCTCTGTACAAGTTTCCCTCGTTATTACATATTGAATAGATACGTCTTTACATATTGAATAGAATCCGTGGACAATATAATGTGCAATGTAATAATACGTGATAATTAAACACATAACTTTAAAACTCTGTGAAGTGATTTCCTTCAATACACCTCGGCATACTCCCATAGGCTAATTTCAAGTACTGGTCAACTGGGTCATTAATCTAAAAGATAATAAATTTAAGGTCAAAGGTTAATAAAACCTAGATACTATAAGCCAAGGTCAGCAATAAAATGTCTGTACACACGCTGTAGAGTGTATTTAAGCAAGATCGAGTTGATAAACAAAGGAAACATTGCCACTTATATACGCAATTTACTTTTACTACCTACATGTTTGTTAACAGTAAAACGCCCGCCATTTTCTAATTAAATTCGCAAAAAACTAGAACGTTATTGTATACGAATCGTTTTTCCATTCCTTCCCAAACATTTGTGCAATTTCGAAATATACATTGAAATTATACTACATTTTTAGTTCACGGAGTTATTTAAAAATGTAATAACTTTTCCCTGAATATTGAACACTATAAAAAGTGCACCGTGCATCCTTAAACGCCAGTTTGCGTGACTATAGATTGGCTCTGCTTTTATTGGTGTTGTAATGGCTTTTGTTATTTTTGTTAAATTATAAAAACTGTGGTGCAATTTTTGCACAATATTAAACACAAGTCTATTTGTGACGTTGTCTGAATACAGGGACCTTAATGTCAATGTACGAGATCCTCATTAAGTGGACTGCATATATGTATGTGAATGAGGTCAGATATATACCAGTCCGTTTGTTGTAATGAAAAACGAGTTTACTTGTAAATTTCATGTATATCTGTGGTTTTACACAATAATAGTTTTCCACGCCTACATGGCTTTTGTGTAAGAAGTACTCGTAAGTAAAAGCGAGACAGCTAGCACGTGGGAGAGAGACTCAAGGCGTCGCGTTTATGTTTAGATTCTACAAATAATTCTACAGAATTATTTGAATTTAGTGCAGATTTAAAGATATGCTTAACAATTTGTAATTTACTTAATTTTTTATGTACTTATTTAAATTTATTAAATTATTTGTATTTTTACGTGAATATTGAACAATAGGTATTGACTTTCTGAGTTTAGTTAAGATTTTCTATTTTCAAATTTCGTTGTTTCAAGATTCTTTTTAACGATTTTTAAGATTTCATTAAAGTGTCAATATTTATTAAAATGTAGGACAATCAGGGAAGTACAACTATGATTTTACAATAATATGGTTAGGAGTTCGTGATTTCAAGAAAATCAAAATTTCGATGCTATAAGGGACGTAATTGTCTTGTGCATATGCACGAGAATGACCTTAAAACGCCACGCCGGCCAAGCGGGATGACTAGTCCACTCTTCTTGAGATGGTGCAGTTGGTCAGGGTTTGTGGTACGCGTCGCGGCGAGCGTTGCGTCGCAAAAATATCAAACATTCGCTGCACGCCCGTGTATCCTACGCAAGCTGCGTAGGATACACGGGCGAGGGACGATGCGGAGCATGACGCGCGTCTATATACGACTTATTTTGGTCCTTACCTTTCTAAATATAAATAGTTTAAGTAAGTGTTTTCACTGAGTAATTAGTGACAAATTTTATGTGTTGTCGTATTACAATTCGAATACTACTGACGGCAATCGCGCGACCACGACTCACCGCAACGCTCGATGAGACGCGTCTCAACGCGCTACTAGCACGATAAAGTCTGACGAGTACTTACTTTACGTTGCGTGAAAAGGGCGTCATCGTGTCTTTCTAGTTCACGACAACTGTCAGTTACTGTAATTTGTTATTGTAAAACAAATTACTATATTGTAATATAGAAATACGAAAAAATGTTAAAAGTACATATTTGTATTTTCAAACCAGTTTGTTGCGAACATAGACAGTAAAAATATTGTATAGCCAGCTTTTAAACCCATCACTCAAAACTTTTCCATTTAATTGGATTGCTGTTTCAATATATAGGATGTAAACGATCAATTCCCGAAGCCTGGAACCATGTATTTTGTTCATGATTTTTGTTACATTTATACGATGTACAATATTTTTTTTTTTTCGTAAAACATAAAATATCTAATGTCTGATTGCGAATAACCTCTTGCCATCTCATATTCAGATATGACATGTTTCTATAGTCTATGCCCCGGTTCTATGCTATTTTACATAAATATTTACATTCATACTCCATTATCAGTTACAGGAACTAGCTTCAAATCGAAGTTTTTTGGCCGACATTTCACTGACCACGCATTTGGTCACGCGAAGCGCCGCTTAAGATTTTTTTTCATTCGTTTCATTCGCCCAAAGAAAGGTATTTCAACCGTACCCACTTTATGGAATTCCTTTGACATGGCATCTGACCATTAGATTGGTTGATTGCTACGGCTTAGCGCTACGGCGTAGAGGTGCTACGTGCGTAGACGCGGTTACTGCAGTGTGAAAATAAAAATTAAACGTATTATTACTAGTTGTTGCCCATGGCTTCACCCGCAACGAATTAAAATCTAGAACTATCCTATTTATCTTTTATATTTATATATTTCATTGTACACAGAAGACTATACAACTATACATAATTGAATGAGAGAAGATGTATAAAAGGTAAGCGTGCCCGTGGAGATCTTTTCCAGCTGATCGTGAAATAAAAATATACATCGGAACAAAACAGGCATGCGTAGTGCATAATTAAACATAAGTAATAATAATACATATATTCCATATATGTATTATAAATCCATCCCACGAACTAGGTACACCAACTTTGGCTGATTCAGCGTTCGCATTAAATTTGTTATATTTAATATGTTTGTTTATATTTTTTTGGCGATCAATTAGCCCAGTTGATAATGCCCCTGCGTGCTGTTCAAGAAGTCCTGGGTTCGATTCCCAGTCGGATATTCACGCTTGATCGTTGGCCAAACAGATCCACTACTACAGAAGAGAACAATTTGAAAGGGGTCATATAACTTGGTAGATAGACACGATATTTTTAATTTACTAGTTCGGTAGTAGAAAATAAAATTAGAAGTCGCAGTATAATTAGCAATCTTTAAATATTTGTTTTCTCCAAAACACGGCGTAGTACGAGTAAATATATCTTATCTTTACAAACTTTAGGAATTTGTGCGAAGTGGGTAAGCAATACTTGCGCGAGACTTTGACAGTACCTACTTCTGAACAAACAACAATTTCCAGAAAATTTACTCAATTACTTTTACATACAACCTACTTATAGCTACAGAGTCTAGAGAATTCTGTAATTATATAAAAAAGCACTGTTATCGCTGTTGTGTTGTCACAAACAAAATATACAGTGTTTGGTTATAGTCTGTACCAATTCTAAAGGCAAGTAATACACTCAATTTTATTAATAAATATACCCCCAATATGTGGGTCATAAAACAAACCCCTTGAAAGTCATTTTTTTAATTTTTAATTCGGCGTATTCCAGGTGTGTGTTTAAACTCCAAAACTTTGGCAGTTGAGGTGTTATCGGTGTGAAATGACATTTAATAGGCAAACGTGTAATCTATTCACTGTGTAACTGAAACGTGCATATTATTTGGTGTAACATTTTGATAAATTAACTGCAAAAACCGTTTAAGTACTAAACTTATCCAGTCATCAGTTTTTGAGCCAGTCCAAAAAACGACATCAAAGTTTAGACCTTATGTCTACTACTTTATGAGTTATTGTTATTGTGGGTTTAAAATAGCCCCATTTGTCTATTAAATGGCATATTTTACATCGACAACGCTTGAACTTCCAAAAATATTTCAGTTTCAGTTCACACTCCTGTAATACGCTGAATTAAAAATAAAAAATATCATTCACAGGGGGTTGGTCTATGGCCCACATATGGGGGTATATCCATTAATAAAGTTGAGTGTACTACTTGTCGTTAAAATTTGAACTGACCATAACTAAACAGTGTATATTTTTGAACCAAAGACAAGAAACAATGATTGTTTTCATTTTTATATTTTGCAGTTTCCCTAACTTTATTTTTACTTGCAATATTTTAATACCAGCCTATAGCATCCCACTGCAGGGTCCTGGCCTCCCCTATTAGATCTCTGGGGGGTTTTGGGTCATAATCTACCACGCAGGCCCAGTGCTGATCGGTAGGTAGGTGGTAGGTATTTCTTGAACTTGAGCTTTCCTTACGATATTTTCCTTTACTGCCGTACCTTTATCTTTATAAGTCGTATCTTTGGCCCGTACTGAGTTTAAAATTTAAGAACGTATTTTAAAAAAAATGATTACTGTAGTTCCTAGTGGTGTATTTCCTCTGGGCTCGTGGTAACCGCTTTGTTGTCCCTTAGTTGCCTTTTACGAGACCCACAGGAGGAGACGGGGTGGTGCTATGTTATAGTCGGCCCACATCAAATAGCACATTGTAGGCTGATATTGAAATATACACTGGATTGCAAAAATTCCGGGTCGCTAATAAAAACCGTGATATCTCCATAAATTATATACCTAGATCGCTCGAATAAATAATATGTAGTAAGGAGATTACTAATGCTTGTTCTAAATCTCTAAAGAGGTTTCATTTGTACAAGTTACAGATTTAAAAAAAATATTCTGCATTTTGAAAAATTTCAAAATTTAAAATTAGGAAAAGAATATTTTTTCTGCTTTTGTTTCAAACGGAGCTGTCATTATAAATGGTTCCTTGGATTGATCAGAGTATTCAATGCAATATCATGTCGTTATCACCTGAAGAATGTACACGGATTATTACCATGGTACAAGAAGGAAGAAGTCAGCGTAACACTGCTAGAACAGTAGGAGTATCTTTATCAACGGTCCAAAGAGTACTCCAGCGATTTCAAGAGACCGGCATGAACATCAGGAGACCAGGAAATGGCAGGCCAAGGTGCACAACTACACGAGAAGACCGATTCATCGTGAGCACTATGTTAAGAAATCGACATCTCACGGCTGTTCAGGTCCGAAACAGTCTTCAAGAAATTCACCACAACAATGTGAGCTCTAATACGATTCTGCGACGTCTTCGTGAAGCTGATATAAAGCCTTATAGACCAGCAAACGGCCCCAAACTGCTCAGAGAACATCGAGTTGCCAGGTTACGGTTTGCTCGAGAACACATCCGATGGACAGATGAAGATTGGTCCAAGGTTATGTTTTCCGATGAGTCCAGATTTTGTTTATTTACGCACGACGGGAGACGAAGAGTATTTAGACGGCCAGGAGAACGGTATCATCAAGCGTGTTTTGAAGAAAAGGTGCCATTCGGTGGAGGATCAATAATGGTTTGGGCTGGGATATCTTCAGAGGATCGCACGGAGTTAGTGATCATAGAAAACGGTTCTCTTACTGCTGTCAGATACGTAGGAGAGATTTTAAATGAGCATGCTGGTCCATTCTTAGTGAATATGGGTGCAATTTCCATTCTTATGCACGATAATGCGCGACCACAAACGGCTCATTTGGTCAATATGTATATTCAAGACGTCGGTATTACCTGCATGGAGTGGCTAGCTCGCAGCCCAGACTTAAATCCCATAGAACATGCATGGGACGAGCTCGGGAGATGCGTGAGACAACGCTCTCCTGCTCCCGTTACCTTACACAAGTTAAAGAATGCGCTAGTGGAAGAATGGGCAAACATAGACCAAAATCGTATTAAAAATTTGGTTTACAGCATGCCACATCGTCTTATTGAAGTGATACGGGCTCGTGGAGGAAATACAAAATATTAAATTGACAAAAAAACTTTTATTTTTTAAGATTTACTGCGAAGTGTATTTTTGTTGTCATAAGTTAGAAGCGAAATTTTCTTATTTTTTAGTATTTAATTAAAGTTATATAGTGTACACATTTTTTTATATATATTAATCAGTCATCTACAATATACTATAGTTTCGCAAATTAGTCTTATGTATTTAAGAAACTATCACGCCATTTATTAGCGACCCGGAATTTTTGCCATCCAGTTTAGATAGTATTTGTATGACAAGCGATTACGTTAGCCACTGCGTGTAGATATAACATAATTTTAATTTATAAATAAAATACATACATTTAAATTTTCCAAATCCGATCAATCACATACCGATAACTGCCTACCCCCTTATAAAATTGAATTCAAATTAAAACCACCACTGTTAACGTTTTAATTAAATCCAAACACATTTCACTTTTATTGATGGATTCTTTGAAATGTTTTCTATCGTGCGACCGAATAAAATATTTAGATTTACGACGTGAAAGAAAGATTTTTCAAGCACGTGATTGAAACAAAGAGCGAGGTAATGGTATTGTGTTAATTATGTAGGTAACTAAGCGAAAAAGAAAATAATTTTAGGAAAAATATTATTGTAACTGGGTGATGATCGATGACGGAGAAAGAAGAAAGTCAGCAAACAGACAGAAGCGTTTTATTTGGAACTGTACATATATGGTTTACAAATACGTATTATTATGGTTAAAAGTATAACTAAGCGGTCTGTTAGTAGACAGTGTTTGCCAATCTACATTCGTACGTACTTAGTGTTATTAATCTTTCCTATCGCACAATGTGTCGGTCCGGTAAGATCCAGATATTGGATGCAAACGTACACAAGTACATTGACCCACCCTATTGGGATTACAACAGAGCAATGTTACGATGAGCGAGTCGGAAATGAGTCCGCGAGCGCGAAGCACACTTCCAGACAGAGAAGTACTAAGTACGCAACGAGTGGTCCAGATCAACTAACGAATTGTACGCAAAGATAGGTATCGAACACACGATGTAACTAACTCACACTGAACAAAATAAATTTGATCCTATAAGTAAATCTTAAAACGAAACTCCTTATCGCGTTTTACATAATTGTATTACTTCAACTATTGATTAAATATAATCAATAGTAATAAATTAATAAAAGGATCCTTTAATAAATAATCCTATCATAAATAATCTTTTAATAAAAAACTAACGTTTTACATGAACTACACCGTGTTATATTATTATTATTGGCTCTATAGCGTGTATTGTCTCACTACTGTATTTAGGACTACCAATAAACGCTAGAGCAGACGAGTGCTCGAGTGGAAGCCACGTGCTGGAAAGCGCAGTGAGGGTCATCCACCGACTAGATAGACCGATGACCTGAAGAGGGAAGCTGGATGGAAAGCAAATGATGGAACATTTGATTTGGGAGAGGCCTATATGAAAATGAAAATATATAATCTAATTGAAGCTGAAGCGATTTCTGCCAAGGAGACTTTCTCGAAACTTCGGCCAATAGCCTAGTATAATAAATAATAACGTTTATTGCACAACTTAACATTGAGATATAGGTTACACCAATAGCCTAGTATAAACATTTGTTATCATCATCTGATCACTTTGTTATCATTGAATTTTTATCATCATATGAATAGTTGTAGGCGAGAATTGTATGTACTCGTAGTGAATGGGATACACATTCTAGCGACGGAGTTGTGTGAAATCGGTTACATGTTACACGTGGAAGTATCGAACTATTAAAGTCGTTGCTAGATCATGGACATCAAAAGGGTTCGATAGCATAATATATTAGACAATAATTTTCTTATAAATGATTTTTTATGGAGCGATTATTGCAAATTTATTTATATAAGTAGATAGATAACTTATTTATATTATTATTATATAAAACCCAATTTGTATCAACAAAAAAACAAAGAAGTAATAAAGAAATTATTTACGTTAAAAGCTAGACTAAAGACACCTAAAGGCGATGTGTCATCAAAAATCGTTTTAAGGGTAATGACACAAAAGGTGATTCACAGTATGAATCAAAAGTATTGTGTTAACTTTAATGTATTAATAATAATATGTATTTCGATATACGCATTTGTTATTTAAAATAAGCTCCTATGTCAGTCACGGGTCGGAAGGGAGATTTCGCTATTTACTGTTCGTTTTAGAAAAAAACTGGTCTAGTTCATCAGGAGATTTAACTTAGATACAGATTCCTGCTAAATACAGTTTCAGTCTGTTAAGAAATCCTGCCTTGGTAGTTTTTTTGGTTATAGGTATATTGACTATACCTAAACATGAAAATATTACTACTACATCCGAATATACCGTTATCGCCGTGCTGTTCATCTGCACTTCCTTGACAAAAAGTCGCTGCGTAAAGTAACTTTATACAGCAAACCGGAAAATTGTGGAATGAACGAACACCTGAAGTTTTTCCGCTATGCTTTGACGTAACGCTCTTCAAGAGAGCTGAGAACAGGATTCTGCAAGATCGGCGCGCACTCGCATGCCTCCTAGGGTTGCAGGTGTCCATGGGTGGTAGTGACCACTTACCAACATGTAGTCCGCCCGATGTTCTACCATCTCTGCAATAAGCTAAAACATTTTTATTTGTATTTACGTGACTAAACAATTTCTAGAAAACAGTATGGAATTTAACTAGTCAACCAGCACACGTAATGTTTAATGTAGGAACTCATTACCAGCTCATAATCTACGTCTACATTACTGCATGTTCAAGATATGGGGTTGTTGACCCCTCCGAAATAACTAGAAACACGCGATCCTTATAATAATGTCGGGAAAAACTGTTTCACTCATATTACGACGTTTTGTTTTATTGCAGCGGTGGCAAGCAATTTTTAAATTGGATGTTTAAATTTAACAGTGTTATGACTGTCATGATACCGTCATGAGTCATGACCATATTTTAAAAGAAGGTAGATTTCGCTATTTTCGTTTTAGAAGAATGTTTAAACAAATATTGTACATCTTCATGAGCACTATCCATTGACATACAAATTTGTATGTACGAGTACATATAGGAGTCAAATATTTTCTTATTTTTTTATCTTTTTGTATCTTCTGAATCGATTTGGCCCATAGATAGATAGATAGATAGATTTTTTTTCTTTTTATTGTCTTTTTATTTTATTTTTATGGTACTGTTATAGGAATCTGTTGGTATACATCTGAATTGGGCCTATTCTTGAGTCAAAAAGATAATTCATATACTTCCTTATTCGGTGTTGTTTAAATGGTAGTTGTTACAAAAATAGAGTAATGATGTAGCCGGTTTCTACGTGTTTTTCTGCTAGATCGGTCAATTTCCTATTTGATGACGACTAAGCATATGTGGCTTAGAAAAAAAACTGGCAACTCCTCGATATCGAATTCGTGACCTTAAAATAATGATCTGACCTTTTGCTTTACGGCTTTTCTCTAATGTTAACGTACGAACTAAAAACTTATATAATGTTTTGTTCCCTAATTATATCTACTTATATTTTGTATAATGACAACTAATGTGGTAGAAGAGTCCTCGAATAGAGACTACTTACCAGGAAATGGAGCGTGGGACAGACTACAAAAAGTTTGCCAGTAGTGGCTGGATGAGAAGAGCATAAGACAGTGTGTGAGGACTAAAATTACTACTCCTATTTTGTGACGTCACTAACTCTGTAACACCGATAACTACAGTATACTCAACTAAAGATACAGCAATATAATCATTATTGCCTTGAAGTTCTACAAAGTAATTCAAGATTTTTCAATTATAATGAGGTTGAGTTTCCAACTAGTATAACGAGTCGTGTTAGCTGTGTTATGTTAGCCGGCTTTAGTATAGCAGCATTCCATCTCTTCCCGTGGGTGTCGTGGAACAAACAAAGCGGCTACCAAAAGCCCTGAAGAACTACACCACCTCTAAAAAGAGTTTACTCGCTAACTGGCTTCGCGAGCCAGGCCATACATCCCTTATGCACAAAACATTGCAGAGTCCAGCAGAGGATATTGAAAGGGCTGGTTACTGTTACGCCCACACACAAATACATTTATATTTCTTGACGTGGATGAATATTTATTCAATAGCATTGTTACTAATATTACACAACATAAGTATACATTTTGTAAATTATGGGTTTACTAATCTAGCGACCATTTGTTACCTCTAACGATGACGTCACCCCACAAACGATTCGATTCTAATCACCGACTGATCGATCTATAGCACATTATAATCTTTTATTTATGTGAATAATAATAATACTTAAAGATAATATACATTGATTTTGAAATCACTAATCTACATAAGAATCTACAAGGGTAGGTTTCTTTGCTAACTATTAAGTCGCCGGTGATGATTGGATGAGAACAGCCGAGGATTGTGTGTGGTAGCGAGCGTTGGGAGACGCCTATATCCAGCAGTGGAGAACGTACTAGATCTCGAATGGAAGATATGAATGCAAACCACAATACGTTTGCTGTTGCATTTATTTGTACTTTATTGTAGATAAAGAACATACATTGTAGAATACAGATACAATTAAACACACTTAAATGTTGGAAATCGCAAAATTATTTCTGTTATATTTGCATGAAAATTTAAATTGTAGTAAGAGATTCTCGAAAAACCAATTATTATCTTAATTGCTCCACAAAATCCCGAAGTATTAAACTATGTAAATAAATACCGCAATCATCTTGGCTACGCGTTCGATAAATTGTTTAAAACAAGAATCTTGACACAATAATGGCTTTTATCGCAATGCCTTAAGGACCAGTCGCTCGATCTGACATTGTCAACAATACACTGTACAAGCAGTAGTACAAGTTGTATTGTACGAGAAAATTATAAACTCGTTTCTATTCAAATCATTTGAATAATTTTAACTGTGTTTTATGTATAATTATGCAATGCAAATATTCGGGAGGGGGAGAGTGCATACCTAATTCTTATTTCGTAAAACTGCTTGGTATTGAAAAAGAAAAAAAATACTGAGTGGAAACCAAAATTACGTGTATTATTAACACTGCAAATGACTAGTGAGTGGTGCTAAGTTCGAGTTAGAGCATGTTTCAATGTAAACTGAATTTTGAAACAAAGTAATTCTCAAGATAATTTTAACCTAATTCAATTGACACATAGCGATACATACAATACTATTTCTACGTAGCGCAGTGGTCTTAATACACTAAATGAATGGATTCCCGTCACTTCCGGAAATTATTCTTTTTCGTAAACAGCGTCGTATTAAGGCTCACGCATATTACAGCGGGTTGCACCGCAGCGCACAACATTACAAAAATTCTTCTGAATCCTTTTCATACGTTTTGTATAAATCATCGCACACTTCAGGCGGGTGCCATCGCGCCGCAGCGTAAAGCCCTGGCGGATCGCTCGCTAGCGGTATTTATGCGCGGATGTTTTGTGCTGCGCCGCGGCCCGCCTTAATGTGCGGATGTACGAGCGCAGTTAACGGACGTAATTCGAACGTTATTCGCTGTGCGATGACCTGAATAATTGATTAAGCAACACCTAAGTGACTTAAATTGCGTTGAGCTGCGGCCCGCCGTGTCTGAAATGTGCGTTGTCGCAGTTTTGCAGTGGGACGCGTTGCAGCGTAACGCGGCTGTAATGTGCGCTAGCCTTAACGCTACTGTTTATTCCATATGCTTTGAACCGCGGGTTGGCTTAATCAAATTATTCAAATAAAGCAGAATCTGCTCGCCTCGAAGGCGCCCGTCGTGTTTGACGACTAGTGTATTTACTAAAGCGACCTTACTGAATCCAATAATTGTTAAGAAATAATTCTTATTTGTGTAGGATAAATTTATGGTATTTATTTAACAAAATTTATTGCACATTATCGTACATAATGCCTTAAGGTATTCTCTATCAGCTATGGGCAGATTAAATGCGAGATGAGAAGCTTTATATGTAGTACTTAAACGACAACAATAAGTATTGGTATGTAATTTCATGACATTCCTAAAATATCCTAATGAATACATAACATACATATAAGTATAATATACAAATTTACATATACAAACACATTTGGTACAAATTTGGTAGAGGGAGAGTGCATGCTGCATTCCCACAGCCGCTGGGCGCACTCGACTGGCCACATTACACCTCTCTCACCTTAAAATGAACTGCATTTCCTACTTTATGGTATTTCCACAATGTACGAACGTGCTTCGGTATCCCATCCTCCCCCTCCCCATTTTACCAATCTATTCCTTAATCTGCAAAGGCAGGCAGCGCATCCGAGGGCGTCCCAACGTTTATCATTCTGCACTGAAGTTAGCATGTATGGCGGATGTCTGTGGACGACAGTATCCACTAATCAGTTACCCTTGGGTGGACTGTATGCTCGTCTCACGATGCTGCGATCCCATCCCGGCGATCACAAATACAGGGTTGGGCAAGAAAAATAACAATTTAGTACGACAAAGCCTTTTATTAATTATTTAATAATTTATATTATAATTAAATGTTAAATGGTAAAAACACACGTAATTAGGAATAATTACGTATGTCGTGAGGTTATTTACTTTATTTTTGGCCTTTTTAGGGTGTCGCGATACTAAGAAGGTTGAGAAACGATCGTATAAGATATAAGGTTTGATGTGATAATAATTAGCTACAAACAGGTCGTATCGTTACTTGTGAGGATAAATATTACATGTACAGATACGGGTTCTGTTAAAAATTTATTATTTGTATTTTATGCATTCGTAAATCACTTATGACGTTATTCGACGGACTTTGTTATCTAATTGCAGTATGGGAGATGAGTGCTAAAGATAAAGGAAGTAATTCATTTCAAAAATTAACAATAAATAAACTATCAGCCGTCTATATGTACTGCAACATTGCGTCTCGACAACGAGATATATATACTTTTACTAGCTTTTGCGCGACTTCCTTCTCGTGGTCTACATGAATAGTAATCTGAATTACAACGCCATTACTCGTAAGTAACAAACATACAAACTTCCGTATTTATAATATTAGTGAGATATTTCGTGAAGAGGTCTTCCGTTTTTTATAAAAGCAACCCTCAAAAATTTAACTACTTTTACGATTTACAATTCATTGGATCCATTAAATCAATGAACTAAGCGATGTCGGTTTCCAATTATCTTGTTTTTATTTCCATTGCCTGTCGTTCCGTCACGCGAGTTGATTTATACTAATGACGATTTGATAATTCAACGAAACAATAGAATACTCTTTACCAAAATGAGTTCAAACTTCTATCCACAAGTGAAAATACTTTTTTGGTTGTTATACTTTTACAGGTAGATCGTATATGGTTTATAGGTTAAATGAGAAACTAAGTTTGTCGCCGAGTGTATTTGCAACGTGTGAAATTTGTATTTGATGATTTATCTTGAAAGTAAATCAGTGGCACACGGCAGTGTGGTGTCCGCCGGCTTTAGAATACCACAACCCCCATTTCTTAGGGTGGACGTTGTAGAGGGCGATTATGGAATAACAAAGCGGCTACCACAAGCAACAAATTGGACTCGCTAAGCCACTTGGCCTTGGCCAAGGCCTTTTATGCCTTGGCGTTTTAAGGCGACACATACTTCATGCACGAGACAATTTGCATGGAGAGGCCTATATCCAGCAGTGGATGTTAAAAGAGCCAATTTTGGTTACAGTAGCAGAAACACTCAACAAACGTGTTTTATTTAACATCTACGCTCATATACACAATACTGGATCCTAAGCACGCTAGGCACTAGGCATCCTAGGCAACGTGCTTTGGATCCTAACAATAATAACAACTAACATTCCTTCAACGTACGTTTCAAATCCTACAACACTTATTATTACATATCGTGCTTTGAAGTTGAAGTTGACATGTTACGGATTTGATTGTTTTTTCCACACTAAAAGCTCGGTTTCGCTATTCAATTGCTTCCAATTATTTCTTTTCTTGTGTTCTTTTATAAAAAAAAAATGGTGGACGAGCAGAAAGTCCACTCGATGGTAAGTGGACACTGTCATTCATGGACATTTGCGAATCGTGCCAACATTGACATGTCCCCCGATACACGGCTTATCATTGGAAATTTAATAGTAGATTTTGGAAATGGATTCAGAAAATGGAGAATATAACACAATGAGAGGTTTTCTCTTCCCTTTAAACATCCCTCTCTTTCTTGTAAGAATGGGGGAAGGGATGATGAGGAGAAAGTATAAAAGGTTTCCTCTACCCAATTACATTCTACACTCTAAGATATGAATACAATGGGAATTAATGGAAAGGAGAAAATATAACAAAACAGAAGACGAACTTCCCTTATTCTATTATACTATCCACTCGATGGGGCGAGATGGGTAATAGGTTCTATTAACTCTTACTCTTTCCTGAAACGCGTTAATATTGAATTTATATGTAAGTATTTGCTTAATTGAGATTTCACGGCAATATTTCAATAATTTAACTCATTCTCCCAGTTCGCATATTAATATTCAATTTTCAATATTAATTCGTACCAAACTACGTTAAATTCAAAAGCTAATGAGACGAAGCCGTTATCAGTGCGGCTCGTTACATTTTATGCTTTCTAAACTTAACCCCATTTGAGCAATACCAAAGGATTGTAGCCTTTATGCAAATGTAATTAGGTTGATTCCATTGTCGGTGGACTGTGGTAATCAATTCGGGCTCCATGTGGAAAATCTCCCAACGGTTGCTTTGTTTGGTAAATATTTAACATGACTCGTTGGCGTTAGGACTAGAATGTGTTTTGTGGACCATTGTTTGGTCGAAACTAGCCAAATTCATTCAAGTAGGTATATGTATGTAAATATGTACAGACGTTTAGCTATCATCCGAAAGTTTTAGAAGAGTGTTTAAACAAGATTTGAAGAGATTTACAAGTCCTTTCCAACAATATAATAACATAACGTCGCAGTAAAATATTTTTTTAATTTTTTTTATAGTCGTAATTCTGGAACTACTGAACCGACTTGACTCACATTCGAGCCATTCATTTGTCGTACATGGATATTGACGACAACGGTCAAGAACGAGGAACGTTGGTATGCCTCCGGATGTCTGACTCACTTTTGGATATTCAAGAGTAATTTGGAAAAAGGGTTTGAAAATATCCGAAATATGAAGTATATGGGATAATGAGTATTCCAAAGTATAGGGTTTGATATCAATTAAGCATACCGAGCTAAGAAAGCTAACACAGATATTTGTTAGCTTTCTAAACTCAATATACTTAATTATAAAATTATAATTATAATGCTTAATTATAAAGTTATTTTAAAATGAATATTCAGTTTCACTTACTTTCATTTAGCTAAACTCCGTACTAATTACAGGAAATTATGAGGATGAACCCATCAATGGAATGATTAACCCCTTTTGTTTTCTGCTGTTTTGTATAATTTTACGCGTGAATTAGTTCGTACAGAATACAAAACATAATACAGATATTTTCATTCTATTTCCGCCTTTATGACGATACAAACAAGATTTACTATTAAACATCGATCAACCAAAACACACAGATGAATAATCCCTTGTAACAAAACTGTTTACATGAGTAATACCGGTGGTATAAATAATATGTTACTGTCATGATAAACGAGTACTAATAATTACGTTTTTAAAAGTCCTTGCTTTCTTTATTTACTTAAAATCAATTATGCGAACAGATTTACCACAAAATATTACACGATAAATATTTTATTCGGAGTTTGTTTTGTGTTATTTATTTGTTTTGTTTTTCAATTGTTTCTAAATTTTTTACGTTGACAACACCGTTACATCAAAAGTGTTTTTTCTTTATATGTGGCAATGGTGCAATTAGCACATTCTGCCAGTGTCCAGTTTTCTTCGTTATAAACAATTTCAAAGTCTTAAACGTATCGTGTCCAGTAGTCCCGTCGAAGTAAGTCAGAAGTAGCTCAGTAAAGCGATAGTAGGTTAACTAAGGACAGAAGAGGACTCCTTGGAAGCACACAAAAATCAGTGCCACGCTTTTATTTGATTATCACAAACACCACGCACGAAAAACACTTTGAAGTTTAATAAACTATCACTATTAAACCACGAAACGCCCAATACACAATTTTTACAGTAATCATTAATCAAGCCTAATAAAAAATATGGTAATTATATCATTAATACGTTCTTGGTAATTACCAATTTGCCGCCAAATGGGAGAGTGAGTTGACAATAGATAAATTTGACCGTCTTGCTAATGCCTCGCTTTTAGGGCCGTAAAGCTACATCTATGTGCTGTAGATGATGGATGCTATTAAAATACGCTTAATGAGCTGTATTCCGTGAAAAGGTAGCTAATAATGAGCAAAATCATCTCCTTTGTACGATTAGCTATACAGATTCAGTATCTACGGTAGAACGGTAAACTAATGTCATACGGTAAAGTATGTAAATTGTAAGCGCCAAATGTGAATTACGCACACAGTCAAAAATTTAAATGCATGGCGGTATTCGGAAGTGTAAAGGCTCGCGCACATTACAAACGCGTTACGCCGCAGCGCGTGGTGCTGCCAAATGGTGACAATGCACATTATAAACGCGGCGGGCATTATAGACGCAACTCAACGCAATAATTTAAATAAGTTAGCTGTTGACATTCAAACTCTCGATTTGCGTCCGTTAACTGCCACATTAAGGTGGGCCGTAAGCGCATCCAGAGTGCTGCGCCGTGGCGCGCTGCGGCCCGTCTGAAGTGTGCGATGGTTTATTGTGCTGCGGTGCGACCCACCGTAATATGCGCATCCCTTAAAACTGCATTTTTTCAGAAAAAGCACAATCTCCCTGATTGTGAGAGTCCACAGACATCTGCAATACATGTCAACATCAGTCCAGAATGACAACCGTTGGCACGCCCCCCGAATGCGCTGCCTACCTTTGCAGAAAGAGGTGGGGCTGGTTATGGTTTTAGTGAAAATCGTATATATAGCGAGGCCACCAATAGCTACAGTCCTTGTAGGGGGAGAGTGCACGGTGCATTCCCACAGCTGCTAGGCGTAGCCCTGGTACAAATCCGGGATCGTGCTGACGTTAGTCATTCTGGACTGACGTTTTGGCACGTATCGCGGATGCACTGACTGCATGTTCGTATGCCAACTTTTTTCTATAATAAAAAATGAATAAAATTACATGTCTAAGTGACAATAAACTTAGCTTACTGTTCATATTTCTGTTGTGCTACAAACAGTACTTGTAGTGCTTAGCAGAGTTTAGCTTCATTTCAATGAAAAGCCTTTGTCGGTATAGATTTACTGCTAAACCTAAGAAGGATCTCGAAGCCTTTGAATGGCTTAGAAGTTGCATTCAGCAGGTCGAGTACGACTATGAAGTATATTTTACGTCTTAATTAGATTTTACTATAAACAATGTATGTAGGTAAGTATATGTAAGTATGCGTGTATTACTATACTTATATTATGTACGTTGTATCCTACTATTCACACAGCTATCCAATTCTGTTAAATTTTCAAAGAAAGAAAACATTTATTGGTGGTTGACAGCCATATTGTAACTTTTAATTCCTTTTATTATAGGTAAGTATTAAAAAATAAGGAGTTTTAAAATTCTCCTTAACTAAATTTCGAAATATTTTAGTAGATGCTTAATATATAAAAATAAATTCACTTGGCTGCCTTTGATAATAAATTTTGGATTCAGTTGCATTTGATTCTTAAAGTAGTGGACATAGCTGATTTTGTTAGCCATATCCGCCATGATTACGTCACGAAACTAGTTATTTTTTAATCAGAAGAAAATGATAAAGAATTGAAACTATTTTTAATAGTTTTTGAGTAGGTATTTTATTAGTAGTTAAAGAGGAATATTTAAAAACAAAGCACAAGTTCTTCTATAATAACTATACTATAAATTCTATAATAACTTCTATAAATAACTGGAATACGCCATCGACTTGGTGATGACAGTCTTAGTAATTTAAAATTATTAATTTCAGTTGTAAAAAATAAGTTGTTTTGTTTTAAGTACTTTTTTTTCGGAATGGCTATATTTTTGTGGCCCTAATGGCCTTTCAAGAGTCATCGGACATGTATGGTTTAGGGCGAGCGCAGAAAGCGCTCAGCCAGGAGCGAAGAGTGTGCAGCAGCGAGCCTAAGGGCTCCCCCGCCTGTGGACCGGCGGAAGGAACAGACCTCGGCTTAGGGCGTTACTTTGAAAGGGTGGGTATCTACGGCGGGATCGCGAGTCGATAAAATATTTTTTTTTTTGCTGATCATTAAATACAAGTCGTAATTAAACGTTAATTTATTAAAAACCTATCAGAATTTTTTTTAAATCTGTAAACAACATTTCTATGTATGTGCATATATTAAATGAACATTTCTTCTGATACATATTAAATCAAAATTCTTAAATTCGTCGTTTCTTCCCTTATTTCGCAATAATTATCTTCATCGTCTTCTTGAGAAATTGCCCCACTAGTTATATTTAAATAAAATTGTAATTCCTGCTTTTTCTCCCAATCATTCATTCGTATGGTGTTTTTTCAGTTCCAATCACTACTTTTTATGAGAACCGCCATATTGGAATTCCAAAATAGAGCGACGTGATTGGTCCCTCACGGCATGTAGCTGTGTTTGATTTTGAACGACTATACTTAAACGTCTTTGATTCGGGCGAATGCGAATTACGAATTAGAATTTACGAATAGGATTTAGCTGTATTAGTTTGTTTCTTATTTGAGGAATGAGTTTAAATCAATATGAACTAGATGGCACTACATGTATTTAAATTAAAACTACATCCGTTTTCTGTTTGATCTGATGTTTAACTTAACTTTAACTTGTAGACTTGTCCACCTTTTGTACACATACTTGTCACATAAGAAAAAATAATAACGCTTAATATTCGGTTAAAATCATATTAATGTTAAAATAAGTTTTCGATGAGTAGGTCAATAGTAACGAACAGACGCGTTCGCATACTACGGATTTGTTTAATGAAGAAAAATGCAATCCTTCGGGATAAATATGCTTCTAGATATTGTCACGGCAGTAATTACTCTCTGCGATATTTTCTTGACACAATGAATAGTTACCTCATTAATCACTTGCAATCTTTTCTCCTTTTCTTTATTAAGGCAAATGATGTATCAAAGACTAATTAATGTCAAAGACTCGGGGCCTTACTAACCACCTTCTGATAAAGAAAGCATCAGGAGGTGGTGAAAAAGGTGGTTAGGGTGGTGGAAAGCAAGGTCCTCGTGAATATATAAAATAATAACACATACCAAGCATATAGGTATATAATTCAATATACATATCTACATAAAATATATTTCTATCAGCTTACAACATCCCACTGCAGGGCACAGGCCTCCCCTAGTAAATCACTCCATAATTTACCGCGCGGACCCAGTCCGGATTGGTGGATCACATATCTACTCCGGTTTTTTTTTAAATTTCTGGAGCAAGCGGATTTCCTCATGATGTTTCCCTCACCGCCCAGCTAGTGTAAATTTTGAAAAAACAAAATACATACATAAATAAATCACAAAGTACAAACATATTACATGCCGATGACAAGAAAGAGACTTGTACAAAGAGAACTGAATAGAAAAATTAAAGAATAATTAACTTTTTGTGAATTTATTTTTTCTTTATTATATCAATAATTTGAAAACCAGATAGCACATATGTATATAGATAGCACCTAATTTTACTATATACTTAGTCGAATAACAATGCCACATAAAGGTTTCCACACTTATACAGCTCAACAAATTACATTATTTGTTCAGACTATGTTTTCAGACATCTCACAATTTAAATAAGAAAGAAAGAAAAAGTTGTTTTTTCAGCCGCAATTAAAACACAACACAATTTTAATTTTACATTTGTATAGGTAATATATAAATATTTGTATTGCTGCCTGTATAGTGTCGTTATTGCGTAAAAATGGATGTCAAGCTCAATTCTAACTGTGAGCTCGCGTGGATCCACAACACTGATTTTCAGCTGAAATGTTCAACTGTAGTTACCATACCAGTAGTTCCAAAAGGGTAGCATAGTTACTTAGTCAAACATACGTATGTAAATATAACTATAAATGTAACTCCATTATTCAAATGAACACAATTCAATACAGGAAAATATTTCTAGAAAATAAAAACGAACAACAGGACTTCATTTCTTATTCCAGGTTCCATCGTATTCTAATTCAATTATGAAAAATCTTCTGTAATATTTTCAACTACTAGCAATTTCTTCAGAGCTGCGAATCACGTTTCTTTTGTTTTACTTGTTTTGTATTTAAATATAACCTTTTTTTATTTAAATCAATAGACTTCAACGGTCTTAACCACAAAATTGGGATTTCTACTTTTAATTCAGTGGTAATTGATAATTCGTACAGAGGATTATGAATTTTGTTGTATGATATCGGCTGGCTTTAGAATAACTACCCCATCTCTTCCCATGGGTTTCTTAAATGGTAACTAAGGGATAGCGGCTACCGAAAGCTCTGGGGAAGTATGTACATACACCACCTCCAAAATAATGGACTCGCCAACCCGCTTGATCAGAGTGACGTTTTAAGGCCATGCACATGACATCGTATGTTCAGTATGCAGATATGTTCAGCAGTGAACGATAAACGAACTGGTTATTGTGTCTTTCCACTGCTGGATATGCCTGTCCCAAGGTTCGCCACTACACACGATATTCTGTTCTTCTCATCCAGTTACTTACCGACATCTTTCTTCAAATCGTCTGTCCACCAGTCTGGAGGGCGTACCATACTACGTTTCCCGGTACGTCATCCCATATGGTAGCGTAATGGAAAGACCTCTTGAGACAATTCGTTTCACAGCCAACGAGTTCCCCGTTTTTGAACAGCACAGTACGCGACACCTCCATATCTAGAAAATACGAATTCACTACACTTCTTTCACATGAAGTGTGGTTGTAGAAACCCGAGGTGGGAATTGTGTCGAACAATATGTTCAAAGCATTCCCCATTGTACAGGCGATGTAACACGCAGATGCTGAGGAGTTTAAGACCGCATGTGAGCTTGAGATCGTCGACAACTCGAACAGCGCGTCGTTAGTTAGAGTCAAAAGGGTGCAATTGATACTGTAAAAAATGCGGCAGACGAGCATGAAGTTTACCTGATCGTAAGTGGATACAGTCATCCATAGACATAAGCGATACATGCCAACATCAGTCCAGAATAACAAATGCTAGCATGCCCCTGGATGCGCTTTAGGGGATTAAGAAATGACTTGGGAAAATAAAGCATATTGAAATTTACCGACATAGCTTAAAGAATCATCAAGTTGTGACAGTGGGTAGACCATGTCTGTCACAGAATCAATACCTGATGTGCTAATGTCAGTGTACCCACATTAATTGGTTTGGAGGCCATAGTTGTAAATGTTGATACAATATGAATAACATCAGGGATTAGCATAAAGACAATTAAGCCGATATAAATCGTTACTTCTGTTACAGTTAATCCTTGACTAATTACTTACTTGGCTAATGTGGTAATAAAACGATATGTAGTAGCATTTAGTTCCTAAGAGGCTTACAGTGGTGACTTATCGTATGAACACTAATCTAGAGTTCATGCGAGTATTGAACCTAAGATTGAACTAGTAAAGCGGGTATAATACAATAGAAAGATATACCTACCCACTATTAGATCTTCTTGTCTAGAAAAAAGGTGGCAGACTAGCATACAGTCCACCAGATGATAAGTGGACACTGTCGACCATGTACATCCGTAATACATGCCAACATCAGTCAATGCGACAAATGTTGGCATGTCCCCAGATGCGCTGTCTATCTTTGGAGATATAAGAATTGATTTTGAGAATAGGTTGGGAAGGAATAGGCTAGGATGGGATGGAGATGGGATGGGATTGGAGAATAGGATAGGATAAAGAGGAAGATACAGTACATTTCAAGGTAGTTCTCTATGAGAGAGAAGCAACGTGGTCAGTCGAGGATTAGACTTCAGTCTTAATTAGACAAGAAAAGCCTTTTTAAAAATGTTTGTATATTTAATTGTTTCGCCGTAATGTCAAACCGAACTGTCGCCACGGTTAGAATTATCTTTTTGCGTATTAAACATTATACGTATTGAACAGTATACGTATTGAACATTATGCGTATTGAACATTTTGCGTATTGAAAATTATGCGTATTGAACATTATACGTATTATAGTGGAGTGTAGGCTTTCTCGGCCGGTGGCCATATTAATTTAATCTTCCGGGCTACTTGGCCGAAGTCTTCTGGAATCTCTTTTCTTTCTTCCAAACGTTTCGAGAAGCCGCTCGAGAAGCCGAAGAGATAACATCTTTCCGAAAGTGAACGCAGCCACCACTGAAGATGTTAACCGCAGTTGTTGACGAAACGTTTGGAAGAAAGAGAAGAGATTCCAGAAGACCTTGGCCAAGTAGCCCGGAAGATTCAATTAATATTATGCGTATTGAACATTTTGCGTATTGAACATTACGCGTATTACATTTTGCGTACCTATTAAACATTATGCGTGGCGACGACACCAGTTTGTAGGGTGCACTCATCGGTAGCGCACGCGCTCCAGTAACAACTATCTGTTTTCTATCTTTACATTTATTTGTGATTTATATTGTACAGTGATTGTAATTAAAGACACTTCCATCTAACTTGCTTTTCGGCTTCAGTAGTAATATACTGAATTTTGAATACCAATTAAATTTTAATAAATTTTGATTGACCTTCAATAAATGTTTATTGTCTCTAGGAATAACGCCACATTCAATGTCCCACAGTAGGTTTTTCTGTGTCGTGGGTTCTGACATACCTACAAACACAGACACACAGACATATACAGACCGGAAGAAACATTTGTCTTTAAACTATTTTTTGTACCACTGGAAATTGAACCCAGGGGGGACTCTGCAGAGTAAGTACAAATTGGGCTAATCGGTCATCTTTGGAATGTATGATTGTATGTGATTTAGTTGGAAGATATTTTTTTGATACACTGTGTCGATTGTAGGCTATGTCCTTATAGGTTGTTCCATAGACTGGAGCGAAGTATTACGTTGTACTGAATCATTTGTACAAATCCTAGAAATAGATTATTAATAATCGATAGTTGAAACTATCAAATGGACCTTATTGAATAAAGAAATTGCTTATAATTCGCAAAGAAAGTTATTTAATTACCATCCTCCTAATGGAACCTTCTAAATTTCCTTAACAATAAATTCTATTTCAAAAATCAGCCTGGCCTAAAAATAAACGAGTTTTTCCATTACTATTTCACAAAGGAAATTCTAATAATATGTAAATAACTTCCTTCCGGGTTAGACTCAACATCAGTTGGCATTATGGTAATGACACAACGAGTCGTCGCTTCCAAAACCGCGTTTAATCAGGTTATAAGGCTATGAGAACGTTACAAATTATAGCAGTTCCAGCGCTTACATAAACAA
This sequence comes from Sesia bembeciformis, assembly GCA_943735995.1. Lineage (NCBI taxonomy): Eukaryota > Metazoa > Arthropoda > Insecta > Lepidoptera > Sesiidae > Sesia > Sesia bembeciformis. The sequence goes on along the minus strand of OX031029.1, from coordinate 4,300,512 downwards.
ACAAATTTATTCCTTACTTTTTCCTCTAAAATACCCTATTTCTATACTGAAAGAAGGTCGCAGAGAAGTAAACTGTCATAATAATAAGCATGCAAAAATTGACGATCAAAAGTGACAAAGGTTACTAAACCATATTAATGGTGAGTGGACGCCCATAGACATCCGCGATTCATCCTAAAATTATTGACGTATGGACAACAAATAATTTATGTCGCCTACTATTAAAGATTTAGGACATAAATTTAAAACACATTTAAATTAATGGAAACATTTAATTCATTGGAAACAAATAACATAATTTTCAAACTAGGTACTGCTGACTTTAGTATTTGATAAAATACTCTTGCTACTGGCATCAAAGCAAATACCTAGGTTTTTAAAAAAATCAGATCACTATTTAGGGAATCGAAATTACAATCACGCCAACTTTATCGACATAAGTATTCAGAACAATTTTTATATTATTTTCAAAATGACCGCTCGAGAAAGTAAAGTGTAAATTAATATTGCAAGTACACTCAAGTTCTGAGAATCGCCCAGAATAATTAATTTCAACATCAAGTTACATTTTTAATGTATTTCTATTAGCTAGATATTTATTTACTTATAACTTTTTTATTGATTGTACAGAATGTGTTATTTCGTGATGGAAAATAATATATTTCATTTTACAACAGACTCTAATTTTACACGACCAATACAGTTACAAATTTGGTCTTTTTAGCAAGGTAGGCCAGCAAGCTGGCGGCATTGCTTCGCTGGATCGCGTTGCGCAAGATCCTTTTTTATAGAAATAAGTCGGTAACCGAGTCCACCTGGTGATATGTGGATACTGTCGCCCATGGACAACCGCGATGCATGCCAACATCAGTCCATAATGGCAAAAGTTGACACGCACCCCGATGCGCTGCCTGTCTTTTGAGAATAAGAAATAAATTTGAAGGAAGGGTTGGAGAGAAAATGGAGAGAGATATAATAGGATGGGAGGAGAATCAGCTCTGGCATATATTACTCACTACTGAAACATCTACGTACATTTGAGGAAATAGGATAAAGTGGGTAATGACTGCATTACCCACCGACATTTAAATTTACTGACGCTGACATTCTTAAAATGTACCGACATTTTACGGTAGTGTTCTGTGAGAGGAGTAACGATCGAAAATAATTATATTCGTAAACAATCTCAATAACTGCAATGAAGAGTGGTAGCTATCAATGTGTGTGGGCAGTCCGCGAGTCACTGCAAGCGGCTATAATTGAAAATCAGCGCTGAGTTTTTGCTGCAGTATATACCTACTAAGTTGTTAGTAGCCCGTTTATCCTAGGGGCAATACACATCTTTGTGTGAAATAGGTTATATAGTCTATGTTATGTTTACAGTGCCGTCAACCAGGCGTTTTGTAATGTCCAGAAAAAATGCGCCCTAGGATACGAACTTTCAAAACGTATTCTCGTATGCAATTCTGGAGGTTCATGGTTTGAAGTGTATGCTGTATGATGTATCTTCAGAAGGTACTATGAATAACTTCCATTGTTCTCCATACTGTTTTATTAAATGATCACAAGGATTAATTGAAAGTATCCATTTATAGGAGACGACTGGCGAGCACGGTGACAACGTCAAACACTGTGCGCGTTCTGCGTGCACTGTGTCGACACTGTGTCCCTACACAGTAACAATGTATTCGATACCAATATCTGATTACATAATATCAACTACACGTACTTTAAAAATGTTTAAATTTTCATTAAGTATCTCTATTTAATGTGAAATTTTGTAATCAAGTAACCCTTTTCAAACAACGCGGATCGACTTGGAACTTCTTACATAGGTATTGTGTGCTTACATAGTTTGTACTCTTGTACTGAAGACGAAGTTGTAGAATAGAAACTTATCTCTGTTATTTTGTAAGTGTAAAAAAAAATCTATTTCAAACTATCATCTGGATCTGTGTTTTACTGTGTATTTTGAACACAAACGATTGGGTAATCCACCTGATGGCCTAACATCAGGTGGATAGAATGTCAGCTAGTCTGCCTAATGACCCGGCATCAGACCTCAGACCTACATGACCCTACAGATTGCTTGACATGTTTACGATGCGTGCCAATATGACAGATCCATCTATGGTGGATTGGGGAATTAGAATCTGAAAAATGAATTTGAACGAATGTAGTTACCATAAGCGAATCCAATACCATCCCATAACGCTTTCCTCATTTAATATTGGGCGATATTGTATTTGTTTGTCTAGTTTATAGTTTTAACCTAAATATGCTTTATAGCCCCTAGTATTCTCGAATTTCACGGCCCGTACAACTGAGTTTCAACTTAAGTACGGATTTTTAGGTTATCACTAACTCAGCTGTGAAGAAAAATATCGTGACAAATTCTATATACTCGAGAATTAAAAAATCTAACCTACTATCACGTGGGACTGCTGGCTCGTCCGCCTACTTCCCTATAAAAAAAAATTCACCACGTTTCTCTATTGCTTGATTTTTGTAAAGCAAAGTCTGCTTCATAAAATAACACTAAATTGAAATAGTAAGTAGACTAACATTATTTTTTTTGTAGCCTATTTACCCAAGAACGAAGTATAATTCAAGAATAAGGCAGAAGAATCAATACGAACGGGCCGAACAGCCTTAGCTCCGACCGTCGGACCTACGTGACTCGCTTCAGAAAGTATTTCAGTAAATAATTATTATTATATCCCAACTTTTGTAGGGCAGAGTGGGCTTCTAATAATTGTCTTGAGTTCCCGAGAAAATGGCTCTTCTTGAGACATACGCAATTTATTATCCATTTTCAAGAATTTAGCGCTTTTGCGTGCTGGCAGTTCTTTCGTAGTCTAAATTTATTGTTGGACCTTGAAAATGTAAATTTATCGCCCGAGAGCGCTTAAAAGCAAATCTTGCTTTTTATAGAATGAAGGTGTACAGACAGTTTAACTTGTAGTAAGTGGATACTGTCTCCAATGGACATTCAGGATATATGCCAACATCAGTCAATAATGACAATGTTTGGGATGCTCCTAGTTGCGTCACCTATCTTTGGACCATTAGTACTGGATTAAGAAAAAGCTTAGGATGGATGTTGAATAACGCGATGAGGAATTGAGATGTATACATATTTCTTACGGTTACTAGAGTTATAAATAAAATTTATCAATGCAAAATTGTATAATATTCACAAATAGGAATCCCTTGATTCATGGTCATCATGTCCCAGTCAAATTTTAAGGGTTTCCTTACCCACCTACAGCTCAAACATAGAACGTTGTCTGGCAGAGATCGCTAATAGCGATAAGACCGCCTTTTATGCATTTCATATGTTACAATGCCAGTTACTGTCTTGTTTTGCTTTGGTGTACAATAAGGAGTTTTATCTGTCTGTCTATATATTGTATCTAAAATATATATACCTACCTCTTTATCTATTAACTACAGAAAGACGCATTAGAACAAGTGCATTCATTTAGAAATTATAAAGCATTACAACTCAAAAATTGGACCAAAATCGCCGTCAGGCGAGTAAAAGCCACAACATCGTGAACACGCCACGAAGTATGATCAAACGTTTAAAGAAAATGGTATCAAAATTAATCCAGCCGTTTCAGACAAAAGTGGTTACATAGTGTAACAGGAAAATTCTCTTATTCCAGAGGCATATAACATTTCCGTCCCATTCGTGTGTAAAAAGCTCATTAATGAAATAAGTAACGCAACTAAATGAAACCTTTTACTGCACACAAATTAAACTGTCAATCTATTTGCTCCGGCAGATGGATCGTTTCCTGGCTAGTTAATACAATCGACTAGTATAAGCTGAGCCCTGTCATTTCACGGTATTTCGTTGCAGTGCTAATGTTGTAATGTAGTACAGTAACTGTAGTACAGTAACTGTAGTACAGTATTGGCCAACTAACTGCCGATCACGCACACAGATGTAAAAATGGACACAATCTGAGATATACAGTTTGTCAGGAGATCCATTACCAATATTAAGGGTTATACACTTATTTTTATCGACAAATACACATTCCCACCAACTCCTACCCTCCACCTCTTTGAATGGCCGCCATCTTATTTTTTAATAAAATACACAAAGATGATTGAACTAACAAAACCTCTGACAAGTAAATAACTAGGGGGAAAAATAGAAGATATCGGCTGATGCAATGTGAGCAGAACAGAGATAAAAGATTTTTTTTATTTCCAAATTTAATATTAATGTCTGGAATGTGCAGATGCTGTGCAGCATCATAACGAAGTCATTTTCAGATGTGGCCAAGATGTTGTATATCTTAGCCAAATAATCTTAGTGATGTTATCACGGAGCTGACATGTCCGAATATGGATAAAAGTACCTACCGAAAAAACATAATTAGAAAATAAGAAAGTAAATCTGATTAGCGAAGAAAGTCAATCTATTGATACTTACAACAATTAAATAAAATTATTTCACAACAAAGGCGTTGGTTTCAACATTTACACCTCCGTACGCTATCCATAGCGGTGGTAAATTCGAACATGATTGAGTCAAAAAAAGGTCTTATAAATGATAACTGTATTTATAACATCTGTTTGACGTATTTTTATTAGACACCGTAATGAAACATTCTTAGAAATAAAATATTTGCTAAAAAAAGAAATAATACTTATTACTTTTAAATATAAAAACGTTGCCTGCCCCTTTTTACATTTTAATTTAAGTAAAACAGTCTTTATCATTATTTTTATTTGTTACTTGTCTTCATAAAAAGAAATTCCTGAAAAATACAAAACCATTTTAAGGAAACAATTAAAAGTTACAAACATGTAAGGTTTTGTTGTCCTGTCTAAAACGTTCGTAACGCTCATTACTCATACGTGGCGCTAGAATTGTACAAATCGTAAAAACATAAAATAAATCATGAAACAAAACATAGTATGTACCAGTCGTAATGGTAGATTACGATATTTATGGACCGACAGCATACAAAGTCTTCTGCTCTTCTCATAAAGCGGACTTTTTGGCGGGAACTCGAGGTGAAATTGAGTTTTTATTTGATTATTATAAAAATTTGGTACGGTTATCATAAAAATTTGAAAAAAGATCCAGTGCCGATCTTTTTTTCTTCGTATATGGCAATGGTGCAATTAGAACATTCTGCCAGTGTCAAGTTTTCTTCGTAATAAACAATTTCAAAGTCTAAAATGTATCCTGTCAATGTCCATTCCCGTCGAAGTAAGTTAGGGAGTCGCTCAGTAAAGCGATAGTAGGTTTACTGAGGACAGAAGAGGACTCCTTGGAAGCACACGACGAACGCAGTCGTTTGATTATCACAAACACCACGCACGAAAAACACTTTGAAATTTAATAAACTATCAGTAATAAAACACATAAAGCCAATTTAGACAATAATCAAACATTAACTCAACTTCACTTCTCGTGTTCCCGCCAAGAGTCCAGCGCTGCACTTACCATACTGTTCACATGTCTACTATGAACGAGGGGGTGAATCAGTTCTGGTCGGTCGGTATAGACATGGCACGTCAGTTTTGGCGGATCGCAGTCGGAAGTCCGAGGTCACGTGACGCTCGCGGCCTGTATCCGGTAACAAGTTGGGGGAGCTATTGAAGGTTTGAATATCACCATAAACGTACATCGTACATATATATGATCGTACATACATTCTGAACGATAGGTTATATATCTTCACTTCACCATTTTAGTGGTAATAATTATTCTATTAGATCAAAATCAGGAAATCTCCATCTCGGGATAGTTTTAAGAGGAGATTGAAAGATCACCTCCCGCAAATAGACACCACTTAGTTACTTTCTTTGTATTTGATCATCTGTATCTATGTAGATATGTATGTGTTTATATATGTATGTGTATGTATGTATATATATGAATGTATGTATGTATATTTTGAGTGTTTATTATGATATGTTATGTTTTTATATATAATTCATTCCAAATTTTAATTAATTTAAGTATTGTTGTTCTATCATACCAATACCGTCACTATATAGCCACAAGGTTGGCTGGAAGAAAATACTTTTTAGCATTAAGTTCGCCTATTGTTAAAACAATAAATTGTAAATAATTAAATAATAAATTATTATTATTATTTATTATACAGATGAATTGAGCTCAGTTTAATTTCAACTGCACTTGCTTTAATTTATCTCTTTTTAACCAACGGTCGACTGGTATAGTATGAGTTGGGGCGTTAAGTTCGCCTCTGTGAATAAATAAAATGTTAGTACATTTTTTTACCTACATAACGTCAATCTTGAAATCTTCCACGTATTTATTGTCTCAAATTATTTGTATCAAAAAGGTCACATATTTTTACTGTCTTATTACATACATACCCGTATCATACCAGCGTGTCACTACACTACTGAATATAGTACTCGTATATATACTATGTTATGTCTCCCGAGGCTCAGCACCATACATGATCATCGGCACTCCTCATCCAGCCACTACTGAAACTAATAATGTTTCTGATAGTCTTCTATAAAATAATTCACATTTAGAAACGTATACAGGAGAGTTTCTCAAACGCGTGCAGGAGAGTAAATCGGTCAAAAGTTAGTACATGCTACTGTTGTCATCGAGTTTTTAGCACTACGTGAATAGTTGCAGGCGAGAATCTTCTATTTTTTATTATACACTAGCGACCCGCCCTCACTTCGCTTCGGTTTATTAAATTTAAAACAATCGGAATAAACTGTTACAATTTTATTATATGTATATAGATATACTGGAGGCTGCTTTTTAATGACACAACTCCTCTCGGTTATTCTAAGTCCGACTGAAAGAGATTCCTTCAAGGAATAAACTCCGACTTTGTACTTACGGTTGTATTTTGTTTTATAATAAACTAGCGACCCGCCCTCGCTTCGCTTCGGTTAATAAGATTTTTTTTTCAAAATTTCAAAGTAAAATATAGCGATCCCTAATTTTTTCTAGTAATAGCCTATGTTACTCATGGATAATGTAGCATTCTAATGGTGAAAGAATCTTTGAAATCAGTCCCGTAGTTTTTGAGTTTATTCGTTACAAACGTACAAAAATACAAATCTTTCCTCTTTATAATATTAGTATGATAACGCCACACTCAGTGGCCCACACTAGGATGCCCTTTGTCTTGGATGCCTAGGATGCCCTCAGAGACACAGCCATAGAAAAATATACACCTTTGGTTTTAAACAAATGAATGTCCGACCGGGAATCGAACCCGGGGTACCCTGCCTGCTGTGCAAAAGCGCTCACCAACAGAGCTAATCTGTCGTCAAAGTATTGTATTGTCTTATTGTAACATTAACTATAAGTATCTACAATAAAGAGCAACAACATCAACGACAACACTCATGCAACGCAATATTCACTTTGAACAGATAGCTCTGTAAGACGATATGGTTAGAAACTCAGTCTTTTGTGTAATTCTCTTTTCGCCGTTCGCCCTCCCCACAGAAACGTATAGGGTTTTATGTTTTATCAACGCTGACGTAAGCACTGTTTGCCTTCCACTCCCTGGGGCATATGGCGACATATTTATAACTATAGCAAAGCTATCTACGGATAAAATCTATATTGTACACAAACTCATCCCTGTTGCTCGGAAACATTGACTACAGGGATTTGCTGCCAACGCTGTATACGAATACCTTATCCTTCTAGTTGTTGTTCTGTAATAAATTAATAAATTAAGAATAGAAATCCGGAAATCCTCATTCGTGGCCTACTTCGTGAATTGTCTTGTAACGTTACATATGTCTTCAAAATTCAAATTTCTTAATAATTATGGTTTCATCGATTATTCTGCCAACGTCAAGGTTAAATGAAACAATAAAAAAGGAAGAAAATAAAAGTCGCGAAAATTATGCTGGCATACTATTATTACGCTAAAACATTTAAAAGGAATGAAAGAGGTAGTCCCTAACCGCGACATTTCAATAAGCTGATGCACACAAAATCCGCCTTAAGCCTAAACACGGACGAAGGGTTGGTACTCGTATATTTAAATTACGAGTATATGTAGCGAGAACATAATACTTGAATACATTAAAAATGCAAGAAATTTTTAAATTGTGAGAAAAAGTATATAATGGTAAAACCAAAACTGTGATTTTATTTATTCATGTAATAGAGTGGTAAGAAAGCCGTGTATATACATTTTTTTTAAAAAAGTCGTTGCTTTGGAAATTACTAATGGTACAAAGCTCAAAACGATAATTTTTAAAATTTTTGTCTGTCGGTCTGAACGGGCATCACGCAAAAACCACTAGAAGGGTTTTAATGAAACTTAGTATAGTTACAACTTGGAAGCCGGGTTAACATTTAAAGTACTTTTTATTCCCACGGGAATCGAGCTAACCACACATACTCTTAACGTCTGCACACACGAAGTAGCGGGCTCTGCTAGATAATGAATATTTTATTGCAGAAGTATTTTGAAAATATCATAACCTAAATTCACAAAAAGTTTTGATATTAAATTTTACCAACAAACTGCCGAGGCGTTCCTAAATAAAAACTCGAACGTAATACGATCTTCCAGAAATAGGAATATAAACTTTTTTCTCTACGATATTCAAACCTAAGATTATTCCGTGATGTTTCACATAAAATTACTAAAAACGGAGGGTCAAAGGGTGCCCCGAGGATTGTTATTGTTGAAGATATGCAATATCACAAGTGGAGCCTGGAGACAGGGGACACTGAGAAAAATATTGGGGTACACTCATGGAATGACTATGAATTACCATTGGATGCTGACCCCTAGTTACTCATTACATAACTCCTCCTTTCTTTCCTTTTGTAACAATTCGTTATCATCCAAAAGGTTCAATTTATGCTGGATTATTTTAAAGCAATTTCTCTGATTCGTTCAAATGTGTTTCCCTTTTATTTAGTAATGTTAAAGCGTAAAAAATGATCTCCTCGGCTTTTATGAACTCCTGCCCATCATTCTTGGTGTTATTTAAACCATAAAGTTTCCCCTCCTTTCATTTTACTTCCCCCTGCAGTCGAAAGATTGACGAGATTTGGTATGTTCGCATTTAAATGGGTGAATATTTTTCTTTTCGACGACAGTTATTGCTTTATATATTCCAAATACAATAAAATGTTTAATTTGTTTTTTAAATTAAGGCATAAATATTAGTTTGGAGAAGATATTTACGTTTTGAATTTTGTGTTAAAATTTTTGATAGTTATTTATTTTTTAGTGTATTTTAGCTTTAAATTTAATGCGTAACTAGCAGTGCACGCGCTTTCGTTCGCGTAGACTTCAGAATAAGTGTGGTTATTTTATGAATCCCGCGGGATCTGTATTAACAGATCTGGATACAAGAGGACTCTAATTAGTCCGGCACATAATCTGTAAGCTTCATTACAATCTAATCCAGTGGAATTTGCGTGATGGACATCTGAACGCGTTTTGTTTGCCTGTATGAACAGACAAATAAAAGTTCTAAAAAAGGTTTTTTTTTTTCAGTTCTGTATTACTTTTACGGTGCGATACCTTTTTCAAAAAAAATTTCATAAGAAACGGCTCTGTTATGATTTTGTTATATATACATATACGATATGTTAATTAAAATCTATCCCAACAAAAATATTTATGTAAAAATGTCGCCAATCCTCGAGACTGTTTGGCCGAAGAAAGTGGTATATTATACGATATTAGTTAACATATTTGGTAAAGAAAAATATCCATATTTCCAGATAGATCACTCGCAACTAGAACACTGTGCTACAAATGGTGACACAGATAATTCAACTAATGACACCTCACGAACTTAAAAGGGGTCGAAACTTGTGGTAATCAATGGAGTTGTAATCCCCGTTGTTCCGGAGTGGTCGATAGAAAGTTGTAATCCACTGGATATAGTATGAACAGTACGTGAGGGTTGATTGGCTTAGAGAAAGGATCTTCCGTGCAATTTGGTTAATCGCTACTCGGTAATCAAACCCGGTGGTTCAATCAGTCGCTTACGTGGGTCGAGCGCTCTGCCGATACCTTGTCAGATCTGTATTAAGTACTCTAGATAATTATATAACATTTGCAGTTCATGATGAAATAAAGATACTTTTGAAATTCAAAAATGTCTTCTGAACTGATTTATCTCTATACAAAACCGATTTAAGGGCTATCAATGAATCAAAGTACTAAAGTCATTGACATAGCTCATGGAATCAGCATGATGGGCTGATTCCAATGGGCTGATGGCAATGGGTTGGTCATATTTGCCGCAGGACCGACAACTGATGGGGTAGACGAGTCCTCGAATGGAGGCCACGTACCGCCAACAGGAGTGTGGGCTGCCTACCCGCCAGGTGAATCCGCGTCTTGAAGAAGTTCGCCAGTGGTGGTTGGATGAGAGGCCTATGTCCAACAGCGAAGGGGCACAGGCTGATGATATGGTATAATACAATGAGAGTTATGAGAGAATAACGAAAATATTTACAAGTCTACTATTTTTTCGTCAGCAATTTCATCTGTTCCTTGATATTTGTTCTCTTGGGAGTCGAATTTCAAAGGTCCTTTCTTAGTAGAACTTCTACGTGGACAGAATATTTTTTCGGAACATATTGTTTTGATATTTTAGTACCTACTTAAGTAAGGGAAAATACATTTATATGAGTTTACGTGTAACTCATACGTACTTAGAGAATAAACTACTAAATGTTCAGATGATTACAAACAACATTGCGCTTCCCAAATATATTTTTTAATGATGTAGGATACACGGCTCACGTGATGGTAAGTGGCTACCGTCCCTCATGGACACCACAACTTTAGGTTCGTAGTATATAGGTCTAGATGACCTTACTGTACGCAGCGACTCTTTGTAAAGAAAGTGCGGATGAACCGTACGACAATGATCGCCGATCGCCGGCGATCATAAGATCTTTACCAATTCTAATAACGCGTTGCAGGATGAAGTGAACTAATTCCAATTGATAACTAAATTGAATTTAACCTTTATATCCTTTGCTACAATTAAAAAACAGGTTTGTTTTGCAACTTTGTTTTCATTGCTTTTATTATTTGAAATAATAATAATATTAAAATAAAATAAATAACGCCACACTCAATGGTCCACACTAGGATTCCCTGTGTCGTGGATCCAGAGACACATACAAAGGCAAACACAAACATACACCCAGACCCGAACATACATTTTTTTTTAAAACAAATGTATGTCCGACCGGGAATCGAAACCGGGACCTTTTGCACAGCAAGCAGTCATTACCAACGGCGCCAATCGGTTGATCAATATTATAAATAAATTAACTATTACAAAGAAATAAAAAAAATCCGTGATAGCTTTAGGTATTTACAAAGACAAGAAGAGACGTAGGCCTCCCCTGACATACGCCAAAATTATTTTTATGAAAAGGTAAAAATCCTTAATAATAATTAGTGACAACGATTTGCGTAACTGGAATTGTAATTACCACAATAATGGAATAAAAGTTCGCTTTAAAGTAATTGTTGTTTAACCGTCCTCGTGACAGTAACAATTTCACGCCGTTTTAATTATGTACCCTCATTTTTGTTCCAGGATATCAGAACTTTTGTCTGTTGGTTTTATGATTTCAACTTTGTTTCCGACAACTCTGTTCTTTTGAAAGCGTTACAGACTTTAAGAAATATTCAACGTAACTGGTAGTATTTTTCTCGAGTACCCTCCATTTGGACCCGAAGCGGACTGTTCAAAGATGATAAATTTTATATAGAGGGTGAAACAAACGAATGGACCCGTTTCATTCGCTCTGTATAATTGTAGAAAATAAATCATAATTTATTTTAGTCAATAATGTATTTAGCCAACCAAAATTCTTTTATGCGTTACATTTAAATTTTGCATGTCATTTTTATGACGGACATGTAGAACTTCTATAATTTTCTCCCTATCTTATTTTTATCATGTTATAGCAAATAAATTATGAATTAAAAAAAAATTAAAAAGTTAGAAACATCAATATACTGAATTGTACATTTTGCTAACATACAACAAATCAATGTTAACAAATCATAAAATATAATTATTAGCCACAGGACCAATATCTGATATAATATAACCTGTATCTGAGGGGGAGAGTGCACGCTGCAATCCAACAACTGCTGGGCGCGCTCGACTGGCCACGTTACCTCTCTCTCACAGAAGACTACCTTGAAATGTACTGCATTTCCCACTTTATATTATTTCCCTAATGTACGTACGTGTCTTGGTAGTGAGTGAGATATGCCAGAGCCCATTCCCACCCTATCTCTGCCCGCGTCCCCAACCCTTTCTCCAAATCCATTCTTTCATCAACAAAGGTAGGCAGCGCATCCGGGGGCGTGCCAAAGTTTGTCATTTTGGACTAATGTTGGCATGTATCACGGATATCTATGGGCGACAGTATCCACTTACCATCAGATGGACTGTATGCTCTTTGCCACCTTCTTTCTATAAAAAAAAAGATAACACTATCTACTAAGACTATACTATCTACTAAAAATGCTTAGGTAATTAATAATTCCAAACGAGCTCACTGGGTTAACCGTCTAGGATTCCAATGTTTGGATCCAACATCATACGTGTCGCGTGTCTTATATCACTCTGCTAAAACCGTTTGTTTTTGTATTCGTCAGCTTGGGGAAATGCGCAATAGTATCGCATAACATACGTAATTTATTTACGATGAGAAAACGGATTTTGTTTGTATTTACGAAAATGTCTAATCAAAGGGTTTATAATTACGTATTGAATTTATTATTACGTATTACGTATTGACATGGCTCTTGAGATCATTAGTAAACATTTTGAATCTATCTAATTGTATCTATACTTTGCGGAATGTTTATTTGTAATTTGATATTTTCTTTTTTGGTTCTATTATTATCGTACCATACCATATAAGCCTGTGTCTGTTTAGTGCTAGATATCCACTACCAGAGAATTTGTTCAAGTGGACTGACCTCACTGTACCGGAAGGGGTCTGGGCGTCCTTTTTTTCGGTATGGTTAAATTCTTGTGGCTATAATGGCCATTCAAGAGTTTAGGGCGAGCGCAGAAGGCGCTCAGCCAGGAGAAAAAAGTGTGCAGCAACGAGCCTAAGGGCTCCCCCCGCCGGTAAACCGGCGGAAAGCTGTGCGTGGACTTTATTTAAGAACTCATCTGTTTCATTACCTATCGGGACTCTATCAGTTGTCGGTGCTGTACAACATGAACTTGTCACTCCAAATGCTAATTTTATGATCTATGACAATGAAATTCGTTCTACGGTGAATTTCTCGTTTGAGATCTTATCCCTCTAAGGAACTCCGAGTATCTGACGATGATACGTAATGTACAGGTCTATGCAGAGACAGACTCAATCGATACCTTGGGGAATCAAGACTAGGTTGAGGAATTTGTGTTATCATCGATAGTCTTTACCAAGAATCTAGGCGTTTTAAGTACGAACAAAATTTTCTGATTTCCAGTACATTTTTATAAACAAACGAGAGTACCCGCCTGCGCGGTTGCAGGGGTGAAGGAGCGTGATGACGTTGTACAATCCCCACAATCCCCGCGTTGGCCCACCCTCGCACCCCTGCAACTACGTAGGCCAGGACTAAGTGAACTAAGTATCTTGTTATTCTCTAAAAAAAATACGCCTACGAGTCTACTCCAAGACTTGCGTATACTAGATGATGTAGGTATACATTTATAGATATTTAATGTAAAGAATAGAATTTCTCAGTATGATTTATCTAGATTTTGAAAACAAAATAAAATAGCAGGAACTGAATGAGGAAGTCTTCATTACATTACGTGTTCAAAGAACTTTAGAAATTCTCTAGAATCCAAGGAAATAATGAAAAAAAGAGTATCTTTAATCCGAAGGGCCGATCGGAGTATTCTAAAACTAACAGCCTGTAGGTACGGAAGGGCGGATACGTATCAGTTCATGTTATTGCTTTGACCTCGAATCGCGTATTCAGGTTCTGGATACACTGAGAGTAGTTGTTTGTGCATTTCTGGAAACGGAAGTTTAATTGTTATTACTTTAAAATAAATTGTGTGGCATCCTGACGTGGATATTTAACTGGCATAATAAAACTTGTGTTTCGTCACAATAGAATAACAGAAACTACAATTATTGAAATAGGTTTCTTCACTCCATATGATCCAGGAAAATTCACACAGAATTAAAATAATAAATTACAATAGCTGGATGAATTAGTAATGTTGGCAATGTAGCAAAAATGATAATCACTGCTATAAGTACGGGTAGACGAATATGAATTTGAAACGCTGCTCATGAAGATATACAGATTGACATTGACCATTTAGATATTTACAGAACGTAGAAATTACTAACCGAGTTAAGTACTAAGAGCTACTACGTTACTAAAGACGAAATAAAATGAGCAAATAGCTGTACTAACAAACTTTATTCATTTTTACTAATTCTCACCTCAATATGAGGGGTCTAGTAAAGTGGTCAGTGGTCGATGATTTCATACAAATCTCTTTTCCGTTCAGTCTTGACCGAAATTATTCCTGCTCGTGGCGCGCGCTTTAGTATATATTAAAACCTATTGACCTTGATTTGATTAATGCGTGACTAATAAATTTATTTGATTTTAGGCATTATCAGCATTCGCTCGTTATGCTTCGAGGTTTACGCAGCGCCTAGTATAGCAAGTCACGCGGCCCAATTTGGTGAAACGCCGCTCGTGGCTATAAGGAAATAGGCCCCGAAAGTGGTCGATGGGGGTCATTATATCAGACTAGCGTTTTGGAAGTTTGTACTGAATTTGTGTGGGTGTTTTGAACGATGTAACCAATTTTATGATTTTTTGTAAGGCTGAAAAGATGATTATATTGTATTTTAAGATTATTATAGTTGTTTGTCTAATTTTTTAAACTCTTTTTAGGTCAAAAAGCAGCTGGAGCTCGTAATTTGAATCATAATAAAAAATTTCAAAAATATATACCGAAATTTACAATCTTCATGTCACCATTAGCTTATACATAGTAGTAGATAGATAACTATACTCTATTGTATACCAAAACATACTGAAGAGAAACACAATAATACAAGTAAATAGAAACACAACCGGGGGCCTTATCGCTAAAGCGATTTCTTCCTAGCAACCTTTCGGTAAGACGAATAGAGGTAGATGGTTCAATAAAGAAATAATATATCTATATAAATACATACATACATAATGCATACATATATACATACCTACATACAGAAAAAAACTAAGAAATTAGAAAAGGAAAAGATATCGGTCGTAAGAGATCCGTTATCTAGCAAATAGTGTTCTTTCACGAGTCTCGGCGTCACATCATACATGTCACCATTGGCGGGTTTTACAGTTAATGCATAGTTAGTACAAATTTATCAATTTCAGCATCTGGTGAAAATGGTTTATGGTGAGACTAAAACTGTTTTTGCGAATCGCGCTTTGGTGTGACGTCGATATTAAAATAAAAAAGAAATACACAGAAACAAAACCTTCATATAGAAACAATGGGTCGAGGGTAAAAAATCAAGACTGTCGCAAAGCACGTGAGCTTACGATTTGAACGGATAACAATATCGTGCGCCTAAGTTACTTTGGCTGCCTCGTTTGTCGATAGGGCTCATTTTGTTCTACGCGGCGAACTGTCAAAGGAGTGGATAATTGACTTGAAATCAATTGCTATAAATTCTTCTCTTAAAAATTTACTATACACGAGCAATTTGTTTTTTGTTAATTATACAGGCTGTGTCTGAACCTATTCCGAAACCTAATACCCTGGGATATTGAAAATTTGAAATTTTTTTTTTTGAAAATTATGTTAATAATGATAATAATACATACAATTTAGGTACCAAAATCATAATATGTATAAAATAAATTTATGAAATATGTTTACTTATAGGTTATAGTCATTTTATTAATATCGTTCTAGTACAGCAGCATATAAAAATTGATTCAAAGAATTGTCTGTTTTTTGTTTTTAATTGTTATCAAAATGTGACTGGAAGGCATAGCTTAAAATGTTTTTTTCAGTGGATTAAAATATTTTAAAGCTTTTATGTTTATTCCTATAACAGATACTTATAATAAATTTTACTACTATATAATAGAGACTCCATTCCGCATCGTTTCGCTATGTATTAAATGGGCGCATTTTTTAATTGCAAGCATTTTCAATTGCAACATTTTTAATTTGTAACATTCTTTAATTTAAAAAAGAAACATCTAAAATAAAATAAATACTAGTTAACGAAACTCAAAGCTATAAGGAAATCAGAATCACGTAACATTTCATTTATATAAATTAAATAATAAAAATAGGAAAGAAAAAATCGTGTTCGCGGATATAACAAATTGTCCCCTAAAAGTTTGATGGACGCTTTTCGCGCCGCCCGATATCGTGTGCCACTCGGTAATTTTAGTGTTCACATTATACGTGCGTGCCACAAATATTAGATTCGATAATGATAAAATATCAAAGTAAGCATCGACTTTAGTAGCTTTAGTTCACAACGAAATGGATTCAACTAAAACTTTGGATATTTGGCGACGATGTTTCATCACACCTGTTTTTTGGTTAGATTTAATAATTTTATCATTCTTATGTTACTCTGTATTTGTGTTTATTGTATGTATAATATATTTGACCTATATCTTAACTGAATTGAAACGTTGCATTGTCGTGTGTTTGCATTGTGTTTGCCTAAATTTACAATAGAACTGTCACTTCAGTTCATTTCTGTTAAAATTATGTAACACTATATAGTCTAGACTATAGAGGGTGTAACCAAAGTCTTGCTGAAATCAGTAACCTTGGATTTTGTATATAATGTACATATGAAAAATTTGGGAAAATCTTAAATTCTCTGGGCAGGTAATATCTGCCAAACGATGTGTCAATAAAGCACAGTATGGAATAACCTCTGACCACATAGACCAGTGCTAAAGAAATTTCCTAAAGGGGCTAGATAAATGGAAATCTTGTGGCGAACCTTGGGAGAGGTATATCCAGCAGTGGAGAGGCGTATATGATAATAAAGAGTGTCTAACTTCTGCAGATTTTTTCTTATGGGGCTATCTGAAGAGCAGTTTTCAACCCATTGCCACGAAATTTAGGTCAGTTAAAGCAAAGAATATCAGACGAAATCAATGCCATTCCTCGTGCGATGCTGCGCCGAGTGATTGAACATTTTAGCTCCAGATTAAATGGGTGTGTAGAACTGAATGGTGCTCATTTAAACGAAATTATTTTTCATAAATAAAAATGTAATTATCGCCCTTTAAAATTATAATATATATGCATTAATTATGCAAACATTTAATTTTAATTTTTACAGTTCAAAAACGAAAATATTTCTGAGACATCCTTTATTTAAACTACATAAACTGTGCTGACATCGTGTAAATTGGAAAGGCGTTATTAAGGGAAATAATTTTACCCAACCTGTAGTAATTATAATTACATTACAGCTAAAAATGACACCATGTTTATACAATATAGGTACTAACAATTTCCCGCGACACATTGAAAAGGGATAATTCGATTCAATACGAGGTCGGCATTTTCCTTAACAAAACTCGACCTATGTAGCATGTAAATAAGTCTGCGCGAATTAGGCAAGACATCTTTCATCTTTGTTCAATGCGATTAGATATTCATAAGGCGGGGCCCTACTTTCCCACTCCTACAAACATTTTTGTTTCTGCCTGCATGTAAACAAAAAAGTTTTGATGTTCGGTGGTAATATGAATCTATAATGCGCTATTCTACTTTTCTTTACCCTCGGTTATATATGTTTCATCCCCCTTACCGGAATATATTATGTTGTTATGTAAATGTTTGTTAGTTACAAAAGCGGTTATGAAGTTGGATTTGTGTGGTATTATCGTCTTTAGGTGTTGTTTACTTGATGCTTTGATTTGGCTTCGATATGAAATTTGGCAATACGAATGCATCGTGGTTTTACGTTATTCTAATTTTCAATCTCTAACAAAGCAATGGGATCATCTAGATTTAACATGTATAGCATTAACATTAACATGATTTAACATTTAACATGAAATTAATGTATAGCTACAACGACTCTTTAGACACTGTTTGCGTTTTTAAATGAGGCCCGACCTCTTACCTACATTCAAGCGCGATACGTGTGTTATAACAAAATTCTTTCAAATGGTTACCTAGTTGTCATACATTGGAAATCCTGCGCACTGTACCAATTCCGCCGGGCAAGAGGAGTACTAATTATCTCGTAACCCGGAGGCGACCGTTTAACATTTAATCGCGATGACCGAGGCGCGTGCGTTCGTCGCCAGATTCGCTGGGCAAGAGAGCGAGTAAGGGCAGTGTTGCCTACGCGCAAATCTAAACCTTCCCCTTATTTTTATAATACATTTTGGACGCCGGAGAGACAAACGGACTATTCCGAACAGACACTTTTGGGGACCCTTTGGCTACATTTAAGATACGTGTTTTGTTGTGGTAGGAACTAATTGGTTTATGCTCAAACTAATTGGGTCGTAATAAGGTCTTAGCTATAAAATTGTTGTTCTATTTATAGTAACGCTTTATAATGCATGCGGAGTCCACTCACTACGTTGTTCATTTAAGAAAACTTTTTATGTACTCGTATCAAAAATGTAATCTGCTTGTGAATCAAATAATTAAATAAATAAATATAACACAAATTCACATGTGATTTTTTTACAGATTTTTGTGATTTTCACTTGGTGGTAAGTGGGTACTTTCGCTTATCAACATTCTTGATACACGCCAATATGACAAAAGCTGGCACGCCTCCGGATGTGCCGCCTACATTTCGAGATTAAAGAGTAGATTTAGAAAAAAGTTTACGAAGGATTGCTAATAGGAAGTATAACGGGACGAAGAATTTTCCCTATCGCATTTCAAGCCTTTCCTCTATGTTTAAAGTCTAAACTATTTCTAAAGGACATTCCTTTTGAGCAGGATTGCCCAATGTTGTATGTGAAATTTTATGTAATAAATAGTCATTACATAAAATTTCACATACAACAAGGATAAGAGATAGAGCGGTGTAATACCATACTATCAGCCTGTGTCTCTTTACTGCTGAATATAGGTCTGTCCTAAGGACCGCCATCACACAATCTTCTCATCCAGCAATTACCGACGACTTTCTCCAAGTCGGCAGTCCACATGGCAGGAGTGCAACGTTTTTCGGTACGTGGTTTCCGTTAGAAGACTCGTCTCCTCCAGTCTGGTGGTAAGGGCATACTTTCTAATGACGTAGAACAAAAGTAACTGACATAGAGGTATGTAAATACAATAATTAAAAAAAAAATGAACTGAAGATATAGATCGTTCTCATTATATAGTGAAGTCTATAAACTAGCCTACGTCATAGCTTATGGCTCGCATATTTCAACGCATATTCTATATTTAGATGTGTGTTAAGTGGCCCCGATTTCCACCCTTAGCGTTCCAGCACCCTCTTTACGATAAGTGAGTTAAAGTATTGAATGTTATCGGCCTAGTTAAAATCATTAACGGTCGTTTTGTATTGAGAACGTAAAACAAGCTTTATTTCGGATTAGCTTTTTGAATCTATTATTAACCGAAACATAATAGTCTATGAATTCATAGTTTCTAGCCAAAATTATTTTTCAATAATTATTGAAATCGTGGGTTGAAGAAACAGTTATTTAATTTGCATACTGCATCCGTATTTGAAGTTTACATTTGAATCCGTATTGATTTAGTTTTATTTCATATGTGTGTGTGTATGTATGTATATTTTTAGTATTTATTATTACATTATATATATTCATATGCACGTGTGGGGATGAAAATCACTAAACGTGGATACATTTAATGGTTGTCATACCTAAATAGCCCTAAATACCTATTTATTTATTGATTTATCAACTTAAAAATAAATACAGATTACACTAACTAGTTACAGTGGGTGTCGGTTGGGAAGCCACAATCACACATAGGGTACCTTTTGGTCCCCGTGTCGTGTGATTGCGTCACCCGGCCTACACCAGAACAGTTTAGTCTATATTGTATATCTTTGTAGTCAGGGGCCACTATTAAATTCAATTTATGGGTATTGTGATATAGCGTGTAAATGTTGTGTTGTATTTGTGTGTTGTGTGCATTGTAATTATGGTCATGGATAGATTATGTGTACCTATGTATCTTAGTCGGACACACCCACAGGATGTAAATGCGTCCGGGTAAGTTACCCAGGAAGGAAGATCCGGTAGGACCCGGGACGAAGGACTAGCGTGATGCGGAGATCACGCTAGTCCTTCGTCCCGGGTTTGGGATAAAATAATTTGGGAAAAATGAATGAAATGACCGAAATGAAATGATTATACCTAATAGATGACAAATACGTACCCAGGAGGCTCCAGGCACAGTATTTTCAGGGGCAGCCGGAGATCTTGACGTTGTTCACTGACTATCACTAGGATCGTCACCCGATTAATATTAGTTGATTTAGAAATTTGCACGGTGGTTTTTCGAGGTGCCGGCGATGGCAGTCGACGATTTTCTTCGGCGCGCGATGATACGTGGTGTTCCTTGTTCTCCCGATGGCATCTATCAGTCCGTCGTCTGTCATGGACTAAAAGGCGGAATGCAAAAACGTGGCCAAAACAGTGGAGCGTCGTGAGCAATATTTGTGTATTTTATATATTACAATTTTTGTTTTCTACTTTCATATTGTTTCATTTGCATCTATCATACCATCATTAAATATCCCCAGGAGGTCGATTGGCAGAAAATGTTTTATAGCATTAAGTTCGGGTTTGTTAAAATATTATAGTGCAATAAAAGTAGAAAAACTTATGCATTCATCCGCCTTGCAAATCTCATCACGTGGCGTGCTGTAGAAGATGCCAGGCTTTCAGCACTAACGGCTTACTAGAAGAGCTTAAGTCAATAATTGTTACCGTGAGGTCCAAATGGGCTCACGATACCAAGGTTTTTTTTTTATTGTACCGTAGGTATTCATAATCTACGTTTCTTTTTACTTTTCATATCGAAATTGCACAAAGTATCGTTAAAAAAATATAACTGCTGATTAACGATAAGATCGAATGAACTGAAACTTATCACATCTAAAGTGATTTTATATCTGGCAACCCTAGCATCCAGCAATGGAGAGAGAGATTGATTGGGTATGGCGCCAAAATAAAATCTGCTAGTTGAGTTAAATCTTAGAAGGGAAAATAAGCCTGCCGGTATAATGATTGAAAGAAAACGCAATTGTTTTTTTTAAAACTTTAATGTTTCTTTATAATATTTTATTACACATGTAATATAGTGCATCGTACCGCACTTTCAGGTATCATACATACAACAAGTTTTTTTAATACTATTGTTACCTGTATACAATAATAAACTTTTGACATAATAATAACTGGTTATATTAATCGCCTTCTGTCATATAATACCCTAAATTCGAGAAAAAACATTTCAATGACAGTTTTTTTCGTTTTCACATCAAAATATCCGATTTAGCGAGAATGTATTTGGACAGTAGTATGTACAATCTATTTATTAATACTTAAAGTTGAATAAAAAATAGGAAAAAATAACACGCCACTGTCAACACTGAAATTGTTTAACTATGATGACATTCTAGATATTTATAAATATCAGTTTTAAGATTAACCTCTTGGAAAATTTCATCTACTACGTATCACAAAGACAGTAATAAAAGCAGCGAGTATATCTTAATCGTAATTCAGTTTTTAAAGACAGCATCTGTCTCAAAAGCACTTTAATTCTCGACAATAGTCATGCGATTGTTTTAGTAAATAAACACATTGGGACGGGGCATAACACTACATTTTGGACAAAGAAACTACTTCCAAAATAAATACAAAAAATAACGTGACTTTAATAAAACTAAGCTTTAATGTTTTATGCAACTTATAAAGGAGAAACTTTTAACAACCAATGCTCGGGACTGCCTTGTACAAAAAGCAAATTGAAATTATATTTCGTTTCTAACTAACCTGGTTATGTAAAATTTATATCTCTGGTAACTAATTTTGCTTACATGACTACCCAATTATACGTCCATAGATACAATGAGGTCCTATTTCACAGGTTTCTTGGTATATTAATTTACATAACCAATGAAATCTATCTCCAATTACTCCAATTTCATTTAAATTTCATTCGTTTAATATTTCTCATAAAAAACTCCAAGCCACTTGTGTAGTAAGTCCTCTTCATATGGTATATTTACATAGTCCATAAAATGAATTACTAAAAACTTACTTACAATTTACATAACTTAGAACAAATAGAGTAAAGCTAGATAGAATGATTCGTATATCTTTAATCGTTATAAATATATACAGTTCTTGCATTTTTCTAAACATTTGTGTTTTATTATAGTATTGTCAGTTGTTTTTACATTCCTGTGTCACTATCATTATTTTCTCTCAATGGATAATCCACATTTCTTCGTCTAATCTATTTTTGAACAAATATAATTCACCAATTTGTGAATTTTAATTTTCTACATAAAACGTATCCTTTACTCATTTGTTGTAAATTAAATTTAGAGAGATTAGTGAGGACGTTACGGGCAATAAAAACATAACAGTGACATAATATTTATCAATTATAATTTTTACAGTATAAATCAAAATACAGTAAATATGCATAGCCTTATATTACACTATATACAAATCTATACTAAACAAGCACTTCGGCTACTTGCTCAGGGATTTTAAATTTATATTGTACATAACACAACCCACACTATAAAATAGCAATTATATTGCTCCAATTGCCCATAATGACATATGCGAATTCGAGGAAACTTGATATTTTTTATTACTTTCAAAACATGAACTATTAGGTGGCGGGAAGTATGCAATTTCAGTTCGTTTGATTATATGTTCAGTTTTGCAGATATAGGGCGCAATGGTAACCCACTTTAGATTCAAATCTAATAATTTTATTTTAAATCAGATTCAATTGTTCATGTTTCAAAAATTTTATTAATCACAAATTTCTTTTAGTCTGTTATCGTGTCAACTGGCTTTATAAGTGTTTCTTCATCACAAGGGTCATTATATGCAGATGGAATCGATAAAACTCTTCTATTTACATTGATAACATCATCGGTATGTGTCAGGAGAGCGCTATGAAGAGACACGCAGCCAGGACCAAGCAGTGCGTAGGCGATGTTGGGGCAAAGGCTTGTCCCCCTCGCTGCATGGCCGCAGGGTACTCGCCTGATAAAGGGAAAATCGAATTTGCTTCTTTGGCAAAAATTAAAACTGTTCTGAACAACAACATTGCAAATAATTTTAACGTTTTTTAATGAGATACACAGGCAAATATAATTGGAATAAAATTGGCATAAAATTGGAATAGTATTCCAATTTTATGGGTCTTGTAGTGGAATTTCCTTATTACCAACATATAGAAAAATAGAAATTCAACAAATAAATTAACCATATTCCAAATATTGCAGATACCTTGCGATTTAATTGGCGTAAAAGTCAAAAGGCTACTTTTGTGGAGAAGCAAAAATCGAAAAAAAATCGAGTTATATTATTTGGTACAATTTACTTAATTCATAGATTATTATCATTATTTATGAATTTAAATGATTTTATCTAAACTTTTACCAAAAGATGAACAATTATAAAACTTATTATAATATTAATTATATTATAACTAACAGCAAATAACGTTACTAATAAACGTTATTAAATACTATTTTGTAAAAAAAATACCTATCTATTATTTCACGGTCATAAAACCCATTTGTCTTTTACAACCATAAGAAAGGTAGATAGGTGGCTTTTAAAACCGTTTAAAATTTAAACAAACTGCTTTTACATCCTAGGCAAACTCATGGCAAAAAATGGTTTCTTTAACGATTTTGTCTAGGGCACGCAGAAAAAGTTGAGTAGTTTTTACTGGCTTTCGACATTTCTATTTCCAATTTCGAAATTTCAGGTGGTAAAAAACTGATCAAACCTATAAATTACTAATTTTCGCCAAAATGACTTTGACGCCAATTGAGTCGCAAGGTGACGGATATGATTAAACTTTTTAATTGTTGGAATTTATTTAAAAATACGTGACGTTATCTGAGCAAGACCTTACAGTCTGACATTAATGACGGTATGGGCTTAACGGTTTTCTGTAACTTAAAATTTTGTTGTTTCAAGATTTTGAGTCTCAATATATGAGCAATTGGAACCGACAATGAAATTCATTTTTTCAGATAATATCACTTAATACGAGGGTCACACAAAAAGTTTCCGGAATGAATAAGAAATGAATGACCAAAAATTAATTTACTGTTTCTCAAAATATTCTCCGTGAGCGTCAACACGCTTTTTCCAACCAATTTATCCATCCAACGAATAAACCAATTTCCATAACATTTATTCCACTCCTCCGTGGTGAACTCGGAAATATGTTTTTCATACTCTTCGACAGCCTGTTCTGGCGACGTAAATCGTTGACCGCGTGCGCGTAATTGGTTCTTAATTTTTGAAAACAAGAAGGAGTCACAAAACGCCAAGTCGAGACTGTATGAAGGATGGCTCGTGAGTTCTACATTTTTCGTCTTCAATAAGTCGTTTGTCTGTTTGGCCGTGTGAGAGTTGGCATTGTCATGGTGCAAGAATATATAATTACGGTTGTTTTTACGGAGTTCGTCAATAACTTCCGTCAAGCAAATGGTCGTGTACCAATCGGCATTCACAGTACAATTCTCCAAAGCAACAGTAGCCACGTGTCCAGTTTTTCTAAAAAAAGAAGCGATCATTTGCTTCGCGGCACTTTGCACACGCGCCACTTAGGTGGGGTTCGGCACATCTTGAAAGACCCAAATGGTCGATTGCTGCTTTGTTTCGGGGTCGTAGCTGTAAATCCATCTTTTGTCACCTGCTACTATGTTTCACACCGAAGACATGGCATTGCACCAAGTGACGCGTTCCGTTTGTGAGCCTCAGTCAAATTGTGCGGGATCCACCGCGAGCACAGCTTTCGCACAGCCAAATTTTTGTGTAAGATTGATTGTATCTGACTCATGCCTATGCCTATAGATTTCGAAATGTCATGATAGGTCACATGCCTCTGTTTCGATCATATGGCGCAGTGTCGATATATTTGTTGTTGATAACGTTGGACGGGCGACCATCACGAAATTCGTCACAGAGATTGACACGACCGCGATTGAATTCTAAAAACCAGCTATAAATTGTCGTCTTCCTTGGTGCTTCATCGCCAAAGGCAGTTTCAAGCCAAGGGAGACTCTGCTGAGCTGTCAAATTACACTTAAAATCGTAGAAAATCTTACAGCGAAAATTTTCACGAGTTAATCAACCGTAATGCAGATACGCAATTTTTAAAATGACGCCGTAATGAAAATACAAATGACTATTAGATGAAACAAACTTTATTCTAGTCAGTTCCATTTTCAAATATTTTCATTACTTTTTATGTAAGTGGCCACTTCCGGAAATTTTCAGTGTGACCTATGTATGTATCTAAGAAAAAATCCAAAAAAATGCATTTAGAGAAAACAAATTTAATGCAAATTTTAAATAATATGATTCAACATTTTCTGACCATTTAAAAATACTTATATACTCTAATATGTAGTTTTGACTTGGCGTCACATCAATTAGAGAGATTTTTGATGTAATCGGTTGCGATGTTTCACTAAAAGAAATCGGTTCTAAAAAAAATCGTCCCCGCAAAATTGTTTCAAAGAGAAAACAAAACCAAATAAAGATGTTAACGAACACATCTGCTTAATTTACGAGCATTAAGCGACAAGCTCTTAATTATAATTTCGTTCTAATAAAAATATTAACGCCAGCATTCCGTGAATATTTCATTTTTTTTGCTGATTTATTGCTATCGTTGTTTTTAATGATAATGTCTTCCATCTCGGCTTTTTACTCTTCCCTGGGATTTTTAATGCGTTTCCTTTTCGCTATCTCACTGTAGTCGTTTATCAAGCGGATTGGACTGCCTTTAGCCTGTCCAGAGTTTGTAAGATAGAGTTCTAATAAATCGTTATCCAATATCCCAACGTTTTCTTGAATTGTGTCTTTAAGTTGAGGAATTGGGTATAAACTACTGTTTGGCAGCTAAATGTAAAAAGAGGGTCTTTTCATGTTTCTCATTAAAATTTCTAAACTGTCTTTCTATCTTTTCACAATGTGTTCTTAACACACTTTTCTTTTCTCTAATCTATTTTTTTTTTTTTTTTTTTTTTTTTATCATTGTAAAGGGCTTTGTCGCACATGCGATTATGCCGCCCTGGTTAGGTACACAATCAACTTAGGATAATCTTATTATAGCTAGTTTGTAAAGAGTTCTAGCTGTGCTTGATAGAGGCTCAGCCAGAACACTATTACAGTGACCTACATCCATAGACCTACTTACTGATCTATTTCTAAAACCATCGTTGCGGACGCACTCCATTAATATGTGATAGACACCGTCGACGGTGTTGCACAATAAACAATTTGCAGTCGTAGATTTTTTCATTAAATGTAAAACCTTATTGCATGGAATGTGTCCGGAACGAAGTCTTAGCGCGATGACAGTATCTTGTCTATTTAAAATCTGATTATCAATCCACGGTGAGCTCAAAGGATGTGGTTGGATCGTTTTGTACCAAATTCCTTTTTCTTGGGACCTCTCATCAAAGTACTCCTTCCAAAGAGAATAGCAATCCTGTTTAATTTTTGGAATAAAATTAGTAAAGTAAGGGGAAAAGTTTAGAGGTATTCCATCTGATATTGCTTGCTTGGCTAGTGTATCAGCAGTCTCATTGCCCTCCAGGCCAACATGTGATGGAATCCACTGAAGTACTATGTTCTTTCCTAGAGTTTTTAGTTTCAAAATAGTGTCTAATATAGTGTAGGCTATCGGGGTTCCTCGAAATATCGAGGTACACCGAGCCACGTGTTGGAGCGCGCTTTTGGAGTCTGTCAATATTACAACATTTTCGTGTCGTGTTGATTCGACATATGACAGAGCTTCAGCAATAGCTATCAGTTCGGCTTCCATTATACACACATTAGCATTTATTTGAAATTTGACAGGAATTTTTGCATCGGCGTCATAAAAGGCGGCTCCTATTCCTTTACTTTCCTTCGATCCGTCTGCAAATATTTTTAAAAAAGTGTCATATTCTGAATTAATAAAATCACAAAAAAGGTTTTTTAAACTAACAGGATTGTATTGTCTCTTTGGTTTGGACATAAGATGGGCATCATGTTTAATGATTTTAGAAATATCCACATTACTGACCCATGTATTGAGTGAAAACATATCTAATTTTTTACTGCAAAGAATGTTTAGTGTGTCTAGCGAGTTATGAACCTGAATTAACAATGGAATTTTTTTGTTATACCAATATCTAGAGTTATTACATAATATAGATAGTTCAGCAAAGAGGTTTATGGAAGCGTTTGTGCTCAAGGATTTAGTTTTTAGCCAGAATTTACCGGCCAGAAACCGACGTCGAAGGTATAATGGCTGTAGGCATAACTCGCTTTCCATCACGTGAATAGGCGTCGTTTTAATGTAACCACCTACCACTCTCATGACCTGATTTTGAACTTTATCTAATTTTGCCAGGTGGGTTTTTGCACTATTGTCATAGAAAAAACTCGCATAATCTATACGGCTTCTGATTAAAGATATATATAAATTTCTCAAATATTTGGGGTGCACACCCCAGCTAGATCCAGCCAAAACTTTAAAAACGTTTATGTGTTTAAGCACTTTTTGAGACGTTTCGTTGATATGTCTTCCCCACCTAAGCGAACGGTCCAGCCACATTCCAAGATATCTCACCGAGTCGACAACTTCTAATCTTATATTATTAATTGTCAAATCAACTGAATGTTTTCTATAACCTCTGTGAAATATACAAATTTTGCTTTTATTTGGGGAAATTCTGAGATTGAGAGAATCAAATAAATTGCATAAAATATTTAGTGTGTTTTGTAACTCTGCGGCAGATTGACTAACGTTGTGAGAGGTAATAAAGAGAACATAATCGTCAGCATACTGCGAAAAAGATATAGTACTAGGTATTGATTTACCTACATAGATAGTTGCTATATTAAATAACAATGGGGATAAGGGACAACCTTGTGCCAAGCCTCTTCTAGCTATTCTAGTGACATTATGATCAGTACAGTCGATTGTTAAATACCTCTCTTTAAGAAACTCCCACAAATATTTACAGTATCTAGCTCCAACACCGAGTCGGTCCAAGGTCAACAAAAGACTGGTAACGTCCACATTGTTGTAAGCGCTATCTATATCAAGGAAACATCCGATAGTTAATAGATCTTTTGAGAAACCGATTTGTATTTTCGATATTAATGAATTTAGATTGTCAATGCAGGAGCGTGCTTTTCTAAAGCCTACAGTCTCTTCAGCAAAGACACCTGTATTTTCCAGAAACCATTCTATTCTTCTGTTAATGATGGAGTGGAAAATCTTACACAAACACGATATTAAGGAGATAGGTCTCATTGCGAGAATACTTGAAGGATCCCGGCCTGGCTTTGGAATTGGTACGATGCGAATTCGACGCCATTGTACAGGTATAAAATTCAATGAAAAGAAGATGTTATAAAGTTGGAGCAGAATATCTTTAGCTATTTTCGGAAGGTTTTTAATCATCGAAAATGAGATGTCATCGCAGCCAGGTGCAGTGTCTTTATGTTTGATACACTTGTCGAATTCCTGTCTAGTAATATCAATTTCTAACTTATTATTCTGCGAGGAAAACGTAGGAACCGGAGGACATGTAAAGTCTGGGGTGAGGTTACAGAGTAAATTTTCGGCCAGTGTTTTATCAACGTGGACTTTGGGCGTACGATATCCTTTCAGCCACCTCATACGACGCCACATGTCGCTAGCCGACGTAGTACCATCCACAGATGAACAAAACTTGCGAAATCCGTCATTTCTAGCATTTCTTATTAGCCTCTGAGCCTCACGGGTTTTATCTTGTAATATTTTTAATTTGTCCGGGGTTGGGTTTTTTCGAAAATAAGATAACGCTAATCGTCTCTCTGCCACAGCTTTAGATAGATTTTGGGACCAGTAAGGTTTTGGTACAAACTTACTGCAGGGATTTTGACTAAACTTATAATAAGGAATACTTGCATCCGCCGCTCTATTGATAATGTCCAAAAATAAGTCATAGGCTTCTTGGGTGTCGGTAGGTAATGTAACCTCAGCAAGTTCTTCTTCAATAAATTGGTTATAGGCCCTCCAATCAGCTTTTTTGAAATTTCTTTTTCTTGCTAATTGTGACGTAGCCTTGTAGGAAGTGGATAGTTTGATCATCATGTGGTCACTGCCTAAGGACTCGCTGGTAACTTTCCAATCGAATTTTAAAGATATGTCAGAAGAGGCTATAGATATGTCAGGCGCGGTTTTCTGTAAAACTCCACTTACTAGTTTTATTCTAGTCGGTTTCCCATCGTTCAAGGTGACAAAATTATTGTCTATCAATGAGTCAAAAATCTGAGTACCTCTTGAATTTGTTTTGGTGGACCAATTCGGGTGGTGACCATTGTAGTCTCCCATCATTAAAGTTTTTGAATGGGTTATAGAAAACACTGTATCCCAGTCATTTTGGGAAGTCTGGACGTGTGGTGGGCAATAAATTGAAATAACGTCTTGAATATACTTACAATTAAAAATTTCAACATGAATGATTTCAATACCTTGATTAAGATGTACTGCTGGGCATAGTTGGGCTTTGATAGATTTGTGAGTCAATATGGCGACACCTCCGTGTGAGTCAGCCCTATCGCGGCGAAATACATTGTAGTCCTTTACACTAAAATTACAGGTAGAATTTAACCATGTTTCGCTTAAAGCAGCAATGTGAATTTTTTCCATGAGCAAAATTTGTTCAAATTCTAATTTTTTGGGTAATATACTCTGTGAATTCCATTGCAGGATATTTATTTTGGTTGTATCATCCATTATTAAAGATTTTTCCTAAGAAAGAGAAATCTTTAGGTATATTGCTAAATATCCAAGTTATTGCCCACTCCACGGAAGTTTGAACTACGGACATGATTTTTTCTTGTAAGGTATCATTTCCCGCAAATAGAATATATTTGAGCTTAGCTAACAGCCTATTAAATGAATGGTCAATTCGTGGTCGCTCATTACACTCATGTTTTTCCCGCTGATTGTCAGATACGTCTCCTTGGTCGGTGTCCTCCTCAATATCCCCGGCACATTCCTGTAAAAGGTAATCTTCAAACTCTGATAAGATTTTCTGCTGTTTTTTCTTCTTGGGTTTTTTACTTGGTTCTCCTTTCTTATTCTCTAGCCGTGCTGGAGTTGCATTTTCATTTGGAGTGGACGTAAGTTCTCTATTTAGTGTTGGGCGAGCTGCTGTTTGGGCGTATGTAGTCTTCGACTGTAGCGCGGGTGTAGGCATTGCTGGAGTCGATGTCAACATGGTTGCTTCATCCTCAAACGTAGGCCCAGGTGTAAGGCCATACATGTCCAATGCTTTTCTATAGGAAACATTATGTTCACACATGATATCTCGTATCTTCTTTTCTTTGATGAAAGCCGGGCAAGTTTTGTCCAATGCCATGTGATTATAAGTGCAATTGGTACATTTGAATGAGGTAGTCTCACAGTTATCGTGTTTCCCACCGCATTTAGGACAGTATACCCTCTTAGATGGGCACATCCTAAGTGTATGTCCGTATCTCCAGCATCTTGAGCATTGAGTCACCGGGAAAACGTATGGTTCAACTAATACTCTCATATCATAGATGAGTACATACGGAGGCAGCGATGAGCCTTGAAATCCTATTCTCCATGTTTCGCTTTCCGTCCAGCCAGAGCCTTCTCTTTCTCTCCGTTTCAGTCTCCTCAAATTAATGACATCAGTTGAACACGACATGCATTTACGTAGTTCCTCTTCCGAGATGTCCAGGTCGATATTCTTTATGACACCGTAGGATAATCCTACTTCAAAAGGACGTTGGAATCTCCATCCCAATTCCTTAAAGTGTTCACAGTTAACTAATTTTTCCGCGTATTCAACATTGTTAAACTGAACAATAATTTTAAAGGGGTTCACATGCCTTACTTTGGTAATGTTCTGGATGTCTTGGCTCTTAAATAATTTTGCGAGTGCAAATTGTTTAGGGAGCATATCTTTGCACGTAACGCATATTTCCGTAATCCCTCTGACTTCTCTAAATCTCTGTTTTCTGCTTTTGACTTGGTTCCATTCATCATCTTCTCTCGCTCTTTTCGTCGCTCGTGTAGTACAATCCACCACCTCATTCTCCTCAAATAAGTGTGTTAAGTCTTCTACAGGTATAATTTCAACTTTGTTATTTCCCATATTGATTGAATCCTCATTACGATTTTCGTCCGTATTACTCATGATACACAAGGTGTAGATTGGCGCGAGCGATAACCGAACACGGCTCGGCCTAGCGGCCGGCCAAGGACAATGCACAATAGATTCCGATAACGATGAGTTTATAACTGCAGTAACACGTCCGACCGACACAGCAGTACAGAGCGAACTGTTCTCTAATCTATCATTCCGCATCATTAAATTGGGTGAAAACTCTTAAAATTTAATTTTACTCTATATACCTAATTTTGTTGTAATTTCTTCTGTGTAGTTTTTGTATGAAATATTATTTTTGATTTCCAAATCTATACTAATATATAATGAATATAATCTATACTAATATAATAAAGAGAAAGTGCGAATTTTGTGAGTTTGTGTGTATGTGGAGGGTAATCTCCGGAACCACTGCATCTATTTGAAAAATTCTTTCACCATTTGAAAGGTACATTATTCCAGATGGACATAAGCTATATATTATGTGCAAAAAAAATTGCCGGGCACAGCTAGTAATTAATAAAATAAAATCATCAGACATAAACATAAGAAAACAAAATTACAAAACAAGCAAAAAGTTTTATATTCCAAAATAATTCAGGCCTTCGCAGGATGTTCACGTTTCGAGATCATTCAATATTCACGTAGTCTTAGAGTACTATTAGGTGTAAAGTATATTATTAGTATGGTTATAGGTAGCTCGTCACTTGTTTTCTCTTGATACTTGTCACTTATGGTTACAACTGACAGGTGTCAGTTATCACACCATCTTAGGGCATAGTGACACAAGTATGACCGTATCATAATAGCACATCCGCTTCACTGTTAATGACGGCGCTGTTTTCAGTTTTCGGTTTCAACATCGTAGGTGTCACATCACTATTACATTAACGATGTGAAAGAAGGTATTGCCCACGTCGCTTATGAAATCAGAATTTTTCAAACAAGGTTCAATTTTTATTTTCTCACCTATAAGTACTGGATTCGTATTTAACATAACATACTGGCTAAAGCAGCCCCTAGACCTGCAATTAAACTGTACAATGATATATCATTGTAGAATATAATTGATTGTTTGAGGCCTCTAAGGTATAAATAATAATACATCTACGTCTTTTAGTAATAACAATATATTTGAATATTAATCAGCCTTTGTTTATAACGATATTAAAGTAATAATCAACTGCCACTCACCGTTTAATACATGAACCACAATGCTCTTAGATTGTGCGTTACTCGGGTTACACTGATAGGTCCCCGAGTCGGAGGGCCTCGCTTGTTGTATGAGGAGGAACGACGTCGTGGTCTCCCCCTTCTCCGTCACCACCGAAACACCTCCTCGGGGGGAGTCGTAGCTTATAATCTGTTGAGGTATCACTATATTAAATTACTGGTAACAAAATATTGTCGTAAACTGTGAGTAAATCGGAAAAGCATAAATGTTATATACGAGTACGAGTAGATACAAACGTTACTAGGGAAAGAGAAATGTCTAGGATATCGCTTTGAGTATTAAAAAACATCTATCTATATATACAGGATGTATCTAGACTATTCCGGAAGCCTTAAACTATGGACTCTGTTAATAATACCGAGTTCATAGATATAAAATGTTACATATTTAAAAGAAATAATTGATTTTTGGGCTATATATTTGGGAAATTTCTACGAAAAAAACTTACGCCTGTAAACTTAGAATCATGAATTGAACCCTGACTTATGCTTATGCAATTTTAAAAATAAAAATCTAAACCGTCTTATTATTTATCTTAGTTCATCTTAACTTAGATTACTTTAAGAATTTAAAGTACACGTATTAACATCTTAAATCTAAATTTACATTTAAAAGGCTTGTAAGTATATCTCATGAAGATAAGTCTAAAAGTAAAGTGTAATGAGAAATACATACCGCATCATTATGATTCCAGAATATATAAGCTGGTGGTTCGGGGGAATATAGAACCACACACGTCAAGTTGATGGTACTCCCCCTGTCGATGTACAGGTCTGGACCACCAATGATTTCTGTTGTTGGTTCTGAAAGATAACACTTGATAAAGTGAATGGCATCTCTGTTAAATATTCCTAATTCCAATTAACAATTTTGACGTCAACCGATCCTATCCCTCCCCATTGTATAATTATTATACAGTAATACAGATTTACGGGTTTATTATAAATAGGTATGTTATTTAAAGTCAACACATTATTTAACTTTAAATAACATGAAAAAGATAAATGAAAGATGGGAGACCATTTAGATGAATGAAAAGTTTTGATTACATAACTACATTATCCTGTATTTTGGGATATTTAAATAATGAGAACACGGAATATCTGTTATACGGTTATTTGTCGGCCACAGACTGCCCTCGTACGCTACCCACATATCGGATAGTGACAGTCTGCGCATACCTACATTACATACATATTATATTAATCGATAGTTACGAAGCAAAACGGCTTAAATTACATGCAACTTACTTTAACATGAAGATTAAGATGTCGATGTTAAAGATTAGTTTCAAAAGCAGTGTACATCGATTGAGCCATTTTATTTATCAACCGTCGAAATATAGCGAGGCCGATTCGCTTTTTATTTTTATAAAAATAAAATAGTATGACATGAAAACTGCGTAACAACATCTAAGTATAATACTTATTGAAATTACAATATCTAAAAAATGACAATCATTTTTTAATAACTTCTAAATAACATAATTACAATTTGATTTAAAGTGAATTCATATTTTCACAAAACGCCCTAAATAATAAAAATACAACTAACAAAAACACAAAAGGCCGCTCTGTTTTCGTAGCAATATAAGAAATTAATGTTAACCGCTGGCGTACAACTTTTATTACCCCTTGGTTACTGTCTGACGTTTTATTACAATATTTAATAATAAATGTGTCGCAATAAAATCGTTAATTTGGGAAATCTATTCATCTATTAAATCTATTATATGGGGAAAGTTTAACACATTATGTTTTTGCGACAATTGAAGGATAATCATGTGTATAATATGTATATAGATAATACAAATGTAAGGTGTGAACTTTCCACTTCGGTCATCATCATCATTTTAGGGCATAGGCTTCCTCTAGAAATCAGCTATCCCATATCAAAACCTAGTAAGTATTTTCAACAAATTTTGCAGGAGAGCCCCAAAAAACATTCAAACAGCTGAGGTAAAAATCAGGAAGTGACAATTATTACACACAATACAAGAATCTAGACATAAAATGCTTAAAATATTATACTCACATTATAAGATTTTTTTTATTTATGAGTAGTTTTTATAAATTTGTTCTTTACTGGGTTTGGGTGTGGGCAGCCGTAATCACGGGGAAGTTGCGAGCCATAATTCACCACGGTGGCACGTTGTGCATTGGTGTATAAATATACCAAAGATTTTTTTTTAATTCTTGAACATGCTGGTTGCTTAGCTAGTCAAATTCGTATTTAAATAGGATCTCGGTGGGTGAGGCTCCAGGTTGGAATCAACCTCACGAATGAGTGTCGATTATAGCTGATAGCCCTAGCTAGACTATGACTGCTCTTTTTATTCAATATTAGCTAGACTATGACTATGACTAAGACTATCATGATGTGATAAATATTTAAAGGATCAAAGGTACAAAAATCGATAATAAAGCCAATAACTTGCTACGATAACATAACACGCCTTTTCAATAGCGTTTTCAATAGGATGGAGCATGTTTTAATAGAAGATGTCTATGCGATATTGTAAAGGTGACTGACGAGCAGACAGTCAGCCTGATGGTAAGTGGATACTGTCGCCCATGGATTTCATTTCATACGGATAGTGAAAATCACAACGCAACGCTTATAGTAGGTACGCCACGATACTCAATCTACTTCAATATTATCCTGTATTCTATTAAGTAAATAAAATGTAGATATAAAAGCCAATAAAGGATAAACAAGGTTCCCTGGTAACAAAGAAAGTAAAAAGAAAACAATGTGTAACCAGGTACTTATCTAAACAAAGCAATAAAAACGAACTCGAATTTTGCAGAAAGTTTCGCCTGTGAAAAATGCTTACTTAAAATATTAAAGGCACTCTAGTTAAAAGGAACCGGCATCGTCACTGTTATGATAGTTTCTCTTTTCAAAGTAATGAGCGCGATTATTGTAAAATATCTTTCCATTTACACGCGAATGAACGTTGTAACAAAAAAGAATTTTCTAAGTTATCGAATAACTTATTAACTAATAACTTAATAACTAAATAACTTATTTTTGTTTTTTATTTTATAACAATAATAGCCCTATGTTAAAGAGGCGAACATAATAATTGTGATGACATTCTTAAAAAAATAGGTGACAATGGTCCGGTTATCATAAGAAGAGCGTTGACATCTGTATTCAATTCATTTTATGTAAATACCGTTTCTTTCAGTCATAAGTGTCATAACCTAACACAATAAAATAGATAAAATAAATTGAGCTGTTAAATGTTAAAGTTTTATGTGAGCTGCCATAGCTCTTCCTATAATAACCAACCCATAACTGAAGTTTTATCTCGTACTTTAGAATGGTTATCTTCTTATCCAACTATTTTTTATTTATTTATTATTTTGTGAGAAAATCATACAGTACACTTGGTGGATTCATTAGACGGGTGTCTAACCAAAAATAGTCCAGAGTGACAAACATTGGCACGTTGGCTGGATGTGGTGCCTACCTTTGGAAATATAGGAATGAATTTGGAAAAAGGTTAGGAAGAATAGAGAATAGGAAGTATAGCGGAACTGGGAGTTCTCATCTCATTTGCACGAGCCATTCTTCCTCTTATAACGAGATAAGAAAATTGCTTTATTCCATTATAATCTCTACTCATTAGGACAGAAGAATATGGGATAGATGGTAACAGCTTAATGGGTAGATAGAAGGAAATATATCCATGCACGGCAGGAATAACTTGATAACTCGAGGTATATTTGTATTTAGGTTGTATTTAGGTTTTCAATAGAAATTTAAGACATTGTTTTTAAAAGTTTAATTACATTTACTTATAATAAATATGTGCCGTTTTGATCATTCAAAAATGGTTCGGTTTCGTTAACCGAGACCGTTAACCGGTTAACAGTGAATCGCAAATGGAAGCACGGTTTATGAGATTTCTTTCCGTAAGACATGTGGCACCCAAATATCGAGCTTCTTCCGGTAACCAGAC
Organism: Sesia bembeciformis; assembly: GCA_943735995.1. Lineage (NCBI taxonomy): Eukaryota > Metazoa > Arthropoda > Insecta > Lepidoptera > Sesiidae > Sesia > Sesia bembeciformis. Next base: position 4,263,861 of record OX031029.1, on the reverse strand, counting down.
TTTTTCAAATGACTTAAAACCGTTTTGTGATCAATACCCAGTTTCTCAGCAATGCCATAACTACTGATGTGTCGAACTTGCTCCACTTTTTTATAAATGGCACCGAGCTGCATCTTTCACGTTAAAATTTCCAGACTGAAAATACTTGAACCAATGTTGTGCTACTCTTACCGATACCACATCAGATCCATAAACGGCACAAAATTTTATTGCGGTTTGTCGCATTTTGGCCTATTTCGTAATAAAATTTCAAAATGTAGCGAATTTCTTCGTTACTTTCACTCATTTTCACAGACTGGAAAACAATGGGAAAATGGCGGTAACGATTTTGTTTTTAAATGTCAACTTTTAATGGTATTACAACCAGCCAGGTACAAATAGTAGAACTAAAGAGATTTGTTTACAATTTCATACTTACAGAAAAGACTTTCCCCCTGACCTATTATAATTTTATATAAGAAGTTCTAGCATGTTGTATTACTTTCCTTTTACAATAAAAAACCCACTTTCATTATTTGATAGCTTCAGAGAAATTTACTTTAGCATTAAAGTGATATTATTATCTTGATATTCAAAGAGAAAATACAAACGTTAAAGTATTAACAGCTCATTTTAACTTACAAACTTACTCCAGACAAATAACACTGATATTTCAACAATTAAAAAAATTAGCTGATAGTATGGTCTAAGTATCTTAATTTAGTTTTGTTTCTATTAGGAATATCAAATTGTTGACTAAGGAACCTCAAAGTTTTTGTTTTTCTTAGCGCTTTTAAACTTGCGTGCGTGACTTTAATAAGCCACACTTACTTAACCCAAACAAACGGCAACTTAACAAAGTTTTGTGACGTAAATGGTTGCGTCGCACAAACAAACCATATGTTGAAGTTAGATAAGCATATTCTCTTTCGTCTATGAAAAGAAGTGAGTATTCTTCTCTGTATATTTGTTTGTAGTGTGTGTATCCTTTCAAGATAAAAATCAAATTTGCGTTCTAAAGTAAGAATACAACAGTATTTTATTATAGAAACGTGGCCGATTAATTAGGTCCTTTTAAGTATTTTATTATGCTTAAAATAATATTGGAAATTAGGTCAATGTGCTATGATTTTCTTTTATTACATCGTTTAGAAGATTTGCAGATTATGTAACATCAAGTAACTCTCCTACTATATATCTTCAAAAAAAAAATATTCTAAAAGATTATTTTCGTAGGGGTTTTTAGTTGAGTTCTATTGAGTTTAGCATTAAGAATATTAATTGTAGGAAAATTTAATGATACCTATACCTAAAAATATATATTAACAAAAAAGAAACCTAAATTGAATAAATATAAATTGTCATATCATTAACTCAGAATCGTAATGACATCTAGAGTTTTAGCCTTCTGCAATGTATGGGTTACCTCTTCGCTGTATAATAAAGCGATACAGTTTTAAAATGTAATATTTATGTTCAAAGAGTTCAGACCACGGTGGCAACAATGATAAATGAAAATTACACTGAAAATCACTGAATCTCATTAAAAAAAAAATACAACTTACCCACAACACCTAAGTGTATAAAATGACTCATGTGAGGCGTCGTCGATATTTGACATTCATAGATCCCGGAGTCTCTGTGCTGCGGATACTTAATCTGAAACAAAAATGTTTTCTCTCATTGTTGTCCCACGAAAACAAAATTCAACAAGACTGAATTTATTAACAGAACACAACTCAATTTTCTAGCCCGCTGAGTATGAGTTATATTTTGTTTTATTGCCTTTTTACAACCCCGTATATAATGAAAATTTTCCAAGGGCCTTTGTTAATATTATCTGCTTTATTATACTCTAGATTTTTCCCGCTACGTTGTTTTTTTTTTCAAAAGCAATAAAAATTATTTGTGTAATAACTCGAGATCGTGTTTTAGAATGAAATACGTTTCGTCAACGAACGTGTTAAATTTAAACAATAGCCCTAAATAAGTATTAGGAATTTCTAATTTTTGTGATTATTATTGTAATTAATGTTACTGTAAATTAATATGTTCCTTGGCTTATTTTACAATTAGAGAAGAAAAAGATACTCGTATCATAAAGAATTTTTCAAATTCTTGGCTAGATTGAGGTGAGGAACTGTCGTTACGTTACATCTGTCACTCACGCATAGGAAAGTCAATATTGTGTTGGGAACATCTTTATGGCAATAGCACTTTAAATTTTTGACATTGATTTATAAGCCTTATAACTGAATAATTTATCAAAATATTTGAATTTGATTTCACTGACCGATATTTAAATGTGTCCTTGAAATAACGCAAAAGCTGAAAATAGATCGTTCAGAATCGAATCAATCGATTTTACCAGATTTTTTTTCATTATTTATAGTACAATTCTAGTAGGTATATCATTTATTTTCTACGTGTGTCGCCTAAGCCGTGTCACGTGCGACGCCACCGCGTCATCTGAGTAATGAAAACTACGAACATTTTAGACAGGACAACAAAACCTTACCTCTCTGTAACTTTTAATTTAATCCTTAAAATAATTTTATCACAAGAACGATTTTATATATTATAAATTGATTGACATGTTTCAGGTTTTGCGTTATTTCGGTAACATATTGTTATAATTTTAGAATTAAGTATAAATAAACTATTATTATCAATTATTGAAATAGTCTACTAATATCTTAATGAAAATAAACTTCGCCTCTGTATGTCAACTCATTAGTTAAATTCTGCAATTTAGAACTCTTTCCAGAATATAACATAGGGTTTAATTACCTATGTGACATCTAAAACAGAATTGTTTAATGAATATGCAATTAATTGTAACTATTCATTCGAACTATTTACAAAGATATAAAACGTGACAGGTCAACTAATTTGAAATATATAAAACCGTTTTAGTGAAAAATATAAACGTTAAAAAGTTTGTTGTTCTATCTAATACGTTCCTGGCGCTTCTTACTCAGTATGAACGAGCGCCCGGGGTAATAACCGGGTGCCTAGATGGCTCAGGCGCGGCGCGTCTGACATGTGTAGAATACAACTGGGCGTGGAATAAAATATACACCTACTAGAAATAAACAGAAGTTATGAATAAAACATCTATTGCAAATACTGGTAGAATCGATTCTACTCTCCACATTGAACATCCTATTTTCAGCTTAACATGCAGTGACAGGATGTATATTTACAATTTCTAATATAAATATCATTAAAGATAAACTGTAAACTTCGTCTCTCTAATGACATTAGTTTATGTTCTGCAATTTAAATTACATTTGGAGATTTCGTAGTGCACATTAATTTCGCCTCAGTTTATCGATAAACTATTAACTATTTTTAATTCAAAATCACTTAGACGTGATATTTGCAAACTCGAGTTTGCAAATATCACGTCTAAGTGATTTTGAATTCAATCGATCCATCAGATTAAACTGTGTTACGATGGTGGAAAGGAGAAATGGGATGCAATACGTAAGAATTAAGGTTTAGTTTCGACAGTAAAGTGTGTGTCGCTTATGTCATTTCTCCTTTCCACCGTCCATTTGAATAGTCACAACACCGTTCAAACTGGTAAATGGTTCCTAAATATTTGCTTCTAACAATATCTGTCAATGTCGATTGTTTATTACGAGACGTACGAAATTGCGTCTTCTGAAAATGGAACTAAGATTCAATGTCACTGTTTAACTAGATCAATAGTAATAAAGCGGTCAATATCACTGCTTGAGAACTCAATTAATATGTGCCTAATTGTATCTGTTTCTGTCGTATAATTACACTGTATAATTAATCGTAAAGCAATTGTTCTATAATTTTAGGCCCACATACACACATTACATACACATTTTAATTAAGTTGCTTTAAAAATAGATGATTATGAATACACCTTTACATGTAAAAGGCTTCAAATAATATAAGGTTTCACGGAGGGGAAGAGTGCACGATGCAATCCAACAGCCGCTGGGCGCGCTCGACTGGCCACCCTCTCTCACAGAAGACTACCTTGAAATGTACTGCATTTCCCACTTTATCTTATTTCCCTAATGTACGTACGTGTTTCCGTAGTGAGTGCCCATTCCCATCCCATCCCTCCCCATTTTCCCAACTCTTTTCCCAAAAGTCTTCATTTTAGTTACCTGTAAAGTCCAATCTTCGGAATGCGGCAAATGTATTGCTCTGAATCGCTGGTCGCTTGTGTAGGTGTACCGACCAACAGTAAGCAGATGGATGTCTCTGTGTCTAACCCACGATACTTGCATATTTAGCTGTAACAAAAAAAAAATAGTAACATAAAACAAAACATATGTCTAGCGGTTACAGTCTCACATTACGTTGCATGGCTAGCTTTGTAGCTCTATCAGGTAACTCGTAAATACGAATAGGTTGTATTGTTCGAGGGTAGTATTAAACGAACGGTTCTCACAAAATTGACATATGAAATTTGTTTATTACAATTTTAACTTCTATTAGGTTACGACTACCTTTCTGTATTCGCTTAATAAAATAAAATAGAAATCATAAAAAATAACCTCGGCAGCTTTGATTTATACAATTTGAAAATTACGTTTTTATCGAATCGGGGATTGAAGTTATTTCAGTGATGATACCTTTTTTACACGTGACGAAAAGGTCTTACCTCTATAAATCGTTGGGAATTTAAACTGTGTTTCAATACAGACGACAATTTCAAGGATGAGGTCATCGACACCTTACTTGTAAAAACACTTTCAATTTAACAAATTCTGAGAAGACGATTTCGTTCACAATGCCTTAAATTCAATCAAAACTTCTCTCTGTACTGTACAAATACTCTTAAATTCTATTTATTGTGTCACTTGTTAAAGATACATTAAGAAATAATATTGGTTTAAGCTGAAGATAGCTGACAATGTACTTTGGTAGTAACAAATGGATTGCTAGAAAATCAAAATTAATACTATCTACCTACCTACTGTATTTTATAATGTCATTTTTAGTGGAAAAGTTTGATTAAAGTTTTATTTGTTTAATCAGTTAATCACGCAAATTACATAATTTTATGTTATAGTATTCTCCAATCTCAAGGCTGACAACTGATAGGGTAGATGAGTTATCAAATGAAGATCACATATCGGGATACATAGAGAAGGGACATTAAAAAGCATTAAGGCTAGGTGGACATACAGGTCAGGTGGTGGGCTTCAAACGATGTCTATTTCTATACAGCAGTGGAGAGATACAGGCTGACGATATAGTACGATGGGATATACCAGCTATCATTCAACTAATATGTAAACCAAGTCGATATTCTGTATTTGGCATTCGAACCACTATTGTCACTTCAAAACTCAATAATACTTGTTGTCTGGTTTACTATTTTAGCAAGGATTGTATATAAACGAGCAGTACAAAAGTAAAATGGGCAGCAAATCATTATACAAAAAATAACCTTTTTGAATAACCGAAGTAAACAATTTTAAATTACTAAGGGTGTATTTACCAAAGCAATCGAGTCGGTTCCGACTCGGCCGACTGAGTCGGGACTCGGGAAGTCGGGAAGACCCGACCGAGTCGCGACTTCTATTTCTTCGTTGTCACCAGAAAATCCAAACCTAACTGCTGCTATCGATTTGTTCCACGGTTAATTCTTGTTCTTTTCGTAAACACAGTAAAATAATTTAAATGTCATTTCAGTCTTATACACAAATGTGACACGGGGCTTTATTTAAGCTGAAGTAAGAGCAGAAATGTCAAGGTCGCAATATATTAGTGAAGTTACCGGAAGCTTCCTGACATAAAAAGAAAATCTTATAAACAGAATAGATATATCATGTTTCCCCTTTAATATATGTTTTAATAAATGTTTTTTTCTTACAGTTATTGTTATTGTTGACTTATTGTTATTTTGTGCCTACCGACTACTTTCACGAATATTACACTACTAATTGTGGCAATAATTGTTACAGTTTGTTATTGGGGGGTACCTACCGACTATAACATAATTACCGTACAAATAACACAATTGTTACATTATCTGATCTTATTGTCGATATGAATTTACTGATTTTAGTTAAGATTTTCTAATTTCAAATTTCGTTGTTTTAGATTCTGTTTAAGTAGAGACCTGCTCTTATATCTGATCTGATGTTCAAGAGAAAGCAATAAAAAAATATACGTTATTTTAATATTTTACTTAATTCTTAATATGTGGTCCCTATTGTCTGATGATGTCGCAAGTGCTTGTTTATATTTGATTTAAACACATGAGTTTTATTGTATTTCAATGAGTCAATTTTAATTACTATTATTTAATACATTTAAGCCCATTACGTAAGCTGGTGGAAAATCAAACAATAACAACAACAAGGGTAACTGATAATAACATTTAAGTGTAAAGATTTCATAACATTCAAGGATCAAAGTCCAATTGTTACAGTAGTAAGAAAAAATAAATGTATTTTTGTCTAAAAATAAATGTATTTTTGTCTAAAAATACTTATTTCTTTTGATCTAAAATTTATTTGCCAACAAATTAAGAAAAAAATCGACGAAAGAACTGAGCAAACAAAGGCCAAGATAAAGGATATTTATTTTTATTAAATAAGTTAGCGCATATGCTCCTATTTCTAAAGAAGAAAATACTAGCACAATCTCGTTAGTGTGTTATGTGGAAGGAAACGAGATCTCTAATGGTGATTCTGTGTAGTTCCCTGCACTGACTACCATACTACATTATCGTGGGTAATTTCAAAGCCCAGGACTCTCTAGTAGTTGCAGCATAGTGTTTATATTTATATTGTGGTATTAAAAAAAATAGGCAAGTGTCCCAAAAAAAATAGCATATACATTGTACAGTCACAATATTTAATTGTCGAGTAATGCAATGCAATCAGCCCTCACACATGCACATCCCTATGCACATTGTCTTGCGCGTAAGGAGTATATGGCCTTCAAACGCTACGCTAGCCCTCTGGCTGGCAAGTCCACTCTTTAAAAGGTGGTGTAGTTCCTCAGCGCTTGTGGTACCGGCTTTGTTATCCCTTAGTCACGTCTTACATCAGACATCACATCCGCGGGAAATAATGTGGTGAAGCTATTCTGTTGTCAGCCGATACCACACGAATTGCTGAGTCCTTTATTAGGCAGTTTTAGACAAATATCGACATCTTTAAATCTGACCTTTAAAAACATGTTATTATTATTATTACTTTAATGGCAGATATTTTGATAAATAACAGACAGAAACATTGGAGAACCTTTTGCAGAGCTCCTGATGTTTTTTTTTGGATGAGGATCAACTTTTTCAACAAACGAGTGTAAGGTAAAAACAACTTGAACATTTATTTAAGCCTTGTACTACTCGTACAATTAATTAAACGTGAAATTATAATTTAAAGAGAGGTTTGTGCGTAATTTCTTAAGGCATGATTAAAGTAATTTTATGTGTAAAATATTTTTAGAAAAGACTGTGTTTTTGTGTGAAGTGTGCAGTGTATTTTTTATAGTCTGCCTTATGTAAAGCGGTTACTGTCGTCTATGGACATCTGCGATGCATGGCAACATCGGTTAGTAATGGAGAATGCGCTCCCTTGGCGAATATAGAAATCATAATTTGAAATACCTACTCAATGGCAAATGAGATAAGATTATAGCAGTATATAGAGTGATGACAACTTAACGTAATGGACTGTGAAAGTGTGTTACGACGATTTTTTGTTTTATGGAGAAAACAAAAATTTATATTCGGCCACTATGGCCGATTTATGGCTTTTAAAAAAAATTATGGCCGATCGGAACGATTGAATTAGTAGCGCTGTAGTATTTTTAGTCAAATACCGATCATTATTCTATATATAGTTACCGAAATATCGTACATACAATAGATACAGTCCGATGTAGTCTTTTGATTCTATTATCAATATCATTATATTTATCTAGCTTTTTCTCACAGCTTTGTCAACATACAATTAATTCAATTAACAGTAGCTAGTTTTTCAAAGCCATTTCGTCAAATGTCAAAACACATCAAAATTTTATATGCAGCTAAAACTACAATAAGAAACAAAATAATAAAAAAGGTTTTATTTCTCAGACTGCTACGAAATTTTACTACCATTGGCAAACATTAAATTTTACTTCATTCGTTAAAACTGTCATCATTTAAAAAGCTAATAATCAAATTCGAATCAAAACCTATAACAATGCCGATTTTATGAAATAGATTTTGTCTGTTTGTATAAAATAAACATTGCTTTTAAGATATTTCAAAACAATGCCTGAATACAAATGAAATTTCCATTATACGTTATCATTTCTCATTCCAATTACCACGTACATTTAAGACTGAGATAGTTATGCCAGTTTTAAAGGTCTCGGGAGAGCAAGACAGATATATCCCGTTAGCTTGTTATTTATATGGAAGACGTGGCGACGCGACCTAATGAGAATTTTATTTATAAAGTCAGTCCCACAATAGCGGCTTTAAACTTGCATTGCGCCATTGTTGTGTTTCATTTTGAGTTGGATGTTTCTGGTACACCGCATGTAACTTGGACAGTGTATAACGGGGCCTCGTTAGCGAGAACGTGTGCACTCTAGTTGTACGTCTCCATTATGAAGGTGAGTACGAGCCGGTATTATTTACATTCTCGTGTTTAATCTAACGTGCTCACAATGTAACAGACTTGTAATAATAATACTCTTTCGAGCATTGCCTGTTACTACTCCCCTTGCAGTTACATTTCTCACAACGCTTAGTGGCCGTTAATGCAGGCATCGAAAAACGATTCCGTTATTGTTTGCTTCAATATTGAATGTCCGTGTTTTAGTAGCTTATTCGGCAGCTAAAGAAATACAGAGGCATACATTAAATGTAATCTTCCAAATACATTAAAAATAAGCTGGATGAAAGATAAGTTTCATGTTTTGTTTTAGCAGTTAACTAAAAAAAGTGTAATTTTAGTATTAATTTATATATTGCAATTGCAAAAAATTAGGAATACCTTCTACCATATTCAGATAGGTAAAACAAGCAGTTTCTAGTACCCGCTGAAGTTTACAATAAAATATTCATTTGGACAATCTGATTCACAGTGAAACACTGGTCAGATTGTGCAAATCGCGGCCTCTGCTATGGGATGGACATATAGAGCGTATTTCACAAGAAAGTGAGAAATAAATAGTGACAGGTTGTATTCCACGACAGAGAAGACCATGAGCCATGGTACGAAAGGGATGGATAATGTGTAGAGGAAGATCTGGATAGTATGAGAAAAATATCATCCTGGAAAGAGAGAGGCCAAAGTGAGATGAAGGAGACCAAGATCCTTAATGATTTGTAGTGTCGCAAAATGATAAACATTTATAAATATGAACGTCATTATCATGGTGTCGTAACGTGCGATGTCATGGCATACTCTTATGAGGCACTGCTACACTGCTTCGTAGCATTTGCTACGAAATCGTAGCATAAGCAGTACCGTAGCTGTGCTACTATGTAGTATTGCTGAAAAGTATTTATACCTTACCCGTAGACTGGGGAATGAACTGCCTCAAGGGATCTTTCGATTACGCTAGGACATGGGGTTCTTCAAAAAGGCTGTGAATATAATTTTGCAAGGTCGGCGGCGTATCTGCTGTTGTTGCAGATGACCATGGGCGGCGGTAGCCACTTATCATCACGTGGGCCGCTTGCCCGTCCGCCTCCTTTCATATAAAAAAAGACCTAACATACTCAAATCGTAGCTACGAATATACTACGATGTCGTGCTGTTGAAAGTAGCAGAATATATAATATACTAGCAAAACCCGCAGACGTTGCCCCGGCATAGAAGTTGCTGCAGCAGTTGCCATGCTGCAGCGCCATCTAGTGGCGAGTTATAACAAAGCCGATGTCTCGAAAATATTCTCCGTCCTCAAACACTTACGTATACTAATTTTCATGGCGATCGGTTGAACGGTATAGAAGTTTATGTGCTGCAGCGCCATCTAGTGGCGAGTTACAACAAAGTCGATAGCATAGAAACCTTTTCCATGAAAATATAAACATATGTACCAATATTCATGGTGATCGGTCGAACGGTGTCGAAGTCTATTAACATCAGATATACCAACATCCTCTTTTATATATATAGATGAGTAGCACGCATATGGCACCGGAGTTACCAGTACCGTAGCATGTCCTACAAAATAGCATTTATAGTTTAAACCTACAGTACGATGTCGGAAGATGTCAGAGTTATCGTAGGTTCGGCGGCGCACCCGCATACGCCCTGGTGTTGCAGGTGTCCATTCGCGACTGTAACATTTACCATCACGTGGGACCGCTAGCTAGTCCGCCTACTTCATTATAAAAAAAAAGGATTTACACCACATGTAAACATTTTGTAAACAAAAAGCTATATCAAACAAGTCTTCAATGTTAAAACACGAAGAGAAACTTCGTTTGCGTACTGAAAATTTTGACATGAACGAATTATGTCAGACCTTTATTTTAAGCCAAAAGAAGCCACGTTTCGAGCTTCATGTTTAGTTCTTTACATCAACAAAAAATTATATTTCGGCGAAAACGTATCTTTGTTATAACCTAGAACAACTAGTACAAGAACACTCGGTACAATAGAGGACGGGTTATGTAATTTCTAATATTATACGGTACTTGCTGATATAATTTTCTATGTAAAAAGTGCCTCAGGCTCTGTGAAACAAGTCAAAGGTCAAAGGATATACCTAGATAAGGATAACTAGCAATGGAGGAATTTCTACGAAATAGGCGACACGTGATAAGTAAGTAGATTAAAGATAGTTCCCTGAATAAATCTACAAACATTATGTAACAAATATTCCGTCCACTTTAACTTTTCCAGCTAAGGACCCTTAAAATGTCTTCCATACAGAGATAAAAAACTTATAAAAATGGGCATAAGTTCGTTTATAAACTAACATATTTTATACTAATATGATTACTCGAAATGGTAATCGAAAATTACTCGTATATATGTACTTACCATCACGTGGGACCGCTTGCTGGTCCGCCCTATTATCTATAGAAAAAAAAAACTCGGGGAAAGCCCCCACGTTTTTCCATAAGCTCTTCTACATAACATTACTTTACATTTGATCTCCACTTTTAATGACTGTCAAGTATAACGCCTAGGTATTTAACTTCATTGGAGATCTCAAGCTTTTTTTCATAGAGTATTGGGTACGTTCACTTTTTCTATGTGAATATGATCACTTTCGCTTTGTTCGGGTTTATGGTTAGATTATTACTATTACACCAACTTTCTACCCTTCTTAACGCCATTTGCATGATTTCCGATACTGTCTTTGGAATTTTTCTATTAACTAGTGTCACAAGATTATCTGGATATCCAATTACCGACTTATGCCAAGTTAATATTCTCCGGTTTCAGTAAGTGTTCCCTAAGCTTTTCTTAAAATTAGCACATGCGGCTTTTCTAATACTGACAGGCAGAATGTTCCAGAGCCTGGCGATCTGTATGGCGAAGGAGTCAGAGAGAAAACCAATACGTGCGTGTGAATCTGAAGTTTAGTAGTGACTTTCGGGACGCACACGTTCATAGTAGGTGGTGATTTGATCGCATAGTATAGGAAGGAACAATTAAAATGTGCAGTTATTAGAAGGAGAAGAGGGAATATAGAAAAATAAACCAAGGTTACCAGCTTAAAAGCTTCTAGAAAGAGGGAGTGAACTCACCGTTTTATTCCCTAAATTTTTCACTCGGCAGTTCAGATACGCTGTCTTCCCTAACAATGCGGTTACGTTCTTCGACGCCGCCATGTCAAAGTATGGTCCGGTGCGAGGCGTCGGACGGGGGCTGTCGACGGTGGCGCCACCGGAGCGGATGGCGTTGTCGGCTGCTGGTGGGACGGTGACTGAGGTGTTTGACGGCGGACCTTTGCCAACCTCCCGTTGCGCTGATGAAACTGGGGGCAAATGAGAAAATGGTTAAAGTCAAGGAAATGTGATAAATTTAGACAAATCTCAAATCGGTTAGAGGATTAAAGCGATTTATACTGTAATAAAGTCGCTATCACAAGTACGTAGGATCTACTCTACCTCTAAAAGAGTGGACTCGCCAACCCGCTTCACCAGCGTGGCGTTTTAAGGCCACATCCTTCATATACAAGTGCACATTGACTGTAAATGAACAAATGTAAAATGAATATTTGCCCGCCTACTGAGACAGAATATAATGAAAGATAATTAGATTAAGACGCCATATTTAATTACAAATGCATTTATCTTGATACACTATGTGTACAACCTTACAAATTTTATCAGTTTTCCCTATTAGACCGAAAAGAACTAATCTGAATTAGATACAATTGGCACGCTTTAATTGTAATTGGCGCGGGAAAACCCAGTTAACATAACGTTATATCGATTCCTGATCGGACCTTAAAAATGGGTCAAACAAGGTCAGAAATTGGGCCAAATTCTCACGTATTTTTGCAGGTTATTGTTAAGTTCATTATAAGATCATTCGAGATTTGAGAAGTACGTACGTGTGGATGATCTCTGATATTATCTTAACTTAGATTAGATAGTATCTGATAGTAATTTGATTGTATTGAAGAGAAAAGTAGTCATAAAAGTAGTCATAATTTTTGTATTTTGTTTATATTAAGTATTTGATTTAAGAATTCGATCAGTAATAACTAAGATCTTATAAGAAAGTTGTTTTAGTAAAATATGTATCGTAAAGGAAATCACCCCATTTTTAGAATAGTTTTAGATATTTTTAGAGGTATTTCAAACAGATATTTTACAAAATCTCGTTTTCTTGACCACCGAGCTCTGACGTGTTAAGCTCCTTATGTTTCATACGTGTTTCATAGTTATCATTATGAAAAAAAAAAACAGACCGCGGTGTAATTACCATCCAAATTAACTGGAATTATATAATATTTAATTGAAAATTATATTAATTAAAATTGTAATTCTACTAGCGACCCGCCCTCGCTTCGCTTCGGTTTATAAGTTTTTTTTTTTACAATTTTTTTTTCAAAATTTCAGAAACATTTCCACCATACATTATATTCGTGTAACTCTTACGGTTTTTGCAGCGCACGCCAAAATAGCTCGCAGATGGCAGAGTTTTTTCCGACTTACTTGAAACTTATCGTTATATTTTGGCCAATTTAAACAATATCTTTATAAATTATAGCCTATGTGTTATTCTGATGTATGAGCTATATTATTGTAAAGTTTCATTAAAATCCATTGAGTAGTTTTTGCGTGAAAGAGTAACAAACATCCATACATCCATCCTCACAAACTTTCGCGTTTATAATATTAATGGGATGAATATCAGTTTTACAATTCCTACATCAAAAGCAATAAGCCGCGTAAAGGCGAAGATATAATATTTTAAATGTGCCACAGTAATAAATGTGCCGCAAATCGATGGAAGCAAATTAAAAGGTGGGATAGGTTTATGTTCTAGTGACTCTGTTGGCTTAGTACTCATTTTCTTAGTAGTTCTTACATTTCTATCATTCTATCTTACATTACATTCTTACATTTCTTACTTCAGTTATTCGTATACAGATTGTTTTGTTGACCATACTTTGCTGCTTATTTAGTATTTTCAGCTGCTCATTAAAATACAAGCCTTATAAAAACCATTGTAATTCTAGTTCATACACAAGTTCCTCGGACTAAGATATCCACCTAAGCGGCGCTATACATGAAGTTAGTAACAATAAACAGTAAACACTTCCCAAAAGGTCATTCGACTAGACATCTTCAACTACTATGAGGAATCCAAATTACTGTATCCTCAACAGTCGGCAACAGTATTTGGACTATGACAGTAATTAATATCTATTTTCACAACTCGCGTACAGAATTTTGATTGATCCTACTACATGTAGGTAAGTTAACTAATAATGTATTGTTCGTGTCCCTTAAATATAGTTCCGACTGTCACGTAGTCTTTTTGTATGTGAATAAAAGACTCCACTACTACATAGCGGTATATTTTAAAATAGTGAATAGATCCGGGATGGGTTCGATTCGCTCACGTCAGAAGTTATGACCCGGTCCAAAGAATGCCACTGCCCTGCGATAGCCTTCCAGTAGGTATTCCGCGGTAGGCCGGAACAGTCTCGCAGCTAGCAGCGAGCAGTAGGTAGGTGGTATATTCGCATAGGTGGCGAGCAGGTCACGTCCAAGTCGACTGCCGGGTAGGTGAGCCCCAGTAAGTAAGGGGATTCACATACACAGGACACTATTAGTAAGTCGGCACTAGACTCGCCAAAACCTTCAGTATCAGTTATTCTATAATTATTTATTTGTAGACGGAATGTTAGTCTACACAGAAAGGATAGCCAACGTGGAGTGCCAATGACGCGGTAACTATGTACCTGCGTTCGATGCGATGCATAAGGACCGGTTTTATAGTTCACTCCACGCGCAAACAATAGAATTGCAAAACATATAGTGCGCTCCGGCTTTGCTTTCGAATTAATATTTAATCTATATTTTTGTTATTTAAGTATGTACTTTAATGTAGTTTCGCTTAACTACTGACGTAGTGAAACGAAACCGTTACACGACGTCCCAAATGTACGCTTAGTTTATTATCCGAGACTGCTCAAATGGAAACCTGGTGAAGCCGATCACGTGTAAACGCACATCAGTTTGGGTCGTCACACTGCCCACACTGTTTTCTGGACGTGTCATCGATCCTATGTTTACAATATCTCTAATATTAATGTAAAGTAAAATGTAAGGCAGTACCGCTTTTAAGCGGTAATACCTTAAAGGTACACGTGATAGCTTGTCATTTGCGAGGATGTGAGTTAAAATCCTCGGCAATCAGTTCAATCCACTGAGTTTCTACTTAGGCACGGATTTCTTTAAAAATATCACCAGCTTGATTCGTTGAAGGAAAACATCGTGAGTAAAGAACCTTTAATTGTACGCCTTTAAACCCGATTCACAATATATAATGTGTACAAAAGTGTAAACATTTTTTGATGGTTGATTTTGAGTTAATTTTGATGTTTAATTTTTGATAGTTGATTGTGTAAACATTATCAGTTCCTATTTTAAAACAAAATTAAAAGATTATTTTTAAAACGTTTGTATTGCAACAATATTTATAGGTTGTTTATTTCGCTGTGCCGGAATTTAGTTCAAAATTTGGAATTGGTTAACAAATTTATTTTTACTTTAAAGGTTGCATCATTATTGCTTTAAAATAGAGCTTGATTGTATATTATTGATAAAAAAAACAAGTCCAGAAAATGACTCGCGTGGTTTCTATGTTATTAAAATAAAATAAGCAAACATTATTAAAATAAAATAATAAATGGGCTCTGGCACATCTCACTCACTACCGAAACATGTACGTACGTATATTATTATTTTATGAGAAAAAGTCGCTTTATTGTTGCCTCGCGAGGTTGATCGTCACGACAGAAATATTCAAAGTATTAAATTATTATAATTATTATGTAAACGGGTTACTTTTCCGGGTTTGCAAACTCGCGTGTGTGTGTGTGTGGTGATATTGTTAGTATAGTGTGCAAGGAACTTAATCAACAAAAACAAGTTCAGTGCGGGGCGGGGAGGGGGGGGGGGGTGAATCAAAAAAGGAACACTACGGAGGGTAGACAGATTTGTTTGTCAATAGCAACAACACCTTCACCCGCGTGCGCAGTCTCGCCGCGACCGCGGTTCATGTAACTGGACCCAAATATCGGCTATAATAATTAAATAATAAATTCATTGTTAATCCGTAAGATATAATCGATTCCACCAGTGCATGATATAACGTTATTAATATTTTAAACGGTACCTATATGATTTTTGACAAGTGTCAAGTCTAAGATTTATTCTTATTTTCCTTCAATTGACTTACATAATGATTATACGCGTTAAAACGATAGAATGTTTTGCTAATAAAATACTCCCACTCTCTTCTATAAATTTGTAAGTACACATTCAGTTGATTTTTAAGTGGCGATATAGTAGGTATGGTATACCTATGTGTACGTGGGTTTTTCAACATAATAATATATATATATAAAAATCGGGACGGACATATTTTCTCATTCTATACAAGAAATTTCGTTCCGTTCTATTTGTCAACTATTATATAAAAATCTTTCACAAATGCAAATCAGTGACCGTTCTGACAATATATTACCTCGGTGACCGGTGACGTACGCGGGCTGGGGTGAATTATTTATGTCACGGGCGTGTGCTGATATAGCCCGAAATAAATTGTTATAAATATGCTGTCCTTTAATCGACTAGGTAATACTGAAAATTAGGTAATCGTAATCAGCCCTTTTATCGTCCACTGCTGGATACGATCCTCCCTCCACATGCACATTCTCATGCCAGCGTGACAGTTTAAAGATGTATGCTCAAATGTCACGCTGGCCAAGCAGGTCGACACCCACGGGAATATAATATGTTATGGTGGTATTCTAAAGTCTACCGACGGCATAATACTGAAAGACTGGATCTCTAACTACCAATTATTATTAAGACCGTAAACTTAAGACATTTTGATATAAGATCAGCATCCTAATTGTATTACAAATAAAGTTCAGTGGAATTAGAATAAATTTAGTTATTTTAATGAAGCTGCTAATTCAACTTAAAATAAGGCTAAAACTCTTTGCCTATTTCCACCTCTACATGTCCACCACTAAATGTTATGAATGACTTCCAGTTTTATACAACTGTATTAACACTTAATTTAGGTTTTTACTAAAATAAAATTCTAGTATCTACCATCTATTTTTAGAATTAATATATCTGATGTTCATGTTTTTGTACATCGTATTAAATGTACCTACAGTTTTTATTTTGATACACTTTAAATAAATTGAAATTTTAAAATTTGTCAAGTTTTTCGGTGGCGTATCCGGAGGCATAATTTTATTTTTTTAGGCATATTTAAAAAAGTACAGAAATATATTGTTTTTAATAGTAAGGACTCGGTAGACGTGCATACAGTCCCCCTGGTGGTAAGTGGATACTGTCGTCCATAGACATCTGCGATACATGCTAACATCAGTCCAGAATTAGACAACTTAAAGAGTATTTGAATTAAAAGTTAAATTCAGAGTTAAATTGTCAAAAAACTTTTTCCCCTCTTTCTAAAAATGGGGTTTATATCTTGGAATGAATGGTTATCCATCTATTCCAGAAGTCTGAAACATTGGATTTCGTTCAAGATTCTGAGTTAATTTATATAAAAAATTAGGCACGTTTTTTACACAATTTTTTTTTTTTAATATTTTTTTGTCATTTAACTCAAAATCATGAATAGAATAAATAGTTTCAGACTTATTTGCTCGTATTTATTTGCTGACTGTTTAAAAATATTTAGATTTCTTTGTAATTGAAAATTCCAGTGAACTCGTCCATGTACAATTCTCATTGTTCTCTTCTAACATTTTTTGGGATAGGAACGCAACAAGCTTTAATTTTGTCAGTGAATATCGAATGAGTTCGTACTCATTCTACATTCGCACATTGTCGTTCATTCGTATCTTCTACATTTCAGATAATTGGCGTGATTTAACTTTCGCCATTTTCTTTCTTTGAATCTACACATACATAAGAGAATTGAATTTCCACCGTACGTTTTTCAAAAGAAGCAAAAATTAATGTAAGTGATTAAATTTAAATTTCATTATCAGAAATATTAATTTTCCTTTATTTTTTGTGTGCAAGTTATTGTCCTGAGTATTATAACACTCCAGTGGATTTCTGAATTTTCTGACTTATTTGTAAATGTGAATATTTTCATCTTCGCTTGCGTAGCTTAGATAATATTGGGTTCGCCTAATTGAGCAATCTAGTGAGCAATTGTCCCAATGGAGCCATTGGTACAAAAAAGAAGAATGGTAATAAAGCCGCTACAACAAGCCCTCGGGAACTACACCACCTCTAAAAGAGTGGACTTTGCCAACCCGCGTAGCTAGCGTGGTGTTTTAAGATGCATTCCTCATTTCCACGAGGAGACCTACATGCGGCAATGAACGAAAAAAATGCTGGTTACGTTTTGTTATACTTGTATTATTCATGGTATGTATCTTTAAAACATATATCTATGGGCTCCGTTACTTAATATGTACCTTATTACCTCAGAGTCATAACTTCCTTTCTCAAGGTTGTCTGGAAGAATTCTATAAACCAATATTCCGACTGTCTGTATACTCGTCATAAAACATAATTTTATCAAAACGTTACATTTATAGAGTAAGAGTTTTATATATTGGAAGCCTTTAAAGCCTATAAAGGCTTTCAATATCCGATTATGTTTTTTTCTGTAATTATTCCCAATAAACGATATGTAATACGCTCCGCCCGCTTAGATAGGCACCGGTTTCGTCCAGGGAATTGTTTATGTTTTTTTATTTTTTATTAAACATTTTTTTTTACACAGCGTTAGGTTTTAACTACCATAGATTATTTTACTTTTAAATGGATACTGTTGAAAACGTTTTAAATCCATAACCCTTCAGAATAGACGCACTGCAAAAAATCTGACTAACAATTCACGAGATTATTACTCATTGTCAGTAACACAGTATAGTGTATCAAAACGTGTAGAGGTTAGGTTTGCCGTATGTTAAATAATATACGTAGGTCAACTTTGTATTATATATTTGCTTGTTACTTTCAAAGTTTTGACTGAGTTTAAGTCTGAAGGGAAATTGATCTTACTCGTACCCTCGACAAGAAGTCAAAAGATTTAATATGAGAAAATTTTAACCCGTGTTGTATTTTAGGTTAGGCCAAGGCCAAAGAATAAAAAGTTAAACTCTCAAGGTACTGAAATATCTGGAAAACAACTTACGAAATTATATAACAGGATACTTTTTTTACTGGCAAAGGAAACTGTTATTCTTCGTTGCGAATAGATTATACTATTTCTTCACTTAATGCTAATATGGATACACGATAATAGAGTAGGACGGCCGCAGGGCGTTGTTATTGTCGACGGTATCGAATATCACAAAATGGCGGCGTACAAGGGATCGAATGGAGCAAAACACAAACCCAGAGCTACAAGGAAGGGTTGCGATGGGAGAATTTTATATCAAAAACGCTAACATATTTTTACAACCAATCTCGATGGCAAAGTATCGGCACTACATTACGTACTACGTGCCTTTATACTGCTGAAACTCGTAAAAACATATAAATTGTGGGGAGATTTTCCTCGCAGATTGTAAACAGCTACAGGATATTTGGCAAATAAAATAACAGTATAGAATAAAATATCCGATCAAATACTACGAGTATTTATATCAATATAATAATCAATATATAGGTAGTTTATATTATATTAATTGGAATAATAAATAAGTAGGTCATACAAAATATTACGAAATTATTTTGATAGGTTTATTTATTTCGAATTCGATTATTCCGAATATTCATAATTATTTATTTAAATGAAAATTCGAATTCCTTTTATTTATTGTTTCTCGAAAACAAACAGATATCATTTAAAACTAAAATTAAATAAATAGTGATAATGAAAATAAATAAATGTTTATTGTACAAAATGCTCGAAGTACTGTACTTTTTATTATATTGAACTTGTATAAATGTTATCTCTGTGTTGGTTACGCTGGCGGCATTTGTACTTCGCTGGATGACACGTTTAATACGTTGGATGTGATAATGGCCAGCCCTCTAAAATCATCAATGCTGCCAAGCAATTGGAAAAGCGTTTAAAAAAAGTACCTACGGCTCGACTCCGAAACCGGAACTATTAGATAAACTAATTAGTCAAACAGTGAACAAAAGCAATCCATTTCTCAATCATCGTAAACCGAAGCAACATCGAATCTAACGAGAATAGTGGAAAGCAATTTTCTGTGCAATTGAAAAACAAACAACTCGCTAGACCGTATTGCTGGCATAACATTAACCCCGGTATAATTCATAGAACGCTAACGGAATCAAATAAAAACAGTAAACGGGTAGCTATAAAATTGACCATTGCCGAAGTAAACAATATTAGAGAAAGAGTCGTAGCTATAAATCTTAACAGAAATGCTCCACTAGCGATAGCAAGCCAAATTGTGGCGAAGGGAGCCACAATAGATACGTATTACGCAAGTTAGATTACGTCCTCCGGGATTTTGGCTCATGTAGATAACGCTTGCTTTTGTAAATAGGAAATCGGGGCACGACAATCTAATTAGTAGAACGACGGATCAATTTTGTAAGTTGTTTTCAAGTTTGGTACAGAGAACTAAATTTAGTATTACAATTAATAAACAGGTTTCGTGTATTAAACATAAGCCAGCCTCAGTGGGGTATATTATATGGTATCATATAATATCATATCATATAATAGATATGTATTTATTTATCTATATATTATTAAGTTATTTATTATTATAGGTAGGTATTATGTTATGTTTATTACTGATATAGTCAGTATACTCGTGTATTGAAGATAATTCTATCTGTAAATTTCAATTGTTTTCAATTCCAAGGTTTGCCTGGAAGAAGTCGCCTATTGTATTCTGTCATTTAAATGATTATGTAAATTATATAATATCATAATATGATACTGTATTTATCAATAAGGTATATTTAAAAAGAAAATTATTATACTGTTTGGTTTCATGTTATGTTATATGTATTTGATATCTTTCATCGCACATATCAATATCTCTTTGTTTATCCCAGATATTAGCTGGTAGAGAATATGCTTCCTCTTGGGTCGAATGGCATCCAGCTCGTCTTTTGTATGTTAATGGCAATATTATTTTGTATAAAAAGGCTCACGTTTAGATTCCATGTGCCATGGGTCCAGAGACACAAACACAAAACGTTTCAGATCTGCAATAAACATTTTTAAACAACCGTTTAAAATATGTTATGGCACCGAACTCGAATATATACCAGGAAACAATATAACTAGGTTAATTCGGAAGTCAAAATGTGTATTTTATATCGATTTATGTTAAAGTTAACGTTTCCTTTCATATTATCAAGATATTTAAGTAAATATGTCGATTTCTTAAGACATTTAGCTTACATTTAAAACTAAATTGATATAGTATGAGATAATCCAACAGAGTAATTAAATTTCAAAAATAATAACAATATGTAAACTAAAATTGTTTCCATTAATATTCGAAGTTAGTATTCAAAGATTCCTTTAAACTTCATTGTTTACGTATATTGTAAGGAAATTAATTCTAATTAAATTATAATTAGGCAAGACTTGGCAAGAACTATGTTCTCAACAAATTGAACGAAATCTAAACTATGTATGTATCTCAGCAAGCCGCCTACGAACGATATCATTTACAGACTCGAAAGTCTACTTAAGTATGGGCGTAGAGTTTTCAATCTTATGTAAAAGCAATATTGGTTGTATTGGTTTGTAAAATACGGAAGGTGGGATTATGTACAGTGTTCGCGATCGTACGATCAATACCACAAACCGACGTACGCTTATGATTAATTAATCTAAATTCTCACATAATTAAACCTCGGTATAAACGGTAGAACTCATAAATCTTCGCCTGAATGCCGTCTTCGCTTCAAATTATGGTTTAAATGTAGGAAACCAGAAAATATTGCTTGGGTAATTCTGCAAGAGAACAAATCGAATAATATATTATTATTATTTGAGCTTTATATTTAACTAAATGTATCTTTTATATTATTAATCAAAACAATTTATACAAAATAGGCGGCTGACCAGCATACAATGAACCTGGTGGTAAGTGGCTACTGTAGCCCATGGAAATCTTCGGTGCATGGCAACATCAGTTCAAAGTGACATACGTCGGCATGCCCTTGATGCACTGTCGATTTTTAGAGATTTAGGAATGGATTACGATAAAGGGTCGAGAAAACGGGGAGGAATAGGATAGAATGAGAATGGGTGCCAGCAAATCTCACTCACTACCTACCGAAAGAAGTACGCACTTTGGGGGAATAGGATAAAGTGGGAAATGTAGTTTACATTTAATCATGATTAGGCGGTAAATTTAAATTTGTTTAAATAAGGTAAATTTAAACGTAAATTTTAAGGTATGTAAATAAAAACGGACGACCGATAGATCAACTACCAAAATGTAATAACTAATTGAAACCAGGCAATTTGCCTAAAACTAGAATAGAAGTGAAATAAAAATGGTTAAAGGAAATAATTTAGTTGAGAAAGTCCATGCTGAATTTACAGAAAGTGAACGAAATGGGGGAATTGCGCTGCAATCAAATGCTCGTTCGTTCTGCAAATGTTCAGGAATGAATTCCGGTTTACTCTAGCCGAGCGAATGACAATTCCTTCCCTAGACAGACAGTATATGGAAATAACAGTAGAGCATTATAGCATTATTGTCAAAATTATAATCTACAGTGATGAGATTTCGGTATTGGAACTTCTTCAGAGACTTCATCGGACGCATTTCGCGATATACTACTCTATTATTAAAATATTAATAAAAAATTAAATATGTAGGTAAATAGTAGTAATATTACAGACGACGTCGCTGCAGTTTGATCTTAGTAGGTATCTTGCCACAGCCATTTATATTCATATTATACAATGTCTTTAATAAAATGCTAACTTTCAAACTGGATATATTCTATATTCCCTAGCCTCTACTTATTACATATTAGTGGAAAGCCGATCAAAATCCTTTTAGTAGTTTTTACGTGATGCTCAAACAAACAGACATACAGACAACAATTCTTGGTTTCTGAAGCTACTAAAGAAATATCCAATTTAAATAAAAATATGTCTATGTACAGATTCAACACCATTACTGATTTATTATATGTATACCTACAGTTTATTTAGTATTTTTATTTGATCTTAATTTTGTTTATTGTAAATCATATGAAGTATAAAGATATTATCATTATAGTATAAAGATTTATAACACTACTATTTAAGTATTATTGTGAGATTTGTGACTTTTTAAGATAGGTACTTCGTGATACGCATCTCAAGTAGTTTCAGTGCGTATGGAAAGAATATTTTCAGCCAGTAAATAAGCTACTGTTTTTTTCGTTTAGTGTGCTAGATAGCTTCCGTACGTGAGCGAATGCATGTTTAGTGCACGCTCGGGAAAATAATAGGTATAAAATGAGTTCATGTCTCTAATTTACTCCGTTAGTGCATGGTGTTGCAAAATATTGCTACATTGTGTTTAAGTGAAAATGTTAATGACAGTATTTATGGACATAATGACAGTAATTAATGTAGATTTATATTTATTTAGGACGAATCGGATGTGGGACGAGCCATTGAACTAGCCGCTTTTTTTGCTAATCGAAAAGGTCAAGCAGAGGTACAGCGTGCGAGCAAGAACAATAGCACTGTCACTATAGTCGAGAGAGACAGAACCTACTGTCGAATGGCACACGTTATCAGTTAGCCGGTGAGGCTCGGTGTCCTTCATGTGTATAACAAAGTTGCTGATGGATATTTTAATATGCGCCGTCACGCAAATTACGACAAATAAAGCACACTCAATCAAAATATTTTTGATGCCACGTCAAATTTGAGGTTATCCGTCTAGTAGTATAATAATATGATTATTTTTAATAGAAAACAAAATATTTTAATTTATCCTTAAACGCAGAAAATCTAGAATCTGGAAACAGAATTTTGAATAAATAAACAAGTGAAGAGGTTAGGATCAAAAGGAACCATTTGCAACTTTGGATTCAATCGTTTTTTTTTCTACGTTCGTACTCCAATAATTCCAATCCTTGAAATTATTTGCATCAAAAAGCGCCTAATTCTGAACAAAGAGTGATCACGAATTTGTGACAAAGAATGCATTACTTTTTGTCAATCGTTATAAATAATGTACGCCTTGGTTTTTGTAACTGTAATGCTCCTTCTCTAATGTGCCTTTAAATAAATAAAAGTTGACAGACATTTCGGTATAAAGGTATCACCTTTTGGTCGTAAGCTCCTCAAGTGTGATTTTTTCTGTTACTATGCTTAAAACGCGTCTTAAATGACATAGCAATGTTGAATATATTCATCTGAGTGGCGTAGTTAAAAAAACACGTCACCAACAGAAACACGTATAAAATAAAACCGAAGAACAGTCTGTAGATGTTTGGATAAACGCTAATCTAACTTCTCCAAGTTAATATAACTTTCCTTGTTTCGTATTCACATGAACATATTTTAGGGAGGCATGAATAATAATTTTATGAAAATGGGTCCATCATTACACTTGCGGAACAAAATCGAAAATTCACATGCACGAACGTACCGAGTGGCGCTTCAGTGTGAGTATAAAATTTTATGATTACGCCTACGGTAAACATTGAAGTTGCGCTTATAAAAGCGTGCAAAATAATTTCTGCAGCGATACTTATAAACATATTGTTCTGCTGATGATGTTTTGTTGACAAATAAGCGAAACTTTATAACTTTTATCTTTTAGTTTTTTTATATAAATAACTTTTATACCGTGAACCCGTAGGCTGTGGAACGAACTGCCTCAAGAGGTGGGACCGCTTTCTCGTCCACCCACTTGTCTATAAAAAAAATAAAACTTATTGGCTTTAATTGTCTATCCATATAAACTCTTTATTTGCATATTGTTCTGTTCCTGCTTGGATTTCCATGTAGCATAAAAATAAAAATAAATACACGCGGAATTACGTATTAAAAATAAATTCAAGATCAAATTCAAATTTATTTTAAAGAACATCGGTAGTTAAGTTGACAGAAATAAATGTAGATATAAATGTGTACTCGTAGTGCGTACCTACCTACTTAATTATTAAAGTTAAGTTAAGTGTGTTGATTATGTATTATCTACATAACGTAACATTTTTTTCTTCCCCTGGTAAAACGGCCACCGTGGATGCATGCTGCAATCCCACAGTCGCAGGGCACACTCGACTGGCCACGTTACCCTTCTCTCACAGAAGACTACCTTGAAATATAAACTGCATTTTCCGCAATGTATTATTCCGCCTTTCTATTTCGCCCATATTTCGGTAGTGAGAGATTTACGACAGAGCCCATACGCATCCCATCCCTATCCTGTCCCTACCCATTTCACCAACTCTCATCAAATACAACACTTACCATCAGATGGACCATCACTTCCATAAAAAAAATATCTTTAAAGTTCACTTAGACTAAAGTACCTACTCCATAAGCGTGTATTGTTAATTGAAATGGATTGAATCACTAAAAGCAGAATCAATGTGTAAGGAGCTATTTAAAAACTAAAATAACAAAGCTAATACATCACTATTAATGTTTAATAAATATCAATATCAATTACCTATATGTATTAGCTAAGTCAATATTTCACGTGAAGAGTATCTGTTTATTCACATTACATCATGAATAGCCGTACGAATCTATTACGGGTATGATACGATCATTTTTCTTACTTTGCCTCAGACGGTCGAAGAAAACTGGTAATGTAAAGGGCGTGGCTTTGGCGCCCAACGTGTTGTGACCAAGGATAAAGTTGTATATTGACGTTGTATTTTTACTTCTTAACATTAATTAGCATTTATGTCACACACAAAATCTAAACAATTTCAGGAAGTAAAAATAAATACTAACGGTTGCAGCGACATTGGAGTATGTGTGGTTAGCTTGATTCCCGTGGGTACCTAAAATTGATCTGGCCAAAAAGTACCCTAGATGTTAACCTATACTATATACTCGTAACTATGCCAAGTTTCATTAAAATCCGTCCAGTGGATTTTACGTGATTCGTGTTCAGACAGACATACAGACATATGTCATGTAGTGTTATTTAAAAATCTAAATGTAAAATTTCGTAAGAAAAAAATCTAGAGTATGTGATCCACCAAACCGCACTGGGCCAACAGTGGGACGTTACAGGCTGATACAAAAAAAAAAATAGTGCTAATCTATATGCTTGCAATGACACCGTATTACATACTCATAGATAAGTATGGTGTGTCAGTCTTTGAATAATAACCTTGAGGGCTGTGAGTTTATGTGAAAAAAATGGAAATGATCTCTTTAAAATATTGATTATGTTTGGAGGTTGTAGTTCGAGGTCTTGAAGGAAAAGTAGGACAGAGTTTCTTGAAGTGATCGTGTACTTATAATACAATATGCAACTTTATGTATCCTATGACAAATTTTCGACTGCGCTATCACCAGTGTAGAATTTTATTTTTTACAGAATCTTGAAGCGAATGCCTCTTAGTTCTTGATGCAAGAAAATTATATTCGGACTTACTATAAATATTATACAATATTCTATTTCACATGAGAACCATATAGATTTTTTTACAGAAATAATTATAATTTTTTCAAAAAAATATTCAATGTACAGAAACAACTTCTTAACTATTATTATTAGTTATAGAATGGGTATAAGTTTAGATTATGGCCTTAAGTAGATTAAGTTTCCGCTTAAGTATATCTAGAATATCTCTAGCTCGGCGGTGAAGGAAAACATCGCGAAAAACACGCGTGCCTGAAAATAAACAAAATGTTAGGCCATCCCGCAATCAGGTTGGATGGTTATGAGAATGAGACCAATTGGTGCAGAAGACTAGTAGTTACGGAATATGATGTAATAATTACAATGACGTACAGGTGGTCTCCGGCTAGGTGGACCGAACCACTTGAAGAAGTTCGCTCGTGGTGGTTGGATCAGAAGTGCCGAGGATAGTGTGTGGTGGCGAGCCTTGGGAGAGCTCCATACCCAGCAGTGGAGAGACATAGGCTGATGGTATAGTATAGGGAAAGAAACAATATAGTAAATATGACGAGTACCTAGGTTTCACAACCGTTTGGATTATGGTCCAAGACCCTCTCGTGATTACTAAGGGGGGCTTCGGCCCTGCAATGACACTTCCCAAAATTATATCGATGGGATTTATATTATTGCAGGATTAAAATTAAACTGTGCGTGCTAAACTTCAGTGTACCTGTAGGTATACACTACCGCAGTGCCGTAAGCCATTCCCTACAATTTGGTTAATCGCCTCGCACGACTAAAGCTACGTGTGTAATATATAGAGCAAGCAGTAGCCTACTTATTATTGTTGTCAAAACAGATATCTCTGAACTCATGAAACAGACAGTAACACGCCAATGGAAAGCACCAGGCACAAAGGTAGATTTTACTTTTTCCGTGCGTTTTAGAAAAACAGTGTTGAAAGAAAAGTTGTAGTTTTTTGAGACCTATTTAACGATATATCATTTATATAATATACTAGATTTAATAATTTAAATAGGAACTTAAATAGTTCTTGAGATATATACTTTGCGTCCCTCCCTTTTATGGCCCTTCCAAGTCAAATATTAAAAAACGCCGATAGACATTTCAATTATTTTAAATGCGAAGTCTATATGGGAAATTTCATGTCTCCAACTCAAATAGTTCTTGAGATACCAGGCATTGCATAAAAAAATCTCCTCCCGCTATTTCCCCCTCTTCCCAGGAAGATTTCTAAAAATCCTTCCTAAGTGGATAGGTATGTCATAAAACCTATCCACTGTGCAAATTTCATGTTTCTAACTTCAGCGGTTTAGGCTCGGCGATGATGAATTAGTCAGTCAATCGGGACATCTCTTTTCATATGTATAGATTGGTATTGAATTTTTAAAGGATGAGTAGAAATATTTTAAAAATCACAGATCACCGTCGTAGTTTTGAAACTACTGAATTGATTTATCTCTAACTATACATTGATGATACTGTTGCAGATTGGAATTTTTTTAAAGCAAATATTATTTGCCTTAAGAGGGTTAAAATATACCTCAGTAAGAACTAAATATGTTGATATACCTTTTGATGTTAAAGATACTAATTATTTTTTAAGCTTCTTGACTTCGTTAAACTACTGAGTTAAAGCAAAGGTGAGTCAAACTACTGTTTTCTGTAGTGTTGTAGTTTGGGTGAGGAGGGGTTCAGCGCAGGGTAAGGCTGCGTGACTCTGTACGAAGTTGAACTGAATTACAGAAGCACTCGGCTCTAGTGCTATTGTAAGGTAATTCACATCAAAGTTGCTCGATAGACAGGCTTGATTGCACTGTTACGTGAAGGTGAGGATGCGGAAAATTTAAGGTGAAATTGCGTAAAAGCCCTTGACGAAATAAAGAGATGAGAGTTTCTTGGGCGATTATCGCGCTAATACAGTTCAAGAAGTTTCTTCTGATGCAGAATAATGTCATTATAAGGATAACGCACTGTAGGGACACAGTGTTGAAACAGTGTACACAGAACGCGCACGGTGTTTTACGGTGTCAGCAATTTGCGGTAGAGCGTCACTTGTCACAGTGTTCTCGCCAGTCGCCTTCCCCACGCGTCACCATATGTATATTTAATTATTTAATTCTGCGATCATTTCATGAAATAGTATGGACGACAAAGAAAGTTATTTTACGCAACATTCTGAAGATACACCATCTAAACTTAGAACCTAGACGAGTATAAAAAATTTTGGCAATAAATCTAAAGAAAATGAAGCAATATCTCATTTCGCTTCTGCAACTCTTGATTTCCTTGCGAGACGCAAGTGTCTAACCGCAAAAAGTTTCTTAATTACTTGTAGCAATTCCAAAGAATTATAAATGTTTCATTTTATCAATGTAATAGTATTATTAACCTATCAAATAACGATATATGGCCTCCACCTGTGCTAAATAAGGCCAACCTATAATAATTTTGCACAGAAGCGTTTGACTGATAAATAGATTAAAGACACATCCATGATTGTAAATACGTTTACTGTATTTAATAGTTTACCGTAATTAAAAGTTCATGACGAATAATATATACATTAGTAGTATTTGTAACATAAAACATAGATATATTATATACAAAATATATATTACATACTTACCAATACAATATTTTTATGTTTATAATTAAGAGTCTATGTGTGTATTAAAGTTACAAAAACTTTTGTTTTATTCATTTGCATTCCCGTCATGATTTGAATTTTGGATCTTTAGAGCGATGAGCGGTATCGCATTGAAAAAATGCTCATAATTTTCGTATTTCGTCTTGAAACTACATTAAATAACTGTCGTCCTTGACGCGGGATCGAGGAAAGGGCAAAGGTGAGTTTATTTCTACAAAGGGACTTTCAAATTGTATCTATACACATAAGAATTTCTCTACGTTTCACTAATACTGTACACTATATAGATACTATATAAACTCACGGAGCCGAAACTTTCCCAAGGCATGATACAATGGATCTGGTCATGATTTTGAGTATTTTTTG
This sequence comes from Sesia bembeciformis, assembly GCA_943735995.1. Classification (NCBI taxonomy): domain Eukaryota; kingdom Metazoa; phylum Arthropoda; class Insecta; order Lepidoptera; family Sesiidae; genus Sesia; species Sesia bembeciformis. The sequence continues at coordinate 4,234,634 of OX031029.1, read as the reverse complement.
CAAGGTCGGCGGCGCGCCCGCATACCCCCTGGTGTTGCAGGTGTCCATGGGCGGCGGTAACACTTACCATCACGTGGGACCGCTTGCTCGTCCGCCCACTACTACATAAAAAAAAAATGACTTCTTATTTAGTTTGTTTTTTTGTAAAAATATCTATTTTATGACTTTTGTATTAGCAATTACATTTAATGAAAAGTGTGGTTTAAATTTAAAGAAATATATATTTCGAAAAAAAAATATTTCAAAGTATTAAAAATGATTCATTGCCAATGCAATGGCATTGTTAATCTATCAAGTTATTTTATCTTTCACCTACAATTTTACTCTTTTGTGTTAGTGGTCCTAGCCCATGTATCGGCCGGTTTAGAATACCACTACTCCATCTCTTCCTGTGGGTACGATGAAAATGGAGATAAGAGATGGAGTGGTCACTAAGGGATAACAAAGCCGCTATCGACAGATACATTATGAAAAAAAATCTGCGGCTAAAAGGATATCATTTTCCAAATAAGGAATAGTACAACTGAACGAAAATGTCTACTACATTTTGTTACTATCTTTCCAAAATACCCGATAGCATTTACGTAAGTACGTACAAAATATGTTACTTTTACAACTTGCAATCTTCTATGACGACCTACTTGTGTTGGGTCCTATAGTTGCTGAAGTAATACTAACATCATTTTAAAAACTTTGGAAGCTATTGTGATTGCTACACATAAACGGGTTGGGGCGTTACCAAGCATTTCGACTTTTATGCTTTTAAAATTTCATTTTACCGTCATAAGATGTTTGTGAGTTAAGTTGTAATTTGGTAAGTATTGAAACTGAATTTTGTATCACATTATTGTGCAGGTACTTACTTAATTTGTACGTAACTTAACTTGTAGTATATTTGAAGTGCCTAATTTGTATCACAAAAACAAAGACTTTGTAGTAAACATTGTCTTTGTGGACAAAGACAAAAAACAAAAGAGTAACAAAGTCAAAGAGTTCATTAAAAAAACCTTTTTTCAGTTTCAATGTCAGTGTTAATGGGGTTAAAACATATAAAAATATATAGATATGATATGATACCCTACATAGGTTTTGAAAATAAAAACATTTTTCGACTTGGACTATTTCAAATTAAGATAAAAGTTCTATAAGCAGAGTAAAGAATAAGTAAAACGTCTAACACACGGCCAATCAAGACGAACGGACTTTCGTATGTATACCCTGGTATTTCATAGCCAGTGTCCCTAAACTAACCATTTTGTGACTCACAAATTGCTCATCAACACATCAACACATTGTTTCATGAGTGTACACATGAAACACTCATCGACACTACACGTAATAAACAAAATCACCAATAATCTCAATTTAAAATATTATTCGAAACGATGCGATATTATCAGTTTTCATAGAGTAGCTGTTACCTTCAATCCACTAACTCTAATAGAGTTTGCCTGACCTAGATTTTGTTTGTTACCAAGGAACGAAGTGAACGGCTCTATGTTGTTTAAATTTACTTGCGTTAGTTCGTTCAATAAGGCATCGTCTATATTCACAATTGCTGTAATTAGAGACTGGCCAACGAATTACAGTCACGACAAAATTAACCTGTAACCGCAACAAACGCTTCGTTTTCGTTCACTGCTGGACATGGCCGTCCTCGTGTACAATGTCATGTGCATGAGGTATGTAAGATGGCCTTAAGATACCACGTTGGCCAATCGGATTGGCGAGTCCACCCTTTCAGAGGTGGAAGCCCCGTGTTCCTCGGGGCTTGTGGTAGCAGCTTTCTTGTCCCTTCGTCTCCTTTTACGATATCTACGAGAAATGATAGGGTAGTGTTATTGTAACGTCGGGGGGCACCAAACGGCACAAATGAACATGACCTTTTATAATTTCTAAAACCATTCCAATTCTCCTCTCCAATTTATTTTCTGTAAATTATTCCGTAGTCAATACTTAGTCATTTTTAAAATAATTGCATTATTTTATTTTATTTTATTAGGCACAGTAACAATGAAAAATATACGTTTCAAATAATAAAACCGTACATAAAATAACAGTGATAAATTTTCACAATAATGACAGCTGTGCATTTCAGCATTCATATAACGAGAAAACAAAGTTACAGTTTTTCCAACAGTTAAGCTAATCATTGTATGAGTAGATTCAAAAATAACAATTCGGTGTTTAACATGTGTTTAAAATAATTTTATTATATTCACTTCCAATTAGTTTTATGTTTCGATGAAATATATCTGAATTTGTTCCAATGTCGTTGTATTGTACCTTAGGAACCGTGTATTCCACTTTCCATAAAGTACATTTCTTAGGTCGTTTTCCTAAGTCGTCTACCCCTGAAAACACCATTTCCTATCTCGTCTACTTCCAAGTTCCAAAATGACCACTTCCTAATAAGACTATTTCCTTAATTTCTTAACCTTAAAACGACCACTACATTAAAATTCAAAACAACAGTTTTTGTGAAGCAATTTATTGAAACGAAAACATACACCATAAACGAAAAATTTGCTCTTACATTGTAAACAAAAACTTTGAAAATCGTTAAAGCTGTGTATCGATTACGCTCGGCAAATCCTCGAATATTGCTGCGCGCGACAACCGCCCCTGATCGATACCGTGTTGCCGTGCGAGCCAAATTTTATCGCACTCGAAAATGCCGCTTGGCGAACCTCTGTCGGTCGGTTTTTAGCCTCGCGGCAAAGGTGCGTCTGTACTTTACTCGCGTGTAGTTCACACGGATGTGTCGTCGTTTGGGTTCGCACGCGCGGCAACTGGCGGTAACCCGCTACTCAATTAGTAACTCACGAACACTGAGTTATGTATGATCAGTGATCGTTGAATGGATCGTATGCCGCGCGCGGCAGCCGCGTTTTGTCAAAAATGGTATGAAAAATGGCTCACGAGGCAAATAATCAGGCCATATTCGATTCACTGCTTTATATTAAAATTTCAACTTAAAATACATATTTTTCTGAAGAAAATTATTAACCGATAAGCCGTTCGTTTCTAGGCAGTTTTTTCAGCCATTATTCCTTATTAACAAATAACTCTTCATATATTCGTAAACATCGAAACGGTCCATTTAAGTCCAAAAATAGCTATCGAGTTACGAATCGAGAAATACGGTCACCTCCATATCACACACTCGGTTTAGCCGGCCACATAATCGCTCCATTACGTGAGCCTTATTCGGGTCATATTTTTATTTTAGCTTTAATTATATTTATTGGGCAACTCGGAACGTTCTTTACGACTATTGTAATAAACCCAAGTCTTTATTTATTACGGTACACTAACTTTCACAATTTCCGAAAGTTATAAAGGGAATGCTCACTACACTGGTACCGCTTATTATAAATTTCGTTCCATTATTGTTCGTAACATTGCAAAGACAATAATAATTAGTAACACTGAAACTTCTTACAGCGTAGACAATTATTATGAATTATGTGCTGTAATTGGTAAAGTTTTCTGCTCGTTGAGGAAGGGGGATGATTGCAGCAATTTTAGTTTTGGGTCTTGCAATAGCTTCATTAATCGTAACTCCGGCCAATGTAAAAAATAAGCTATTTATTTTTTGTTAAAAACATCAAATTCTTTGTGAAAATACCTTGAAATACACGAACCAGTTGAAGGCGATTGTGAAGCCGCTTGTTAATTAAATTACTATTTAAATAATTTCGACAACTGAACTCTGTGTGAAATTGAAGTAACAATCTTAATTTGATGTCCCACAGAGTTTCTTTGATGAGTAAGGATCACTAATTCAGTGGTGCAGGAAAACATTGCGAGGAATTGCGTATTTAAGAATTAAGAAAAATCTGAGACATGCGTAATATCCGCACTAGATCCGCATAGAAGCACATTATATAAAACCTCCTTGAAACTGCGTCCTGTGGTGGGACATTATTGGCTCAAATCCACTACTGAATCTTCAGAGGTAGACGACGCATCCGAGAGCGTGCCAATATTTATCATTCTGGACTGATGTTGGCATCGCAGATGTCCACAGGCGACAGGATGGATTGTCTGCTCGTCAGCTATCTTCTTTCTACATAAAAAAAATATATATAGTAAAATGTTTAATTTCATGTCTTATTTCTTTTCTTCTCATTAGTGTTTACTTTATATGAAGAAATACCAAACTTTTCAAAAAACATTATATATTTTTTTGAACATACTTAATATCAGTATATTTTTTTTTTATAAAATAGATCGTATTGTTGTTACGTAGATTCAATTAAAGCAATTTTACAATATGATCAAAAATAGTGTCTCATGTTTTTCTAAATTTTATTGCATAACGAGTTACATTCAACTTCGTTGATCTCATATCTTCAGCTTCACTTAAATATACTCCTGGGCTGTAAAAGCGTGTCTATGAAGCAATAATCTTTCCCTCGGGGCTCATTACGAACATAAATTGCCGCTTGACTGGTGTATGTTCAGCCCCTCGACTCTTTTAAGTGTGATTCAGCTGTGCGAATAATTTCTTTTTAGTAACGGCATTCTTTGATATAAAAACGATTGCTGTTTTAATGACTAAAATTTGGATACGACATTTCGAAAGCTGTTCATTTCTTTTTTGCCTTCTCAACATACTTCTTTCATATACACTTCATGGATACCGTCGTAGAGGCAGACGAGGCGGAGATGGCGGGACCACTCAGATGCATACCACGGGAGTTGGCGGAGCGTGGCGTTAAGCAGACCGGTTTGGCATAAAATATGGGAGGCCTATGCTCGACAATGGGACACAAATACAGGCTAATAAAAAAAAAACCATTAAACCATTAAAAATACAGACAAAGCTCCTTATACGTCGCGAATAAGGAAACTTTAAGGTAAAATGTATGAGATTATAAGAAATACGTTCCACATTTACGAAATAACAAATCAATAATGATGAAAATGCGTTAATTAAAGTTTCTTAACAAAATTAACATCTTAGGCAGTGGCTTATAAAATTTAGTTATATTTTCTTGCTTAACAGCTTTTACAAGATCTTGTAGATCAGACATTCGACAGTGATTTGATTAATTTTCTCTTTGGAAAAATGGCTTAGGTCAATAGATGGATAATTTTTTATGAAAAAGTCACAAAGATCATTAGATATTTTTTATTGGCTATGGGCGACAGTACCCACGTACCATCAGATGGACTGTATGATCGTCAGCCGTCGTTTATAAAAAAAAAAAACTAATTGCAGCACGAAATGAAGTGAAAAAGTCATGATCTCCGCAAGATACTTTTTTTCGAAACTTTCCTTTTTATTTATTTTATCCAACGTTCTATATATACCTATATGCTTTCTTTTTAATTCTTCCAGTTCACCCTTGAAGTAGATCCCGGCTTACAATGAGCACTCGCGCACGTGCTCGCCTCCCAATACTCTTCCAGATACGAGGTAATCCACGGCTTCTCGGTAATGGTGAGAGTTGTATATCGTAAACTCTTGATACCTATTGTGCGAGGAGCGAGTTTATTATATAGAGGTGGGAAAGAACTTTGCTAAAATTTAAGGCTTTTTTTATTAGACAATGAAAGATGACTAATAATATTAATTGTAAGCTTAAACCTTATCATTGTCATCTTAATAACATGCTCTTTGATACATATTTTGGCACTTCATGATACCATTGGCCCTACTCAAACTTTCTTGAGGTGGAAAAATCTTAGACAGTAACTCAATTCGAGTTATAAAGCAGTTTGAAAAGACACAGTCCTCTAATACTTCCTTGTCTAGAAAGTGAAGTTCTATGGCATTGGTGATGAGTGCGGTTATAGAATCTCATTGTAGGCAAATAAGCCGAATTGTTCTTTAGCACTTCTCATTCTATCTATGAGATGGCACAGTGGACATATCCATGAATAAAATAGAGATAATATAAAGAAAAATGGGATGACATATTTCCTTCATCGTGAATTTAATGTGACGGAAAAGGAAGCGGGCTTGGGCAAATCTCACTCACTGCTTAAACACCAATGTAACACTTCAGACATCTGTGAAAGTGGGTTTTTTCTCCCTATAACCCAGTCAACCTTCGCCAGTTCAATACACACCGTAACCCTAATCAGTCCTTTTAAAGATTGATATGGACAACAAATTGAAACAAATTGTCTTGTGCATGAGGAATGAATGCCCACAAAACGCCACACTGGACCAAGCGGGTTGGCGAATCCAGTCTTTTAGAGGTGGTGTAGTTCCTCAGAGCTTATGGGCTTTGTTACCCCTTAGTTGACTTTTACGACATCTGGTGCTATTCTAAAATCGGTGTACAATACAGTCAATACAATTGAATACATACTAGTATTTTTTTTTTATTTATTTAAAAATGTCGAACAAGGTTCGCACAAACCATATATTAATATCAATTAAAAAATAATAATGATTAATGTTTATAAACATAAAAAAAATATTGAAAACTACAAAACCGCTTAATTCATATAAAACCACATGCATTATAGACACGAGGACCAATCAACGTTGACATATGGTTTGTAAAATACAAAATTGCTACATTATTCATCGAAAATAAAACACATTAAATTGTAGCTTCAAACGCTTTGAGCTTCATACAGCTTGATTATAATGGGAGGGTCGCAACTCGAGGGAGTCGTTCGACATGCTTTCGATAAATTCTCTCTGGAGACTTCCTTCGTTCGGACAGCTCGTAACACGGAATATAGAAAAACTAGTAAGGGAACTCAACATATTTTTTACTATAATACATATACGACCAGAAGCAATATCAACCGATAACATACAAGATACAGGCCTCCTTTTGTATTCGTTAGAGGTTGAAACCTCATTGACCACAATAGCTTTCAGCTGAAACCCGTCACGTGATGAACCACGTAAACTGGATGCGAATTGGTAGCTTCTGTACAGGCTTCAGATTTATTTTTAATTTTCGTATACTCAAATTTGCTTGTGATATTTTCCTTCACTGCCGTGTTATTACTAATTCAGAAATATGCTAAAACAACTGAAGTATAATACCATATTCAATTAGAAGGTGTAGCTCATTATTTCATGAGAGTCGACAGTCCGTCACAATTCGGAGACATAAACTATCATCGGCGACCAAGATACGCGCTCTAATTGTGTCCATTTTCTTCGTGACCATTTCCTTGATTTCTTACTTCTTATTTCTTCTTCTTATCTGGCCTATGGAATTGCGTATCAACAAGCCACGAAGCCGGAAAAGGGGAGCGCATCCGAAGATCAAATGTTAAATTTCTTATTAAATTTAACGATTCTTATTAAAACTAAAAACTAAGATCAATTTAAGATTTTAAACTAAGATTTTCGGTAGGTAGTTAACATTCTATAAAATATGACTGTTGACATTGAAATTGTGTTTTGTCATAAAACTATTATTTACAGAAAACGTTCAACAAAGTCTACTCTTTCCTGTAAGATCCTCTTACACGTTACGATATATTGCAATATCAACGACTAAATTTATAAAAATGATTACATCATAATAATGGTATATTTCCATCGTGTACCACGTGTACGGCATCCCTAAACAGTGTCTGTGTGCGTGCCGCGAATTTCGAGTACTTTGATAAAGACGATCTACCGTTCTTTCTACGTGCTCTTAAATCGTACTAAATTACAGAATTTGTAATTTAGGTAACTCGCCAGTAATTCAAATAGGCAATTATCCGAATTACATACTCCTGGGACGTGTGGTTTTATCATTATTTTCCTTTTAGCTGCTCCACGAGCGTTTATTTTTACGGCACACAGTGTAAACAACGAGCGCCAGTATATTTGTTTAAGAGAAGAGCTGCTGTAAATAAATACGTTTGTAAATACGTTGATGTTTAGAAATGCAGGAGACTTGTCGCAAAATCGCAAACATAAATCTATTCAGAAAACCGCACTAGACTATCGTGGTAGATTGCGTCCGGAAATAAGTGTGCATATCATAGGATGTCATCTTCAAATATAACTTTGGTAGTCAGCTGGTGAAATTTCCGTCTGTCTTTCGCTATAGAGGACCAGGTTGTCGGCAGGAGCTGTCATCTACCGACTAATTCAAATTAATTTATTACATTTACCAGTGAGATCTAAAAGTTTCTGGCCTGGCATATTTCTAAATGTCTACAAATAACAAATTATACGTCATCGTAATTGTCATTTATTCTGCTAATTTCTGTATATTTTTTAGAGTTCAACCCTCGTTAGATTTGATTCCTCGACTCTTAGAACAACAAGAAGTCGCAAAACCTTTAAAATATTTAAACTGGAATATATTCCTTGATTAAGTTCCTTACAAATGAAGGTGTTAGCCCGACCGATATCAAACAAAGGTTAGATAATGTGTACAGGAATTCTTCTCCATCATTTTCCACCGTCAAAGATTGGTGTAAGCAATTGCGTTTAGGACGAGAATCTATCGAAGACGTACCTCGCTCCGGTCGACCCGTTGAGGCACTAACTCCAAACGACATCAAACTAGTGGAACAAGAAGTTCTGAGCGACCGACGGCTAGCAGCAAGGACAGGGATTTCAAAAACTATAGTCCTTAGGATTCTTCATGAACATCTTCATATGAATAAAGTTAGAGCGAGGTGGGTGCCAAAACTTCTTTCAAGTGTGCAGCGAAGTGAACGAGTAGTGTGCTCTAAGGAACTTTTGGAGGCCTTTCATAGAAACAGAAACGATTTTTTGGAGTCAATTGCTACTGGGGTTGGAACTATGTTTCTTTACCACGATCCCTTTTCCAAAAGGGAGTCGATGCAGTAGCTTTGTTCTAGTCAAGTATCACCCAGAAACGCAAATGTGACGCAGTCCACCAAAAAGATTATAGTTTCGATGTTCTGGGATTGTCAAGGGATATTGCTTATAGACATAAAAGAACGCTACGGTGACTGCAAGCTATAATGCTAACCTTACAGAGCAATTACGAGAAGCAATCCAGCAGAAACGTCGTGGAAAACTAAGCAAAGGAGTGCGGCTTCTCCGTGACAATGCACCCGTTGTTCATCTGCAATCTTACAATAAAACGTTCGCTTTATCAAGCATCAATCTTTTAATATTCTTAACTAAGCACTGCGGATTGCAGGTTTAACTGACAGTATGTCATTAAAAGCTATTCCTAATTCCGCTCATACTGGTCTTTCTACTGGTATATTTTTTTAGGCATTGGCATGTTCAAAATAAGAGGTGATACCACTTACCTTCACGCGTCTTAATTCACGGCATACCCTCTTATTTCCAGATAATATACCAATGCCCTAACAAATACAATATAAAAATATTCATTACAGACTCGTATGTAATGTTACGTTTAATGCGCGGTCGTCGGTACCAAAGTTTGACGTCAGCAAAAATAAATTTTGGACCTGAATACGACGAGCGGCCGAATAGTCTCATACCTTATTCACCGAGTTTATTTCGCCCCGACCTCGGGTAAACGAAAAGTTAGTCATTGAATGGCCCAAAAATATATTTAGAGTGAAAGTGCTGTACATATTATAAGTCTTACATTTGTACTTAAAACATACAGTGTAGTTTAAGGAATATTATTTTCTCAAAAGAATATATAAATATTTTCATTTTCATTCCGAATATTTTTCATTCATAACTAAATATGTTAATTTATATATGAAAAGGGTTAGACGGACATGTAGCCCACGTGATGGTAAGTGGCTGTCCACGGACAGCTATAAAACCAAGTACGCTGGTACGCTGCCGATCTTTCGAGTCATTTGCGATCTTCTTAAAGAACCCGTTAAGATATTTGTAGACTTCTTAAAGAAGTCCACAAAAAATCTTGTGCCACGTAAAAATCCTTATCCTATGGTAAATAACGCCACGGGGAATAATATAATGGGAAGCTCCTTCCTTTTGCAAGTTCACTCATATGTCTCCAAAGTTAAGCGGCGCAGACGGAAACGTGGAAACGTTCGTAATTCTTGACTGATCGCCAGATGTCGAAGATATCTTACCGCCAGTCTCACAGTATCCAGTTACCACCAGGTGGACTGTTAGTTAATATGTCGGATTGTTTCTATAAAATATACCGCATAAATATTCAACTTCCGATAAGTAACAAAACATGAAAGAACCGGAATTGGACATTGAATTTACGCATTTCTTTTGTAAGGTTGTAATTTAATAATTCTAGTACATATTAGATATTCTTTCCTGTCTTGAATATTTACTGAGGGAGGGACAAAAGTTTTGGACGTCCCTGTTAAATTACGAGTTGTTAATTACGTCCTCGTAACAATCATAATTTGGATGGTATGTGTTTGGAAGGACACATTCTCTTTGAACGTAAAAGTAGAATAAAATATTTCAGTGAATTGTTCTGAAAAAAACACATACTTGAGTTCGCTTGTCGCCCATTTTTACACTAACACGAGTATATTAATATGTTATAGCATTTCTCAACGTTTTTAGTGTCGCTACCCCTTAAAAAGGTCATATATAAAGTTAAATAACTTAACGGTAATGATATCGGTTGTAATTATGTTCTTAACGGACTAACATTTGATTATAAATAATTAAATAATTAATTTTCTCACAATAAGATTTTTTCTTGCATAAGTGTTTAAGTTTTGCTGCCCAACTACGATCCCTAGGTTGAGAAGCGATGGTCTAGACTCTAGAGGTATCTGTTCTCAACATCGTAAACTCGTGAGTCCGAATTTCGGCACGTACCTACTGAATTTATATACTACTCAAGTTCGGTTTTTCCTATTGTTCGTTTTTTTTTCTATACGCGACGGTGAAGGTAAACGTGTAAATATCTGAATGCTACAAAATTCAAATACAATTTCGGGCATCCACCAATCCGAACTAAGCTCGTGGTGCATTTATACACATAGTTCGAAACCAAAATACAGATATGTAGCATTACAGTCCTAAAAGCGAGGTATTTGCAAGCCAGACAAATTTACAGACTATCAAATTCGGTCTGTCATTTGGCGGCAAAATACTACTAAGAAAATATACTTTTATTACTAATTTACTTTTATTACAATAACTGCTATATTTTCGACGAAGTGGTGTTCTTTTACAATACTCGAAACTGCTATATTTTTGACGTAACGGTGTTGTCCAATGTATTATAAAAAATACAAGAAATATAGAAATAATTGAAAAACATGTTTTTATATAATACGAAATAATATTACTGATGTAATATTTAGCGGTAATTGTGTTGATTTTAAGTAAATAAATAAAGCGAAGACTGAAAAGTAATTATTACTGCTCATTTTTCGCGACAGTAACATTTTATTTATTCCACTGGTATCATTCAACAGTTGGGTAACAAGGAATTATCCATCTATGTCTGTTTTTTTTCGATATTCGAACAATGTTGCGCAGTGAGAAAATAACACATTGATATTGATGAAGAAACTGATAACTAGTCTTAATATTTTTAGGTCTGTTTCATCACACAGATTAATATTTATGCGAACCGAAAACTAGTATTAAGAAGTAAAAGAATATTGTATGTCTATTTTTTAGCAAGTATTATTTATTTACACTCATTTACTCGTATTAATTAGACATGATGATCGTTTTAAATGTTTAACACTCATTTTTATATAGAAAAAAGGCGTCAGGATTACATAAAGTCGACTGGGTGGTAAGTGGATACAGTCGCCTATCGATATTCACGATATATGCCAACATTATTCTAGAATAACACACGGTAGCACACCCCAGAATGCAAATGCCTACCTTACACAATTCGATGAAATTATCGCGCAAAATTGTAGCGTACCGACTCGAACTAGTCCACCCGAAAAACTATAGCAGGCCATCATTTCTGGGAAATTGTTTATAGGACAGTCGTATCGTGAATGTGGGCCATTGAAATTGAACAAAAGAAGCTCTTTAACCTCCACCTATTATCGTCGTCTGCTGTTTATTACGCAGCATGAATGATGACCTTATTTTGATTGAAAAGAACGCTCCGAGCGATGCGAAAATTCCACTACATTTTTAATTGTGTACGAATGTGTACCACTTATTTAAAGTTCATATAATATGCAAGAAAAGGTTTTTCCATAATTCAGGGTAAAATCTACTCCATAATATGTAAGTAGGTACTTATTTTCGTCTAAATTTCTATATATTTTTATGTAGTTTGATTTTAATATCACTTAATTATGGTATGCAAGTGTTATTAAAATTATCCACTAGGCTTTGGGCTCTGCAGTGGGACGTTAGAAAAGGTTGAAAAAGAAAGAAAAAATAAGGATGAGAAAAAATAAAGGGTGTGCGTCCAGGAAAGTATCAACGATTGGCATTCTTATACGTCGATGGACGATAGTATCCACATACCACCTGCTGGATTATCTGTCCGTCTGCCACCTTCTTTCCATAAAAAGTATAAATCAAAGATTTAAGTATATCTTCTTAAATGAAATAATATATTTATATCCCTGACTTGGTAACGCGAGGTGCACGCGCACGTCTGTACACGCCCGTGATTCTTTCGTTAATGACGGTTGACGTCTATCTGACGTTACGCCCCACCAACGAGGACTCGAAACATATTGATTACATCGATATCATATATAGATCTACCTCCATACACTATATTCTGTTTAGTATTATAATTTCGAGAATTTAATTGGATTTGTAAGGTGAAGTTCATAGGTTATTTGATCGTACGGATTATACGAATTCCAGTTTACGGTTCCAAATAAATATTCTCGAATCTAAGCCCGACATATGGAACAAAATCACGCCTATACATAGATTATTGATATTTCATATTAATTACTCCAAGCTAGGCTTCATTTATGCCAATGATGTGGAACATGAAATTGTCAAAATTTAATTAATTTAATATAATTACTAGCGGTGTGGTACCATGTTTTTTGCGTCACGAAAGTTTCATCGGTTTTACTACTTACTAGAGAATATGAGTATATCACACCGAAGAACAGAGATTTTTTTTTCAATTGATCGTACCGGATACAATGACGCCGATGTGATACGACGAAATAGGCGAATAAGACGACCTCGATGTTTTTGTAAAGAGGGCCGGAGGTAACTGCAGGCTGAAAGGCATTAAAGGGAATGGTGCAGACCTTTACCCCCCAGCAATATACAGTGTGATTGGTTATAATCAGTACAAATTCTAAGGGCAAGTAGTACTCTCAATTTTATCAATAAATATTATGTGGGTCATGAACCAACCCCCTCTGAATGACAACCATTTTTAGCTTTAGCTCGGCTTATTCCAAAACAGGAAGTTGAAGTGTTATCAACGTAAAAAATGTCATTTAGGAAAATATCGTGCCGACTGTCGCGTCCGATCGACATTTCTTAAGTTCGTATGGAGATGCGTTATAACTCAAACTCTAAACAAAGTCAAAAAGTAATCAAAAATCAAGTGTTACATTATATATTACTTGTATAAGTACCAACTGTAGTTACAATTGAGTACAATGTGACACAGTGCAAGTACATTCAACCGACTGCAAACAAAGACTGCAGTGAGCGGTGGCTATAGATTCATTTCCGATGCCCCGTTTTCCTTATACTCTATATACAGACACCACTCTTTCAGTTATGAAGTTTCTCGCGAACGTTGCGCGTGACTCGACTGTTAATATATTTTTCTATATGTTTTCTGTTCCGCGCACGAACGTATTCGCAAATAATAAAAATTGATTTATTATGAATGTCTCTTTCGGAATGGCTTACGTTTTCGTTATTACTGAGTGAAATGTACCGTTTTTATGCTAAAAGATTGTATGCGAGACACATTCTGAGTGTCTTTGCAAACACTCGCATATCTCGAGAGAAGACAATCCAGTGGAAAAGTTTATACTTTTCTCGTCGGAATTTTATGTGTTATAAGTAAAAAATTATGTGCATTTTTTTTGGCACTCTCACTTAACAAATCTCAAGTATCAAAGATCTTTGAAGTCTCCTTGACAGTATCTACTTACGATTCTATAAGACTTAATCAACCCTTTCTTTATAATAACTATTAGTTACAATAATATGGTGTGTGGTGTCGGCCGCTTTAGAATATCACTACCCCATTAAACTAAAGGACAACAAAGCCGTAAGGTACTACTACACAACCTCTAAAAGAGTGGACTCGCCAACGCACTTGGCCAGTGTGGCGTTTTAATACAATATACGCCTCATACAAGGCAATGTACATCAGGAGTCCCATGATAAAAGGGCTGTTTAATAATAAAAAAATATAGAGCTATTCAAATATGTATTGTATTGTACAGCTTGTATTTTAAAAAATGAATCTGTATAAATATTTTTTCATATTAATTTGAATTCAAATGGCGGAATATTGCAGGATAGTTTTACTACACTTTATATAAAATGCACGGAGACCAGCACGGAGTACAACGACCTCAGACCAATGGACCAACGACTCAAAGAAGTTCTCAGATAGCGGCTGGATGTGGAGACCGGTAGATCGTGTGTTGGTACTGGAGAGTCTTGGGTAAGGCCTATTTCTAGCAGTGAAGAGACATAGGCTGATGGTATGTATGCACTTATACTATAATTGTAATGTATGTTAGTCTGTATGTGTAAGTGTGAATATTATGCATCAGAATAACATTTGAGATTTCACATTTTTCACACATATTTATCTATTTAAACGGGTGCTCACCTTATTTATTATACTCGACGTTTCGGTTGAGTTGAACCAACCATGGCCACGAGCTGACTGAAGAAGCGGGTAGTCCACGTCAAGAATTGCGGGCACTTTCATCAACAGTAAGGTAAACAAACGCGTTAAGACCCGTTTAAATATATAAATATTATACATCGGTGCTTAACTTACTAGACCAATTTCAACAATTGAAATTCAATTCAATAATGTGGGACATTATATTTGCTCAATGTTAATTTGAACATGAAAAGATTAATGAATCGCTTATGAACTAAACATACAAATATTAATACGCTACTGTCAGAAAATTTCAGGGCTGAATGCGATAATTTAGTTTCCACGAATTCGACTAAATTATTTGATTGAGAACATTCTGCGAACATGTACACTAATAAATGTAATACAAATACTCGTGACTAATTATGTTGATATATGATTGTACAATTGTTTGTACAAAGTAAACTTTAATACCTATAGTCAATTAGACTACGAATTCTTGGAATTGAAACTAAAACTTAGTCTTTCGGTAATACACATAAATATAAATGGTAGTATCGATTGATTCAGTAATCGATACTAACATTTATAAATGTACACTAACATTATACATTATACATATATATAACTAACATTTATACATTTATAACATTTATAAATCAGATACTACCTACTGTAATCGATACTACCTATCAGAAATGTGGAAGTTACTGATGATGAAGGCAATCATCAATTAGATTTAACACAAATTAAGTTTTAATATAATGACAATAGTGTACTTGATTGTACTTAAGATATGACTATGACTATATGATTGTGACTTTAATCTGACTATATTTTATATACTTAATGTGATACATTTCATGAATAATAAATACAACAAAAATATTTTTTTCAAATTCATTAGAAAACAACGAAAATAGAAGCAAACATTTGAGGCGATGAGCTATTGCTATTTCTATCACTAGCTCTCAGATGACCTAGAGTGATACTACTGTAATGATACTACTCTGATAATGACGTCATCAACACAGTAGAGCGCGCCTTTTCCAACGTGTCATTTCCAAGCACTATAACTCATTTATTTAGAAGATTTCAATTTCAAAGTTATCTAAAACTTGTCAAATACTCTATTAGTTGCGCATAAAATACTAAATACGCATAAAATATTAAGTAGTATAGTCAATATATGTATAAATGATTCTTTATTTATATACTACCTGCATACAAGTATATACTTAAAATCATAATATAAAACTAGCTATAAATTAAAAAAAAAAAAGAATTATTGTATAAATAAAGAAATGTTTAAGTTTTATATTGTTACTGATGCGTTTGTTACTGTTGTTACTGTTACTGATGTTATTATGCGGGTGGGTATTGCTTTGAACACATAATATTGTGGGACTTACATAAAGGAACCAAACAAAAGAAATTATAATAATTATAACCGTAAACTTGTTGTCGTTTAGTAAAGAAAGGAAAAAAAGATAAGCGAACTTGAAAATTTTGTTGAATTCTCCGCAAGATACCTATCAATATTGAAAAGATTCCCACAAAACTAAAGGTGTTTTCGATCGGCGGTATCGCAAGTGTTTCGAAGAAATTATTGAGTCGCTCCATTCGCTCCGGACACGTAATGTAACGTGCAAATTTTATTATCCGATGGAATACCACCGCGCACCTTTTAACCTCCGTTCAGTGCGAAAACGTCCTTACCACGGACCGATTTTATCGAATTATCAGCTGTTCACAATTCGATTCGAACGCGTAACTCGATTTTGATCGATGTTTATTTTACCCAATTACGTACATACGTATCTAAAAGGGCTTTTAGAACGTCCGGCGTCAAAATTCGTCCGAACAAAACTAGTTTTGACCCGGTTAAATTTGTTAGTAAAACGTTGGAAAGGAACTCGGAAGCCCACGCAAAATTTCGGGTTCGGCCCAGGATAATTGGGTTTTGGAACAATTTGCCTGGACCGGTTAGTCTTTGTGGATGTTGAAACAGAACGAGCATATTATGTCGGTTTGTAAAGTTTTAAGTATTGTTCAACTAATGTTCAGGTTATTTGTGTGCTCAACAAACTGGCGTCGGAATATTTGAGATCCGTGTACGTTTCTGTGGTCCAAAGTTATTTTAGGACAACCTAAATTTTATCGTGATTAAATTTTGTTGTTAATTAAATAAGTTGTTTTGAATGATTTGTTTGTAACTCCCGTATCGAAATTATCAAAACAACTTGGAAAATTACGACAATCTAGGAAACAATGTTACTAGATAAATTTCTTTTCAAAACTAATCTAATTGGGAAATTCACCAAAAGAATAAATATTACACGTAATAATATGACTGAACTCGCATTAGATATTTTTTATAGAAACAAGGTGGTAGATGAACGGACATTCCATCTGGTGGTAAGTGGATACTGTCGTCCATGGATATCCGCAATACATGCCAACATTCCAGAATGATAAATGCTGGCCCTCAGATGTCTATATCTTTGGAGATATAGGAATGGATTTGGAGAATGAGGAGGGATAGGATAGTATGAGATAGGATAGGTTAGCATGGGCTCTGGCATATCTCAGTCACTACCAAAATACGTACGTACATTGGGAAAATAGGATAAATAGGATCATTTGGCGGTATCTGGATACTGTCGCCCAGTTATGAAGACAAATCTTTCGCCGCTGCGCAATGTAGGGATTCAGGAAATTCAGGAGTGAATTACGGAACGTATTAAGGGAGATGGGAGATACAACGGTATTTTTAGTCTTCCTCGTGCCATTCTATTGCCCATTCTTCCCCGGGAAGAGCATGAAAATGAGAAAATCCACTTCCACATAATTTACGTTCTCTTTAGAAATTTTGAAATAGCTTTGTGTGCAGAACTGTCGACGATACGGGGATGATCTCTAAAGGAATGGTTTGTTATACATGTGACTTTTGTCGGGCATGACGACGGTACAAAGAGTTGTGTGGGTTCTGTGCATAAATAAACAGGGAAGTGTCTTTATTGTTTGCAAATGGAGTTCTCTTTCTTTGATTCACACAGTAAGTTATTCTTGAGGAAACTTGGTTCCGAGCGTTTCATCTTTAATTAAATTAATTTAATACACGCGAGAAATCTGATGAATAGAAGCGCTTGCGGCATTTGTGGTATCTTTCCTATTGCTGGAATTTCCTCTTCCTTTTCTTTCTGTCCTTGACTTTTCTAATTTAGTTTATTTTAAATTCGGCAAGTAGCTTCCTTGGTTTTTTTCCTTAACAGACGATGATTTTTCTTACTCATGTGAACTATTTTGAAATCTAAAAGTTCTCAATATGTCGTTGAAATTGTTTTGTAATAAGAAACATCATATGTACATTCTTTTGACTCGTGATTAGACAATAATATAATTAATCAATATAAAATTTGCCTCATACAGCCTATATTTTTTTTAAAAGTACAGAAAATGCAAAAGCATATTTTATTCTTCACATATTTACCATTTCAGTGTATTTTTTCATTACATGTCGTAATCTAAAATATCAATCCAACCAAATATTAATTGCCGTATCAACCAGTATGGATTTAATGGTAATTATATCAAATTTGATACGGTATTTAAAAAAATTGGAAATGTCAATAACTTCATAGAGATTTACTTTTCAAACTATTTTTATCAACTCACCGTACTCCGGACATATGATGCAGAACGCTACAGCCAAGAAGAAGCCAACCACCTCGCCTCCGAAACCTTTGACGGCCATTTTTTCTTCTTGTCTAACCCACACTGCTTTTTATCGACATTTTCACGTCTATTCCGTACAATTTCACTGAACACTGTTACCGCCCATTGTTCTTTGTTCAGCAATTAATTTTGTGCGCGACATTTTTACCGGCGGCCATTTGTAGGTTTGGCTTTTTGTTACCCGATGTGGTCACATCTGAAACAAGAGATACACCGTTAGTACTTATACGAACAGTTACTAAATTAAAGTATTTATCGTATAAAGCACGAGTTGTAATCACTGTATCTTAACTTATATGCTACGAGTATATATATTTATGTCATTTTTAATTTTAAGCGCCAAATAAGTTCATAATTCTCACGCAAGATATATTTGGAATAATTAATTGAAAATAATCTTTATTTCGAAGAACTGTGTCCATAATTTTATAGATGTACTCCTAATTGATGTTTATATTAATTTGATGTTTATATTTTTGATGTGTATATTAACTGTATTAATGAAAATTATTAATATATAGTTACTATCCTTATAGTAATATATAGTTATAATCCTTAATATATAGGTATCATACCAAAAGCTTTTGTCTCCACTGCTGAATATAGGTCTCTAAGGCGCGTCGTTATATTTATTCACAATACTTTTTATTTTATTTTTGCAACACATAATAAAGAAATTTTTATCCAAATAATTTTCAATATTTATTTATTGTTTACACTTTATTGTTTTAACAAAAGGCGGAATGAACGCAAAAAATCATTTTCTCCCAGGCAATCTTGGCCCTATATAGTGATGGTAAGGTAGGCATGATGTTTTTCTAGAACGTTAAAAATATACCTACCCTGGAATATACTTCCAAGTAGACCATCTAGATTGTCAGTTTTTAAAAATAATCAATTAAAGTAGACCCAATATTCAAAATAATTGAAATAATAATTACAGATATTAAAATATGACGTAGAGAAACAGTTAAATGGACAGACGATTTAGAAAGCTTTCGGTGTCGCCAGCGAAGCCTCAACTTCAAAAAATTCGTCTAATCTAATTTACATTTTACTGTAGCATTAACATTTATGCTCAACACCGCTTAATACTCTCAGAAGGGAACATTTTAACAAAATAACACGTATTTTTTTCAGACGATAGACGAAGCAGAATAGAAACAATAGACGAAGCAGAATAGTGATTATTATTTGTTGAACATGTGGAAATGACCTGAAAACACACTTGTATGGAGGCACGATGCGACACATAAATTGTAGGCACCCATTGTATGTCATTGCTTTGTCCAAGAGTGTCACTTCTGTTCCCTATGCCCATTCTTTGTGTAGTGCTTCTTGCGTGTTGAACTGCATCTTTTGTCCATTCAGATGCATCCATTATTTAGTACGTTTGTGTTTTTAGTTTACTTGGTTTCAAATGGGAAAATTTACCTTTAGATCTAGTTAATTTAAACCTTCCAAGAAGTTTTTATTTCAACTTCAACTTCATTTAACCCTCGAGCGGATTAGTATTTATTTTCCTGCTATAACTTTGCCTTTACTCCGAATAGGATTATTTAAAAGTAAGTAAACTTCACAAATTATATAGCATAATTATTTTCTCATAAAAGTCTAACAATTTAAATAACTTGCCGGTAGATATCGATCTATTTTGTACCAGTATTGCGGATAATGGGTAGGTATCAAAAAAGCAATTAATGTGTACTATTTTACAGGATTTCTGGAAATAATTATAGCCAAATGCAATTTTTAAAACTCTCCATCCGCTTGGAATTAGCTGTAAGTTTTGTGTACTGGGCTATTGGTAGATACATTTATTTATAATAACTAGGTTCAAAGTGGCCACTATGAACAAACGGCAATTTCATAGGTAAGTTATAACGTATTTATGTCAAATGTATAACACAATACTGCCACTTTATTATGGCAAACTTATATTAAAACATGTAAATATGTTTTATTCTCACTTCCATATTCAACAGCGTAAAAAAAATCCTCAACAATTTCAGCCTAAGAACTGAAAAAAACTATAATTTGCGTAATGAAAGAAATTCCAATTTATTAAGTAAATGTAAATTGAAGTTACGCCAAAATTTATTAGAGTTAGATAACACGACCCCTTTGAAAGTTGGTAACTCATGGGCGATAAACTACTAGATTGCTAAAGTAAATTTAATTACTGGTTTCAAAGTCAAACAAATAGTTGTTGTGATTGTGAACTTATAAATAAAATTGTTTCATTCTTCTATTGTAATAGAAGGAATAACTAATTGAAAATACTCTTAATCATATGAGATATCATAATGATTATAATACTCAATATATGTATTGCAAATATCGATGTATTTTTCAATATATCATTCTAACATCGATGTCACTATGTGATACAAAAACAATCGAAAAACAACGATACGATTCAGCGAATCAGCGATGGCGATGTAGTCGAATCGGATATTTTCGTTTCGGACCGAGCGAGGCATGAGAGAGAGAACTAGCGATCGAACTGACACGATCGCGAGAATCGCGACCATACCGTGTGCGAGCGATAGAAAGGCGAGAGAGAGAAAGAGAAATCTTATTTCCATTTTTTACGCACCACTTAGGAAATTCTGCAATTTAACTAATCCTAATGAAGTAATAAAAATAATGGAAGGTGGAGAAACAAAAAAATGAAGCTGCCTGTGATTACTCAAAGGGACAGCGAAATCCTATCATTTCTCTCCCTTTTTTGTTTCAATTTGTCTAAAATGTTAATGTAGTGAAAATAAGGTTTTTGTTAGAGTTACAGCACTTGTAGAAAAACAATGTTTCGTCGAAACAATGAAAATGGTTTATGACATTGTCTATCGCGGTTCGCTGGCGAATGTTAATTTTGATTTCTTTTATTGCTGATTTCCATTTTGATTGGAGTATAATAAGACAACAAAACAAATGTTAGTTGTTTTTCAGATTCTGTCGTTACAATCTGTTGTGGTGTGGGAAAGGGAAATGAGTCACGAAAATTTAAAAGAGTATTTATTTTATACATTTTTATATACCATGGAGAGGCCTATTCTTTGCGGATCCGAAACGAAGACAATCGCCACAGAACTAAAGTCACCTACATAGCTCATAGAATCGCCACATTGAATGGGCAATGGGCATTGAATGGGCTATCATACAGTGACAATGGGCAGGTCATATTTGCCGCAGGGGCGATGGGCGTTGGGGTAGGCGAGTCCTCGAATGGAAGCCACGTACTGGGAATTCGCTTAAAGGTGTTGGTAGCAATATATAGGAAATACCCAACAGAAATTCAATAAAAACTAGTCAAAATTCCTAAAAACATATATGGTAAGGTTACCACTTACCATCATGTGGCCCTCCCGCTCGTCTGCCATCTATTCTATTAAAAAACGATCTGTTTAAGACTCAACTGAACTTTTTAGAACTCTATTAAAATGTTATTAATCTCATATGCTATGTGAATCAATAATAATTTTGTGCAAAAAATCACCACCAGGAGCCAATGCAGAGTGCTGAATATTACCATACAATCGGCTATCCACTTCTGGATATAGGCCTCTTCCAAGTCTCGCTACTATACACGGCATTCTGATCTTCTCATCCAGCCATTGTGGCATTTTTTTAAATATTCAGTCATGCATGTTTCCGAATGATGTTTTTCTTCACCGCCGTGGCAGTGATAATAATTAGTACCCACTGAAATATAAGTTAAGTAGCACGGATCGGAACTCAATACGCGTCGAGAAGAGATAAATATCTTTAGAGGTTCCCTCGACATTCAAATTATTGTGCAATTATACGAATTCCGCAATGTTTTAAACCGTTTATCAAGTGTATTGAAACTCGTTTGAATGCAAGGGGCGATTTAATAATATTGTGCAATGACATTATTGTACAATTTTATTGTAGCTAGACCTACAATAAAATTGTACAATAATGTCTTTAGATATCTGTAATTGTTATTAACAATTGATATGTACTTCACAATCTGATCGATCAGTCAAGCGCGGCTGGCCCAATATAATGGGATCCAAGTCCAAAATAGATATAATGAAAAAGAGCAATTGAAGTCCAAGGGTCATTTCACTTGATTAAAAGGTCATATAACTTGATCCTAAACGTAAATCATAATAACTTCCATACGTAATAGGCCAGTATGCTCAATAGGGCGATACAAAAGGCTTTATGCTTTAAGCAAAAGCAACTCAAGTAGGTCAGGACGTAGAATAGATCCCCCGAGGTTTCTCCACTTACTACATAGGTTCTTAATAAAACCTTGAAAAGGGTTCAGGTCAACGACTTAAAATCTTGAATTAGACTTGTCTATATATGAGAGACAACGACGTTACCCAAATGTCGTACCTATATACAGATAAATGTACTCGTATTAGACGAACTCCGAAAACGATATTTGACCAAAAAAAAACTTAGTTATTTGTGGTAAGTTTAAAACGAACACAAAAGCTAAATTTGCCTCGTAGCTGTTGTGACGCGTGGTGACATATGCAAAAGAGACACATAGCAAAATTAAGATTATAGTTCCTTTTAGAACCGAACACGAAGTGTTCTGGCAAGTAATTAGTGCCACAATGTATTGGGAATAATTTTAAAATGTTGAAATGGCAAGATAACATTAGATAATTTCGAGTATAAGTTACAAATCAGTTAGAAGACCGGCGGCAAATATGGAGCATATTTCTTTTTATATAAGCGTAATATAACAATCTGAAACTACGCTTTTACTAAACTCCGTTTAATAGGTAATTTACATTTCAGTATAAAACATCAAAATCGTAGCTAATTTACTTAAAATAGTCACTCATTTATGATCATATAAAAATAGTCTCTGTAAAAATGTAAAATCATTGAAGTAGCAATAATAGCAGAAAATGAATGGTACTAGTAAATACACGAAAATTATATAAGTCCGAAATTTATCTAAATGGAAGAGTATAAAAATAACTTCAAGATCACCCATATCCGTCAATAGGCACCCATATTCTTCATTGGAGCCCATATAAACTGGCGATAAAAATAAGTTTTGTACTGAGCATAAAACATTTTATGATTCCCCTGTTACCTACTTCAACGAAAGACACGGAGAAACACTGTGCTCTATTTCTTATTGTCAGTTGAAACTCACAGCTGAAATAGATAAACTTTTTTGACACGGTTCTCTGGCGTTTGCAGCTGGAAATCTTGTTAATTTGATAAACTTATTACTTGGAGCCTTGATAGCGCCCTAGTTCTTAGAAAGAGTCTCATAGTGATAACACATTTCGTTTAGGTATGTATGCACATTTTCGTTATAACACTTATGGGCAAATAACTTGTTTATTAATAAATACAACGTCTTTTATTTATTATATCCAATAGGGATATAAGAAAACGTATAGATAAAATGAAGGAAAACCATATTACATTGGAAAACGGAACCGAAAACGATGAATATATTTTCCAAATTATATATAACAAAAACGCGTCACAAAAAGAAATTAGTTATTTACTTTACAAATTAGCCCAAACACGACGTGCCTACTGTTCGACGTTTGAGGAGTTCCACAATTTGCTGCCCATCCTAGCTGCAGCATCAGGTTAAGGTAATGACACTAAGGTGTTGTCATTAAAACTACGAGCCCAAACAAGACATGTCCACCGGTCGGCGTTGAGACGTTCCACAGTGTGCTAGCGTTCCTGGTTGTAGCATTAGGTCAAGGTCATCAAATTATTGCATTGTGATCGGTTTTATATACTTGTGTTAAATTTCAAGACAATATGGACTTGCAAGATTTGATCTCAACAAACTAACAAACATATGAATTTAAATAAAAGCTTGTAAAAATAAGTTTATCATACGTTTAAATGAGCGACAGGTCTCGTAGCGTCTGAATAAAATATATAAAAAAAACATTTTACAATGAAAATAATGAAAGCGAAAAATCAAACGTATGTAGTTTATACATACGTACGAAATATAGACTACTCGCATGTAGTTTATATTTCGCGAATCTTTCGTATATTGCAAAAGAAAATATTCTTTGTATCGTTAAAAAATATTTTTCTTAACTTGCGCCAAACACAGTCACAAAGTGGAAAATCAAACATCATGTACCTACCTATTTTTATTTTGAGAATCTTTGGTATGTTGTGAAAGCGAATATAACGGACATCCCTAGAAATAATATTGTAAACATGCGCTAACACAATCACAAAATGGAAAATTCTCCATCAATTTTAGTTTTCAACTCACAAGGATCTATTTACAAGAAGGAAACTCCAAAAAGATTAGACTTGTCACTTTCCGTTATAAAACTGTTAAGTTTTAAGATTTAAGCGGACAATCCACAGTTAGGAAGTAATTTGCATTATAACACCGTAAGTTGGGCTGATGTAAAAACTTCACGATCCTCAGACAACTAAGTGAATTTATGGTGGGCAATATCTTTGAGTTACATGCAGTTATGGCCTGGGTTTTTCTTGTTAGCAGATGTCCGGCGAAAATGAGATATCTGGTTGAAGACAGATCTTAAAAAGAGAGGTCATGCAAAAAAAAAACAGAATCTGACTTAATTATATTTAATTAATTATTTATACTTAACCATTATAAAGCAATTATAAAGTGGTATATATTATAATACTTTATATATTATATAATTATAGTGTATATGTATATGGATATGTATGTATTATTTATATTGAATTATGTTTACTGTACACCATCTACTTGTGATTAAAATATTTATTTTTCTCTATACCAAAATGTTGTCTGGCAGAAATCGCTATTTTTTTAATAGAAAAAGTCGGCGGACGAGCATACAGTCCACCTGATGGTAATGGATACTGTCGTCCATAGATATCCACTGTGCATTCCAACATTAGTCCAGAATGAGAAACATTGGTAAGCCCCTGGATGCGCTGCCTACTTTTGCAGATTAAGAAATGGATTGGGAGAAAGGGTTGGGAAAATGGGGAGGGATAGAATCACGTAGGTACGTAAATTGGGGAAATACGATAAAGTTGGAATGCAGCACGTTGCAAGGTAGTCTTCTGAGAGCGAGAGGAGCGCCTTATTACTGTTACTGTCTTGTTTTATTTGGGTATGCAATAAAAGAGTGTTATCTATCTGAATTGTCTAATTTACTATCTTGTTAACGGCTGCAGGGCGTATTTTGTTTCCTTCCCAAGAATGTACTATTTAGTGTTTCTTTTTAAAAACACTAAATCTATTCTATATACCTACATATAATAAATTCATAACCGTAATGAAATCGTAACAAAGCCGTGTTTAAACACTTAAAAAAAGTTGTTGCAGTGTAAGTACGAGTGATACAGAGCCCAAAACACAAATTTTTAGAATTCTTTGTTTGTCTGTCTGACCGTATGTCTGTCTGCTTATATTGCAAAAACCACTTTATACCGTGAACGCAAAAATTGTAGAAGGAACTGCCAGCTAAGAGTATGAACTGGATGCTGCAAGGTCGCAGGTGTCCATGAGCGGTGGTGACCACTTAGCATCAGTGGCGCGCCCGCTGTCTGCCATCTATATTCTATTCCATAAAATAAAGAAAACAAAACAGTTGACGGATTATAATGAAACGTTTAGAAACATGTGATATTCAGGTGCAGATCAAGTATCTGATATTGACATTTTTGATAACTCGGTTTGTAATCTTGTGTAGAAAGAAAATGTGTAAGGAAAAAAGATGTGTGGAGAAAGGGTCACTGGCGATTACTTAGTTCTAAATTTCTATCAATTCAGTTAAAGCATTTTTTTTAATTACAATTAATTTTCTAAATATAATACTTTGTCTTTGGTACATTTTTTATTTTCATACGTATTACTTTTATAAACGCAGGCTATGTCGCCAGTGTCCTTTACAACGTTCCTTTTTTTGTTTTAAATTGTCATGTATCCTGCTGCAGCCACCTATGATAATATTTATTGTTATGTATTGGAACATGTGGGTCGTATTACATGTTCATGCTTTCTGTTATAATATATTAATAATGTTACTGAATGTTTCCAAAGTAAACTAAATAAATCAACTTGATACCACGGGAATCAAGCTAACCACAGATTCTTTAACGTCAGCGCGTCTACAATAGAAACAAAATGTACAATGACAAACAATGTTTGTTACAATGACAAACACACTAATTTGTACACAGAATCCCCTTGTTCAACCTTGAGCACTAACATATTTTTTTAAGGAATCTTCCTCTGTTTCAAATTGTGTAAAGTATTACGGTGAAACCAGTTAAAAAATGTAAGTAACATGTAACATTGTAAGTTTTATTTTACGACCAAGTCGTAAAATAAATCGGTATAACTCACTGCGTGTACCAACAGCTACAAAACTTATGACTGAAATGTGCATTTATGAAAACAAAATGTCAGTCGCCTTTTAAAATGAAGTTAACTTTGTATTCAACATTTGTTGTTCTCTTTATAACGCTTTGTGATTTATGACATATTTTAAAGAGAATCAGAATACTATCTTGATACGACTTAATGCGAATGTCTTTGAAGTCTTTAAATGTCGTAATACGAGGGTCCGTTGATATGCTTATATATTTTTTTGCGTCCATTAATTAGCTGTTATAAATACTGAATAATTTAAAAGCTTAAAGTAGGTTGTGTAAAAACGACTTTTGCAATAATTTGTTTTTTCATAACTTATTGTTCATTTTTAATATTATATTTAATTCTACGCACAGATACGCCCTGAATAAACTTTACAGATAGAACTACGAAACTTTACATGTTTGAAACTTTGATTTTCTTCCCTAAAATTATTTTAGTTTTCATTAGAACGGTTTTATTTTAAAATAGGGACCCGCCCTCGCATCGCTTCGCTTTTTTCAAAATTTCCAAAAAAAATATAGCCTATAGGCTATAAATCTAATATATTAGATACGGATAATGTAGCCTCCTATTTGTAAAATAATTTTTGAAATCGGTTTAGTAGTTCCAAAGATTACCCCCAACATACAAACAAACACACAATTTTACCTCTTTATTATATTAGTATAGATTAGTTGATGTGATATGTTTCAGGTTTTGCGGTTATTTCAGTTACACGGTGTTATAATATTATTAATATACATATACTCGTGTACATTTTTATTAAGCCTTTATCGTCATGTAAGAGACTGCTCATGGTTGAATAAAGTTTTTCTGTGTAAAAATTATTGTGTCCGTGTACAAAATAAATTAATTTTGGTGATAAGTCTCAAATTTGGTAGAGTGTACCCACCTTTTAAATGTAAGTAAATGTAGTATTCTGATAGTGGACTGTTTCCTATGAACGATCCTCTATTTGCTACGTTATTAGATGGCTTCACTTCGCCTGTCTAAACTATCGTAGTATAAGTTTACACAATTCTATTTTACTTTATTGCAATATTGGTACGAGGAGGGTATACGCTGCAATCCCACAGCTACTGGGCGCATTTAATTGATTTTCTGTATGGTGATGACGAGATTAAAGGATCATTAAACAAGGATAGTTTGTCGAACGGTTCGGACGAGAATATTGTATACGATTCTCGTATGCGACCAAACTACATACAAATCTCGCCAACAACTGTTCAAATGATGTTAAAAACTCGATGATAACAGTGATCAGATGATGATAACAGTTGTTTATACAATCTTTTGACCGATGTTCGAGAAACTCACGTTCGATAGACTATCCTTGTGTAATGAGCCCTAATGATTGCAGTATACATTTCTGTAGGATCCGACGAAAATTCTCCAGGTCCCAATTCATTCCCACATCACACGAAGGGTAACTTTTAAATGATTGTCATATTCTTTGTGCCAAAGCCTATTTTCGTAAGTGTCTAAATAAGTCCGACATATGTACTTGTATCAGCCTATGACGTCCCACTGCAAGGCACAGACCTCGCCTAGTAAATCACTGGGGAGTTTCAGGCTGTAATCCACCATGCGGGCCCAGCACGGATTGGTGGATGGATACACATACTCCAGATTTTTTTTTCATTTCTCCACCAAGCGGGCTCCCTCACGAAGTTTGCCCTTACCGCCGAGCTAGACAATTTCTAAAAATTCGTACTAAAGTAGAAAATCGGTGGTACGGGCCAATGATTTGAACTCACGATCACATAAATGTGAGTTGAATATAGATATCCCTAGACTATCACCGCTATGGAGGACCATGTGAGGATCAAACCCACGACCTTCGAGCTGTTAGCACGAAGACATATACATACAATTATTTAATACACAGAACCGTAAATAGTCGATCACGATCGATCAACGCTTATCAATCACGATATACTCATTATATGGTCGTTTATCTAACAAAAAATCACTTATATAATGCTGAGTTTAACCAGAAAAACAAACAGAGAAACAGACAGCAAACATAGAGATGTTACACTTTATAAATGTAAAAATAAAAGATGAAAACTCAGAGATGTGTAAAATCCATCACCTTTTAAATCACATCTAACATATTCAGTACTTTACATAACACCTACTCGAGCATACCTATTTCTGGAAGAAAGGCAAGAAAGGTACAGTGAAGCGAGAAATACGTCAGACAGCCGCACGAGTGCGCAGCGCCAATTCAAACCCGCGAATCAGGCCGCGTAGAGACGCGAGTTAGAATTGGCACGTCTGTACGTGGAATATCAAATGACACCTCTGCAACTTGATATATGAAAACTCTGATGATCCTCTACATGTGCTTGAAATATTGCATTTCTTTGCACGTGAAAATAAGAATAAATATGACCTTTTTCCCATCCACGCTTCGAAAACTCCACATTATGGTTAAAATGTATTTGTGACAGCTACTGAATTATACAATAAGCCCGGACATGAAATTGCTACGTATTTTAAAAAAAATATATTTGACATCCATGTAATTAAATCTAGTTATAACATCAGTGAATTTCTAAAATCGGACTTAATTAAAAGATTGTGTTATGTCACGGGTATACTTAAATGTGTTTAACTAATTTTTTATCTTTAAGTAACATAGTATTGTACGCTGACACGACAATATATATTCTGTTCCATTGCAATTTGTTCAAAATGTAAAGAAACATGGTTACATTAAGTAACGAGGTGATAATAAAGCTAAATGTCGAGATATTCCAATTTGATTTTGTTTTCGGCAAATTGGATTGGAACGGACTGTATAATGATACATATTACCTATGCTTTCTCAATACATTTTCTTTTTGGATTGGAACGGACTGTATACTTATTACATACTCGTACATACATATTACCTATGTTTTCTCAATACATTTTTCTTTTCATTTCAAACCTATAACTATGCAATAAATCATTTTGACTTTGAAAAAAAAATTGCTACCCGCATATAAAGAATACGATGACATAGGTGGAATGAGAAGCAACATTGTCACTGCTAAAGACGCACAGATAAACCCGTAGCCGAAACCGTAACGGAATCTCAAGAATTTTGGAGTTTAAGGGAGATTTTTATATACAGTATTCTGAACTTCGCTCCTGAATATTCTGACGATTTCAGGCAAATGGGGTCGAAAATGCCGCTTTTATATGTACTCCAGTGTATTCTGGAAAGTAGGCGTAAATTTAGCAGAATGAGATAAGAGTATAAATAGAATATACGACTTCCATCGTATCAAAACGGGTACAAATGAGTCAATTTCCATACGAACTAAAAATATGTGTAGTGAACGAAAAATACGTAACATAAATGTATATCTGTACACATATATTATTTTACGTTATTTTTAACAATTTAATGTTGAAGATTATTTAGATGTAATAAATAAAAACATTATAATACATAATATATACACACATACATATATCAGTTCCTATTGCTAAACGAAAGAAGAATTAACATTTTATCAGTCTGTGGAATTTTTTAACGGATTAACCATAAACTAAGAATCAACACTAGAGCAGCCTCTTTTATACATATTATTATCTAATAGAAAGGAACGTAAAATTGCAGTCACATGTGAGAGAAAGACAGAGACAGCTTTTGTTTCTTCTCGTATCGATTTTTGCTTATTACATGTGTAACACTTTGGTGACAAACAATGCAAACGTTGTTACAAAAAATTGCTTTTGTATTAAACACTACTTATTGTGATTTCTTGTAGCTGTATTGTAATGTCGGGAAATATCATTAGGTATAGCTATTAACATTCCATAGTGCATCAGACAATCAGGAGCGGCTGATATAATAATCCATCAATGGTGAAATTATCCATCAATGGTGAAATTATTCATCAATGGTGAAATTATCCATCGATGGTGAAATTATCCATAAATGATAAAGTGAATGTTACGTTACATACCTGATTAAATGAATGAATAATAACATGTAGCGTCATTCTCTGTCCACGGATTAACTTACTGAAACAGAAAATATAACTTGACATGTTCCTTATGAAGGAAACTCAAAGAATGTCACCGATAAGGACAACAAAGTTTCTTGTAAAGATAATAACTTAAGAGACGTGACGTTAGAACAGAGTAATCCCAAACTCAAAGATTATAAGAATACTTGTCTTGTTGTCTTTCAAGATGATGCGGCAAGAATGGGTTTGATATTGTAATGTATTGTTCGATTCGCACACAAGTTAAGATAAGATTTATTATTACTATGTTTTGTTTTGTATTACACCTCCTGCCTAGAGGATACCTCCTGTCTGGAGGATACATCATGTAGACAGGTATAAAATAGATTTTATTTTTATTTTATTTGTTTCGTCTTAATTTAATTATATTTAGTTTTTAATTTCTTTTCATTTCATTTGTCTTTGACTTATATATATGTATATTCTTTAATTTTGATGTAATTTCCAAATACATATATGGAATTTATGCATTCCGAAATAAAAAGTATTATTATTATTATTAAATAAGGAAAACACAAAAATCTTTCATTTTGACATTTGCAAGTTTGTAGAAGTTTTCTTTAAAAATAAAACGGATGAGTTAACGTCTATATGATTTACGAGTACATTGTACATACAGCCTAGGGTTCGCTCGTTCTCATCCTACTCGGTTGCGTATTTCGAAAATGGTATACAGAATAATCAGACATACAAATTTTAACATCAGGTATCTATACCTATATTCTGTTCTATCCTACCACGGATTCTGTTCACGACCTTGAGTACCAAAGATTTTTTTTATGAGAAAATTCTGTTTTTGAACTGTTAGTAAATTTTCAAATCAGTTTTTCCACTGCTGATCAGCTTGTTCAAGTCGTCAATCCACCTGGCCGGAGCGCGTCCCACATTGCGCTACCCGGTACGTGACGTCCATTCATACATTTTTGCTAAATATAAAGATCAAGAAACTTAGATTTTATTATTTATGTGAATAGGGTGGTATTTGTATTGAATCGTATAGCATTGTTCAACAGAGCGATTAAATCGATCGTAAGATTGCAGTCTTTTATGGATTCCTAACGAGTATAATAATGACTAACGTTTGGAACTCTTATTACTCTAAATATAATTACAGGTTTGTTCTACAATGTTATATTTGCGGTCGGCGCCTCTTATCTGACTATTGAATTAGCCGATAACAAGCGGCTAATACAAGTACCTACTGTAGAAAATAATTATAACATGTGTACCTAAAAATTAAAAGAAAAATAATAAATTTATAACCCCTTTATAATGTAATTATTATTAATATAAATATCTCCTAAATCTAAATTATTAAATATTTATTTAAAGTTTTGTTAAATTATTATATGTCCCTAATATTATTCAGTGAAAAGTAATTTAAAATTTATCTTTTAATAATTTGTTAATTCCTTATTAAAAATAAGTTTTTA
Organism: Sesia bembeciformis; assembly: GCA_943735995.1. NCBI lineage: Eukaryota > Metazoa > Arthropoda > Insecta > Lepidoptera > Sesiidae > Sesia > Sesia bembeciformis. The sequence goes on along the minus strand of OX031029.1, from coordinate 4,202,407 downwards.
TGCAGGTTGTATTCTGTTTATTGTGTATTTATTTTCTTTAGTTTAGTATTAAAGGAAATACTTATTGGAACATTTATTGGAATACTTGGAACATTTATTATTTCCTAATATTGTAAAAATCTGTATCAAATAATATGAAAGAAAAGCTAATGTCTTTAGAGTAGATACGAGTGTATTATTCTGCACGGAGCTCATTATGGTAAAACATTCCGATGTTTATTTCACGCGTTAATACTAACGCAATAACTTCAAGATTACTTAAGAGCGGAGGGAACGTCTACAAAATGGCCGCGATTACTCTTCTCTGCGACTGTTATTTTTCCTCCCAACATTTTATTCGAGTTTTATTTCAAAATTTCAAGGCTAAAGGTATCGTTACTAATGCGGACTAAGCCACCCAAATAACCGTGTTAATTAGAGAGATGGCGTCGAAGTGAAAGTAAAAGAGATTACACAAAATGGCCGCCAAGCGGAGATAAATTAATTTCATATTATTTCGCTTCGGGGCATTAAGGAAAACTAAATTAAGGGAGACGCGGTAGGAATCACGCAGTAATTCATTCTTTGTGGATTTTGCGATTGTAATTTATATTATTCGTAATTTTCTGAAAGATCCCGAGCTTCATTTCATTCATTGTTTTGACTTAAATGCGCAAATTCTCTTGCGTAATGAACACTTGCCTTCACAGACAAGAAATTACTAAAATGAGTCGCGGCGCTTTCATAATGACTGACATTGTAATGTAATATAATTAATTTTAAAGGAAATGAAATATTTTTCAAATGATAAACATTTATAGATTATTGTTATCAAGAATTATATATTGATTTATATTAGCACATAACATATTGCAGGGCCCATAATAACAGCAGTGCAGTCTAAAAGGGCTGGTTGCAAAATACAACAGGGCACGGGGTTGGTTTATAATTATAAGGTGAATTATTTATTTATATAAATATATAAAATCAAATATACTGGAAGAGTGTATAAACGAATAGAATTATACATAGAATAAACCCATAGAATTACACATAAACCATTCAATAAATATGTTTTTTGGATGAAATTCATTTAGTTTCGACATATCGTTCTTCGTTATCTTAGGGCAGACTTACCTAGTCTGGATAGTTTCCTAACCCTGGATCTAAGTCATAGAAGGGTCTAAACGTTGATTTATTTCGGCCCTAGTTCTTCGTAAAAGCAATCGTATGAGTAACTCATATGGTCGATTGCGGACACATTTCTTGGAAGCAAATTGAATCAATAAATCCGATCACGATTCCTTAGGCTGAACCCAATAACAATAAATTGTTGAACATACAGAAAACCAACTCGGAGAATCGCGACATAGGAAGAGAAAGTTTAGGAAACGGCTATTAAAATGTGGAATTGTGAAGAATACAATAATGAAGAGCACTGTTTTAGTAAATAAGTCTAGGTTTAACAACTGTGTATGAAGGCATTTACATACAAAGGAAAGCAGCACTCGGGAGGTTGATTTCGCTATTTCCCATACGTTTAGAAATAAGTGTTTAGACAAAACTTGTAGAATTTTACGTGCCATAGCCAATGATATGTCAGTTTGTATGCGTAGACGTCAAAACATTTATTTGGTGATTTTCGAAATGTTTACATCGTCATATTTTTTGAACTATTGAACGGATTTGGTTCATCTTGGGGGGGGGGGGTGCACGCTGCATTCCCACAGCCGCTGGGCACACTCGACTGGCCACGTTACCTCTCTCTCACAGAAGACTACCCTGAAATGTACTGTATTTCCTACTGTACTTCCTATCGTATTTCCCCAATATATGTACGTGTTTCGGTAGTGAGTGAGATATGCCAGAGCCCATTCCTATCTCTCCCCATTTTCTCAATCCATTCCTTAATCTGCAAAGGTAGGCAGCGCATCAAAGGTAGGATCTTGGCATGTATAGGGTATGTATCCATGTACAACAGTATCCACTTAGGTACCATCAGTTGGACTGTACGCTGTCTGTCGTCTGTCGCATTTTCTATAAAAAAATATATCTTTGAACTCAACCGAGATATAAGCCCAAGTTATTTCTTTTGCCAATCCATTAGATATACGGCGGGTTTATGCACATACGACTAAAGCATTGCCGTAGAAAATTCTATAGCCCCTAACAATTTGTACTCTATAGCGACCAGCGAAAACACATTACGATAACAATTTGTATACAACACACGTTAAAAAATAATATCAGTTTAAACCAGTAAGTACTTATGAGTTAATTTAGCTTCTGTATACGATAATTTGCTTCATTTTGCCTTTCGGAAGTTTTCGTATAGTGTACTATCATATTTATAACTTGCGTAACGAAATCTCAAATATTACACTTAATCCCGTGGGATTTATAACTCAATAGCATACGCACGATCTCGGCGTACGTGACAACGTACGCTGAGGCGCTTAAAAGCAATACGCGATTTATTATGATTTAGTATTGTCTAGTTAACCCTCAAATCGGTCCCAAAACAGCGACTTGTGGCAAAACTAACCTAAATTTTCGGCTATTAATATAAATTACAAAGATTTACAATACCACAGGGAGTTAAATTGCCGTTATTTCCTTTCGCACAATGTATAGAAACATTATAATAACTGTTCCGTTTGCCCTTAACGTGTTTTAACATCAATTCCAATTATTTATTGTTCTCGTCTGTAATAGAGTTAGGCAAAGCTTTTAAAGGCTGTATTAATTATTCCGAAATAAACCTCAAAATGTTCCAAATAGCTCGTTCATTTTAATGCAATATTGCTTGGGATAATTATTTCTTTTTGTATAAAAAGTATAAAAAGGTTACAGAAGAACAGAAAACCTTCAAACATTGCGATCATAAGAAATATTTAAAAAAAAAATGAAATTATTTCTAATTGTACAATTCATTTTCAGAATCTACAGTATCTATATTAAAGCTCTTACTTTTTTCTTCATTAAACGTGATCGAAATCTCTAAATGACTTTTCTTTAATACACTTAATTTGTGACACCCGTTATTGTTCCTTCTGTTAAGGGGAAATTACGTAAAAAAGGGAACTGCCACAGCAAATTTTAATGCTACTTTTTCAATAAAAAGGGTCATTGCCCACACGACCCAACATCGTAATACCGCTGGGCTGGGTGCCAAAGATAGAGAGATTTGGATTCATCCCGAATGGGGACCTCTGAAATATGGGCGCCAGCCGTTGCCCAAAATCGTGTCCATTTCTTAGGAAACGAAACGAAACTTAAGGAAAACAGATCTCAGAAAACAAGTGATAGAACTGTTACGTGATTAATCGAAACGTTGAAATTTCCAGGTTCGTTAGTGACAGGTCACTAAACGACATAATTTATGAAGTTATACAAATGCCGGAATATTGTTAGTAGAAATAATTCGAATTTGGATTTCATAATATATAAACAAATACAATAGATAGGTACTTATTTCACAATCAGATGAAAAATATAGAGATATACAGTTTAGATATAGTTTTAGGTAAAAATAATATTGATAAAGAAATAAAAGAGACGATAGTCCAAGAGCATCTTATTCTGAACTTTTATTCAGTCAGAATCACTGAGTTAAAAATGAGTTCCAAGGTAGAAAATGGGCCATATGTAATATCGATTAATCCGCACAGAGTGTGTGGTGAAAATTACAAAGCACCCTCGTAATTGCAAAGGATGGTATGTGTCGTGTAATTCCTAAGTTATAGATTGATATTGAACGATATTAATAAAAAAAAGAAAATAACAATAATTTGTAGTTATGTTTCGCCCATGAAATGCCGATAGCTCCAGTTTAAGTAAACGCTTACTTACACAGAAGAGAAGAAATAATTCACAGCATATTAAGTTACTGGTAAGTATGGTGAGTTTCATTTCATCTGCTAATACTTTACATGCGAAGGAAATTGAATTTAAATAAAAGAGAATTTAGAAGAAAAAAGGCAAAAATTGTTGATGATACTTTAAAATGTGAACTGTAATTTATTATTTAAATAACTGGATACTCAAGTAAAATTTTCAGCTCGTACAGCTCGTACAAACTCGTACAGCCACTGACACAGAATATGACCCATTTGCATTAATAATATAGTCTGCAAAAGTCATCATCATATGTATAAAGATACATGTTTAAAGGTATAAGATACCATAGATGAGAATAAGGCTTTGAATGAATAGAAATTTCTTGTGACAGACCTACTGTGACTTCATATATTCACAACAGACATACAATACACGAGGTTTTATAGAATTGGGTATATTTCTATTACAAATAGTATATTACGTAACAGTTAATGTTATTAATAATATATTACAGCCATGAAATAAATTAAAGACAAAGTAGATACAGACAACAAATTTTGGCGTGATTGCCCACGCTAAAATTTGTCACCAACGCACGCTATTGAGACAAGAGATACAAGGAAATATCAAATGTATGTCAAATATTGCTATGCGCGACAAGTATTGAACAATTTTTATTTTATGATATTAGGTTATGTATTATATTAAAACTTACAAATTATCTATATGTATATATATATACCTATAGATAAATACGTATTTGTATAGATAATTTGTATAGAGGTGTTTAGAAGAGTTGTTACCACAACGAAATAAATCAACTTTGGTTTTAAAAAGTTAATGATACAATGCATTTTACCTTTCTTTTTTTTTAGAAAAAAGGCGGCAGACGAGCTTACAGTCCACCTGATGGTAAGTGGATACTGTCGCCTATAGACATCCGCGATAGATTCCAACATCAGTCCAGAATGACAAATATTGGCACGCTCTCGGATGCGCTGCCTACCTTTACAGATTAGGGAATGGACTGGGAAAATGGAGAGGGAGAGGATGGATGTGCTCTGTCATATCTCACTCACTACCGAAACACGTACGTACATTGGGAAAATACGATAAAGTAGGAAATGGAGGTACATTTCAAGGTAGTCTTCTGTGAGAGAGGGGTAACGTGGCCAATCGAGTGCGACCAGCGGCTGTGAAAATGCAGCATGCATTCTACCCCTACCAAGAATTATTACCCCTACCAGCTGAAATCTCATATGTGATAGATAACGAATGATTTAAATAACAATGCCAAATGATGAAACTGTTTCACTAAGAGTTGCGTGCTTAATCGGAACGTGAAATATTGGTAGACAGTGGAAAGTGCGTTAGAACCCTAGAATTTAGGAATATTCATCATGTAAATAAAGTCGACAATATGTTTACGAGCAATGGATGGTCGTACGTGGAGCCGTGGAGCTGATAAAAAGCTTTGCTTATAATATACTCGTATTATTATGATAACATGAAGCTATAATGAACTTTTTTCGAAACTTAAAATGTCAACAAATTTTATATTTCTGCTATTTTGTCCCATGAAACATGTATTTTTGTTCGTTACATCAATATTTTGATGAAAAAATCAAAAACAGTATACTATAAATTTTTGAAAAAATCAAAAACAGTAAACTATAGATTTTTCTTTATAAATACGAAAACAATTTAAATAAAAATTATGGACCTTATTTCTATATGTACAAACACTCAAAGTTAGGTAATATTTCTTCACTTATGCTACTAGAATATTTTCAGTTTGTCTGTACGAGTTCGCTGTGTCAACTCATCTCATAGCAAATATGTATCCAAGCGTGTAAGGACGCGTCCTAGTTGAACATCTTGTAAAGGCTCCCACCCACTTTACCCAAATCCTCTTTGAAAAAAACTATTCAAACATGCTTTTCTTAACTATTCAGTTTTGATCTCAACATCGATAGTACGTTCTTCGTTACCGAGTAAGATTATAATGTCAATATAGGTTACAAAAATTTTCCGGAAAATTAATAATTATTAAGTAAATAAATTTTATGCTTATTTAATAAACGTAATACTTTAAGCATCTTACTTCATTAAATATTCCTCAATATCTTTTACAAGAGAAGATATTCGTTGTTTATTTACAGTTTACACGATTAAAGTGTGATATACTGGTAACGTCATCAGAAATTAATATTGTTGATACTTGGTTTAGTTTTTCAATTAAATTAGATTTTACATGTTCTCATTTTGTTTTTTTTTTAAATTATATTGTTAGTATTTTAAACTACATTACAGATAACAGTTTCTTTTTTAATATTTGTACGACTAACATCTGTCATATCGCTATATAAGTTGTTTATTGTCTAAAAACATCTCATATAAGAATATCCTTTACAAGATAACACCGTGTCAAGTTAGCAGATTCTGATCCATCCCTCCTACTTTATGTAACTTAGTTACTCCGAATGAAAGTTAACGAACCGTATCTTGATCTTGCTAGGGGATTCCATCAAATCAGCGACTTAGACAAAGTTTCATGTTTGCAGCATAAGCCTAGGTCATTTATTACTTTGGTGTCGCAGTTATGAACTCCAAATAAATTAAATTTTATTTTGAAGGTTTGTCATGTTTGTTCAAAGTCCTCATTACGTTTTGCATCCATTTACCAATTGACCGGCTTTAATCAGAGTGGATCCAACCCACATTCATGTAGTTTTAAGATGTTGGGAGCATTTTGCAAAATTTACAACAAATGTAAAAACAAAATATTGTGGTACGATATATAATTTCCAAGGTCGTAATTTAAGTTCTAAGAGCATTTTGATTGAAAAAATATGCACTATATTTTAGTTTATTGTCACAATATTCTTTATTATGAGAAAAGTATAATTGTAGGTTGGTTCCATGCTGATTAAAGTCGGTCAATTTATCTTCATCATCATCATAAATGAAAACCTTAAAAGCTGAATGATTTGATTGCAAGATTTAATAAAATCTTTTCATTGTCATGTAGCAGGAAAACATTTTTTCCGGAGCACATATAATAATTCACCGAAACTATTCATTAACAGTAATTGCTAATCAGACTAAATGGATGTCTCGAATTACATCGCGCTTGTGTCGTGTCGTGTTGGTGCCGTAATTTATCAATAAAACATAAAAACCACATTATACTCGTACAAATTTTATTATTTTTTAATGAAATTAAGAAGAGTCATACACTCGTCGCACTTCGTTTGATTAAATTTTACTCTGTTTAAAGTATAAACTGCTCTGATAAATTAGATTCACAGAAATCCACTGCATGGACAGAAATATTAATTAGAAAGAACGATGAAATCATCTACAGATCTAAGATTATTATAAAAAAACAATTGAAAGAAAACTTTAGGCTAAATTGTTCTTGTACTTCATGTACTTTTTCAGCATTCTTAGTCATCACTCTCGTGCTTACGCTATCAAAGCTATAAGCTATCAAATTTTCCCCTCTGAACGCCTTCAAGTGTTCCTCCAAGAGACGCAATTTCCTTAAGCTGAATTTCATGAGCCATATACCTTACATATCACATTGTTTCTGCTAGCGGCCAAAGATTTTAACCCATTTTTCTTGTAACTGCTCTTATTGATGTTGATTACAGATGTAACGTACTTTTTATAGCTGCCAAAAGTAATTAGGTAAATTGTTAATAAATAATACTAAATGTAGATTACAAAAACTATTATCGATTTGACGACATGTGCCAATCTACAGTGACAACAATAATTAATAAAAAAAAAGTTATTAATTAAGCAACTATTTACATTAGAAATGCCAATAACATTATTTTGTCTAATAAAGTCACCAAGCGTAGTCGGGTTTTGGTACAATTTATCAGTTCGTAGGTACAAGTCACAAATTGAGATATTCCCGCAGAGCTCGACTCATTTGTTTACTCATTTGCGTTGCAACGTTCATTGTGTTCTGTAATATTACCCGACGTAAACATAACGTAGCTGATTCGCCTTAAGCGAGTTGAGCGAGCTCGGTAACTGCCACTTAAATAAATGTGTCACTTTACGCGCCCATATTATTATTGCTTATAACGCTACGTGTAATGTGTTGCTGAATATTTTATGTTGTATTTTGTGTTACGGCCATATTGTATGACGTTGTTCTTAAGTACTAAATAGTGACAGTTGCAGTTGACGTCGTAACGCCCGGTTGGATTTAAGGATATTCAAGATGGGAAATGGAAGCCGACGTACAAGGAAGATGGAGTCCGAGTAGTCCGACAAAGCGGCTTTATTCAATTTAAGTCTATCTTGTGGTGGCGTAATCTAGTAAAGGGCAGACGGAGTAAGTGCTGTAATTTAATATTGTGCAACTGTTTTAAACAAACAAGCAATTTAAACTTTCCCGCTTTTTTATTAAATAAAATTAATTCGTTACTTTTATAACAGAAAAAAATCTAGTTAGACAGAATGACATTATTCCATGTATTTAATTACTGATCGAAATTTCTTCAGCGTACCTAAATGATTATTGTCAACTAGCTGTGCCCACGACATCGTACGCATGAAATTTTAGTTTTTAACTCTAAATGTCTGGGATATCTTATCTTCCTGTCCGCCGATTTCGATGAAACAAAGCCTATTCGAAGCGCCAAGCTAAGTTTAATTAATTTGTGGTAGCCCCATGAAAATCCGTTCAGTAGTTCTGCAGATTAGCGTGTTCGAACAGACAAACAGACAGAGAGACAGACAAAAATTTTCAAAATCGTGTTTTTGTATTCTGATACTCTTCCTTCACCGCCCCCAATCAGTTTTTGGTAAATGTATTCAATGTACAGACACGCTGATTCTACAGTTTTATTATATTTAAAGAAGAGCATTTCGTGGTAAATAACAAAATACATTCACCTTTACACATGTAATGCTGTGTATAGATAAGTATTATGTAGGTCTACTTCTACTGACATAACTCAGTGACCTTATGACCTCACGAAATTTGTTGCTACTTAAGCACAGATTCAAATAAAAAGAAATTAAAACAAAGAAACAAAAATAATCAATGAATTATAAACAAAACGGAAACAAACAAACGATTTTCAAAATGATATATCCTGGCGGAACATATAATTTGTTTTTGTGAGTTCACACTTTCATTTCAATAGAAAATAACAATTCAAATAACAATACGAAAAATTACCCTACACTGACGTCACTGAGTCACTGAGTTACTGAGTTTGGTGTCACTGAGTGATAGGTAAATAAACAATATTCAAAAGAAAATTTTCCAAATTTACCATTATGTCACTTTTTGTTGTTCATATATATTCAAGTTCTTTTTATGAAGATGATATATTGATTCATTATGAACAACGAACCTTTTGAAGCATGCAATGAATGATCTTTAAAGCAAACACACGTATTACAATGTGACCTACATATTGAAGCAGGTGATCCAAATGTATTCAGTATACCCACATCAAAATCTAACACAATTACGAACCAATGGACCGAAAATGTCATCTCGATTAAGCACAGGTAAACAACTCCGAATACGCGACGTTACGGAGGGTGTCATAACACCTTTCCTTTATTAGAACTCGAAAAATTTCCAACATAATACGACCTCCACGAATTTCTTACATTCCCGTCAACTCTATGTGTAAAAAAACACCACAAAGGAGTTGAAGGTCAAAATAAATTGGACGTTGCTCATTTCTCCCCGTTTTCCTGCTATAAAACGTAGATTAATACATACAATGGAGTTGACATCCCTTTATCCTGGTTTGTTTATTTATTTCAAAAGAACAGCTACAATTTGTGGCATGCTTGGATAAAATATTTTCCCGGTAATTATTTGTAAATATTAAAATTATAAGAGACTTGTTATCTGTGGAAATATAAACCACGATAATAGACTCGATTTTAAAACATAAAACTTGCATTTTTTTACGGGCTCATTTAACAACACGTATTGCAAATATTAACCCAATGAGATTACTGTGGATTACAAATACGATAGAAAACAAAAGGTCAAAAGTCGATTGCTTAAATTATCAATGCGATCAAAATTTAAATACTGTAGATTTGTTGGAATTTTGCCACCGGAATACTCGGTTGAATTCGGAATAAAACGGAGTTAATTAATCAATTAAACGGAATTAAATAAATATAAGGAACCTCTCACGCAACCAGACTCATATAAACGTAATGTTTTATCTTGTAAATTTTCAAACACAGGTTTACTGTTTCGAATATCCACCACTTTTTAAATTACAGTTTTACAATTTTGAATAGCATCATTTACCATTTGCCGTGTGGTGTCGGCTGACTTTAGAATAGCATCATCAAATCTCTTCCAGAGGGTGTCGTAAATGGCGACTAAGGGATAATAAAACCGCTACCACAAGCCCTGAAGAACTACACCATCTCTAAAAGAGTAGAGTCACCGACGCGCTTTGTCAACGTAGCTTTTTTCCGCCATACATCTCTTATGCACAAGATAACGTGCTTAAGGAACACGTGTAAAACCCATGTTCAGCAGTAAATGTTAAAAGGTCTGGTTAAGGTTACAATTACCATGTTCAAACATACCCGTATGTATCATGTCTATAGCTTCGTCAGAGACAAATACAATAGTTCCTTTTCCGTAACATCCTTTATTACTTCCAGAAGACATTCTACAGCACATAAACTCTTTATCCTCTTCAGGAAAACACCTATTATCATGTACGAAAGAGTTCGTGACAAAGTAATCGATGTTTTCGCTAGGCACCAGTCCAATGAATCGTTTAGCCGTTGCGTGTACAAGAATTGTCTTCCGTGCTCAACGACGGGTAACTAACAAAATATTAGGGGTGGAGCGTTGTCGCCTAGCGTAACGATTGTGTAGTCAATCAAAGGAATTGAGGTAGGCGACAGATGGCGCTTTGTGCGGCGTCATGCGTGAAAGTGAAATTGACTGGATTTTTTTAATATTCTGATTAGACAATCATATTTCCATATTTTCATAGATACCGGCAATTACTAATCATTTGGTGTATTATGACAGACACAAAGATACAGAACAGAAAATGTACTGTGACTTAAATTCGACCCGTTCCCCATTATACAATTGCTATGTCTAACTAGTTGCATCACGGGGATATTTTTCCACGTGGTACAACTGATCTTAAGAACAACCAATAATTATTTTAATGTGTTCCTCGTGGCCCAACTGTGTGAATTTATACAAGGTTAATAGAAATATGGATACTAATATTTATTGAAGGGGAGAGTGAACGCTCCAATCCCACAGTCGCTGGGCGCACTCGACTGGCCACGTTACACCTCTCTCACAGAAGACTGCCTTGAAATGTACTGCGTTTCTCACTTTATCCTATTTCCCCAATGTACGTACGTGTTTCGGTAGTGAGTGAGATATGCCAGATGAGATATTTCCACCCCATCCTATCGCTCTCCATATTCCCAAACCTTTCCCCAAATACATCTTAAATCTACAAAGCTAGGCAGCGCATCCTGGGGCGTGCCAACGTTTGTCATTCTGGACTGATGTTGGCGGGTACCGTGGATGTCCGTCATAGGTAACAGTATCCACTTACTGTAAGTTCGTCCGCTGCATTCACTAAATAAAATAAAAAATCTCAAAATTTAAAACATAAAACGTATGGCATATGTAATTATTATTTACTTAATACAAATATGTTTATATATTTAAAATAAAACTTAAAATTGAAAAGCTGAAGTCTTGTTTGATGAATTAAACCTCTCAGCTATAATATTATTATGGAAATAGTTGTACTAATGGACATAGATATACACTCCGCGATAGTACCACTGGAAAGTTGTACCACGGGGAACGGATCTTAAATTCCACCTTTATCTTTTATATTTTAGACAATACATTTTAAAAAGATAAAAAAATAATTGATAGTTCGCTAATTATTTCTTAGTGAAAGAAAAGTATAAGAGTAACTAATAAAAGTTAACAGTACTTAAATAAAAATTTGATTTAAATAAAAAAGGTGTTCAATAAATTTAAAAGAAAAGGGGTTAAAATTCTTCGCAAAATAGCTAAGTAATTAGTTTACCGAAGATTTTATTAAATTAATTGACTGATTGACATTTCTGATAGATTGGATAATATTCTGATAACGTAGGGCTTTAAAAAGATTAAGACAAATTCAACGAATAAGTTATTCATAGATTATTGTATATAAGAAATGGGTGTTTTATATAAGAACAAGATTGTTGTATGGAACTAATAATATATTGAGATAAAAAGTAATATATGTTTATTGCATATTTATCTATTTAAACGGGTCTTAACGCAAATGTTTACCTTTTCTTATTATACTGGATGTTTTCTTTAGATTTGGTGGGTGACGCAACTATCTGAACTGAAAAGATTAAATAATGGATAGTTGAAAAAACTACTCGCAACTACTCGACTCTCGACGTTTCGGTTGGGTTGCACCTACCATGGTCACCAGCTGACTGAAGAGGCGGATAGTCCACGTCGAGAGCTGCGAGCAATATCATCAACTACCCGCATTTGGTCTTCATAGTCCGTAAAGTTGCGGCACGCAACACTCACAATATCAGAAGTAGCGTCAGACGAAAAATCGCGAGGTTTAATTTTATTAATTCATTAATCACTGGATTCCATGTCGAGGACAATTTGTATAAATCTTCTCGATTTCAATTTCTATGTTTTTTTTTTTATTTCAATTGCTTCACGCACAATCCTGGAGAAATAGTGGTGATCAGTGGAGATGTTTTTGGACTAAGAAGTTCTATCAAGTGATTGATACCGGCATTGAGTACCTACATGGTCCGCTATTCGTCTAACTATTAATTTATTATTTATTCGTATTAACCATTATTATTTATTCAGTTCAGATAGTTGCGTCAGTAATCCAGTAAAATAAAAAAAGGTATATAAATACATACGTGTTAATTATATTACACGTTAATTTTAATTATTTTAATACAATTGGCCAATAAATCTAACATTTTGCAGTTTGACTGATTTTTTTCAATAATCATTGATTAAACAATTATACAACAATTTGAAACTTAATAATAAACTAGAAATTTTTTGTTTTATATTCATCACTTATTTTTGCACCTATTTAATTCAAAGATCAATATGTATTTACGGAAAACAAAATACACACATATTTTAGTTTACATTACAAAAATACATAAACCTAGAATTTAAAACATTTTTTTTTATTGTTTAATGCGTTCATTTATTATTTAATTCAAATAACTATAATCAATGTGCATTAATATCTTATGGGGCATCTTATTTTGTTATGGGTGTAATTATAAATAACAATATAATTGATTGCTATTGTATGCCCGATGAGGTTAAAATGTAAATTCCACCGCACTAAGGATCGCATTACAAAATTAATTATTCTGATAATACGTAGATGTATTTATTTGTGTGAAAAACGCGGCAATCCCGAAAGTTAGTTAAATGATAATGACATACTGATGTCAGGGAAGTTCCTTCTATATCATTCCTAATGCTATAGGTACATGTTCGTTCACTACAATTGTGTCGTAATGACTATAATATTTATTTTGTCTTGTTTACTGTAGGGGAATGGAAAATAATAAATCAAATTCCAACACACGTACAAACAAAGTAACGACTGGATTACGTGATAATACGAATAATATTGTATCGAATGTGATCGATTAGGTTTTTCCACAATCACAAATCCACAAAAATATAACAAAAGCAAGCTTAGTAAATATTACAGTACCTATATCGACACACATTGTTATTTTCTATTTATTGCATTTATCAGCAATTTACTAAAGTCCCTTGCGAATTTTCCAAACGGAGCTGTTTTTCCCTATTTGAGCTCGTTCCATACGTAATGCTTTGGGAGGAAAAAGCTCGGTTGTGACAAGACGATGACTCTGCATTCTTTTACTCAATCCTGAGACGTTTTTTTTTCCAATACGCTGCGTCACTGCGCATTATCGTGCCTTACATTGTGGAGTGATTCTTAAACACGATGATTGTCTTTATTGTTCATAACGACTATTTTGGTCCGAACTGGTACAAACGGCGAAATAGATAAGTTTGCTTGCAATGCAAGAAAAAGAGATCAGCGAAATTTTTAACGAAAATTTAAGTAATATAGGTATAGTCGGAAATTAAAAATCAACGCAAAGAATTTGAACAATTGTTATTCTATTTCTTTTATCCAATATTTTCTAGTTTTATTTATTTTTCTTTACATTATTTTTGTAGTTTGATTTTAAATTCCTGAAAATTATATCAAATATTTTTTTCATTTTTATCGTATGCCATTAAATTACACTTGTGCCTTTTTTTCTAAGGGGGGCAGAATATACCTTGTTCACAGACTAGACGCTCAACCAACTGAGCTACGGAAGCTATGATAGCCGGCAGTAAAATTTTGTTACACATTCAGTGAAACGTCGTATCTATTTATGTGTGCGTGTTGTTGTATCGTAGTGAGCAAGGCCAGTTGCCTGCAAACTTATATATTTTGCCGTGTGCACTAAAGCGTCGAAATTAGTTAATCTGAAGTTGGAATCCTCGAAATCTCTGTTAACCCTAATTTTTAAGGTACTTAGTTTTCTGGATAAGATGGAACCCTTATTGTGTGAGCAAGCTGGCTAAATGCCAAAATGAATCTGAGATGCTATTTGCCATCAACTGCACGTCTTCATGAATGCGTTTTCATCAGACAGTAATTATTGGATGTCACAATTGCAGACGTGTAACATAGTGTACACTATGAGTGATAGAGAGTCCAAAACAACAATTTTTGACAATTATATCTGTCTGTCTGAATGCGCATTACGCAAAAATCACTGGACAAATTAATGAAACTTGTCATGGGGTTAGTTATAGCTCATATAACATTTATGGTACTTTTTATCCAAGTCCATTAGAAATTTCCCACGGGAATGGCTATAATCTTCACGCGAACGAAGCCGCGGGCATCGGCTAGTTATAAAATAAAAATTACTAATAATTACTCATAAAAATGTTTTCATATTCAAATATAAAAATGTTCCATTATGTTTTATTTTATAAGCTTGGTGTTATTAGATTCAGTCTATTACGATTATTTTTCTTTTTGGAAACAATAACAAGACGCCCGACCTGAATACATAATTAAATTTGGCTGTGTTAGAGCAGTTTTTATGACGTATATTTCTACAGTATTTTTAAATAACTAGGGTAAGTATGGAGCCAATTAAGTTGGAGGGTAAGCTGGCCGTGTGGTGTTGGCCGGGTTCAGAATGGCACCACCCTACGTGACCCTACCTTTTACCGTGGGTGTCATAAAATGTGACTAAGGGATAGTAAAGCCCTGCCACAAGCCCTGAGGAACTACACTAGTGATGGGTAACTCCGGAGTATGGGGCTCAAAATCGAGATGCAATGATGGCATTACCTTTTTTTTTGCTTATGCAACAACCGTTAGGGAAAGAGAATGAAACGCTCTCGGAAGGTGATTAAGTAGGTGAATCAAAAGAGTTAAGGAGTAACTAAGAGGAGTCGGATCCGCAAGCGGAGCAGGATTAAGTGAGTTAAAACACTCCGAGAAGTCTTGATTACCCACCACTAAACTACACCACTATCTAAAAGAGTAGTCTTGTCAACCCGCTTGGCCACCGTTGAGTGATAAGGCTATACATTCCCGGTTACATTTATGGAACCAAAAGAGTTGATGATCTTGGGATATCGTGAAATCGTGAGTTCAAGTCCTCGGACCGTACCAATGTGTTTCTACTTAAGTGGGGATTTTTAAAATTATCACTAGATTGACGGCGAAGAAAAATATCGTAAGAAAAAGATCTGGAGCATTTGTAACCACCAATTCGCACTAGACACATTTCGAAACCTTCTAGTGACTTGCTAAGGAAGGACTGCGCTCTGCAGTGAAACGTTGTTAGATAACATCGATGATGGAGGCAAGAATATAATTAATTTTGTTTCACTTAAATGGAGTAGTACTATACTCTTAAAAAAGTATAGATCAAGTAGTTTATAAAAATGAAAAAGGTAACATTATCGGAGAAAAGGGATCATTACCCCGTTCTAATTACTTTATTTTACTTTTTTATTATTGCTTCATTGTTTTTTAATGGACGAAGGCGGCGGACTTTTTATTTATTACTTTGTCTCTTTGTTTAAAAAAAATATGTAATACAAATTTATATATATATATATATATATAATACATATATATACAAAATGGCACGACCCCGGATGCGCTGCCTGCCTACCTTTGGAGATATGGAAATTGATTTAGAAAAAGGGTTGGGAAAAGAGAGAGGGATAGGATGGGAATGGGCTCTGGCACATCTCACTCACTACCGAAACACGTACGTACATTAAGGAAATAAGATAAAGTGGGCAGTGCAGTACATTTCAAAGTAGTCTTCTGTGAGAGACGGGTAACGTGCCCAGTCGAGCGCGCCCAGCGGCTGTTGGATTGCAGCGTGCACTCTCCCTCTCCCACGGAAATTATAAGTTAAAAAATGTCACCAATGTCAATAAGTTCATGCCTACATTAAGGTCCCTGTGCTCCGATAACGTTACAAACCATTTGTAAACAATTTAAAATTTAAAATCCTTATAAACACCCAATTGTTCAAATGCTTAAATGCTTTCAAAATGGAAACTTTGTCAATTACACTGGAATAATTTAGTTAATAAATTAGTGGAAAGTACTTAAATGTTATTAAGTCGAACAAAGAAAGAAATAATTAGACAGAGTTTTGATCATTCTCAATAAACTATCCAACATATTTCCACTTAATAACCCAAATAAGACCCAGATTTACAAACCCAACTACAGCAGTGAATTGGCAAAGTTTTAATTTATAAGTTTTGGAAACAATACAATCTGCTGGAATTTCCAATTAACGAAGCAAAGTTAACAATATCAATATGGCTGAAACTGAAATTCAAGAACAAAACTGTGTACGTACATACTTAATTCGTACTTGTTCTACACAAATAGCATACCATATTATCGACCTACATCTCTTTTACTGATGAATGAACAAATAGTACCACTTACCACTTCAATCCTTAAATTGCCTAAATACAATCTATTTAAAAGACGTTTTCGTCCACTATACTAAATACAAAACATAAAAAATCGATAAAAATGTGACATTTAATTAACAATTAACTCAGTATTATGAACAGAATCCATGATTTAATGCTTCAAGAATTAATTGCGTGCACCCTAACAACATTATTACCACAAAGATCTGAGAAACTACACCACCTCAAAAAAAAACTGTACTCCCCAAACGCTTGGCCCGCGACTTTTTAATGCCATTCGAGACCCATTTCGGGCAATAGATGATAAAAGGGCTCGTTACGGTTAAGATACCCTGTAAATACGTCACTATTAATGCCAAGATAAATTAAGGACAGAATTTTAAAAAAAATACAAATATACAGTAAAACACACCACCACACCCTTTTTTTCCAGCCCTTGCCTGTATTCGCTCGGCTTGAACGAACCATTATAAATCTCAGCCAAAGTACTACGTGACTCAGTGGGTCAATGTTTTCAGTTGACATCAAACAAGTAAGGTTGGGCATTGTAAGGCTGAGGGCCGGATAAATATTTATTTGATTCCCTGCTTTATCCTTGTACGGAATCCTGTTTTTAGGGAATTTGTGTAGTCTGCATAGAGCTTTGTTTCCAAGCGCTAGGTCGAGATAGAAAGGTTTTGAAAATATTTATTCATCTCAGCTAGGGACCGAATAATACAAAGAATTAGGATTAGCAAATGTTGGTCTTCCACACATTCACAAACATTGCTATTGGGAGACTACTTTTTCATTAAACATCATTTTTCTTTCATGGATAATGCTGAGAACGTAGTCTAAATGCTATTTTAAGTTAAGATCTATTCATTTTCAGTACAGAAAACCAAGGTAGTCGAGGCTTGTTTAATTTACATAAGTTTATAAGTTATTTAAACATGCCAATTTAATTTTTGAGTTCGACCTTGAATTGAAACCAACGAAAGTCTATTCAACCTTGCCCGCTACGTCAAGAATGACTAAACAATTCTCTTTAACGTCCCTAAAAATCGATTTGACAAAGAAATATTTTTAGTAAAGATTAATCAACCTTTGTTTAAACACTGGCCCTTGTCTGTTCCGACTAATTTATTATGAGGCAGGTGGATAAATGTAGGACTCATTTAAGTAGAATTCGGAGGAATTTCATCTTTATCATTGCGACTATGTACAAATATGGCTCGTTTACACAAGGAGAGTTTCTCGAACGGTTCGCGCGAGAATATTGTATACAATTCTCGTATGTGACCAAACCACATACAATTCTCGCCTACAATGATAAAAACTCGATGATAACAGTTATTTATACTAACGTTTGGTCGATGTTTGAAAAGTAGCGTTCAAGAAACTCTCCCTGTGTAAATGAACCATAAGTGTAGCCATAAGTGAGTGGGTTGAAAGTTACAAGCACCAAATGTATATCAAAGAACAAAGAGACAATATAATGTACGGAACTTGGGAAAGCAGTATTTTATTCGGTGCGTTTATAGTGCTTTCATACTAGCTCAGCTAGTGAATTTAGTTGATATGTGACTAAATGTTTGCTTGTTCGTGTGGGAGTTTGTGTATATATATGGACATATTAAAGTTAACCTAACCTAACGGTAAATTGTTCTTTATTTGCTTAGTTAAAGGCATCTGCTTATGGCTCGATTGCTCATAAGCTCGTACAATACTTGGGTGTACTCTAATTTTACGCTTCCCAAGTTTCCGGTCCGATCGAAGTTCGAACGAACGAAGTGCTATAATAACCCTACTCTGACTTTCCTTCATTCGGAGCTCTATATATCGGGTATCTCCGATGTTTAAAAGGTGAGATATTGTTATCATGTAATTTGACGTTTCATCCCCAAGTATCTTTTGTCAAAGCCTATATTCGATGGTTGTCTCGTGCGATCGGAGTTCAACTATGAAATGAACGTTCTGGCCGATATATCGAGTGAACGTTTTCATGGTAGAAATCAATCGAAATATCAGCCGAAACTTGGTTTTCGTATTTTCGGAGTTGACTCCCAGATACGCATGTCCGCACTCACGCACGCACACTCGCATATGCACGCACCCACTGGTCTGTCTGATTATGTGAAGAGACTACGCATCGGAAACTTCACACAAATCAACATAATACTGTCGTCTCAAATTAACTGTATTTTTATTCGACACACTGGGCACTGTCCAAACACTGGTGGTGGGCGGGGCCCCCCACCCTCCACCCTCCAACCAATCCATTTCGATTCTTATCTCCATGCGCCTCCGATATTAACTCCTACAATATTAACTTTGGCAATTTATCGTCTTGTTAATAACTTTTATTCTAGGTAGATATATGTCGACATATCGGTAACGTCATTATTTTGATTGTGGATGATTGTATCTCTGTAACGAATGAAACGTTTCAGATGTTCTCTTTTGTATTAATGGTCCTGTTGTGTGAAACCGCGCTTGACTTGTCAATAATAATAATAATATTTGATAATTTTCATTATTTTTATAAGAAAATTGTACTAAAGTAGAAAATCAGTAGTGTTAATCGCGTATATAGAAGTTAAACCCGGGATTTTTTTACAGTCACACCTCTCGTCCCAAAAGTGTATTGCAATTCACTTTTCCTCGATGAGGTGTCGCGCACAGTGCGATCTAAAAATGGTCTTACACCGCAAACCTGTAAGTTTTTCTTTCGGTATGGCGAAATTCTTGTGGCCTTAAGGGCCATTCAAGAGTCACCGGGTATGTATGGTTTAGGGCGAGCGCAGTAGGCGCTCAACCAGGAGTAAAATGTTTGTGCAGCAACGAGCTTAAGGGCTACCCCGCCGATAGACCGGCGGCAGGCACGGACCTCGCCTTAGGGCGTTGCTTTGGGAGGGTACCCGCGCGATCGCGAGTAGGTGAGAAGCGCCCAGGCACGTGCCGATACCTAGTAAAAGTGTTGACTGAAGGCCGGTGTGTTCACGGTGTAGCGAGGGGACCTGTAAATTACGGAACGAACTGCCTCACGGGGATTTTTCACTGCGCTCCGACATGCGAGTTTTTCAAAAAAGCTGTGAATAGGGTCCTGCAAAGTAAGCAGCGCACCCTCATGCACTCTGGTGTTGTAGGTGTCCATAGGCGGCGGTGACCACTTACCATCTTGTTGGCTGCATTCGAGCCTGTCTCCTTTCCCAATAGTAATAAAAAACTTCTAAGCGATCACAAATATACTAATATCTCACATAATACCCGTAATAGATCCAATATGAATCAATTTCAAAGTTTTTACGTTTTGAAATTGATTTTATTTAAGTAGCTATTTGATTTCGTTGTTTTCAATCCAATATTCATAGTCCGCAATAATCTACAAATCGGATAAACCAAAAATATAAAAGCACAACACTGTCGAAAATTTCAATCAACTTACGCTCATAGGTTTCTATTTTCTCAGTGTGGGTGAACCATAGGGAATAGGAACTCATAGACATGCTGTCGTATTATATATTCTAAACCTATCATCGGTAGAGACAGATCTTTGTTGGCAGAAACGACCTTGTTTATGCTCAGGTCATAAATCGTAGCAAACTTTTATATATTTCACTATATCTGCGAATCTAAAACAGAAAATAAGGTCTATTTTCTCAGTGTGGGGGTACCATAAGGAATAGAAACTCATAGAAATGCTGCCGTGTATGCTAAACCGATCACCGGTAGAGACAGATCCTTATTGTCGGGAATGACCTTATACTTGCTCAGATAATAATTCGTAAAATATTTTAGACGAGCATACCGTCCGGCTGGTGATAGGTAGATATTGGACACACATGCCAATATCAGTCCAAAATGATGATCGTTGGCGCCGGAAACCTATGGAGATTTTGGAGTGAATTCAGAAAATGTATTAGATGCTATGCATGCTCCAGCAATAAAATAAAAACTAAAGTATGTGTATAGTATCTAGAGTACTGGACCGCACTGGACCCACGTGGTGAATTGCGGTCCGATACCCCCTAGGGTACCAATACCGATTTACTAGGGGAGGCCTGTGCCCTACAGTGGGACATTAGTCATTTTTTTTTTTTTTTTTTTTTATATACTAATGGGCGGACGAGCAAGCGGTCCCACGTGATGGTACGTGTTACCGCCGCCCATGGACACCTGCAACACCAGCGGGTATGCGGGCGCGCCGCCGACCTTTCAAAATCCTATTCACAGCTCTCTTTAAGAACCCCATATCGTAGTTTAATGGAAAGACCTCTTGAGGCAGTTCGTTCCACAGCCTACGGGTTCGCGGTATAAAGTAATTTTTGGACCGAACAGTGCGCGACACCTCCGTATCGAGAAAATGCGGATGGACCGCACTTCTGTGACGGGAGGTGCGGTTATAGAAACCCGAGGTGGGAAGTATATTGAACAATTTTTCAGAGCATTCCCCATTGTACAGGCGGTAGAACACACAGAGAGACGCAACGTCTCTCCGATTGCTGAGGGATTCTAAACCGCCCGTGAGAGTGGGATCGTCGACAATACGAACAGCACGTCGTTGGATGGAGTCAAATGGGTCCAGTTGGTATTTCAGTGCGCCGGCCCAGAGATGGGAGCAATACTCCCATTATAATAGGATAGGACATTATAATAGGAAGCATAACGCGATGAAAAGTTTCCACATCCCATTAGACCCTGTATTCTTCCACCAGAGGGTGGGGCAGAAAGGGAGTAGAGAATATTTAATTTCTTTTGTATTTGATGTGATGGGATGGCAATGACAGTATAATGAGGTAAAAGATGTACCTTATTATACTTTATTGGAATAAATGCGATACATGCCAACAACGATAAAAAAATTCGAATGTTGTAACATTCTCAAATACGCTGTAGTCAACGTATTCTACGTAGTCCTTTGGGGTCCTAAAAATAGGGAGTTACAAAAAGGTCCAGAATTTGATGAGGGAAAAGAATTTGGGTTGGGGAACTAGCCCAGTCAGATGCGTCATATGCATCTAGTCATATCCAACTGATTCTGGCCAGCGAGGTCAAAATGACTTTATTCAAGGTCCGTAAAATTTTCTTAATACTTTTGTATTGTAGATGGCATAGATGACAAACTTGTAACCACCAGTTGGGTCATATTCTTATTTGTAACCTTGTAAAAAAAATAAGTGTTGATTTTACCTACTGCATGTTTTGTATTACGAGCGCGGTGACTCGACGCAATGCGCGTACAACCGACAAAGTCATAAAACTATAATTTCGTGCAAACTTTTATAGCTTCTAACTGTAGTGAAATACAGATTACATTTCTGTGTATTTTCTGTAGTGAGGCGTGATGTGTGAAAGGGTGTACACTAATACGGTGCCGTGAATTAATGTATACATCAAGATTCTACGATAATAGTGTCGCAGTGTTGTTACTTTGTTTTATGTAATTATTACGAAACTTTGAAAAGCCTCCTACATGACTTGCATGCCATTGAATGCGAAGGATAAAGCGTAGAAAACAGTGAATCTGTCATAAAATAGCGTTGAAATTTTAACTCCAATAAAATAATTTGGAACATGTTTAAATTCCATCAATCCACATTGGTTCCACGTACTGCATTATGGCTCGAAACCACCTTCCCCTCATGATTAGAAGAGAAGCCTATGCCCTGCTGTAGTGGAACGCCATAAGATGATGTCGATTATGAAAAAAGGTTTATTTGTTCGCTTCTCTTCGGGGATATCTCAGAAACTACTACTTAAACTGCTTTTGACTAAACATTCATCAATATACTTGCGTACCTTTTCTACACTCACAGATGCAAAGTCGTGGACTATAGCTAGATTTTATGTAGAATTATTTTAAACGTAATTCCAAAGTCGGGATGGAATTTATCAATTATTATTTTAATAAACGGCTAAAAATATTCTCAAGGAAGTGGCGTAAATGAAAATAACAAGATTAATTTGGATTTATATACTCGGAAAATTGCGCATTGAGTTATTTATACCAGACCGCAACAAGATCCTGTAAATAATTAATACTTTAAATAATTTATTTAAAGTAAACAAAACATGAAAAATATAATCAAAATGTACTTTAGTTTTTTTATGGAGAACAGTTGGCAGACGAGCATCTGCTCGTGGACTGATATGACTAGTCCACCTAGTTGATTATTCGATTCTGTCGCCAACGGACATCTGTCCAGAATGACATATATTGTCACGCCCCCGAATTTTTGTTGGTTTACGAGTGGATTTGGAGAAAGAGTTGGAAAATGGGAAAAAGTCTGGCATATCTCACTGAGTACCGAAACACGTAGGTACATACATTGGGGAAATAGGAAATGTGTAACGGGGCCAGTCGAGTGCGCCCAGCGGCTGTGGGAATGCAGCGTGCACTCTCCTCCTACAAAATTCTTTTTGTACGTTTTCTTTTGTAGTGTTAACATTTATTTACAGCAAATTTTGTAATTTTATGCCACGGTCCGCTATTGTGTTGCTAATAGAAACGACTAAATCCTCGATGGAGTCAAATTCGTTTTTGCCCTCCATTTGATGGTAGTCAAATCAACAGCCATGTCCTTATAATAAGATTTTATGACTGAAGATAAAATTAGTCTTAGATCAAATTTAACATCGCGACTTATAACTCGTATATTGGTCTATTATTTATAACGTTACCACAATAATTATACGCACATATTGACAAAATTCACACCAATTAGCGTGAAAGTTACAATACCTATAATTGCGTGAGTGAAACGTTAGTGTGTCACTGAAATAACTCAAATGCTGAAAATAGGTTATTCAGCATCGACAGTAGAATCAATTCTACCAGTAGTTTCAGTAGTAGAATCAATTCTAAAAGTTCTTTTAGGTTATTTTCCATGATTTATAATACAATGTTAGTATATATATATGCCATTTATTCTACGCACGTCGCCTGAGCCGCGAGGCAACCGGTCTTTGTACTGCCTTCTGCATTGCATGTGAAATTGTCCCCATTTT
This sequence comes from Sesia bembeciformis, assembly GCA_943735995.1. NCBI lineage: Eukaryota > Metazoa > Arthropoda > Insecta > Lepidoptera > Sesiidae > Sesia > Sesia bembeciformis. Next base: position 4,178,511 of record OX031029.1, on the reverse strand, counting down.
TCCATCCTTTCTCCAAATCCATTCCTTAATCTGCAAAGGTGGTCAGTGCATGCGGGTGCGTGTCAACATTTGACATTCTGCACTGATGTTGGCATGTATCGCGGATGTATATGGATGACAGTATATGGATGTATATGGATGTATATGGATGTATACGGATGTATATGGATGGATGGTATATGGATGTATACGGATGTATATGGATGGATGGTATATGGATATATATATATAAATATATTTTCTCGATATGCAGAATTAGTCCATGGACTAAGTTTCATGTAGATACGCTTATACGCATATAAGCGTATACGCAGTTACATACGCAATTCGGTCCAAGCGACCGAATTACCATGAAGTTATACAAAAATATTAATTGCGTGCATACAAAATTTTCGATATTTATTTTTACATCTTTAGAATTTAATCGTCATTCTTCATACATCTTTTTAAAAATTTTGATCACTTATTTTTTTTTTACATACATACGCTTATTACTCAACTCCCATACTTAAACAAACAAAGCTTATAAAGCTCAGATCTGACCAAAGCCGGTGCACCGAAGGATCAGTTGGAGATCACTTCGCGCTGGTCGAATTGTCGACGATCCCACTCTCACAGGCGAACTGCAATCACTTTGCGTCCGCAGATACGTTGCGTCCCTCTACGTGTTCTACAGTCTGTATAACGGGAAATACTCCAAAGAACTGTTCGATATGACGAATCGAGATGGGAATCTCGGGTTTCTACACAAATACAAATCGTCGCTCCTGTAAAATTTCAATTTGTTCGTTTAGGCTAGTTTACCATAAATCTATGCGTGCCTTGACCATATTCGATTTACCGTACCATACTATACAAGTTCCATTGCTTTATTTTCTCGATGACAGCTAACACACAGTGGTCGATATAACTTTGTTCTAGCGTCAACGCCTAAAACTCCGAACAAAAATTAGGCACCAAGACGTCATATTTCATTAACAAGGTCACGTCAGCCAGAAAGCAATTTTAGGGATGTAGTTATCGATAAACGTAACACGATAACAGATCCGATATTTTTTTACAAAATGTAAGAAACTAAACTACTGCCGGATACTTTTGTACAAATTTATTAACTAATATTATATTTCATTACAAGATGTTACACGTGTTAATTCTTGATTGATAATGCCAACTTCTTTAAAATTTTCGAAGCTGTTGTAAAATAAGTAGGTATAGGTAGGTACTTGACAATGAAACGAAATAATTATAATGACAGGTAATCTTTATTTATTTATTTTAATCAAAATCTGATGAATCGTCACTGTCACTCGATGAGCTCTCCCCAACATTTATTATAAGTTCCTGTACTTCTATATTATCGAATGCCACATGAATTTCCCAATCCGACGCTATAATGTTTTGGGTTCTTCTCACAATTTTTTCCCAGTTTTCGGCAGTTACTTCCGCACATGCATTTTTTAATAAATCTAACATCTTGTTTGCCGTAAAAGGGGGATGGGTATTGTTTCGAGCGGCGTGTCCTTTGATTTGTGCCCATATTAATTCTATAGCATTGTACTGGCAATGATACGGCGGAAGTCGAAGAACCCAATGACCACATTCGGCAGCTATTTCATCGATAACATATCTTTTAGGGTGGCTTTTATTCGATTTTAAAATATTCACTAATTGTACTTTTAATAAAGTATTATCCACATTTTCGCCATGACGTTGGAGCCAGTCAATTATCTCTTGTTTTTTATTGGCCTGCGTCGGCATTTTATCAATTTGTCTGGAGTGATATGTAGCGTTGTCCATAATAATTATCGACGGTTCTTCCAGAGATTGCACCATTTCTTTAAACCATCCTTCGTAAATCTCCGCGTTCATTTCTTCGTGGTAGTCCACTGTTTTCTTGGATTTAAAGGCCAGTAAAGCATCTGACATGAATCCTTTCGTAGACCCTGCATGGCATATGATGAGGCGTTCACCTTTTCCCATTGGCACTGAACTAGTGGAAGCGACGGTGTCGTCAGTCCAGTTCTTAGATACTGTGTGGTTTGCATTTAACCAAGTCTCGTCAGTGAAAATAACATTTGACCAATCTGATATATTTTTGGCTTCGCTCAAAAATTCGCAGCGAGCCATAGCAACGTCGTGACGCTCCATCAATATTTTACGTTTGTCCGATTTTTTATAACAAAATCCAATTTCTTTCAAAACCAAGCTTAATGACGATTTTTGGCCATGGAACAAACCACATTCACGTAAAGAAACAACAAGTTTTTTAAGTGTTGGAATTTCTTTGCGCAAGTAATAGTCATATATATGACGGCGAATAGCGTCAGCGTCGAAGTTGTCAACCGATGTCACACGACGTGGTTGGCGTTTTTTCTTCGGCGTACGAAGCTTATTTTCCTGCATGCCGCTTGTACCGTAAGCTTCGGTAGTAATTTTTGAAACAATAGGTCCACTAATTCCTAATGCGGCCGCAACACGCTCTTTCACTTGCGACAGTGGTAATAGCGGGCCACCATTTTGATACTCTGCTTCAAAGTAATTAAGAACCTTGATCACCAGTTCTCTCGCCTGCCTTTTCAGAACAGATCCTTTCGGCATTTTGATATTTGACAGCTGGGCAGCAATCAACACGGAGGAACACAAAATACACAACGTAACGTTTGGATAATGTGATAAAACTCAGCGAACAGAAATGTAGTGACTAGCACGACCGTCTTGTTGCGAGTGACAGATTAAAACAAACACAAAATGGCGGTGGGCCATTGAGTGTTCCCACCTTGAAAAAATATATTTGAATGTTTTTGTTGTATTTGTCTTTGTTCAAAATATAATAAATATATGCGATCGATATCATTACTTATTTGGTCACACAACACTACAACTATCAAATTAGAACTCTCATCGAGAAAATAAAGAAATGGAAATACTATAGTTTACCATATTCGATTGCGATAATCGATTACAAGGCGTATTATCTATACATCTATACATATAATAAAATTGTAACAGGCCGATGTCTGTACATTATGGATATTGAAAAAAAAAAAAAAACTAAAATACCCCCCAGGTCTTTATTAGAGCAACAGAAGCCAAAACAATATTTTTTAGAAATTTTGTCTGTTTATCTGTATGTTTGTACACGCATCACGCAAAAACTACTGCATGGAATTGAATGCAGTTTTCACCGATGTATTGCTAGAGGTCTAACTTAAAATATAGGCTCCGTTTTGCCGCAGGAAAATATCTTATTCCGATTGTTTTAAATTTAATAAACTGAAGCGAAGTGAGGGCGGGTCGCTAGTACATAATATTTTTTATTGAACTATAAAGGTCACAGGCGTTTAACGCTCGATTCTTAAAGGTTCATTGACGCTCACTCAGCGTTTGAGCGTCGAGCACTCAGCACTCATATTTACAACACTAATTATGGTGCCTGCTACTGTATGTACCTGTTCCACCTGTTTTATTCCAAATTTGGTTCCTTTTTAAAGCACTGGATCTTTACAAAAGAGCGGCTGTTTGACCACTGCGACTACGGCACGCAATTTAACAACCCTAGTATTCCCTTTATACCCAAGAAGGAAACTTTTCCAATAAGCTGTTTGAAGTCGCGATTATAAACGTAGCGCACTCGTAGAACCGTTGACACATTAATAAATGTTTGCTTTTAAAATGAATGCGCTTTAAAATAAAGGGAATATAATATTTGGCTTAGCCTTTGGGTTTGTGCAAAGAATGATCTTGGTATACAAATTTTAAAAATTGGCAAACCTCCCAATGCACGGGTTGGGTCGATATACATGTGCTTTTAATATCAAAAGCACATTGGGAAACCAACACTATACGAAATACTGGACAATATATAATTTTCTAACTTACGTTACCCCTCTCTCACAGAAGTCTACCTTGAAATGTACTGCATTTCCCACTTTATCTTATTTCCCTAATGTACGTATGTGTTTGGGTAGTGAGTGAGATGTGCCAGAGCCCATTCCCTATCCCTCCCCATTTTCACACATGCAGCACATGTGTGCTAACGTTTGTCATTTTGGACTAATGTTGCCATGTATCGCCGATGTCTATAGGCGACAGTATCCACTTACCATCAGGTGGACTGAATGTTCGTCTGCCGCCTTCGTCCATAAAAAAAAATTAACAAATAAAATCTAATTTATTTCATGTTCTAATTTATAATAACAGAGGCCATTGCCATCCCATCCTATTCTATCCTTCCCCATTTTCTCAAACTTTTCTCCAAATTAATTGCTAATACTCCAAAAGTCGGCAGTGCATTCGGGTGCGTGCCCACGTTTGTCATTGTGGACTGATGTTGCATCGTGACAGAATCCACTTCCTACTTACGACTGTATGCTCGTCTTCCGCCTTTTTTCCATAAAAAAATAAAACCTTATAGGACATTTAATAATTAGAAAAATAGTTCCCGCTAGTTGTTTGCCTTTAGAATAGCACCTTTTCCCGTGGGCGTCGTAAAAGGCGACTAAGGTATGACAAAACCCCCATCGTCACAAGCATTGAGGAATCACACCACCTCTAAAAGAGTGGACTCGTCAACCCGCTGGGTCAGTGTGGCATTTTAATGTCACATATCCTTCATGCACAGGACAAAGTGCTTGAGGAAGCCTACATCCAGCAGTGGATGTTAAAAGGGCAGGTTTTTAAGATTATCAAAACTACTTCCTGTTGATAGGTAGGTATAGTTAAAATGTAGTCACTTACACGTAACTTACAATGTAGATATTAGTTTGGTTAACAAGCTATATGTCCGACATACTACAATAGTCAATTTTATAGTGATATTTTTATGACACGATAAGAAATAATAATAATAAAGTATCCGACAAAGGCAACCGTTCTTTAAAAAAAGTATTCAATATAAACTCTACTTACAATCTAAAATTAGTCAAGATCTTGTCGAAGATAAGAGAAATGTCCATTTCTTTTACGAAAGATCCGAAGAAATCTAAATTTAGTCCTAGAAGTCCTAATGAGTAAAAGCGAGGGCTCGTGGTAAAGAGAAACATACCATGAATTACCAGTATAATAAATACAAAGTCAATATGAACCTCGCGGAAAAACGTAATAAAGAACATACGGCGTAGCCTAAAGGTTTTCCAACATGAAAGACCTTTCGTAAAAGGTCACTGAGCAGAGCCTAAGTAACTACAAGAGCTCGTAAATTGTACTCATATTAAAGGTTTTTCACCCACATACAGGATCAGACCATAAGTTTTTCTCATGTAAATTATTAAATGTTATGCTAAGGTTGTGTTGAATAGTAACACATATATATATATATTATACTGTAACAACCACTCTATGGTTACAACTCTTCAAGTTGTGTTTGGATGTTTCTTTCTTTCTTTATTCATCTTCGTGTTTGTTCCGAATACGAATATTGTCAACCGGCATTATTTAATTGATAGTACCTGTACTATTTTGTTCTCTCCGTAAGTTTCCTTTTTTGAGGGGGAGAGTGCACGCTGCAATCCAACAGCCGCTGGTCGCGCTCGAATGGCCACGTTACCCCTCTCTCACAGAAAACTACCTTGAAATGTACTGCATTTCCCACTTTATCGTATTTCCCCAATGTAAGTACGTGTTTCGGTAGTGAGTGAGATATGCCAGAGCCCATTCCCATACCATCCTATCCCTCCCCATTTTCCCAACCCTTTCTCTAAATCCATTCCAATATCTCCACAGGTAGGCAGCGCATCCGGGGGCGTGCTAACGTTTGTCATTTTGGACTAATGTTGGCATGTATCGCAGATGCCTATGGGCGACAGTATCCACTTACCATCAGGTGGACTGTATGCTCGTCTACCTCCTTCGTAGATAAAAAAAAAAGTTATGTAAGAGTGATTATCAATACAACCTTTTAATCTTTCGCGTTTACAAAACGTAAACTATTTATAATGTAAATAGGATCTGAACGCGTAAAATAAAAAGTTTTTGTTTAACTTTTATTTCTACTCGACATTTCGGCACGGGTTGCACCAGCCATGGTCACAAGTTGCCTCCGTGATCTTTAATTTTACTCGTTCAGACCCAATTTATAATATAAAAAGTTATCATTTATTATGTCCTTTCTACATTCGTTTTCGTATCATCAATAATTTACCTACAACATTTGAAGCCCTCGTGTCTAGCACACATATAAACATACGGTAGGCGGTAGCTATTCTTAAATGATACCATTATTAATTCAAGACCCACAAAAGGTCTTCATATACCAAGATACGTTTTATTAAACGTCGATTTCTATCTTTAATTATTAAAGAATATCGATGGTCTGTAAAATTATTATCACCCGCTTACTAAAACTGATCTATACTAAACCTGACATTCTAAACATATTGAAGTAGCAATGGGCCGATCACATTTACCGCAACACCGATGGGTAAATGTGTTGTCCATCCGATGAGGTCGACTTGTTCTCAAATGGAGGCCGCGTACTAGGAAGCGCCGTGTGGCACACCCCTCGGCCAGGTAGACTGAACGATTTGAAATTCGCCGGTGGTGGTTGGATGAGAACAGCGGAAGATCGGGTGCGGTGGCGAATCTTAGGAGCGGCCTATATCCAGCAGTGAAGAGACATAGGCTGAGGGCATTATTTCGACACAGTGGCGAAAGAACCATATCGCCAAAATTTCATTACCTATGCAATGGAACCAGACCTTTCAGTATCCACTGCTGAATATGGGCCTTCTCATGCATGAGGGGTGTCAAGCGCGTTGACGGGTCCACTGTTTTAGTGCTGGTGTAGTTCCTCAGGGCCTGTGGCAGCCGCTTAGTTATACTATAGTCTCCCTTTACGACACCCACGGGAAGAAAAGAGGTACCTACATGAAATAAAAAAATGAATGTATAAAAAACCAGATATATTTAAAAGTCTATTTTAGCATTCATTTAACCGGATTCCAAAAATATTTACAGATGCAATGGTGCGAAGGGGCTTATAAATGCAGGTGCATATGATTGCGACGCGTATTAAGTCCTGGTGTAGTGAAATTCTAAAATCAACTTATTGCTCACTGGAGCACCTGAGTTCATAACCAGGTTATGACTGGAATGGGTGACTGGTGCCAATACGAGAGAATGTTTATACGTTATTATTTAAATCGTTGTAATTGCTGACGCCTTAGTTGATTACTGCAATGTTATAAATGTAAAAAGAAATAAATAAATCTTCTACAATCAGTTTTCTAAGAGCAAATTCGGGTTTGATAGTTTCTTCAACTTTCTATGCCTAAAGATCTCACTATCAATTTCTTCTCCATGTCCTGTATCCAAATGTAGGCAGCAGCCTTCCACAGATATGCAAACATTCGTGATACTTGGCGGCTGACGCATATGAGTAACACTGAATGACAGCAAACATTAAACGGACTGTCTACTCGTGTCACTTAATTTGTAATTATAAAAAGGCTGTTAAGAATTAAAGTCTCTATTTAATTCAGTGAAACGTTTTATCTGTCTAGTAGCATCACGAAATGTTTGTTTCGTTCCGTGATATTGTTATTAACAGTATGCTGCATTAATAATTCTTGCAAGTATGGTTATACTTGTACCACCAAATTGTACCCCGATGCTGGACAAAGGAATCCCTTTTCGACCCCTTATTCTATACGGATTTGGAAAACTCTGTTAAATATATATTCAGGTCGTCTCACCATCTACTTAATGGTCAAGACCGACATCGACTCAGAAGCAAATTATAAAATTAGACAGGTAGTTTTTAAATTCATGAAACAAAACGTTCTGCCCGGGAAGTATGGGACTCTTACAAAAATCGGGCCGTAAATGTATAAACGGCAAAATAGATAAGTTTGAACGCATGGACTGATCATAAACTAGACGTTCAATCAGCTGATCTACGGAAGCTACGATAGCCCACAGTAAAATTTTGTTACACATTCATTGAATCAGTTAACGTCGTAGCTATCTATATGTGCTTGTTTTGTTTTATAAAATGAGCAAGGCCAGTTGCCTGCAAACTTATCCTAATTTGCCGTCTAAACAAGATAAAATTTTGAAACTATTCTGTAGATTCCCTCTAAACTTTATCTACAATATTAATGTAACTAAAGTATCGAAGCAATTCGAGTACCTATTAAATAAACAAGAATAACCCATATATCGCGTAATCCGTCTGTCTGTCTGTCACTTTTTCAATCATCGATAAAAGAATGAACTTATAAATAAATGTTTTCAATAAATAAATATCGTAAAGCGAAATTATCAATATATTTTGGTAAACGCGTTGGTTTTATATCGGCTGAATCTCTGTCACTTTCGTGTATTGATAAAACGTCTGCTACAAATGACATCTAGCGTATGTATTTATAGAATAATATTTTCTGTAAATAAACCTCGAAACATTTGCGTTAATAATGTAAATATAACTTCTTTATGTTTGGTGTCCTCTGCTTTTTTTTGTTGTTAAATATTGTACTGAAACTACTTTGTGTTGTATGCGAAACTGCAGACTTATCTTCTTAGAGCACTACTTAAATTATGTTCTTTAAACTTCAATATTTCGTAGAAAATCTCTCAGAGCTAAGTTAGTTACTTGCAACTAATACGTTGAAAAATGTATCAGCTCTTTAACACGACTATTATGCAAAGGCGACCGATTGGCGCAGTTGGTAGTGACTCTGCTTGCTGTGCAAAAAGTTCCGGGTTCAATTCCCGGTTGGACATACATTTGTTAAAAAAAAAAAGTGTATGTTCGGGTCTGGGTGTGTGTTTGTAATTGTCTTTGTATATGTCTCTGGACCTAAGACACAGGGAATGCTAGTTATAGGTCATTGAGTGTGGCGTTATTTATTATTTATTAAAAAAATGTTGTATTAATATGTTTGTATTAATATCACGTCGTTCGTTTCGTTTATAATGAATGACGGCGTATAATAATGATCATGTATTATAAGTTTTATGAAATACTCCGAGTTGAGGAAAACATCGAGAAAGAAAGCCTCGAAATGATATCAGAATAAATTCACAATTTGCTTGGATTAATAGGAATATAAAACAATATATCAAATACACGATTCTGTTTGTATTATAAAAACAGAAAAAAATAATCAAGGAACCACAGACCAAAACGGTTTTACACAGATGAATAAAAAGGTTTAAATTAATTAACATTAAAATAATATTTAGAATAATGTATATTTAAAAAAATTAATTATGTCACAGTTTATAACAGCTATGATTATTTCTATTGGAATCAATCACCACAAAATTGACTCAAAACTAACTCTTGAAATAGTCTAGGTGATAGCCTAGGGGGTATGGTGTTAGCCTGGGGGTATGGTGATAGCCTAGCGGTATGGTGATAGCCTAGGAGTATGGTGATAGCCTAGGAGTATGGTAAGGTGATTACGCAAACTTTTTTTTTATTTATAGAAAAATAGCAATCATAAAATGTTAATGTTCCCATAGTGCACAGGTTTGCGCATATTGATATCTTTAATTATCATCTTTTTAACTATTTTTTCCAAAAAAAATTGCCTCTGCGTCGGTTTGCCCTATTCTGAAGCATTTTCGATCGTCCGTCGACTGGACTATAGACCTGTGGGATTCTAATGCACAAAATCTTTTCAAAGACATCGATGTGCCTTAACATAGTTTATTCAACAGCTTAATGCGGCCAAAATGTTGGGTACTTTGTCACAAGGCCACACCTTATATAATACATGCGATATATAAATATGAGTTTAATTCACGGAGCTTGTATTAATTATTATGATTTGTTCAATCCCAACTTTGTAACTTAGGTATCGAAGAAAATAGCAGAAACATAAGTAATTATATGAACGACGAAACTCGCACTAGTGCCAAAAGTTTGTTGCGTGACCTGCTTTTCGTCGGCTCCTCCCAGTCATTATAAGTTATCAAAGTTGATATCGTTTGGATAAGTATACAACTTTCAGCCTCTTAAACTGCTCTAGAAATTTCTTCTCGGAAGTTCTATTGTCATTTCCCGAAGTGAGTTTTGTTGTGATAGGATAACATTTAAAAGAGACAAATAAAAAAAAAGTTTGTTTGTCAAAATAAAAAATTGAGATAAAATTGTAACTTAAACGTGGAAATTTCATTTCTGATTTTAGGAGTATCATAATTAAATACTGTATTTGCTAAAACATGGTAAGTAATAATAAGATAGAAAAAATTAACAGAAGTTCTTTTGTCATAAAAATGTCATGCAAATTTTAAATGTAATGCAAAAATGAATATCTGATATCGATACTTTATTCTTGTTAGTTTAGTAAGTTTGATTGATTAGTTAAGTTCATTATTTCAAGCCTAAGTTAGAGATGGGGATTGAATGTATCCCACGACACGAGTAATCTTGGGAATGGGACATTCATTAATGGATGTTGTCATGTGCATGTTTTTAAAATAAATAAGATAAATAATTAGCTGAGCAACAAAAATACCTAGGTACTGAATGAGCAGGAAATTTAAAGTTGGTTTCGGTTTAGTATATCTGGCGACAATAAAGATACAGGCGTCCCGTGATCGTCGCCATGGTGATGACATTTTTAGTAATTTAAAATTACTCACTTTAGTTATTCACAAACAGGCTGTTTAATTTGTTGGTCATTTAGTATTTCCTGACTGCCTGTTTAAATATAAGCCAATAAATAATAACAGGTTACGAATAAAGTATTCCTGTCTTTAAAAACATAGTATGCCCCCTATATCATAAACAATAGATAGCATTAGATTATTTTTCTTTATAATTCTCATCTCGTTTTTTAAAAGTTATAGCTATTAGAATACAATTATCGCTGAGAAGCGATGTCTCAAAAACACGTAGCTATTGGATGGATTTCAATAAATTTTTATTCAAATCAATTATAATTCGTTTCTTTTGTTACCAAATAGGTCGTGTTCTTTAAGAGTCCTTACCGTCTGTAGATGGGGTTCTCCTTTCACGCTTTTCCTTTTCCCTTCGTTTGACGGTCTACAAAAAGCTTCCAAGTACTTAAATCTGTTTTTTTAAGACATCGAATAATTTTCATTTTATTGTCAAATAGATGGGATTGAATAATCCTGGATCCTGGACAAAGACCATTGTCATTATTGGTTTGCTTTTCAACCCTGCTGTTTAGGTACACAAATTAATTCCCAGCAAAGTTTCCAAACAGACAGTTTCCTTTAAACTTCTCACCACAAATATCTCAACTGCTCCAACAAATTTTGAATTATTCAACTGAAAACTTCACTTCCGTATTCGAATTTCGAAAGACACAATTCTAACTGCTTTTGTTATAAAGATATTATCTGAGTCGCAATTTCGCCTATCTAATTGGGTTGTAGGATAATTGCTCTTCGCGAAATTGACTATTGTCATAATTCCATGAATGTGTAATCTAGGCCGTAGGTAGCTAGACTGAAAGTTATGATTGCGAAATAGGTGTCCTGATCTCATTGAACTCAATCGTAACGAGCCAATTTTTCGCCCGCTGCTGTACATGGGCCACCTCATGCAAATGTCTTGTCTTGTATAACCTTAAAACGCCACACGGGCCAAGTGGTTTGGCGAGTCCACTCTTTTAGAGGTGGTGTAGTTTCTCAGGGCTTGTGGTTAGGCATGGGATGGGGTGGTGCTATTTTAAAACCAGCCGACAGCACACGGCTAAAATGTGGTAAACTACTTTGAATTGGGTACTTTATAGCAGTTTAACGTTATTAACTTAACATACCTAAATATATTAAGGTTGAGTCCGAACTATACCGAAGCCTAACCATGGATTCTGCTCATATATGTTATATTATTTTCTAAAATCAAATTACGTTTGGGCTTTACATTTGTCCAATTTGTATGAAAAATTGGATGAAAATTAAAAATAAAATATTTTATGAACTCGGGATCATGTATGAAATCAATGGTTCCAGTCTTCGGGTATAGTCCAGAGATATCTTGTATATTACGTTTATTCCCGCTTCTTACCACCTGTTTCGTCAACAGATTGTTATATTATATATAAAATAATATAACTAGCTTAAATAATATATAAACTTAATATTTAAAATAATATAACTTTGCCATACACTAGAAAGACCGGCATTTGTATCCTACCTAGAAAGACCAATGTCGTCATTTTGACGCTAGGATGTCCGTTGAAATTGATATGATATTATTGTTAGGTTTGATAGAGAAAAACGTGAGTATTATTTATTAACTTTTATTTATTTTAATCAGAGTCACATTTAGTACAAATTATGGTTTTTTTTGTATGTTTTATACATTTTCCACAGACTGGTTTCTTACAAGTATCACAAAAGTAAGACGTTTTATTTCTTTTACATTTTATATTAATTTGACAAGTTCGTCTTTTGTTTGACTTTGTGTCTTCTACCATTTCGTTTACATTTTCGGGATTGCAAAGTAGACGAGCCGGGCCTGGACGATTTTTTTGATGTTCTGCTCGTAACTCATAAACCAATTGGAGTATGAAATTATGCCGAGAAATATTGGTTTGAGTAATTTTTCTGTAAATAATCCATGAATTTATGACAGCTATGTCTAGAATATTATAAAATACATGCATAGGCCATCTACGAGTACCAGCTCTCACGGAGTATTTCCGTGCCATTTGATCCAAAATATCTACACCAAATTTTGTTGCGTTATAAAATTCAACAGTTTCAGGAATTTTCTTCTCGCCTGTGCCAATTTGAACACTCGGGTGTAGAGTACTGAGAATCATAACATTTTTATTTGGTTTTCCTTGATAAATAGTTAGGGTAGTATCAGTGTCTGTCTTCAAAATAAAGGAATCATAACGTGGAGTACGAATTATTTTACAGACTGTTGGTATTTCTCTTCTCGCACGCCTCATTGTACCCACTATGCTTGTTTTCTCGGCTCTCAGTTTATCTGCCAGTTTTATAGAGGTAAAAAAATTATCTGTAGTTATATTGCGTCCTTTTTTCGTATAGGGTTGTAACAGTTTCAAGATCACATGTTCTGGTAATGATTCGCTTGTACGATCTTCATCTCGGCCTAAGTACGGATATCCATTACATAGATATTTAGTCTCCACATCAACCAAAAGCCAAAATTTTATGCCGAATTTGTCAGGTTTGTTTGCTATGTATTGCGTAAAGGGGCATCGAGTTTTAGAAGGAAATAACTGTTCATCACCAGTCAAGTTTTCACCAGGTATGTAGCATAATTGACAATTTTCAATGAATTTATTCCAAATTGCTGATACTAGCGCAAATTTATCCGTTGTAAGTCGCGACGATCTTGTAGACCGTATGTCAAAACGCATATATTTCATAATTTCTTTGAATCTGTTCTTGCTTAGTGTTTCGCGGAATATAGGTGGACCCCAAAGTTTCGACCACATCAAATCTAAATCTAGTTGGCTAGAATTGTAAGCGCCGCGAGCATATAGTAATGCAATAAAGGCATCAATCTCCTCTAAAGAAATACACCAAGTTTCATTGTTAGTTTGACGACGAGCTTCCGTTTCTGTACATAACCTGATGTGTCGAAGAGTTGCTTCGTCAATGAATAGGCGCCAAGCAGTAATCACTTTACCATCTTGAACGAATCGCTTTGCGTAGGGGGTTGGGCCTGAAACTTCTCGAAGCACGTTTTGATTACTGCGCCGACCTGTCTGGATTGTACTCTGGGTATGCGCTACACACTTCCATTCAGTCCCATCACTTGCAATCAAAGTATCACCTATAGTAGGAAGTGCCGATTGTCGTGAAGAAGAACGTCCACCACGCCTACCTCGTCCTCCTCTACGGCTGCTTCTCGATCCGATACAGCGACGATCAGGAACCACACTAGTCGTAGACGTTTCTATTTGAATTTCTTCACTCGAATCTGAACTGTCCGATGACGATGTGTTTCTGATCGCCGGTATATAATCCGTATCTGAGGTATCAACAATTTCAGCATCAACACTATCTCCTCCCCCCGATTCAGACTCCGAATAAGGTAAATTTTGAAGATTGTTCAATTGTTCCTCTATTTCAAAGTCAGATAATATATTTTTACGAGCACTCATATCGAATTTGTTCAAAATAAAGACAGTAGGTGACGGTACACAATTATCCAGCTTACACCAGCTTGCACACCACTGAGAGTTTCAACACTGATCGAACAAACGAGCACAACAAAATATTTAGGGATAATGTAAACAAATATTTCTAAGTACCCTCTAGTATCATAATTAACAGAGTTCTCTGTATTGGATCATTTTGACGACAGTGGTCTTTGTAGGTATGACTCATTATATTTCAAGAACTAATTAAGATAGCAACTTTATATTTCAACAGGGACTATAAAACTACAAAATATTAAAAGTCAAAAACTATCATGTTTAAACAAGGCGTAACTTTAAAAATATGACGATTTTACTTCACAAAATCGTCAATTTGACGATTCCGGTCTTTCTAGTGTTAAAGACTTGTTTGCTCGAAAGTTCTCGAACGATTCGAACTAAAATATTGTACACGATTCTCGTATACGACCAAGTTACATACAATTCTTGCCTATAACTGTTCATATGATGATAAAGACTCCATGATAACAGTGATCAGATGATGATAACAGTTCTTTATACTGGCTTTTGACCAATGTTCAAGAACACGCGTTCGAGAAACTCTTCTTTTGAAAATGAGCCATTAAGTATCTAGCAGAATAGAGAAAGCTGACAGAAATATTAAATCTAATTCCCTAATTATGTTTTCCAAGATATCCAATGAAAGGGATACATTTCGGAGAAAGACAAGCAATCAGTTGAGGGACAATTGGATTGAAGTCATTAGGTCGTTACACAAACTCTCTTACTAGCAACCTCTAAAGGGTGGACAATTCGCAGAAATTCACAAGTTCAAAGAAAACCAATTCGTAGGAAAAATGAAAAGTGAAATTTTCTTCATTTTTTGAAGGGGGAGGTGCACGATGCAATCCCATGGTCGCTGGGCGCACACGACTGGCCACGTGACCCCTCTCCCGCGGAAGATTAACTTGAAATGTACTGCATTCCCCACGTATTTCGGTAGTGAGTGGGATAGGCCAGAGCCCATTCCTATCCAACCCTGTCCTATTTTTCCTAACTCTTTCTCTTCTGTGAGGGGAGGGTAACGAAGCCAGTCGAGTGCGAATCCAATGGTTGTTGGATTGCCACGTACAACACATAAACGCACGTTCGCATACACGCACTCACGAACAACACTCTCACGAACACCCCCACATGCACGCACACACACACTGTATATAAATAATGACTGTTATTTATTCTATTCTGCTTTCATAGATGTTAAACATTTTATAGTTTGGTTTATATAAAGTAAATCCATGAATGGCCATTAGCTTAAACATATTAAATTTATATAAAATCTTTATCCTAAACGCTGTATTATCAAATAAATAAATGATATATCAGTGGAATTATAGTGGTTATAATAGTTTCTCTTCAGCATACCTAAAATACAACAAAAATAATCACAATGTGTATTACAACCTTATTTTATTTCTGCTTAACTGACTATTTATTTAAATACCAATGTTTTTAATCATGTTCATAAACCATTTTTTAAACTTTAGTAGAAATGTCATAAAATGACATTTGTCAAGGTCAAAATGTTTCTTAAATCAGTGTCCCTCTATAGCATTATATTATTTTTACAGAGATGTAGTAGACATGTTTATCAAATAAGTGTATATGATTATTGCCTGCCTTTGGCGTCTAATCAATCAAAGTGCCGCCGACCTTTAATATAAGTCCAATTAGAACCACAAAATAATCTATGAGTCCCTTATTCCTCATTGGCTGTTCGGATTTGACATATTTACAGGGGAGAGCGATCTTGCATGCTACGGCCATTGAGCACGTCTGACTGCCCAAGCTACCCCATTCTGACAAGAAGTAGCGTAGAATATATGAATAATGAAAATAATGAATATGACATGTTCGAGACTGTTGTTGTTTTCAGTGGACTGTATTTTGTGAATTGAGGTCAAAGTGTCAATTGTGAATTGTGTGTGTATAATGAAAGTGGGCTTACTTGTGTTATCTTCTGTATTTGCTGGTTTTAAATAATTAGACCAATTGTCACGCCGACATTACTGAAAGCCTGCGCTGTAAATAAGAAGTAAGTGAGACAACTAGCTCGAGGGAGAGAGGCACAAGACGTCGCGTAGAGTGCATTCAAAGTAACTAATATTATTGTATTTGAATACAGATGTTAAAGTTATGTTATAGTTTATAATTTATTTAGTTTTTTAAATGACTTTAGGTTCACTAAATTATCCACATATATTTTTTAAAGTATTTCTGTGAATAATGAAAATGATATATGAATATGAAATATATGTCTCGACAGTGAGTGAGAGTTGCCAAAGGTAGCATCTTCCATTCATTTCCAATTCTCTTCCCTTGTCACATTATCTTCCTGATTCCTATATTCCTAAAAATAGGCAAAATAATTTACAACAGAGGGTCAGTGCGGATTAGTGGATATACATGCTCCAAATTATTTTTAATTCTCGGGCATTCGTGTTTTCCTCAACACCGAACTAACGATAATTTAGAAATTCGCGCTTAGGTAGAAATTCAGGCTGTGGGCTGAGGATTTGAACTCGTGCTTTCACGAATGAGAGTCAAGTATAAATAACGTTGGACTATCACTATTCTGACAAATAAAGGCGTGAAATATAGCAATGTGTTTTGACTAAGATTGGACTTGACAGAGGCAGATATTCATCTCGTTTCTCAACTCGTTCCCTTATCTTCCTTCATCATTACCCTCTCTATTGCCTCTCTAGTAATGAGGTAACCCATCATTACCCCCTTATCTATTCTAATCACTATAAATAAATTGACGGTAAATTAATTCAGTAGTGACTCTGACTGCTGGTTACTTTTCAATTCCCGCCCTGAAAAACGTTTACTTATTAATTTTATACTTCATTGCCTTAATTTCGTACAAAAGGCGAGCTTAATGCCTTAAGGCATTCTCTAGCAGCCAACCTTTGGATTGATCAGAGAAGTTCAATTTGGAGGTGTATGAAAGACGCAATTTAGATGGTGTGATGAATAAATATATTATTACATATACATACTAAATTATTACAAGTACATATACATACATATAAAGTTATACACATGCATATGAATAAGTATAATACATACAAGGATACGTTATTAATGAATACGTTTGTTTGGGTCTGGGTGTTTTGTGCACGTCTCTCTGTGGCTTTGAATCCACGACACATTAGGTTTGGTCGCGCTAGTGGCGGTAACAGAATGTGGCATTATTTATTTATTAGAATTCCTAAATACTGGAAATATATGGCAACGTATTTGCGGATGTGCCAATATGAATCATTTTTGACCGATGATGACGTAAAGCACGAATGTTTGTGAGAAATAGTATCCACTCACCAGCAAGCGGATTTCGGATGTTCGTATGCCACCTTCTTTCTATAAAAGAAGACATAAAGTTTCTTTTCGCCTTTTGTACATTTTCCCCACGCTGAAATACAGCCTACTGCGCTTTGTGCAGAAGGGTTGAATCGAGTTTTTCGAATACGAGCGTGCAATAAATAATTGAACGTCAACTAAAATCTGTGATTGTCGAAGGCGAGTTTTTGTTCTACACTCGTAGGCAAGTCGCGCCTCTCTCATGCCATACAGCCTTTATTGGTGACGGTAGGTAAAATCGCACTTAGGTTACAATTACAATACAACAACAAATGTTGGGGAATTATACCAATTCGGAAACGGAAGTGTGTGATACTACTGCAGTTGAAATCTTTAAGAAACCAACAGTTTCAGCTGTATTACATCAGCTATGGTCAGGAAATGACTGAAGAGGTGAGTAGTAGTCCAAGCAAGCTGCGGACATTTTTTTCAACTGTCCGCATTTGGTTTTCATAATCCGGAAAGTTGCCGCATGCAAGACTTACAGCATCTAAAGTAACGTCAGATGATAAAAAAAATATGTCTTTAAGACCCGTTTATTGGATGTATATTTGTGAAAAGCGTGAAAATCTTAAAGTTAAATAGGACATGGCCAAAAGACCTAGAATCCACGTCAAAACTTCTATAAAAAAAATAACCTGTCCATATTGCGTGCTTAGTAATTACGCAACGTATCTTTACACGTACCTATGTACTACACGTTACCTGTTCATCAATCACCTAGTAAACTCTAGGTAAGTATAAGACAGAAAATCATTTGAACCTAAACCGCGAATGTGAACGAAAATAGAAATAATAAATAATAATTGATTAATTCGCAGAAATCATTCTAGTTGATAACACGTCTGTTATAACGTTTAATTAAGAAAGTCGGAATCCAATATTAACTGGTATATGGCTAGAAAAAGCGGTTATGTATATATATAATTAAACCGGTTTCAATTCATGCACTTACGTATGATGGTTATTGAGTATATTCTTGAAATTAATTACAAAACTTCAAGTAAGAGCTTTTTTATCCATTTGTTTTTTGTTTTAGTTAATGCATATTTTTATGATTATAAGAATCACAGTAGACAACGAAAAAATACCTGTCACAACTGACTGGGCGCATCCCACGGGCTTAGTTTCACCCAGTAATAGATGGTGGTTGCCGTGAAAATTACTAGCGTTTCACGGTAAGTGGAAGTTACTAAAACCCTTTTCCCATTCCAGCCATTCTATCCCACCTCATGCCGTCTTCTCAGTTCTTATTGAAAATCTTTACTTCTGAACACGTCGCGCATTCGTTTGTCATTTAACTGATGTTGGCAATACCCCAGATGTCCATAGACAAGAGTATCCGCGTACTGCCAGAATTGATGTTGTCCGCATGCTATCTTCTTCTTACTTAATAAAACTCTAACACTGACTGACTGACAGACAACGCACAGCCTACACACCGGTGGGTCTAGAAGCGTAAAATTTTGCACACGAGTTCCTTATATAACGTAGGTGAGCACTAAGAAAGGATTTTTGAAAATTGATCCCCTAAGGGTGTAAAATAAGGGACGAAAGTCTGTATGGGAGAAAAGTCGGATGGTTCCTGAGATGTAGCCGATGAGAAATCTCATCGGGCACACGGCTAGTGTTCAATAAAAATATTACATTATTAATATACCGAGTTCATCTGTCGACTCGTTAAAGCATGCTTTAACATAAAATATGTTCGTTTTCAATTTTCTATTAAAATATTGTTTATACGTGTACTAAATTCGGCTATAATTAATCTTAATGTCATTAACTTTACCGTCGAGTACTATAGATTCCCAACGGGTTATATAATATCCAGAGATTACTTAATTAAGTCAATTAGTTAAGATTACAGGCCGCGGTTTATAGACTTAATGATTAAAATGGTTGGGCATCCGATAACACAGGATTTGAAATAAAAACTGTATCCCCGCGATCAAAAATTGTGCTGTTCTTCGTCTAATAGCTCAAGATAGCGTTTACGATTCACTTACGATACGATCTAACGTCTCGCGATTAGTTAAATTGAAACGTAACCAATCCCGTTACTATGCTAATTTTATTACTGAAAACACCACACACTTACCGGAAGCAATTTCAGCGATTGCACCCAGAGCCTGCAACCACGAACACGAACTCGCCACGAACTCACTTAGCTGCACGCAAGCACATTACAAAAAAATCACAAGTCACTGAAATAAGTTCACTATGGCAGGCCTCCGACGCACGCATGTGCAATGGAACACTGTTTCACGTCACTGGCACTATATGGTTTTTTTTGTTAGTATGTCCGTAACAGGCATTCGCTCACTCGCCCCAGCTTCAACTGGCTGGGGGCGACTCCACCGCGCGTGTCTCTAGCCCTTACACCCGCGCGCCTCCCCGCATGCCTCGCGGTACGAGCAAATAGAAATTAAGTATGCGCCGTAAGGAGAGAACGTGAAAGAAAAAAACGGATCTGTATGCCTGCAGGGCGAGTTAGTTAGATACGAATTTCAAAGACTTACAGTGTTCTTTGGATTAAGTTGGGAGGTTAATCAAGAGTTCTGTGCGTACGGCGTTGTATAGATAAATATAATTGATGCGTAGTCCAAGCTTTTTATACCGCTTTCATTTATTTAAAAAGTTCTCTTTTATTTATTTAGTTCTAAAATTCCTCAGCACACTTTCCTAGTAGGTATAATATATTTTATAACATTCTGCAATCAAATATTATTCTATAATAGAGAGGCTTTCATAAAAGTGTTAACACTTTTAAAGAGCTTTGTTAATCTAACCAGACTTTAATATAAATTCAGTTTAATATAATATAAATAATATTCAGTGCAAAAGAGAAAGTCTATAGTAATATTATCTTGTCAATTTAGCGTATCTCAAAATTTGTTTAAGGCAATTTACTGTCAAACTGTCAAACTGTCAATCAACTTTCTAATTTGTACATCAAATTAAACTTCAACTTTTATATAAACTTTTGTCCGCAGTCGTAGAACTTTTTGCGGACAACAATAGTTCCTTTTACCATAAGCGAAAGTGTCTGAAGAAACCGTCATTACGTCAGTACTTACGCGTTTTTAACTACTCGGAGAATCCGTCCATATAAACTGGGTATTAGGGCAATGGCTTATGGTGTTAAGTCACACACATTATGACAAGTTACGCACACTCGAGCAAACAAATATATAAAGTACTGATATTTTTGTTCTACGTGAAATTTGACACATAATAATATGTCTATCCAAATGGTAATTAAGAGGGGTAAGTAATAATAGCCTAATAGGTTATATAACCCTAAATAAGCCTGTCTTATATTTTCCTAATAGATATCCCTAGGTTATACTTTTTATACTAGGTTATAATTTTGGAAAAAATAATATGATGATTATTTCGATATTGATACAATAGCCTAGATATATTTATTTCCGACTTCAATTCGTAAGGTCTTGTCTTCAAATTCCGTCCCATACCACTGAATTTTAGAAAATCGTAATTAAATAATAAAATCTTTAAGACTAAATAATAAACAAACGTACATACGCAAAAAAATTAAAAATCTGCGTCATGTATATCCACCAATCTGCTGAATTATGGCCCGAAATCCCACTCGCGATTGAGAAGGGAGATCTGTGGCCTACTGGTTATAGTCTCATTAAATGTCTCATTAACGTTATCCTCTCATTATTGTTACGGTTGTAATTTATAATTTTACGTAAACACAGGCGAGATTCTTCAGAAAACATAAACTGAGTGTCAGTGACGACCGTCTAGCTCAATAGATAGAGCCTCAGTCTACTGTGTAAAGGGTCCCAGGTTCGATTACCGGGAGGATATTTATTCATTTGGAGACAAATGTTTCTTTGAGTCTGGGTGGTGGTTTCTGGACCGTCCACTCAGGGACTCCTAGTGTGCGCTAGTGCGATCATAGTATAATATTGGCGTTGTTATTAAAAAAATAAGAATAAACATGTGCATGTGCACATGTGTGAACACATGTGCAGTTCGCTAATTTAACCCCTTTGGGGCTCGTTCACTTAATGTGAGTCAGTTAAACCCCGTGGGCAGTTCAGCTAAGTTATATTAGCAGGTAAGCCGGCCTAAACCTGACACCAGTATTCAAAGAATACATAGTCCCACGGTCTTTGCTCTACTTATTTTAAGGTCAGCATAAACATTTTATGCCGGAGCCAAAATGTTTACATGACAATGCCCTCAAAATTCCGCAGGTCGGTTTTATCTAAGGCTTAACGAGGTCCGACCTATTTATCTAACTCTCAAAGTTTACATTTCCTGAGAATGGTCATGAGAGCTTAAAGATTGTCGCCAACGGAAAGATCTATAATTAATTCCTTAAAATGATTACTATAATATAAACAAAGTAATCATTTTACTTTGATTAAATTAAAGTAATAATTTTAATTTGATTAAATTAAAGTAATCTTTTCACTTTGATTAAATTGAAGTACTCATTTTATTTTGATTAAATATTTTAATCCCTCGCAGTATTGGATAATTTTTCTAATAGACAATTTCAAATCAAATCAAATTCGTTATTTGCTTTAATTTAGTTCTTTGGTTTGTTTAGTTGATGAAAGCCGTTAAATGGGCACTAATGCAAATGGACACATTGTGTGAAATTTTCAACTGAAATAAAATTATTATCATAAATATCACTCTGCTTATATTTCGTAAGTAATCTTTAGCACAGATAGTGCGACGTTATTTCCTAGACTATCTTGTAGCAAGAATCTGGCTACAAATAATTGTAACTAATTTAATAATAAAAAAATGCCCTCCTCTTTTAACTACATTTCAGTTATATTTCTCTATGTTGGGTCCCCAAGCTTAAGTGCAGCTTCTAAATCAGCTTTATTACAGCGTAAAATTTCACATTAGATGAAGAAAAACGCCTCAGATTAATTTTAATTACATTGGGCATAAATTTACTCTATATAAAGTTAATTTTCTAAGCAAACTTAGACTTGAGGCAATTCATATTATGCGTGGGCTTAGTCGTAGCTTGCTACGATATATCGTAGCGCTCGTAGCTCGTAGCAATTTCTCGTAGACGTTGACCACTTGAATTTCGTTGAATCCAAAATTAGGATTTCTAGAATACATTAGAAATATGAATTAAAAGTCATTTCATATATCAACAGTACTTTACTAAACTATGAACTTGGCAAATTACTTAAATACTTATTAGCTTCTGAATATACTTCATACGTATATATTTTAACCTCATTTTCTTGTACTAATTCAGATTATGATTATAGTTCTCTTCAATTCTCATAGTAATACTTTAAGGTAATGTTTTATAATGTATGGTATTATTATGAGGTTAATGCCATTATTTTATGCGTAACAACGATAACGTATATAATTAAGGGATTTGCCACAGATCCTAAAACGTATGTAGTTATAAAATTGGATTTTTCTAAAGCGCATTACATTTTATGTATTTGTGCAAATTTTTTTATTACCTATTCCAACTTTAAGTAGTTTACGTGATATATTTTCGTATGCAAAGTTCTCGTAGTAAAATCACTCTCATTTCGTCTGGGGCAGAATATAACGAGCTTTTTAAGGATGACAATCTTTTACACACGACTTCGTACACTTGTAAAAAAGATGTAATATTTTTCAGTCTCAAACTCAACACGGGTAAGACGGGTACTAAATATAAAAATTCTTTAGATATCTTCAAATTACTTTATATATTTTATAACAAGAGTACACACGGAGATAAACTTCGCAAGTAACATTTTATGTTACATTTAATATATATAAATGAAATTATATTAGCGTAACATGTCATAAGGATATTTTTGTCTCGCGATTTTTACAGCAAAATACGTTGTTCGTACAGGATATCAACATATGTTTCTTAGAGACATTGATATAAAAATCACTACATATGGTAGAGGCTTATGGTAGCTGCTCTAATAAGTCAGAGCATCGTCTCACGCTATTCAACAAACAATATCAATAATAATAAACATTAGTACTGCAAGCAGTCGTAATTCAAAGTCGCTCCACTATTTATACACTTATAAATCTATATATATAAAAATGAATGTATCTTTGTTTGTCCCGTATGCGTTCCTATACCATTTATCCGATTGCGATGAAACTTTGGTGAATTGTTGTGTGCACGCCCGCGAAAGTTTCTGAATTAACACAAACATTTTACAATACACTCATTTGTTGAAACGACTCGCGCGCCACCAAATGAAGCTCGCACTAAATATATTATGGCGTTAAATTGAAGACCACTCGAACGAAGTCACGGGCAACAGCTAGTAACAAATAAAAAAGATACACTAACATAGAATAAGTCGCACGAATTTGTACTAAAATATGATAATCAATATCAAGTGCAGAACCTGACATGGCTGATTAAAATTGCGCTACAAGAATCACCCAGTGTGAAACCACACAAAATCCAAGAAATTGGTATTATTATTTTTTGCTCGTTAGAACTCATTCATGTCTTCTTTATTCTACTACCTATTCAATTTTTTTTCAGTTTTAATTGGACACAAAAAGAATCTTATTTGTACGACCGCATATACTCGACTAATGTTGTTACATGGGTTCGGGATGTCCTTCCTTCCTTTCATTCCCCAAATGTGTTAATGAAACCCTCAGGAAAAGGGCGAATCAAGTCGAAAGGTAGAGGGATGTAAACGAAAACATGGTTGTAAGTCATGCCATGTACATTTAGCAACAACTTATAGTACCCAAAAATATTTAATTCCAACTCTTATTGCTAAAGCATTAAGTCTCCCAAGACCGTAGATTGTCCTGTTTACGCGACTACAGAGATACGATTTTTTTTTTTTTACTCTAATAATATTTTAACACGTCATTTGTATGAATTTTTTGCTAGGATTTATGTTGATACCATAGGGGTATTAAAAACAACTTAGTGGTACAGGCCGGCATCACAACATGTGATCTGGCGAATATAAGTCTGAAATAGATACAATCAGGCGGTCACCGGTCGTTTTGTGTTTGTGATTGATAGAGATTAATCTGTTTTTCTGCTGAAATACAAACATTGGTTTTAAGTTTACAATTCTTACTCCCCGCAAATGATATGTCATATCACTTATCTACAAAATAAAGACACTTTTTATGTACAGTCTGCAACAGGTCAAGCCATTCCCAACCTGGGTTTAATGTCGTGAAAATAAAAACTAGAGTCGGTACAGTGGGTTGCCGATTGTACATACACAATATAAACAAAATACATGTTTTATCGATAAATGAATAGAATTTCCTACTTATATAAAATTATTATCGGGAACCAAACTTTGCACAAAATTGTTATTACAATTAATCAACAAATATGACTCGCGCAACCTTCCAACCTTTTTTTTTATAGAAAAAAGGCGGCTGACGAGCGTACAGTCCACCCGATGGTAAGTGGATACTGTCGTCGATTGACGTCCGCGATATATGCCAACATCAGTCCAGAATACTCTAGAATAACAATCGTTGGCACGCCCCGGGATGCGCTGCCTACCTTTGCAGATTAAGGAGTGGATTGAGAAAATGGGGAGGGATGGGAATATGAGTATCAACTTATTGAACCTTCAAGTATCCTGTTTTGCATTAGTTTAATATGAAACTGAATTAAAAAATTTCCTTCCGTCTAGGCACAGAATTGCCTAGTCAGTTATAACAACTTTAACTTATAATTACTTTTACCCTCATTTCTCATTTCGAAATATGTAGGTTAAGCTTTAAATAATATATGTTGTTTATTTGTGTCGTAATCGAACTACGAGTATGTGAAAGTTACTCTAATTACGTCGTAAAACAATTGATTTATTATTACCACTTTCTATTTATAATGAACATTAATTTATGCTGTTATTTTTAACCTGTTAGACCGTATGCAGGGCTATTGCCTTTTCCCACTCATTAATAAGATGAAGAAGCAGACACTGTTGTGGCAAATGTCAAGACCAAATCAGTTTTCTATTTATAAAAAAGGTGCTAGTAAACAGACACCCCACTTTGTGGTAGGTGATTGGGATTGGGAAGGATTGGGAAAATGAAGAAGGATAGGTTATCGACATAACATTTTAATAATATTTCTTTTAAACAATTAATTTTATAACAGTTATAACATTGATAAACAACAATACAAAACACAAAATAATTTTACATACATTTAATTTTTTTAACTTAAATTCAATTCAATATTTTAATTAGAGATAACAAAAAATCATATATAATGTACCTGTACCATTTCATGTACCATACATGTATAATTGTACACTGTACAGTCCCTGACATATTATTAAATTTAAAAAATAGTCTAGTAATTTCCATTATAATCGTTTCCAATCACTATGAAAGTTACTTCCGTATGAAAGCTAATAACCTTAAATGGTCTACTTAATTGATGTTATAAATTGTTATTTTTAAAACGAGTGATTTTTTTTACTTACAGTTAGACGTTCAAATTTCAAAATATATTTTCAAAGCTAACCAATTTGAAAGAAAGAAATCGTAAGATACGGGATTTATATCTTGGCCACTCTCCACGGTTATTTTTTATCATTTACTTTGAATTTCAATATTTTTATTTATAAAGAAATAATAAGCAAAAACACGTTTTCATAATTTATTTCTAAACTGAAGAAGAAATAACATTGAATTATATTAACTAGAAATCGCTTTGATATTTAGTTACTTGCTACGTTTGGCATCATTAAAACTTTTTATATGTATTCATAGTAGTGGTGGTCGATTCCAAAAAAGAAAAAAATATTAATATGAATCCTAGTTAGTGTATAATATCTGTATAAAAAAAAACTAATAATTTATTTGTCGTATATTATGCTATTCATTTCTATGCACTTAGGCTGTTTCTTCCATTGCTCATACTGGTTCACACGAAACACCTGTCTTTAATCGAAGCGTTTAACTACAGATTATTTATTGGGCTTATAATAATAATGCATCTAAATATAGATTAAAATGCATCTAGTAGAACCATCTGTTTTCGAAAAATCTCTTTTTTTAATTTAAATAAAAAGTATTTTGTTCCAATGATTTAATACTAGAATAAACTGGCTCCGAACATATATAGGCATCTTCCTACCATCGTTTAATCATACAACAAATAAAGTACATTAAAATGTAAATGGAGTACTGTGTTCGTCTTCTGGCCTACGTGTAAATACTATGCTACGTTAAGAAAGGGACAAAAAGCAGAAGTTTACAGATTGTCCGGAAATAATACATACGCAAGCTAAAACGTTGGCATAAACTAGGTACTTGTTTCTATTGGTGTCCAAGATATCCATTGACAAATACCGAAACGTATTCAATTAATAGTTTAGATGTTCATTTAAATAATATAAGTGTATAGGGCCTTCCTCGACGTCATTTCGTTCTAGGAATAAAGGTCATTGAAATCCTTATAATGGGCATTGATATTGTATATATGTTTTTTTTTCTCCTGCTTACTTTCCTAATGACATAGTGAGATGCCACCATATTCCAGATTTCCTTTCGGATAATAAGCTATTCAACAGGGAAAATCTTAATTCAGTACGAATAATAGTTTTTGCACAAAGAGACAATTAATATTTTTATAACTATTTTCAACCCACTTGATGCAACGCTAAATGCGTATATTGGCTACGCTAAATTATAAGATATTGGCGCTGCTATTAGACTGCATATTGAGCTACACGACAGTGAAAATCTCGTCAAAATGCATTCAGGAATATTGACGTATTCCTGAATCTTAAAAGTATTTTTTTATTATTTTCTATAACTCAACTTCCTTGTGTCCTATGAAAATGACACATCAGTTTTTTTTTCTAAAAAAATAGATAAACAGTAGTGAAAACATTATCAAAATCCGTTCTGTAGTTTTTACGTGATACTCAAATAAACAGTTATACGGACAAAAAATCTAGAAACCTCTGTTTTGGCTTCTGTAGCTTCTAGAAAGACCACACAATTTTTTTTTAATTTTATTTATATTCTGTACTCAACCTTTTTACTGTTTTATTATGTGTATAGATAAGATATAGATAAGTGCTAAGTAGATAGATATATATTCAAACGTAAAAGGGAACACGAACATAGCAAATAACTTCACCGAAATGTGATTCGTTTAATATCGATCTGTGTGAACTAAACTAAGTAGTATTTTGTATCTATTACAGATAAATAAATAGTACAGATAAATAAACAGATAAATAGTATCAGTTAAGTCGGACTTCAGTCAAGGCAAAATGTATTATACACAATGAAGCCGATAGCGAATTCACGTTATTAAATACTATAGTGTATAGAAGTGAAATTAAATCTGTTGCCCAACAGACAAAGAGGTTTCATTACATTAGGTTTCAATCATAGTAAGCTAACGTGTCGATGTCAGTATATAACTTCTCACTGCAAGGCGCAGGCCCATATAATTAATTACAAGGAGGATTTCAGGCGTACGTATAATCGTACGTGAATTCAGTGCAGATTGGTGAATATCAGACATGGCAAAGATATTTTTTTAATATTGGAGAGGTTTCCTCACGATGGTTTTCTTCGTCGCCTTATTACTTTAAAAATCGGTAAGTACGGTTGAAAAATATATGTAAGGACATGGTCGCGCCGAAATTCGCACTCACGAGGTCACGAATCGAGACGAGAATAAATACTTCTAGATCCATTTTTTCTCAATCTTTATAATAATACTAGCGACCCGCCCTCACTTCGCTTCGGTTTATTACATTTAAAACAATCGGAATAAGATATTTTCCTGCGGTAAAATGGAGCCTATATTTTAAGTTAGACCTCTTGCAATACATCGGTGAAAACTGCACTCAATTCCAGGCAGTAGTTTTTGCGTGATGCGTGTACAAACATACAGACAGACAGACAAAATTTCTAAAAACTGTTGTTTTGGCTTCTGTTGCTCTAATAAAGACCTCCCAGATTAGTTTTTTTTTCAATATCGATAATGTACAGACATCGGCCTGTTACAATTTTATTATATGTATAGATTGTGACCCCCTAAATGAAAAAGCCTAAAGCCAAAAAGAATGTAAAAAACCTTAAGACCCTTTGTCGTCTTAAAGGGGTAAACTACTTGGAAGGAAAGAGGTAAATTATAAGCTTATAGAGGTTCCAATAGCTTATATTATTATTAAAAAAAGGCCTAGTACAAAATTTCAGAACAATTTAAAAAGGAGTCCGCGAGGAAACATGAAACATGTTTCCAAACATGAAATTTGGAAAACAGCTTTATTTTATGACGTCAACAAATGCTAAAATGGGCTTTCTCGAATTTAAGCAACTAAGGGGTAAATGTTTGTATGTAAAAAAACAATATTGTTCTCTTAACTTCGAATTTAACATTTTAAACATATTTTTACATAATCATTCATGTTGTTGTTAAGTTATTCACTTGGTGGAAGGCACTGACATCTGTTGTAACATACCATTCTCTTAGAACGGTTGACACACCGTATCTTAATGATTTAATGTTAAGATATTGTGTGATTATGCGCACGAATTAAAAGAATGTTTAATAACTATGTTAATATACTCGTATGTTGTCGGCCGGCTATAGAGTAACACCATCCCATCTCTTCCCGTGGATGTCGTAAAAGGCGACTAAGGGATAACAAAACCGCTACCACACCATCTCAAAAAAAGTGAACGCGCCAAGCCGCTTGGCCAGCGTGGCGTTTTCATTACATACATCAGTCACGTATAAATTAGTACACATGAGAAGGCCCATGTCCAGAAGTGAATATTTTTTTTAGAATAAAGGCGACATTCGACCATACAGTCCATGTGATGGTAAGTGGACAAACGTTGGCACACCCCCCAGGATGAGTTGCCCTCCTTTGCAGGTTAAGGAATGGATTGGGAAAATTGGGAGGGATAGGATGGGATGGGAATGGGCTCTGGTATAACTCACTACCTACCGAAATGCAGTGCATACGACATGCAGTGCAAGGAAATGCATACGCTTCAATGTAGTTTTCTGTGAGAGAGAAGTAACGTGGCCAGTCGAGTGCACCCAGCGGCTGTAGGAATGCAGCATGCACTCAAATACTGAAGGGGCTGGTTGCATTACATGTTAATGTCCCATTGTATAAGAAATGTTTTGTAACGGTATTTAGCAATTACAGTCGGTGATTGATTTTCAGAAAGCAATTCGTTCTATCTCCATGGGATTCACTGTATACACCGTTATGTTATTGTTATAGCAAAGAAAAATATAAAGTGTTTTAGTTGCACAGAAAAATATCTGAAAAAGAAAACAATAAAAGA
Organism: Sesia bembeciformis; assembly: GCA_943735995.1. Taxonomy (NCBI): domain Eukaryota; kingdom Metazoa; phylum Arthropoda; class Insecta; order Lepidoptera; family Sesiidae; genus Sesia; species Sesia bembeciformis. The sequence goes on along the minus strand of OX031029.1, from coordinate 4,148,710 downwards.
ACTCTCGACAAAGGTTTCCAATTCGCAGTCAGGTTTTAGTTTTCCGAACTAACTTGAAGCAGAATTCTGTATCTGGTCTCTTTAAAACTACTTGCGAGTCTGTATCAGATAAGGCGTGCATCCAAGACGAGAAATCTCATTTCGACAATTTTCTATTCAAAATGCGACAATATTTTTCATAGAAGAAAGAGAAATTACAATGAAGTGTCGCAAGACCAGGGGGCTAATTCTATTAATAAAAAACCTGAGCTGAAGTCCATCGGAAGCTGCACTAAATGTCATTTTTCGTGTCATGTAGGGTGTGTGCAGTGGAAAGTCCGTTTTATTGTAGTGGGAAACGTTTATTAATAACATTCAATTTTTCCTAAATGACGATCCTTTCCACAGGCAAACTTCTTCACATTACTGACGCCCGCAGTAGTCGAAGCCGTGACTTCATTCATAGAGCCTAACCTTTCTTCTTCAATTAAAAGTTTAGATGTCAACTCCTCCGCATACTGCTTTTCTAAGGGTATAGCAGATAGAGAGTATTTAAAAACCTCGAGCAAAGCCATAAGCATCTTTGTTATAAACATTTTGTCCAATAAAGGCTCACCAGCTTGCTTTAGCTTGTATATAATTTCGTTCAGCCCGCACAAAAATCTTGACATCGAATCATCTTGATACGTACACGTGAAGAGTTTCTGTTGCAGCAGATGTATGCTCACCACAAATTCGTTGTCATAAATCAGTGCAAGACATGTGTAAGAGATTCCTTCTCCAGCCTTATTACGATTATTTCTTGGTTTTTTTTGTATAATTTCACCCACTCTTTTTTGGCTGGCCCTTCTGCTAACGACTTCGGTTTTAAATTGCCAGACGGCCCAATTCTCTGCTCCCATCAGCTTAAGACTTGTACTCGAGTCCATCTTCAAATAATTTCTGGGCTGCGCCCCTTCTTAGAAACTTCACCACGTTAGCGCGCAATACAAATATATGTGCAAAAACAGACAAGGTTGGAGCCTGGGCCCATAACCTCTCGTGCAGGGTATGCGCTGTGGAAAGTTCTAATAAAAACAGCACAATACATTCATACCGAGTGTCACGCCTTCGACGTCTATCAGTCCCGGAAGAACATGTTCATTGAACATTATTTTTGTTATGTCTAACCGACGCGTCATGTCACTACGTCGAAGAGTAAGACAAGGAGATATAATATCTCCGAAACTATTCACAAACGCGCTGGACGATGCATTTAGGATGCTGGACTGGAAAGCACGTGGAAACAATGTGAACGGGGAGTAGTACTCGCATTTTCGTTTCGCCGATGACATAGTCATCATGGCAGAATCGCTGGAAGATTAAATTTTACTTCAGTGAGGTTTAATTTTTCGCTCCAATTCTAAGTGAGACATGCAGTAGAAATATCCAAAAAGTAATTTTATATCTGCCAACTCTATTCGTGAGCTTGTGTGTGCGTGTTTGTCTACTAATGAAAACGCATTTGAAGAGCAGAGTTTTAGCGAATCACCAGTAGGTATAATCGACGTCTATAAAACATCACTGCGTATAAACTTGAATAGGGGAAAATGGAGAGACGTTAAAAACCCACAAACTATCTCGCTGCTACATTTTTCTGGAGCCATTCTGTAATTGCTTTGGCCCAGTTCCCCTTTTGGCATGCGGCGAGCATGTCCAAACCAGTTCACCTTACGACTTCTTGACGGCCATTTGCATTTTGGAACGTTTTGTTGTTAGAAGCAATAAATTTCAATTGCTGATTGCTCGGCAACGTTTGAAGATGCGCTATCTTTGGAATTTTATATTTACTGATGTAACTAAATTCACTTTTATTGACATAGAATGTTTCTTAAAACTAGTTAATTATTTAGAAACATTTAGAAACAGCGGAGGAGGTACGATAATGAATTAATTTCAGATTTCTTTGAAGTCTCAATATATATTTTTAGATGTTTCAGATTATTAAAGGTCACCGTTATATTGCTGAGATAATTTCGATAGTTATTAATGAAGAAATAAAATCTTTGAGGAGAAATCAAAGCTGTTTAAAAATAGATTCATATATTGAATGTCCTAAGAGTCAGCTAATATAGCATGACCAACAAACCATTTTTCGTACATAACATGTTTAAAAAGTGACCTTCATTAGAAAACACTTCAAATTTAACCATAGAGTGATAAAAATAAATTTTAATTTCATTTCGCTTCCTACAGTTCTGTTCATTTGTGTAAAACACTTTGGTCATTGATCACTTAGTTAGTTAGTTATTTCACTATATATCCGTCCAAGAGTTGGTCGTTGACACAATTATGACACAATTTATACTAGCGATTCACTTTGCTTAGGAAGCAACACAAAGCCTGTGCGCTATTTATATAGTTCGGAAAAGAATAATTCAAAACCGACTTTGTAGTGTTTAAGTTTACCTCTTACATATAAACAAACAAACTCACGGTCTCTCTTTATAATATTAGTATATTATAGAGATTAGTATATTAGTATATAAATATAAAGTTGTTATATAAATGTTATCGCAATACATTTTTTGTATACTTACTTGTAGTATTAAGGATACGAACAAAATCAAATTAAAAGATGTGTATAGACGACAGTATGCACTTATCATCAGGTGGACTGTATGCTCGTCTGCTGACTTTTTTCTATCAAAGAAAACTATTTCTTTTTACATAAATAAGAAAGTAATAGATACACTGAATGGCTCACAACCTTTCGTGAATCAATAGATACACATGAAGACAAATAAATTAACCAGAATCTGAACAATGTCATAATCTTTGCTATTTATGAAGTTTGTTGTTGAACACTCTTATTTCGCTCGAAATGTTAATGTTAATTTAATTAGCGTTGAATGTTAAGTACTCTGCACTTGTAATGTACGACGAGTAAAATGTTATTGTTTAATGTTTAAATGTCAATGCTAAATGTTAGGATGCACCGTGGAGTGCATATCCAGGCCGCATCCGGCTCGAAGGATCGAAATGTATGATCAGTTGCCCAACATTCTTCAAATTTGTATATTTTCGTAATTTTATGTTACATACATACAACATACATGGTTGTAGTTGTAAAGAAATAACTAATTGTTTGTGCCTTGAGTGATTTTATTGTACTAAGTATAACACAGCAATTCATATCTATGTAGGTATACTAATTTGTATGTACAACATTTGTCCAACCGAGAATCGATCCCGTGATTATTTACGCAACAAGGATTAGCAGAACCGACTGAGCTAATCAGTAATGAAAATAAATTTTATTTTTAATAAAAACATTTCCTAAAAACATAAGTTTTTTTACATAAAACCCCACACACTCACTTTTCTACATTTATAATACGCAACGTCTGTCTGTCTCTTCATTTATAATTTGGATTCTACTGAATAGATTTTGATGCGGTTTGATTGTCATGTAGGTTATTTTCTCGGGAAGCTTTAGTATATACTATAATATGCATACAAGACTCGCCTTATATACAATAGGTATATAAAGCGAGCGCAGCTGCAAGCAAAATCAACGTAAGTAATTATTAAATGAGAAAGTTCATTTAAAGTGCCTATCTTAATTTTATTGGTCGAACAAACCACTTTTCATTGTCCGTAATATAACAGGGAGTGCCCTAAATGGAATGCAAAGCAAGATTGATGCCTCCACAAAGGGATTTTAAACTTCTTGATCACAATATAGGATAGACTTCGGTGTAAGTAACGAGAAGTTTCGGGTTATTTTTAATTGTGACCCATACTGCTCTGCTCGGCTCAGGAATATCAATTTTATCGTTTTAAGTGAACTGTTATTGTATATGTTATACTGTTTAATAAAGTATATTGTCTCATCTTTTGTACATGTGTATGTCTCGTTTCTTTAAAATATCGACACTACCAGAATCTTGAATCGATAACAAAAAATAAATTGTAATCCGCCCGTAAACACAAAACCTTTTGAGCGTAATAGTGAGTAAAGGGTATAATGAAATAAGTTTGTTTTGTCTCTACTCGATAGGACAGAAGGGGATAAGATAGAATGGAATGGGATGACTCACTCCCATACATATCTCACATAACTCACACATACATAAATAAATTAAATTTTCAAGTGATCTGTCCGTGTAAAAAGACTTTTGCGCGCGTTGTAGGTAAAAGGTATAATGGAAAGGCGTACCCTAATTTTAATTAACCCAAGTTTAATTAAAATTAGATAATTAAGCAGGTTTTTTTATCTCAGTTTTATCTCATTCATTCCATTTTATTTTTATCTCTCATGCCAGTTTTATCACTGCTCAATGAGAGAGAAGGTGGCAGGAACACCGAGAGCCGTGCATATTACGTCTTCTACGAGACTACATCATGACACTGTCAGAGTACCCACTAAATAAAATCATCAAACAATTTTGAAAACTTTGATTTAAAAGTGACTTGTACCACAAAAACAGGCATGTCCAAGTAAAACGAGACGGAAATAAAATCGAGAAAGATGGACGATGGCGGAGTGCCCTCAGTACGGACCAGCCATAGTATAGCATCTCACACAAAAGCTGTAAATAAATGTCGCACATATTAAACAGCGCACTCATTTGGTTGGCCTTAGTGGGAAATAGTTTTCGCAAATTCTTTATCACGGCTTTGTAATTACCCACATGCATTACCTTATTAGCATTACCCACACGGCCAATATATGAACATAGGCAGTGTCGAGTTAGCAGAGCTTAGAACAATTCCACTCCATCTCTTCCCGTGGTTGTCGAAAAAGGCGACTAAGGGTGGAAATGCTAGGAACTACACTACTCTAAAACAGTGGACTCGCCAAGACGCTGTTAATGTAATGATGTGATGGATGTCAAAATCCTTCACTAACGCCTTAAAGCCACATTATACAGGCAACTATACTCGTAAGAGTCGATTTCATAAAGATGCCGAAGAATTCAAGACAAGGAAAACCCATAAATAAATGTGCGTGGTATTTGTGATAATCAAATAAAAGCGTGAGACTGCGTTTTTCGTGTGCTTCCAAGGACTCCTCTTCGGTCCCCAGTAAACATATTAGTAAACATTTAACTCAGTAAACTGCGCTAAATTTTACTGCGCTACTCATTTGGACGGGACTGGACATTGACAGGATACGTTTTTGAAACGGTAGTTTTAGACTTTTAAATTGTTTATTTTGAAGAAGATTTGACACTGACAGACTATGCTAATTGCACCATTGCACCATATGAAGAAACAAAAATAAATTTCTCAATTTCTCTATCACAACTATTGAATATTCTTTCTGTTCACAGAGTGGGTATATTATCGGTAACATAAAAAAATTTTATTTTGTATGGAAAGAAACTGTTTAATTTTATGTCTTAAAACAAAATTTGTTACGTTTTCAAACAGGTTGCACGTATTTTTTATTTAACTTTGTATAAAATATAAGCACATACATTTTATTTTACATAAACGCATAAAATATATAATTATAAACGTGCATTGTATTTAGTTGAGAGTAAATATTTATTTTTATTTTGACAACACTGTTGAGATTCTCTACTGCAGGTTGATTTATATCAGCCGTGGTTAATGGGCATCAGAGGGAGACGTCGATAACGAGAGAAAAGGCAATAATCGATTCCACATTAACGAAACAAATCGAATCGAAACGGAAGCTTAATTAATTGTCCTTTATTAATTTGATTCGATACACCGCACGTGCTGCCTTTGATCAAACTCACGCTGATTTCATTTGGTTTGTTGTTATTTTCGCGGTCCAGTGAAAGAGGCAAAAATATATGAATCGTATTTATTTTATTACTCTTTTAGTAATATATTTTTATTGGAAATTTTGTTTAGTTTTCACTTATTTATGTATATTTTTCAACATTTTTTAATGATTGGACGGCGGGATTGAAATTTTTAATTTTCATTATTTTTGTTTCATTTTATAATGAAAGGACTTAGTAACGAAGAAGTACTCCAAATCCAATAGCAGTAGTAAAGAATAGCAGTGAAACGAGGTGTGTCAAAGTTTATAAGCAAAAAAGCGAGCGAACCTGCGAGGAATTCTCTCTCATAGAAGACTACAGTAAAATGTAATGTATTTCCAACTTTAATTAATTCCCCCGATGTACGTATGTAATTTCGGTAGTGAGTATCAACGAATTTATCAATTTGAGTAAATGACGTGACTTGTATTTAAATATATCTACATATTATTAACTTAAATTAAGGTAACAATTTTGTACATCAACCCAATTTTAAATTTCAATATTTAAAAATAATTGACTTGTAATGATAACATTTGGAACCAAAGATTATAGATTATAGATAGATATGTATATAAATCTGGATTATAGAAAAAGGCGGCAAACGAGCGTACAGTCCACCTGATACATCCGCGATACATGCCAACATCAGTCCAGAATGACAAATGTGAATGAATGTATGACAGAATGACTATGGTATAGTTCCCCCTATCCCTTATCCACCTTTTAAGACACCCTTGGAAAGAGATGAGATGGTGCTATTCCAAAGCCGACCCTACACGGCTATGACACCACATAGTGAAACTGTCAAAACATATAAAACTGATAAAATCATTTTATTTATCTGTCTCCCAATTGCGATAACATTTTTAAAATACGTACTCCATTGATGTGTTTTTCTCTGGTTTATTTATTTCAATAACAATTTGAAAACTAGTTTACAACCCAAATTAACAGCCACACACACGTCAATAGAAAGGGTGCATGATTTAATAGCTATCAAAAAAAGGTAAAAGCCTGTGATAGAGTACGCTGAATTATTCTGAAACATAACTCTCGGACAGGTTTCACAGTGGGAGATTACATTGAAAAATTTATGTTAAAAATTAGTTTTTAAATACAATTTATTTTTAAATTGAATAGCATACCTATATGTATAAAAGATTATTATGTCATACCATCAGCCCTGCTGAATATAGGCCTCTTCCAAGGCTCACCACCACTCGGCTCTTCTCATCCAGCCACCACCATCTATCTATACTAATATAATAAAGAGGTAAAATTGTGTGTTTGTATGTTGGCGGTAATCTCTGGAACAACTGAACCGATTTCAAAAATTCTTTCACAAATAGGAAGCTACATTATCCGTGTCTAATATAAGCAATATTTTCTATCGAAATTTTGAAAAAAAAAAAACTTTCTAAGCCGAAGCGAAGCGAGGGCGGTTCGCTAGTACTAATATAATAAAGAGGTAAAATTGTGTGTTTGTGGGTATGTTGGGGGTAATCTCTGGAACTAAAGAACCGATTTCAAAAATTCTTTCACAAATAGTAAGCTACATTATCCGTGTCTAATATAGCCTTATTTTATTTTGAAATTTTGAAAAAACAAACTTATTAACCGAAGCGAAGCGAGGGCGGGTCGTAAGTATAATATATATTCACGAAAGATATGAAGAAGATGCAGATATTGTTTATTTAACCCATATTAGGAACATATGTAAATATAATAAAATCATCGGGATACTGACAAAATAATTGCGAAATCACATTCTAAATAGACGAAATCGTGAACAAGTACTAGTTATGTGATAAACAATGAATTCCAAGATTAGAGCACTGAGTACCCAATTGTATTTGTAATATCAACACAAATTACTTTCTAAGAAACTTAGCACTAACTTCTTCAACAAAAAAGGTCCATTGTTCCCAAAATAATACGCTATAATATTATGCTAAGAAGTGGTAGCTCAGACACCTATCCCAGAAGACAACGGCCCTTCCTTACTTTATTAATATTTCATCTGAAGGACTGCGAGTGTCAATATCACACAACGTTGGGTCGAAGGGTCGATTCGAGATGTTTGTACTCCTCTTCGCACGTATAAATTTTTTGATGACATCTCTTTTTTATGCATACCCTCACACAGGCGGTTTGGTTCGTTTTGTCTTCAAATTTTTTCAAGTATATAAACAATTAACTATTTGATTGTAGGGAATGGCAGTAAGGACCGCGCAGGTGCTTTTGGTCTGGAAAATATGATTGTTTCGATGAACAAAGGAATATGAAATGTTTCAGGTGTAAATTGCAATCCCGACCGTATGGCGCGGGATCACGGTGGACTTACCATTGAGTTATATATGTCTACTCAAAGTGTCTAAAATATTCAGCTTCTTCATGGTGTGCAACTGGCGCCTGTGCATATATTATGTAGTAAAATATAATTATGTCTATACTGTAATGTCAATTAATTACATTATTAAGCCAACACGATTTACATCGACGCTTCATAAAATTATTTACGCGGATATTGTAAAGACGTTGCGATCCTCGTGTTTTGAGACTTAGAACATTTAATGTGCTTGCGTGTGTGGGACTTGTGTGGAAAATTCACTGGTAAAGCTTCTGTTATACTATGTATCACCAATAGATGTGTGTGCTAGAACTCACGTTTATGCGTAGACGCTTTGTATAGAAATCGACTCTTACCAGGCTATTACGGTATCTGGCTGCACTTCATGAATTGTTCCGACTCTGCATTCCGCTGAATCCAATTCATGAAATATCCAGACACTTCAAAAAGTTCGACACTCGATAGAGTTCACTTCTAGACACTTTGGGGGAGGGGGGTGCACGCTGCATTCCCACAGCCACTGGGCAGACTCGACAGATGAATGACTGCCTTCCTTTGGAGTTATAGGAATTAATTTGGATGACGGTTTAGGAAAATGAGTAGGTATAGGATAGGATAACATTAGGGAAACAGGATAAAGTGGGAAATGGAGTACATTTCAGAGTCTTCTGTGAGAGAGGGGAAACGTGGCCAGTCGTGCGCTCCCAGCAACTGTTGGATTTTAACGAGCACTCTCCCACTCTTTATTGTCTAAAATTCAATGTCGAGATTTAACCGGCGCTTCTCCATTAAGTCTATATTTTTACGCTATTCCAATAAAATTTTCAATCACTGCTTTTCTTGTCAAGTTCATTCCATTTAAAATAAAAACAAAATCCGTATTGCAAAACTGCCAAAGGCACAGTAGTGAATTTAATAAATATCTGGAAATTTCTAACAGTTTTCCGACGGTCGGCGACTTTGTATCTAACCTCAAGTATTCTCAAGTTTTCTCGACACCAAGTATTTTTAACTCAATTATCCAAATGGGGACTTTTAATACACCATAATTGTGATGGATTCCGTATTATTCTTCTTTAATTAATTGTTGGAGCCAAACGTTAATTTTTACTATAAAATTTTTTACAACCTCACGTTCCGACTAACACGCTATTTCCGTACGTCTTTTAAGGCTTTTGTCACCACTATAATATTTTTATTTGATTTCGCTTGGTATTTATTATTATGCACTCGTGATCGCTACTTTCTTGAATCGGTATTAATTAAATTTCAAGATCCTTAGGATTACTTATTTTGACTTTCTACACACACATCCTTAAACAAATAAATATTTGTTTAATAATTCTACATTATTTTAATATTATTTTAATTAACTACATTATTTAATATTTTAATTATTATTTTAATAATAATAACAAACAAATAATTCTTTTTTAGGCGGAAGTATACATGTTAACGTGTTTTATATTAATAGACGTTTTTTACTGTTACATCAACCACGGTCAACTACGGTCAGGGTCAACTCGTGTCCTTAGCTAACTCATCGGAAATGTAAAACTTTATTTAATAAGACTAATATAAACTTATATTTTGAAGTCAGTTTACCGAGCACATATACTCAGTAATAAATAGAGAAGTACCAAGAATTACATGTGATCCGAAACATCTGTGTCATTTCCTCAATATCCAACCAGTGCGGCCTATGAACGTTAGATAAGACTGTGCGCTTGTTGTGAAGAAAAGCGGACGGCAGCGTTAGCGGTGCGGTGTCAAATGTTGTTTCTATACATTTTAAGATTTACGTGTCACTTTTGTGTCAAAAGGTAAATAAAACAAAAATAGTTTTATTTTATAAAATCTAATGTTCTTAAAGACATATGCTAGTACCAATACGAGACAGTTTCACAATGAACTGGGATTAGTATTATATTATAATCTGAGTGGATTTTCTGGAGTTTCCTTGTAATAATAATGTGAATGTACAATTCACTTATTACGTTTATATAGTAACATAGATTAATTTATCATTACATATAGTATTATAAAAATACTGCTCGTTGAATTTTTTTTATTTTATAGATTTATTTTAATTTTTATAGATTTCGTTTATTTTTTTTATTTTATAGACACGCGTTTTCTTTCTTAATTTTCAAAGGTAATCAATGCGTATTGGCAGATTACAACATCAGCCTTTATACTTAATAGGTACTCTGTATGCCAAAGGCGTTCGCGGTTCTCATTATCGCGAGTGGGTTCAGTGTCATAATTCAATTAATCATATAAAATTAAGCTGTCCGTATTTTGTTTTAGGGAGCGATATGTTAAACATACATATAAGCTTTTATTAATTTTCATTATACATACTAGATAATATAGATTAGTTACATCTTGTGACTCAGTTTATCTGAATCTAAAAATAAACCCCGATTCCTTCGTTCCCGCACATAGATACTGCCACCCGCTCCGCTCAAGCACCGTGACCTCACCCCAACGAATGTTATATAACAGGTCGCAAACTGCTGGGAAGGCGTAATAATACGCTACCGCTACGCTCAGCCGATACAACTTGGCGGAAATTAACAGCTTCTGCGCCAGGAGCGGAGCGGAGCGGAACTGCAGCCCGATTTATCGCTTACAGCCGTGTATTTGTCGTTCAGTGCTGTAGGTGTTTAATCGTGACCGAAATTAGGTTTTAATAGTGTAAAGAGCTAGATTAGAGACTTGAAAATCTATTAGCCGGGTTGTAAACTTCTCAAAAATATCTCAACATAATTTTTATGTGAAAATTATCTCTGTTTGGAACGAGTTCCATTAGTGCCAACGGCGCGTCGCGTCGGGAACCCGACTAAGCATTTTCAAGTTTACGCACACTAAAATAATCTATATGTACGAGCACAACGACTACTAAGCGTATCCCGCCTCCGTGAGATGAAAGAACTAAGTAATACTACTAAACAATTTGTATTTGCAGTAATTAGACGAATGTAGATGACGAAAGTTGTCAATAGACGATAGCGAAACACGTAACAGCAACAAGCGAGTATTAACAGGACATTGCTCACATTGATATTTATCATCACAAAACCAATAGTGACGCTTCATTAGCGGACTGGAATGGTCCAATTAATTGGTTCATAGAAATGCCCGACATTCGAGGAATTAACTTCACATTTGTTTAGAGCGAATATACCTACGGAAGCATTACGTTTTAGTACGGGTCTGCAGGAGTGACTGCGTCATCTAGACCATTTACAACATCCACTTCATCTTTTCTATTTATATTTCTTGAAAATACAAATTACAAATAAGTAATATGTAAATTTCGTTATAGATTATTAAACAAATTCATTATATTGTTCAATCAAAATATAAAAGTACAATAAATAAGGTAATTAAAAACACGAGTATTAATTAAAAAATAAAGCGAGGCAAATTATTACTGTGTTGAATACGTTACTTCGAAAATTTTATGGCTTGTAGATAGTTAAATAATAAATGTTCAGGAAAACGTTAGAAGTTTACAAATATCTATAAATGAAAACTCAACTTACAGTTCGTGGGGTAAAAGACCGCGTAATAATTCAACACTATGGGAACACGATACTGCCAATGAAAAAAGAATTCACTGGTCATGTAGAAAAGTTGCTTCTTCTTTGACACAGTCCCGTCTCATCACATCCTAGGAAGAGCCTTTGTATGCGGTTCTTCTCGCTAAGTACATTATGTAAATGTAATACTGGAGGCAGGGACTGCTCGCTCCTTGTACATTGTTAAAACCACACCCATATCGTTAAAACATAGTGTAGAAAAACGCGAACAGTCACACTTACGAAATAACAGTCTATGATCTATGATTTACACACTTTTTTAGTCTATCATAGTGGGGCATCATGAGTAGTTATAATGTAGGGAATCATAAAAACGCTGATTTTAAACGATTTTAAGCTGATTTAAAAAAATAATTTTAAACTTTTTATGTAGTCCAAAATTCCGCGTACACTGCCATTATGGTATATTAGGTAATTATAGATTATTTTTAAAACTAAAACGTACAAACACAAATTTATGTGCCGTGTGCTGTCTTATGTTTTTATCCATTATTCCCTCTCGGCACGCCATTTTAGAGAATTCTTTAAAAGGAATATTACTGCATAAGAAATAATTGTAGTGTTTTAAAAACGCTTCCTACATAACACGCCTAGTGAGAATGCAACCTACTCATTTGTTTTGTGCTCACACTAAACCTTAAATCTAAAATCTAATTCTAAAGAAATGGTGTCGATATCAATATATATTTTTTTATTAATTTTAGATACACCATCAGCAATACATAGGAAATATAATTTACAATGCATTTTGTGAAAGTTTTATACAATGTGCAACATATTTATAGGTACATGCAATATTTCTAAATTACGACAACGAACAACGGAAACGTTATCTAGTTATGACATATTGAGATAACACTAATACAAGTAATACTGTAAATTAACTTCATTGCGTTTTTAATCTAGACAGAGGATCCACCAATGGTCTATTGATAAATACGAGTATTACAACGCCAATTTCTCCTCTATAGAAGCTCTTTTGGTACATTTTGAACCACTTAATCGGAACGGAAATATTTTTGAAAGTCAAATGGTTATTTATTTGCTAGAGATTTTGGGTAGATACATTAGCGTAGAAATCTAGTTTCATTAAAGGGTACAAATATTAAATAAGCAAGGAAAATGTCATTTAATAAAATTTAAATTTGGAAATAAAACTAAATATAAATTTTATACATATTTAAACATCCGCCTGTCTTCATTCCATTGCCACGCCTTAAGGGGCTCATATTATGTTATACATTTATAATTGCAAAATATATTTGTTGTAACCATAAATGAAAGCAATGTATTGATAATTATTCTTGTTAAGAATTTCAATATTAAAAAAAAACCTCTTTAATGTTAACATTTTTCCATTTGAATAATTCATTCACCACTAATTTCAGCTACTTCGAGGTCGATGCTTAGTGCGATGTTTACTTACTCACGCGGTTAACAGGAATGCAAATCGATTTACTATGCTAACTTGTCTTACAATATTCCATTAATGTTGTAGGTAAATTGGATGCACAGAGATTGCCTGTCGCGAGATATATCAACCACAACCACTATGCAGTTACCGTAACGTTTATTTTGCGGACCAAAAGGTCTGATTTTATAAGTTACAGCGGTGTGTTAGTTGACGCTTGATATTTTCGCTAGAGATCTATAATCGGTATGTAAGTTTTAATTCAGAACAATTTTGGAGTGCGATCCCCATTGAGAGGGGGGATAGAACTGTTTATCTTGATAGTGAAGATATTTTCTACTAGAAAACTGAAAATAATTTATTCAAATAATAATTTTGAAATCATGTCGTCTGAGCGTAATTAAATTGAGTATACTCAACCAGCTCCAAATAATTTAAAAACTACTTTAATTTACAAAAAAAAATATTTTGCAAGTGTTATTTTCTTATTAAATTATTTCATTAAAAGTAACAAAAACAACACTAAAATTTTTTGTAGGTAACATATTTATAGGTACTATACTATATATATACTTATCTATCTATACACTTGACCGTGTGGTGTCTCATCCCGTGGATGACGTAAAAGGCGACTAAGAAATGACTTAGAAAGTATTTCTCTCACGAAAAATTCAATTGAACTATAATATATTCAGTAGTCATACCATGAAATCGATGGCCAGAGCCGATTCCCATCTCATCCCATTCTACCCTTCACCATTTTCTCAACCCTTTCTTTAAATCCATTCCTATATCTCCAAAGGTAGGCTGATGTTGAGGCGGATGAGTTATCAGGGGGCGTGCCAACGTTTGCCATTCTGGACTAATGTTGGCATGTATGGACGACAATATCCACTTACCATCAGATGGACAGGCAGCTTTGCCGACCTTTTTCATAAAAAAAATAGTGATATGCTTATTATTAGAGCAATATATGATATTTCGTTTGTGAGATTCACGAAAGTGTATTTTTACTGACTTTTACTTTTATAAAACTAAGTGAGTAACTAAAGAAAATGAGAAGTTTGCAACAATCTATTCCCTTGGGTAAGGGATAATCTCCATCGTATAAGTCTAAATCGAACAAGCCACAGTCTTAATGTGTCTTTCCATTTAGGATAAAAACAGCGGCGACAAGGTGAAATATTCTGAAAAACATAGTTTACAAACTCTTTTTTGTAGAAAGCAGGTAGTTATTTATTAAGGTCATAAGGTCATCCGCGAAATATGGGGTAGGTGTACGCTGTCACCCTACAGCCGCTGGACGCACTTGACTTGCCACGTTACCCCTATCACAGAGTACTAAAGTTAAATATACTGCATTTCTCATTTTAACCCTCGATATACTCGTACCTACGCGTTTCGGTAGTTTGTGAGATACGCCACTATCTTATTATATTTCTCCTATCTTATTATATTATTCCTATCTTATTATATTATTCCTATCTTATCATATTTCTGCCCATTTTATCAACCCTTTCTCCAAATACATTCTTAAATCTCCAACAGTAGGCAGCGCAACCTGGAGAGTGCCAACGCTTGCCATTCGGGACTGAATGATGCAGTTGGACTGATGCTTGCATGTATCGCTGAAGTCTATGAGCGACAGCATCTACTTACCATCAGACGAACTCTGCTCGTCTGCCACCTTCTTTGTATAAAAAAATTTTTGGAAACGCTTGTTTTGCCTGTGCGCGGTATCCACATGAGGACCTTATGGACCAGCGGTTATTGTTTTTACGAGCCCTATAACCAACACATTGCTACTTCAGCTTTGATATATGCTACAATATTATTAAAAAGTGTAATAACTATTTTCATCTCATTTTAAACACTTCTCATTAGATAGTTAATGTTAAATGAAAAATATATTTTGTTATGTGAAGTAAAAATAAGAATAAGGTATTTTTAAAATATAGAATTTGATGGTGATCAATTTTTTTTCACGTCTGTATCACTATTGAACCATTTTCGAATTGCACATTTCGCGAATTGCACATTACGCGTCTAAACGCATACCTATATGAAACAAGAGAATCGTTTTTATCGGAATAATCGATTAAATTATTAAGAGTGGTCTCTCTGAATTAGAATGGTGTCGCCGCAGTGTTTGTCGGCCAGTGGAAAAGCACAAATGTACCAATCGGATTTATTTAGCCACTCACTAAAAGTCTGTCATGAATAATATACGTACTCATCCGATTTATCGCCGAAAAATCTACAGTTCTAAAGGGATTAAAGAATCCACTCAGGAACTCAGATCATTGAGAGTGGGAAGGAAAACATCGTAAAATTTAAATGCGAAGTTCCCTTTATTTACGTTTCCTTTGATTTATACGTACCCAGGTAGCTGTCGGCGATACATTCGAGTGAACAAGTTTTAATCCTCCCTGCCGACGGCAATCGAGCGGTAAGTCGTTTTAAATTAAAACTTGTCGACGATCTCGATCCTACGGATTTATGGCGAAGTTTACGCCCGAAGAAAAAAGTTTATCGATCCTTTAGACGGCGCTCATACATACGTAATTGCCTTCACAGCTTGAAAGTTGGATTACGATAAGGTTTGGACTGTTTGCTAGGATACAGGAGCTTCATTTGGGTCATTGAGATTCTTAATTTCTAAATTCAAATAGGTTATCGCATTTATGTGGGCGTACGTATTGAGAGCAATGACCAGACTGACAATTTTCAAGTCAAATTTAACGCAGCAGAAATAAATCTCGTACTCCAGTGTGAGTAAAATTTGTCATGATGTGTGTAACGTTTAAGTTTAACCGTTAAAATCTTAACCGTTTCTTTTTTATTTTCGAATGAATTTTAAGATTTAGATCCTCCATTCTGTAAAGGTTCGTTGGGTTTGCATGGTTTTGACGGATTGTTTTAAATGTTTTTTCTTTTAATTTGACACTTAAAATTGATTCTTTTAAAATTCAACACAATTGATTACAAATACTATTAAATTTTAAATGTCAAGCATACCATAACCAGCCCTTTTTATTTTTGTATCTCGTCCACTGCTGGAGATGCATATTATCTGATGCATGAGAGATCTATGGTCTTAAAACGCCACACTGGCCAACCTAGTTGGCGAGTTCACTCCTTTAGAGGTGGTGTAGTTCCTCAGGGTTTGTGGTAACAACTTTGTTAACCCTCAGTCGCCTTTTACGCCACCCACGGGATGAGATGGGGTGGTGCTGTTGTAACACCCACCGACATCACACGGCTAAAATATAATATACAATAATTAGTATATATGTACTAACCACGCAACAAGAATTAAATAATTTCTCACTACGACTGTACGAAACCTTATTTATTTTTTCTTAAAATAGCTTGAACTAAGGCAAAGACAATAGGAAAATTAGTCCATTATCCATACCAATAATTAGATTAGTTTAAATGAACGTAATTACTCCGCTATCGCTGCTCTCAGAATTTGTAATCGGATTTTATGGATGGTAACTAAAAAGTTCTATAAAACTGCTGAAACGCTTATAACTTTTTAAACTTTCGCGTTTTGTACACATTTTATATTGTAGATAGTATCTGAATGCATTCAACAAAGCTATTAGTTTACCTTTTATTTCTACTCAACGTTTCGGCACGGGTTACACCAGCCGTGGTCACGAGTTGACTGAAGAGGCTGGACATACCCCAGGATGGGAGCTACGAGTAGTTTTATCAACTATCCACATTTTATCTTATCACATTTCGGAAAAACTGCGACACACCACTACACCAACAATATCCGCGGACGGTAAATCGCATAAATAATTATTTTTATCCGTTCAAACCCGATTTACAATATAAATTGACCATCTCCTTGTTAATAAAAAGGATTCTTCTTTTTCCTAGTCGTTTTTCATATTCCTCGTTTTTATTATAGAATGTTTTTACATTGGTGATTTTTATTTCTTTATACTGGACACGGTCTTCGGCATATCGTCAGACAGCAAGTATCGTATTTTCAAGTAAGCAAGTAAGTTTCCTTTATCGTATTTCCCCAATGTACGTACGTGTTTGGGTAGTGAGTGAAATATGCCAGAGCCCATTCCCATCCCATCCTATCCTGTTTCTCCTTATTTTCCCAACCCTTTCTCTCAATCCATTCTTTAATCCGCAAAAGTAGGCAGCGCGTGCCACCGTTTGTCATTCTGGACTGAAGTTGGTATGTATCGCGGATGTCCATGGGCCACAGTATTCATTTACCATCAGTAAGACTGTATGCTCGTCTGCCGCCTTCTTTTCTATAAAAAAATGTGAATCAATACGTTTATAATCATGTAATGTTATCATGTAATTCGAAGATAAATTTTTATTTATTGTACATGATTATAAACTGATTATACATGATTATACCTCGTAGAAAAAATGTCAATACATGAATTTAACTTATTAAGTAAGGGTTGTGCAAGAACCCATAATACATCGCCATTATTCCACATTCTCCCCAAATATTTGTATCCATTTGCGCACAGTGCAGTAGCACTTCGTTCCCATATCAAATTTTAAGCGTCCTTTCTCATCATTATCTTTCTGCGTACAAGTAAAGTAAGAGTAAAAATTAACCTCCCGCAAAGGTCAGCGTACACCCGCTGGAAAACATACTATACCATTTTTCAAGTGACCTTTACCAAAAGGAAAATGACTAAGCTGGCTTAAAATCGCTGACCTTTATGGAGTAGATCCAATAAGTCGCATAAAAATATTAGTCCAAAATTTAAATATTTTAAATATTTGATTCAGATTCCTCTCTATGTCAGTGCAAATATTGTGCTACTTTTTTTAAAAAAAAACCAATAAATAGCTTTTAATGATCTACATCATTCAACCATTCCCGTGGGTGTCGTGAAAGGCAACTACGAGATAACAAAGCGGTTATTACAAGCCTTGAGGAGCTACACCTTTAAAAGAGTAGACTCGCTAAACCACATGTGGCCAGTGTGAGATATTAACGTCATACATCCCTCATGAACATTGTCTTGTGCATAGCATGAGGGATGTATGACCTCATGTGCATGAGACTCATGTTCGGCAGTGGACGATAAAAGGTCTGATTACGATCAAAGAACTTTGTATGAAACCTGGCCTGACCACCGATGCAAATGTAATGTATATCAACTTATTGACTATAACCTGCAGTTACCATAAGTAAATGTTTTGTTTCCCAGATTAATGGGGAATCTATTAAAAGAGTGCTTGATAAATAAAAAACTGAATGGTGAGGCCCTAATAAGATCCGAGCCTATAACGGCTGGATCATGCCCGCTATCATGTACACCTTTTGCGTGCTCAGATGGTTACAGACCAAATTAGATACCTTGGATAGAAAAGTTCTCTCAACCATGTTCGAGCGTCGAACCCTTTGGTGGCCGAACCCTAGACCGAAGTTCTAGGGCAGTGAACCTCGGCCGATTGTTTCCGGCGGTGGTTATATAGTCTCTCCCTTATACATTTTTGAGATACTTGAAAAGGCAGATACCCTGTATTTACCATGTATTTTAGGGGCTTGATGCAATATTAAAATTTGAATCATGTTAAAAGCTTTCATTTGGTAGTCATATGTTTTTTATTGGGTGATATACCCAAAATGATGCATAATTCTTTAGAGATCCATGTACGATTCAAGACGAATCAAGTCTTGCATGGATCTATATAAATAAATAGTGCAATTTTGTTCAAGCTACTCAATAGTCACTGGCTTAAAAGATACTGTATTTGGTATTTTTGCTTTTATTTGTCAATTTCAAATTAATCTGTATAGATATTAATGTCTTTAAGATTTTTTTACTAATAAAACTATGGAATATGATTCTACAATAAACCTCAAATAAATAAATAAATAATTTGTATCAGAAACCACAAAATACCAAGATCCCAAACAAATAAGTCTCTTTTAACAAATGTTTATCTAACTGGGAATCAAACACTACCAGTTGATAATCTATCGTCGAAAATGATCTCTAATTCAGAGAACAAGTTTTATTTCCAGACTTTTCTCATTTGCTGCTGGTTCACGAGAATAGTTTTACGTTTTACGATTATGGTGGGACTCTTAAACGCGATTGAATAGAAAGGAACAACTTAGTTGTAAAGATAGCAATGCTTAAACTATTCACATTTTATGTAAATAGGTACCTGTTCTGTGCGATAATCAGAATAATTTAAAAAAAAAATTACATTACAATGATTCTCTAAAAGTGATCTAACGTTAACAATTTGCACCATTAAAGCTATTTTTTTTAGTAAAATTCAGTTTCTTTCAAGATTCAGTGCATAATTCGAATTTATAACATACTTTCTTACATTTCAAGACACTTCATTAGACGCCTGTAATATTCCAATTAATAAAACTTTTTTAATAATGATATTTTTCCAGCTGCCTACAAAAAATTCAAACCACCTTTTTTTTCGCAAAATAATTTATGATACGTATATACTTAAAATAATAAAAAAACACTGATCTAAATAAAATGTTGATTATTAATAAGCCGTACCTACAACAAAATATGTTTATATGATACAGACCTTATTTTACTCAACATTTAGGCTGGATTTCACTGACCAATATCGAAGAAAATAAGATCTGATATTATGTTCATGTATTTTCTAAATCGAATTCCCTTTTTCAGAAAACGTATCTGATATCAACAGCAAGGAAATGCGCCGCCCATTCATGCTCAGATGCACTGGTTGACTTGTATTCAATACTGAGAGTATAGATGCGAAATGTTTTAAGCGCCAATTCCTGAACTGTCATTTAAGCCCTCTTTCCTTTTAGCATTCGCCGGGATACTACTCCCGGCAGAGTTCGTATCGATTTTAACACCTGCCGGAGTATCGTACCCTGTAAAATATGGCTTACTATGTACAAAAGCCTTTATTGGAGCAAAAATAATATAGAGCTAAAGATTGCAGCACAGATTCTGTAAGAATATATGATTTAAAAAAAAAAGTTAACAATTTTGAATAAAATATTTTGAATTATGATTAATATTTGATCTAAATCGTGGTTGTGGTTCCTGTGGTCAGGGCTCGCTTCACAAAGGCTGAAGTTGGTAGTAGGTTTTGTAGCTACATCTAGTAGTAGTTGGTAGTAGGTTTTTGTAGCTACACCTAGTAGTAGTTGGTAGTAGGTTTTTGTAGCTACATCTAGTAGTAGTTGGTAGTAGGTTTTTGTAGCTACACCTAGTAGTAGTTGGTAGTAGGTTTTTGTAGCTACACCTAGTAGTAGTTGGTAGTAGGTTTTTGTAGCTACATCTAGTAGTAGTTGGTAGTAGGTTTTTGTAGCTACACCTAGTAGTAGTTGGTAGTAGGTTTTTGTAGCTACACCTAGTAGTAGTTGGTAGTAGGTTTTTGTAGCTACACCTAGTAGTAGTTGGTAGTAGGTTTTTGTAGCTAGACTTTTGGTAGGTAGTCCTTGTGACATGAGCTTCCACAAACTTTCGTTTGCTTCTGTGCTGTAGTATTATAAGTACCTATGAGTTCATTTATTATTTAAATTAACGAATTCAAATAGGAGGCCTATTTAAACATGGTCATGACCAGAGAATATTCAACATAATACTGCCTTAATATACAAGAGAGGTTGGCTATGTATACAGTATTACAGAGACTCTTACAAGCAACCACAGTGCGTTGGACGAAAAGTAGTTATCCTGCATACAAACGCTCTAAATTTGCTCACTTAGAGGTAACTTGCATACTTGTAGGCGGGTCCATTGGCAACTCTCATTTTCTATAGTATAGCAGACATGTGAATTTCCTTCAGACCATCGGTTCTCTGTATTGCACGAGCAAATCATTCCTCATATAACTTACCCAATATATGAGTATGTCCATATTGAGATAATACAGTGACCTACATAATACATATATCTACCTGTATACTATGCTAGTAGATATAAGATTGTAATAGGTAATTTTATTTGTATGTAATAACAAAGAAAGAATAAAAGTTTATTATTTATCTAAGAGATAAACTCAAAACCTATTAACCAAATTTGTACAACATGCTATATATATATATATATATATATATATATATATCTATATATATATTGAGCATTTTATACAATAAACACCTACTATATTTTTAATATTTATAAGTTAGTTTTAAGTTATTTTACAAATAAGTTTAGACTAGTTTTTAGATTTAAGCGTTTTCTTTTCTTTGTATCATCTCCAAGCCTGTAAAATTTATCATGCTATAAATTTGTCATTTTTCTTTCTCCTCTACGAAACTATAGCTGTGAACAAAGGTTATGTTTAGGTTTCCTAAGAAATCGTCATGCCACCTGAGCGAAGTGAGTGTCATTCGCTACATACCCATAATTTTATCACGTGCGGCAACACGCCTAGTTACTTTTGTAAACCTAGATTATTTAATCTGGTAACGTTGAGTGGACCTACTTTTCTCTGTGTACTGTTCTACTCTCCGAGGAATGTAAACATTCTAACTAATTACAAGGCGCCGGACTTCCCTCCAACGTAAACATTTTCTCGTACTTTGAGCTTCAAAATTTTTTCCTATCTTCAATTCGGCCCACGCAAAAGAGTGCGTACAGGTGAACGCAAACTTTTTCATTTAATGTTACTGTTGACGACGACGATCCCCGAAAACATACTTCAAAGTTTATTTACTTTATGGTATCGTGATAATTTATACTTACTTGTACTCGTACTTACTTATACTCCACTGAGCTATGAGGTATGAGCTATGACATGAGGTTTTTGAAGTTTTTAAAAATCAGATGTTTCTACTTAAACAGAATTTTGAAACATCGAAAATCTTAACCAAAGTCAATAAGTACTGTTGCTTGGATAACGTTTAATGCAATGTAATGCAACCAGCCCTGTCAGTATCCACTGCTGGACATGAGCCTCCTCATGCACATTGACTTATGCATGAGGGATGAACGGCTTTAAAACGCCACGACGGTAAATAGGTAAGTTCATAAACGAATGCAATTTTATTGATCATCAAGCACAATTTGGTCTCAAACTCCTACTAATACCAAAGGAATCAATCTGAAGATCAAATCATAGTACATAGAATTAGAATTGCTTATTGCATAGAATTAGTGAGACGATGCAATTGTTTGTATTTGATATCATATCCAATTATTCTTGCAATATGAAAACCTCTGCACAATCGTGTTAATGTAATCACCACAGAACAACTGGCGTGAAAATTTATTTATGCACCGGATTGTTACCGAAATTATTGACAATATAACAAATCGTTATATATCGCGCGCACGTGACAAATCGTTGCGATAAATTTTGCAAATGGCCCCTAGGTTTAGGCGATAAATTTACGAATATGCCCCGAAACAAACGATTTGACACCTTCCATGCTGGCGGTCACGTGTACTGTTGTTTTCTCGTGTAAATTGTAACCGTATATTTTTTACACTTCCTTTTTGGGATGCAGCGTGTAGGTACCTGAACTTGAAACCATTGATTTTGCTCACATTCTGCGTAATTTTTTCTTCTTCACATATGGCAATGGTGCAATTAGCACATTCTGCCACTGTCAAGTTTTCTTCATATTATACAATTTCAAACTTTAAAACGTATCCTATCAATGTCCATTGTCCAGTGCCGATGAAGTAAGTCAGGAGTCGCTCAGTAAAGTAAACCTACATCAAGGACAGGAGAGGACTCTTTGGAAGCACATGAATAATGCAATTCCATGCTTTTATTTGATTATCACAAACACCACGCCCTAAAAACAATTTGAAGTTTACTAAACTGTCACTATTAGACAACAAAACGCCTAATACACAATTTTTTACAATAATCAAACAAAAACTCGACTTCATATTTCGAGATCCCGCCAAAAGCGTAATTCTCTGCGTAAATTGTCATGAAATGTCACGTACTCATTTGTAAAAATATAAGGTTTTGGGTTTTTGTATTTAACAAATATGTATGTCAATCGTTACCAACCCTTTTATCATCCACTCCTGGACACGATCCTCCTAATTATTATTTTTCACACCACCACTCAATTAATGTTTTTACCATTTCACCGAACACATGTTTTAAATTTTAAATTAATTAATCGCGTAGGTAACAGCAAGCTATTAAAATAACTCGTTTGTGCAATAAATGACCTTTTACTAAGTTTTCTTTTTCTCTTATTGATTTATATATCGATTGATTACCGCTAAATTTTTTTTACTGGAAATCTACGATGGTATAAATTTGAGCATATCTGGTCTTGTAGGCTACTTTCCTACACGGTACATATATCATACGATAATGACCAGTTGGTCGATGTCCAGAATCGATATCTGTTATCGACTATTCCCACAATTCACAACTATTTATCACAATTCACAACTATTCATCACAATTCACAACTATTTATCACAATTCACAACTATTCATCACAATTCACAACTATTCATCACAATTCACAACTATTCATCACAATTCACAACTATTCATCACAATTCACAACTATTCATCACAATTCACAACTATTCATCACAATTCACAACTATTCATCACAATTCACAACTATTCATCACAATTCACAACTATTCATCACAATTCACAACTATTCATCACAATTTACAACTACTCATCACAATTCACAACTATTCATTACAATTCACAATTATTCTTCAGAATTCACAACTATTCTTTCAGACAACCTTAAGAAAGAGAACTGCGACTGAGATAATAACGCAGGTAGTGTACATACTCGTCTTAAATGACATAATTTAAATATATATTTAATCATAAATAGTACATATATAATACCTACCTACTAGGAAAAAATATACCTACATAAATATACATACATAGCCTTATAAAAGAAAGTAAGTTTTTTATTTTTCATAATGGAAAAAAGGTGACAGACTAGCATTCAGTCCACCTGATGGTAAGTGGAGACTGTCATCCATGGACATCCACAAAACATGCCAACATCAGTCCAGAATGACAAATGTTGGCACGCCCCCGGATGCGCTGCCTACCTTCTGAGATGTAGAAATGGATTTGGTGAGTAGGTTGGGAAAATGGGGAGGGATAGGACAGTGTGGGTTGGGTATGGGCTCTGGTATATCTCACTCACTACTAAACGCGTATGTAATAAATGTACGTACGTAAAAGTATAAAGTATGTACGTTTGAGATAATAAATTTGCGATTAAGGGAGAGTCTAATATAATTACTTGTGTTATATAATATATATCTACGTCTATCTTATGTACCGCGACGATCGGCAATTCAAAGGCCTCCACTTAATGACTACAAATCCGACTTCAAACGGGATAAAGGCCCGTTTTTACCTCAACGTGTAATTTTACCCATTTTTTACCTCGTCCGTCTTTTACGAGGTTCCTTACGTAATATCCTATTGGGTACTTGACGGTATTCGAAAGTCGACGATTTCATTCCCGTTTTATAGGCGTCGTCATATAAATTCAGCGGAACGACGGCCTGCGAGGTTTAAACGAATTTCGACATATAGACGTGATCACATTTCGCACTTGCGAATTTTTACGAAGAAGTCTCTGCGCGGTACTAAATGAAGGCAGTGTTTATTTATGTATTAGATAGATACACGTTATTGTACAGCAAAAACATACAGAGAAATATAAGGTACAAGTACCAACCGGCGGTCTTATCGCTAAAGCCAATTTTTCCAGACATCCTTTGGGTAGTAAGGAGCAGTCTATAAAGGAAATAGAGCTAGATTTATTTATTTAATAATAAATCTTAACGAATCTCCGGTTCGTATGTACATTGTACAGTTTCGCATAACTTTCTCTGGCGCAGAATTTCGCGTCTGACCTTTAATTAAATCTGTTAAATAATTCACAGGCTTTCCGGCGGAGGTATTAACAAGTGTAGGTTTTAATGATCCGCCTGTATACTTTCATATGCTGGTTAAGTAGATTTTAAAATCATAATAATAAGAACTTGAATGGAATAAATGTAGCGTACATAGTATGTGGTCAGGATGGTCAAAGGACGGCATTTAGTTGTTATTGATTTGAATGGGCTTTGCTTAAATATTAGCTCATCGGGGAGTTGGAATCTCGTCGCCCAGAGATCTGAGTTCAAAACTCTATTGATTCTGTTTTCTTTGTTACCTGTTTTTTTATATACCTGGCTTAAATTTAATATCCATTTTAATACGATTTTTTTGACTTGTATACTAAAAGCAAAAAGTCATGATCAACAAAACAAACTACTTTTGAATAAGTGAAATAAATCATTTTAAAAAACAAACCTGAACCCCCTTTTTTTCAATTGTCACCAGAGTATCTAACCTACATTTAAAGTTGTTGCCATCAATTTGCTGCCCGTTCAATACTGTTTTTTTTTTTTTTTTTTATAGACTAGTGGGCGGACGAGCAGGCGGTCTCACGTGATGGTAAGTGTTACCGCCCGCCCATAGACACCTGCAACACCAGGGGGTATGCAGGCGCGCCGCCGACCTTGTAAAATCCTATTCACAGCTCTCTTGAAGAACCCCATATCGTAGCTTAATGGAAAGACCTCTTGAGGCAGTTAATAGAACTTTTGAATAAATGTATTTGAATAAATAGCAGCAAACATAATAATGTTTGCTGCTCGTATAATTACCTACTTATCGTTTTTAATACGTCACAAAATACGTGTTTAAAAATCTCTGTAATCATGTTTTCCGTTCCGATTGCCTGATCTTATTGTACGGGACCACTACCTCAAGTGACATTTGTGATTTTGTGGTATGTAATGTATTTCGATACTTTAGATAATTGCATAATAGTTGCACACAGTCAAATAAATATATTTGATACTAATAATCTAATTAACCGAACTTGATGTTATCGGTATGCTTACAATTACCGTCGCCATTTGATTATTTTTAGAAAGTTATAAATATAATTAAAAACCATATATACCGATAATAATTTAATGCTCTATATAATTAAAAATAATAATTTGAAAATGACTGAGACAAATGGCTTAGAAGTGTCATGTTTTAAGAAAGGTACCGATATGGTTGCTTGGAAGTGATCGCGCTAATTGTGTCGTATATGTCATATTTTATTTTCGTTTGTCACTCAATAAAGAGTATTATTATTATTATCGGCATATGGAACAATGACGTTATTCTTTTTAGTATGGTTACTTAGATATAATGCATTTGCTTTATCTCTGATTAATTATCAAATAACTTAAGTATAACAACTACTCGTATATATTTTAGTAACAGTTGATTATAATTAATGGGGACAATACAATAATATACTTGTGTATCGATTATTAGCAAATAAATTGAATACGGGTAAGGTGACCCAAGTGTACAAACGATTTTGAACAATGTTGTACCTATATATCAAATAATAATAAAGGTTTTATTCCGCATATATTGTAAAATGCTTGTTTTAAAGACACATTATTAAACTTCCATAAAGTTTATCTAAAATCGACACATTTTTTTTTATTTATGATTAATGCAACCAGTATCCACTGCTGGACATGGGCCACCACATGCACATTGTCTCGTGCATGTATGGCCTTAAAACGCCACGCTGGCCAAGCGAGTTAGCGAGTCCACTCTTTTAGAGGTGGAGTAGTTCCTCAGGGCTTGTGGTAGCCGCTCTATTATTCCTTAGTCGCCTTTTACGACACCCACAGGAAGAGATAGGGTATGCTATTATATAGCCGGCCGACACCACACGACTTTACTCATTCTATTATCAAAAACGAACAATGCACTTATAATAAGCATGTTATACGAAATGAAAAGCAATTAAACAAAAACTGCTAAAAAATAATTAGGAAATTACTTATTTCCTATGTGAAATTACTTATTTTTTTCTCAGTGTGTCTTACCACACACATGTTCATTCAAAAGACAACTGAATTACGTCAATTTCATTGATAATCGTAGGGTATATCGCAACTGGGTCCTCTTGCGGATCGCTCACACTCGTGGCACCTTACATTTCGTTCCGATTCCATTCCATCCCATCCCATTTAATTTTATTTCAATTCATTTCAATATTACTTATTTAGTATGAATTTCCTATCAAGGTTCATCCTTCAAAGTATCTGTAAAATTCTATCTAAGTGCCAGTTAACTCCTTCCCGGTAAGGATAAAGTTTAGATTATATGCGTCTCATGAAGCTTATCCGGGTATACTGCAATATCCCGTTTAAACTGTCTCCTCGCTACTTCAATAAACTGAAAAATTTAGCGCAGAGTGCCTCGATGCTGTAAATTTATTTTTAGTGTTGCTTTGTTCAAAATGATTATTTTAGTAACATCCAAGTCAACTAACTGCTTAACTATAATCATCCAGGAATACCAATCAATGACTCTTATAAATTTCTACTTTAGTAAACAGTCCCAGCCATTTTTTTGTCCATTGCTGGACATGGACATCCTCACGTAAGTTGTCCTGTGCACGAGAAATGTTTAGCCTTAAAACGCCACGCTGGAGAAAGGGGTTGGAGAGTTCACACCTTTAGAGGTAGTAGTTCCTCTGGGCTTGTGGTAGTGGCTTTGTTATTCCCTTGTCACCTTTTACGACACCCGTGGGATGGGGTAGTGTTATTCTAAAGCTAGCCGGACACTACACGGACCTAAAGGCGCGTATAGACATCACGAGGCATGCGCCGCGAATGGTTCGCCACACATGCCTAAGCCTGAGGCATGCGACGTACAAAAATGCATCCGTCCGAACGGCACATGCTCAGCATGAACGGCATGAATTAGTAGAATCTGCTTGCAATGTGCGTATGCGGCGAATTATCACAATGAGCACCCACGTCCACACAGCCTGAAGCATGTGTGGCGAACATCTATATCAATAAAAATATGAACGTTCTTTTGTTCAAAATCTGAAATCTCCGAAAATTCTTCACCGATTGCTTTGAAATTTTGACACAACGTTGCATTCGAATACGCGCGTGTTTTTATCACAGATCACCTATCACAGAGTTAAAACATGCCCTTTACCCAAACACAGGTAAAATAAGGGGTAAGCGCCATCTGTAGGGCAGCCACAGCACCCCGTGGCCGGCCACGCGGTGTGTGGCACTGCTAGTAAATAATAAAATCTAGAGCATGTGTATTTAATATGCACAATTCCGTATTGGGCCCTAAGACCCGAAACACCCTCCCGATTGCTGTGTGATTGACGCTTGTGCCTTACAGTGTACGGTACAAGTTAATACCGAATTAAGTACCACATTATTACGAAAGACCGGCGTTAAGGAACATGTTTCATAGTTAAGCTTTCTTAAGATCTATTCTCTTGCTTATCTACCGCCCTTTCTTCCTTTCCCGTCTTCCCACCCCTCTTCAGCCCTCTCTCTTTACACATCTGTCCTTTATCCTCTATCTTTATATCTCCTACAAAGTCCTGTATACGAAGGTAGGCGCTGTATCTGCGGACATGTCAACATCACTCATTTTTCTCGGAAGTTTGCTGCGTATGGGGAGGATTTAGGTATTCTATGTTAAATAGATAACTCGTCCATTGCCATCTTTACTGGAAAAAAAATGGAACCCTAAAACATAATCGTCCATTTCTAGTTTCACAGTAGTCGAGTAATGAAATGGGTTATTTACAAAGTATGTTTTATTAAAATATTGCTTTCTATTAGGAAAGGCTTTTAACCCGCGGGGTTATACAAATTATCCGGTTCGAATCGTGAAAAATTGATTCAATCCTTTTTAAAGTTTACCGCAGTCTTTTGAATAAACAAAACGTTGCTACCGCAGTTGCTTCGTAGCTAGGAAACACGAAGGAAAATGAACTGTATTCCATAATGATTATGGTTAATTTTAAAAAGTTATTGCTAAGCAAACGATCACAGTCTGTTTGCTATCAAAGAAACGATGCCAATGTTGGTAGGAAATGGAAATTTTATATCGGAATCTAACAACTCGTGTTTGAATACACAAATAAATACCGATCCCTACCTTTCCTTTTAGTCGGTGTTTCTAGATTTTTATCTATTTTTTTTATTTTTTTTTGTTCATTTAAAAATTATTCCTCAGATAGAGAAGGCGCTCTTAACGCCTTAGTCTTTTCTACCAGTTATGTACAGAAAAAAAGAACACAGGTACCGTTTGAAGCCGGCTCTAATAGCCGAATAGCCGAGAACGCGAGTGTGGAAAGTTTTCACAGCTCTTGTTTCCCGGTCGGAGTCGGTAAGCTGTGTCCGCGTCAAAAGGTTCGCGAGCGCGTACCGTGAAAGCTGTTGTAGCACTCGCGACCGGCTGTGAACATTTGTGAGTTTCGAGAGGTGCTCTCGGGGCATGCACGTTCACGTCGTGAATTCTCACCGCGACTTCACGGCGTGAGTCTAGAGCTGGCTTAGTGTTTAAATATATAATCTACAATACAATGTAAAATAAAACACACATGCATACATTCATTTTTCTTTACTTATGCCCACATTGTCGACGTTACAGTTTAATCGACAGTGATAAAATCAGGCAAACGATTGAAATAGCTTAAGTTCAATCGTTCGCATTATACCTGCATTATATTGTGCAATATTGTGCATTTTTACGTTTTATGTTTTTGATCATTTAGGGAGTATATTGAAACTCGTATATCTATTGGGTTTTATTGTAGATCTAGGGGCCGGCTAATGGCAAGTGCCAGGCGTCTTCAAAGTGATCGGGCTTATTATAATGAGGACCGATTAACCCAGATTTTACTCCCTCAGCCCCCTATCTGCTGAAAAGGCACCAGAGTCGATACCCAGTCTGACGTACATTAGCTAAAGACTATTTGTCTTCAATCTTTGTTCGGTATCTTGGTATTGTGTGTTCGTCTTCGTTTGTTTGTCTTTGCTTTTTTTTTTGTTTTTATCTTATCCTTGTGCTTTTTGTTTCATTTCTAAACTCCTCACGCTAACAATTTTAATTCGGTCCATTGTGTATTTGATTTGATGCATATTTGATAATAGTGCCACATTCACTATTCAATAACTGAGAAGTATCTGTATCTATCTGAAATATGCATAATTTTAGTCACCATGTTCCGACATAAAAGACAATGGATTTTATCTCAAACTATGCAGCAGAGTTATGAACAATAAAATAGTAATTATAGCACAACCCTAACTATTTACTTCAGCAGCCCAAAGTCACAAAGTAAACAACAAATGGAATTGTAACTCCATACAAATGCTAAAAATATTTTTTCACGTACACAGACGCGCTCATTTTTGTGAAAAAACTTTTGCAACCCTTACATTTACTAGCGCTTAGACAGCGGTAGGTTGCCATTCCGGGATGATAAAATATTAATTCAGTGACCTGTGTTAGTTTTGTTTTCGAAACGAAATAAATCAAATTCATGAATGGAATATTTAAATTCAGCTTTAAACATCAGTGTTTCATGCTACAAAGAACTTTTCAAGTAAAATGACAGAAAAAAAAATTACATGTCTACCTTGTCTGTTGTGTTGAGTATCCGTCCGCGTAAAAATAGAGCTCATATCCCCCACAACATACCTTTAGATACATTCATTAGAAAAATACTTTTCATATGTACGGACATTTTTCCACAAGCACTGTGGTTACTGGCACGCTCTCTCTTATAAAATAGTGATATACGCTGTGCTCGCTTTCTTATTGAGGCGTGATCCAGCGTTTCCTGCATGGAGAATGCACTCACGTTATAAGGCAACACTGTCTTATATATCAATAAGCTAGCAATACAAAATTACCATAGTAACAAAATAATAACTGAAAATTTCTTCCTGACAGTAATAAGACTATAAGACTTAAGCCAAAATTAAATTCAGGACAGTCTTTTTCGCCAGCTTAGCATCCGAGCTCGCTTCCTGAGGTGGACCTGAATCGTGTCTTACCTCGACTCACCGTGTAGCGATTGTTTTATTGGAGACTACGTACCCCAACCGCACCCCGCCCACGACTGCAGTAGGAGGAAACATTTAGGTACTTAGATTTAGAATCCCCACACCGGTGGAACTATTTACACATTCCTCCACATTGTTAACAGGCCCATGTGACTTGCAAAAACAATATATATTTGTAATTTTTTAATACATTTATGCTCTAGCTGGAGTATAATTTATATAGTGAAATTATATAAGATTTCCTACTGTGAGTCTACCTCTAAAGTCAAAGTAAAGTGCCCGCTAAGAACTTTGCTAAAATATCATCAGGCCGAATTCAGCGGAGGTACTCCCATAAATGACTGCGATTAACTGGGAAGCTATTTTGCTAAGTTTAAATGGTGTGCCCGTAAGTTGGCCGATTGTATTTCAAAATGAACGGTGGAATTGGCAGACTTGCATTGTGCTTAACTAACATAAAACTTTTTCAATTATAGTTTCAGTGTTTTATATGAACGAATATTAAGGTGAATAGATGTAGGTCATAGAGGTCACGATGTTGTACTGCGCACTTATTCTCCACTTATCTCTACTTATTCAACTCACTATGCAATGGTGGTTCGAAGCCCATCCATAGTATCGAATTTCTTAAGTATGACTATTCAGTTATCAAGAATTCGACAGTGAAACAAAATATCATAGGAAACCGATAAATTGTGTAACATCCGCCAATCCTCATTAAGCCAGCGTGGTGGATTATGGCTTGAAAGGGTTTAATCCCAACGTCCACGGGCGGTCCGTCTTCGGTGACGGTGTCCAACGCCTTAGAGCATGAATGATATACCTATATAATAGGATAAACTTGTATATAATAAGATACTATATACATAAGATATATTGTGTACGGGCCGCCGAGGACGTTGGGATTAAACCCTTGAAGGTCCTTCGTGAAAAGAGCACGCATACGCTTTGAAATAGGACATTTCTAGTTGATGTTACATATTAGAGTTCAATATTGTGATTTTTCCATTTTTTCCTCCCCATTTTTGCAACCCTTCCTCTAAATCCATTCCTACATCTTCAAAGATAGGCAGCGCATCCGGGGGCGTATATAACATTTGTCAGTGTGGACTGAAGTTGACATGTGCCGTGGATGTCTATACTACCAGGTGGACTGTATGCTCGTCTGCCGCCTTCTCCCTATAAAAGGATATGTATCTGTCTATGTTTCTCCTGTCTAATGCTCTCCGGTGCTACATACAGGCCTCTCGCAAGGCACGCCTCCACACTCTTATTAAACATCGATCTACGTAGCTGGAGGGCGTCCCATACTGTTTCCCGATAAGCAATCTCCACTCGAGGACCCGTCTGTCCCATCGGTTGGCGATGCTGAAATAAATATGACCTGCCCATAGCCACTTCAACTAACTGATCGATTATCTTATCTATGTCATAGACTTTGATTCTTCTACGAAAAGTACTTTATGTTGCATTGTAATTTGATATTAAAATATAAAAGAGTAGTTTTATATCTAAAAAGTGCAATATTTATTAAGCGAATTGGTAGGAAACATCAAAATCTATTATTATCCGTCTTTCACACATACAAGGCAAGGAAATCACAAATCCAATGTGTCCGGATGTAACTTGTCAGTCTTGTCACGCGCATCGCCACAGAACAGTTGACAGGAATTGATGTCGCGACACAGACGACATAAGATAATGGATGGGTTCGTCTCATCCACATTGATCAATACTAACACACAGAAGATTAAAATATAATATTCGTAGTAAAATAAAATAATGACAGTATATATTACTAGTAAGAATATAATGGTATAATTACACAGCAATGCTACCATTTCAGTATCCACTGCTTCACTTGGTCTCCCGATGTACATTGACTTGTGCATGAGGGATGTACAACCTTAAAACGCAACGCTGGCCAGGCGGGATGGCGAGGTCACTCTTTTAGAGCTGGTGTAGTTCCTCAGGGCTTGTGGTAGCCGCTTTGTTATCCCTTAGCCGCAGTTTAGGAGACGTGGGTCTCCGGGGAGATGGGCTGATGCTATTCTATAGCCGGTCGTGTCGACACAATCGGTACAATATTATAGTTAGTTATAATAAGTTAGAATATAATTTTATGTATTTGTATGCGTTTTAAATTTATATTTCAGGTGAGATGTGGAGATATGTTATTTTTTTACTTTCATCAATGTCTATCTGTCTGTTCGGATTATTGTATAGAAATACTACTAAAAGTACTATTATATATCAACAGGATATCTTATAACTACTGAAGCTTTGAATATGAAACTTACACATTGTCATATCAAACTTGCATTTGTATATAATAGTTAAATTGCCTTCTATTAATTTGTACCGAAATATATATACCTACTTCTTTTTGTGCATCTTTCTCAATACTAATTCTGCATCCGAGGACTTGCCAATGTTCATCATTTTTGACCGATATTGGTATGAAAGATGTCCATGAGCAACAGTAACCCATTTACACCAAGTGCTAACAAGTGCTCTGCTTGGCTGCTATCTTCTTTCTATACTTATATATGTACGTTTAGTTTATATTATACTTATACAATGTAAGGTACTTATATATCTAAGTATAGAAAGAAAATATTTTTTTATATAAAAAGAAAAAATTGTTGTATATTAACATGAAAAGGAAAAAGTAAAGAAAATTCTCGATCCCTTTCTCATATAAAAATCCAATAAATTCCTATGCAATAAAATTCACGAATATATTAAACACATAATGGGTATATATCTTCGTCTTTAACTCACAACCTTTTTGTACCAGCCTCCATCTGTTTTGTTCCTTTGTTTCACTTCTGACAAAAGACGCACCTTAGCCGAGGAAATCCAGCGAGCGTGTTATGTAAATTAGGAACAGAACCGACTTCGCTACATTGGTACGCTTAATGGTAAGTAACAGCTTAGGTTTTGTTTTAAAAATAAATTAGATTCTTTTTTTTACTTTTACATTTTTGTGGAAAGTTTCCATAATGAGGTGTTAGAATTACAATTACAATTAGAGCTACGTATCCATTTATTTCTCTTCTCTACATAAATATAATATATTTTTAATTTCACGAATAAAATACCTCATCCCAAGGCAAAATTGTAATTAATGTTAGACAGGTAATATAAATACCAAAATTTATAAAGAAAAATGATTAATTACAGAGACAAAATCGAAATATTACTAAAAATAGGCAAAAATATATTTCTTAAAAATATGTGTATGTGTACATTATATCTTTTTCTCTTTATACTTATATAACAGAACTATATCTGTCTTTCTGTTTGTTGACGACCGCTTATTATAGTATGGAAACTATTACTCGGTTATTTTATATAAGAATTACTTTTTTTAATTTGCATATTATTTAATTTTCGTTTAAATACCGTTATTTACGATACGATAACATCTGATAACTTGTGTTCACATTTGGCCGTTTGATGATTTGTTCATTGAAGAGGTTTTGTTTAAAAAATATTGTTTATTGATTGTCAACCAATAAATACATCTATGTCATCGTCGTCTTCATTAAACCAAAAATATTCCAGAAATTCAAACAACTTACGTCATAAAAGAATTATCTCTAAAAAAAAAAATTGCAAATAATAGTAATCAGTATTTCTAACAATTTATACAGTATCTAATAACAAAATTCAATTTGGGTACTGAACGGCCGCGGCCATTGACATTATACTATTAAGAGTCTGTGAAGAGAAACAAGACATAGGTATAAGTAGAAAAATGAAAAATTAGTATAGAGGTAATAACCTCACACCTCATTTAATTTTGTTTTAATTTCTTTTCCAGTCGCATGGCTACAAGCTACGTACACGCGCCACATGTGTGCATAACAAAGTATTCGGTTTTATTGCTATAATATACGCGAGCACTCAATTCTGGGCTCGTATCCCGGTGGGAGCTTAATGAAATTTTTTGATTACACTGCCTATTTACACACTAGTACCGAACAATAAAACTCGAGTTGAAAATCTAATCAAAATCACATCTTTTGTATGTCCCTTTTATTTATTCCTCATGAGATATATTTCAAGTCGATTGTTCTTATGTAGATAAAGGGTTTTGGGGTAAAGCTTATTCCTCCAATGTATCCTATTCCCGCAATGTACGTACGTGCTTCGGTAGTGAGTGGAGAATGCCAAAGACCATTCCCATCCCATCGTATCCTATCCATCTCTATTTTCTCAACCCTATCTCTAAATCCTTTCCTCCAATCCAGGCGTCAACGTTTGTCATTGTCGACTGATAGTGGCATGTATCACGAATGACCATGGTCGATGGAGACCAGATGGAGTGTCTGATCATCTGCAACATTCTTTAAAAAAATAACTATACAAAAGAGTAAAATAAAGATGTAACTAAATATAGAACTGGTGGTCTTATAGTTAAAGAGATTTTTAGAATTTCGACGTTTTCCAAGGGGATTTTTAGGACTAAAGAAAGGCAACCTTTTTATAGTAAGGACTAACTTGAATACACAATAGATTTCCTGTTACAATACGTGTTTTAGTGAAAGTACGTACCTGAAATTTCTACAATTCCTATTACAGTAGCTAACGATCCTAATGCTTGCTGACGGTCTAGCTTCTCTTGACCTGCATCCAAAAACCTTGGATAATTCTGACGTACATATAGAGAATTAGATATAGAGATATACATATAGAGCTAGGTACATATAGAGAATATAGAAAATACGTATAAGCACAGAATTGAGAAAGCAACCTCAGGCTAGAGAATTATAACGCTAAATAGAACGCAATGCTTTATTATTTGTTAGCTAACCGAGAAATCGCAACATTGTAAACATTTCTTCGTATACGTATTGTTTGTATTCGTATTCGAATACGTCGAAATTAATAAAAGATAATG
The DNA here is from genome assembly GCA_943735995.1 of Sesia bembeciformis. Classification (NCBI taxonomy): domain Eukaryota; kingdom Metazoa; phylum Arthropoda; class Insecta; order Lepidoptera; family Sesiidae; genus Sesia; species Sesia bembeciformis. Next base: position 4,112,767 of record OX031029.1, on the reverse strand, counting down.
TTACACTAATAGCAAAATATCAGATTATCAATATGTATAACTTATAATATGTAGCCGGTCATACAGGTAAAAATTTTAAAAACCACGGAACAATGAAATAACTCTTTCTTTGTTCCGTGCTACATACTACCCACAAAGTTTTATGGCACCAATAAATAGATATATATGAATATCTATCTATATGAACGCTTTTTTCTTCTTCCTGTGGTGTCTCTCTATCTAGTGGATCAGCAATCAGCTCCGAATATTTTGCCGTGTCTCTCGCGAGGCGAAACAGTTTGGCGGCACTCGCGATGCCGGTCCACTCCCGTATGATACTCAGCCATGACATTTTCCTGCGAGCATCACGCCTCTTTCAGGCTATCTTTCCCATCATAATTAGCTGCACTTCTGCAAGAGTTCGCGTGTCCGATCTAATCGTCGCAGGAATTCCGCATTGGTTATCTTCTGCGTCCTACTGATGGCCAGCATACGTCTGTACGCCCACATTTCGAACGTTTCTGTACGCGATTACAAAGCTCCACGTACATTGTCCAGGACTTGCATCCGTATAGAAGAATGGGCCAGATAGAACACTGGAGGAGACTGAAGCGCAAGGAGATCTTGAGATTTCGGTTGCAAAGAACTTATCACATGTTGGTGAAGGCATTCCTAGCGATTTCAAAGCGTATTTTTATATCCATAACACTATCCCAGTCTTCATTCAGCCAGGTGCCCAAATATTTATATTTGTAACCCCTCTTTTGTAACCCCTTTTTGCAAATGTTAAATAAATTAATATTGTAAATTAAAAGAGTAGTTAGAAAATAACTGATTATGGTTATGATTATCATTTTAATGTTACAATTAGTCCGTTGTCAAAAGTAAATTGAGAAACATTTTTTTACATAAAATTCAAAATTCGAAAATATACGAAAGAATATACAAAAAGTTTAGTCATCCTCTCGTGCGTGTGCATGCAAGCTAAAGCGCATGCGTGTACGTGCGTGTGTGTGTGTATGTGTTTGCGTGCATGCCTATGCGTATGAGGAGCGAAAAATATGTTGTGCATGTCTTAATTATACAATATATTGAGAAACCGATTTCATCAAAAGTATAAAGAGATGTATTTATAAATGTAAGCGGATCAATGCTATCGTTAAAATAGTCTTTATTTATATGGCATTTTTACACGATAAAGTATTTAACATCATAAGGCAATAAATAACATAATATCTCAAGTATATTAACATTATATCTAAGGGGTGAGATAAAAAAGTCGATGTGGCTTAGCGCTAATGCCCCAAGCAACCCTCCTCCGCGTTTCAGATCATAAATACTGTCGAATCCTGATAAGCCCCGCTAAAAGAAAAAGCCAGTTTACCAAAAAAATAAAGAAGTTTTAAGTTTTCAAGTGGTTTTGAGTTGATATGTATTTATGTTATTTTGGTTTAAGAAAAGTCTCGTTAAGCGTAAGGTGGAAGTTGTCTAACATCAATTCTGTGTACTAACTAAATGTATGTAGTACCTACTTTATACTATATAAGCACTAAATCCACAGCGGCGTGGCCATACATTCCTCATGCTTAACGGATGAGGCAATGTGCACGAGGGAACCCATGTCCAGCAGTGGAAGATAATACCGTACTGTACCGTAACCAGTCCTACGGTACAGTACGGTACGATAAGTACGGTACGGTACGATAAGTAAGTTTTTTTTATAGAACTGTCGTCCACATCCGCAATACATTTGAATATCAGTCTAGAATGACAAACGTAGGCACGCCCCCAGATGCTCTGCCCACCTTATCAGATTAAAAAATGAATTAGGAGAAAGGGTTGGGAAAATGGGGAGGGATAAAATGGGATGAGAATTCGCTCTGACATATGTCACTCACCACCGAAACACGTACGTACATTGGGGAAATACGATAAAGTAGGAAATGCAGTACATTTCAAGGTAGTCTTCTGTGAGAGAGGGGTAACGTGGTCAGTCTAGCGCGCCCAGCAGCTGTTGGATTGTCTAAAATTCAATATCGAGATTTAACCGGCTTTTTTCCATTAAGCCTGTATTTTCACGCTATTCTAATAAAATTTTCAGACAGCTTTACTGGTCAAGTTCATTCAATTTTTAAAATAAAATAAAAATCCGTATTACAAAACTGCCAAAGCCACAGTAGTAAATTTAATAAATATCGGGAAATTTCTAACAGTTTTCCGACGGTCGGCGACTTTGTATCTAACTAACCTCAAGAGATGTTGTTAAACTGTCTGTCACACATAAGGTACTTAACTTCTTTTTTTTCTCGTCACTAAGTATTTTTAACTCAATTACACAAATGAGGACTTTATTGCACCATAATTGTGATGGATTCCTTATTATTCTTCTTTATTTAACCCCCCTATATAACAAATTAGTATGTGAAAGTTAAAAAAGTACAGGGAATTGTAGTATAAGGGATGCCATAGTCAGGCATAGTAAAGAGAGGAAAGTATGTTGACTCTATTCCCGTCGTCAAGATAATTAAGTGTTCTCGTCTCACTCGAATTTGAAGGTTGTCATTAAACGCCAAGTCCATTCTTTTAGAGGTCCATTCCTCAGGGTTTGTGGTAGCCGTTTTGTTAGCTGTGGAAAAGATGACTTATTACTTACTATTAATTACTTACATGTACTTAAAAATGTACTTACTTACTCAATATTTCAGATCAATCTTATTAAAACGGGAACAACGCATAAAAACCGCTACAGAACAACTTTTCTCATTAAAACCTTATTAAATTAAAGATTTTAATTGGAAATTGATTAATTTCAAGATTGAAAGGCACCTTCTTGTCTTTGTTTGGCAAGTATACAGAAGCTCAGAGTTCCGATGAGTTTACGAGAATTCTTTGACATCGTCATAATTCTGAAGTGTTTTGACACCTGAGGGTTCGGGTACCAAGCATTGGGGAACTGTTACACTATCAAAGTCTGATAAAGGTTTGATAGTTCTTTTTTTATAGAACAGATGGCAAACGTGCGGGCTGGCCACATGATGGTAAGTGGTCACCCTTAGACTCCTGTAACAGCAAGGGGCATGCGGATGAGCTGCCGACCTTGCGAATCCTGATACTATCAAACATTTGTATGTATGATTGTACTTCAGATGCAGTGCTAGATTTTTTTTTTTTTATTTGTAACCCAACAGCGATATATACTTAGTATATATAAACAAAAAATAAATTTAAAAAACATGGCCAATACAAGATTACACTAAATAGATATTAAACATAGGTAATACATATAGTTAGTATAATAATTGTTATTAAGTTTTATTAATAAATAGTTATTAATAGTAATAGTTATTACTAAACAATTAGTAAATAAATTAATTAATAAAATCATTCAATTGGAATATTTGAAAATAAATATGATTTTGAAAATTATCGCTAGTTCGCCTGTGAAGGAAAACATCGTGAGTAAAGTGTGTGTTCGATAAATAAAAATAAATGTAAGACATGTGTATCCACTACGATATGGGCCCGCGTGGTGAATTATGGCCCGAAACTCCCTAGTGATTTACTAGGTGCAGACTATGCCCTGCAGTGGAACCTCATAGGTTGATCCCAAAAAAGTACATTAATATGATTAAAGATTTTAGAGTTAAAATACTTTGAAAGATTTTTAATAAGATTTCAAATGCATTGCTTCTTCGCTAATAAAATTGCTCAATTACGATGTTTCAAAACAATTAACGTACATTACATATGTCCAAAGATTTTTGGAAGACTAATGTAATAAATCCTCTCGTTATCAAATATACGGAACAATACGAAGCGAAATTATGCAATTTCACGATACAGTACCGTGTTCTCATTGCCACATTTCCATTATGCATATCTATTGCTCTTTATATCCGAATTCCCATATTCCCATATCATATGCATAGAGAAGCCGTTGTAAATCTAAAGAAGTCATGTGACCTTTAAAGTTCGCGCCTCTCTCGTGCTCTCCAAAAGGTGAATTTACTTGTACGCAACATATCTAGTAAATGAAATAGAATTTATCTGGAAGTGGTCTTTCATGACAAAAAAAAGGTACATTATTTCTACAAAATTGGCACGAAGTTGTCATATAGATAAATGATAAGACACACACTTCGAAACCTTCCATACAAAGACAAATTAAAATTCGATTTCAAAAAGTCGCCATATACTTTTAAAATTACTTTTTTTACTTCTTAATATATTGAAAAATCAGAACATAATCAGTAATATATGTAGCTCTTAAGTTATTTAAATGAAAATTACAACGGAAACTGAAGCAACGATACTTTCTGCAATATTATGAAAGCAGTTTGTAATTGAAAAGGTTAAGATGAAATAGCGCTAATTAAGTGTAGGTATAAAGTACAAAGGAATGTTAACGTGAAACGCCTACGAAACCTTATCCTACTCGACGCGTGTTTGCGTGTTTTTTGTTCAAATTCATGTGTTACGTTACTTATGTTACTACTAATAGATAGATAGATAGATAATACTCTTTATTGCACTACAAAACAAAACAAGACAGTGAAATATGAATTGTACAAAAGTCGGTCTTATCGCTATTAGCGATCTCTACCAGACAACCTTTGGCTACGTCAGAAACGTGTGACTACTCACGCTATGCCTCCGGTACGTGGTCACTATTACAGGATTCATCTAACCTACAGGTTATCAGTGCTTGTGATAAATATAGCCTACCCACTGCCTACTGCCTTTACCCACTTTCGTTGTTCGTTAAATTTTTCGTGTCCAATTTTGTCCAGCTAAAAATCACAGAGCGTAGCTATTCTTATCACTCACTGGGCGCCTTTATACTTTTCTTATGAATCGATCGCACCACCAGAGTCGGCATTTTGGTAACACACACGTGGATACCATCTCTCGAAGATTGTTGACTGAGTCCCATCCAGCTATCCAGTTTAAATGTGTTCTCACGTAAAAGGTGAATTTACTTACACATTTTAGAATCTACCACACGTAGTAACCGAACCGCAGGATATATTACTGCGATTCCTTACAATTTATTGCTGTGTGAGGAAAAAAAGGGGAACGATTTGGAAATCTTCGCGGTTATCTTGCGATTTTCGCTTAACAGTGTCAAACGCCAACAGTTAGGTACAAGTTTCATGTTTTTATTAGAGGCGGAATGTGTTTCATTTTTATTTTTTGTTCTCATTTGTATACGACTAAGCTTTGTAGGTATTTTTTGTATTGATATCAATAATACAAAATATTACACCGTAAAACACTTAATACCTAAAGCATTGGCCAACCGAGCATTCGCACGAATAAAAACTTATCTGCATTGTTAAACGAATTATTTCGGGTTATTTCAATTATTATCCACACTAGAAATCCACACGTGTGGATAATTGGAAAACCCTTACTTTTTGTCCGAATTCGAGGTGATTTTAAAGTTCATATTTGTAGCCATAACTGAATAAATAGGTTTGTTCTGCAACGTTATATTTGCGGTCGGCACTCCCTAACCGCTTATTGAATAAGTTGATAATGAGTTGCAAAAGAGCTTGTATTTGTGCGAACATTCAATTGGCCGCTACTGTAAGTCTCTGTATAAGAAGAAGGAACTTCTACCTTATAAAGAAGATATGAATGATAGTAACTTATTGTTCCATCACACTCCCAATTCTCTTACTTAATAAACTCCTAAATCTCCATATATAGGCATCGCATCCGGTAAAGATAGGCGTCGCATCTGGTGAAAATAGGCGTCGCATCCGGTGAAGATAGGCGTCGCATCCGGTGAAAATAGGCGTCGCATCCGGTGAAGATACGCGTCGAATCCGCCTTTACCTCTAAATGTAAATAAAGGCTGATTTAATTTTACAGAAATAATTATTAATCATATGTTAGCGAATAACTAAATATCAATACAGACCCTAAAGAGTCTAATGTCTATTAGCTAATGCATTACTTTGTATCACCTTCTTTGTGGTAATAAATTATAAGAAAATAGAAACGATACATATTTAAATCATCTCCGGAAATGACGTAACATTTTCACAGCGTTTAAAACAATTAAGATTAAGCTTGGTGAACAATTATCATACACGAAGTAAAGCCTATTAAAATTTTGTTCAAACAAAGCTCAAACAGAGGTTCCCAACTTAAACTGCTATTAGACTGTTGTGAGGTGAACGGCCACACCTGAGCTAAGGGCAATGCTCCCAAATATTTGAGGGAGGATCTGTTAATAAATGATGGCTGGATTAAAGTTGGAAGGGTCTTGGTGATATATAGGTACCGTTTGCTTATTCTGTTTGACTTATGTTGGTTTTTTTTTTTTAATTACTGTCAGAAACAAGTTTTAATCACCAAGAATACACACCAAGAAGGATTCGCTCTTCTTGGAACTCCTATATCTTATAGTCACCAGAGGTACCTTTAAATGTGTTGCTATCGATTCGCTGTCATTTTCAATACTTCTGTAGCACATTTTCCTTTCTTTTTAAATACAAAATATTTTTTTAAGTAACAGGCATTATTAGAAAACATTAATTATTAAATTTGACTAAAAATTAATTACAATTCTCGTCGTTAAAAGCTATTTTCACATACTTAAGTGGATTTATGCATAGTTTTTTATTCTCTTTTATACTTCTTTCCATCGTTTCTCTACTACTGCAATACTGGCAGTCATTGATTCCAGCGTTGAGTACATGATTGAGTACATCGTCTCCTTTGATTATCAATAAAAATATTATTATCATTACAAGTACATATTTGATTTTTTTTTCTGTCTAAAAAAGCATGAGAACTGCATGCATGTATTTATGATTATTTAGTTCTAGGAACAGAAAACGAAACATTATCTCAACTTTTCTTACCACTGCCAGAAACAAAATGCACATTAAAATAACATTACGCTCCGTCTAACACTTTCTAAATAATAAAGAAAGCAATGAAGTCACATTTACACTATCCGTGTGAACACGACAGTAAACCTTGTTTATGGTCCGTTCTTACCTTGTTACTGCTTACAATGTCAACTCTGTGTCAATGGTATTAAAGGTACAACAGCTCGTAATACATAGCTATAATTACAATTATAGACTTCTTATTCCAACGGCAAACAGCAACTACATCGACAATGGAAATTTATTTTAACATAAGAGACAGGCCGTATGGTGTTGGCCAGCTTTGGAGTTGCAACAACCCCATCTCTCCCCGTGGGTGTTACAAAAGCCGAATCAAGGATAACAAAGCTCTGAGCCCAAGCTACAAGCCCTGAGCTACACCACCTGCAAAAGATTGGACTCGATAACCCGCTTGGTCAGCGTGGAGTTTTAAACTAATCATACAGGGTTATAAAAACTGTAGGTTACGTAGGTTCGGTCACTTACGACAGAATTTCATTCGTGACAACTAATAATATTTGTCCGCAAAAAACCACTCGCCACTGTCCGTACTGTTTATTTAGCAACCAAATAGCTTTATTAAACACTATCTGTGCCGGCGACTTCGTACGAGTGGAATTTTAGTTTTTAAACTCTAAATTGGGATATCTTTTCTTCCCGTCAGCCGATTTTGATGAAACAAAACCTATTTAAAGCGCCAAGCTAAGCTTATTTAACCCGTGGAAACCCTATGAAAATACGTTTAGTAGTTTTGGAGATTAGCGTGTTCGAACAGACAAACAGACAGACAAAAATTTTCAAAATCGTCTTTTTGTATTCTGATACTCTTCCTTCATCGCCCCCAATTAGTTTTTGGTAAATATATTAAAGGTACAGACACGCTGGTTCTACAGTTTTATTATATGTATAGATATATAGATTTGTTGTAGCTAGCTTTAATCAAGTGTTTATTTGACTTGACCATAAATTGATGCTTAGAAACCTACATCATACCTGCCAGTCCAGTATTATTGTAATCAACATGTTACAAGTTGCAACATGTTACAACATGTAAGACACTGTCAGACTGCAAAACGTAAGTATACCATTGTTTGTCAATTAAACTTCAAGGGTGGGTTGTACACATTGTAAGTTCTGTTTAATAAAGAACTGTGCAAACAAACAGTGCACGCCTCTGGGGACACCGTGTGCCTGACGCCTTTAAATGAAGACGTTACTAAACAACCCATACAGAGCTATTGAGACCTACCAACAGGATGAAGTGGAGACCACTAGACCGTCATGCTCATTACGGTCACGATTCTCGACTCAAGGTGTGGGATTAAAATAGAAGCGGTCAAGTGGAAGTAGGGTCCATATATACCTAAGCATCTCTCTGTCATCATAAGTAAATGAAAACCGACAAAATGTTTTTAATTGGTAATAGGCAGAAACCTGACAATAGTATCACTAAGGGGGTGAAGCTTCCCTCTTTCTATCTATTTATTATATTTACACATCTATTAATCATAGGCTTAGATTTTTTAGTATAAATTGAAATATCGATTTTATTTTCCGTCAATAAATGAATATAATACTAAGAATTAATTTCATTGTATATATATTTATTCTGTATAAATCATACATTTTTTTATACTTGTACTCAAATTCATTTTCCGTCGAGCAATGGTTGAGTGAAAGAAATCGCTATAGCAATAATGTGTCCCTTTTCGTATACCTATTTATTTAAACTCTTGTATATCTTTCACTATATTTTTTTGATGTACAATAAAATGTACTTATTTATTTACTATATTCCTTTTGACATTAGTATGAAACCCTAAATAGCTTCAGAAACCATCTAAAAAAGCTTAATTAAAGACATGTTACGTTGCACCAAGAATCGCCACTTTCGACACTACCGTGTTGTCAAACGAAAATTAAATTTCCTTTGTAGTCACACGACTACAAACCCTTTCAACACGAGACCAAACTAATATCAATGTTGGAAAAGTAAGATTGAATCGAAGCGAACAGTTTCAAAACAAATGTATCAAAGTGGTAACAAGTAACCGTTAAGATAAAAGTAACGACACGCGACCTCGTAAAAGCAAGACAATGTTACGAGAGTCACAAACAGTACTCCTATATCCTGCTGGATTTTTGTTGCTACGCGAGAATTAAAAAATGTACTGCTTCACGGCCTGATGTATTGTACCTACTTATTTTCCATTTACATTAAGAAAATGCGGGGGCGTGCCAACGTTTGTCGTTCTGGACTGACGTTGTATCGCCGATGTCTCTAGACGACAGTATCCACTTACCATCAGGTGGACTGTATGCTCGTCTGCCGCAGTCGTACATAAAAAAAAACCTAAAAAAATCCTTGGCAACTGTTTTTTTTTCTTATAGGCTTTTTAGGCTTTTTATATATACTTAAATGCATATTTGTGGAGATTTTACATGCCATGTCTAATAATTTATTTTTCTAGTTATATTGCTTTAACAATATTTTTAAAATGTCTTTAATCTTCTTTATCTCCTTTCCTTCCTATACAGATAGCGCAAATCTCGTTTTTCGCTAGTGTGTTATGTTTTGCGAAAAGGCACGAATACCTACCAAATCGTTACCGAATTCTGTGAAAAAACTTGTGAAGTACCTATATCAAGTATGGCGAGCGCAAAATCAGTGGCGGCGAGGTCGAATAATAAATAGATTGGCGGTCATACACACATTTCATTTGAGGGCAGGAGGAGGAAAATGTGATGTGTATAATGTGGGTAGGATGAAATAAAAATGATAATGGGCGACTTGGCTCGAACATACATGATAATTAGTAATTATCAGGATGAAACACTTCGATTACTGACTGTTTCTTAATTTGGGGCGACCCAACGTCATCGTTAACGAATCCGTCATCATTTTAAGTTCTGTAAATACGGTCAGTTATCAACATTGTAACAGTCATGAATATTCAAATGTTCAGTTTTCACCCACATTGTACGATATTCCCTTTTGCAACCAAGTTTAATGCGTAGCTTTAGTCGGGTTTACCAGGTGGTCCTTCCGCTGGACGTGGGGTCATTTTATTCTAAGCAAACTAAATTTATTCCTTCGACACATTGATCTAATAACACTTGTTTATTCACTTAAAATAAATAAATGTTACTGAACTCTGACAAACGAGTCACAATAGTAAATATATTTTTTGTACAAAAAGGCGGCAGATGAGCATACAGTCCACCTGGTGGTAAATGGATGCTGTCGCCCATGGCCATCCGTGATACATGCCAAGTCCAGAATGACAAACGTTGGCACACCTCCGGATGTGCTGCCATTAAAATTAAAATGATCAAGTCACATGAATTCTACGTTCCATGACTAACACTTCGATTTCAATACAAAAGAAGCAAACTGAGAGCTGTCGGGGCATTGAGACAAACGACCTAAACAAATTTTCCAGAATTACCGAAGCATTAGCACCAACGACCTAAATTAATCTTTGAGATCTACTGAAATACAGTTTGTATTAAGACAAACGAATTGAAGAATGACTTTTGTAAATATATGTAAGTGTGAACCAGTGAATTGAATTACGTCAGTTAACTATGAATGCATATGTCTACTACAAGCATAGGCACGATTGCACACTCTACACGCCTAGCAGAATTGCTACCTTCGCACGTAGAAGCACTGCTAGACGCGTAGCAGTGTGACTACATCCTGTAGCACAACTACTATGCTTGATTGTCTGCCACCACAAATAGTAAATAGTAACGACTGTATAGACTAAGCGCTTAGCTGCTACGTGGCCATGTTACAATGATGCTAGGCGCGTAGTAGTGTGACTACGCACCGTACCTGTACAACTGCTCCGCTCGTCTTCTCTCCATTGTAATAATCGCCTTGTATTGTAAGTAATTTCACACCTAACAGTGAAAAAGCGTCTGATATCCAAAAAGTGTAATATCGCGAAATGAATGCTAAACAATAAAATGTTTACTTCCATCCTTTATAGAACGGCTTTCGCCTCATAAACTTCTTAAACTTGTGCCTCACTGCCACTTGGTTAGACGAACTGCTTTTACCAATTTTATGCGTGGTTTTGTGTTAAAATTGCCATGTGATAACTTCGTAGATTTTTGGTGGTGCTTGAGTTATGGCGGCTATATGATTTTGTTAAGAATCCATCACGTTTATTGAACTATGAGTCTAACAATTTCTCTACGTTAGCTATCACAATAGCTAACATATCCGTAAATATTCAAGATTATCGGAAACGACCTACAGCCCAGCATATGCTGTGTGACTGAGTGTCAGTTATACATTATTTTCATTAATATTATTATATTTATTTTCAGTTAGATTATTTTCAGTCTTTTCGGCGAAGGCAGAAAAAATGACGTTAAAAAATTCCAAATGAAGAATTCACCCGTTCTAACTTACCAAATAAATTTGAATAAAAGTCAAAACGCCATCCCCATGAAGGAGTATTCCACTCATTTACGACATCTCGTTGAAACAAAGGGAAGAGGAAATCCAGATTCTCCGTAGACAATTAGTTTCATATTTTTCCTCGAGAGGCCACGAAGTAATAATACAATGACGCAGTTCACGACCATTGGATAATTAAACTTTGAACACACCTTGGAATTTCTGGGAGAAAACTAATTCCGACAATTATTTGGAGTTCCGTTATAAAGTTACCGTGATTAACTTGGCAGTGCACTAAATGCTCTTTGAGCTCATGTTTTGCCCTGAGGATAAAGTCATCCACTTTGTTTTTAATTATGTCACCTCGCACAATGTTGGAGTTTCTAAACGTCATGCTTTGTTAACTGTTAGAGTTTAGATCCTGTAAGAATTAGTAAGATATAAATGAGTTTATCTGTTAGTATTCAAAATTCAAAGATAATCATACAGAATGTTGTAATTTGATTTCACAATGGTAAATGTAAACGGCCCTTTTCCTTTACGTGCACTGTTAGACATTGTCTTGTGCACGAGAGATTTATGATCTTAAAATGACACGTTGGCCAAGCGGGTTGATGAGCTCACTCTCTTTTAGAGTAGAACCTTTAGTTCCTTGGGACTTGTGGTAGCGACTTCGTTTCCCTTAGTCGCCTTTGGCGACACTCACGGGAAGAGATATGGGAAGGTGCTATTCTAAAGCCGGATAACACCAACTGGCCAATAGTAACCTGATAATATGAACACAAATCTTATTCGACTGTCCTGTGACGTTTATTCGGTTATTTATTTTAGTTTTTTTCGAGGATTTTCATCTTTGAAAGACTACGGTTCAATCGTAACCTACGTATACCTACCTAAAATGCGCAACAACAACAGGGGGAAATGCAGTACATTTCAAGGTAGTCTTCTCTGATAGAGGGGTAACGTTGTCAGTCGAGTGCGCCCAGCGGCTGTGGGAATGCAGCATATACCAAACTAAGCTTTTAACCAGAAGAGTTTAACACCATCAAACATTAAAAAATTGCATTGTTACGCTCATTAGCCTTTAACCCTAGAGTTTTAAACGGTCATTGGTGCTCACTCAGCGCTCGTATATGTAGTATATGTCGATATCTGTATATTTTTAATAATAAAGAAAATAACAAATTCACAACAGAAAAGCTGTAGCATTCTATTGTAGGCAATAGTATCTGTGCGTCCCAGACACATCCCAGGGATTTGCCCACTAAACTGTTGAGCCAAATAGTCGACCGAAATTAGGTCACCACGGGTTCAAATTTAAGCTTCGAAAATGTTTGAACCTTCGTCTGTCGGGTTACGTCATTGAGTTGATCGTTGTTCACGTAAAGCATTTTAGTATTTTGTTAATAATATAAACCAATATAGCATAAATTATGATTGTCGTAAATACTATGATTACATTTACGTTATTGAAAAGAAATAGATGTCCAATCGGAAGATTTACCTGTTTTCCGTACGCTTTAGAAAATAAAATATTTAGGTAAAAGTTATAGAGCTTTACGAGCCACATATAATAATTTGGCATTCAATACATATATAGTTAGCGTTCATTTTATTGTTAAAAATGGAAAGAAATGAAACAAACAAAGAAATAAATAAAGTATATATTTATTTATACGTTGTCATGAGTAGATTCATGGTCGGATGCTTCGGTAAAGGTTCAGACACAACCTGTATAGAGGTTTAAATAAAAAACATCTGCACCGTTTTTAAACTGAACTGCTATCATTAAAACTGTCAACTTTTGTTTTAAAACTTGTTTATGAAGTTGATATATTTCTCTAAATACTCTAAATGTGGACTACATACTTTTCTATGTACAAACACAATTTCGTTACGATTTTATTTTTATATGTATATATAAATTTTAAAGCACGTGGGTTACCTTAATAACTCCTCCACTCTAGCTGACTTTCAAAGACGGAGTATTTTTATTTCATTTACGACAAAACATTATTATTCTTAGAATTATTAAACAACTAATTATTATTGGAGAACTTTAATTGAAAATTTCAATGGAACTCTTTGCTTGTCAAACGCCATTAAATGTTCGAAGTAAGTAAATTAATTGTTTGCGAAACATTTCCGTTCAATGATTTTTTTATGACTTTCGATGCGGTCTAAACCAGCAACAAAATTATAAAAGACTTTTTAGCATTTAGCATAAGTTAGCATTTAGTGATGAAGCCCCATTTAGTGCCACTGTTTATAACTGTTCAGTTAATTTAAACGTGGCCGTACCCACCTCAATGACGATGATAGGAAGAAGCGTCCTGCCACAGCGGTGACGTAGGAAAACATCAAAACTGTGCGGTTCATTATTGAAGCAGACAAACGAGCGACATAACAGCAGATACGAGCATGATTAGGTATTAGTTTGACACGATCACCTAAGGATAAGGAAGCTTTGTGCTAGACAATTCCTGAGAATTTGAGTAAAGCTCAAAAACACTGCCACGTGGAATGGTGTCTCCAAGTGCTTAAAAAATTCGATAATGGTCTATCAAATACTGTGTTTGATATGGTAACAGGTATTGAAAGTTGGATCTTCTGCTATGAACCTGAAACTAAGAGGCAATCTGCGCAGTGGGTCTTTCCTTTCGAAGAGTTGCCGACGAAAGTGAAGAAAGGACGGAGTGCTGCAAAGAAGATGATTGCCTCCTTCTTTGGTAGTTCAAGCCACTTTGCTACAATAACTTTAGAAAATAAAAGAACAGTAACTACGAACTGATATTTGAACAGCTGCTTGCCTTCTCTTTTAAAAAAAGTAAAAGAACGACCCCATGAAGCATAATGATCCTCCATCACGACAATGCCTCAGCTCACTCCGCCAGACAAACGAAGCAATTTTTGAGTAGGTACTGAAATGTAGAGTTAATGGGTCATCCGCCATACAGTCCCACTCTTGCGCACTGTGATTTTTATTTATTATCTAAAATTAAGGACAAACTCAGAGGAATGCGTTTTATGAATACAGAAGAGGCAGTAACGGCTTTCCAAACGGCTGCTGAAGAGATGCCTAAAAAGGGTGGGCTGAATGCTTCTCATAGTGGTTTCATCGTATGAAAAAGTGTATTGGATTGTCGCGGAGAATACGTCCGAAAAGCAATAAAATAACTTCCATCTGTATATCTGATTTCATTTTTGAGATTCTAAAAACTTTTTATTGTCACATTGTATTATTAAAGGATGTAAAAAGCATCTTTCCATTTCACAATTCATCATACAACGCACAACAACCATCGTCATTTACCAACATATCCTGTCCATTTATTCTCCATTTGTTATCCGTTATATGAAAATAGACTTATTAACTTTATTACTATAGGATACATTTCTTTCAGAAGCAATTACGTCATGGAGAAGGTCCAAATTCTAACGTCCATAATTACCGCCAGAAACACATCAGCATCTTGCGTCCCGCTCTCTTATTGGATGGCAATTAATTAAAAATCACTTTATCTCAGTCGGGCAGGACCCTCGTCAAAAAAGTATTATAGTAACAACAATAATTTGTCGTAGGAACAATTAGCCGACGAGGGTGGCAGAAATATAACACTGATTAACAATCACGTGAGGAAAACTGTTGTAATTCCTTATAAGAAAAGGTTTTTTTTTATGAACGAAGGCTGCAGATGAGCATACAATCCACCTGATGGTAAGTAGATACTGTCGCCCATAGACATCCGCGATACATGCCAATATTAGTCCAAAATGACAAACGTTGGCACGCCCCCGGCTGCGCTGCCTACCTTTGGAAATAGAGGAATGGATTTGGAGAAAGGATTGGGTAAATGAGGAGAGATAGGATGGGAATGGGCTCACTCGCTACCGAAACACGTACGAACATTTGGGAAATAAGATAAAGTGGGAAATGCATTACATTTCAAGGTAGTCTTCTGTGAGAGAGAGGTAACGTGGCCAGTCGAGCGCGCCTAGCAGCTGTTGGATTGCAGCGTGCACTCTCCCCCTCAAAAAGGTTTTCTGTATTAACAACAAAATTGTTAAAACTAATTAATATATTGATTTACGACAGTAAATTTGAAGTGCATAGACTGCGTAAAATCGAATACATTTGACAAATATTCAGGTTTGTAGATCCGTAATATTTTAAAATAATCTTATTTATAATGACGGAAATTGAAGAAGAAGAAGTAAAAGTCGTAATGTGTCGTGATGGGCCTTGAGGAAGGCCTAATATCCAGCGATGGAGACACGGGCTGGGCTGATAGTAAGTACATTAATATAATTCTGCTGAAAAAATGCATTCAATATTTTGCACAGAGCCACTGATCGGGTTATATGGCATTAAACAAATTATATGCACTCTTCATTACATACTTCTACTTTAATGTAGAAAATATCAATCCAATGTTTATAATAATACTCATATGAACAGAGGTTCGCTTATATCGTAAGACTTAACTTAATTTAAGGAAAACTTAAACTTACTTAACAAACTATTATAAACGACCTAATCTTTATTAACGACCGGTAGCAATCTAGGGTATGCTCCACTCACATTTCGAACCATAGTGCGTTAATTTCTACATTAATACGGTTTTTTCAATTTATGACTCAGTAATGAAGGAGAAATATCGCGTGGAAACCTTATGATCGGGAAATAAAAAGAAAAAAAAAGAGTCCTTTGTAATACCAACCAACAACTGGTTTACCTGGTCTAGGGGTCCAAATACCCACCATAATTAAAAACGGAGGCCTGTACCCTGCAGTTTTGAAATAGAAATAACCTTGAACCCAGCATGAGGCTATTTTAAGGCTCGTTTCAAATAAACCCCTACACATACTATTAGTATGCACCATCAATTCGCAAGTGTCATCCTTTGTTCATATGTCAAACCCATGTTAAAACAAATTGACTAATTTACAAAGTGACAAGAACAAAAGGTCAGTGACAAAAAGTTTAGTTTTAACAATGACCTTCGCCGTGGAAAGGAATACGGTAACTCTTCACAGTTGTGATTGTTTTAATTACAAAATTTGTTTTTATCATAGTAAACATAGTTTAAAGGTAGGCATGTATCGCGGATGTCTATGAGCGACAGTACCATCAGGTGAACTATATGCTCGTCTGCCGCCTTCGTCCATAAAAAAAATGTGCTAATTGCACCATTGCAATATATGAAAAGAAAAAAATAATCATTGCTATTTTGTGCTACTTACACGCTACCATGAACGATAACGCTGCATATCTCATTCCGAAATAGCTAGTAATCGATTGGCTTAATTCTTTGACGGGAGCTCGAGAGGTGTGGTTGAGATTTTATCTGCTTATTGTAAAATGTATGCATTGTGTACTTTGTGGTTTAATAGTGATAGTTTAGAGTTCAAAGTGTCATGTTTGTGCGTAATGTTTGTGACAATCAAATAAAAGCATAAGACTGCGTTTTTCGTGTATTTCCAAAGAATCCAACTGTCCTCCGTAAACTTACTATCACTTTATAGAACGACGCCATGTTCACTTGAAATTCATTTACACGTGACATTGGCAAAATTGTCGTCGGGCTTGAGTCCACGACTGATACTGCCATCAAACGGAAGAAGAATAGTAGCCATTCTATTAGCAGTTTTTTATAATAATAATAATAAAGATTCATTTCAGAATCGGATTCCATAGTTTATGAACCTATGTAAATCTGTGCGAATGTATCCACAATATGCGAGTGACAGACTTGTTTTGTGTGAAAAAAGTGCTGAATTTTAAAAGGTCGTAGTACATAAGTTATTATATGTCACGAAGGAAACTCAGTGAAATTCAGGGTGCAGGTATCTTTTATACCCTGTACTTTATTACGTATATCAATCAGAAGAACGTATTTAGACCACAGATATATTTTTTGAAGTGTTGAATTGGTTATACACTGATCTCTGTGACTTTGATAATTTGCAAACGTTATTATAGTGGACGCGTCATATTTTTTTCTGTATATTTTTGTTAAGTTTTCAATGCGTCCGCCAGAGGTGCTACTTAATTTTCTATACAGAAAATACACAGACGCGATACTTGCGTTTAACAAATGAAAAATTCTACACTAAGCCCTGAATTCTATGCATTTCTATTACGTTCGAGAATATTGTAATGATTTACAATGCAAGACGCATTCGGTCACAGTATTCTGCAGTACAACGTGACCTGACAGATTAGTGGGCGGCAGATCTTGCGGTACCATCTGTTGCACCGATATGTATCGGACCAACTGTTTGTACTGACGTATACTGCATACAGGCTAGGATTAGATAGGGAATATAAATTTCGAACTGCATTGTTAGTTGTATTACAGAGAACTGAAAGTACACAACTGACTAGAAAATATTTTTTTAAGCAAATTTATTTGTTACGACAACAAATTTACAAACAGATCCGTGTATAGCCATTATCTATCTACGGGCAGAGAATCAAACAATAGATAACAATAAAATAACAAAAGACAAGCGCTTTATTGGCGCGAAAGACATACATGTTTTATACAACATTTCTGTGTTTGTAAATTCACTTACAAGTTATTCACAACTTTATTTAACGTTATATACATAAATCTATGTCTTCCTTTCCTGTCCGCTCTTCTCAAACGATTACTAATACAGATTTGTAATTGTTTGAGAAAAATGCACCCCTCAATGCACCGATCTACTTTAGCTTGTTATAGTGTGTTTTTTTAAGAATAATTAATTGTCATAACTTGTAGTGTTTTACAAAAAAGTAGGCAACTTTACGTTTTTTTGTCCGGTATTTACGTATCAACGCTCTGTGAAAAAAAAAAAACAATAATAGAATGGCGATTTTTTTAATTTTTTTTTTTTTTATAGACAAGTGTGCGGACGAACATGCGGTCCCACGTGATGGTAAGTGTTACCGCCGCCCATGGGCACCTGCAACACCAGGGGGTATGCGGGCGCGCCGCCCACCTTGCAAAATCCTATTCATAGATTTCTTGAAGAACCTCATATCGTAGCTTAATGGAAACTTGAAGCAGTTCGTTCCAGAGCCTACGGGTTCGCGGTATAAAATTATTTTAAATAAAATTAGATGGCGAACGGTTTTCTGAACGAATATCATGGGAAGACACTTCATTCGTTTGAATTTTCACAACTCAGTCATCGTCTGGACAATCAATTAAAATAAATCTGGAAAAGCTTTAATTTCCACGTATTTGTTTCATTTATGCATTCATTTATAACAGTATTCATTTATTCAGTCCATGGGAGGGCGGTAACACTTGCCATCACGTGGGACCGCTTGCTCGTCCGCCCACTAGTATATAAAAAAGAAAAAAAAAGTATGCAATAAAAATATATTTGACACTTTTCATTGCTATAATGAAAAGTGCTCAAACTCCAAGAATAATAACAACATTTGCGTCATATTCGCTTATCAAATTCATCTAACATCTCTCCACTAATTACTCATTTAGCAACAATGTAACTTGGTAAAGTTCCCTTGAAATATATCATAAAACATTGCAATGTCCATTACGTAATTGACACTAGAATGTACTAACTTTACTGCACATTCGACTACGAGCCATTATACGGTTCATTTCGAGTTCATTGGAGCTAAATGTAAAATGCTCTAAAGCGACGGACCGTGAGTAAGATATGGACTAGTCTGCTGCTATTGTAAACAATGTATTTGCTTGTTTGACTGGTCGTGTTGTCAGTAGATTGTGCGTTCGACGCGATCTGTTCCCCCAGTCACAGCTTTTGTGTCTAACAGTGTCTTAGACACAAAGACACAAGTATATTTTGATGACATTCGAGAAAAATGCAAATTATTTTGGATTTTTTTATAGTAAGAAAGCGGCAGATGATCATACAGTGCACCTGGTGGTAAGTGGATACTATCGTCCATAGACATCCGCGATACATGCCAACATCATTCCAGAGTGACAAGCGTTGGCACCCCGCCGGAAACGTCGCCTCTACCTTTGGGTATTTAGGAATGGATTTAGAGAAAGGGTTGAGAAAATAGGGACAGATAGGATAGGATGGGATGGGAATGATCTCTGGCATATCTCACTCACTACTAAAACACTTATGTACATTAATATCACCCTATCTCTCCCCGTGGGTGTCGTAAAAGGCGATTAAGTGATAACAAAACGGCTAGCACAAGCCGTTTTAAAGTCTTAAAACGCCACGCTGGCGTTCATGCTATGCATGAGAAGATTCATATCCAGCAGTGGATATTGAAATGGCTGGTCGTAAAAAAAAACTAGAGAAAAGTCAAGCTGGTGGTCTGATATGGTATTTAGTTCACTCTCTGTTCACAGAATATGAAATAAGTTACTTAGCTGTAAGTTGAAAATTTTGAACACAAAATACGTTACCTAACACCCTATTAATGTTTTTGATGAGGGCGCTCAAGTACATTTTAAACAAGCTCCAAATTTTAATTAACTGTTGTTTAAGGAAATTTTACATAATTCGGTCAATGTCGAGTACTTGGACCGTTCTTCGTGTTTCAGATTATAAGGTCGATTCCCTCTTTCAAACAGGTCATCGTTACAAAATATCTTTCGCAATCAGAAAATAACATTATACATGGATGTTTTTTTTCTTTACAAGTGTAATACTCGTGTATCGCCACCACATAACATCCCCACTCCTTTTTATTGTACACACATAAATTAAAATAAATAAAAGGTAGAGAAAGAAAAGATTTACAAAAGCCAAGCTTTTCTCCTGCTGAGATTTCTTCCAGCAGACCTTGGAAAGTGAAATATAGTACATGTAATACGTGAATATATATTTATATACATATACCTAAGCAATACGGAGTATTTATATGCAATACGGAGTATTTAAGAAATTGACAAATAGTGCGTTTTTAATCAGTTTTTAAAAATAGTGAGAGAATGACTATATCGTGTCTTATATCTATACTAATATTATAAAGAGGTAAAATTGTGTGTTTCTTTGTATGTTGGGGGTAATCTCTGGAACTACTGAACCGATTTCAAAAATTATTTCACAAATAAGAAGCTACATTATCCGTGTCTAATATATGTGATATTGTATTTTGAAATATTGAAAAAAAAAATTGAAAATACAAAACCTCTTAAACCGAAGCGAAGCAAGGGCGGGTCGCTAGTATATCATAAAGGTGTGGCTTAAATTGAAAATGAATCACCACTACGAAAATTGTTACGAGAAAGAATCTTTAACATGGAGAAAGTTTGGGTTTTAAGGAGTCTCGATTTTGGAAAAGTATACAAGAAAGGATCACAAAAACAACAAGGAGAAAAAAGATTGTTAAGAACGTTATAGGTAAGAGAAATGAATGACTAATAAAGGAGTCTCTTTATGTCATCAACTGCTTCCAAATACTTCATTATTATTGAAATTAATTAGTCGCATTAAATTAAAAATTATGTTGAAACAGGTTCGTTAGTCCCGAAGGCTAATTGAGAATAGTCTTAGTCTCTTACAGCCACGAGGTCTGTTAGTGTTTCGAGAGTGAGCTAAACTCATTTCCCATCACATTCCATCCCATCCTATCGCCAATCCCTTCCTATTCCACCAAGCAGAATGTATAGTAGGAAACTAGAAGCTCCTTATTCC
This sequence comes from Sesia bembeciformis, assembly GCA_943735995.1. Classification (NCBI taxonomy): domain Eukaryota; kingdom Metazoa; phylum Arthropoda; class Insecta; order Lepidoptera; family Sesiidae; genus Sesia; species Sesia bembeciformis. The sequence goes on along the minus strand of OX031029.1, from coordinate 4,091,827 downwards.
ATTATATTCTTTACTCTCCATCCCCCCTATCTATATATGCTCTCCATTTATTTTACCACACCATCTAAATTGTATCTTTCATGCACCTCCTAATTGAACTTCTCTGATCAACCCAAAGGTTGGCTGCTAGAGAATGCCTTAAGGCATTAAGGTCGCCTTTTGTACGATATTGTGCAATGGAAGTGAAAAAAAACAAAACACATGAACCGGGCACTTTATTCTAAATTGAGACAATAATAATTTAAATGCCAAAGCTGACAGAATTGTATTCGAGTATAATAGAAATGTGTCTGTCAGTCGCTAATAGGATTTGGACCAAAACGACTTAATGACTGCATACCAACGTAATATCCGAACAAAGGCCTAATTGTGTAACTCCAATGGAGATGGTGATCGGTTTTCACGTTTCATTACTTCGTTTGAAATACTAAAGCGATGATTTGATTAGAAAGAGTTAACTAATCCCACCCCTAAAAATTTATTTATATATTTAAAAAACTTAATTTGTACAAAAGGCAAGTTTAATGTCTGGAGGCTTTGTCTGCGAGCCATACTTTGGACTGAAGAGAGAGGCACGCAGGTGCGATGAAATACATATATAAATAATATAACTTAGTAAATATTTTACACAAATACTAAGACTTGCAACCACTTACCATCATGTGGCCCGCCCGTTCGTCTTACACAATATTACAACTTAATTCATAAGAACATACATACATACATATAGACATAAATTCATACATAAATACGTGAATACATATCATATAATAGATACATATAAAATAACTAATTAACAGAAAAAACCAATTTCATTCGATCTCATATCGTCTTTTTGTTTCAATTCAGTGGAAGAGGGAATGCCTTTGGCTGTGTGAAGCTAACAGTGAAACATATAGCTATATGAACTTGGTCCACTTAGGGACTATTTAGACACACCACTTTAGAACCACACCATAGCCACAAAACAGTGGTTGGTTAAGGGTACGTGTGAACTAACATACCTACAAAATGATAGCCCTGCTGTAGCTGCTTGTGGTTGTGTTGTGGTTATTCTTTGTGGAGGCAAAGACGCTCCCGCGCGCGGTAACACCGGCGATGGTTGCGTGTGATCGATGTCATCCACACAGTGCGACAGCCGTCAACATGGACTACAAAATGTGGTACGTGTGAATTATACACAGCGTTTTCATACAAATTCGCTTCCATCCACTTTTGTATGGCTGTGATGTGTTCTAAAGTGGTGTGTCTGAAATAACCTTACTTTATTTTCAGCGGCGTTACAACCCGTAGTCCTCTACGATCCCACTCCACTTTTATCATTGGCCTCTCTGTTCCAGGATGTTACACCGGATCCATCTCTTTCGTGGTCTGCTTCGTGGCGTCTTTTGTTGCGGGTTCCAGCCTGTCATTGGGGGGCCCTTTCTTATGATATGCGATTTATATGTTCAACCTCTGACACTGTGATTGGTAGAATCTGACCAGCGATTCCTTATAAAATAAACTATCTATTTCGTGATTCATTCGTGCACGATAAGATATATTTTCGTTTCTCACAGGCATTTGATCCCTTATTGTCATATTTACATTAATGAAAAAGTCGTTAAATTCTCTTTATGGAAAATAAATTTTCAAAATGAATCTTTTCTCGTTCAAAAATATAATGTGCAGTGTACCGCAATATATTCCAGCCAGATGTCCGACAAACAAAAAGATATTATTAACATTCATATGTTTCGCGATATGTAAATATTTACATATGTTGCAGTGAACAATATTTCGCAAGTCGCACACATTTTGTCAGCAGTTGGTTTCACATGAACGAACAGGGGCTATTTCCAAAACATACGTTACATGGAATGCGATATTTATTAATATTAACAATTGAATTCTTTTGAATTGTGTACACTTTTCACACTTGCAAAGTCTTTTGAGAAAATATTTATCTAGCGTCATCATAACCGGCAAATACAATCTTCTTTTTTAAATTTAGTTGTTGTTTATTATTTTTTTTAAATCTGTCAAAGATACGTAGCTACATTTGTTTCTAATGACAATAAAATTGACTGTTTTTGTACGTAATAATATGTATTACTTTATGATTGATGAAAATCTGAGACTAACAGTTCATAATTTGGCTATTAAATGTCAAAAGGGGCCTTTACGTATAAAACAACACAGATGGCTGGCGCCAATCGGAAGGAGATTTTGCTATTTTCCGTACATTTTAGAAGAAATATTGTCATAAAAGTCGTAGAGCTTAATGCTTTATCTAACAACATATCGCTTTTGTGTATAGACGTGAATTTTCATTTGGAATTTTTTGAATTGATTACATCGTCGCCGCCCCGGTGTGCGTCCTAGTTTGGGTACAACTGAAGCGATTAGACATATCTACGAACTTAACCGAGGTATAGTCGCAAACTATTTTTCTCAAATTTACTTTCAAATGTAAATTACTATCACATAAAATAAAAATATAAAAAAATAAAATTAAAATTATCTCTGCAATAGGTAGATTTCTTCGAACTTTCTCTATAATCCATTATTAACTTTGACTGTGGCTATGTGTGTGTGCTCTTTTTGTTTAATATCGTATAAGCAAGAAGAAGAATATGAGAATAATCCCTCACACCACAGAGCTGCTGCGACGCGAGCCGCGATATGACCGGTCGGCCATTTTGAGGCAATGGCCCACGTAGCCAATATCACCGGAAAATGCAGTTTATGTCGCCACAAATTAATTCTCTTCTTCGACGTTACAATGACAATGGACTGTTGGTGCTGGGTGATAATAGCTTCCATGAATGAAACGGTAAGATTGGATTTCGAAAGCTAATTTTATTTGGATATTTTGATTTTGAAACTGATTTTAGAAGTTATTTTGGTATTTAATGTGTATGCTGTGTAAAATAAGAAACCATACATGGAAGCTAAATTGGGAAACCACTGAGGGCACAAAACTTCACAAATATAGAAAAAAATCTAAAAGTAATATTTTTAGGTATTTTGGAAATCGATGTAGTGAATTAATCTTGTATTGTCTTGACTGACTGACTGATTCATCAACTCCGAGTCGAGTTTTATGATGTAAGTACCCGCTAAGGAAATATTTTTGGAAGAGGAAGGGAAAAGCTGTATCGCAAAATGTTTTTAAGTTACGGACATGAAATTTGAAGTATATACAGACTGTTCGTTTAAAATAATTAAACACTTGTATCGGCGTTTTTGATATTTTGATTTGATATTGATATTGGGGGCAAAAAGGACGGGGGTGTAAACAAAATCTGTTACATTTCACGAAATAGATGCAGTGATAAGGGGGTTTAGGTAGTTTTTTTTATTTCATCCATATTTTGAATCTTGCCGGATGTTTCAATGAATGGCCATATACATAGCACGAAAAGGCCCAGACAATCTATGAAAGTTGTTGATAACGCGAGGGCGAAGTCTTATGCGATGAACTGAATAAGTAGACGTTACTCTCGATGTTCCAGTGAACAAGGCGCTCCGTAAAGCCTAAGATGGAAGGCTTCGTGGGCATATTCACGATCCTCAACATTGAGGGAACGACCATAGAGAGAGAGACTTCGAATTTTAAAAATTGAAAGTAATGGGCTGTGTTGTGGAGGAACGATCATATATTAGTCGTACTATTTCTCCTTTAAATACAACATGACATAACTGTCATACTTGATGTGGCCACGGGGAAGATCATCGATTTGAGAATGCGTACTAGATATGTTGTATAACAAGCACTCCAGGACAGGTACGTCAGAGACTAATAGTGTTATATTTAGACCTCGAATTATTTAATTCATGTCTTTTAAAAATGGAACACTCTTATTACTACCTAGTACTTAACTTTTTAATGAACTCCTCCTCATCTGCTTCACCTCCCCCTCCCCCTAGAAGTTGCCATCCAGGTTTCTTTGATAAGAACGTATGATGTGTCATCTAGTCTATTCCCATATCGTTGGTAAGGTCTTCTACCAATTTATGGTTACTGTATATAAATTAATGTCCTTACAACAAAACATAATTTACATAAAACATATTTTAGATATTTCTTAGGATAGCTCGACTTTATATTTGTACTATTTTCTGAAAAGTAAGTACTAACATGAATATCATTTATCACATTATTTTTTTGCTATAAATTTCACTTTATTTTCTCTACGTATCTACAAATGCGCTTCATTTTTCATTTATACGAATGGTTTATGCTTTATAGCCTTAGGCTAAAGTCTGATGTCAAATATTCAAGAACTAGAACAACATTTAATTTTACATTTAGGCTTCTGTATATAATAAAATCCCTTGTGATTTCGTCATTCCGGTAATTCTATTGTCTCTTAGCTTTGACCTAAGTCATATCCGAACGACTTTGACAAAATTTCATAGAAATATTTTATTTTGTTTATTTAAAGAGAAAATAATTACTAAGAAAGACATATAATATTATAGATCTTACGCTAAGTAGATAGGTGGAATAAACAAATAATGTTTATCAAACAGTTTAAATATTTTTCGCCAAGAACATAAAATCTAAATATTTCTTTGACGACGATAACGATTAATAATATCAATACAAAGCAGACGCGAATACAATACAGATATTTGTTATCTTTAGTCAGTGTTAGTAGTCGGTCGGAGTTTGTTTATGAATTTGTATCAACAATTTGGTAGAAATCCTACACAATTCGTTTATGAACGCAAAATAAGTCATATTTTTAATTTCAAATTTCAAAAGTATGAAATTGTGTGCACGCTTGGTATTTAAATAAATATACAACGTGTCACTGAAATAACGCAAAACCTGAAACACGTCAAGTAATTTGAAACATATAAAGCTATTCTAGAGAAAAATAAAATATAAAGCTTTTCTAGAGAAAATAAAAATTATAAATCTGTTGTAGAGAAACTAAAATGTATAAAGCTGTTTGAGAAAAAAATAAAATATATAAAGCTGTTTGAGAAAAAAATAAAATATATAAGCTCTTCAAGAGAAAAAAAATAAAGCTTTTCTAAAACAAAGAAAATTATATAATTCCGTTGTAGAGAAAGTAAAATGTATAAAGCTGTTCTAGAGAAAGCTAAAATATATAAAGCTAAAGAAAAATTAAATAATTTTAAAGAATAAATCAAAAGTTCATTACTCAGTACAGGGCATTAGCATTAGCCCGTTAGCCCGGACGCCTAGGCCGTGCATGGTAGCGGCGCGGCGCGAGCAACGTGCATAGGCTGTAAACAGTGCGTAGAGTAAACAATATACTAGAAAAGTATTATAAATTATGAAAAAAGAAATTTAGTGTAAAATCTTTCCAATATTTTACAATTTGGTTAATTTAGGTGAGATCTGTCGGCATGGTGACAATTTTGCAAGTTTGCTTGGGGTAGTCTAGTAATAAATAATACTGATGATTGCATTGTATCCAAATTAAATCTCCGCACAACTTGTTGCTATTAGTTACTAGTAGGCGCTACTCGCTTGAGACGGAAGAAACAGATCGATGCTACGCTCAATACAGAAAAACTTATTTGTAGCTTTTGCGTTATTTGTATGACATATATTGTGTGTATATAATTGTTTAATTAAAACGAATTGATTACTCTGCTGATACATGCTTCAATATATATATGTAATCATGCTTGTTTACATCGTCTCGTAACAAACGTAACAACGTAATAAGCCATCACGCTCAAGTACTGCTTTCTGAATTAGACATGAATGAAAATCTATTCTAAACCATGTTGATTATTAATTAGTGTAGTGAAAGCTAATTGCGAATTACTGGGTATGCCTGTTTGTTGTTAATAACAGTGAAGGCATACATATAATTATTTAGGCATACATACATCATAATATGTATAGACGTGGAAAGGTGTAAAAGATATGTGTTTCTTTGAAATGTTTCACCGCATCAACGGATGACTTGAGATGAAATTTTGCAAGGACCTTCTTGGAGACCACAGAAAGGACATAAGCTACAAAACTAAGATTACCATAGGATAGTGAGCACGCGGACGAACTGGCAGCAAACGGTAGTGTGTTGAGCATGATTTAAATGCAATGCAAATGCAACCAGCCCTTTCAGTATTCAAGCGCATTGTCTTGTACATGTGGGACGTATGCTCGCAAAACGCCACGCTGGCCAAGCGGCTTAGTGAGTCTAGTCTTTTGTGGGTTTTGTAGTTCCTGAGGACTTGTGGTAGCCGCTTTGTTATCCTTTTAAGACACCGACGAGCTAGGCTGGTGTTATTCCATAGTCGGCCGACATCACACGGCACAATGACTAAGACATGACACAACATGATTTAAATATACAATGAAAAAAAAAGCGAGGACGTCTCCCCCATTGGTTATTGGTCCTGCGGCATATATAACCTGCCCACTGTTATTTCAGCTTGCTGATCATTTGAACTGTGTGACAGTTTTAGTTCTTAGTCACTTGATTCTGTTAAAACGTGAAATTAACTGAATGTCACCAATAAAATTGTAAGTATTTGAAGGGATGTGATTCCGCGATTTTTAAATCATCACCGATGCTGTATCAGGACCCCACCATCAGACTTTATAAGCTTATATAGCTTCACATATAACCTGAATATCTTCTGAAATCGTTACATATATTTTAAGTAATACAATTTACATTGCTGATGATGTATCGAAGTGTGCAAGTGTCGAACACTGGTCCCATGTCGATACTTCACCATCATTAATTACAAACACTTCTGAAGTTGATGACAGTTAATAACCTTTGTTGGGGGACTACCAACTTCGTAACGTTGCGGCGGGGAACATTATTTTCTTATTATAAATGTGAACTCAAATTTTGACTGCATACGGGTCACGTAGTTGCTTAGAGACTGTGAATAGTATTGTACTTGTATAAGGTCCCACTTGCAGGGCACAGGCCTCCCCTAGTAAATTACATGGAGGTTTCGCGTTATGATCCACGATGCGGAGCCTATGCGGACTGGTGGATACATATACTCGAGATTTTTTTTAATTACAACTGAATGTCTATTTCTACATTTGATTGTCTTTTTCAAGAAGTGAGTCGGTATATTATTATAAATACCACACATTTTAAATGTAGCGAATTGCGTTTTTAATATCAGTTCCGGTAAAGATTCGCCGTTTTTAATATCAGTTCCGGTAAAGATTCGCAAATGCGTTCGTTCACATAAAAACCAATTTGTCACAATTTTGTGCGGAAAAAACTGTGTGCGTTTATTCGCAATGCGTTCGTTCATATATATGCGTATACTATTCAGAGCGGTTATAGCCTAGGAGTATCATCGCATATCTAGCTATACACCATATTTATACACGACACATGTTCGTGTGGTCGTGAGTTCAAATCCTCGACTCGTACCACCGAGATTTTACTTAAATTCTGATTTTAAAATTAAATTGTCACCAGCTCGGACGGAATATGTCGCGAGGCAACCCGCATGCTCGAGAATTGAAAAAAAAACTGCAGATTAATATATTTTGACCAATACGCTCTGAGTTCAATCAAATAATCGCCTTACATATTTTCCAAAAAAGAAAGTTATACCTAACCTCCAACTGAAATCGATTGTTAATCAAAAATCTAAAACAAGAAAATGATATAAGTAATGAAGCTCACTACTTATATTAATATTCACTATGCAAAGATAAAGATTATCCACACTTAAAGATGCAAGCGCAAGTGCGAAATGTCATTAAAGATTTAAATGCTTCTCATAAAACTAGTTTTATCTGAAGCACTTTCTTTAAAGCGATCCTCTTGAATGTCAGTTCTGAAGTTTAGACATTCATTTTGCTGGCATTGTATTCTTCCAGTAGTAGCGAATAATATATCACTCCCGCTGAGGGAATTCACCCAAGTCCAGCACGGCAATTCTTTAGGGAACGGATTTGTTCTGAAACTGTTTTTGTTGCTGCTATTCTTATACCTGTATTTCGTTTGTGCAAAGTGATTGCAATACGAACCGGTTTTCCTATTCCTTATATAAGCTAAATAAAGTAACAAATCAATCGGGGTCATACAGCTTACCACGGAGTTGTATCTTCTACAAGTATTTCAATACGGCATCATCTTTTGGGGGCAACTCTACTGATAAAGAAAAAGTGTTTAAGGCCCAAAAGGAGTGTCTGAGGGCGTTATGCAGCCGACGTGTTACAGAGATCCGCAAACCGCAATTAAAAAATTAAAATTTCTCACCCTCACTCACAAATTTCTCACTGTACATTTTAAAAAATTCAGTATTTGTTAAAAACAATCCAAATTGAGTTAACGACTTAAAAATATATTATGCGCACCGCCTCGTTGATCTCCCATGTATAAAAATAGTATATTTTCTAGGACGCCTAAAATATACAATAAACCCAAATCAATACGTGACAACAATCTTCCTAACGTATTTAAAATTAAATTAAAAAAACTATTATCTGACTAAACATATTATTCAATAAAATATTATCTAAAAGACATTTTACCATTTTCCTTGAGAAATCGCAACCTCTCACTTTAGAATTAATGCAATTTGCAAAATCCAAGATTTTGTTTCTTCTAATAAAAATAATTTTATAAAAAATTGTTTTTCCTTTGTTCCAACTTCTCAGGCATCATTTTAATAAAGATTTACCAGTAACAAACCATCGGTTTCTTTACAACAAGTCCAAACGTGTTTCCCATATTTTCTCACAAAGATGAAAATGTGACATGGAACATTATGGTTCTACTGTCGTCAATTTTGTAATTTTAAATAGATTATGTAGTTTGAATTGACAAGTTGGATTGAATTGTATTATGAAGAGATTGACTTATACCAATATATAAATTATTATTGTATTTAATTATATCCTTTTCTAATATATTAATTTATGGGAATGTACATTTGACTTTATAATGTATTAATTGTATAATGTATTGTACACGTTATAATGTAATGAGGTCCATGGGAGAAGCATTCGGATAACTGGGCACGATTACGACTGCTTGCTCGTTTCTGGTTGTAACTGTGCATGCAGTAACCTAGATATAGTAAACAAATATAGTATCTTGGACTGACGGTAGACTGCAGCATGGCGTGGAAGTCGCATGTGAGTGAAGTGTGTACAAAATTGAGATCCGTGTTAGTTAAAATGTGGCATCTTGAAAAAGCAGTAGGCAGAGGCACTTCGTATGCACTATACCATGCGCTAGCTGACTCCATACGGTTTAAGCAGCTATAGTCTCATCTTCAAGTTATACTTGAATCAAATTGAGCAATTTCAAATTAGATTTATGAAATATATAGTAGAGGATAAAATTTAAAAAAAATGTAAACAAAATTATAAATTACTTTTCCACTACTGTAAAATTATGCCAGTGCATTTGAAGATGGAATATCTGGTGGCTGTGGAGCAGTTCGGCAGCGAGGGGCTTAAAGAAGTTGAGTTTAAAGCGACAAGGCGAAGAGAACATATAGCTCTGGTCGTTCAAAAATCGGGCAATTATTTTGGGAAAAGAACCGGAAAGTACCGAGTGCCCCGAGTTTTGAATGAATTCCCTAAGTAGGTAAGATTTCCACACAGCTCTATGCAAAGTTATATTAAAAAACATATTTTTAATGGGTTAGATAAGCTGTAGGTTGCTGAGGGTGTTCCCACCAGATATACTGGTGAGGACATTCCCAGAAATCAATGCACAATATATATTAGTCATAGTTATAGTCATTGTGTGTAATGAGGACATGTTTACTGCCGACAAACTGTACTGCAGTTTGGCAGTTACAATTTGTAATGGTTCGGTGTGTTGTTTGATAAAATTTAATAAAAAAAAACTATGGATAAATGTAACATATCGTATTAATTTATGGTGATATATTGATATATGTGATATATATTTGTAATGGTTGTACTCAAATTTTGTAACATGATAATTATGTGATACGAGTATATTTGTATGCCTTAAGGCAGAGCAAATACCTACAAAAATAAACGGATTTGATATAATAAAGTACGAATGGTATAGAGCCCAAATTAAGATTTTTTGAAATTTTTGTTTGTTTGTCTGTGTCACATCACGCAAGAACTACTGGGCGGATTATAATGAAACTTGAGATAGGTATAGCTCATGTCCAGATCCATTATAAAAGTTCCCACGGGAATCAATCTAAAGTTCACGCCAACGAATTTGCTCACAACTAGCCCATACATAAAGTACAACGACACAGATTTCTCTTAGCCAGGTATGTACAGAACTTAACTGTTTCGTGTGTAGATTCTTTATAAGATTAGGCACAACAAGTTCGTTACATACTAAAAAGGTTTTGTAGCTATGTCGAGGCAGTCACAGCTGTTGTTAAGGTAATAAAATTAACAAGATTTGTGTTCCGACCAAAACTAAACAATTTTAATTCAATGTTTACGTTACATGTCCAGTGTGAGTTGCCTCCCAGGCTCCCACACATATATATTTCGCCGGTATAATCACGACCCAGTGTCCGGCCGGCTTTAGTATAGCAACGACCTACTTCTTTCCTTTGGTGTCGTACAAGGCGAATAGCGGATAACAAAGCAGTTAACACAAGCCTTGACGAACTATACCACCTCAAAAAGAGTGGACTCGCCAACCCGCTTGGCCCGTGTGGCGTTTTAAGGTCATACATCCCTCATGGACAAAACAATGTGCCTGGGGAGGCCCATGTCCTGCAGTGGATATTAAAAGGACTGGTTACGGTAATCACGACCCTCGTAAAAAATGAGATGAAGATAACTTCTGGAATTGGAGGTCACTGCGAAAACTAATGATATCATTTATTTCTCCAGAATATTGGAGTTTTTTTTTCAATAATAAATGCAACCTGCAGTTTCTATACAAATTTCGTTATTTGGCTGATGTCCCTGATGTCATGAAACTTTTCTAAAAATTCAAAGTTGTGATCTCCACAATAGATACATATAATAGATTCGAAATCTATCTCAAATGTAACTACCAACTTTTGAATTTAACCCTACGTCTTCCAACCAACCGAAACCACCAAAAATCTTTTGCTAGTTTCAAACGAAAATTCCTCAGAAGCACTTCTCCAAAATTCATACGGGGAACGTGTCGGCTGAGTGTGTTTGTCTAATTTAGCCTGTAACGTTTCCTCATTAGTGGAAGAGTTTAACAGCAATTATCTAGAGCGTCGCACTCGAGGGCCATATTTCCAAGGGGGTAAACCCGTTTTGCATGCATAAAGTTGCATGAGTTACTTTCTGAGCAAGTGCGCTAAGACTGCCTGCCGCGCGTGTTTTTAAGCACCTACGTGCTTAGTTTTAAGATTTATTTTTGCTTGTTTTGTTATTTGTTGCGGTTATTTTTCTTGACTACTTTAAAACTCTCTTAGCTTATGAAACTGCATGTTCTGTCTTCAGTTGTTCTCTCTTGCATTAGTGGTCTTGCTGGGCTAAGCCGTGCTTTATTCCAAATTTCACTACGGTAAATTACGGTAAGAGATTGATATAATAAATGCCATGATAAACTGAACACCTACTGTCCTAACCGCATCTGATCTGTTTCTTGTTGAGAAAACTATTGGACTAAACTGAAATCTCAGTATCTGCTAATTCAATTTTAGACCGGTTACTTATTTAGAACACTTGTACATAGTAAATCATATATGTCTACTATATAAATAAAAATTAAACGCTGTTCGTTGATAAGCGCATCACTTGAGAACGGCTGGACCGATTTGGTTATTTTTTTTTAAATGTTTGTAATAGTCCGAATAAGGTTATTAGGGAAAGAAAAATTAGAAAAGTTGCCAAAAAATTAGAAAATTCGGGGAAAACTGAGTGCTTTTTTCTGTGGGATTTTTGTATAACCTTATTAAAATTATTGTATTATTGAAATTTGGACAGGACAACGTCTGTCGGATCAGCTAGTTTTTAATAAAATCAAATTAGCATTAGTTGCGATTTTATTGCATAAATTGTTTTGACTTTCAAATGAGCAGCCAAAATATACCTAATTGATTATTATTAATAAAACATTAATAATTTATTATTATTTTAAATTATCAATAATATAAAAAATTAATTCAATAAATATTCAATAATTTAATTCAAGTAAATAATTTTAAATTACTAATAAAGTCATCAAGACGACGGAGTGCCGCTCCGCAGGCTTCTATTTCTTTGCTACCATCGATTTGCTTTTAACTCAATATTTTCTGTTGCTTATTTAATTATTTCTGAATTGTTATCGATTGTCTTAGTCAGTATTTATTGTCTTCGATGAGCTTTTCGAACTTAATGGACTTATACTAGATTAGAACAATAGCATTTACCATTAGAGCCTATTAATTGTTATATCCACTTAACAGGGTGTTATCAAGTGCTTGACAGTACCGTTATCGGGCCAGTTCCTGGGTGTCTGTTGTTGTGAACTACACATATCAATGGAGTTTGGACAACTTTCTAACGGCCTTCATCGGCCACTAAGTTTTGAATAAAAGGGTTGGTTACAAATTAAGTTTAGTGACCCAGTTTCTCTAACGTCTTTGTCCATTTTACCTATTCAGCTTCAAAATTGACAGGACACGGGGCCGAATCATATTAATTGAAGAAAATAGGCAACTTAGATGATAGAAGAAATCGTTATTGCTTTGAACTTTGTCCTGTGACGAACAGTAATAGGAAGCATCTTGTTGGAAGGGCAGCCTCATCCGTATGACATACCTCGTTGTGTTCACTCCAGACCACCAGCATAATATTAGCCCATGTTTCTCTACTGCTGAATAAAGTCCTCTTCTAATTCTCGCGCCACCACATACGAACTTCGGCCCTTCTCATTCAACTACCACCGATGAATTTCTTCAAGTCATCAACGCCAACATAGCTCGTAGAATCAAAACTAAACTACCTTTAAAATAGTGGACTCCTAAACCCGCTTGCCCAATGTGGCGTTTTAAGTCCATAAGTCCCTCATTCACAAGACAATGTGCATGAGGACGGCCACATTCAGCAGTACACGAAAAAAGGGGGCTAATTATGGTTTGCAATATTACCTATTTGTTAACTGCTCCAGCCGTATGTAACAAACATAAGCGAGGCATAACGACGTAATTCGCCCGTCCCCCACCCCCTGTCCACGCTAAAGACTTCCTTTGCGCTATAAACAAGAGATGTCGCGTCTTATCTACAAGTGTAAATAGTTTTGCTGTCTTGCAACTGTTTCTAAATTTAAATGGACCTTGGATATTTTGCACATATATGCATTTACCTTTTCTATTTACCCTCGATATCAGTCTATAAGATCCCACTATCTATACGGTCTATCTGGCCCAGTGCAGATTGGTAGTAACAGAATTAATTGTACTCCATAAACATGTGAATGGTAATCTATTGGCTTCTGAACCTATCGGTGAGATACATATTGCTGTTCCGTGTACCTGTAATACTAGACCAAGTAGTAAAACCATTATTTTTAGAATCGTCGATTGAGTCGCACCAATCTTGGTTCCAACTACCGTTTGACAATGTGCATTGTTGTAACAAAGCAATGTGCATAAGGAGGCTCACGTAAAGCAGTGGATACTGAAAGGGTCACTGGAAGGAGGATGAGTGAGTTGGTGTACATATAAATAAATAATACATTTCTAAATCCCCAAATGTAAGCAGGGCATTCGCAAGCGTGTCAGTCAACATTTATCATCGAACTGAATATCTGGACATGTACCGCGGATGTTCATGGGCGACATATATCTATTTAGTACCAGGTAAACAGTCTGTTCGTCGACCACTATCTTTCTATAAAAAATATACACGTATAACGTGCTTTCAGCATTAAGTAAACAAAACGTACTCACGTAACCAGATTTAGATGTAAAACGAACGCCAAACTTCGTTATTATAAAGCCGTCTAAGGAACCCGTCGATCTCTATGAAACTCCATCAATCAAATCTCCTTAGTGACACGTTGTTTCGACAAAAAGCATTTGTGGCGTCACTCGGCAGATTGAGACGGCTTCAGATTATCCTGTACATTACAGCGGTACGTTAGTGAAGCCAAATAATGTTTTTGTGTGAACTGAATCAGATATACAAAAATAGGATTGAGCCAAGTTTGATAAGATATTTTTATAGAAATAAAAAAGATTACCATTCTTCAGTATTAGATTCCTCACAGTGTGAAAATGATGATATGAAATGGAAACTTTTTTTTCTTTATTAAATAACTGCGTGCTTACAGTACGGTGTTATTATTAAACCGTTAATCGTTGAATTATATCCTTAAACCTACCCAACACTTTTAAAGGTTTTGATTTGCAGGTATTTAATAATCCACTCACGTCATTCACTTGCCCACTTAAAGTCCAAATGCGCTGTTCTTTTTCATTTTTATCTATTTTTTAAACGTGATAATATGCTAAAACACGAGACCCTTAAATTTTCATTATTTTTTTCAATAAATACATTTTGAACCCAACAACTGAGTGCTCACAGCACTATGTTATTACTAAATCATTAAATAACCATAGAATCATCATTAAATGTTTGTCTCATTGCTATATCGCTTCGACTTCCGTTTTTGTACATTACAATACAAAACAGATACATTACAGTTAGAGCATTCCCGTGCAGAGCATCATTTGAGCGAATAATTTACATTACTTATTATTGGGCGGTGGTACAGTAATACATACAAGTATTGCACAAGGATCAAGGAAAACAAGGAAGTCTTTACATAAACTATATTTCCTCGGTGAACAGATCTGTCAAGTAGGACATTTACGGCTTGCAACATTTTGAAATAAACCCTCGAACGGAGACCAACTTATGTAAAAAGTGAACGACAGTTTGAAGAAAGTCACCGACAGTGGCCGGTTAAGAAGAGGAGAAATATTTGGTGGCTTGCGTTGGCAAAGCCTTTCCAAGAAGAAAGGGCATTGGTAACATTTTTAACAAAAGCATAAGAAATAACATATTTAGAAATAAAAAAATACAAAAAAAATACAATAGTTATTCTATTTATTTTACCCAAAAGTCCAAGTTTCTGGCTTGATTTTAAATTGATTAAGGGGGCCAGCATGACCAGCAATGGAAATACACAGACTGACGACATGATGTAGTATGTTAATATACAACAAATATCTTTATATACATAGGTAGATGGATAGCCATCCATCTAAAAGTTCCAACTATTCCCATCGTTCATCACTAAAACATTCCCATGTGACCTTCGTTTACGAATTTAACGTACGCAATCCCAAATCGTATCCAAAGTAATTTGGAGATAAACGCGAAATCCTAAAGTGATACATAGTTGTCTTTACGAGGCAGAAAATCGCGTCATTAGCAAATCTACTAAGCCCTTCCTGAAGTACACTTCCAGATAAGGGCCCTTCGGCTTAATGACATTTCTGTTCGCTCGATAGGTACCACGTTTCCTTTGAATATAATGTGCTTCTACGCATCTATCGTACGGAAAGTTTTCGGATACTAGGAACTACACAGATGGTTTTAGTGTTAACCCAATTTCAGACACCTGTTTATTTAAAATTTGTCATCATTTCTACTGATACCTACTAATACCTACTGACGCTAGAGAGGGAGGGTGCACGCTGCAACCCAACAGCCGCTGGGCCCACTTGACTGATCTCGTTACCTCTCCCTCACAGAAGACTATCTTGAAATGTACTGCATTCCGCATTTTACTCTATTCCGCAATGTACATACGTATTTCGATTGTGAGTGATATGTCAGGGCCCATTCCTATTCTATCCTAACCTATCCCTCTCCATTTTCCCTAACCTAACCCAACCCTTTCTCTAGATCCATTCCTACATCTCGAAAGGTAGGCAGCGCATCCAGCGGATTGCCAACGTTTGTCATTCTGGATTGAAGTGAACATGAACCGCGGATTTCCATGGACGACAGTATCTACTTACCACCGGGTGGGCTGTATGCTCGTCTGCCGCCCTCTTCCTATAAAAAATATTCCTGCGTGTGGATGGCGATTGACTAAGAGTACCTACCTATTGATAAGTGACCTACCTACCTAAATTCTATGGATTTACTTTTTCAGATCGGATTAGCTTATGAACTTTCTCCATTTTTTTATGAGCTGGTTTCCTCGCTTCGGGAATAAAGCAGCGTATTCAAGGAATGGAAAAAAACCTTAAGTGAATCTCAGGTTGTAATTACAGGTGTAGCTACATGCACAAATTTGCGCTGGGTCTGCATTGTAAATTATTATCACAAATTTTTAATTATGACAGTGGAATTATATAAGTTAATTGCTATTGAACATTATTGTGTTTTCGAAATTTATAGAAAAGAGATTTTTTTATGTAAAAACAATTGGTTACTGTCGCAAATGAACACCTACGACTCACGTCAATATCAGTTAAAAGGGGCGCTCAAAAATAACCAATGCAAATTGTGTTTGGGCATTGTATAATTAACATACAATAATAATTATTTTATATCACTTCATTCCACTTTACTAATTTCATTAGTTAAATATAACGGAATCGCATGGAATGCATGCAACTTGTTTATTTAAGCTTTAATGCACAAAGAAACATTGTACAAAAGGCGGACTTAATGCCTAGTGGCATTCTCTACCTGCCGAACTTTGCTTAAACAGAAATACGTAGGGCTGTGCAATGTGCATCTTGCAATAATAAGACGCATCGCGCATTCAATAAGAAATAATAAGGTGCATCGTGTAATCAATAAGAAATAATAAATAGAAACAATACATATATAACTACGTATGTTAATATATAATATATCAGCCCATCTCGCTTATAAAACGAGGCGGTTTATGTAAGATAGGATATAAAGGTATGGGATGAAAAGGATGGGATGGGAAGGAAAAGGAATCGGGTTTTTGCAACACCCATTCGCTTCCCTAAAATGTTGCTACGTTTCACGGCAATTTTCAATAAGAATGGAAGAGTAGGATGAGATCAGAATGCAGATATAACCATAATCTGTTGATATTTATAATCCTCGCGAAAAGACTACAGAGTACATTGCCAACTCCCATTTTCCACTGGCCCTTCGATACTACCCGGCGATAACCCTGTTTTACAAGAAAACCCCTAAAGGGACTGTTTTCAATATGTATGGCGTCGTCGATCTTCAGTCTCAGATAGATTGGCGACACAGGAACAGAACTTTCTTCGGGACATCAAATGAAACAACCCTCCTTGAACAGCGGCTTGAGGCTTGACCGATGCAGATGGTGGGAATATGACGAGACGGGCCTCGTTTCTGCGAGCTGCTAGTTGTTGACGAACCGTTATACTATTTTCTTGAGAACTGTATTTTTTTATTATAACCACGATAATTATTAAAATCATACATGTAAAAATTATTGCTAACATCTCTTTTGGACGATTGTTTCACTAACTCGTTCAAATTTTGTTACTGAACTGACAACCTTTACCAATTCATAGCTCAAGTTTCCCTTTCGCTTGTGAAAATTTTATTCGACCTTACCTTTTTTGCGGTCGAAATCGAAAAGTAATTCAGTGAGCGGTGTACAAGTGAAGCCACAAAACAATATTTGGAAATTCTGTTTTGTTAGAAAACCGCGTTTGACCGCAACGCGCAATGTAGATCGTGACTTGATAAATGATTTTCAAGGTTTTCTTTTTTATAGAAAAAGAGGCGGCAGACGAGCATGCAGTCCACCTGATGGTAAGTGGAAACTGTCGTCCATAGATATCTGCGATACATGCCAACGTCAGTCCAGAATGACAAACGTTGGCACAAAAATATGAAATACGAAAATTTTTTCTTCAATTATCGAATAACTCATAAAACACATCAATATGGAACACTGAAATTGATATGCAAATGAGCTTCGTTTCAACGTAACCTTATTCCAAATCGATATTAACCTTTGTTAACAGATAATTTTAAACCAGTTCCGAGGTTATCGAGCTTAATGCTACGAACTCTATTATTTGTAGAAATTCTCCTTATGACAAACGAAATGAGAAATTGCGGACTAAATGGTACTATAATAAACGAGTTTGAGTATAGCTCGTTTAATTTGAACGTCGTTTTATTGTTACAGATGATCGACCGCGCTGTAAATTAATAGTAATTAAGGATCATTGATAGCTGGGATGAGAAATGCCATCCGAAGAATGTGGCATTCTTCAGACTTGTCAGACGGATGGCCTTGGGTTAGTATCTCCATAGGATTAAAGCGGAATAACATAGTGTTAGGCAGAGCTAAATCTAAAGACCTCACCTGTACTGTACGCTTCCGACATGCACGAGCTGGAGGTACCTTTCACGGTCGTTGTGGAGCCTAGTTGTTCTCCTCCTCCTCCTTGTACAGGGCACACTGGACACGCGTTCCTTCGATTTTCGATGGTATACCTACTCGGTGCGAGTGAGCGGGAGGACCATGTGAAAAGAAATGCTGAATTAAAAAGTCATAAAAAGTTTTCACGATAGAAGTTCACTATTTAATCCTGTATGCATTACAGATACATCACGAAAACATTGACCTTCGGCTAATCCGGAAACACCCGAACGCGTCATCGGTCATCTGTACATGATACTTATTCGTGTCGTGATTAGTTTCTTTTGTGCAAATGCGTTTTTTTTACTATGCCAAAGCTTTATTATTGTGCAATAATATTGTCAAACTGTCATAAGAAACGTTAACTTGCATCTAATTAAGCAGTGCGGAAGTAATAAACGGATATCACGGTAGAGTAATTCCGTGTAATCGTTTCTTTGTAATTTCACGTACAAACTAAACCCGGGTTTAATTTAAGAACGTAATCAGTCAGCGCTGAACTGAACGCCCGTGGCTCGTTGTGTGAATTATTAATGTCAGATTATAACGGTTGGCGCTTTGCCCGATTGCTCATACATCCGAGGA
Organism: Sesia bembeciformis; assembly: GCA_943735995.1. Lineage (NCBI taxonomy): Eukaryota > Metazoa > Arthropoda > Insecta > Lepidoptera > Sesiidae > Sesia > Sesia bembeciformis. The sequence continues at coordinate 4,072,943 of OX031029.1, read as the reverse complement.
GCGGATGTGTACGCAGAAAAATATGATATAACACAGAATACAGGCAAGCTATATTTATAGCCGGAATGATAACCCATGGTGGACGACCCCACGTGGAAGCTACGAGCTAGTGTTGTAAAACTAAGCGCTGAGTTTTCGACGCTCGAGCACTGAGTTAGCGTTAATGAACTTTTAAGGCCTTTGTTAGCGTGGAGAACGGCGACTGGCAGTGGCACGGCGAGCGATGACATTAGTCTATGGGTTTATATGGAAGTATCAAACGTGCACAACTGCAGCGACGCTATCAAACGCCTAAAATACTCGAGCGTTAAACGCTCTTGAGTTTTATAGGCTAAGTTTTTAACATTTGACATTTCTAAACACTTGCGGTTAAAACGGTTAAAGTAAAAGTTCTTTAGGTCTATCTTCCTCAGGTATTAAAAATACTATGGATATATGGATTTATGGATCCATATATCTATAAATAAAATATTTATGGATTTCATAAAAAACTTAATTTAAAATAATCTTACGGTATATTAAATAATAATTCACATAACGGACTTACTCGTTGTAAATTTTGCTTTCAATTCTGTGTAATATCATCCCCTTAGTACTCCGCCAAGCTTGATTCATGTTTAGTTTATTTTAATAATGATCGAAAGCTCTTTCATTTAAGAGTTGCAAAAGATCTAAATGAATGACTTTCATATGAACTAACGCGTTTTTGTGCTTGAGTTGCAGATGATATCTATACTAATATAATAAAGAGGTAAAATTGTGTGTTTGTACTTATGTTGGGGGTAATCTCTGGAACTACGGAACCGATTTCAAAAATTCTTTCACAAATAGGAAGCTACATTATCCGTGTCTAATATAGACTATATTTTATTTAGAAATTTTGAAAGAAAATAAACTTATAAATCGAAGCGAAGCGAGGGTGGGTCGCTAGTCATTAATAAAGTTTTAAATTTGGCTGTCTATGGCTATAGGAGTAGCGTGACCATACCCAGCCCTTATAATATAGTCCGCTTCACATCGTCTTTTGCATGAGACGTGAGACATGGGTCTTAAGACGCCACGCTGACCAAGCGGGTTGGCCAGGCTGCGATATAGTTATACTGAATAGATGTCAATTGATTTTTTTTCATATTACGTGTTGATCTCAATAAAGTTTTTCGTTCTTCTTTACTACGGGCTGTAATTTTACATAATTTTACACGACCTGCTGTGTCAATAACAAAGATAGCGACATGATAATATAAACGAACATTATTACTTCTATCACACTGAACAATAACGAGGGCCGAATTCCTTCGAAGTTCATGTACATTTGTTCAAAAGAAGCCATCAAACATATATGTTGTCTTTTTTTTAAACAATGAACAATGCAGTAAAAATCATTGTTGTATTCCATTGAAAATGGATAGTAGGTTATTTAAACTGCTGAGCAAAAAGGGCTTTCCTTCACTCTAATTTAATTAGTGTTGTCCGTCTGCCACGATACCTTTTTAATTTTGAAGTATTCTTCGGTAGTCGTCATCCGTAGTAGCCGACTTAGCCGGTCCCATACCGACTTAGTTTGGATTTAAAAAAAACAGTATAATTTCTATAACAATGTATTTAGTTAAAATTTGAAATTTAATTCTTCTTACAGCTGTGTATTCACTGGCCACTATTCCTGTGGCAGTCGTAAAAATCGGCTAATGGATAACCAAGGTGCTACCACAAGCCCTGAGAAACTAAAACACATCTAAAGGATTGGACTCGCCAACCCGCTCACCCAGCGAAGCATTTTCCGGTATTTTGAGCATTTTGTACACTAAACGTCTATTTTTTTTTAATATTTATTTTTAAGTTTTAACTTTTTTTTTTTTTTTATATATACTAGTGGGCGGACGAGCAGGCGGTCTCACGTGATGGTAAGTATTACCGCCGCCCATGGACACCTGCAACACCAGGGGGTATGCGGGTGCGCCGCCGACCTTGCAAAATCCTATTCACAGCTCTCTTGAAGAACCCCATATCGTAGCTTAATGGACAGACCTCTTGAGGCAGTTCGTTCCACAGCCTACGGGTTCGCGGTATAAAATAATTTTTGGAGCGAACAGTGCGCGACACCTCCGTATCGAGGAAATGCGAATGGACCGCACTTCTGTGACGGGAGGTGCGGTTGTAGAAACCCGAGGTGGGAATTATATTAAACAGTTCCTCAGAGCATTCCCCATTGTACAGGCGGTAGAACACACAGAGAGACGCAACGTCTCTCCGAATGCTGAGGGGTTCTAAACCGCCCGTGAGAGTGGGATCGTCGACAATACGAACAGCACGTCGTTGGATGGAGTCAAATGGGTCCAGTTGGTATTTCGGTGCACCGGCCCAGAGATGAGAGCAATACTCCATATGGGGCCTCACTTGAGCTTTGTAAAGCATTAGGAGTTGTCCGGAGGTGAAGTACCGCTACGCTCTGTTCAGCATACCGAGCTTTTTGGAGGCCATTTTGGCCTTATTTTCCAGATGACCCCTAAATTCGACTTTGCTGGAGATGTCGACACCAAGGATCCCGATACTCTCCGAGATCTTAAGAGGTATGCTCTGAAAGCGAGGTGCTACGACAAAGGGGGCTTTTTTAGCGGTGAATGCACAGACTTGCGTCTTACTGGGGTTGAAATCCACTAGGTTCAGAGAACCCCAAATCGAGACTAGATCTAAAGAGTCTTCGATTTCAGACACAAGCCTGGCGCTATAAATTTTTTTATTTATAATTAAAATATATTTTTAAAATTTTAATTATAAATAAAAATAAATTTTAATATTTATTTTTAAAATTTTACTCATATTTTTATAATATGACAAATAAAAATTTCAGTACTAATATAAAATATTCAGTACAACATAAAATCTACAATATCTTTCGAATCTCTTATAAAGGAAAAAACAAAAGAAAATCACCGCACCCCTGGTAAATTATGTCAACAGAGCATCCATTCAACTTCACACGCCTATAACTCATCTCTTTCGCTTGTGGTGCGCCATCAATCTTCTCTTTCATTCACGCCGCCAGCAGGTACTCCTGATGTTGCTCCTTGGTAATCAATATGGTTTCCATGGCCCAAGAATCTTACGCAAAACTTTTAACGGCCTAATTCCGGAGTATCTTTTAAATATACTCGTTGACGCAATTAGTTGAAAGTCTTAAATTTAAAGGTTTGACTTACCTGATAGCGTAGCAGATGGGCGTACAGGTTCCCAGGAACACACATTAATACTTTTGCGACACCGGCGGTGGGTTTTCTTGTTTTTTGTTAATTCATTTCGTCTTTCGACTGTCCTTTCGACGCAAACACGTATTTTTTTAAAGTTTCAAAGTTTTAATGATATGGAAACCGGCGCATTTTATCCGCCGATGTCGCAGCGTAGGTCTTTGCGTTTCAATCGAGTCCAAAACCCAACAATACTTTTTATGCAACTAATCCTTAAAATTGCACAAACATTATATTCACAAATACGTATTATATGAGGTCCATTTTTTTGCTCGCGAGTGTAGTTAATAGTGACAATACTATATTTTCGTGTACCTTAGAGGAAAACTAAAGTATGAAGTTATTTATGATAAGTTGCATCCTTACAATGTAAGATTTAATGATCTTCCATTGAATGGATAGATTTATACCAAGTAATGAATGTTACAATTTTTTTTTAACGAATAACGCCACACTATCGCCTACAGTGCGATTCCCTGTGTCAAGGCTCCAGAGACACATACAAAGACGAACACACTATTAAGACCCGAACAAACGTCTATTGTCTTTAAACAAATGAATTTCTGACCGAGAATTGAACCGTTTGCACAGCAGCCAAGGGCAGTACCAACTGGGTTAATCGTCCAACGCGAATACAGAATGTTATCTGCAGACAAACCTATCTTTAGTATTTTATAAGAAAATATTGTTTTCATAATAAAAATAGTCGTCGAGTACTCGAGTGAAAGCCACGTACTGGGAAGCGGACAGTGGAACGCTCTCCAGTCGGGTGGACCGATGACTTGAAGAGGTTCGCCGGTGGTGGTCGGATGATCTATAAAGAAAAACGGTATGTACTAGACATACCTCTTAAACGTGTTAATAAACATTAAAACTAAAGTAAATAAATAAAGTAGTCATTGAAGCGATAACATTTATCGTACAAAGTATATTTTTACCGTACAAAAATAAAAGATTTCTTAATACTTTACGCTAGTATTAGGAAGTCTTTGACTAAAATGGTACCCTCCTACATAAATATACAATATATTAATATATACTCATTGCGAGCGTAAATTTCATTTTCGTCATTTTTACTTCCAGTCCCTTCTAATGACAAGCATTTTTAATCAGCAACAATATCGAAGGTGACATTGACCTTGTTGTACGCATGTTGCCAGTTGAATACTTTGTTTATTGTGATTCGTTCGTAGAAACTATGGCGCATTTTTCACCTGCCACATATCAAAGCCTCAGCCATAACTCTTTAGGAATTGTAAGCCCTCGCCGCGCGACGCGTCATTATTCATCCAACCTTAGGAAGAAAAGGTTTTGATGTCAACGATAGACGCAGTCTGTTTCGTTTACCTAGTTATGTAAAACAGTCTTTAAATAAAAAAAATACAACTGCAAAATTTCTTTACTGTCCACAATTAACTTAAGGTAGGTAGGTACACAAAGTTTCTCTTGAACCCAGCACTAGGATATACCTGTATCGGGGGCATCCAAGTTACGAATGATTTAAATGAAATTACAAATGTAGATCTAGAGTTAGTTGTTAATTTTTTACACGTTAATTGTTGCATCAAAAGTTTACACGTTATTAAAAGCTTAATTGTAAATACAATAAATTAAATGCAAATAAAACAATATCATGCAACCGATCCCTGCACCCTATATCCCCTCCAGCATTTTCTTCCGTTATTTGTCCTAGAGCGAGAAAGCCCACTCACTGCCATTGTAGCCATAGCAACAATGTTCCCTAGGCATAATTTCTTCTGTTGTTTCCTCTGACTTTAGTTGAGACAACGACCATATAAATTTATATGTTACGGTTGAAACCACGTGCTACTGAAATAAAACAAAATCTGAAACTCGACAACTAATTTAAAACATATGAAACTGTTATAGAAAAAAATAAAATTATTTTACGGAAATAAAATTTCAAACATATAGTTGTGTTGTTCCATCTAAAACGTTCATAGCGCTCATTACTCAATACGGGGCAATGACCGGGCGCGGCGCGGGCGACGATCGTATACCCTCTCGATGCTGAACAATGTATTTTCAGCTTTTGCGTTACTTCTGTGACACGTTGTATATTTTGTGATTGTTATAGATAACTTATATTGTAAAATGAACAATCAACATTGTATATACCACATAAGTGAGTACTCAATATAACAAGAATGTGGCGTTTCCTTAACAATGTAGTGTTGTATGGCCATGTGGCTAGATCTAACGACACATTAAGGTGCTCATTAGACCATAATGCTCGTACGTATCACTTAACCGTGTTAATAAACATTAAAACTATCGAATTGTGTCAAGGAAGAAACAAAATAGTTTGCTTTTTATGCGCTCAGCGCATTATTTATGAATTTTATTTATTTATATACACTTCATTGCCCAATATCGTACAAAAGGCGAGCTTAATACCTTAAGGTACTCTATACCAGCCAACCTTTGGGTTCATCACAGTAGTTCAATTTAATTTAAGTTCAATTTGTAGGTGCATGAAAGACACAACAATTTAGATGAAGTGATATGTGAAAGTAGAGTGGATCTATTATTGTATTGCAGACTCTTTGCACCCACTGATGGATACAGGTTTTTTCTAAATCTACATCTTAATCCATCCATTCAAGATGGATCTCCGTCTTGGTCTCCATTTTGATCGATAATACGATTTTCCAATCATCTGGCCTTCTGCGAATTAGAAGCTTTATATCTATCATAGTACCAACTTTCTGGAGGTCGACCAATGCTTCTTTTGCCTGTACGCGGTCACATCAGGACCCGTATTTACGAACCACATGTCTTACAATAGGATAGGATGCGATGGGATGGACTCTGGCATATCTCATTCGCTACCGAAACACGTACGTGCATCGGAAGAAATAGGATAGGGATGAGAAATGTATCTATTTAAATGGGTCTCAACGCGCTTGTTCTCCATTATTTATTTTACTTGACGTTTCGGTTGGGTTTCACCAACCATAATCATGAGCTGACTGAAGAAGTGGGTAGTCCACTTCGAGAATGGAATCCAGTGATTAATAAATGTAATAAAATTAAACCTCGCGATTTTTCGTCTGACGCTACTATAGATATTGTGAGTATTGTGTGCCATAACTTTTTGGATTATGTACACCAAATGCGGGTAGTTGATGAAACTGCTCGCAATTCTCGACATGCACTACCCGCCTCTTCAGTGAGCTCGTGACCATGGTTGGTGTACCTAAATGCCGAGTAAACTAAATAAACATGCCGAGTAACATGCCGCGTATGTTTAAAACTAAATAACTAACTAAACTAAATAAACATACGCGTTGAGACCCGTTTAAATAGATAAATATGTGTGAAAAAAGGCAAAAATCTCAAACGTTATTAGGATGAGAAATGCAGTACATTTCGCGGTAGTCTTCTGTGGGACACTACTGTAATAATAATATGTTCTTCTGTAAAACCACAGTATGAGTTTCATCTGGGGTGTGTGTTTGTTACAAATCCATTAATCCGAACTGGCCAACAGTAACAAATCAGGACTTGAAATTCCTCGTGTTTATAATCACGAAGGAAATCATGTGGAAGGCTTTTGCCTTATTATGGGACTATTTAGCTTTATATTAATGTGAAATAATGATAATTATCATTCCCTAGCAATCCTGCAGTCGCAGGGCACGCTCGTCTGGCCACGTTACCGCTCTCTCACAGAAGACTACCCTGAAATATACAGCATTTACCACTCTGTCCTATTGTCCCCATGTACATTCGTGATTCGTTAGTGAGTGCGATATAGCAGAGCACATTCCCATCCCATCCTATCCTATCCTTGCTTAGTTTTCCAATACTTTCTCCGAATACATTCCTATATCCTTTGGGGAGGGAGCGCATTCGGAGGCGTGCTTGTTAATCATTTTGGACTGATGTTGGCATGCATCGCGGATGTCTAACGACAGTATCCACTAATCATCAGGTGCCATCTTACAAAAAAAATGTAATTACAGTGAGATGCGATAAAACCATAAACACACCGAATTTCTTCGTTCAATGACAAGTGGCCAAGGGCGAAATTATTCACTTTTGCGTACATAACCTTGTAAAAACGTGCACACGTGATCCTCTACTTATACGGACGAAAATATACGCAGCTTGCGTCGTTTGTCATCGCCTCGCGTCGTGGCCGCGTCACAGTCAGAATTAAGGGGAAACGTGACCGCGTCGAGCCTCTAGAGATAATGACGTCATTAAGAGAAAGCGGGGAAATAAGTAATGGACGTTTTTGTCCCAGTATTCATAGGTTCAGATTTTGGAGAGCCGCCGGGGTTGATTATATTAAAAACGGGTTTTTGTTTGTAATTCAGTGGGCATTCGGAGTGTCAATTACTGTTTGAAATGTAGATTAATTGAAGTGTCATTTAACCACAATGGGAAGAATGGTCTCACTTCGGATAGTATTATAAATGAATTTGTTACTAACATTTCTATAAACCTTAATAATTCTAAACGCAGAAGTGCATCAAAGTGGTGCCCGTCAATTGCTCGGTACAGAATTTAATAGAATTAAAATTTTCAAAGTCAAATACAGCCGCTAAAAAGACGGTTAGATACTTGTGTGTGCGTTATACTGTCACAATGTGCGTGACAGCGCCTACCAAAAACATATAAGCTACACCCTAAAATACATGTTGACAGGACTAGTTTCGCGCCATTTGACACTTGGATCGATATTTTTTATTTACAGAAAAGTTTTGTTTAAGGAACTAAAGAAAAATCGTGTTTTCAGTCGCAATTACGATACCACACAAATTTCATTTTAATTTTATATAATACCAGCAAAACCCGGCAGACGTTGTCCTGCCATAAAGTTGATGTATTGCAGCGCCATCTAGTGGCGAGTTACAACAAAGTCGATAGCTCGAAAATATTCTCAGTGTTCAAATACTTATGTATACCAATTTTCATGACGGTCGGTTGAACGGTATAGAAATTGATGTGCTGCAGCGCCATCTAGTGGCGAGTTACAACATGTGCCAACTTTCATGGTGATCGGTCAAACGTTGTCGAAGTCTATTAACATCGGATATACCAACATCCTCTTTTATACATATAGATAAATACTTTTATTGTTGCTTGCGTGTCATCATTGCGCCGAATGGCCGTCCAGCTCGGCTTCAGCTGTGAGCCCTCGAGCCTCCACAGCGCTGATTTTAAAGAGCATTAAATAACTTTAGATTTACTTAGTGAATCTATGATTTATGATAAAAATAATTACATACCAAATAACCGACATAAATATTACTAAAAATATAATATATATATATTGGTTGGATAATAAAGAGGTAAAATAGTGTGTTTGTAGGTATGTAGGGGGTAATCTCGAGAACTTCTGAACCGATTTCAAAAATTCTTTCACAAATAGGAAGCTACATTACATTATCCGTGTCTAATATAGGCTATAATTTATTTTGAAATAAAAAAAAAATTGAAGAAAAAAAACCTATAAACCGAAGCGAAGCGAGGGCGGGTCGCTTGTATAATATATTTTCATTGTTAAATAATAATCTTACGTATTTGTTGTTTGCGAGAATGTAATTCTATTACTTCACAATTTTAGTACTACGTAGGTAGGTAAATTGTAAGGATCAAAATACGAAAAACAAAACATCACATTTCCAAAGGCAATTGTAATATTCTATAACGTAAAACTTCCGATTCATTCCGAAATTATTTCTGACGTACCTAGATACTAAGTCCTTTCCTTTCCGTGTTCTTCGTAATTTTTACTACTGTATTTAATTATAACATGTTGTTTATATACCGTAACCAGCCCTTTTCACTGCTGGACATGGGTTTCCGCATGCACATTGTCCTGTGCATGAGGAATGTAAGGGGTTAAAACGCCACGCAGGTCAAGTGGGTTGGCGAGTCCATTCTTTTAGAGGGGGTGCAGATCCTCGGGACTTGTGTGGTAGCGGCTTTGTTATCCCTTAGTCGTCTTCTACGACACCCACGGGAAAGGATAGGGTGGTGCTATTCTAAAGCCGGCTGACTCAACACGACAAACACATTTGTGTGTGTATACAAAAAAAAATTTGTAGAGCCAACCCGAACCTCCTATTTTCAACAGTGGCCCATGAAATTCCAATTAAATTCCTAAAGTTAGGGCAGAAAACTGCTGTAACAATTTTACAATCGCTCAGAACGAGTTAAAAGTATGCGATTTACATACGGAACTTTCAATCAATATAAAATTAAAGGACTGCCTTGTTAACCTTGAAACTAATAATTGTACTCTAATAAGAAGCATGAACAGTTAATTGCATTAGAGAATGTGTAATATTAAACTAAAACATTTGCCTGATACTTGATTCTAAGGGTAACCCGAAATAAATAAAGTCTTCTAATTTCGGCTAGATAAGGCCTACGTATCCTCGATTCCCTCGTGAGGAGTTGAATTGGAACTTCAGCTAATATATAGCTACGAGTTTCTTTTTTTTTTCAATTATCACTAGCTCAGCGGTCAAGAAGATATCATGAGGAAACCTACGTGCAATAGTCTTAGATCCAATAATGGACAGAAATTGATTTTATAGTATTTCATTAGGCATTTATAACAAACGCCAATCCTATTTTCACCCATATGACATGAGCGAACACATGAGAAACCATAGTGGGAAGCTATGTGGAACATGTTAAGAGATATATGTCCAAGGAAGTTCCAGCAGTAAAGAGACATCGGTTGATGACATGGTATCGAGCATTTGAGCATATAATTTGTAACATAAACCAGTCCAGTTTCTGCCCGCATGATGTAGTTATAGTCGGAAACGCCCTTGTGAACCCTTGACAAGGAAAGTCATGTTCCTAGCAATGAAACGATATGTCGCACAGGGAAAATGGTGGTCTTGAATAAAGGCCACCCGCCTTTATTCTACAGAAAAAAGATACATGTCATTCGGCAACGGATGTGTGGTGCGAGCGCACGTCTACACTCGCCGGTAGCTCTGACGATAATGACGCTTGACGTCTATCTGACGTTGTGCAGATAACCCAGTCTTGGTTATTTAAAAATCTACTTATGTACACTATTGTCAGGTTGAAGAAACGACACGTCTTCTCGTTTTATTTAAGCGTTGGAAACTCTAAGAATAACTCGGTGAGGCTACATTCAGCATACCCGCTTGCTTACACCATTGAACACTACAAGAATTTCCAATAACGTAACTTTCTTGCTTCTTGCCTCTCGCCGCTGTTTTAATAAGGTATTAAAATTATCTTCCTTAGCAGTTGGCTGCTGGTATCGATCGGACCACAGATATCGAGGGATAGATAACGCAAGTCGCGTTAACGTGTTATTGGCGTTAAGCTTCTACTTTTCGCACTGCTCGTTCAGCCTGTTGCGATCCGTGTCGCTAGCAAGTCATGGTTTAAAGCATACAAATGGCTAACTGCGATAGAATCAATTGAATCAACTTCGTAACAAGTGGTAAACTGTATCGAGGAAGATGTTTCGTTTCATCGATGAGTGGTTTCTCGCCACTTCAATTTACTCGTGACGTGCCACGCTTGGTTTTCATACAATTTCACGACCTTTCGTTGTCTATCTATGCATCAGAGATACCATACAGAAACTTTTTCTAATCTATGGTTGAAAGTAGCTGGGATAAACGGTAGTGTATGCAATATTGCTCCTTCATGGATTTGAGTTTGTGACAGATAAGATTATCGGCTAATAGAATATTAGAACACCTGAACAGAACGATAGAGAAGTGTTTCAAAAGAAATCAACATGTACCACCACACTTGTGATGTGTATCAAACGAAAGCATTTATTTCATAGAGTTTTTAACGTGGTATTTAATATCAAAATTGTGGGTGACTCGCGATAAAACCTATTCTTTCTTTCTTTCTCGCGTCTTTCTATTTCTATATTTTATATATTAAAATCTTTTTCATAATTCTTTAATAAAATTATATAAATTTTATTTCGTACACACAAGTGATCGCATACACAACAATTTGCCAGAGCCCATTCTCATCCCATCGTATCCCTCCCCATTTTCCCAATCCATTCCTTAATCTGCAAAGATAATCCGGGGACATCCGGGGACGTGTCAACGTTTGTCATTCTGGGCTTGTGTTGGCAAGTATCACGGATGTCTATGGATGACGGTATCCACTTACCATCAGGTGGACTGTATGCTCGTCTGTCGCCTTTTTGTATAAAAAAATAATTCTAATTCTTAGATGTTTTAAACAGAAGTAAACGACAGCAAACAAAAAATTAAAATTAAACAAGGCGATAAAACTGGCCTTATGTGTGTCGAACGGGCCATCTCAGCACAAGCTGTATACCGCATACAGCGCTGATTTTCAGACGGAACCAAGCCGCGTGGCGGGAGTAACACCGGTGTGCGCCGATGGACACAAACCTTCAAGTCTATAAGGTATGTGAATTATTATTATGAAAGTGGGTGTGGCAAAATGTGCATATTTAAATCGAGAAGACAAATACTCATATATAGATATACATAATATCATTGATTATAACTATTTTAGTAGATCATTACAAACTATTCTTTATAACGCTCATCTCGGGTTATAAGAACCGTAGGTATCGAAGTGCAATGTATTAGCACTTCTTTGACACGAGCCATAACAGATCGATTTAAATCACGTAACCAAAGGTTGTGGAAAGACATCTTCACGTTTTTCTGAAATCAGTAACGAGCATGATATCCGAATTTTATATGGAATTTAGTTTTTCTAAAAACAGTGACGAGGAGGAATATCATTTGACATATAAATACCCCCACTTTATGAAATAAGTTATGAACAAATACGAAAAAATATGTCATCTAGGCTGAAAGCGAGCGCATCGGTGCTTTTACAGATGCTTTTAACACCTGTAACACACATCTTTTGAGAGCGAAGCCGCGGTTAGAAGCTAGTAACAAATAAATTCTAATTCATTCTATGTTCGCTGGCGTATTGAGACGACATCCATACATTTTTTCCCATCGTCCTTCCTTTACAACTCATAAGTAATTGCTTTTCTTACAAACATAAATATAAATGTCAAAGTAATCTTAGTAAATAGTTTTCTTTAATTAATTGATTCAATTAAATTATACTTGTAGATATATAAGCATTTTTACGATATTTTTTTATACGTTATTGCATATTAAATTATTTCAACTGACAAGGCATATTACACAGTAAATAGATTTTAAACTGATCAATCTTACATGACATGATAAAATAATCAATTTCCAATTAAAGTGGGATTATTTATTCGAGTCAGGGATATGACATGCAGAACTGTCAATAAAGTGTCATTTTTGTACAAATTTCACTCTGTTTGACAGTTCTGCATGTCATATCCCTGACTCGAATAAAAAATCCGACTTTACATATGATTTTAAACTTTTGTTATCGTTTGTTAACATAATAATTTGTTATGTAAACTGGTTGCGCACGATTTATAATTTATTTATTATAGCCGATATTTTGGTCCAGTTACCTGCACCGTGGTACGGCGAGACTGCGGAGGTGGGTGAAGGTGTTGTTGCTATTTACAGACAAATCTGTCTACCCTCCATCGTAATTGTACTTTAATGTGTACGTAGCCGTCGAATAATCGTAATATAACTTTGTAATTGTTAATACAACATTGAGTCATTTTTTTTCATATATGCACGCATTTGTTTCACTAAATTTTACGCAAACAAACTGATGGAAAATATTCAAAATTTCCTTAAATTTTTTATTTTTTTTTATTCGAAATACGTTTTCTGAGCGGCTTTACGTAACCAACATTTTAGTGGTGAAAAAAAACTGAAAAGTGGCATAAATTTATTTCATTATTTCATAGTGTACAGCATTCATGAAACTTTGTGCACGCGTGGTGGCTACTACAGGAGTTATTTGTGATTCAAACGGCAATCGTTATACGTAGCAAAGCACATGCACAATATCTTCAAAAATAAATATAAACCGAAAAATAACCGTGAATATTGTTCAGTTTGGTGCTAACTTTGTATTTTAATAATCGTACGTCTTTTTGTCGACATGCAGTCGCAGTAAGCATGTTTTTCCTTAACTTGATAGACGGAATATAAATTAAAAAGTATTTATCCATGCGTATGTTAAACCCATCCCACGTATTACAATTTTATATGTATATCCCATGTCACTGAGTGTCAACTTAAGGATGGATTTTTCAATACGTTGATACCTTAGATCTTAGATCCGTACTAGCTTGGCAGTGAAGTAAAATATCGTGAAGAAACCCACGTGTTCAATAGTTAAAAATATATTTGGGATAATTCTCTTAATATCTCTGTTTACCCAAAAGTTGACTGATAGAGAATGTCATAAGCCATTAAATCCGCCTTTTGTATATTTTGGTCTGTAAAATTAAGTTTAAAATAAATAAATATTTGTACGCTATATATATATAGTAAATATAAACTGCAAATATTTTTCTAACGTTAGTAAGGCAAACTTCACAGCGTATGAAGTAATACGTCCCAAGGAGTCGATAAATCATTGTTCAGAACGGCCTAGGGACGGCATAAGCGCCTTAAGCAATGTCCTCTGAATATACAAGTTTAACAAAGGAAGAGTAAATTTACTCTATGAGACAAGGGAACTGTGAAGTCATTCTATGGTAAATATTTCTGATATGATGTTTATAGGAATAACCATGCGAGATTTTCAATCGCTGTTGGAGTCTAGCGCTTGTGTTTTACCAGCTAAACTGAGACTACCAAATATAAAAGAAGATGGCACAACTGAAATTTCGAAAGCTTTATATATTTTTAGACAAATCTTTCACAAATATACACGACAGAGCGTTATCTTTCACAAAATATAGGCAGAATGTATATTGTATATTTCTACATAATGTATTTGGATGGAAATTCATTTTATCGTTTTATAGATTGACATGGTTCCAACGTTATTAGGCGGTAACTAGCTGTCGTATCACTAGTATGTAAATTTTCTACGTACGGTCAACCAATTGGAAATGTGGCCCAGTCTAGAACCTTTTCACACCAATAAATAACCGATTGTGCCCAACACGTGAATAACACCCTTTGAATTTTTATAGGTACTTATTGCAATATAAACTTTCAAAATAGTCCCAAAAAATTACAGCCTCTAACTCAAGCTCCAAACTTTCGTCTAAACATTTAATTTAGAATGCTCTAACATAATATCATGATCCCACATCAATTGAACTTACCACTTAGCCTTTTAGAGAGGAATCTGGAAACCAATATCTAATTTAGTACAAATTATTATACTTTTCATTTATTTTCCTACATATATATCCGTGTAGCTTCCCATCCCATCCTCTCCCTCCCCATTTTCCCAATCTATTCCTTAATTTACAAAGGTGGGCAGCGCATCCAGGGGCGTTGCAACGTTTGTCATTCTGGACTGATGTTGGCATGTATCGCGGATGTCTATGGACGACAGTATCCACTTACCATCATGTGGACTGTATGCTTGTATGCAGCCTTTTATCTACAAAAAATAATAATTATAGAATCATATTATAATGTATCGTTGGAATAAGCGTCAACGAAATATAAATTATTTATGAAATAAGAAACCTACTATATCCTTTAAAAAGAATAAAATAAAATAAAACGACCGCAAAGAGTACTCGAAAAAATATTCTTAGTTTCTATGAAAAAGTGACTTATCCACCTTATGAATAAAAAAAGCCTTCTTGCTAATCTTATAACAAACTTTTCTATTGAACTCTTCTAAAACAGGCCTAAAATGGCTTTGAAGTTTTATATTTTCGTATCGTTATTTATACTATTCAAGTCCACCCTTTGGGAGTTAAAGGCAAAACCTTGTTTCTTTCAACAAACTTCCTTTGACACTTCTAAATAAACTTCTAAATATAGCTTATCAACGTAAAATTTCAAATAGACCCGGATTACTTTTGAGCAAAGAGTGCTCCTCATTGATCCTTTGTTGTAACAGAGGCTAAACTTTCAAGAATCTTATCTCTAACACAATACATAGAATTAGTAGAAGTGCATATCCATAAAAGCGCTTGACATACTCTTCACGCACACATACAAACTGTTTAAATGTGACTAGCAATTCTTTGATTTAATATTCGCTTTCAAGACGTATCGCGTCGTCATACAATACGTTACGTACATTAACTCTTGTTTTCCGGTTACTTTGCACATTATCCGCATTCGTTTGATTTTTGATCAAGTTTAATATGGAACAATGTGAATATTGTAAGAAAATATGTTAGCACAAAAATTTTGTTACAGATAATGTGCTGACGACCGGATGTTCTTCCATCTCAGGAAAAACTTTGTATCAATTAGCGTGAATTCCAAATCCATTCAAGGAAAACTATTCCAGAAAAAAGAGAGAAAAGCACTTATTTGTCCACACACATAACACCTTAATACATGAAATTTAACATAGCACACAGATAAGAGATAGTTCGGAGTAATTGTGAGTGGACAAAATGGTTTGTAGCTCAGCATATACCAGTATGCTGCAATGCCAAAGAGGATCACAGCGCTGGTCTTCAACTACATCCTCGCTTAGGGTGACTCACGGATCATCTGATGAGTGTAAATCACACTGATGTAATTTTTATTTTTAATAATCACTGAGTTGCACTCCTGTATCCTCTGTTTACTTTGTCTTCTTAGCTGTGGAGAAACGTCGTTGCATCAAACAGCAATTCCTATTCAAGAATGGAGAGCACTTAAGTATTAGAATTACGAGCATCTGGCGGAGTTTTATCACTTCTACCAGCTGCAACCGTGGATGCAACCCTAAATATTCAGTTTGCAAACTTAGTACGTAGGTGCTGGAATTTTTCTTTAGAATCTTCTAAGACTTCGCTTCCTACGCCTTTTCTTTAGGCGTCTTTATTTTATTTGTAGCTGCAGAAATAACTATTGTAAACCGAGATATTTTTTCAAAGAATGTTTTCATCCTTGACATTTCAGTTGTGCTAAATATACCTGTGCTGGAATCCTTTTATATTCAGATTTAAATTTAATTTGAATCCTAGTCTAAAGTGCTTCTCTGTCTGCTGTACTATGAATAATTCCCGTATTTTTTTTATAGAAAAAAGGCAGCAGGTGTACATACAGTCCACCTGATGGTAAGTGGATACTGTAGCCCATAAACATCCGTGATACATGCTAACATTAGTCCAAAATGACAAACGTTGCCACACTCCTGGATGCGCTGCCTACCTTTGTAGATATAGGAATGGATTTGGAGAAAGGATTGGGAAAATGGGGAGGGATAGGATGGGAATGGGCACATTTCACTCACCATCGAAACACGTACGTACATTGGGGAAATAAGATAAAATGGGAAATGCAGTACATTTCAAGATAGTCTTCTGTGAGAGAGGGGTAACGTGACCAGTCGAGTGCGCCCAGTGGCTATTGGATTGCAACGGGCACTCTCTTCCTCAATGCAACACTGATGGACAGACACAAGTTTAAAGACAAATGTTAGGGATCAGGCAGTATGTCATGACATAGGGAATCCTATAGTGGGTCAATTCACTTAGTTCACACATAAAAACAGTACATATAGATGACCAGCACTCGGTGTCTAATTGATTCGTGTACCTACAATGTGCACCCACATTGTACGCACGTGCAATGGCGAATAATTTGAAATAAAACTGCTGTTATTCAGTTACATTAAGTTTGGCTTCTGCAATGCGGCAGGGGATTTATTAATTCTGGTTCAAATTCCATAGTTGACTGAATTGGTTTAGACGACGGGATGCAACAAAACATGCAGCAACTGATGTTTATTGTTTCATTACATTGTTACTTTTTATAACTTTGTTAAGTAGTTTTTTCTGTAAACACTCAGAAATTATATTTTGTTAGAATTTACTCTATTTCAAACCAAGTGTTTAATTATTTTGTGTGTTGTTTTATAACAAATAAACTTTACATTCATTCATTCAAAAGAATATTTTACAGACTACTAAAAACTGATATTGACGCTCGACAATTGATGATATTGATATTCAACTGTTACTTAATCAATGACCAAAATAGGTAATGCAATAGATAATGCAGTAGGTAATGCAATAGGTAATGCAATAGGTAATGCAATAGGTAATGCAATAGGTAATGCAATAGGTAATTCAATAGATAATGCAATAAATAATGCAATAAGTAATGCAATAAATAATGCAATAAATAATGCAATAGGCAATGCAATAGGTAATGCAATCGATAATACAATAGGTAATGCAATAGGTAATTTTTTTTTTTTATACATTAGAGGGCTGACGAGCAAGCGGTCCCACGTGATGGTAAGTGTTACCGCCGCCCATGGACACCTGCAACACCAGGGGGCATGCGGGCGCGCCGCCGACCTTGCAAAATCCTATTCACAGCTCTCTTGAAGAACCCCATATCGTAGCTTAATGGAAAGACCTCTTCAGGCAGTTCGTTCCACAGCTTACGGGTAATAGATAATAGATAATGCAATAGATGATCGATTTCCAGTATCTTAAGTTATGAATTTATTTACTGCAATAATTATTTATTTATTTAAACAAAAAATTAGGAAACTACTAGGTACTTTGTTTTCTGTAGCTTCTAAAGAGACACCCCAACTTATTTTTTAATTAAACTTTATTTTAAATTAAGTCAATATGCAGACTCAAGCCTTTTATTGTTTTATTATATATACGAGCATACTTAATAATAATTATACTGTATAGATTAATAATTTAATATTCTGGAACGCGATCTGTATGTTTTTGTATGGTTGTCTGTTTAAGTATCACGTAAAAACAACTGAATGGATTTTGATCTGGTTTTTACTAATGTATAGCTAAGTATCCAAAGGAAGACTGACTTGATATGACACAAGGAAGTCGATATAGAAAAAAATAAAAAGCGACTCTTAATAGAATTACTCCAACACAACTGGATGGATTTTTATCCTTGAAATCCATCATGTCGATGCATTTACAGGTGTTAAAAATATGTTACAGCTGCTTAGTCCGCGCGAGCGAGGCCGCAGGCAGAAACATATTTATATAATTATGTCAAGTGTCAAAACTATTTCTCTAACTATTGTTACAGATAGGTGTTGAACTATAACGAAAGCCTGTCAAACACGGCAAAAATTTAAATATGCAAAATGAAAATGAACATCCCGGGCATACTATTGTGCGGGCGAAGTTGGCTGCATACAACTTTCTTATTAAAAATTCGGTTTGAAAACTTCACGGTTAATGGATTTTTAACCGCTGAAAAATTTGCTTCGGAAGTGCTTGGTGCATTTTATTGAAATTTAGCGTTTCGAAATGTAGTGATGAAGACAACTAAATTAAATAATATATTCAAATGCTTGAGTATATGTATGACGACGGCTTAGCTCATTTGGTAGTGCCCATGCTATGCGAAATGTCCTAAGTTCGATTCTCGGTCGTACATTCGTTTGTTTAAAGGCAAATCTTTGTGGCGGTCTGGGTGGTGGTTCCGTCTTCGTGTTCTCTGGCCCACAATAAAGAGTGTGGCGATAAAAAAGAGGTAAAATTTAACTAATTTGAAGTTTTCTTGTCGGTATTAAGGAAGTCATTTCGCTGGAATACTATTCTCCAATAGGGTAAAGTATCGTGACACGTTATTGTGTTACATTTGTTTGTCATTCTAGATTCTAGATAGCCTGAACTCGTATCGTGGCTATTCATGGATGAAAATATCCACTTACCGTCAGGCGTACTGTCTGTTTGTCTGTCACCTTTTTTCAATAAAAGAAATAAATTCAGAGTATCTTATATTGTGATATTTGTAAACATAATATAATTGATTATTTGAATGTATGGTAAACTAAAAACGGCAAAAGTTATAATGTTAAAAAATATAACCTTTATATTGTACATATTTAGTTACAAATGCTGAAACCGAAAGAAAATGTTGACCATTTAGGTATTTTCAAGTTTTTGCACATAAAATCAGTTCACATTTAGGCCTATTCAGGTGTATAGTGCGGCCAAAAAGACACGTTATACCGTGAACCCGAAAGTTGTGGAATAAACGCCAGCTGAGTCATTTCCGTTACATTACGACATGGGGCACTTCAACAGAGCTGTGAACAGGATTCTTCTGCAAGATCGGCAGCGCACCCATAAGCCTCCCGGTGTTACAGGTGTCCATGGGTGGTGGTGACCACTTACCACGATGTGGCCCGCCCGCTCGTCTGCTATCGGTTCTATATAAAAAAAAGTATCAATCTTATATAATTTCAAAATAGCCTTTAAAGTTACATAAAACAAGAGAACGACAAATTGCAAGTAAATAACCGTAACCGCAAACCGAACGTCAATAGTCTGAACAGCGTCCAATACATTTTTCATGAGAGTTGTACCAGCACGTGGATACATGCTGGTAGAAAAGGAAGTGTGTTTAATCGAACCTTGTTCTATGTGTTTCAAGATTCGTGTCGAATTTCAACAATTGTTTAAACATACTATAAGTAGCGTAAAGTATTCTAGTATCTCATTCCGTTGTAATAATATTTATAAAAAAAATATAATAGAAATTACATCAATTTGACAGTCCAAATATAATTTTTTAAACATCCTCGTTTTGTACACATTTTATATTCTACATCTGTATACGCATTCAGACCCGATTTAGAATATAAAATTGACTGTCGAAAGCCTGTAAAAGTTTAATGGAAAATTAGAATCAAAATTAAATTATTATCAACTGATTAAAATTAAATTCTTAATACGTGCGTCCTGTCCGTTACGACGTACTATGCTGAGAAGCAGACTCTGACGCGGACTATGGAGAAAACCAAGAAAATAATCTATTTCTCGTTATACAAGTATAATGAGTGAAATCAAATTTCTTCATTCCGTGCGACCTGCCCGTTACGACGCACGGTATTGAAACGCGTACTCTGTCCCGAAATATGGAATTAATCCATTTCTAGTTAAAAGAGTATAATAAATATTTAAACCAGCAAGTTATATCTTAACAATCGGTTGAAATCAAACTTCTTCAATCCGTATGTCCCGTACGTTACGACACACGGTGTTGAATCGCGCACTCAGGTGCGAACTATACAAAGAACTATAGTCAGAGTTTCTTGATAAAATCAAAGACGAAGAGATTCAACAAAAAAGACTACGACATAACTGAGAAGAGGAGGGGATCGTGTGTTGTCCAATCCCAGAAGATACCTATATTCAGTAACGGTGTCGCAAAATGCGAAATAAGTTTTTTACCGTCAATAACAGCGCCGACAATAATGAGGGAGCTACGAGTGAAAAGGTCGGTTAATTCAGCGAAAGTTCGTGACGGAATAACGGCGAAAAATCGTAGTATAACCGGAATTCATTTATAAGTCCTTCATTGATAGCATCATTCACGCTGAGGATCCACAATATCCGATTAAGATAGGTTCTAGTGTAACTATAGAGAAGGTGCAAGTCATGGTTCAATAAAGGAAAAAATACTAATCCCAAAGAGTGGAAATTATGTAACCTCATCAGCTAAACTAATACATAGACCGTAATTATTATTTCTTATACCCCTGAGAAAGGAATTTATACTGCAAATGGACAGACATGGGCTGATAGTATGGTATGTTGTACTGTATGTATTCATTCCCAATCCACTCTCTCGTAACTGAAGAATTCCCTGCATTTCTTTATACCCTTATTTTTTCGCAATGCACTAAACAGTTTTAACAAATTCCCTAAAGCGCGTTTCAGAAATAACTCAGTATTTATTAAGAAAGATTTCAGCTTAAATTGAATACATAGCAGTGGGTGCTAAATAAAGAGACAGCCGGCCGAACACGCAAGGTATGTCCCAGTCGGAATGTATAATAAATCAGCACCTTGTTTTTCCGTCTAGCACTCCACTAGATAGTCTGGGTTCAAGCCGCATATTTATGTGTTTACCTATGGGTGAGAGGAGGGGGTTGATTGAATCATACCCTAGATTTAGAATTTCTTTGCTAACCACAAAGATTGAGAAAATTTTGAAGCAGTAATTCAAACAATAGCATATTCACAATAAGCCAGAAAGAGGGAGAACCAATTGTCAAGTGACATACTCGTATATATATTTTTTTCAATTAGAGGTATACTGTAGGAAAGTAATACACATCGGCCTTTAGAAAGAGACTATCGGTTAGCTTTGGTTTTGTAGAGCGTCGTCTCTGTCGTGTGCCGTTAAGACAGAGACGACGCTCTACAAATCCGAAACTATCCGATCATAGTCGATGTGTATTACTTTCGGCCGAGATGTGTATCATATTTGGAACT
This sequence comes from Sesia bembeciformis, assembly GCA_943735995.1. NCBI lineage: Eukaryota > Metazoa > Arthropoda > Insecta > Lepidoptera > Sesiidae > Sesia > Sesia bembeciformis. Next base: position 4,051,382 of record OX031029.1, on the reverse strand, counting down.
ATGTTTGACTTTCTGAGGAATGGGAATCCTATTATTAAATGTAACCCAGCCGACTGTGTTTGCAAATGCCGGTTTATCGTCACCGCCACCAGCCAATAGATAGCGTCCGATAGCAATGCCTCCCGCGACTGACAGCCGGCAGTCACATGAAGACTTTACCGCCAATAGCCTCACTTAGCCACGTCCTTGGGATCACAGCGTGGGAATAAGTGTAAGAACCGCCTTGCAAAGAGAAGCCACCATATTCCTATTGCTAATTTTATGAAGACAGCAAGAACGAAGTTCCTTGTCCAGTATTTTGCTTTTAATTTGTCTTTAATACCCTGTCTGTAACATAAACTTGTCTTACGGAGTAGCTTACCCCAAAAAAATTATCCGTACACAAACAATTAAAACAGTATACGACGTTAGTCTAACAGGTTCTCGACACACAGTTTCAAGCATGCCAATATTTTTGATAAAGAGGAAGGTGTCTTTGTAGGCGCTGTTATCTGTCATAATATAACACATCACAGAAAATCAAGTAAGAGATTTTAATACCTGAACTTCTGACTGCCTGCAGTCTGATCATATAAACGTTATGGTATACCGTGAAGGATTCGTATCACCATGGAAAACAGAAGTTTATGATCAAGAAGAGGTTAATGACACCATGAGTTAAATTAACTACACCTAGACAATCTTTTATAAGATTAATTTCCTTATTAGCACTTTTCATAATTAATCCTGGGTGGATTTAAAGTCTCTTCGTGCCAAGACACTATATAGCGTGAACACGATAGGACGAATTGTCAGCTTAGATTTTTCCACTAAATTACGATGTGGGGCTCTTCAGAATAGGATTCTCCAAGGCCGACAAGGCAAGGCTGCAGCATTCCCACAGCCGCTGGCCGCACTCGATTGGCCATGTTACCCTTCTCTCACAGAAGACTACCTTGAAATGTACTGCATTTCCTACTTTATCGTATTTCCCCAATGTACGTACGTGTTTCGGTAGTGAGTGAGATATGCCAGAGCCCATTTCCATCCCATCCTCTCTCTGCCCATTTTCCCAATCCATTCCTAAATCTGCAAAGGTAGGCAACGCATCCAGGGCGTGCCCAACGTTTGTCATTCTGGACAGATGTTGGCATGTATCGCTGATGTCTATGGACGACAGCATCCACTTATCATCTGGTGGACTGTATGTTCATCTGCGGTTTTTTTTCTATAAAAAAAGCCTATAGAAAAAAACATTAATTAAAAACCTAGTCCTCATAAGTCAAGTGTAATTTTTCCCACCGTAGATATGAAAGCTCTAAATACCTAAATACCATACATATCTTTCCTCTAGCAAAATTGATTTTTCCGTTGCTAGCAATTTTTGTCCATCGCCACACATGATTTTCCCCTTTTCCATCTAGCCTAACGGCAGACGATTTTCTTATCACATCTTTCTTGACGTCACGGGTATCCTAATCAATTTTAGTTTACGTTTAGTTTACCAACCTCAACGCGGTCTGAGCTAGACAGTATTCAAACCGTCTAACGTGAAAAAACACCATTTTATTTGAAGTAAGTAAATTTATGAGATTCAAATACCTACCTCCTTAATAACCCCGACCCAAATCCGGAAAAATCTGGTTTTAACGCCTGAGTAATATATCAAGGGTTCTGGGCCCTGTATCTTTTGGAAGCGGGTGAGACAGTTCGCCAGGAAAACGCATATCAATGCGGGAAAGTGGGTCGCAAAAGATAGCTTTATCTAATGCCAACTTGTGAATGTTTCGGGTGGTCGTGATCTTACACTGGTACAACACAGTATAGGTAAAAAGGACAGTATATATTAATTTCATAAACGCATGAAATTTGGTCCACGCACACAAATGCATAGTTTATTTATGTAACTAACAGCGAAGCATTCGACAATTCAATTGAAATTATTTATTTGCCAAAATGTGTGTAAAGTATATATAATATGTCAAAACAGAATAAGATCTACACTTCCTGCCGTTACAGGCGTGCAAATATTTAAATTAGCATGCACTAGTGACAATAAATATTAGTCCCGGAAGGTATGCATGGATTGGCATATTAACGCAAGAAATTCAACACCTGTAAAAACAATGTCATATCATGTATAAAGATAATAGTGTAAAAATTATAAATACCTACAATAGTAATACCTAACTTAGCCCAACGTAATTTCTGAGGGGTTTTTAGTTTTAAAACACTAAAAGATATTTGTGTCCGTTTTTGTTCATTTTTTATTATACTCTCATTCGTGAAGTCGTGATACTTCCGGATTTTCATATTATCTCAGCGGTGAAGTAAAACATAGTGGGGAAACTCGTATGCTCAATAATTAGGAAAAATCTAGAGCATGTGTATCTACCAATCCGCACTGGGCCCGCATGATGGATTATGGTCCGAAATCTGCTAGTGATTTACTAGAAGAGACCTATGCCTTATAGTGAGATCTTATAGACTGATATCGAAGGCTCAGTAAATTAATAAAATACTGTCGTAAACTAGGACTATTGAAATGTGTTGTATGATCGCATGTATGCTGAAGAACTTTTGTCGTGTTCTGTGCACTACTTATTCCGTTGACTCTGCGACACGAAGTGGATCTTGGCCTCCGACACCAAGAGATATCATCTTTTTCGGTCGTGCGCATCTTCATGCATACAGGCTATGCGGAGCTCCCGTAGGGCTCCAACAGAGCTTGGAACGTTCTACCGGCCATCGACCACTTGGTTGTCCCGCATAGACTTGCTTTACGGCGTGATCCTCCCTCATTTTCTCCACGTATCCGAGCCAACGGAGTCTAACGTCTTTAATCACGCCGATGACATTCAGTTTGGATACCTGATCTTCCAACTCCTTGGTACTCTTTACCCTCCATGTACGATCTTCTCTCCTTTACGGTCCCAAAATTATTCTCCAGATTTTTCTTTCTGTTACTAGAAGTCTCCTTTCTTCTTTTTGCATCAGAGTCTAGGCCTCCTCGCATTCATACACCAAGACTGGTCTAATGACAGTTTTATATATGCGAATCTTGGTGTTCCTGCTTAATAACCTGGACGTTTATACCTCGTGGAGAGCTGCACTACACTTGAAAATGTTTGATCACGAATATCTATTTCTTCTTCTCTAGTGTTAGTATCAGTTATAGTGCAGTCTAGATATTTAAATTTTGCCACCCCTTTGTAGTTATTATCCCCAACGGTGACATTTCTTCGGTTTTCTCTGACGTTTCTGTAACGTATCATGGGACATATTCAGTCTCGTTTTGATTAATTTTGAGGCCGACCGTTCTCGCTTCCATTTCCAAGGCTTCCGCTGATTCCTTTACTTCTACCTCACGCTGCACACTGTCCAAGTAATACTGTCGTCAGCACAACCGATCACTTTGCGTAAATATATTGCTCTATCTGACATCTATCTGCTAATTGTAGCCATACACCTAAGAGGAATGTGCAGAGTCGGTACAAACTGGTGCTGGTTTCTGAATCCCAAGTGAATTATAACTAAATGAGTTTATAACAATAAATAAATTAAAAATAAATATTTTTATTACTTGGTCAATTGAGAGAGAGACAGAGGGAGAAAGATTTAAGTAATCTCGCATCAAACCAGTCAAGAAAATAGAGATTGGCATTCTAGTAATGACTTTGAAATTAGCACTGATCGCTTACTACGACTTCTGCGTATACTGTGGCCCTTGTGTACTTTGTTGTAATTTACGCAGCCGTGTGTTATTCCGCGGAATTGTATTGTCTCCACGAAATAATATGAGTTTCATAACATATTGTTGTTTTGTTCCAGTGATAATGTTAAGAACAAACGCTTCAAGGAGGTAAATTAAACAGTTAACCGGCATACTTAAGCACTGCAAAATGAAGTCCAAGCAAAATAACTGTTTTGTTGTTCCTGAAAGAGACAGTTATAAGCAGTTAGAAAATAACAACTTTATTGTTATGTCTATATTTAAGTCTTGTGTCTAAGATATGTAAGAACTGCGCTGTGGGGGGGGGGACTTTCATATGGTTATGTTTTACGGAGGCAACCTTTGCGCACAATAAATCAACCGCACTCAAGATTATTCGTGTTACTCTAAATTATATTTAGGTAATGTTGTCATTGTAACTTAATAATCTTACTACGGCTGTCAAAGGTTAAAACAACTATAGAGTTTAAAACAAATATTAATGAAACGCAATCGTCAGGACTATTCACTAACTGCAATTTTACTGCTATGTGTACTCACATTATCTGTCTCTGTTCTATCTGCCATGTTCTTTGTACCTTTGTATTTCCTAATACTCATAAATCTCATAATACCAACTTCTTGGGCGTACCTTTTTTTTTATGTACGAAAGCGGCAGACGAGCATACAGTCCACCTGATGATAAGTGGATACTGTCGCCCATAGACATCCGCGATACATGCCAACATTAGTCCAAAATGATAAATGTTGGGACGCCCCCGGATGCGCTGCCTACCTTTGGAGATATAGGAATGGATTTGGAGAAAGGGTTGGGAAAATGGGCAGGGATAGGATAGGATGGGAATGGGCTCTGGCACATCTCACTCACTACCGAAACACGTACGTACATTGGGGAAATACGATAAAGTGGAAAATGCAGTACATTTCAAGGTAGTCTTCTACCTCTTTTGATATTCAGTTTGTCCGAAGGTTAGTCAACCTTTAAGTCTTAAGACATTAAACCTTCTGTACATTCTGTCTGTGTCATCATTTTTAAATGCGATATTCTCTCACAAAAGGTTCTATTGTCGATTCTAGTTGCCCAGACAATGGAGACTTGTGAAATCTCAAAAAAAAAATTGCCTAATTTTAAAATCAGGAGTAATTTCTAGAGTACAAATATGTACAAATAAAATCTTGAAACTAATTGTAAGTCAGAAAGTCTTAATTAAAGTCAATAAGTGCATATCAATAAAGTATTTTTGCTCAAATAAATCATTAGATTAAGTAAAATAAAATTCCAATAATTCACAATTTACGCCTTTCCATAACAATCCAGCCATTTACATGATTTTTACGCGCATTATAATTTAACAACCAATTTAAACTTAAAAAGTCTACCATTGTAATATACCATCATAATCAACAATGTTATAACACTGTGACGTCACCCGTGGGGAACATAAATACAAGGGAGTGTTAATAAACGTCTATTATAGAAAGAACTTTGTGTCCCTCTGAGGAATGCTCACGACACCGCACGAGTTCACTCGCAATTGTGCTGTAGGCATTAAAGTGACAATTTCAAGAAGTGGCTTTTTATTTTATACTCTTTGACTGAATTATTGGGGTGTCTTTTGAATAAGTTTACATTATATTATTATGTTTGTCCTAAGAGATGGGATAGTACAAACGTAATGAACGGGATGGAATCGGATAGGATAGGGGGTGCCAATTGATGTATTTCGAATTCATGTCACTGTAGTCTATGGCTGAAACTTATATTTTTAAGTACGCACTGTCATATTAAGATATGCACACTCAATTATAAGTACAAAACGGCTAGAAATATAATGCGCATAGGAATCTTCACCACACTTCGGCAAAGGTCGTATTTCCGAGCGATAACAGCTCTATAGAATTCCGTGACAAGAAGTGCACGTGTTCGGTTGGCGACAAGATTCAATGACAACGTTACGATTTGTGATTCGGTTTTAGTTGGAAATACGAAGTATGGCGATGATTCTTATACGCATTATATTTCTAGCCGCACTGTACTCAACTATATTCTATAGACCATAGGGACAGTCCTTATCAATATATGAAAATAAGGTGTAATTTTATACACGAGCGTATAAAATGGCAGTTACTCGAAATAATAAATGAAATTGACAGATTCAAAATACACTTAATAGACATCTGATTTAACAGTCTTCCCGTGGCGTACAATATGACGAACCGGCTGTAAGACGAGATCGTCTTTGAAGCAACCACGTTTCTTTACTCAAAGGCCAGTGGGCGACAATGGCAGTTCTGTGGCAAATATGAACTGCATATATTTGCCCCAGAATTGACAACTGATGAGGTAAAGACGAATCCTTGATAGGAGACCAACTATCAGTAAGCGCAGTGTGGTCGGGTAGAACGCATGACGTCTTAAAGATGTTCGCAGGCTCTCAATGAGAAGAGCGAAAGTTACTATGTGGTGAGTGAGCCTTGGAAGAGGCCTGTATCCAGCAGTAGAGTGCCGTTGGCTGTCGGTATGTTGGAATCTAATATTGGAACAAATAGAAATTTCTTTGCTTCTGGCTAGGTGTTGTTAATTGTATACACAAAGTTGTAGAACACGTCAAATTTGACATTGTCAGTCAACAATCAAGTTTATTCACAGAACAAACGCGTGACATCGATCCTGAACAAACATTTGCATATAAAGTAAATAAGCATTAACCTCATCATAAGTTTATTGCGCGGTAAAAGTATATTTACTGAAACCGGATACATAATAAAGGTGTAAACAGTATGCTAACATACTTTTATCAAATGTAGGTGGCAGATGAGCGAACAATCCCCCTTGTGATATGTGGATACTGTCGCCTATGGACATTCGCGATACATGCCAAGCCAAAATCAGTCACGAATTCTAGTCCAAACGTTGGCATCGCTACCCGGATGCATCACTAACATATGCGCGCAGACCTAAAACGTCTACGTATACCATATCCGGAACCATTCTGCTCCAACACCAGCATCTAATGTATTTATAGTATGCAATACCATCAGCCTGCATCTTTCCACTGCTGGATACAGGTTTTTTTTTATAGAGGGAAGGCGACATACCAATTTACATTTCAAAATAACAAACATTGGCACTCCCCCGGATGTGCTGCCTACTTTTGGAATGGAATGCAATGGATTTGGGGAAAATTGGGAGGGATGAGATAGGATGGGGTGGGAATGGTATCTCTCATGGGCCGCCACCACACACGATTCTCTGCTCTTCTCATCCAACTACTACCGGCAACCTTCTTCAAGTCATTAGACCACCTGGCCGGACGGCGCCTCACGTCCACTAAACGGCCCCATCAAACCGCCTGCCCAGCGTGGTGATCGGGGCATTAACTTCCCAACGAAAACTTATAACATAACCGAAACCACCATTTAGCCATCCACTGCTGGTTAGGGGCCTTCTAATGCACAGTCTTGTCCGTGGGGCCTTGAAACGCTACGCTGACCAAACGACTTGGCTAGTTCGCTCTTTCACTGAGCGGCTTTGTTAGCCCTTAGTCGCCTTTTACGAAATCCACGGAAAGACATAGGGCGGTATTATTATACAGCCGGACACCACACAGACAAAATTTATAGCATTTCTGCTTCACTTATAATACACTTGTCTAAAATTAGCTGGTCTACCATTCCACCATGCCAGTACGAATCAAGAGTGAGCGACATGCGCTCATCCGGTGGCGAATAATATTCATATTTATTACCATGTGATAAAGTGGAGCGAGAGATTCACCTGCCTGGCTAACGCCATTTATTATGTAGGGGACTATTCTAAATAACAACGTTATTGCAAATAAAACATAATATACAATATACAACGTAATATATAAAAGCTACACGTGTCAGTTAGAATACTCAGTCGGTAGATTCGCTTTATTACGTAAGTTTTAGAAAATAAAAATTTAGACAAATGGAGAGTTTCATGAGTTTTACTTAACATTTGTAATGTGTTTGTGTTGATTTGTATTTATTTAGGAAATTATAACTATTTAACCGATTTGTTCCATCTACAAATTTATTCAAGATATTTTTTTCAAATAATTTTTGAAGCGTTCATTTCAAACGGTTTTTAATTGCCCTCTCTTACCGTGTTTACAATTTTCATGTATGTATATCTGCTAGCTGGCATTCGATATAAGTATGTATTGTGACTTTTTACCGAAATTCAAGTCATGATGTCTGCAAAAGGTTCTTTTGAAATGTCCCTGGATACCATTTGTTTATTTATATCAGTGTAAGTTAAAACAGGTAATTTTAAGATTTTCTCGTGTGCAAACTTTATTATTTGCAACTTTATTATAGCGTCCCAATTTGCAAGTTTCTTAATTCCGTCCGATAGGGGCCGCTGCATAATTCTCTATACTATAGATGTCAATTTTTTTGTCAACTATAATGATCAACAAAGCGTGCGGGCGATAATATTTATAACACGTTCACTATAAGCAAGACAGAGACAGAGTCAAATGTCAAATAGTTTAAATACATTTTCAACTGCACCCAGAATCCCGGAGCCCGAATAACATGTTTATTAATTAATTACAAAGTGACTTACGGTTTATTGGTTACTACGGTTTCTAGGTTACTAGGCTAGGATTAGCATCGTAAGTAATTTAATTAAATGATTTCCTAACAATAATCAAATATCAAATTCGCTTAATTCTCAGTATTTGTGATCTTTAGTTCCTTTAGTACCTGTATCGAGTGTTTTATGAAATAGCTCCCCTTTTATGCGACTCAACCAAATGGACGCGAGATATTCGCGGGCATTCCTCACTAATTGCTCGCTGCTCAATATGCTGGCGCAGGAAGTAAAATAAAAGTGTGAATATTGATGCCCAAGATCCGTGGAACATTTTGTTTTCATTTAGTGTTTGTGAACTGCGGAATTTTTATTCAGGTTCAATGGAATGTAAATGTTGACAGAAATATCAATAAAGAAATGACCAATAATTTAAAATTGCTAGCGATTATTATTGAATAATATTGTATTAGTTTTGTATGGAATGGTATTTGTAAGCAGAGCTTTTGAATCAATTGTGCCAAAATTTAACTTCAAATTTGGGCAGCTCTTTAGCTATTGTAGTTCCTTGCTGGCCTACAGACGGCCCTAGGAATACTAGGATGATTACAGACGTGTTTCCTTCCTTGCAAATATTTATTTACAACTCTCTTGAAGAACCCCATGACGTAATGCAAACAGAAAAACCCCAAGAAGTAGGTTATTCCATAATCATCTGGTTCGCGGTATGAAACTAGGTGACTACCCTTTATGGTACATTTGGAGGAAAACTGACTGGCTGCTTTACTCTCACAGAAGAGTACTGTAGAACATACCAACATGTTTCGGGAGTGATGACAGTTGCAAACCCATTCCCCATTCACCCTCATCCCGTGATACTCGTAATATTGTTAATCCACTCTTATATTTTCATCGGTAATTTAATATTCTCTTACAGAGTGTGCCAATATTAATCATCCTTAACTTATGTTGACATATCGCACACACTACCAGATAAACTGTCGGCTCGTTTGTCCCTTATTTCTGTATTAAAAAAATTGATATTTGTAGATGCGATTACTAATGGCGCATTTAGACAAGGAGAGTTCCTCGAACATCGGTCAAAACTAGTATAAACAACTGTTATCATCACCTGAACACTGTTATTGAACATGTGATGTAATCATCATGTGAACAGTTGTATGCAAGAATTGTATGTAGTTTGATCGCATACGAGAATCATATACAATATTCTCGTTCGAACCGTTCGAAAAACTCTCCTTGTGTAAACGAGACTTATCTCATATTGAACTAGGACTTGGTGAATTAGGGCTCAAACACCCTCTGTATTTACTAGAGAAGGCCTTGACTCTAAAGCAAAACACTTGAGCCAGCTAGAAAACTTACTTGGGAGGAAAAGTTGGACAGTCCACTCAAGCGTTACATAAAAACGAAGGTAGGTAGGTAGCATCTACTGTTTTTGTGAGTCTTAAAAAAGTGTCGGTCGCGCCTTGTCCGCAATTTATTTTATTTTACGAGAGCAACTCGCGATAAGTAGCCGCAGACGTGACGGGACTGACTGATGTTCACCTTTGAACTTACAAATATAGCCTTAATAGATATGGAACAGTATGGAGTCTGTGCAAGTACCTAAAATGCTACACACGCACTAACAAGTTCTTTAGAAAAACTAGTTCTGAGGAGACACCGTCATTGCAAGTACGGGCCCAGTGCAAGTAAATATATTGGGCCCTGTAAGCTGAAGACTGTCACCCAGGTACAGTCTAGTTAAGACTAGTCTAGTTTGTCAAATACAATCTACAAGCCATTTTATACCGAGAACCTGTATATTGTGGATTAAATTGTTTCCTTCGGTCTTCCCGTTACGCTATGACATGGGGTTCTTAAAAAAGCTGTAAGTATCCGTAGCTCACCCTGATCCCCCATAACAGCAGTTCCACTTACAATCGCATGCATCGCATGTCCGTCTTGTCACCTTGTGATAAAAAAAACTCATAATTCCGTTTTTCTTTTGTACGAATTGCTGAATGTAAGCCCCCCAATAATGCCAATCAATATATAGGACATTTCACACATCTAATTTATTCTCATTCTTTTCTCATTCCCAAACTTCTCATTGGGAGCTACTGTGAGTTCCACGTTACTCTACCCAGAACGTGAATGATGAACTTGTTTTTATCATCACATATGGGAGAGATTTTGACGTGCCCGAAAGAGTATGTCAATTAAATAGTCTTTTGTATAGTGCATGGTTTGCTCATACTTAGATGATTTTGTCACAAGGTATAATTCCTACTGGTTGTTCACTTCTGATGTATGAAATATACTATAGTCATAACTATTCATCTGTTTGCTTCTCCCGTGACGTTTTATGGCAAAAACCTTTGTTGCGTTTACGATGTTATGAACAACGGAGAAAGAAATGTCCCACTTTATTGGAAATCGTCATATTTTGGAATACTATAAATGGAATTACCTGTTTAAATTGTACTTATCAAGCCTTTTGAAAGTATCTGTTTAAAATGTGTCATATTGTAATTGAAGTAGCAGCATTATTCTGTAAGCTCAATTCAATGCTGAATTCGCCAAGTTAGACTGAACTGTGATTCAGTCTAACTTGGCGAATGTATCCACTGTATCCAATACCGTCACGATAGAGCCGAGATTTGCACGTTGAATGATATAATTTACGACGTAATAAACGAAGTAAAGTCTATTAAATATTAAGATTTACCTTGGGTGGGTGCGACGTGGGTGTGCGAAATAAACTGAATGGGTGCGTCCGGGTACGATACCCGAGAAGGAGGATCCGGTAGGACCCGGAACGAAGGAGCTGCGAAATAACCACTTAACGTCTCCTATGGACCAGTGGGTTATTCTTATAATACCACTGGATGTACAATTTAATCCATGATGGATCAGCGGGATGCGGAGCGCGGGGGTGCAAGCAATTTGGGGGAAAATAGCAGAAATGAAAATGATTATAGAAAATTATCGAAACTCACCCGGGTGACTACAGGCGTAGCACACCCATGACAGCTGGTCAAGACGCGACCGCTGTCGCCGCGAACACTTCACTAAGGTCGCGACCGGAATAGTAGTGTTTTGTGAGTTGGATTCGTGGTGCCGTCGACGGCAACCGTTAATTGCGTTGTAGTTTTCTCCAGATGACATCCGTCATTCGTCGTCGGTCATGGACTGAAAGGCGGCGCTCAAAAACTTGACCAGAACAATAAAGCGGGGCGGAACACCTTGAGTGAAGTTTTATTAATTTATTAGGTTTAATGATAAAATCAGAGGACCGCGTGCGGTGGAGGCTGGAAAGGCCTATATCCAGCAGTGGAGAGACAGGCTTAGGTAAATATATGGTAAAATCTTTCAAGATAGCCTATAACATCCCATACACGTACAGAACTCCATTTGCAAAGAGAGGGTTAGAAAGAATGAAAGAAAAATATTTTATTTACAACAATAATATTAGAACACAATTGAGCTAAAAGTTAAGAAGAAATTAATATTAATTATTGTACCAATCAGCACCAACCCAGCATATGTCGCAGCGTGAATTGCGATGCTGATTTTTAGTTGGAGCCGTACCGGTGACCACGGACCGCCCACAACAGAGACCGTACCATATCTATATCAAGCCATTTTCACATAATATTAAGAAAATATATATTATAACATTTGAGTCAGACAGATCGTGACCATGGTTGGTGCAACCCTACCGAAAAGTCGAGTAAAATAAATAAGGTAAACATTCGCGCTTATCTTATCTTTTCTTTATTTCTTTTTACAAGAGGTCTTATCTTTAAATAGATAAAAAAATATATATTATACCAAAATAAACATAGGTATTCTTATAGTTGCCTAATTAAAACAAGAAGAAAAGTGAGTGGCGTGACATTTGACATTTGCTTCGAGTGCTAGGCTCGTCCATTTTGGTTTGGATCGCCCGGTGTACACACGTGTTCTATTGAGTTGTGCCTCTTAACAATAATTCTTTGTTATGAATATATTGGTGTTAACATTGATATTTAGTCGTTCAAAAAAATATTGGAAAATCTAATAATAAAAGGTGTAACTATTAATTTTTTTTTAAATATTATTCGCTTTTGATTTATAAAAGAATATTAATATGAATACACATTAAATAAAATAAGATAAAGTCCCTGAAATGTGTAAAATAAAATAATACAATTATTTACTATTCATTAAAATTCGTTATAGTAAATAATTATAACGAATCCTGTAGTGTATTGTAAATACACAATGTCTTTTTTGTGACTAGTCAGTGTGGAAATATCTGAAACTATTAGAAATATAGAATTTTATTCTAAAGGAACCATGGCGTTGAGTTTAGAATTAAGAAACACTGCATTGAAAAATTCTCAAAAAAAACTCAACACAATCATATAAAAAATCGTTATTTAATCGTGTTAATTGACGGTGGAGGTTGTAAGGAATAAATCTTTGTAAGGAACCTTACTTTCACATTCCCATGATTTTTTTACCACTTGGTCGTGCATACCTTCGAACCTAACCTAACATTCGTACAATTACAAACTTTTTCACTTCGTAAACGAGTTATCACGGAATTTTAATTATCGTTGCTCTAACTGGACTAATAGGTTTGTTCTAGAATGTTATATTTGCGGTTGACGCTCCCTACCCGCTTATTGAATAAGTCAACAATAAGCTGCACAGGAGTTGTGCGGACCGTGTAACTTACAACCTCGATAAAGTGAGCTGAGAATAGTTGGTAACCTTTAGTTAGCCATCACTGCTTTTATTTACCAAACTACACTCTCATATCATGGCCGTGAAGCCTCGACCGGCTTCAAAATAGCATCACCTCATATCTTCTCGTATGTGTAGTAAAAGGCGACTAAGGGATAACGAAGCCGTTACCACAAACCCTGAGGAACTTCACCAAACGAATGGATTCTCCAACCCGCTTGGACAGTGTGACGTTTTAAAACCATACTATCACATTCCTCATGCACAAGACAATGTGCATGAGGGAGCCGATATCCAGCAGTGGACGATATAAAGGCTAGTGAAGGTGACGGTAATTTTAATTTTAAATAACATCTCATATCGTAGAATCTGAAAAAGTTAGAAGCAACAAAGCTTTTATTTTCTTTTAAACACAATTTCCCTTTTTCCTTTAAGCATATTTTTTTTAAATACATTGCTCCTGGACACAAGCACAAAGACGTACAATGCGGAGCTCATAAATTGTACCTGCGCTATGTAAACCAAAAACAAACAGTCTGAGGACAGTACTTCCACAGTAGAAGAAACAGTAGAGAAAGTATAGACTATTAAAATAAGGCTTGAATATAAAAGATAATCAAAAAAATACAAAATTTACAGGAAATAATGATCAACCTATTTGTCAATAACTAAGGTAAACAATAAGCAATTGCTAAGAATATCTTTAAACAGGACGGTCTGGTATAAAAGATACCTTTGCCCAACAGTGGGACATAAATCCAGGTTAAATGAAAAAAAAATATCATTACGAAGTTGACGGAGTCCCAATTCGCAGGACTCTTATTTCTATGTTGTCACCAGAGAATCTAACCCACATATTGGTGGCGTTATGTGATTCTGATTCGATTTACTTTATATAAATAGATTGTAGACAAATAAATAACGCATTTAATTGTGTTTGAATTACTGCCTCAGTTTAAAAAGTACCTACTTACTTAACATTTATATGTAATAACAAGTCACAAGTCTTCCCGATCATATATCTATTGTATCTCCTCAGAAATTTCATCATATCTAAATTATAAGTATCTATATGCTTAAACCTATATATCACAAGTTTAGGAAGCGCGGTCTCGAACGCCCTCTAGCCAAGTGGACCAACGACATTAAGAAGTCACCAAGATGGTCAAGCAGCCTAAGATGGTCTGTGGTGGCGAGCCGTAGGAAAGGCTCGTGAAGCCTTGCGGAGACGCTAATGGTATGGTATGGTTGATATACCCAGTCCGTAGTAAATAAAAAGAATATTTTTTTAGTATTTTTTTTTTATTTACAGCAACGACTAACCACTATAATAAGTCGTTTACGAAATTAAAACATTTTTTTACTACAAACGCTCGGTTGCCCAAATTTTTTACTTGTATTAATTTCCTTGTTGAGTTTTGACTAGAGTGCGTGCTACATTTGTGTGCGTGCGTCACACTTTTAGCACAGCTTCCCTACTGATCATTTTCCCTTTGTGCTCAGCGCCAACGTCCGGAGAAACAAACACTTGTCTAGATTGTCTCGGACTTAACCCTCCCTCTACAGTATCTACGCCAAGGGGCCAAATGTTGCAGAGCCTTTTTTGTTCTGCGCACTGTTTATCCTTTTTGTGAATCGGATAAGTCAGATTTGTGTGAGTTCTATAGGTGTTAGTTACAGTAGTTTCTCTTTCAAAATCTAAAATATTTTAGTACATAAAGAAAGATGAGCAAGTGTCCCAAAAAATCAACATATACCAACACACTTGATCTTTACCTCAAATAAAAGCTTTTATTTCATAGATCTTTTAATGTTAAGGCATTTAATGTCAAAATCGTGCTCAAACAATGGTATAAACCGCTATTCCATTATTATCTTTTAATTATTAAGTTATTTTTATTAAAAAAACTATCCCTTTAGCAGTTACTTATAACGATTATAGTATTATAGATCATAATAAATACATTGACACATTAACATACAATCAATGTTTGTTGGTGGATAGGTTTTCTTATTGTTTCCCATCTTCACTTGTTTTTATTTTAATATTATAAAGTTAAATGGTATAAACATTTTATCCGATTATATGAGTATGTAAAATTGCGAAAGCGTGAAATAAAAAAAATTCAATATTATAAATAAACATAAAAAGTTTCAGAATATCTTCAAAACGAAACCATTCGTTCGATCAGTATAAACGAGGTTTTTTTTTTCAATTCGGATACATTTTTTCAAAGTTATCGGGTTCCCCAGACTGTGATCGGTGAAGTCTGAGAGGGTCTTGATTTAGAGCCCCCTTGGGCTCGAGCTTGGATGAGTCGAGCCAAGATAAGTAATAACACTCCTATCATATAGTATTTTATGGCGCCTTGGCTCAAATAATGCCTACGTAAATGTATGAGAATTTGAACTATTATATGTTTGTGCCTTTCGTGTTTTTATTCTAGTTTAAACAAAATAATAGACTTAACTTATATGAGAGCCAATAAATACTACAATTGACCTCTAACCTTTCTTTTATTAAAAGTTTCACCGGTGGCTACAAAACGACGGACAGATTAAAGGAGCGTTTTGAGTTTATTTTTATTTGATTTTATTTAGGATAACAAACAATAAATAAGTATTAATTGGTATAGTAAGGTAAATAAAATAATTGTACAATCAGCACCGTTATCCCCGAAACAGGTATTTAGGGAGAGATATATTAACATATCGATTATTGTTCATTATTATTATCGTTGCTATGCAGATGACAGTACTGGACACGCCTTGTACAGGGGCCGCGCCAACATCCCTCGGGTCGAAGTGGAAGAGAGTCGCGCCAGGCTTGTGTCTGAAATCGAAGACTCTTTAGATTTAGTCTCGATTTGGGGTTCTCTGAACCTAGTGGATTTCAACCCCAGTAAGACGCAAGTCTGTGCATTCACCGCTAAAAAAACCCCTTTGTCGTAGCACCTCGCTTTCAGAGCATGCCTCTTAAGATCTCGGAGAGTAGCGGTACTTCACCCCTGGGCAACTCCTTATGCTTTACAAAGCTCAAGTGAGGCCTCATATGGAGTATTGCTCTCACCTCTGGGCCGGCGCACCGAAATACCAACTGGACCCATTTGACTCCATCCAACGACGTGCTGTTGGTATTGTCGACGATCCCACTCTCACGGGCGGTTTAGAACCCCTCAGCATTCGGAGAGACGTTGCGTCTCTCTGTGTGTTCTACCGCCTGTACAATGGGGAATGCTCTGAGGAACTGTTTAATATAATTCCCACCTCGAGTTTCTACAACCGTACCTCCCGTCACAGAAGTGCGGTCCATCCGCATTTTCTCGATACGGAGGTGTCGCGCACTGTTCGCTCCAAAAATTACTTTATACCGCGAACCCGTAGGCTGTGGAACGAACTGCCTCAAGAGGTCTTTCCATTAAGCTACGATATGGGGTTCTTCAAGAGAGCTGTGAATAGGATTTTGCAAGGTCGGCGGCGCGCCCGCATGTCCCCTGGTGTTTCAGGTGTCCATGGGCGGCGGTAACACTTACCATCACGTGGGACCGCTTGCTCGTCCGCCCTCTAATCTATAAAAAAAAAAATACCTATTGCATTACCTATTGTATTATCGATTGCATTACCTATTGCATTGCCTATTGCATTATCTATTGCATTACTTATTGCATTATTTATTGCATTATCTATTGAATTACCTATTGCATTACCTATTGCATTATCTATTGCATTACCTATTTTGGTCATTGATTAAGTAACAGTTGAATATCATATGAAATTATCTATAATATAAATGTACTATAGTAATAATAATACTCTTTATTGCGTACACAACGAACAAAGACAAAATACACTTAATTGGTGGTCTTATCGCTCAAGCGATCTCGATGCAACTATAGGACATGTATTATTTACCTTTTTTGTATCGTTTAAATAGTTTACCTAATTATTTTTAGGACCACTCAAATATCCAATCGGGTATTGATTCTGTTGTACAAACTTAACTCAGAACAATTATAATATACGATATTTCAATTGTTTATTTATATTTTGTCGCTAATAAAATTATCCTTCAACTACAGAAGCGAGAAGCCACTGGATTGATTTTGATGGATGAGGTGTCAAACGATTTGTCACGGCCGATTTGACATGGCATGTGATAAATATACTGTGGCGACACTAAACATGAGTGAACTGTTTTTTTTTTTATGAAATACACTAATATTATTTTTAGTAGACTGCTTACTTTCCACTAATATAGTAATAGTTTATACAATACTAGCTACCCTAGGAATGGTTACAGCCCTGGTTTCGCGCAGATGGTATAACCATTTCCTAGGAAACAAAGCCAAACGAAATGACTTAACCAATTGCATATTTGACTAATTCTATAATTTAACGAAATGAGGATTTGACGTATTACTAATTGGTCAATGTCGAATTTGACTAATGTCGAAAAAACAATAAAGAAGACTCTAAATGTTAACCCGGGACGTGGGCTATAACCATGCCAATTTTTATCAAAATTAATTTTGTAGTTTTATGCGTGTCAGAAAGACAGACGAAAATTCCAAAAAATGTTGTTTTGAGCTCTAATTATTCGTACTTTATGTTGTGATCACTTTTTTTTTAAATATTTCATCTAGGTTCAGACACGGCTTTGTTGCGATTTGAAAATATTATTTCTAAATCCCAGGGATGTAGATGAAAACCAGCGCTGCGATCCTTTTTGGTGTAACAATGCTGAACTTCAGACCTTTTTGTCGACACAATTACACCGCACTATCTCTTATAGGTTTAATTTTATGTATTATGGTGTCTTTTGTGTCGTAAAATGTCTTTCTTTCTTTCTATAGATTAGGGCTAACATACAATTAGGCAGACTTTATACTTTATACACGTGCATATATAAACTGACATTTATTTACGTCCGACTTAACAGTATTTGGAACGCTCAAAGTAATTGTGTTAAGAATAGATGAGAGTATCATATAAAACCTTCCTTCAACCGTAATGTGGCTCGCCGAGAGAAAAACCCGGGGGAGCGGCTGAATTAAATGTACCTACACCCACGAGTTCGTAAAGCCTGGACTTACTTTGGGGCCATTAGTTTTGATGGTGAATCAGCGGAGAGCGGAAAAGATACACAAATTATTTTAATAAAAAGTGGGTGACCGATGAGCAGATATATTCGAGTGTAAACAACAGCAAGGAAGGGGGAGAGTGCACACTGCAAGCCCACAGCCGCTAAGCGCTCTCGACTGCCCGAGATACCCTTCTGTCCCAGAAGACTAGATACCGTAAAATGTACTACATTTTATCCTACTCGTATATAGAGAGATATTATATAGAGCTCATTCACAGCTTATCCTATCATTTGCCTCCCCTTTTCACTAATACTTTCTCCAAACACATTCCTAAATTTCCATTCGTAGGCAGACTAGCAGGCGGTCCTCCTGGTGGTATTTGGATACTGTCGCCCATGGACATTCACGATACATGCCAAGATCAGTAAAGAGCGCCAAACTTTTGGAAATATAGGAATGGATTTGGAGAAAGTATTGAGAAAATGAGGTTGCAGAGAATGGAATGTGAA
This sequence comes from Sesia bembeciformis, assembly GCA_943735995.1. NCBI lineage: Eukaryota > Metazoa > Arthropoda > Insecta > Lepidoptera > Sesiidae > Sesia > Sesia bembeciformis. Next base: position 4,032,773 of record OX031029.1, on the reverse strand, counting down.
TGGACACTGGCATCCTTCTAAAAGTAACAGTAGTATTTCATTACAAGTAACAAGCCAATCCTCAGTTTTTATGGCTCCATCATTACAACCGTCATTATGTTTACGCACAATTTAAAACGGAGCGGCCGCAATGAATAACGCAGTTAAACTAAATGGAATTTGTGCCAATAGAGCGAGCTGAGTTATTATTACTGCCACGTGTATTTTGTTAACGTTACACTCTCATTGTAGCGATTTGTGTGCTTTTTTATAACCAATAACTGTGTTAGTTAATCTATTTCGCTTTGCATCGTACTACGTAAGACAATATTTATCCAGATTATGGATGTTCGCATGGATCCTTCTCGAACTTGCCTTTCCGGTGATGCCTGCTGATGGACCCGTCTATGACCGTCTGGTAGCCCTTCTTACGCTCATCTCACTGCCCCCAACCCTATTGTTTCCAAGTGTCAAAGCCAGCGAAATCGGTCAGATTTCAATTCACATATAATTCTTATTTGACAGAGACCACTTTTATCGATAAGACTGCCTTTGGTGCATTTTGAGTCTGCAATGTTTGTCATTGTTTTATTTTGGTGTACAATAAAGATATTTATCTATATGTATTTGGCTTGGACATTAATTCGATACAGTTAACAAGGTTCCTTATTCCTCCTGATAGTCCAACTTCCATCCTCTCTTTCCCTTCCCCTTTCCCTCCTGTTACAAAAAGCCGATGTTCCAGTTTAAGACTTTTAGGATAGAGGATTTTTTATGATCCTCTGTCTACCCTTACAAAAGAAAATGGACAAGAAAATACATATAAATCGATCTAAGTGTCGGTAGGTTAATTTAACAGATCAATTGTGACCGATTGCAAACATGAATCGTAATTAGGAACTATAATACTTAAGTTTAATTGATTTTTTATGGCACTAACTCTAAAGGGTTCCTTTTATATTTGAACAAACTTACATTTATATTTGCTCTGTGCAAGTGTAGCAAAAGCAAATACGTCAGAATCTATCGATTTCTATGGTACTCATAGGCGTGTGGATGCGATAAAAATACCTTGGCTCCAGGGGTGCGTCCAAAGCGGCACAATCAATCGATTTTGTGACAAGTGCGCAGTTTTCAAAGATATAAATATACTATGTTCAGTGGCCACTCACACTTATCGCAAACATTGCATGTGACTGATATATGTAGGATATTTCTAAGCTTTGATTTTGCCAGGTTACTTTAAATCACACGAAGGAAGTGTGATATGAATATAATTGAAAAATCCTAGTACTGATGAAATACGACTACAGATATCTAGATCTATCATATCTATATCTAGATCATTTCGAACTTTCGCTTGCGTGGTGGCAGAATCAACGTTGTAATAGTAATTCCCCGTTTTTGATACTCTTACAGATAGATTTAATTAATTATAGAAGTATACGTACCTACGTGCCGGGAAACGTAGCATGGGACGCCATGCTACCAGATGGTCTAACGTTTTCAAAAAAGTCTCTAGTGAGAACTGTATGAGAAGAGTAGAAAATTGTGTGTAGTGGAGGGATCTTGGGAGTAGTGTATATTCAGCACTGCAGAGACGTAGGTTTGGTTTAAGCTTTCTTTAAAATACCATACCATCAACCTATGTCCCTTCACTGCTGAATACAGGCATCTCCCAAGGCTCGCCACCACACACGATCGTCGGCTCTTCTCATCCTACCACCACCGGTAAATGTCTTCAAATCATCATCGGTTCGCCTGGCCGAAGCGCGTCCCACACTGCCCACTGTTCCAGGTGGGAAGGTCTTGTCCACCCATCGGTTATTGGCAATGTAGCAAACATGACTTGTCCATAATGTGAATTAAAATAATCAGATAAGCCTTATTTCATTTAAATGTAATTAAGGCCAGCTGGAAACCTGTATCAGACAAAGCGCTTCTCTGTTCATTCTTATATCTAATTTTGTTTTAAAAATAAAGGTTTTCTAAAATTTTGTCCTTTTAATGTAAGCCCCTTGTAATTATCAAAGGCTACTTTCCTCATAAATAATGCATTCATCAGCCTAAAATAAGATGAGCGTCAGATATACGGGTCCATGTTGGTAATTACATCCACATTTAACATATAAAATATTCATCAGCGCATGAACGAGTGCCGCTTGCCAACCACCGACGCACTATGCAATTTAAATGATGTTTACCACTCTCTGTCGTATTCAACGTGGAAGATTTTAAAATTGCACAATTTGATCCTTCGCGAAGACATTCTCTACCAGTCAAGCATTGGTTAATATGAAAAATTAAAGCTAATTATTTTATAAAAATAATTTGATTATTAATTTTTAATTTATTTTATTTTTAGTTTACATTTAGTATTAATTAAAATTAAAACATAAATTAAAATAGGTACATTGGTTTTCGACATGCCCCTTGACGTTTACACACTTTATGAAAACCCTTAATGGATTTTAAAAAAAAATTATAAAAAAAAAAGGATTATAAAATTTATAAAAAAAAATTCATTCTTATCCATTTTTATTGATAGAGGTAGTTGCTTCCCTTAATAAACACATGACAGTTTCAGGCCATAAAGGCAAGCGCTCCGAATGTCGATTTATGTATCTTCTGCTTCTGCTTTAATATCAGCTATTAAGAAAGAAGATTCGTGTAGTATATTATCTAATAAGAATAGAATAAGATTCCTAAAATATTGTTTAGAAATAGTAAGACATGTTTCTATTAGAAATACGAAGGATTGACATATAGACAAAAATTTATAATATGAATAATATATAAAATATGTATTAAATACATATGTCTACATAAAATCTCCGATTATCATGTAGGAGGGACACTAGCAAAACATACACAAAAAAATAATATAAGCAATTATGTGAAAATCGACCTTACTTCCAATAACCCTTGACATTAAATAAAAGGGCAAATAAATCAATCCTAAATAGGTACGAGTAAATGTCTAGATAGGTCTGTTTAAATATTTACAGAGGCCGGTCCTTAGCAATTAAGTGAGTTCGTAAATTGTTTTAGATATAAATATATAGAACAACAGGTTATGTCTACGAAGCTTTAGCTTATGTTATGAATTAAAATAACCAAAATAAACAAACATATTATGTACTCTTTACTTTTATATAATATATATATATTTTAGTGGGCGGACGAGCAAGCGGTCCCACGTGATGGTAAGTGTTACCGCCGCTCATGGACACCTGCAACATCAGTGGGTATGCGGGCGCGCCGCCGACCTTACAAATTACGATATGGGTTGATATTAATTACCTATATGTTCAAATGAAAAGAATAAAAGAAATGGTGGTTGGATAAGAAGAGCCGGGGGTCGTGTGTGGTGGCGAGCCTTGGGAGCGGCCTATATCCAACAGTGGAGGGACATAGGCTGATGGTATGTGATGTGTTGAAAATGTAGCATTATCTGAATAAAGGAATGGCTGGATGGATTATGTGGGGTATGGATTTATATAATGAATGTGCTTAAGATTTTTTGACTTAAAATTTCGTTGTTACAACATTCTGTTTGATGTGATTTTTAAGACAAATCAATAAAAAAAAACATTATTTTATTTTAAGACACCGCACTGTCGACCGGTTATAGAATAACTTTCAGTAAGTGTCGTAAAAGGCGACTAAGGGCTAACAAAGCGACTACCACAAGCCCTAAGGAACTACACCAACTTTAAATGAGCGAGCTTGATAATCTGTTTGGCCAGCATGGTGTTTCAAAGCCGTACATCGTTATGTACGACGAGGCTCATGTCCAACAGCGAACGATAAAGGTGCTCGTTACGAGTTCACTTAGGCCACACAAAACAGTATTACAATCAGTTTCAAATGGAAAAACAATCCACTAATTAGTGTCGCTTGAAGTTCATTAGAGTTGAGACTTGTCGGTTCCGCTATCGAAACAATGTTATTGTACTGAACGGTACAAGCATTCTTGAAGTATTTAATTAAATTACGTTCTGCCCGCTTATAAACCAAAGCGTCTGATATTTAAACGAAGTGGACATTTCACTGGAATGAAGATGATTCTCCTATTAATTCTTCTTTGTTTTAAATACCTATAAATCCATCTGCTTCATTAACACGTCAAGTTGAGGAGCCTTCAGTTAGTGCCTCCGCTACTGCGCTAAATCATTGTGGGATGTTATCTAATTTTTCGAGAGGCGTAACAGTGGTTTATACTAGGTAATCATATTCTTAACCAATTTTCTCTCCTGCACGCGTTCGAGAAACTATATTTGTGTAATGTGCCTTTAGAGAATATCTTCTAAATTGTAATGTAATAAGCGACGGAAAAAGAGAACGTTCTCATTTACTAAATTAATTTAGTAAAATACTAAGTAAAAGTTATACTAAGTAAATACTACCAAATAAAATGTTTCAGGCTCAAAGTAGTTCTTTGAGGAAAGCCACTAATGACTCAGAGCAAAAAGTATTTATTCTATAATAGGAGAGCTAAATGAATCTAAGCAATTAAGTTCTTCTACATTTTCATTTAAAAAGAATACTCTCCTTCCATTCTAATTGAACATTTTTATATGAAATTTAATAGATACTATTATATATAAACTCGTAAAGAAACTACATCATCTCACACAGTCTAATTAAAATAATTTAACAATAGTTACAGTGGGTAAAAAGTGGTACAGTTGGCGCGAATGTTTTTTAACAAAAAACACTGAATTTGCTGCCTGAATATAATAATCCTATCATATCGAATGGCGACGAATGAAAATAGACCTTATGTAGTTCATAGAACGTTATATTTTTATCATATTCTGCACACATGTGTATTTACAATAAAAGTATATTTGTCTCGTCGAAGTATTTCAGTTTCATGGTCTTAATTAAAAATATTAAGTATTCAGTTTTATCATATTAAGTATACTTACTTCAAAGTCAATATAATTACTGACATTACCTTTGTTACATTATAAGTACACGTAATAATATCGTAATAAAGTTGTGTACAATAAATATTTCACAAAAAGAGTCGAAACGAATAATACAGAAACCAAAACAATATTTTTACAATTATTGTCTGTTTGTCTGGGCAGTTATAACGATGCTTTAGCATGCCGAAACATGTGGCTTCTGACGATAAGTCTGATCAATAACTTCAAAGTCGTTCAGCGAGCTATGGACAAAACCACGCTCCGAGTTTCTTTGAGGACAAGATCCGAAGGAAAAGATTTTCCAATAAAGTGAAGTTACCCACACAGCTAACAGAATAAGCATGCTAAAGAAACGGGCGATGTCCAAGAAGCGACTTGAAGAGTTCGCCGGTGGGGACTGGATGACAAGAGCTGAATATCATGTGTGGTGGTGACCTCTAAAAAAGTGAACTCGCTAACCCACTTGGCCAGCTTGCCGTTTTAAGGCCATAACATCCCCCATGCACAAGTCATTGTGCTTGACGAGGCCGATGTCCAGTAATGAATAATAAAGGGGCTGGTAAGTGATGATATAGTCTCGGATTACCCTAAAGGATACCTCTTAGTCATATCCATTACGAAGTTCAAGCAAAAATTAAATGAAACAGAATAATTTATTCGTACTTAACAAAAGCCTCAAAATAAATTAATGAAAAAATTGATCTAAAAACCAGAGAAAACAACAGCATTCATAATTCAATTCATTTCCTTGGGCAGCATCTTTAACTTCTTAAGTAATCCCTAAAGTTGTTTAAGCAGAAAACAATACTAAGTAGCAAGTTTCTTACCAATACACGTTACCTTTGTTTACTCTGTAATTCCTTTTCGCACTCACATAGATGCCATGCCACAAGAATGGTTAAGTCTACTTTTGCTCTACCGACATACGATTTTTTTAATTACGAATAGATTAATTGGAATGTAAAGAGATAATTTGAAATATGCATGTTCAAAAAAAGCAAGGGACTTATTATTAGCATTCAGCTAATAGCAAGGGACAAAATATTTGCTACAGAAGCTCTAGATGCCTTGAATGTGTGCGTTGAGCGAGTTCCGAATAGGTGCGAGATAGGTATCACGAGCCATTAAGTGGCCTCTTGGTGGCTGCATTTTAGATAACGAATCATTTAAACTGACGCATCTTTCTACATTTCTTTTATGGAACAAGTCGGCAGACGAGCAAGTCCATCTGGTGGTAAGTGGAAACTGTCGCCCATGGACATCCGCGATACTTTCAAACAATAATTCATAATGACAAACGTTGGCACGCCCCCGGATGCGCCGCGTACCTTTGGAAATTCAGAAATGAATTTGGAGAATATAGGAATAGTTGGTAAAATGGGGAGGAAAAGGATAGAATGAGACGGTAATGGACTCACTCACTTTCGAAACACATACGTACATTGGAGGAACGGGGGAACCTTAAAACAGCGCTTTATAAGGTCATTGCACCCGACATACGGCAGTGTCCGTGACTCAGTCAACTGCTGCAACGAGTGCTGACGTCAGACGTCATATCGTAGCGCACGCCAAATATCGTGACGTCAAAGCTACATGCGTAGCAGTTCTACGAATTTATTTCTGTTGATTTAATTCTCTCGGTTCTAACGATATCTATTTAATTAGAAAATATCTATCTATTGCATTAGTCCCGTCGAAGTAAGTCAATAGCCGTCTACTGATTTAGGTTCACTGACAACAGAAGAGAACGCCTTGGAAGCACGCGAAAAACGCAGTCCCACGCTTTTATTTGATTATCACAAACACCACGCACGAAAAAACTTTGAAGTTTAATAAACTATCACTATTAAATCACAAAACGCCTAATACACAATGTTGCATAAACTATGCTAAAGGGAAGAGGTAAGTACTCACAGGACGATGAATGCTTGTCTCCAGCTCCGGGGCACCTCGTTGTGGGTTATGAGCTGGTTCGGTAATTTTCTGACTGGTTCGGTGACTATTTTTGATTTTGAAGTCTAAGCGTAACAATCGCACTCGCGGACAGACATCGAACTGTCAGTGTTGCCAAGTTTGACGGAATAGAACGAAGCCGAAAAAAAGGAACAGTCGATTTCCTAACACACAATTGTCACAATAATCAAACAAAAATAATCCTTCGGTTGATTTGTTTTTACTTTTTGATTTTTAGGATGTAAGATGGTTTTACAGCTAGCATCTATTGTTTTCGGCCAGTGTTATTTATTTGTGCCAAGAAAGTAAATAATGGGTTTGAGTAAGAAGATAAGTAGTTTAAGAGACCTTGTAAGAAATGATCTCACAGAAGATTACCTCGAAACGCCTACTCTATTTCCTACTCTATTTCCCCAATGTACATACGTGTTTCGCTAGTGAGTGAGATATACCAGAGCCCATTCCCATCCCATCCTATCACTCTCCATTTTCCCAACCCTTTCTCCCAATCCATTTCTTAATGTGCAAGGGTGTAATCGTGTGTTATCGTGTATAAGACACGATTATATAGTGTGTGTTACCACCCAATAATCCTTTTTAAAGTATTTAAAACCTACCCTTCTTTTGTAGGTACACTTGGTAAAAGGCCCTAAAATGGACATTTTAGCCCTATTGAGATGGTTTTATGTTTGGTCACTGAAATATTAATTTAATAACTGAAAGGATAGGCTTACTTTATAATTACTAAAAGGCCCTATCAGCATTTTTTGAGCGGATAAGGCCGTCTCGTCTCAGATGAGATTATTATCGCTCGGATAAAATCTTTTATATATTGTTCACAGCTTATAATATAAATTATGAATGAGTATAATATTTGCCAAATAACAAGACAATTACGAACAACTACTATATTATCCAATGCGCAATGGCATCCAGTGCATGAGGGATGTTATAGCTTTAAAACGGCTCGCTGGCCAAGTGAGTTGGCAAGTTCACTTTTTTAGAGGTGGTGTATTCACTCAGGATTTGCGATAACACCTTTGTTATCCTTTAGTCGCCTTTTACGACATCCACGGGAAGAGATGGAGTCGTGTAATCCTAAAGCCAGCTGACACCACACGGCTAATAATATAACATATAATATCAGCTTATGTTTCTCTAGTACTGGATATAAGCCTTGCCGAAGGCTAGTCACCACACACTATCTTCTTCTAACATCCAACCACCACTGGCAAACTCTTCAAGTCGCCGGTCCACCTGGTCGAAAGGCGTCCCTCACTGCTTCTTGGTCATTGCCACTTCAGCATGCTGATTCTGTGAGCTATGCGGTAGCTCTGTCAATTAGCATATTCCGCCAGTGTCAAGTTTTCGTAACAAACAATTTCGAAGTCTGGAACGTTCCCTGGGACCTTCATACATACAAATCTGTATGTATTTGTACATTCATACATACATACACTAAACCGTTCACATGAAACAAACGCGCATTGTTGAGTGAAAAATTTTGTTTTAATGTTATTAATTTTTATTTAAAGTTAATTAAATATCCGAATTGTTCATGCTATAGTGTTCATGTGGGTGTTCGGGTTTAACTTGGTTTTAAATATATGTGACGTATGTAATGTTTAAATAAACAAATACATATCTATCTGTCTCTTAGCTCGGACCATACTCGGGTCAACATCTTCAAATTTACGAAATAATCAACACTGGAAATTGACTGTTGTTGCAGATGTCCATGGGCTGCGGTAGCCACGTACCGTCATGTGGGTCGCGTGCACGTTTGCCTCCATAATAAAAAACAAGCTGATATTGACTATGGGTTTTCATGATTAATTAAGAATTTAACTGAAACTGAATAATTTTATATTTTACTAACTGTACCCAGCCACGCGTTGGTGTTTCTGCCCAACAGATTGCGCTTACCCTGTTTTCACCTGTTTTTTTTTTGGTAAAAAACATGTTTTTACCCTGTGATAGGTATATAAAAACACGCGCGTATTCGAATGCAAAGTTGTGTCAAAATTTCAAAGCAATCGGTGAAGAACTTTCGGAGATATATGATTTTGAACAAACGGACGTTTACATTTTTATTTATATATGTAGATTATCGATTAACTAATAAATCTTCTATATTTATTAGTTATTTATTTATACTTTATTGCTTTAGATTTGTTTTAGCAAATCTATATTTGTTACATTTATTTACTTCATGCCCTATATAGCCCAAAGGATAATTCTGTACGACTGAAAGATAATTCTGTAAGGTGTTAAGTTCAGTCTTTGTAATGATTTACAAAAAAATAGTAAATAAATAAAAAATATTGAAATGAAAAGAAGTAACGAAAAGAGTGGCCATAGATTTTTTATTTTCACAGACCTTTCTTAATACTTCAAAAACAGGGTGATGCAACATTAATTCATCATTACCTACTTTTATAGGACAGTAGGGTGGAATAACACAACAGGGACCCGGGACCTTTATACCTTCCAAATAAATCATCCAGCAATTCTTCGTTCGCGGGACTGGGCGGCGTGATCCTTGAATATTTCACGTCACCCACGCTCGCCCCTAAATAAATCTTAACACCTAATACTGTAGTTTTTCAAGGTTTTGCTTCATGTAGCGTTTAGTTGGTGATATGTAGGTATTATTTGAAACCTTAAAGTGCTTATACGTGAACGTTTTTTGAGCCAAATTAAAGATTTTTTTGAGGCACAGTGTATACAATATACAGTGTATACAGGAAAATATTTATTTTTAATTTTAACAAAAGGCCGCGATGTACACTTACTAAAGTTTGCACACACCTAAACATGAATTTTGGGGCGAGACATTATATTAAACTTCAAGTAGTGAACTTTTTGAGAGCAAGAGATGTTTTTTAATGGGAACCTACAGAATATCTCGTAATATGTATGTATATCTATGCTTCGGATAGATTATTAAAGTTACAGTCAAAAAAGAGTGATGGTCCAAATAAACCTCATAACAACGCGAAATTACAAATGTATTCCTCTGTAAAAATGTACGTAATAAATCCACGGAATTACAAGTTGCTGGATTGTAAATAATCTGGTAAATGGATGACGTGAATTAATGGACAGCGTGCGGGTGGAGACATTGTCACAGAAAAATTGAAACACGTGTACATTTGGTTATTTTGCATATGACATGATCACTACTATTCGTTCCTTGTTGATTGTGGTTCACAGAAGCCGAGACCACTATACCCAATGTCACTAAGGACTATTCAAGAAAACTGTGAATAGAATTCGCCAAGCACACCCGGTCTGTAGCGCACTCGCGTTCCCCTGATATTGTAGATGTTATAAACATCTATGTTATATACATACTTATATATATATATATATATTTATGTACGAAGGCAGACGACCATACAGTCCACCTGATGGTAAGTGGATACTGTCGCCCATAGACATCCGCGATACATGCCAACATTAGTCCAAAATGAAAAACGTTGGCATGCCCCCGGATGCGCTGCCTACCTTTGGAGATATAGGAATGGATTTGGAGAAAGGGTTGAGAAAATGGGGAGGGAATGGGCTCTGGCACATCTCACTCACTACCGAAACACGTACGTACATTGGGGAATACGATAAAATGGGAAATGCAATATAGTCTTCTGTGAGAGAGGGGTAACGTGGCCAGTCGAGCGCGCCCAGCGGCTGTTGGATTTCAGCGTGCACTCTCCCCCTCAAGACATATATATATGTATATAGGTATTACCTAGCTATACATATATATATGTATTAATTAAAATAAATAATTTGTCTTCATTAATTATTTATCTGTTTACTGTTATAGGTATACGTGTTTTATATAATAATAATAATTTTCTTTTTTTCATAACATAATTAAATTTGATCTACAGAAATGTTAGTAATATTACTTATATCTATGTGTCGTTTGTTGTCGGCTGGTTAAAAAATAACACCACCCCATCCCATCCCGCGGGTATCGTAAAACGCGACTAAGGGATAACAAAGTCGCTACTACAAGCGCTGAGGAACTACACCATCTCGTAAGAGTAAACTCGCCAACATGACCAGCGTAGCGTTTTCAAGGTCGTACATCCCTCATACACAAGACAATGTGTCTGAAGAGCCTCCATAGACATGAGTACAGCAGTGGATACTGATAGGGCTTGTTGCATTGCATTGCATGTTAGTGATAGAAAGTAATTATAAGTATCAATAAATGATTTTTGTGTTTGAGCTTGGGACTGTCCATCTTTTCTGCAAGCGTATTCAGTATGCCGTTGTTCCCGCCGCGGAACACACTCATTCATCATGGAAGCAATTCGTTTGCTGGGTATTGCGTGGAAACATGTTTATAGATGCGTTATTTCCGTTAGTTTTTTATTTAAAATAGTTTATTGCATATTGTGGTACAAAAGGCGAACTTAATGCTTCAAAGCATTGTCAGGGTTAACAGAGAGAGACATTGGGATGTGCGATAAGAGGTATGAATACATATATAGTTTCACCACAAAAGCTTCTTTCTTTCTTTCTTTCTTACTTTCGAATATCCTACCTACATTATACTTTTTTATATTTGGTAATGGTGGCCACCTCCTCTGGCTCCTGGTGAGCGGATAGTTGCTCGCAGAATATCAATGCTGTGAACTATTTGTAGCATTTGCTGAGCCAGATCGACTTTGTTTTAGGAGCACACAATATGTAACCATATGCAGACTCGGGTGTAACTATATTTCAAGTTTTACTTATGTTACACAGATTAAATATTTTTTCTCTCTTTTGTACACGTACTCCTTACCTATATTTTTTATTCCAATTTTTATTTCTACAATGTAATTTCACTTGCACATACGATATCATCACTAAATCTTAAGGTTGGCCAGGAGAAGATGCTTCACTATATAGTATTAACTTCGCCTTTCGTAAAAGCAATAAATAAAATGCGTAATAGACACGACGAAGATGTACCCTAACGATAAAAAATTACAGATATAGATATCTGTATTCGATAATTATATTGGTATCTGTAACAGATACCTACTTGACATATAATACTTGTTAGAATATATAATTTAAAATACAAGTCGTATTCCTATCTAAACGAGCTTAAATAATTCAAATAGATCGCGGCCTCAACAAAAGATGAATGTAAAATAAAATACGTGGTGTGCCGTTATCCTCCGACAAATAAAAAATAAATGGACTGTCCACTAGATCACTCGCATTTGCTTTTTTATTTACTTTTTATTTATCTGTGTGATTTTTTTAATAACCATCCCATCCTATCCCTCCCCATTTTTCCAGCCCTTTCTCCCAATCCATTCCTTTATCTGCAAAGGTAGGCAGCGTATCCGGGGGCGTGCTAACATTTGTCATTCTGGACTGATGTTGGCATGTATCGCGGATGTCCACGGACGACAGTATCCACTTACCTTCAGGTGAACTAAATGCTCGTCTGCCACCTTTTTCTATAAAAAAATATGGTATTTATTTGCTCTATCCAAAGGTTGTTTAACAGAGATCACCTTTAGCGATAAGACCACTTTTTGTGCATTTAATGTGTTTTATAATGTCTGTATTTTTTGTGTTCTTTTCTTTTCGTGTGTACGAAAGAGTTTTATTTAGTTATATATTTATATGTTTAATTAAATGTACATTCTTATTTCATATCAACATAACTCCGCTGAATTATGAGCACAGTTTGTTGGCGGATATATTTACATTTTTATAATTTTCTTAGCCGACTACTCTAAAGTAGTCGGCGGATCCATCGGTGTGATCCTCATCAAATTAAAAAAGAACGAAAGAAATTTATTAATGTCGGGTAACACTACAAAACATAAGCCATATAATCTACTTAACACAAAGGTGTGTATTGTTACCCACCTAACTTCCCAGAACTCAGCATATGCTGCAGCAAAAACTCCAGCCCAGATTTTCAGTTGTAGCCGCTTGCAGTGACTCACAGACTGCCCACACTATACGTATACACTATACTATCGTAATAAACTCATGGTACATTCCTTCAACTTATTTATCAACATCGTTTATGTTTCACAATATTTCCCAGATCTAAGTAGGTAAGTAGTCGGGTAAAAAATATTATTACATTGAATACATCACAAACATTGATTAGCTATTGTTCAAATTCATCGATAACAGCAGTGATGACCTAAGAGTATCTATGTTCAACTCACGTTCGTGAGTAACACCGATTTTCTACTAAAATGCAAATTTCAGGAAGATTTCGAAGGAATCTACCTATTGCAGCGATCATGACTTTCGAATTTTTTAGAAATATAGCTACATATCGATTAAAGATAACTAACTGAATCCATAACAACAAACGCTTTCAAAGTTTCAAAATAACAATCAGTTTCAAAGTTCCAATCAGATTGGATAGAATAGGGAATAGCGAATATCATGGAACGAGAGGCTACTTTCATCCCACAGCACTATAGCGACACTGCTTTCTATACACAACAACGTAGTGTTTGGTTTTTCCATAACGTAACTTTTTTTTTATTATAGAATTTTAATATCCCGTGCTCGGCGGCCGCCAGTCGTTTCCCACCCTCCCAACTTGATTCCATTTAAAAGCATTCACATGTTTAATCAATACAATAAGTTAATTAATGAACATTTTAATATCGCACCAACACTATATATCCTCCACATCATCATAATTCCCATCCAACCGATGGGATGCGGGGATTACGAAAAGAAGTCAGAAGTGGAAAAAATTTACTTGCCATAATGAGTACCGTCCACTTATTTCATACTGATCTATTATAAGTTACCGAGGTTTGTCCCGCCCACTGTTTAATTTACTTCGTTTCTCTTGAGACGATAAAAAGATGATAATAATTGGACGTCTTTGTTTCGCTTAATGAAATACTAAGAAATTACTTTCTTTGGAGAGTACAATTGATTTCAATTCTATTAATAAAGTTTACGATTTCACACCGCACTGGCGAACATTGCCAATACACCAGATTTATTATCGCTTTAAATTCTCGGGCACGTTAGTTTCATCACAATATTTTCCTTCATTATTAACTTACAATTAGTGATAAATTAAAAAATCCGTAATACATTAAAAGATTTTTTGGGTGGTATGGTGTCGGCCGACTTTAGAATAACACAATCCCATCTCTTCCCGTGGGTGTCGCAAAACGCGACTAGGGGATAATGAAGCGGCTATCACAAGCCCTGAGGAAAATCCTCTGAAATCGCCTCTAAAAGAGTTGACTCGCCGACCCATTTGGTCATCATGACGTTTTAGGCCCATACATCCCTCACCCACAAAACAATGTGTTCAGACAATCCCATGTTCAGCAGTGGATATTAAAAGAGCTGGCTACGGTTAAGTAAAAACACGAGACGGTCGGTTTAAAGCGATAAATAAATTAGAAGATTTTAATATCTGAAAAACTAGAACCAATTTCTCTAGAAGCAATAAGGCTCAATTTCTCAGACAATGTCATAAACTGTATAAAAATACCATTCTGCCATTTAAAATAACTACTAAACTGACTGAAAGAAAATGCCATAAGATAATTGTGCAATGAAGTTTAAATAAATAAAAAATGAATGAACACACAGGAATCCACAGAGGTACACAACTTTATGCACAGACATTATGCAAGAAAATGTCCATTTCACACTTTGCACTCTCCATTACATGGTTCACGTGACAGTAAAAGAAGAAAAAAGTAACAAAACATTGTATTCTCAGCTGGGAACAAACCGTGTTCCAGACTTCGCTGTTTATTACTCGCATAGCTTATTTATTATTATTATTTATTACCTTAGATTTAGAGTTGCTTTTTTTCTTGTCCCTGTGTATTCACCACAGTTGTAAATTTGCCACAGAAAAGACATTATATGTAAATTCATCAAAGTCCAGTTTTTGTGTTAATTTGTCGCAGGGTTTTTTGTCACTAAGCTTGAAAAGTGGAATACTATTTGAAAACAATTTTTCTGCTAATTCTAGACACAAAAATATTAATAGGTAATAAAACTTCTGGCAAATAGGCAATAAATGTATGAACTACATATTAGAAATGTGGGAAAATTGCAATGTGGTCAAAATACAATAGCCTTCTGTTTTCAAAATTCTTTGCTAACTGCTTACCTTGTGAGAGGGAATTCAAATGAGAAAGACAAAGAGAACCAACTCTCAAATGGTACAGGTTGTCAACTACTCGGAGGGGCCCGGTGTACCGACAAACATGTATTTGTGGCATATAAAGGCTCGCTCATATTACAGCGGGCCACAGCGCAACGCATAACATTGCAAAATCCTCCTGAATCATTTTCATACATTCTGTATAAATCGCACACTTTAGGCGCACACGCAGCGAAGTTTTTTTTTTTTTATGTACGAAGGCGGCAGACGAGCATACAGTCCACCTGATGGTAAGTGGATACTGTAGCCCATAGACATCCGCGATACATGCCAACATTAGTCGAAAATGACAAATGTTGGCACGCCCCCGGATGCGCTGCCTTCCTTTGGAGATATAGGAATGGATTTGGATACAGGGTTAGGAAAATGGGGAGGGATAGGATGGGATGGGAATGGGCTCTGGCATATCTCACTCACTACCGAAACACGTACGTACATTGGGGAAATACGATAAAGTGGGAAATGCAGTACATTTCAAGGAAGTCTTCTGTGAGAGAGGGGTAACGTGGCCAGTCGAGCGCGCCCAGCGGCTGTTGGATTGCAGCGTGCACTCTCCCCCATGAAAATCGTGATCCACCAGTGCACTGGTGCATCACTTGAAAGCCGTATTTATGCAAAGATCTTATGCGTTGCGACGCGGCCCGCCCCAATCTGGGTTACACGGTCGCAGTTAACGGACGTAATTCTAGAGTTATTCGCTGTACGTGAAGAATTGAATTTCAACAGCTGACTTAAATTATTGCGTTGAGCTACGGCCCGGCGCGTCTGTAATGTACACGAAGCCTTTATACTTCAGTAGGTGCTGTCACGCACTTTATGACAAACCCTAGACACCTAATTAAGATTTTTTTTTATTCCATATTGCTCTGTGTACATATCAAAGGATCGATTAGAATAATTGCTCGATAGACTAACTGCAGCGCACACGCCTCTGCTAGTAAATCGGGTGTTTCGGGCCATATTCCACGACGTGAATCAGGGGCGGACTGGTGGATATAATTTAGTGTACAATCAATCAATCAATCACTTTTAGCCATAAAGTCTCACTGCAAGGCAAGATAATTTGCTACCATCATTTTGCTGAACGTTCGGTATTTCTTTGCTGTTCATTGAATTTATTATTTCTCATTTAAAATCGTATCTCATATTATTGCTAAGCTGATGCGGGTCTCTAGCAAGATAATAAAACGACTACCCGCAGAGCTCACTCTTAATCTAGGATTAATATTCCTTGGAGCAATGAACTAAGAATCATTGTCTAGTATTTTACACAAACTTATTATTTTCGCAGACTTTTGTGATAAATATGGTACAACTATGCTTAATTTTAGAATCGCATTATTTTTCTACATATTTTTATTTTTTCAGGGGGAGAGAGCACTTTGCAATCCAACAGCCGCTGGGCACGCTCGACTGGCCAAGTTACCCTTCTCTCACATGAGACTAAGTATAAGTACCTACATAAGTAAAATAAAATAAGTAAGTAAAAATAATCACATAAGTAAAAAAATAGATAAATTAGTTTTAATCATAAACTGAATATTAATCGCTTACGCCTTTATGTTCATTAAGATACCTATTATTTACCTATTTGTATTAAATGGAGGATAAATAGATATACGAGTATACAACGTACCTATCGTACTTACACAAAGCTTTGTTTAGAAGAGAACAAGACTTACTTTGCTACAAGAATAAACCAGATGTTGTCTGACACTCACGGTGTTTCATTCTAATTATAACATAGGATAAAGCCACAAAGATGCAATCGTTGAAAATAATTATCAAAATAATCGTCAAGTTTCAGGAATTCTTCAGATTAACGTTATATGCATCGTCTAACATTACGTGAGCGACAAGATATGATAACACACGTCTGTGTCCTTTGCTCTCTTGTGACGTATGGTACAATGGATGAGCGATTTCATTTAATAGCATTTTTCCTGTACTTATATTGTATCACTAAACCATCTCAAATTATAATAACTATCGATTCCTTATCTGAGGCGTCATCCTCATCCAGCCCGTAATAAAATACCATTTGAAATGTGAATTCTGGTATTCACAATAAGTGTATCTAGTTTATGTACATAAAAAAATATTGGAATACATAAAAAATGTACATAAAAAAGTGTGGATATTTGTAATAAACCTGTCTGAACCTATTTAAAAAAGTAAAATTAAATGTATTTGTTATTTTCCTATTTGTAAACTGGAAATTCTAACTAGAAATAAAGGTGAAAGATATCTCTCCTACTTGATATAAGCTTCTCATAAGACTCCACAAGAGTCATTGCAAACGCCTTTACGTGTTTCTCACAATCAACATAATATAATACATAGTGTTTATACTGTGTAACTATACTATAGATATATACAGTAAATACTGTCTATAATTTTATTTTTCTGGGGTCGTTGTCAGAGAACAACGTTGAATCTCCTTTGACTTGAGACGCATCATAAGACTTATTCACGTTACACAGTGCGATATCATAACATCACAATTATCGCTCTGTCACAGTGCTCCGACCCTCGTCACACGCATCTGTGGCAGGATTAATCACGGATCAACTTGATCTCAACCGAATAAATATGCTTTGTTGTACCGAATCACTGGTGACGTTTTTATTTTGAAAACGCCCGTTTCCTAGTGATTTGTCGGAATTGACGGTTTAATGCGTCTGATTAGGGTAATTTGTGAGGGAATTACGACTCCAGTGTGGTAGGAATAATATATACCTTTATATACACAGTAATTTGCTTTTAAATTACTAAGAATAGTCTGTATAGGTGATGGAGAGTGCACAATATAATCCCACAGCTGCTACGCGCACTCCATGGGCCACATTACCCCTCTCTCACAGAAGACTAGGCGCGTATTTCCCACTTTATCCTATTCCTCTAATGTACATACGTGTTTCGTTAGTGAGTGAGCTATGCCAGAGTCAATTCCAATCCAATTCTAACTTATCTCTCCCAATATTCTCAACCCTTTCTCCAAATTAATTCCGAAATCTTCAAAGATAGATTAGATTGCCCGGAAAATTATTACGTTTGTCATGTATCGCTGTGTTGGCATGTATCGCGAATGGTCATGGGCCACAGTACCATCTTCATGTTTAACTGGTAGGTATCCTGCAATTAGTCGGACTCTGCAACCACTGCGTGTTTGTTTTCTCCTAGTAATGGTTTATCAATTCCTAAGTAGAGATCGGAAATTTAATACATTTCAATTTGTACTTATCTACCTTTGAGGGGGAGAGTGCACGCTGCAATCCAACAGCCGCAGGGCGCGCTCGACTGGTCACATTACCCATCTCTCACAGAAGACTACCTTGAAATGTACTGCATTTCCCACTATACTATATTTCCCTAATGTACGTACGTATTTCGCTAGTGAGTGAGATGTGCCAGAGCCCATTCCCATCCTATCCCTCCCCATTTTCCCAACCCTTTCTTCAAATCCATTCCTATATCTCCAAAGGTAGGCAGCGCATCCGGGGGCGTGCCAACATTTGTTATTCCGGACTAATGTTGGCATGTATCGCAGATATCCATGGGTGATAGTATCCACATTACCATCAGGTGGACTGTAAGCTCGTCTGCCGCCTTCGTACATAAAAAAAAAATATTTGCTCTTAGGAAATGTGTCTAGTAAGATTTATTTTATACATCTGACGATTTTACGTTTTATATAGGCATATTATCAAGGAATTATATATAATGCCGTATTTGATACATTTCCGTTAACACAAAATTGCACAAAAGGTGGGGGTCTTATTGCTGAAAGCGATCTCGGTCACACAAATTTTGGGTAGAGAGGAAATATACTTTATATATTGTATGATACGATAACAATAAGATATATTTATAAGGAAATACTCGGTTGTAAATATTTGTATAGTTGTTGACATATTTACACAAAAGGTATACCAAACCCCATAATTAAATAAACAAATAAAAAAGAGATTCCTATAAGCATAGGTTGAGTTGTCGCCGACTATACCATACCTATTATTGTTAATTTGGTAGCACTGTTTGACGCACCTTTTTAGTTTTCACTTTACATCCCTTTCTCGTACGCTTTTACAAATGGCAAAACTGCTAAATCAGTCAAACTTTGGAACGCGATCTTCACTGACATTAGAAATGTTTGGAACAATAATACTCCGGGCACATTACCTTTCGTCATCAGGTCATCACAGGCTTTGTACTTTTATATATATATATATAATACCTGTGTTGTATGGTATGTATATGTAAGCCTATTGTATGATATTGATGTTGTATGCATTCAACATTTATTTGCTTATCATTTATTTCCAGCTTATTTTTATTTTTTATATAGTGAAATAGGTGGATAAGCAAGCGGCTCCACGTGATGGTAAGTGTTACTGCCGCCCATGGACAGGGAGTATGTGCGTGCGCTGCCGACCTTGCAAACCTTTTACTAGATGCACAAAAGAAGGGAACTACTTAACTACTTTTTAATAATTATTACATAATTGATTTAGTCAATACGTCGGCGTTAGGATTTCTGCAGCCGAACAAACAATAAAAGATCCAAAGGTCAAAGCTTGATCACCAACCATAGTTAATTGCTGAAAATAGTACGAGCATAATTTTTTGATGCCATTAACTTAACTGATTTTTTTTTTTTTTTATATAGATTAGAGGGCGGACGAGCAAGCGGTCCCACGTGATGGTAAGTGTTACCGCCGCCCATGGACACCTGCAACACCAGGGGGCATGCGGGCGCGCCGCCGACCTTGTAAAATCCTATTCACAACTCTCTTGAAGAACCCCATATCCTAGCTTAATGGAAAGACCTCTTGAGGCAGTTCGTTCCACAGCCTACGGGTTCGCGGTATAAAGTAATTTTTGGAGCGAACAGTGCGCGACACCTCCGTATCGAGAAAATGCGGATGGACCGCACTTCTGTGACGGGAGGTGCGGTTGTAGAAACCCGAGGTGGGAATTATATTAATTAACAGTTCCTCAGAGCATTCCCCATTGTACAGGCGGTAGAACACACAGAGAGACGCAACGTCTCTCCGAATGCTGAGGGGTTCTAAACCGCCCGTGAGAGTGGGATCGTCGACAATACGAACAGCATGTCGTTGGATGGAGTCAAATGGGTCCAGTTGGTATTTCGGTGCGCCGGCCCAGAGGTGAGAGCAATACTCCATATGGGCCCTCACTTGAGGTTTGTAAAGCATAAGGAGTTGCCCAGGGGTGAAGTACCGCTTCGCTCTGTTCAGCATACCGAGCTTTTTGGAGGCCATTTTGGCCTTATTTTCCAGATGACCCCTAAATTCGACTTTGCTGGAGATGTCGACGCCAAGGATCCCGATACTCTCCGAGATCTTAAGAGGCATGCTCTGAAAGCGAGGTGCTACGACAAAGGGGTTTTTTTTAGCGGTGAATGCACAGACTTGCGTCTTACTGGGGTTGAAATCCACTAGGTTCAGAGAACCCCAAATCGAGACTAGATCTAAAGAGTCTTCGATTTCAGACACAAGCCTGGCGCGACTCTTTTCTTCTCTTCCTATTCACACTATTTACACAATGGCCAAGAAAAATAAAAGGTACAATGATCACTCAGCGGCCCACCCTCTAAGTTCCACACTTCAAGTGGACTTTTGCAACATCAGAGGGATGCATAGTAACATCGACGCCGTCCACTACTACCTTGAGACGGCAAAGCCGGCCTTACTTTTCTTGACGGAGACACAGATATCCTGCCCGGCCGATACATCGTATCTTCATTACCCCGGCTACAAACTGGAGCACTGTTTTGTGCGACGTGCTGGGGTATGCATGTACGTCCGGGAGGATATTTGTTGTCGCCGCCTCAGCCATTTTGAAGACGAGGACCTGTCGATTCTCTGGGCGCGTATTGACTACGGTGGTTCCACTAAAGTCTACGCTTGCCTCTACAGGTCCCACAGCGGTGATACGGAGACGACTCACTTTTTTGAGCGCCTACAAGAGACGACTGATAGCGTGCTCGAGCAGTTCCCTTGCGCGGAAGTGGTGGTCCTCGGTGATTTTAACGCTCATCACGAAGAGTGGTTGGGATCCCGAACTACCGACCGCGCAGGGAGAGCAGCCTACAACTTTGCCCTGGCCTATGGTTTCTCGCAATTGGTGTCCTCACCCACGAGGATACCTGATATCGAGAGCCACATGCCCTCCTTACTGGACCTCCTGCTGACTACGCGGCCGGATGACTACAATGTTGTTGTTGATGCTCCGTTAGGATCATCCGACCATTGTATTATTCGAACTGCTGTGCCAGCCAAGCAATCCGTGCCGACCCATTCACAGGGAACGCGCAACGTCTGGCACTACAAGTCTGCAGATTGGGATGGGTTGCGCGAATTTTACGCCTCTTATCCCTGGGAGCAGCTCTGTTTCTCATCGGGAGATATGGATACCTGTGCAGACTCCGTTGCCGACGTGGTGTTGCAGGGCATGGAATGTTATATTCCCTGTTCCGTGATACCCGTCGGTGGACGGAGCCAACCTTGGTTTAATCAGTCCTGCAGAGAGGCCCGTCGTAATAAACGGGCTGCATACAGGGCCTGGGCCAAAGCGTAGGTGTCCGAAGATCCGAATACCACCGACTTGAGAAAGAAATTTAACGCTGCCTCCAGGTGCAGTAAGAAGATCATTGTCAGAGCAAGGAATGAGCACATCCGCAGAATTGGCGATCGACTAGTTAGCTGTCCTTCTGGAAGCCGAGCTTTCTGGTCGCTCGCCAAGGCTGCTGAAGGTACTTCTGTCAGTCGTCACTCCCACCGCTGCGGAAACTCGATGGGTCACTGGCCCACGAGGCGAAGGAGAAAGCCGATCTCCTGGGCTATCTCTTTGCCTCAAACTCGACTCTGGAAGATGGAGATGCGTCACCACCGTCTATCTCGAGGTGCACAAGCTCCATGCCGGAAATCTGTTTCACCCAGCGTGAAGTCCGGCGAGCTCTAGCATCCCTTGATATTCCTGCAATGGTGCTCAAATTTTGCGCTCCCGAGTTGTCCCCGGTGCTTACGCGACTCTTTAGGCTCTCATACTCCACAAAAAGCTTCCCGTCAGCATGGAAGGTAGCTCATGTTCACCCTTTACCTAAAAAGGGTGACCGCACAGACCCGGCCAACTACAGGCCAATAGCGATCACCTCCCTCCTCTCTAAGGTGATGGAGCATGTCATAAACACACAGCTCCTTGGATACCTAGAGGATCACCAGCTGATTAGCAACCGTCAATATGGATTTCGCCATAATCGCTCAGCTGGTGATCTTTTAGCGTATTTAACACATTGCTGGGCTCACGCCATTGAGAGTAGAGGCGAGGCTCTGGCTGTAGGCCTAGACATTGCGAAAGCTTTTGACCGGGTATGGCACAAATCGCTGCTTTCCAACCTACCATCTTTCGGGATACCCGCGGGATTATGCGAATGGGTTGCCAGTTTCCTGACTGGACGGAGCATCAGAGTCGTTATCGATGGTAGCCGCTCCGACACCATGTCTATTAACGCTGGCGTCCCTCAAGGCTCCGTGCTGTCCCCAACTCTGTTCCTTCTGCATATCAACGACCTGTATATATATATATATATATATATATATAGGTGTAGATATTTATATATTATAGATTATTATTATTATATTTTATATATATATTTGTATGGAGTATACATTTATAAATTATTATATACCTAAGTATTATATATTATACCTTATGTGATTTTTAGTTATATCTATTTGCGTAACATTTCATTTCATTTAACATTTTACTCTGGGCTTCAGCTGAAAATCAGCGTCGGAAATCATTAAATGGCTTCCGACATAGTGCTGCACTGAACACCCTTTCGGTGTGGCGCTACGACACGCGCAATTGTCAAACTAGTTTTGTTATTTTCTGTCCTTGTTCTGTCTACTAATTCTTGTGCGAACTGTGCTTGAAATAAATGTTCTTTATATCGTTCATTTATATTTATTTATAGGTAAATTCTTTATCCTATTTGTCGTTCAAGTTTTTATATTTATACCTCTCACCGCATCTCTCTCTGATCAACATCTCAATCGAATCAAGAGAGATACATCTTATATATCTCTCTGATCAACCCAAAGGTTGGTAGAGAATGTTATAAGGCATTAAGCTCGTCTTTTGTACCATAATGTGCAATAAAGTTTTTTAAATAAATAAAATCCCAAATCCCACTTCACTGTAACACAAGCGGCAAACGCTCGCATCACACCTGAAATGGCGTACGTGCAAAATATTTTCCAGGGGCTCTCCCGTGGGACACAACAACTGTTCAGTACAGCAACATACCCCAGCATATTATACCACTTTTAGAATACGTGCATTTATATTTTACTCCTGCATTTTTTGGTAAAAACCTTTTAACTTTCATAGAGGCGCTCATACAGTATTTCGCCGCTGAATTTCAGTCCAGTGGTTATAGTAGGTCGACAATAAAGAGCTTGCATTCTATGCTGTCATGAAGAACGCCGGAATACGGTTACGGTTTAATATGCTACACTTCCTACGTGATTTCTCTTTGTAGCACAATAGAATTTTTATTCAGTCGTTACGAATGTATGAGTTATATAAAGAATAAAAAAATAGAAATTATGGCAACGCGACTCACACAGAAATTGGTAAGTAAATATTAACAACAAAAATGACCAGCGGAGCGTACGTAAATAGAAATTAATACGTTAATGTGTATCGTATGGACAAAAAGTTTACCTAACTCCGCATAAAGGTGTGAAATAAAAGAAAACCCAATAAAAAAGAAGAACAGAAATAAAAGATGCCATACCTACGTAAGTGCAAACTGACGTTTCCGAGGGGTCACTGTAGTTTCGTCATACAAAATGTAGTTTTGGTATTTTTGTTAATTTTCCTTAATGAGAAAATGCTAATCTAATGTACCATACCATCAGTCTGTCTCTCTCTCTCTCTACAGCTGCATGTAGGTCATTTCTGAAGCTCGCCATCATTTTTTTTTATGTACGAAGGCGGCAGACGAGCATACAGTCCACCTGATGGTACGTGGATACTGTCGCCCATAGACATCCGCGATACATGCCAACATTAGTCCAAAATGAGAAACGTTGGCACGCCCCCGGATGCGCTGCCTACCTTTGGAGATATAGGAATGGATTTGGAGAAAGGGTTGAGAAAATGGGGAGGGATAGGATGGGATTGGAATGGGCTCTGGCACATCTCACTCGCTACCGAAACACGTACGTACATTGGGGAAATACGATAAAATGGGAAATGCAGTACATTTAAAGGTAGTCTTCTGTGAGAGAGGGGTAAGGTGGCCAGTCGAGCGCGCCCAGCGGCTGTTGGATTGCAGCATGCACTCTCCCCCTCAAATTTTGCAGCACGCCATCATTTACGAACACCTCTTAATTTAATATATTGCAAGGAAATTTAATAATGTCCCGATAATAATGTTATAATAATGTATGCTACAAATGTTACAATTAATGTTGGACCAATGTTACATAACTGATAGTATTATATTACAATATAATACGACTATAGCATGGTATGATTATGTTCGAGAACGTTGGTATAATCGTCCAATATAATATAATATATTAATAATTATGTGAAAGAAGTTAAGACCATATGTTAAGGGTAAAAAGGAAAAAAATAATTTTTAAATCATATTTTTTAAATAATCGAAATCATAAAGATAGGTAATTAAAAACATCAAAATTAGCGACCGCCTGCATATTAAGAAATTGCTAACACCGAAGAATTTAATTGATGATAAACTAATATGTAAAATGAAAATATAAAATAAAAGTATTAACATATAAATATAAAATCATATAAAATCATAAGTTTATATAAATCTAAACGGATCAGTTTCGTTCCATCAAATAAATTCACGTGTATATCAGTATCGAATCTGCAATAAACATAACAGATGTACTCAAGGTCGCGAGGTTATGTAAAGTTGCCGCACTCGGGTCTCCGAGCGCGTGATGTATGGGTTCCGTGGACCCCGCGCCCTACGCGTCATTTCCTCGGTCACAGTATACATAACAGTACTTGCAGACAGAAGGTTTATTACCTAGTAAAAATTGCAAATACTCACAAAGAAGCAATTGTCTGTACGTTCGCACTGTTCACTGTTAAATAAATTAAAATTGTTAAAAACTTTTATAATCACACAAAAGGGAACAAGTTTAACTAACGCGAAATATCTCCAAACTTTCCTAGATTTATGGCTCAGCTCGACCCGTATCTCTTTGCAAATATTTTATTTATGTAAAGGATATTATCTTGATTTTTGGCATAAAGAATTTTGTTAAATGTCTCACAGAAATGTCCTTTTTTAAAGAATCCATTGTGTTGTTTGACGATCGATTTGTCCAGTTCATAGCTGGTGGTTACGATTCCCGGTGCAGACTCATTTGTTTAAAAACAAATATTTGTTCCGCGCAGGATGTTTCTGTTTGTACAACTGTGCCTCTAGACCCATGCATAGGGAATTGTAATACGGGCCATTGAGTGTCGAGTTTTTATCATCTATTTATTTTGGTATATTTACTGAATGTAATATATCATCGTCACTATCCCTTTTGTGGTCCACTGCTAGACATGGATATCGTTGTGCTGATTGCCTTGTGCATGAAGAATGTATGGGCTTAAAACGCCACCCTGGTCAAGTGGGTTCGCGAGTCCACTCCATAGGTGGTCTAGTTTCTCAGGACTTGTAGTAGCGGTTTTTAAGTGATGACTTAGTCATCTTTTACAAAATTCACTGGAAGAAATGGGACTGTGCTATTCTAATACCGGCCGACATGAATGTAATAAACACTTTTTCAAATAATAAAACTGAGTATATCTATATGTATATCATGCTAGAGACCTAAATATATAAAGTAATCCAAATATTTCTACATACATTTAGAAAAAAGTGCGACTACAATCAATAATTGAATTTAAATACTCGTATTACACGCGAGTTTATTAGTATACTAGATGTGCCCGCGAGTTCGTATGCGTGGAATTTTAGTTTTTAAACCATAAATTGGGATATATTTTCCCGTGAGCCGATTTCGATGAAACAAAGACAGCCTATTCGAAGCGCCAAGCTAAGCTTAATTAACCTATGGAAACTCCATGAAAATCCATTCAGTAGTTTGGAGATTAGCGTTTGGAGATTAGCGTGTTCGCACAGACAGGCAGACATACAACAATTTTCAAAATTGTCTTTTTGTATTCTGATACTCTTCCTTCATCGCCCCCAATCAGTTTTTGGTAAATATATTCAACTAGCGAACCGCCCTCGCTTCGCTTCGGTTTCGTTAAAACAATATTAAACTATACGTATAAAGCTTCCTCTTGAATCACTCTATCTATTGATGAAAACCGCATTAAAATCCGTTGCGTAGTTTAAAAGATCTAAGCGTACATACAGAGGGATAGACGGCGGGAAGCGACTTTATACTATGTAAAGATGTACTGACACGCTGGTTCTACAGTTTTATTATATGTATTTTGTATATAGATGTATGCACAATAACAATAAGTGTACCTACGAGAGAAGTAACAAGATAAACCGATGGTTTAATAAACAGATAATACATAAGAATTTAATACATAAAAAGAAACCGTATTTTTTTTAACAATTTCAAACGACATTTTTTCCTGTAAAATTCCTGTCTAAACAGAAAACTTACTCAGTTAAAATTCCTACGCCACTGCTTCCCAAGAAATATTTAATATGAGACAATGTACCCCTATTAAGTAAATAACTCGGAAAGGGTCGACCCCTCCACTCAGAGTTGCAGAATAACTCACGAAAGAGATTTGTCTCTTGAACATTCTATTCATCACGACAAAGATCTGGAGTGGACTCTAGCTTTAGAGAAAATTGGATGTCTCACTCCGTCGTTGCCGGATTTATAGATGTTTCATTACATGGAGTCTGGACGATTTGGGAGATTTGGTTTGTTTGATACGGCAATTTAGAGAAGATAAATAAAATTTAATTAATAGAACAATATAATTTATACAAAAAACCGTAACTAAGTTGCATCTATACATGAGTTGTTTTTTAAATGAGTCAATGCTGTATGAACTGCTTGTGAGTGCAGTATTTCTTCTTTCATAAATATTTGTTGACATTCTAAAAACACGGGTGTGTCATATACCTACCATAAAACACACGATTTACTGTAAAAATAATATAATGAGTTTGTAGACCCCAAGTGCTAAGAAAAGTGAAACTATTGGCGTCGTCGAAATAATTAATGGTTTATGTGAAAGTCTAGAGATATTATCTATTTATTTCCTACTTTTTATATTTACTATACCTACCTACTGAAGGTATAGTGGTTGCTGTGGCACGCACGAACTGGTAAAATGCAGCAAAAGATACGAAGATTTCGATTAAGATGGAGGAGGCTTTTACACAAAGAGGGGTACATTTTAGTAAATGTACTAAAAATACTATATTATTATTATTTTGTTAAGGACTAATAAAGCTTATAAATAAATAATAATAGGTTTCAGTAATTTATGACCTGGTTTATATTAATTTAAATTTTAACTTTCATTTATAGAGAGGTTCATACAATCATGTCAGTAAAACTAGAAAAATCTGAATTATGTGTATTCAAGAAATGTTTGTGTGAGTATTCAATATTATTCACAAGTTAGTATTCACAACAATCACACAAACACTGTATTCGCCTTAACTACCCACTAGTATAACATTATATTATCTATGCCATTTCTTAATCGTTTGATGAGATACCATATCCATT
The DNA here is from genome assembly GCA_943735995.1 of Sesia bembeciformis. Lineage (NCBI taxonomy): Eukaryota > Metazoa > Arthropoda > Insecta > Lepidoptera > Sesiidae > Sesia > Sesia bembeciformis. Next base: position 4,004,907 of record OX031029.1, on the reverse strand, counting down.
TTTTATTTCATTGCTCTGCTCCAAGATCGCGTATACTTGTCGTTGTCAGTTATAACGCTAAGATGAATGTTTTGTTCTGGGCTGGTGTCCAGGAATATTAGTTACTTGATTTAGCTAGTAGCTTTCAATAGGATTGTTATTAAAGCACCTCTTCGAAACAACTAACGTCCAGCGGGGACAGGAAGATAAATAAAGCATCTTTCAACTCCGCCCCGAGAGGTTGTGTTTAAGTACGGGTATTTTCAGTTACCTAATGGTAACTGAAGTTAATGCTAATGAAAATGCCGAGCTAATGCTCGGCGATGAAGAAAAACATAGCGAGGAATCCTGCGCGCTTGATATAAAAAACTGGTGCATGTGTAAGTACTTAATATTCATACTTTTTAATTATTTTCAATCGATTACTTCTGTTGACCGTTGTTGGCTCATCTCTTCTCGTGGCTATCGTAAAAAGCCACTACCTTGAAGAAATGGCCTTAAAGAAATACTACACCACCTTCAAAAGAGTGGACTGGTAAAAATTTCGAAAACAAAACCAGACCAATGAAATGTCTCAACATTTTGCTTTAAATCTAGGGCACACTACTCTAATTAAATAACTAATTTAATGTAAGAAATCCAAAAAAATCTTGCAGTATCGATGAATCAAATTGTGGATATGTAAAGAATTATCAGCTCACCGTTTAATTTAAGGAAGAGTTAGTTACCTCAGGCCACCGTATTTGTTTACATTTCGGACAAATTGGATTGGAACGAGGTATAGTTTACTTGGTGCTATTGATAGTGTCGCTAGAGTTTCCATTGTAATCAAATAAATCAGTTACGAACGTTAGACTTACGAAATCTTACTTCAACTGGAAATAACAACTTGAAATTGAAAGAAATCTGAAACATTTTCATTCGGTTCTTTGTGTACGAATACAAGTATGTTGAAAGGGCACATTGAACACAATTGTTAAACAACTCGTCTCGATACGAGGCTCCAACTTAATTTCCTTCCAAACATTATCCCATATAAATTCAGGTGGGAGCCAGAAGTTAAGCAATACGTGATTGGCATTCTCATCAATCTCACACTCTGTGCAATAAGAAACTTATTACAACACTATCAAGGTCCAGTATCGCTTTTAAAAAGTAGGGTACTTCAATAAAATGGAGTTGCAGGGCGAAACTAATCACTCTAATTGAATTTTCTGCAGCGCAGTCCGGTCGTGTCTTGAATTTAGCTAATTCTATTTACAGTAGTTGTTAAATAACGCCTTTATTTTTTCTCAAGTATAGTTTTTAACAAATATTGTGCTATTTTGGTCACAGATATCGAGTGATAAATAACGGAATCTGTTCATTGCTGCGTCCTAATCGTAGCGCTGCGCGTTTAGTCTATCCAACCCGTGTCGCTAGCAAGTGGTTACAAATAACAAAACACAAAAATTGTCATTGTGAACGGAGTCAAGGGCGATGTTTGGTTTCATCCGTCTGTCGTTTCCTATCAGTCATTATTCGTGTGTTTCAATTTACTCCATTTTCCCCACACTTCCCTATCCTTTTTCCAAGTCTACTCCATCCATCCAAAGGTAGAAAACACATCAGGGGTAGTGACAACGTTTATCATTGTTGACCACGTATTAATTTACCATTAGGTGGACTGTCTGTCTGGATCTGTCACCATCCTTCTGTACCAACCATAGCATCCGCCTGAGTCGCTCTACTGCTGGATATAGGGCTCTCCCAAGTACCGCCACCACACACGATCTTTAGTTATTCTCATCCAGCCACTACCGGCCACTTTCTTAAAGTGGTCAGTCCACATGGCCGGAGGGCGTCCGACGGTACGTGCGTTCCCGGTACGTAGTCTCCATACGAGGACTCGCCTTAACCATCGGTTTTCGGTCCTGCGGCACATATGGCCTACCTACTGCCACCTCAGCTTGCTGATTCTTTGAACAATGTCGACATCTTTCTATATTTCTTTATAGTTTGTAATCATCCACTTTTTTTGTTTCTTGTTTCAATGTTTAATATTTTGTTTAAGATGAATATAACACTAACATAATGTACACTATATGTATGTAATTTATAACAAATAAAGATTTGTGCCGTGGCCGACTATAGAATAGCACAAAACCATTCCTTCGCGCAGGTGTCATAAGAGGCGACTACCACAAGCACTGAGGAAGTACACCACCTCTGAAAGAGTGGATTCGCCAATCCGTTTGACCAGCGTGGCGTTTTTAGGCCATATACCCTTATGCACAAGACAGTGTTCATAAGGAGACCCAAGTCCTGCAATGAATTCTAAAAGGGCTGATAGCATTGCATTGCAAAGATTTGTACACCCTTTGGGTAAATCATAGTGGAACTGATTCTATAACATTTACATAAGTTCATTATATATCTACCTATCATTACGAATAAATTATATAGTAATAATAATAATAATAAATAACTAAGCAATTGTTTGTTATTTTTCAAACTTCTATGTGTACCTGAAAACGTTTGTCGCTTGAATTCTCAATAAATGGCGTGTTAAATGCAATTAACAGAAACGTCTACAACGCAAATAACCGTCTCTGGAACATTATTGGAAAGACCTGAATTGATTGAAATTAAAAGCGGGTACTTGAAACGGTGTTTCCATCTTTTTGATCTACTAAAAGCAATTTACGGCAAAATTGATTTTATTAATAACTTTTTATGAGTTTAATTTTCTTACCATAGTTCCGTCAAAGCGGTAATATTTCGTTAGCAGCATAATAAAGCAGGTCCATGAGAAATTTCAGTTCCATTCGTGAATGCGATGATGCGTGACAGCATTTAAAAACAAACATACATCGTTTTGTTTTTATACTTTAGTTAAGATTATCACCAGTTCGATGATGAAGAAAAACATTGTGAGGAAACATGGATATTTTCCCCCAACGTTCTCAATTTTTATTAACAAATCTGGTATATTAGTAATATTTACCAATTCGTATAGGTCTGCGTGATGGATTAACAGGCTTAATACTGTATAAATAAATAAATAAAGCCTTTATTTCCAAACAATGAAGTTACATTGAAATACAATGAGTCCTTTTCAAATTATTAAATGTTAATATTTTATATCAAAATAAACAATATTCTTATTATTTATTATTATTAATTGATTATTTATTATTATTAATTGATTATTTATTATTATTCCTTTTAATAGACAAGTGGGCGGACGAGCTTGCGGTTCCACGTGATGATAAGTGTTACCGCCGCCCATGGTCACCTGCAACACCAGGGGATATGCGAGCGCGCCGCCGACCTTGCAAAATCCTATTCACAGCTTTCTTGAAGAACCCCATTAACTATTTGTTACTACTAATTGGATATTTATTATTATTTGTTTATTTGTCATATTTATTATTGATTTATTATTAGTTGATACATTTTAGTATTAGACATTTATTTATTATTAAGTACTCTATTTTATTAACAGGCTGATTAATAGGCTGAAACTCATGATTAGAGGCTTAATACTATATAGTGGAACATTAAAGGCTAATACCGACAATACATGCTTAATACTGCTCTGATATATGCCACGAAATATATAGTCACCAATAATATTGGATAGATGAGAAGAGGTGAATACGATGGTAGCGGGCCTGGCAAGAAATCAATATCGCCAATGAAGAGACCACAAGCTAATGATCGTATCTACAATATATTTTCACCCACACTATCTAATCATATTATTTTCCGCTCAATTGCCAAACTTAACAAATGGGAATTCTTGGCTGTTCAAAAAATTTGACAATAAAGAACTTAATTTATTGAGTAGCTTAATTTAGAATAGACAGAATGCGGGTGAATTAAAATCTATAATAAAGCGAGGTTTATTTCAACATTTGCCGACCGTAACATCAAAATATATTCTTCTCCTACTTGCTCGGAAATGGCTTCATTATTTTAAAAAAAGAATACGTCAGTCGTCTCTTTTCTGTCACGCCAGCAATTTCCAACACGTCAATAATAGAGATTGCTGGACAGTAACGAGGTTATTTTTAGTGCACACTAACATAAATTAGGTTTGTTTAGGTACACGATATTTATTATTATAAAGGCTGAATGTGCATTTCTTTTCAAAAGTTTAAGTTTAAAAAAGTTTAAAAAAAGTTTAAAAAACAAAGACCGCGCGCAGTCGAATTGGCAGGAATGAAACTTCTGTTTCTTGAATTAATTTGTTTATTGTTTCCTCGCAAATTAGAGAAAAGTACTATACAAGTCTCGGCCGAAATAGCAATTAACGGCCTCGTTTACTTAAAAAGGACTCGGCTTCGCCTCGTCCTTCCAATATTACTCGGCCGTCAATTGCTTTATTTTGGGCCTAGACAGTAATGTATTATTTCCGAATTACAACATTATCGAAGTCAAATCAATGTAATGTGAAACGAATAATATTCAAAAGAAGAACGAAATCAAATTTTTACTCCTACTAAATTTAGAAATTGAGAATCATCCAATAACAAAGAAGAAGATTAATTTCAAAATCCTCAATACGGCTGACACAAACGTTCGGTTTTTATATTCGCCTGAAGTACGTGACAAAATAAAAGAGGAATGCCTGGCATTGTCTGAAAGGGATTCTGGTCCTGCAATGCCATCTAATTTGGAAGATACCATTATTCCTTGCGACCCGTTCTGAGTCACGTTCATTGCCACTCGAGCGGGTAAGCTTTCACTTATCGTTGTTTCTGAATAGTATTGCACTGGAAAATTGTCGCTTTACTGTGAAAAAACATTTACTTTGTCATTTGTTTTGATTTAGTTGCAGTGATTGTTTTGTGGGCAATGAGTGGTACTTATTACCGTTATAATTTGAAGATTAGAGGCTATGCAAGTCAATAGAGCTGATCAACATCTAAATTATACCCTTGGTCTCGTATAGCTGATATATTGTGATCGCCTTCCTTTTTATAGTTAGCTGCCAATGCCTGTGACCTGCAGCTCGCCGTTGGCCTTCTTCCAGCTTTAGTGGTAAGCGCCCATACATGTTTATCTTTTGTACATCAAAGGGCCACATTTTATTCTTCTCGGAAAAAATGTACATGTTTTAGAATCTTTTACTTTCAAATTAACACTTGCTTATTCAACCTGCAGTGTCCCGTAAGTGCCATAGTGACAGTACAAATATCATTCTTGTTTAACTCAAAGGATGATTTCAGTTTGTATCAGAGTTTTAGCACGCTTGTTCCTGGTGTGTTCGTCCGGCGAATTTTAAATTCATGCAAACATTTCAGAATAGTACTAACAGTTTTCTATACTTTATTCGTTTTGATTTTATTAAGCATATGTACCTATGTGGAACACAAGCAGTCACAATAAATTATATAATATGAATTATTATATGAACAGTGTCCACAAATAATGAACATAGTGCGAGGACAGAATAGAATATCGACAAATAATTATTAAACAGAAATATGCATTTTTTTTTATAGAATAAAGACGGCAGATGAGCATGTATGCTCGAGCATACAGTCCACTTAATGGATACTATCGTCCATAGACATCCGCGATACATGCCAACATCAGTCCAGAATGACAAACGTTGGCATGCCCCCGAATCCGCTGTCTACCTTTGCAGATTACAGAATGGATTGGGAAAATGGGACGGGAGAGGATGGGATGGGAATGAGCTCTAGAATATCTCACTCACTACCGAAACACGTTCGTACATTGGAGAAATATGATAAAGTACATTTCAAGGTAGTCTTCTGTGAGAGAGGGGTAACGTGGCCAGTCGAGTGCGCCCAGCGGCTATGAAAATGCAGCATGCACTTTCATGCTACGGATATGCATGCGGATATACATAGGAACATATACCTATGTATGTATATATATACCTATGTATATATACATATATGTATATCAAAAACTTCTGTAATTTCGACTTCAATAAATTTCCACTGAATTGTGAATAAAGGTTAGTCAACAATAACAGATTTCAGGTTCGACTTTACTTTGAAAGATCTAATTTCCCACGAAGTACTCTTACATTTTGAAATATAAATGATTGTATTACCGTTCCTTTGTGTTATTTGGTTTGGAGCACCTTGGAAGTTAGCAAGTTAGACCATCGCATTAACCCGCTTGAATCGATTCAGCAAAACTCGGCATTATTTGACGATAATTTCTGTGAAAACTTTTAATTGGCAAATAAAAGGGTAATAATGAAGTCTGTTACAATAAACGACTAAACATTTCTTATCTCGCATTACTGATGTATCAATCCCTCTAGTTTCAGATATAACTGGACTGGACACGTCTGCCGAATGTGTACACGAAATTAAGAAAAAATTGCCACCAGCCTCGTAGGAATGGGATGGTGTTATTCTAGCACTACACGGCACAATAAATTAGAATTGGTAACCACTGGTTACTAATGCGTAACAGTGTGGTACCCTCGTATAGCTGCTCTGGGGTACACTTGTATGGCTCCCGGTGTGCTTTGTGCACCTCGGTGTGCTCATAAATCATTATTGTTCATTTCGAAATTCAATATGGTGTTGAATATTTTATTCAATAATGTTTACGAAATTTCAATCATACAAAATGACACACCAGTTTATCTCACAGTTATTATTAATTTATATCATTTCATATATATCTGAGTCTTACGTGATAGTTCATTGTATAAGCCCGTAGCCTACAATAATTATCTATTTTGGATTGTATACATAGTAAAATCCGTTTTTGGCAATAAGCGTAATTTACATGTAGGTACTTATAATAAGTTCACATTCCTGTTTTGCTCTGGATTTTTGTTCATAAATTAATTAATTAAAATTTTTGATAGCGTCAGCGTTTCTGACAACAGTCAACCCTTTGTTGATTTGGGAACTACGCCAAAAGCGTACTAATAAGATGCTAGTACTGACGTATCTCGAAATGTGAAAGACATCCCCTTGGGTATTACTCGCTCGGATTAAGCTTTGCGGCGAGCAAATGTCAGACGTTGGAAACCCTGTGGTACATTGTTTGGATTACACATCTTTGTAAGATTCATAAACATATGCTTCCCGCACATTATGTTAAGAAAATATTATAATTCTTAATGAGTACCTAAAAGTGTAACCGATACTCCAAACCCGCCAGTGTTTAACCAGAGGCCGAATGGAGCATGCCTTCTAAACCGTCGATGAATTTATAAATTTCATTCAATTAAACTTTTAATTTTAAATATTTAAAAAAATATTTACTTGTATACCTATATATGTATATGAGTATACATATATATGTAGACATGTATACATATATATGTATACATGTATACATATATATGAGTATGAGTATGAAGATCGTTAAAAAATTCATTGACAGTCCAAATTTATTAAGTAGGCTTGCTTTTAAGATTCCCTTTCATTACCATCGTTCCAATAAAATAATGAATACCTTCACACTAACTATCGTATAACAAACAGCTTTCATATTGTGTTCACACGGCGTCGCGCGACTGAGTGACTACCCTCCGGCAGGCTAGTCTCGGCGACCGGCAATCCGTCTGCTTGACGCCTTATTGGAAATTGGCACCTCACTTCATACCGACTAGAATATTTTGAACAGAAACCTATTCAGTCTTCACTTATTCATTCGCAACTTAACGAGTTCACAATCAACTCTACGAGTAAGGCAATTATAAAGTTATACAAAATTGGAATTGAACTTACGAAGTTATTATTGGCAAAAGTGACATACCATCTGGCAACATTTTGCTCCATATACAGAAAACTTTCATGAACTGAAAATGGAGAATACTTGTTTGCGAATCGTATTATGTACAAGAAATACTTGGGAGATGTTTCATCATTTGTACAGTCAAACTTTGCGACTAGAGTCAAACAAGAGTCGACTTTCAAAATTTCTAGTCGTTTATGATATGTATCCAGAACCAGACGTAATAAGTCATGTCACACTACCGCGGATGCGATATGAACTTGGGGGTGGACAACAGTTTATTACTGTTGTCCAGAAGGGGATTGTAAGTCCAGATTGTAAGAGGGGGGGGGGGGGGTTTAATGTAAAAAAAAATCATAAAAAATTGGCAACGTCTTCGGGTAGCAGCAATTTCAAAGTCTGATTATTGTTTTTTCAAACAATTTATTTTTGCAAGTCGCTACTAATGAATTTAATAAGGCACCATTTCTCTGCGACTCTGATGTCCAGTTAACCCAAAAGCTAACTTCGCACTCCCAATTCATTATAATTAATCAACTAGAGAGCCAATTTGGTCGACTTAATGAGCTTGTAGGAAATTACTTAGAAAGTTACTTCTGTTGGAAGAGTTCGTCATTTAAACGTAAAGTTTATTCATTATTCAAATGTCTAATTGTAAAAAAAAAAAAATCCTTTAGAAATATAAACGAACGCAACAAAAGATTTATCGTAAATACCGTGTTCGTTTTCACTTACAGAATCTCATTACATAATATTTTCCTCGAATATTGAAAGGCTTTTTCCTTATTAATGACGTTTGCAATGCCAGCCCTTGCAGTGTCCACAGCTGGATATGGGCCTCGTCATGCACAGTATCTCATGTACATGAGGGCCAACGGGCTGGCGATTACACTCTTCATAGGTTCTGCAGCGCTTGTGCTAGCGGCTTTGTTGTCCCTTAGTCGCATCTTACGAATCCCGCGGGAAGGGATTTAGTGGTGTATTTCTATTGTCGGCCGACACCACACGGCACATGGATACTCTCTTGTTGACCATACATACATAGTACTTACATCCATAAAGCTCTTTTAAGTTCAATAAAAAGACAAAAAAATACAAAAATGACAAAACATCGTTACCAGATACTAGATAATAACCATACCATCAGCTAGTATCTCTGCACCGTTGGATGTAAGTCTCTCCCAGGGAGAGCCACCATACACAACCTTCTCCTCCTGCCATCCCGTTACTACCGGCGAATTTATTTAAGTCCTCAGCCCACCATATTGACTGACGATTGGACTGGCTATTGGTATGTATCGCGACACTCCATGGAGAAGAGCATCCACTTACCGCCAAGCCAAGAAAACACATATCTCACAGAAGACTACCTTGAAATGTACTGTATTGCCAGTTTATCCTATTTCCCCAATGTACGTACGCTTTTCGGTAGTGAGTGAGATATGCCAGAACACATTCATAATCCTCCCTATTTTCCCAACCCTTTCTCCAAATCCATTCCAAAGGTAGCCATCGCATCCAGGGGCGTGCCAACGTTTGTCATTTTGCACTAATGTTGGCATGTATCGCGAATGTCCACGGGCTACAGTATCCACTTACCATCAGGTGGACTGTATGCTCGTCTGCCGCTATCGTCCATAAAAAAGACGTTCTTTCCATAAAAAATAGCTACCTATTTATTTATAAAATATAGTATTATTAGTTATAATAATTAAATAATATTTTTACCATTTAACTAATTTACTTAGTATCTTTATAAACCGGTTTATAAGGTCGCTAGGTTTCCATAAGCGTAGCCTTGTTTCCGTGAAAAGATGGCGATTCAAAGAAAAACACTGCCATATTTACAATGACATTTCTATAGAATGTCTTCTATAGTGGAATTATTGTAATTATGGATTATTGATTGTCTATGAAGACAGTAATACAATAATATACATCCTAATGTTGCAAACATTTCTTGCTAATCTGATTGTTTTGCCTGTCTCCCGTGTGCCTTGTGTAAACAGTTCACAAGCGCAGTGTGTTGTGGCTTGCACTTGCGACTGTGACCGCAAGCGTTACTGCTTGTCATGGCCATTTGCACATGCAACGCTTGATGAGATCACTGCAGTCTGTTAACTTGTTTCGTGTTGTCACTGCATTTGAAAGTTGAAACTGACAAAACGCATCTTTAGTCGATGAACATAGGTATTCATTTAATAATGGGTTAAATAGACAAAAACGTGTATCCTCATAATTCTATCATTAAAACTTAATTTGTTTTGTGTTGTGTTTCTGTTGTGTCAAAACAATAAAACAAAATATTATAGAATAACATTTGAAAAAAAAAAACAAAAAAAAAAGTATTGCTTATAGTGGCAATGCGACAAATATATCAGATTTCATACTATTTATTTTGCATATTTATAAAACGCCTGATATTGTTCTTTAGCCACTGTACGCAGATACTCAATAGGGAGAGTGCGGTCAGTTTCGTGGTTAATACGATATCAATCAATTTGGCAAAAAGCCGCATCGACGCCAATTGTAAATTTGACATATTAACCATGCCTGTTTCAAATAGCTTTGATTTTCTAATAGTCTCTCAACACATTCGTTTTTCTTCAATATAGCACGCGAGTTTACAGTTTTTAATAGCGTTTATAGTAAACGAAGACCCAATGAAACTCTCAGTAGGTAGTTCAGAAAGGAACCGAGGAATAACGATCATTTGGTCAATATCTCATAAGCTGGACGGACCTTATACAATCAGTGACGTAATATTCCTGGGAAACATCGAAACTGGACTTCGATCGCAAGGACACACAGTTTAATCGCGCGATCAAATGCTTTTACAAAATAAAAATAAAAATCCGATCGGATCGCACGATCTGATGCAACCGCCAAAATAAATAAAATATTTTCCTATCTGGTCACGTTTTACTTTTTAACATCTCATAGTTTTGTTTCATGTTTATCTACAGAATAAATGTACGACAGAGTACGACTGACGAGAGAGTTTACAGTATTTACTTGAATCTACCAGTCCTCAAGTGTAGACCTATACCAAGATAAGTAACGTCGGTCTCACTCCGACCAGATAGATGGAACGAAGACCCATTTGGAGGCTTACCATAACATCACACACGACCTTCCGCACCGACGCGAGAGATATCGCTATTAAATTCCACTTAAACAACGAGCTATAACCAGCAAACAATATGAAATTAAGTGCAAATTTTCAGCGCCCTTAATGCTCCGGTAACTTAGCAGGCGGCACTTTATCACACATACCCGGGTTCGGGGCACATTCCGGTCATGCCACTGCCACCTACGCAGATAAAAATGTGCCCCACACGACCGGGGCAATATATTTGCTTATTGCTTTATTTCTGTACCCTGAGGCCCATATTTATCCATTTTTAACGCTTTTCTGGTTTATTTTTTCATTCTTGTGTTATTTTCCTCGTATTTACTAATTTTTTTTAGAAGTACTTCATCAATATTTATGAGTTTTCTTTAAAATTTTATTTTTTGTTGGTTTCCATCTTTCTATAATATGAAGATCAAATGCAGTAGCATGCGATTTGGAGATTAATGAATTGCAAAAATGCAATTTTATCAACTTATTTTATCAACTTATGCAATAAGTTTAGAAATGCTCGCATCTACCGCCTCTTCATTCAACTCGTGACCATGGCCAAAGTAATCGAAGCGTCGCCGAGTAGAAATAAACAGTTGTAAAGAAAAGGCTTTAAAAAAATTATAGGCGTTTAAGACCAAATTCACAAGATAAAAAACTTTTCAAAAGTCTACGAAACGTAATAAATTGGGATTGAGTTAATTTTAACTCTAAAAGAACCTCTACAGTATGATTCATTTTGCAAAATGAAATTCCTTGCTTTTATAATATCGAGAAATACAATCAGTTATATTAATGTAAGTATTGTCTGCGCCTGTATAAAATATAGGAGCAACTCTACAAAGTTTTTTGCACCGAATAAAAAATTTCATGCTTTCGCGTTAGGTTATTGGAAAATAATTTTTTGCATGCAACTCATAAAGCACTCTCAGCATATTTTATGATGGAACATCCGAAGCACTTACAGCATATTTTATTTTATGTATCGAGAACTGAGATGGTACATACTTACCAATGTAAAAGTTGCGTAACTTATAGTTCAGAATGCATAACATAGAAGTAAAACAGTACAGAATCTGAAACTTATTTATGAAATATCATGAGATGCAAATTAAGGGGAAATTATTTTCTACGGAGTACTAGTGAAGCCATTAATTCGATGATAATCTAAACTACTGTCGAAATGCATAGCAAAGGCAATTACACTGAAAAATGAAAACTCGACTCACACGCAGCATTTTCAATATTAATATGAAAGTACTGTTAAGATTAACAATATGCATAAGCAAGGACTTTTATTTGCACAACCTTGTACAATTTATGTGCGATTAAGTTTAAATAAATATAATAAATAATCTACTGGCTAGGGCATTCATGAATGTATGCATTTTGAAAAAAAATATCAGAGATCTAGTTTCCATAGGATTTTGTCTATGATCTCTATGATTTCTTATAATTAAATAACGTTTGGGCCTGATTTTCATTAACGTACAGACGCATTTTTTTCTTTATTTGTCAAAAAATACAATAATAGACACTGACGAAACCACGGGGTTTTGTCCAGAGTGAATTTCTGCACAAACAAATGTACCTTACATAATATACTAAGACTACATAATATATTACATAAAGACTAAGAAGAAACGGCACAAGTGACATGTTTAGCGATAGCGTAGGTAACTAAGTAACTATAATTTTATTCGGAAATTAAAAATAAACAAACGCCATAAACACCAATTATTACTCTCTTTGTTTCATCGCATACTCGAAGTTTCTAGTCTGATTTTAAATTAATAAAAATTTAACCAAAAAACGTTAGCATCTTTCATGGATCTGATCAAAATGTACCCGCTCTCCCTCCCCAGCATATAATATATTAATAATTATTAACATATTCCACGAAATCAGACGTTAATTTGCTATCTTTTATAAAAGCAAAGTATTTGACGAACAAATACACTTTACTATGCAAACAGACATTTTTGTTGCCTGGCAATTCGATGTGCAATCATTAACAAATTTTACAAAGTGGCACGCGAATCCGAAGAATTCGTGCATTTTTATTAGATTCCGTACTGTCCCTTTAACCCTTTTGTGTTTCACTCCCGGAAATGTCACGACAAAGCGGGGAGATAACGGTGTCAAATCAGTGAAGGGCCGACGCCCTTATTCAGAACTTCTTGGCAATAAATGTTGAACAAACGACTACGTTTGTTTTAGGAAACTCGCAGAAGTTATTAAATTATTTTTCTATACCAGGAAAGTGACATATGAGCACACCGTTCGCCTGGTAGAAGAGAAACATAACACCATTTTCTTAGTCGAGGAACCTAGCAGATGGGGAGGCAGTTCACTTGGTGGAAAATACATAATGTCGTCCATGAACATACGAGATATATCCTGCATCAGTCAAAAATGACGTTGGCACGCCCCTGAGTGTGCTGCTTAACTTTAGGAACTTACAAAGTGGTTTCGTTGGAAGGAGGATGTGATAGGATAGGATGTTTAAAGTATAATTAGTTACGAAGAATTAGAATAGGTGCGCATCATTAACTTTGGTCGTGGGACCAAACCCCATCTGACATTGATAACCCCCTTGGGTATCGTAAATGGTGACTAAGGGATAAAAAAAGCCGCTACCACAAGCCATAAGGAACTACGTCACCTCTAAAAGAGTGACCTCACCAACCCACTTGACCAACGTGGCGTTTAAGGGCCCTATATCCCTCCTAAAAGTTTGTTTGGTTACTGGTTATTTGCAAGATATAGTAAACTACATCTTGCAAAATATTCCGTATATTAAAAAGTACCTGCATTAACATTCCACGGTAGTAAAGAGCAGTGCACAAATAAAAACTAAAAACCCTCGCCTTATCAGCGCCACCGCTGAATAGTGAAATTTACCGCGAATAACTTTAAAAATTCCCGCAAAGATGGAAGCTGGGTTTTATTCTCATAAAACACTAGTTCATTGCACTACTTTTTTTTACTAACAAAGGGAAATGCATTATCAAGAGAGAATGCAAATGCAACCAAGCAAGTAAAGTAACAATTGGCCCCAGCTGCGGGACGCCACACCACTCTGTCTTTATCAAAGAAATAAATGAAACGAACAAATGAAAAAAGTCCTTCCACTCCCTTTTATTTTCACTTTCGCCAGTCAGTCACATTTGCATTGTACAAGAGTTGTCTTTAAAATATGCAGAGAGAAAAACTGCGAAAATGTTTAAGTTGGAGGATTCTTAAAACACGCTCTGTGGGAGATAATCAATATAATTTTGTTTGATTTTTTTATTTAGAAGAGGAACATATTTATTTAAGGCCTGTATTTTAACGAGTAGCAAAAAAACTAAATGGGCAGCAAATGTTTTATGGACAATCAAGTAAATTATAATTTATATAGGGAAACCTAAACCTAATCTACCTCTAAATTTGATGCCACTCTCAGCATTTCTGTTGCTCAATTATAATTAATTAATTATAATTAACCTTAAAATTATAATTATAGTTAATTATAATTATAATTATAGTTAATAAAATTATTTCCCTTTATTTTTAATTGTGTTATCATTTTATATATTCCTATCAATTGGTTGTCTGAACCGAATTTTTCCGTCAATCAATCAAGGATAAAACACAATAAAATAATACTATGCCATTCAAATACTTAAGTTAAACAAACTGTTTGTTATCGAAGGGGAGGAGCCATGCTGAATCTAGAAGTGTAAATTGATGAGGAAGACGTCTCGTCCTATTCCTCTTTTTTCAAATTTGCTTCGAAACATCCATATAATTTGCCATCTTTCTATGAAACGAGTACAAAAACTAATTATGGGTCAGTGCTGTTGCACGTACTGAAACATGTCCAAACCATTGACAAATCAAGTCTTCATACAATGAGCATTATTCAATTTATAATAATATAGCATGTCTAATGAAGAAGTCAATTTCTACTTATAACCTGCCTTCTTGTAGCAATTGTTTAATCGTAGATCTAATCACTTCCTACCCAGAAATAAATAAACATAAAATAGATACTGCAAAAGTGTGAAAAACCGATTCCTTTTTTAAAAATTAGTAGTAAATGGTACTCAGGCCATGTGGCCTCGGTAGGCTAGCTTTAGAACAACAAAACCTCATCTCTTCCCGTGGGTATCATAAAGGGCAACTAAGGGATAATGATGCTACTACAAGCACTAAGAAACTATACCACCTCTAAAAGAGTCGACTTATCAAACCGCTTGGCCAACGTGTCGTTTTAAGGCCATACATCCCTCATACACAAGACAATGGCATTAGAAGGCATTAGAATGTCCAGGAGTGAACAAAAAGGGCTGTTTACGGTAAGATATAATAACTAATCCTTATTAAAGTAATTAAAAATATATCTAGAATGTATATGGGACATCTCGGAATATCCAACGGAAGTATCAACGTAATTGACTCCATATGGTTCTCTGGCGAGAGTGAAGCTAGAGTAATTCACTCTAGCAGGAAGCTAGAGTGAAATGATAAAAAAGTACCAAATGTACAACGGAAATAAAGAAGTGGTAATTGAGTATCTGAAAAGCGCAATTGGACGCCCGTCGGTGAAAATTAACCCGTCTCCTCGCTTGACATAGAAGTGTGAAGAAAAAGAGTCGTTTATTAGGGTGTAGGGGACGTTACTTGCAGTTAATAATATGTAACAAAACGCACAATAAAAAAATTATATTACAAATTATATACATACGACTTCAAAATCGAATTCAGGGGTCATCTGGAAAATAAAGCCGAAATGGCCTCCAAAAAGCTCGGTGTGCTGAACAGAGCGAAGGGGTACTTTACCCCTGGGCAACCGTGACGCTCTACAAAGCTCACGTTAGGCCCCATATGGAGTACTGTTCACATCTCCAGCGAGTATGTGAGTACTGAGTAGGGGTATACGGTGCACCCGCATACCGCCTGGTGTTGCAGGTGTCCATGGGCGGCGATAACACTTATCATCACGTGGGACCGCTTGCTCGTCCGCTACTTCACTATAAAAAAATACATCCACACTTACACACATTACACAGTGAAGAAAATAGAGGAGGAAAAGAATCACTATAAAAATGCGCATAAAATGTAATGTATAAATGTATTTAAGAAAGGAAGTGGGCTTTAACGTGTTAAGAACCAAAGCATGATTTGTCAAAATTATACTTTTGATATAAATCCTCAATGCTGTCAAATATCAAATGTAAACATAAATGGCTAGATATACACTGGATCGCAAAAACTCCGGGTCGCTAATAAATAGCGTGATAGTTTCTTAAATACATAAGACTAATTTGCGAAACTATAGTATATTGTAGATGACTGATTAATATATATAAAAAAATGTGTAACACGTTCTGTACACTATATAACTTTAATTAAATACTAAAAAATAAGAAAATTTCGCTTCTAACTTATGACAACAAAAATACACTTCGCAGTAAATCTTAAAAAATAAAAGTTTTTTTGTCAATTTAATATTTTGTATTTCCACCACGAGCCCGTATCACTTCAATAAGACGATGTGGCATGCTGTAAACCAAATTTTTAATACGATTTTGGTCTATGTTTGCCCATTCTTCCACTCGTAGCGTTCCATTCTTTAACTCGTGTAAGGTAACGGGAGCAGGAGAGCGTTGTCTCACGCATCTCCCGAGCTCGTCCCATGCATGTTCTATGGGATTTAATTCTGGGCTGCGAGCTGGCCACTCCATGCAGGTAATACCGACGTCTTGAATATACATATTGACCAAATGAGCAGTATGTGGTCGCGCGTTATCGTGCATAAGAATGGAAATTGCACCCATATTCACTAAGAATGGACCAGCATGCTCATTTAAAATCTCTCCTACGTATCTGACAGCAGTCAGAGAACCGTTTTCTATGATCACTAACTCCGTGCGATCCTCTGAAGATATCCCAGCCCAAACCATTATTGTTCCTCCACCGAATGGCACCTTTTCTTCAAAACACGCTTGATGATACCGTTCTCCTGGCCGTCTAAATACTCTTCGTCTCCCGTCGTGCGTAAATAAACAAAATCTGGACTCATCGGAAAACATAACCTTGGACCAATTTTCAACTGTCCATCGGATGTGTTCTCGAGCAAACCGTAACCTGGCAACTCGATGTTCTCTAAGCAGTTTGGGGCCGTTTGCTGGTCTATAAGGCTTTATATCAGCTTCACGAAGACGTCGCAGAATCGTATTAGAGCTCACATTGTTGTGGTGAATTTCTTGAAGACTGTTTCGGACCTGAACAGCCGTGAGATGTCGATTTCTTAACATAATGCTCACGATGAATCGGTCTTCTCGTGTAGTTGTGCACCTTGGCCTGCCATTTCCTGGTCTCCTGATGTTCATGCCGGTCTCTTGAAATCGCTGGAGTACTCTTTGGACCGTTGATAAAGATACTCCTACTGTTCTAGCAGTGCTACGCTGACTTCTTCCTTCTTGTACCATGGTAATAATCCGTGTACATTCTTCAGGTGATAACAACATGATATTGCATTGAATACTCTGATCAATCCAAGGAACCATTTATAATGACAGCTCCGTTTGAAACAAAAGCAGAAAAAATATTCTTTTCCTAATTTAAAATTTTGAAATTTTTCAAAATGCAGAATATTTTTTTTTAAATCTGTAACTGGTACAAATGAAACCTCTTTAGAGATTTAGAACAAGCATTAGTAAACTCCTTACTACATATTATTTATTCGAGCGATCTAGGTATATAATTTATGGAGATATCACGGTTTTTATTAGCGACCCGGAATTTTTGCGATCCAGTGTAGTTTCAGTGTCCGTACGTTTTATTAACGACGGAAGTATGCACAGAGGTAAGTAAATACTCGTACTGGTGACTGTATTTACTGTTACAGGGGTGCAGTTTAAGTAAATGCAAGAGGAACAGGCGAAAATTACAATATTGTTAGACACTAATTACCACGAATCATTCCGACATGGGATCATCAAAATACAGAAAGTAGGGTTATCTAATGGCTCGTTTCCACAAGGAGAGTTTCTAGAGCGCGAGTTTTTCGGACATCGGACACAAGCTAGTATAGACAAAAACTGTTATCATCGAGTTTTTATCATCACGTGAACAGATGTAGGCGAAAATTGTGCGTAGTTTGATTGCATACGAACATCGTACACATTATTCTCCCCCGAACCGTTCAAGAAACTCTCCTTGTGTAAACGAGCCATTCTTACAACGAGCGAGTACAAGCCTTGTCGGTGGCCTTAGTTATTTGGCGAATCTCTTCGTATCGGATTTTATCCCGCAAATAAACTCTGAGCATATCTATCTGTCTCCATAGCTCGCTGGGCGATTGAACTTATGAATCAGGCCCACCGGGAAGCGCAATGTGAGGGCGCTTTACGGACAGGTAGACTATTAACTTAAAGAATTCGCCGGTGGTTTTTGGCTGAGAAGAGCAGAAGATCATTTCTGATGACGAGCTTTGGGAGAGTCCTATATTTTCATTTATTTTCGAATGTATTTGAAAAGTCATGTATTTTCAAACATCACAATTCAAATGTATGATAATATAAATAAACATTATGACCATTTTTCATTTTCTTAGAAAGTCCCGATAGTGTAATGAAATAAATATCTTGGATACCAAAATCCGAATATGCCTGCCTTCGCGGGTATCCAAACTGCACCTCACCAGTTGCACATGACGAGTAGCAGTCGCACCTCTTCGCTATCTCGAACACAAACAGTCGACGAACTTGTGCTATTACTCCTAACGTATTTCCACTATTTGGCTCTGTTTCCACTGCATCTTCTTATTTCACTAGCTTTTGCTCGCGGTTTTTCTCACATCGATCAATTATTTTGACTACATCTCAATTAATGGTCACAAACCGAATCCAATATATATATATATATATATATATATTTAATGGATTGAATTTAAATTTGGCAGCAAAATAGTTTGAATCTATATGTCTATTAAGTTCGATGATTAGCTACATCGTTTCAATGTAATAAATTTATGAACTTGTAAACTTTCAAAATATTGCAAAAAAAACTTCCACGTCAAAATATACAAATTAAGTCGTCGGATATAGTAGGACTCGTTTCTCTGCAAGTTTTCAAATAGTGAAATCTCTCATCCGACTGGCGCCACCATCGCCACCTTTTTTTTCTTTTAAATTAAGCAGCGCTCCTAGAGGTCGTCTTAGGGGACTTCATATAAAAGGATCAGTGGATGTGAACGCGGTGGCAACATTTGTTAACGACAGAAACTTACATGACCTTACAGATTCGAATGTAGTGTAAAAACGAGCGTAAGCGGTCGACGCTCGAGTATTGAGTGAGCGATTATGATATGTAACGCTAGCGTTACAGGCTAGTGAACGTTATAATGCCAATTTTTAATGTTTCATGGTCTTAAATCATTGTAGTTAATAGTTCTAGTATAAGAAGGTTAAGAGAAAATAGCACTAACATAGCGCGCCAGCGCTCGAGCGCTGAAACCTTTAGCGCTTGTTTTAACAACACTGTACGGACGACGTTTATAGTAAGACAACGGGAACAGTTTCTTATTTAACCGTCAAGCCAGACGGAGTGCATCAAAACATTACGGATTTGGAACTTCCACTAACTTTACCACTTGTGTTGAATCTGGGTACATTACACGAATGTGCATCTTTACTTATTGCTATGGGGATAAAATGGAAGACACGTCAGCTTGATCTACTCAGACAAACAGAATATGAATAATAAACATAGAGTAAAGAATCACGTGTAATTTTGAAGTCCATTATGATAAAGGAACTCCAGTACTGAACATCAGTCGGGGAATTAAAGGAATTCTGCCCTTAATTCCCCGTTTACACTCCTCATGTTTTCTTTACCACTTCAAAATATGCGACGATTGTTGCCTGCACCGGTCTAATATTTTTGGATGTCTATGCGTAAAACGCAATAAACAAAATAATTCCTACGCAATAACACAATAGGCTAGGTAAACGGGTGTTTACTCGTTGATGATACGTAGTTGAATAAACGGCACCACGTGATCACATCGTTCCCTCCCTGGATGTGTGTCATGTGTGTAACGAATTTCCGCTAGGTGATATTTTCTCGTTGTCAATAATGAGTTGGTTTTTAAACAACGTTGTGGTTTATAAATAGTTAGTTACCTTCTCGTATGCAAGCGAATGTAATTCTTGCTAATTATTAACAGTGAGGTCACAATGCCACACCAACGTTATCATTGAAATGTAAAAATATGGATATATTAACCTGTTAAATGTCTATACGTTTATAAAAACATTCGAATATATGAGGGACAGGCCAAAACGGTGTGACATAAAAATGAAATTGCTCAACCCCTTATATGTATTTTTGTACTGGTCGCCGGTCCATTTGTCCGAATGGAGATAAACCGACGACTTCTTTGCCGGTAGTGGCTGGATGAAAAGAGCCGAAGACCTAATATGGTGGCGAGCCTTAGGATAGGCCTATATCCAGCGGTAAAGACATATAGGTTGATGGTATGGTATGGTAAGGTGACTGGGACTAATTTTTTTTATAGGAAGAAGGCGGTAACTGAATACTGTCGCCCATGGACATCCAAGGTACGTGTGAAGTTCAGTCCACAATGACTGAACGTTGGTACGCCCCCGAATGCGTTGCCTGCCTTTGAAGATGCAGGGACGGATTTAGAGGGAGAATATTGGGAAAATGGAGAGTGATAGAATGGGCTCTGTTATATCTCACTCATACGGAAACACATAGGTACATACATTGAGGTATAAGATAAAGTGAGAAATGCAGTACATTTCAAGGCTGTTACAGTGAAGTAACGAGGCTTCTACAACGCAATCTCTTCTACAACGCAAAGACGCAGCTGCGAGGACCCTACAAGTTTGTGTGGTGCAAGGACGGCAGGGTTTTAGCTAGACTAAAACCCAATTCAAAAGTTTTCCACATTCGCTCACTTCCTGATATTCAAAATTTATTAAATAGAATAAATCAGAATAATTAAGGTGGGCCCTAAAATTTTGTTGCCTTTTGCCTCGTATATTTTGTTACTGTCTCTCAGTATTCATGAACAACGAACCCATTGTCCAGGAACTGTTTGATTGTGTGAGCGTTAACTCGTTTATTAAAAGAATACATGAACCTATTAGTAAAATTACATTTATATGTCTGCATGTCAACATACGGTCCTTACCTAAAAATGTCTCTAAATTACATCAGATTATCAGTTGCGCCATAACGCCCATTGATGTTATTATTGTAACTGAAGCGGCGATATCGGATGATGTCTCAAAATTATTTCAGATTCCGGGATATAAAATGCACACACAGCTTCGAACTAATCGTAGAGGGGGTGGTGTAATTTTATATATAAAAAATAACATTAAGGTAACACAACATTCAATTAAAACTTCTACCTTTGAAAACGTTTCTGTAACACTAAAAAATTCATATAACCAAACCATAACTGTGTGCGCTATTTATAGACCACCTGACACTAATAAAAACTTGTTTATTAAAGAATTAGACAAATACCTGCATTCGCATAACACATATCGCAACGATAATTTGTTACTCGCCGGTGACATTAATATTAACCTTAAAACTACCTCACAGTATAAAGAATCATACCTAAATGTGCTTGCCGGGTGCGGACTGAGCTGTGGCATATCTGACTATACCCGTATTGAAACCAAAGATAATTATGTAACCAGATCGTGTATTGACCACATATGTGCGCGTATGCCATCGCTGGTTCCGTACTCGGCGGCGCTAGACGTTGTACTGGCGGATCACCGTGCGACAATAATTGATTGTGTAAGTGAACAGTTAACAAACATTCCGAGTACTTCTAATAGAACGCGAGTTATTGGATATGATCGTCAACAAGTGTGTCAGGAACTGAGTAAAGTCGACTGGCCGCTGACAAATGATACGAAACGCCCTCTTGAAATCTATAATTTTATTAAATGTAGTTTTAATGACGCATATAAAAAAACAAAGCAAATTGAAACGACCGGTAATAATAATAGGCTGCAACCCCTGCGCTGTCGCCTGCCATGGATTAACAAACATATTATAAATTTATGTAATAAACGTGATAATCTTTTTCACAGGTGGAGAAAGGACAGTGGTAATATGTATTTAAGACTGTGTTATAATAAAGCGCGTAATAAGGCTGGTAAAGTTTTAGAATATCATAGCAACTTATATTACAAAAATAGAATAAATAGTAACTACAATAATACTAAAAAACTATGGCAGATAATGAACTCAATCCTTGGCCGTAAATCTTTGTCAATTGACGAGTCTATTGCAAAGGCTTTTCACGTTCATAACTTAAATTCAAAAAATATCGCTGATAAATTCTCCGAACAATTCGAGACTGCGGTCAAAGAAATCTTACCTACTTGCAATGACAAATTGTTATCGTCAAAGGGCTTCTCGAAAGACTTAGACGTCAGTATGCGTCCCTGTAAAGCAACCAAAGACAAAGTATTCAAAATTATTAATAAACTTAATACCTTGAAGGCCCCCGGGTTGGACAATATCAAAGCCGCGGATATCAAAACTGTTGGTGAAAATATGTCTATCGCTATAGGGAATTTAATCAATACCAGTCTGGTGACAGGTCAGTATCCCGATGAGCTAAAACAGGGTTGCATTCGTCCAGTCTTCAAGAAAGGGAGACGTGACGATTATAAGAACTATCGGCCTATTTCGCTCTTGTCTTCTTCTACAAAATTGTAGAAAAAATTATATGTGAGCAGATACATTCGTTTTATAATAAATTCAATATTATTAATGACAAACAATTCGGTTTCCAATCTGGGAAATCTACAACATCCATATTGTCACAATTCACTGATGAAATCAACTCCTATCTCAATAATAGAAAACATGTCCTAACATTATTTATTGACTTCTCTCGTGCGTTTGACACGCTCAATCATTCAAAACTAGCCCAGAAACTCAAAAGTTGTGGGATTAGAGGACCCTTACTTCAGTGGTGTAAAAACTACTTAGAAAATCGTTCTTCTCGTGTTAAATTTAATAACAGCTTTAGTGATACTAAGCACGTCACGGTCGGGACAGCACAGGGATCCGTAATTGGACCATTACATTTCTTAACATATGTTAATGACATGAATGAGAACCTTAACTATTGCACCGTTTATCAATTTGCGGACGACACTTGCCTATGGGAATGTTGACATGGCCCTGCTTAAACTACAATCTGATTTTGACAATCTAAATAGATGGTGCCATGATGCTAATCTCATTCTAAATGCCCAAAAGACAAAATTAATTCATATAAGATCACCTCATTTGAAACAAACGATGAATTTACAACTTCTTGCTCACGACCATTACTGCCTACACAGTTCACCCCAACACACCTGTACATGTCCCTCTATTGAAATAGTTAACTCGCACACGTACCTTGGCTTTATAATTGATAGTAAGTTTAATTGGAAGCCCCAAATCAATAAAATCTGTAATAAACTGAGGTCTTTCCTGTCTACTATAAATCTCGCTAAGAACCGATTATCCTTTAAAACACGACTAATGTTATACAATGCACTAGCTGAGTCAATAGTAGCTTATGGTATTAGTAGTTATGGTAGAACGTATAAATCTTACCTAAATAGCATCTTTCGACTACAACTAAAAATATTAAAAACAATTGTTCCTACCAACATTAAACTAAAATATGCCAACAATGACCTTAAACTATTTAAGCATTGCAATACTTTACCCGTTCATATTAAAAGCACATATAATATATTAAAAGAACAATATTTCAATACCGAAATTCAAACGTTAATATCTCATCCTACAGTTACTCGTAGTATAACACATAAGCATTTGGTAACCAACGCCGCGAACAATATATACGGTTAGCGGACCAGCGCTTACTCTGTTCCCAGGTTAATAAATGAATTAGATCCTAAATTTAAAAAAGATATCAGCGAAAATAATTTAAAATATAAATTAAGAACATATTTCTTGTCCAAATTATAATTTGTTCACTGCTCACAGGTAGGTTTTTAATGTCTCGACTACTGATTCCAGCAGTCTTAGACAAATCTGTATGGTTTATTAGATACAATTATGTTAGCTATATACTTAATCTTTGTAAAATTGATAATAATAAAAAAAAAGGCAAGTCGAGTGCGCCCAGCGACTGTTGGATTGCATCGTGCACCTCCACCAATTGGAAAGAAACAATAATACTCCAAATGCATGTCCCGAATAATGCTGACAATTTTAAGCTAGAGATCTATGTATTTACTCAATAAGTAGGTATTTATTCCAAGAATTCATTTCTACAAAGCGAAACATACCGTAGTTCAAAAGTAACGTTACACATTCGAACATTCGAACTTTTGACATTCGAAAGAGGAAGCTAAAGGAAGTTATGCAACATTTACATTTCCCCAGGGAAATCCTCATACGGGTTCACTACAATTTTAGCACCACTTAGTACTGTAACGTAAACATACTATTGGGATATGTTTAAAACAAAACGACGTGGACTATTTAAGACCAGCCAGCCTCGACACTGAGAGTCGATCGATACCGACCCACAGGGACCTTGTTACCTGTGGATTAAAGCTACCCGCAAAGCCTTTGTTATTATATTTATTTATTACCTGAGTAGACTTTACAGTATTGCGCACCAATTCTCCTACTCAGGACCACCATACAAATGTAAAGACAAACAGACGGTTATTAAATGTAAATTACTAAAGACTACTGCCGCTCTGCGAAATGTGCGAAATGCGCTTGCAAGGTGCAGTGGAACAAGTCCAACTCCGGATTCCGTAGTAGTAACTCGTTGAGCAGATGCATCACGAGTTATTTTAGATCTGTGTTATATGGTTGTTTTATACCTGTATTTATTCTTAATGAGACTAAACAGTCGTGGAATAACTACCGAATTACATAAATTTATCTACTTTCATAATATACAAGATTATATATATGCCACAGAATTTTATGTGTAAAAATTAACTTTGATAAAGTCATTTGCGAATATACTCATACAACCTTGAGTTATATAAGATAAACCAAACGTAGTGCAACATACTGGAATAAGACATTTAAGATATACAGGTGATTTACAGTACTTGAGTGTACCCGGCAGACCCAGGTACCTAGAATGAATTAAACGTCGTGAAACATGTTAAACTAGGACACTTTATGAGGTCATTACGGGTCATTTACAGCGCATGGACAACCTAAGAATAACCTGAGAGTACCTTGAAGTTAAAGTCAATCTAAAAGTTGCATAAATTGTGGAAGATCTAGATTACGGTGGCTGAACGCCATCGATCAAAACGCATTAGGAGAAAGCATTAACAACTGTAGAGAACCATCCATGAACAAATTCCGTCGGAGGCATGTAGTATCACGGCCCACTGATGGTTACAGAGTCATAAATGATGATGACGAAATATAACATTTACCTCAACAGTCTCAATTATAGCTCCTTATACATTAGCCACTCGTGCATTTTTTTAAATGAATTTGGTGCTCATACAAAATATACCTAGTCCAGCCATAAATATTGTTACAATTAAAACATTGTTTTTTTTTTAAAATAATCATTTTATTCGAAGAATTTGTGTTATTTTAGAAATAAATGCTTTTATACAATGGTCGTCATATACTGTTATATAATCTTTCAAACATTTTCGATTGAAACACGCACCCTTTCCATGCGAAAATTGGTAACTGCCACCCATGGAATGTTTTAGCTATTCCATATTATCATGGCGTTTAGAGAATGCCATGCTCTCTAAAAACAGACCATAAATCATAATTGAGCGGATTAAGATCGGGACTAGATGACGGCCAGTCTTCAGCTCAAATAAAGTCCGGAATATTCCTTTCTAATTAGCTATTCCTGTGTTCAGCGAGCATGACCCGGTGCTGAGTCTTGCCGAAAGGACCATTCTTGGTTATTGAACAGGGTGTTGTTAAAGGGCTTTTCCACCTTCTTAAGAATCGTATCTTGATATACTTGAGCCAACGTTTTAATACCTTTTTCACAAAAATATGGTTCAGTCACTCCTTGATAGCTAACACCCCACCAAGCCATCACTGAAGCGGGATAATGGCCACGTTGCAACCTATTGACCAGCTATTGAGCAGCTTATCTAGAGTTATGAGCATAAACTCGATCATTCTGCTTGTTAAAATGTTCAATGGTGAACATTTTCTCGTCCGTAAATAAGATTTGTCTGTGAGCTCCCTTTGCGTACCGCCGAAGAAGTTGTTTTGATTTGTCAACCCTAATTTTCTTTAAATTATTAGTTAAGTAATGACCAGTACGTCTTTCGAAAGTAGCACTCCTAAATCATCTTTTAAAATACGTGACATCGATCTGGGTGCTATATTCATCTCTCCGGATAAAATATTTTGCTTCCGGACGGGATCTTTTTCTTCGGATTCTCTCCTTCATAGCTTTAATCGCCTGTTTAGCACGAATAATGCGTGGACGACTAGATCATTTTCTGTCGCAAACATAGGACGTTATAATGTACCTACCAATAGCCCGGTACACAAACATTCAGCTAATACCAAGAGGATGGAGAGCTTTAAAATATTGCATTAGGCCCCATGCCTACTTTGTATAATGCAATTACAGCAATACGGGTTTCGATATCACCCCACTCCATTTTAATATTAGTATAATATTTAATCGTGATTAGCGCCAAAATGCGAAAACATTTATTTTTCAGGTGAGAATGACAGATTCCAAATTCAATATTTATTTTTTATTGTAATGATATTTATGTCAAGACTAAATAGGTTGCTTGTATTAAGAAATAATGCATTAGTAATAATTTTCTTTAGGCTTGTTAAATGAGTGAACACAATGTTTTTATGCCAGCTTATATGCTTTTTATGTTTGTGTACCACACGATTTTTATACTATGTACAGAAAACCTTTTGCATTAATAATAATAGGTGCACGTGGATGAGTTACATTGATCAACTGCGAAACATATTCTAGGCCTTATCCATTGGTATGACAGTCCATGTACTTTATGCGCCGTGTATATTTCATAACCGTCGGACAGTGAAGAGCACTTCATACGTTTAATTAATAAAGGAGTGCCAGCATTTCCAATATTAAACCTTAAATTATTTCATCGCAAAACTATCTATCTATCACATCCCATCCTGTCCTATCGAGTAGTGAGAATAATGGTACAAAAGAATATCCTTAACCCATTATACTCTTTACTCTCTATTCCATCCAATCTTTCCCCATGGAGAAAGGATTTCTCTACCATGTGATGGGACGAAAAACCTCCTCGTTTCATTGTCCTTCCAATTCTCCATCCCTTCGCGGTTTTTTTGACATTTTATATTCTATATCGAGTCTAAACGCATATAATAAAGGTATTTTTTTTACCTTTTATTCCTACTCGACATTTCGGCACGGGTTGCACCAGCCGTGGTCACGAGTTCACTAAACAGCGGGTAGTCCAGGATGGCAGCTGCTAGCAGTTTTATCAACTACCCACATTTGATATTCACATTCGGAAAGTCGGATACGGATTCGGATTCGGATGTCCGCGGATGTATTCGACGGCTTAAATTTGTTAATCACTGGACTCCACGTCGACGACAGTTTATATCCAGTGATAGCGTTTGTTGAACTGATGTCGGCATGTATTGCAGATGTCCATGGGCAATAGTATCCACTTACCACAAGGTAGACTGTCTGCTCGTCTGCTACCTTCTGTCAACCGTTGGAGGGTTAGTCGTCGGGTTATCTGGATACTCGACATTGCGATGCCGTGAAAACACTTTTGCGTGTGGAACATCTTAGGAGTGAATTTGGTAGAAGAATTTAAAAAGGTGGGAAATTACATAGATAGAAAGTGGCAACCGTGCAGCTAGTCCATCTGCAGATAGGATGCGCTGCGTACCTTCGAAGATTTAGTAATAGATTTGGATAGAGGATTGGGAAAATAAGGAGAAATAGGATTAGATGTGATGGGAATGGCCTCTGGAAAATTAAACTAATATCGAAAACTTGATCAAAAACTGAGTGTCACGAATTGTGTTCGAATTCGCTATCACGTGAATCATGGTTAGATACCTACCCCAAATCTATTGCCTCTCATTTTTATTACAAATACAGAACATAGTAGAATAATTTTCCATGATCGAAGACATTGTGCTTTGCCAGATTTTTTTCTAAAAAATTGCTCAGTTTAAATGCAAATAAAAAAAAATGAATTATTATTCGTTATCCTGTTTGAAAAGTCAATGTTGTTGCATTTCAGTATTCATGATATTCAAATTTAATCTATAACGTCAGCAAAGCGAACGGTTATGGAAATTTTGAACTGCTATTGAACTTTTGCCCACCAAGTCCTATATAAGTGAATACTTTTGTATTAAATTATGTCCGATTTCGAGACTGGTTGCATAATTGGTCTTGAAATATTCTTGATCTCAATGCAGTTTCGCTTACCTCCTTTGCATATTCTGGAACTTTCCTAATTCGTATAGAAGCGGAAACTCATTTAGCTTGACGATTAAATAACAAACTGTTATAGTTCTTTCATCTCCTATGTTGGAACCGGCACAGATTCGCAAGCACAAAAAACTTTATTAACATTAGTCGGTACATTATTTAACACTTTATAAAAGACAAAAAAGAATGTGGATGAGCAGATTCGAGGTAATTGATCGACATATTAATACTGGCGGTTCGAAACAATTGGGTTCCAATTTTAAAATGAGTCATTCGAAGTATAAACTTTAAATCCGTCCGTTCGCGTTCGTAATTTAAAATCCACGCCATTTAAATTCAGGTCGTTGTAACCCGGGATTAAATAAAGTTGTGTTTTATTATTTGTAAATTATCAACCAGTACAGAATGAATAGATATTGCTATCATTTTCAATAACGAATTAAAGAGTTGAAATAGGACACAAAGTCAGTTATGAAGTAAAAATGTTGTCAAAAATGCTTAACATAAGATTTAATTTGATATTTACAAATGAGACTAGAGGAGCAAATGTAACACAATATTAAAAATGGCTCTTTGAATTAACGTTGACATAAAGGAAACCCTAAGTAAGATAATAAGAAAATTGATTGATTGCCTGTCCATTAATTTTATTTCGGCGGTAATTTACAGCGGGATTTTGTAAATATAATTTAAATTTGGTAAATTGGATGTTTTTAATGAAAAGGTACGTGGGCGAAACCTGTTTATAATTACTTCATATTAAGAATTAATTTGGAAAAATATTGACTTTAATACATATTATTGTGATATTAAGTTGTAATATTGATTATATATAACTACGTTTATATTTGTTGTAAGTATGTGTGTAAAATATTCACTAAAAATCGTATTTATACATTTAATCGCATCTCCCAACGTGCCTCTCTGTTCAACCCAAAGATTGGCTGGTAGAGAATGGCTCCAGGCCTTTTAAAATAAAGTTTTTTATTATAAATAACAATAAAATACTTTGTTTAATCAGTTTTACACAATAAATCTTATTGAGAGATAAAATACAATTAACAATTTTTCAATTACCAATTCATTTTATTTCACACTTGGGAGCAATACAAAACCTCAGATTCATCTTCAATATATTATTGGAAAAAAACTTTACATAATTTATTACAGACAGCAGGTAAGCTTATGCAAATGAAACCGGCCTGTTTGGGAACGTTTGATAAAAGTTTTCTATCTAAAAGAGATATCATAATCAATATTTAACTTGTCCAAATTAAATATTGATACATATTTGATACAAGCACATATTTAACAACATGTCCAAAAGAGATAGAAAACGAATTGTTAAAAACCGTGTGATAAATTAATACAAAGCTGGACATTAAAGTCGTGGGATTTGAAACAAAAAACAATTCGAGACTATCTCTATTATCGGCATAATTATCAAAATCGGCAGAAACGGCACCAATTGAATAAAACTGAAAAAATATGTAAAATCAATTGGACGTTAGAAAGGCGAATCGGCTTAACCGACATAAACTTTACTTAGAAAATTAAAATTTATCTCGACACATTATGTTCGACATTTTAAAGTAAGTTGGATGTCAGTTAAGCTCTTTTGCCTTTCCATCGTCAATATCAAATATATATTGATGTAATCAAAGATACCGCACCCTCAGTATAACAAAGCCTTAAGATATTTATTTAAAATAGAAGTTTAGACTACATAATATACCCATTTTTTACAGTTTTATCGCTAAATTGCCGAAAATCATAGCCAAAAATTCGTTTTATTGGTTTTGTGGGAGTATTTTTTTTTGAAAACTAAGTTAATAAAAATAATAAACAGATAATAATTTAATTTAATGGTATATATAAAATCTCGTAAGAAAAGTAAAACAGAAAACAGAAGCGGTATTTTAATTATATTTTTATTAATAGTTCGAGGAATAATAAAACTATTTGGAGAATAAATTTACAAATATGTAAGTACTAAGTATCTAAAATGTCCCCAGGGTCATTCATTACTCAGTACAAGGATTACTCGATCATTAGACGGGGAGCCTGAGCGCCGAGCGACGCGGGCATCGTGCATAGAATGCAACTGAGCGCACAATAAATAGTATTATAGAAACGAATAAATTATGAAAGAATAACCCACAGAATAACAGGTAGAATCAATTTGACTCTCGATACTGAGCAATGTATTTCAGCTTCTACGAAAAGAAATATTCTTTACCACTTGTCAATTGCATCGCTACAAAAACATGACTTTAATCATCGCTGCTTATCTTTACGGTAGGTACCCAAAATAAATGTTATCGGTATTTGGCCGAGCCTCGCGATAATTTATATTGACAATATACTTGTTAAATATTTTTATTTATGATAAAATATTTTATTTATTTTTTATTGGACGGAAGTGGCAGACGAGCGGACGGTTCAACCAACTGGTGGTAAGTGAATTAAGACGATCATGAGAGTGAATTTACACGTCTTATGGACATGAGCGATATATGTTAACCTACATCAGTACCTAAGATAAGACTTGAAAGAAATCGTTGGATGGGATAGCCTGTGTGGAGTATTTGGACGAGGAGTTTGCCTCATACTATTCTTCCCCAGGGAGCGAAAGGGTTGGGAAGTAGAATGTAAACGGTAGATAAGGGATATGACCCAGTATTTAATTATTGTCACGTAAGTATACTTCAGGTTTTGTTACATTTTTCAATAATTATTGCTTATTGAAAGATATTGGAATCGAGCGTTCGTGTAAACAGGAACATCTTTGTCTTAAACTTTACTGAAATGTTTAATAAAAATACCTACCATAATTACTTTATTGATTTAAGTATTTTAAGCAACAGATGGCACAGCATGTTTTCATTTAGATAGAATTTTGTAGGAAATCTTAACCAAAGTAAATTAATCCATACCGACAATAAGGTCCCTTTGTTAAGATGTCATTATATCTTTTCAATAGCTAGTTTATATCTACTTATCAACAGTAGTACAGTGCAAAAGATATGTTATCAAAAAACAATAATCATCGTGATTGGCAGGCTGTAACATACAAATGAAAAATGTATACGGGTGCAGAATATATTAAACAGTAAACCTTAATTCATCTGCATAAATAATAATACAATGATAATTTATAATACTTATACGATAAAATATATAAATACACATACTAATAATATATATTAAATATAAAGACCATACATATGAATAACATACATATATAATATAGAGAAAAAAGGAGAAAAATACCTACCATTTGCTCTGTGAATTTCGGAGATACCTACTTAATTTAACAAAAAAACATCTCTAAAAAGCATGCAATTTAAACATTTATTCTTTTTATATTTGTTGAAAAGTTTTAATTCGAAAAATATTATGATGATGAGGACGTAAATAAAAAATAATTTGAAGGATGTTCATTTAGTACCAAAAATACCTGTAATAATTACGTAAGTATTAAAAAAAATACATAGTCAAAAACATTTCGTACTTAACCCAACACATGTTTATAAATAAATACACATAATTTTGTGTTATAGGTATGTTCGTAAATGTATTTTGTAAAATACATATACTTACCTAGATATAATAATGTATGTATATCGTATTATATTATAATATATTACGTGTATTTTCACGATACATGTCTTACGTGTATAACTAGTTATATCGCGTAATAGCCTGTTATTAAATTTATTCGCCAGTCATCTTATTCAAGCAATTTCCTTGTTCCACTCAGATTCACGGTCACCCCACTTCAACGCACCAAAACAAACTTCGTCCCTTTCCACAATCATACACCAGATAAGGACACAATCATACAGTACTACATATGTGTGTGTGAAATCACTCACGTGTCATTCAAAACAAACGCGATAAATACCAGTTTATAATCAACGCTCATACAAGTATCACTAGTATATTGACTGTTCCATAATTTTGTTCATTTTTGTCACAGTGACTGTTTTTAAAAAGTGATTTCGTTGTCGCTTGAAGGTGGACACGTGACCTTCTAACGAGTTTTAGATAACGACTCAGTTTATCTCGAGTGGTCGCGTAGTTTGGTCGCATTTTAAAATGTCGCAGGAAGTAGACGCGCCTGGGCTATGGGACGAGTTGACAAGCCCTGTGAATTTGCTTTTAGTGGCTATTATAGTGTACCTTGTGTACAAGATAATAAAGGCTAAACAAGATGAAGTGGTGGTAGCCCCACCTCCGCCGCGGATACCAAAAATGAGGAAGGATTTAACAGTGGCAGAGTTGAGGAAGTATGACGGGACTCAGCCAGATGGCAGAGTTCTGCTTGCTGTCAATGGGACGATTTTCGATGTCACCAAAGGAAAAAGATTTTACGGACCTGGTGAGTGATGTTTTAATTAATTATCCGTTAAGTACCAAAGTCCAGTGGATAATAATGGCTGATATTATACCAACTTACTTCATATTATTATTCATATTATTATTAGTAAGTCATTATTAATAATATAATAAATCTAATCTTATATTCAACAACATTCAACACAGTTACAAGTACAGAACAACCTATTTGACTCAAGGGCGAATATTTCCCTATACGCAATTCCTGTCAAATGTCTATTTCGAAGTTCTAGTCTCGTTTCGGTTGTACGGTTTTGTTGACAACAATTTACGGTAACTGAGGACAGTTACTCTAGTTACTTACTAACCAGCCCTCTTTTTTGCCCACCGCTGGACACGGCCCTCCTCATACACATTGCGTTGTGCATGAGGGATATATAGTCTTAAAACGTCACACTCGCTAGTGAAACAAGTTGGCGAGCCAACTCTTTTAGAGATAGTGTTGTTTGTCAGAGCTTGTGGCAGCGGATATGTCATCCCTCAGTCTCCTTATACGACATCTGCTATCTATCGTTTGATCCGGAAGTATACCTACTGCTGCTACTACTGTAAGGTCATCAGTGTCAGTACTACCTATGTTTCTGAATATATCATAGATGGATCATTTACGCGTAGAGCACAACTAGTTCTATACAACTATAAATAGATATAAAAAACACCGTGCTAACGATAATTTATGTATAGACCGGTTTTACTTAAATACAATTAATACGGTTTACTTAATACCTTTTAATAGTTAGTTTCGTGAGTGCTATCTATTGTTTTAGTGTTCTTTTATTATTTGATTTACGTTTAAATAAATTGCTGAAATGAATACTGGCTGGTATTCTTTCTTGAAGAACATATGGAGTGGTACTATTCCATGGCCGGCCATGGAAAATTCAGGTGGATTTTCTGTTCGATCACTACCTTTTTTTAATAAAAAAGCAGAGCTGTTCACATTAAACACGAAAATTAAACTACAGAAATCGACCCCGCCGACCAGTCTTTTTTATACACTGAACTTCAATGTAATCATTTATTATTTCAGAATTGTTTCAGTTAGTACTGTGAGCTCGAAGTAACGCACGCGCCTACCAATATGCCCTAAATTTCTCATTCAATTTAGCGTGAAATAGGTTTCGTTTCGGTAGGCAAAAAAATACATGGATTTCTAATGCCTGCAAACTTTCTGTTGGCGGTTATACTTCTGTTGTATTAGCAGACAGATAGTTGAAATTACTTTATTGTGTATATATGTATTAATACAAAAAAATAAATAATAATTACTAAAAATAACCAAGCGGTCTTATCTTATCACTATATAGCAATCTCTTATAGACTACCTTGAGAAAGGTAATTTCGACTGAGACAATGATAACATAGTGCAAATTACTAGAGAAATGATAACTTTCATATTATTATAAAATTAAATGTAAATACGATGTCGCAGACAAGTCCTCGAATGAAAACCACGAGCCGAGAAATGGACGCCCTCCGGCCTAGTGGACTAACCACTAAAAGAAAGTCACCGGTAGTGGCTGGATGAGAAGAGCGGAGGCCATGTGTGGTGACGGTATGAATTATGTACCGGGATCCTTAGATTCATAATTAGTCAACTTTAAACTATGATTTTCTAAATATAAGAATATGTGTTGCGATGCGCATTGTGTACGCGAATGTATGAATCGACGGACATAATGTTTGTCAACAATCGCGACGGAATAAAAACATAATTGGCCCTGTTATCGTTCAACGCATCGAACAATGTCAATTGAATTGAAACCCATGTACGTAAGAACTCATGAAACTCGGTAAATTGCAGAGATAATATATGTGTAGCTATCGTTATCGTCATGAACACAAAAATATCTAAATCACACACACATTTGACTTCATATTGTGTCACCGCTAACGCCACACAGATTTCATAAAAAGTGCATACTTATGTTGTATTTAAATTGCTTTAACCTCGAGTCCTCGTCGAGTCACAATGTCAAACTTGATTATATTTTCCTCAATACTCGTTTTACCTGTTCATAAATAAAATATTGAAAACTTATTACATAATTCTTTTTATGTTTTGAAACCAAAGAGGTATTTATTGCACTTTGTATGTATATAATAAATAGTTAGCGTAGCGATAAGTGAGTATAACTTGCGCCAATAAAGAAACGATATGAAAATGGCGTCCACTCACGCGCTATCTCGCTCACACCACGGGACCGCATGCAAAAAATAATTTTGTTTCAGTCTGGATTAGTCGCCCACGGTATCTCCACGCGCCCCGAATTTTCGAATACGTCCTCTTCTTTAGCTGTTGTTATTATTTTGTTAGGTACTGTTGAGTTTTGTTTTTATTGTATTGTAATTATTGTTCTTCTATTGAACTGTGAGTAAACGCGAGAAGATTCTTCGCAGTGCCACTCGTAAAATTGTATATCTATATATATAAAACAGGATGTTGGTATATATGATGTTAATAGACTTCCATACCGTTTGACCGATCACCACGAAAGTTCGCATATATATGTATCTTTTCATGGAGAAGCTTTTATGCTATCGACTTTGTTGTAACTCGCCACTAGATGGCGCTGCAGCACATCAACTTCTATACCGTTCAACTGATCGCCATGAAAATCGGTATACATAGGTATTTGAGCACGGAGAATATTTTCAAGCTATCGACTTTATTACAACTCGCCACTAGATGGCGCTCCAGCATATCAACTTCTATGGCAGGACAACGTCTGCGGGGTTTTGCTAGTAATGTTATTATATAAAATACTTTGAAAAGTACGCGTAACTATGGCAACCGGTTTATCACACAGCACAATATCGACAATAAAAAAATAAATTAAGTACGTTTGCTTTGATATGCTTCAAAATTGTCACGTACATGTCTATTGTTTTAATATTTCTTTGTTTATTGTCCTAGAGTTTGTTTAACATTTTTTATCTACGGGTGATAATCTCACCCCTTGTAGTCCTATTTTATTTTACAGTGTGTTTTTACAGCAGCCTTGGGATATAGGTATTTATAATAGACTCATATTCCTGAGGTGCAGAGTTCGAATCCGATTCGTATCACTGAGTTTCTATTTGATCGTGAGTATCGCTTCATATATCCCTTAGCTCTGTGGCCAAGGAAAACATCGTGAGAAAACACGAAAATTAAAAATCTGTGTCACATATATCTTAACCGTACCAGCAGCCTCTTCGTGTACATTATACATGAGAGATATATGGCATTAAAATGGCACACTGGCCAAGCGAATTGGCGAGTCCACTGTTTTAGCGGTGGTGTGATTCCTCAGGCCTTGTGATAGCGGTTTTGTTATCTCTTACTCACCATTTACAAGGTCATATATAATATTCACCAATTCCATCCCATCTCCCCAAGGAGGACTGGGAAGTATATTTTGATTGAAGAAAACTCCTCGTCCTATTCTATTTTCTCCAACTCCATTCCTAATTCTCCAACCAATCACTCTATGTCCTGAAACAGTAGTGACAATCTGTTCGTAAACCATTTCCAGGCGGTCCATACTCGGCGTTCGCAAGCAAGGACGCGACGCGCGGCCTAGCTACGGGTCAAGTAGCTGCTAATGACAAGGACTGGGATGACGTCAGCGACTTGACACCTGATGAAATCAACGAGGCAAAGGAGTGGGAGAATCAATTTAGAGGTATATATGTAGTTTAAATTAACGAACTTATAACGAATGACTTATATATCTTTAATGCCACTAGAGAACCTAAAACTAACCCACCTTTAAATTTGCTGCCACTTTCAGTATATCCGCTGCTCATTCAATTATTTCCCAAAAAGAATATTTATTAAACTGGATCGATGTCACCGGTGATGTCACTAGGCACTTCGTCATTCATGTCTTTAAGGAAATTATACACATTACGACACCATAGCCTCGGGTTGCGACACAAAAGGATATCAAGGTGTAGTTGGTACCGACTATACCCTATACTTGTGGAATTAACTATGAAATTAACAATTTTTTTTTTTCAGAAAAATACGACATAGTAGGACGACTCCTGAAACCTAACGAGACGCCTAATACATACAGCGACGATGAGACTGAAGACAAGAAGTCACAGTAGATAGGTTAAGTTAAAAAATTTGTAAGTGTTCTTTGTAAAACTAAATGCCAAATAAAAGATTTTTATAAGGTAAGCACTTTTTTATTTTCTTGTTATAACCACAGAATACATAATAGTACCTTTATATTTAATTTATATTATACTTTTACGATTTATAATTTATACTTGGCATTTTACAATTACGATCAACTAGAATTGTGTTACTGAAAAAAAATCATAATAAACCTACGACATAAGTTAGTTATAATTGGAGTTATATGTTTATTGTTATTGTTACCTAACTGTCATGAGATACAAAAGTAGTAAAGTTACAATGCAGATTCCTTATTTCTAAACTTATTTGTGACATATAAATATATGCCACAAATTTAAAACTAACATTTTCCAAACAGCACACCATTATTCAGTTTTCGTAGCTAATTGAAATCCTTTGCTATTTCTATTTAACTGAAATTTCTTTTATATATCTACATACCTCAACGTAATAAGAATCAATAACTACCTTTCCGCTTAACGTTAACATAAGTCCACACAAATACATTTGATTGAGTATGGAGTCCATTGGACTAATCCTCTAACGCAGAATCACGACAGCATAAATAAAAACAAACAGTACATAATCTCATCACCAATGTAGAAAATATCATGGTTCTTAATCGATTTTCTATTCATAGTAATAAACAATGTAATATACTAGAAATCAATCAACACGTGAAATCAATATTAAGAAATAACTGAGATGAAGAACAAATCACAAATTAGAAAAGGAACTTATTACTGTGTTTATGACATTACTCCTCACTAGTACTCGGTAGTATCATTACAAACATGCACGAGTGACAGAGACAACAATAGTTTTCCGTTGAGTGACTATCGAATCAAGACTGTTGCTAAGTATATCGGGTATCCTAAGATTATAAATGATAACAACAAGACTTCGACACGTCAAAAGACGAGGATCGACTTCTTTTAAAGCAGTGCTCCTCAACCGGTGTGCCGCGGGACACTGGTGTGCCCTGAGACGAGGTTACGTGTGCCGCAGTGTAACCTAAATCACCCAGCAGGGAGGTGTAACTAAGGGCGTGACAAATTTCCAGCGGTTTTATACACTTTTTTAATTTTCAATGATTTTTACTTTTAATTAATATTAGTAGAATTCACGAATTTATTTTATTATTTAATAAATCCCTCTACTATACTTTTAATAGAATTATAGAACCGATTTTATTATAGAATCCATGGCAGACGAGCGGTCGGGCCACATGATGGTAAGTGGTCACCGCCGCCCATGGACACCTGCAACACCAGGGGGCCTGTGGGTGCACTGTCGACGTTGCAAGAACCTGTTCATAGCTCTTTTGAAGAGCCCCATATCGTAGCGTAAAGGAAATACCTCAGCTGGCAGCCACTCTTACCTCTGCCACAACTTATATCCACAAGTATATTTTAATTTAAGTGAGCCGCCAAAATTTGAAAATAATATAAGTGCGCTGCAAGTGAAAACAGGTTGCGAAGCATTGCTTTAGAGAACACGGGTATGCAACACCACGCGAAGAATAACTTCAATTATTTGCGAACGTTACGACCTTTCATTACATTATGTACAGATACTCAGGTCTTAACAAACGACGCTGTGTAAAAGTGTTGTACATCGAAATAACTTTCAAGATTTAAGTGTTTTTCAAACATATTTAACAATTTATTAAACGGATCTTAAAAGTCTATGTTTACCTATATTATTATACTTGACGTTCTTCTGGATTACATCGACGATGGTTACGATCTGACAGAACAAGTGAAGAGTACAGAGAAATAGATGAATGCATCAAGATAGTTTCTACCGTTTTATATGGAGATTACACACTGTTATTTTTATTGTGCTGTAGCATACTGTATAGGGATTATATTATTATCTGCTCCGTGTTAATGTTTATTGTCTCTGTGGAGCTTATTGATGGACCTAGATTTAAATTAATTAACCGTTGTTGTGTTTAACAGAGGCTGGATTAATCAATGTTTAATATTAAGGGACGTTATTCGTTAGTGCTTACAATTTGTTAAATTTAAATAGAATTATAATAATTAAAGGTAATAAAACCATCTATTCGAAGAAAAATTTTATTTGTTAGTATTCTTAGAAGCGTAGCGTAGACACACCATATTGAATACATTGAATACTCATAGCAACACCCATATGGAAACAAACGGAACTAGTCGAAAGCAGTCGACTTGCATCCGAGTCGGAAAGAGTCGTCCGACTCTTCTCTAACGTGTGTTGGCTTCCAACAATCGACTAGTCAGTCTAGTGAGTCTAGTGACATACTAGTGAGCCTTGTCTTTCTGATGTTACTATTGTAATTTAAGGTAAATTGGAAGACTATTATTTCTTTTAATACCGGAGATTCCAACCTTAAAAGTAATCACCGACATTGATTGAATGAGAACAGCAAACAAACGTTGGGAGAGCCTGTCTACTTCACTGTATAGGCAATTTTATCAGAGCAGTAGAGAAGCACAGACTGATAATCGCGAAAAGACTTGTCAAAGAACAAACGTCATCCAGCAACACAGTTCATAGAATTAGCATGACAAAGTGATAGGTCATATCAATCACAGGACCATCGACCCATGTAATAGATGAGTCTTTGGGTGGAAACCACATACCGCGAAGTGTGGGGAACCCGTCCCACGCATATTGGCCCCGACGACTAGAAGAAGTTCGCCGTTGGTGGCGAGAATAGGAAAGCGGAAGATCACATCTGATAGCGAACTTTTGGAGAGGCACTGTATCCAGAAGTAAAGAGACACAGGTGGTTATTTGTGGTTAATAAAATTATAAGTTATTTACTTTCAAAACTACCTCATTAGAATAACGTCACACTAAGAATTTCAACATTAAAACCGTCAGCGTAAAGCCTGCTAATACTTTAATGTGTTAAAGGACAAATATTACAGCCCTCGGAATAGTTCCTAACTGTATAACGTCAAAATGAAAAGTTTTGCCAAGTATTAATGGCGTAACCGACTCGGCAGTTAGTTTTCAGAGTTCTAAAGTATAGCACATACAACATGTAAATCGGTATTGTAATTTGTTTAGACTAATAATGAAATCGTGTGATGGTAAGTGGTTACCACTGCTCATGGACACGTCCAACATCAGGAAGTATGCGGGTGCGCCGCCCGACCATCCAAATACTAACCATACCTTTCTTAAAAAATCCCGTGGATAACGTAGCGTAATGGCAAGACCTCTTGAGTCAGTTCGTTCCACGGCCAACAGGTTCGTGGTATAAAACGGTTCTTGGACCGCACGGTTCGCGACACCTCCATATCGAGGTAATTTTGATGTGATCAAGTAATATAAAAGACATTTGAAGTTTAATTCTGAAACCCTTAAGCCCATCTTGAACTCCCAAAGACGTACATTTCAGTTTAGTATGAATTAGCGTCTAACGACGCTACACTAAATTAAGTGTAGCGTCTACACTAAAGTGTAAAAACAATTACAGTCTTCATAATTTTTGTCTGTTACCGATTTACACTAGAACAAATTATTTTCATTAGAATTAAAAAAAAAATACAATGCGCAATTTAAGGGCCTTAGAAAAGATATAGAGAAATTTTAATATAAATCCATTTTTACTTGTTCTGGAAAGTAGTTAATCAATAGCAGTAGCCATGGCCTTATGCCACTTGGCATTTAAAACATCTACATTGAACACAGAGGACTACGATCTATCTAAGGACACTACGTCACAGCTTCAGACAGTCATCAATCGTAGTTTCAAGCAGTTTAAAATAACCTTTCATCATCCTTTCATGAATCGCAAAGTGCAATGTGTTAATGCACAATTACACTTCACACAGGGGATATTACGTCACTACTTCCCGCAGTCACCAACCGTGCTGCGAGCTAGTGCTGGGCAATTTCCTTGCGATTTCCTCAACCAACTCCACGCAGAACGACAAAGGGGACTAATCTACGAAAGGAATTCCATTTTACGCTTCATTTCACGCCGAAACGTTTTATTTCATTTCCTATATCTCATAAACTACTACTATTACCAAGTAAGTCTCACGAAACTTTCGTGGTTGTAAGTTTTATGCCATAGTATGCTGAAGTCACCGAAGAAATGTACATATATATATGTAAAATTTATCATCTCTATTTCGAAGAAAAACCAAATCAATCTATCCTTTTCTTTCTGTATCTTTTTGCTCTATACAGAAAGTCTCCTGGGTAGTATAATCGAATTATTTTACTACTACTTTTTTATAGAAAAAGGCGGCAGACGACCACCTAATAGTAAACGGATACAGTCGTCAAAGCAGTAATAATGTTTTACAGTAAATCGAGCGTCCGCATAGATACAAACTAATTTACAGCTCGTTATCAACTAATTCCATAGGAACTTACGTAGCGTAACCAGCAAATATAATGTTGTAAAATGTAGAACAAACATGTTCATTCATTCGAGCAACAAATATAAATATAAACTCGTTTACGAACGCAAAAAAGTTCGTAATCACACATAACAAAAACATAATCAACCGTTGCAATCCCTATGCCAACGTTGGCTCAAAAGTTGGCCAAACG
This sequence comes from Sesia bembeciformis, assembly GCA_943735995.1. NCBI lineage: Eukaryota > Metazoa > Arthropoda > Insecta > Lepidoptera > Sesiidae > Sesia > Sesia bembeciformis. The sequence goes on along the minus strand of OX031029.1, from coordinate 3,963,456 downwards.
CAATTGTATCACTACGAAGTTGTACAACTGCCAGACATAAGCAATATATTCTTATAAGAAAGTGTTGGTTGGAACAACAACCGCAGTATGTCTTCATTGCAGAAACTCACCCACTCTCAACTCTGACGCAATATCTGAACTTCGTGTAGATAGGAAAGTTGTTATGTTGTACATTTGTTGTGTTTACTGGGTAAGTGAAATAAGGGCGGGTAATAAAAGTAATGAAATTCTGCAATAACAAGAAATATCTGCGTTATTACCTTATAATCTTACATATCATACATATCGCTGCTGATATTAACATATATTCTAATAATGTGTGGCAATCCCTGAGAGTCCATTATGTAGTTAATAAATAATTCTATATGTCGTATGTATTTTAGTACATCATGAGGGTCTAGACGTTTAATGAAGTACAATCAGACAATGTAATGGCCTAAGATAGTTCTACACTAAATGCCTAGAAGCAGGTACTAAGCTTCTTTAGCCTCTTCATTATTTGCGACCAGCCTGTAGCTTTATGTTGTAATTTCAAACAAGTACACTCTATCTACCAGTTTTCTAGTAAAACGCTTTATTATATAGTCAAAACATTTATGCGGGTAGCATAATTGAAGCGGCGGTGGACCTCGTTATTTTTGACTCAATACGTTCAGTTTGCTACTGCGTTTGTGTAAAAAAACGAAGGTGCAAATGCCTTAGGACGTTGTTTAGTTATATATTAAAACTTTCTAAATATATATAAAAATGAAGTCATTTGAAGATTTAATCACAAAAAAAAATACGGAAATCGTTAATATGCTGAAAGGACATTCAATTCCAATGCGAGTAAGCCTAAGTGAGTCATGCCGAGCCCCAACGAGCTTACCGAAATCGTCAGAAAAATCAATAAATCTACGGTACAGCGATAAATTTATGTTTATTTTAATACAGTTCTAAGACGTATTTGTAAGAAATTTAAGATGGCGGCCCGACACAGACTCGTCGTTTTTTTTAATATAAATTCAAAGACATAATTTGCTAAAAATATTTACAATTACTTACTAACTAAACAACCTAACTAACTAACTTACTAAACTACTTAAAATTCCCTATCGTGTCGAATTATGAACTTATTCCTGGAGTGTATCTACATATACAATAATGCCTGTAATACCGTGTCGCAACACCTTTGAATGAATTTGTGCCTACTTGTATAACTATATACAAGTAAACACAAATTCATTTCACCAAATGCCTGAAAAGCTCTCGCTTGAAAAATTCCACCGCGAATGACAAATTGTGGTGGCGGGCAATCCGGAGCAATTACGGCAGACAGAGAAAGCAAAAAGTATTAGTCGGACAAAAGGAAGGTGGGTGAAACTGCGAATTTTAAAAGGATCCACCCGAATAAACCTCCTTTGTTGTGCTTGTGAAAAATGAGACGCCCCAACGTGGTCCGATTCTCGCGGGGGCACGATTTGTAAAGGTTTGTTTAGAGGTTACGAAATTCTTGCACATATTTAATCGTGGAAGCTTCTATAACGTCATGGCAACCAGGCAATAAGACGCTCGATTTTTTCAATTCCTCTTCTATGGGGAGGGGGAGAATGCACGGTGCAATCCAACAGCCGTTGGGCGCGCTCGACTTACCCCCCTCTCACAGAAGACTACCTTGAAATGTACTGCATTTTCCACTTTATCTGTCATTTTGGACTAATGTTGGCATGTATCGCGGATGTCTATGGGCGACAGTATCCACTTACCATCAGGTGGACTGTAAGCTCGTCGGCCGCCGTCGTCGTCCATAAAAAAATAGTATTGCTATTAATCAATGTCATTTTAAGTGAGTATCTATAAAACAAATCAAAAGATTATGTCAATCAATCAGATTGGAAAATATAATTTGGTACTCGTATTAAACGTTGATTTTTAATCACTCAACTATAAATTTTAATCCAAAAAAATAATCCAAAGACGATATGTGTATATTAGTCGGATTACCATTATTTTTTTTCGCTCTGATTGTTATTTTTTAGTCATACATTCTTTGGTCGTATATCAAGCGATTAAAAATTCAATGGATTAGTTAACACTGCTTCTGGAGGAAAATTCGAAACGAAGAACTAACATAGCTCATAGTATCAGCATGTTGAAGTGGCAATGGAGAGGTCATATCTACCGCAATACCGACAACCGATGTGGTGATTACTTCTTAGATGAGTCCACGTACCGAGAATACATGAAAAAAATCTCGTGAATACGATGTAATTATATAAACTAATAATAAAAATTGACGATACTTTTTAAATGAAGTCTATGAATTTTACAAATCGGACTCGTTATAAATGTAATCTTAACTATAAACTTATATTACTTAATCTAAAATTTAATTAATAATTTAATAGATAACTAATTAATTGATTAATTCATAAATTAACTCGTTCATAAGTAGAATCCAAGATTTGATCGAGACAAACAGACAATCAATCAGAAAAACAGACAAATATAACGTACATTGGTATTAAAAAAATCTTGAAATAGGGGTCTTACTTAGCGCTAGTTCAAGCTAATGTATGTCAATGAACTCGATTGGAAGAAACGAGCTCTCACAGTAGTTGCCCGAGTTAACTGCTTAGCACTCACTCAACCTCGCTCCTAGTTTTATGGTGGCCGACTAAATGGAATTTAGCATTGTAAAATGGAGCGAGAAATATCTTAATCCATGAAAAGAGCTCTAAGAACATCCGCAAATTGTTTGATTAAAATAAGTGATCGAGAAAAACTAATTTTTAGGGCACACCTTTGATACCTACAGAAAAAAACCCGTATAACAAATGTTTCCGATCTCCTCGTGAAAAACTACTAGCAAATTGCTAGTATACTATGTAGCTGTATGTTCTATTTAATCACACCTCCGAAAAAACTTGGGCGTTGCCTATTGCGAAGTTATTTTGGCTCGGCACAATACCATATTTATCGTCCTGCGGCTAACAGCCAGCAATATATCTCAACTCGAACTACTTCCCTGGAATATTTCCCCATTCTAATTTATCGGCCTAAACAATCGTTTGTATCAATTTGGACACGCTGTTATGCGAAACCGATGTGTTTCCCATGGATCTTTTAATGGTGATTTGTTGGGTAAAACAGGTGTTTTACTGAATGTTATTGTTAGTCCTAAAAATACCATAAATATGTGATTGAATGTGAAGTCAAATCAAAAAGGCATTTTGAATCGGGTATATCGTTTTTATGCGTATTGACTTGGTCCAGGTACCTTTTGTCATGAATGTTGCATTAGCTGTTATTCACTTGAATTTACTATCTTCTTATTAGTAAGATATTATATTAACCTTTAACTTTTCACCGGGTGACACAGGTGTGCCCTTGCAACCGCAAGGAATTTATATAAATAAAAATTAAATGCTGTTCGTTGGTAAGCGCATCACTTGAGAACGTCTGGATCGATTTCGCTAATTTTTTTTTAAATGTTCGTAATAGCCCGAATAAGGTTCATAGAGTAAGAAAAATTAAAAAATTTGCCCTGAAAATTGGAAAATTCGGGAAAAACTGAGTGTTTTTTTCTATGGGATTTATGTATGAACTCAAGACCGTATCTCACGATTCGAACGATGGATATTTTTTATTGAAATTTATTGAAATTTGTACAGGACAACGTCTGTCGGGTCAGCTAGTATTGACACCTTTATTGACTTAATAAAATAATCTTTATTGACACCTTACAACATAACGCTTGTGTTCGTATTGAAATTATTTACAGTAATTTTTTATTTTTTGTGAAATGGTAAGTGTCGCTCTGACTCTCAGATTACTAGCCTAGGCGATTATCTAGTCCAGAGCGTCGTTGTCGTGACACGACAGAGACGACGATCTACAAAACCGAAGCTAGCCGATCATAGCCGATGTGTATGTATGACTTTCAACCGGGATGTGTACCTATTAAATATTTTACCGATGTGTCAGAGATGTATGGTTGTTTTAGATTGGTTTTACGGCTCTGGTTTCTAGTCCTATAAATTACAGTTTATATTTTTTCTAAACAATTACAATTTGTTACACGTAGATAGAACCCCCTCATTTCATTGAAGAAGAATATTATTAAAACAAAGCGCTAGAATGAGTGTTAGGCGTCAAGTAAGTTATTTGAGCGCTAACAGAGCCAAAAAAGCATCAAATCTAGCGCCGAAAGCGCTCAGTTAGCATCACTGTATCTAGTAGACACTGTATCTGTATCTTTGCTGTTTATTTAAATACAAGCCATTATAAATCATGTCAAAACAGTACCTACTCACATAACGTATGTTATTCAATTTAAACATATTCTATGCATTGAACATAACGCTCTTTAAATCGTAATCCATCAACGCATACCTACATGTTTTATACTAAGCAGAGTACATAGTAAATGTGTCTTCGGCGTATACTGTAATTGCGTTTTTATATATACAATGAATATATTGGAATATACACATTTATATTTCAGATGATTTATAGGATTAACAAATTTACGATGCCCGTGAACTTTTAATAGATTTATTAAGCATTTCTAATAAAAAAATTAATGGAAAACATTAATCGTATTGTAAAAATAGTCGAAATTACTTTGAGTAATAGTAAGTCGTTAATTGTTTGTTTCCCTCGGGAGAAATGTTTGATAACTCGCAATATTTACCCGCACTCACTATTAAAAATCTTTAATTAGGATGTACATAATAGATATTGTAAATAACAGGTCTCGATATTAAATTATTACAAATATGTTACTAAATACAAACAACTAATTAATTGAATACAATAAAATCAACTTATAAGAAATCCAATTAAATAAATTATAAAAAAGTAAAGTAATAAATAATAACTTAAAATATAACATACTAGCGACCCGCCCTCGCTTCGCTTCGGTTTATAAGTTTTTTTTTTTTTTCATTTTTTCAAAATAAAATATAGCCTATATTAGACACGGATTACGGCCTATATTAGCTTCCTATTTGTGTAAGAATTTTTGAAATCGGTTGAATAGTTCTAGAGATTACCCCCAACATACAAACACACAATTTTACCTCTTTATTATATTAGTATAGATATAAACTACCTATAAACAATACAATACCTCTGTCTCTCCACTGCTGGATATAGACCAAAGCTCGCCACCACATGCACTCAAATCAGTAACGGGCATGGTCAACTTTTGAAAGGCTGGGATAGGGCTGGGAAAGTGTGCGTGTTTAGTCGGAATTTAGTATTTCTGAAGGCAGTGACGAGGACGAGGAACATTTTACATTTGACCAGGCTGAAAGCAAGGTGAAAGGCGCTTTTACAGATGTCAAAAATTATTTTACAGCTGCGCAACTTTTCTTTTACGGGTTGATTTACTCTTTGATTTACTTTGATTTACTCGGTTGAAAGAAGTTTCGTATCTCTCGAAACATCTCGTTCCAAAATATTTTATGAGTTCGAAATCAGATGTGATAGATCGTCAGAAGACATCAAAATAAACAAAAATTATTCTACAGAAAAGAAAACATTTAAAACGTCTAGAAACCGAAACAATATTTAAGCTTGATTATCTTGATTGACCTTGATTATCTCAGCTCCGAGGAGATTTTACCTAACGCTATTTTTTATTTGTTTTGACGTCTTCTATCGCTTTATTAATGTATAGTTGGCGGGCACAAACTCGAGAATTTTTGAAATTGGCGGAAATTAGGTATGCCAGGCTCTATACAAGAATGTCTCAATCCCTTTGTAATCTATAGTTATGTGAATTAAAAATTAATAAACAAAAGTAGAATAACAAAAAATAAGCGACAGTACAACCGCAATCTTGTTTTCTCGAATTATCCACGAAACATATTCCAAGACATTCGTCGCTACGACTCCACTCCCTAATGAATACGCAATGGCTGCCTCGGACGAGTCCAGCTGTTGGACAATATAAAATGAAATGACGTGTATTTAGTCGTAATTCCTTACACGCAAAGTACGCGTTTCGTTATTCACATTCAATGACATATCCGCACATTACTATTCACAGGTTATCGTGTATATCGAAGCATTATTGTTTAATGCTTCTATATTAGGGTATGTATATCGTCCCGAGAGATTTAGGATTTTTCTACCGCACTGCAGAACAGAGGTATTCCTTAGTAATTACAAGAGAGTTTCAGGCAATAATTCACCATGCGGACTCAGTTGCGGATGATATTTAATTAAGTATACGAAAAACTTAACGAAAGCGCGTAAAGACGTATTTCCTTTTTTAAGACTATTTTTTCGACATCTGAAAACCAAGAACCAGATAGATACATTGAAAACCCATCTTTCAAGCGCGTGGCGGATTGAAAAAATTATAGTTTTCTTAGTCATTAAAGAGTCTAAAATTGCCTAACTCTGTCATTTTGGCGTGAAGTTTGTTTTGAGAGAGCATATTAATGATGAAAATATTTTTGTAGAAATTTATACGCCACTTCAATGTTATCTCAACCAACTGTTCATGAACTGTCAAATCCGTAATCTTTCGGCGTCGTAACTATAATATAGGTAACACAAATATACACATACAATACGTGCATATTTATAAAGACAGAAAGAACTTACTAAAAGAACTTGACACAGACTAATTAGAACTAATTATTAGGGAAAAAGAAATATATTATTTGAAAGAGTACAGTTATATAATAGATTACCAGATGAAATGTAATAATATAAATATGTAAAGATAAATATCTATAAAAATAAAGACGTATATTTTTGAAAATATTGTTAGTAAATAAGTATTATATTTTATCTTATACCTATAAATTGTACTTGAAATGCATGCTTTTTCATTAGAGTAAATGTTTTATATAATTATTTAAAATCTTATGTAAGTAAACTGTATTTAATGTTTTTTTTTTGAGAATAAAGTTTAGTTTGTTTTAACCGACATTAGAACAGTCAATTGATGTCATTGAACGCTTTTGATGTTTTGATTATTATCATGTTTGATAGGAAATGAGAAAAAATATGCTATGTAAACAAACGTAAAGTCACAACGTCAATAATTTCGTAGATCTTCTCTCCACTATTTTTTAGATTGAAGAGTTTTCTCTCCTATATCTATTTATAAAAGGATCAAAATTCATCATATTTAAAACATTTTCTTGTATGAACGTAGAAAGCGTTTTTTACACGGGGGACTGAGGTGTCTTAAAAGAGCCATTCCATTCATTTTATTTCACTCGAAAAATCCAACCCTATCTTGATTGAGAAGGATTACGTAAGGTATTTACAAAGAATGGCCTCTTTCCTCCCGTTTCGTCCGAAGAAAAATTATTCTGATTAATACGCCCTTTGTCCTCTATAATAGATGTGATTTGTAAGCTTGTAAATATTTCTTGTTGTATTCTTGTGAAGATATCGCTCTCAATTTAGGGAATGAGCGAGCTGCTGTTTTTTCTAATTGAAAATGTGTTGTATTAGAATATAAATATTTTATTTAAAAACTGATAATTAAAATGATGCGTGGTGAATTGTGATGCCTTATAACAAGTTTAATCCCATTTAAAATACTAGTATTTCTGAAAAAAGAATCCTATAGGTACTAGCGATATTTTTTTCTTAATATTTACAGCAATTTCCATTCAATTCATTCATTCATTACTGATAACATGACGACTCTTGTGCTCACCTAAGAACAGATCCATCTGCCGTAAAGCATCTTGTCTATTCCACTTTTTTATCCACAGCTGGACATGGACCTCCTTCATAGTCTTGCGTATGAAGGATGTATGGCAGTAAAATACCACGCTGACTAAGAGCGTTGGCGAGTCGACTCTTTTAAAGGTGGTGTAGTATCATAGGGTTTGTAAAAAAATAACGAGTCAAGAAGTACAATATAATTAACAACTTTGTCGTGCACTGTTATCACAAAAAAAAAAAAATTTAAACACGTACCTCATTTCATTTTAAATTAATACGAGGACTGTGCGAAGAGTTTCTTTTCAACAGGAACCTGGTAACTGACAAAATGATATCTTTAAACTGCAATGCAGATAAATTTATAATTTTGCTTTTCTTGGGTAGAAAAAGCGAATAACTCGTTTTTCTGCGCTGCACGAAACACTTGCATACTGAAAGTGATAAATGATATTTATGTCTGTTTTCGAGCTGAGAATATACCGTATGTACTATTGCTATTATATTTATTTCTAACTGTCTCTACGTTTATGTTGTCAGCAACGACAACAGTATTCTTTGATTTCCTGTTTCTAATGAAGACTATTTCTTCACGTGCTTCACTCAACATGTCCGACCAGCTCTTGCTTGCACAATCTGCTTGCTTAACGTTCAAAAATCGAGTAGGCCCGAATTTCGCGTTAGTGGAATATGCACCGCTGAATTGTTATGATAATAACACGACTCCGTTCCCTTCTGTAAGAAAAAATCCAATTAACGTATTGTCAAAAAAAGGGCGACCGAACCGACCAACATGAAGTGAAGTTGAAAGAGTGAATTATAATTACACAGCTTGTTAGGTATTTAGAAGATCATCAGCTAATCAACGACCATCAATATGAAGTCATAATCATTAACTAGTGTGCTTGTCCCCGTAGACAGTAGAAACTCGAATAGACAAACTCACTATCTTATTGCATCCCACAATGTTGTTTATTGTTTATGGACGAAGGCGGCTGACGAGCATACAGTACACCTGTTGGTAAGTAGATACTGTCGCCCATAGATGCCAACATTAATCCAAAAAGACAAACGTTGGCACATACCGGGATGCACTGCCTACCTTGGAGATATAGGTATGGATTTGGAGAAAGGGTTGGGAAAATGGGGAGGGATAGGATGGGAATGGGCTCTGGCACATCTCACTCACTATCGAAACACGTACGTACATTAGGGAAACAAGTTAAAGTAGGAAATGCAGTACATCTCAAGGTAGTCTTCTGTGAGAGAGGGGTAACGTGGCCAGTCGAGCGCGCCCAGCAGCTGTTGGATTGCAGCGTGTACTCTCCCCCTCAATCCCACAATGTGTCTAGAAATTGGTGAATTTAAACTATGAGAACATTGTGGACCCTGTAGGGCACAGCAATAGGAGTAGGAGGACTTATATTTAGAGTATAAATAAGAAAAAATTATCAATCAGATCTAAATAAAAATAATTAAAAACTGCCTACTGAGGTTTTCCCGCTACTCTGCGACATGGGGCTGTAAATAGAAAGCTGTAAATAGAATTTTACAAGGCCGGCAGCGCACACGCATACGCTCTGGTGTTGCAGATGTCTATGCGGATGCGGTGGTAGCCACTTACCTTCACGTGGACCGCATGTCCGTCTGCCACCATCACCATAAAAAAAAATTGAATAAAACTTCAATTTACTTTTGTTTATTTTTCAAATCAAGTTATTAAATAGGATTAGACGAAGCATTAAAGTCGTTATAGACGTAACTGCTTCTATACTATACCAATTAAATCTATATTACAAAAGACCGTGTACTCTCACCATCTCTGTATTTGCTGTTCTCTGTGCATTCTTCGCCAAACAAGACCTAAAGCGTGCCATCTCGCTTGTCAAAGCACCCCTCCACTACCAAAGTGCATTTTACGTTCTCGGATTTCAGAATTCGTATACGCGTGGAGTCGAATTTCGCAGCTTCAATGACCTTTTAAATTATTCCATCAAATACTCAAACTAACGGTATAGTTTGCTAATTGAAATGAGCCTCAATCCTGAATGCTTGTTCTATTATAAGATTTAAATGCTCTGATATTTTGCTTTGAATTGTATGCTGTCAGTTATTTTGTGGTACAAAGTAGAGGAGGCAGCGTTAAAGTTCTGAAGGTATTGTTGAGTTCAAAAGACTCTTCGATAAAATACATTCAATAAAATAAGTTTTTTTTTCTTCAGATTAACTACCAAACCATTTTTGATATTAACTGGATGCTTTAAATTAGATTTCTTTGTCCATACAACGCATAACCATGTAAATTATATACTGTATGACCTTAATAATTAAGCGATATTTATGCGAATGGTTGAAGGAGGAACTCTCTTGAGTAAACTACAATTAAGATATATTTAAATAATCCCAAATAACACTGATTACCGAGTGATCTTTGCTTAGTACTATGTGTGGACGCGGCGGCTAAGTAGTATAGTCGTACGCTAACCCACTTGCGGATCCATAGGTTTTTAATTTAAGCCTGACCTTATGTCTCGAGGATCTCGACGTGGTGCTTAGGTAGTGCGTTATCGACACGCGATGCCCCAGGCCTGGTAGCGCTTCTTCTCGGCTTCTTCTGGGTTCGAGCGTCTTCTTCGAGATCAATCGGTGCAGCTTAAATCGTATTTCACGCGCGGGATGGGAAAGGCTATGGTGCTACTTCCAGCATTGTCACTTCGACGCGGTTGAAGATTTACTTAGCGGGATTATAGTCGTGGACAGAGCCCACGACTATGCGGTTTCTTCGCGAACTTTACTAGCGGCACTGTGAAGACTTATCTGTAGTGAATGTAATGACTCGACTGCCATGATGCAGCGATATATATAAGCTTCAGAACGTCATTAAGCTAACATTTGATGTGGGTAACAAAAATATGAGATTACCCTAAGAAATACCAGCACCAATGTTATTGGCGCGAACACTATGCCATAGTATATCAAAGGTTACAAAATCAACCACCTACTTGATTTAAAATTTCTTGAACATTTCAAAAAGTAATTGTCCATTTACGCGATACTTGTAGACTTTGTTCAATTCTCACTCGTTACGAAAATATTTCTACATAAATTCGTCACACAGGTCAGCCCTTTTGAACCTGTTCGGCTTTTGAGCTCGAGTCGGTGTCTCGAACGTAAAGTTGTACATACTCGAGACCTTAAATTTAATTTTTAAATAAATAAATAACGCCACAATCAATGGCCCACACTAGGATTCCCTGTATCGTGGGCCCAGAGACACATACAAAGACGAATACAATACGTGCAAGACTCAAACCCGAACAAATACCTGTCTTTAAACAAATGGTGGTCCAAACCGGGAATCAAATCCGAAACCTATTGCACAACAGACACGGACACCACCAACTGGGCTAATTGGTCGTCATTAGATTTAACTCACGCGGAACAGCGGCTCCTATGAGTAGGTATTGTATTGTTACATCAGTACTTGTTTTTGTAGTTATGCTTTCGTAGGTATTTGCGACTTTTGCCAAGGAATTAACCCTACGAAGATTCACAAATACCTATAAAACTATTGCATAAGTACATACATATCTGTGATAACGTGTTGCAGTTACAATTTTTTTCCGCTTGCTCCTCTTTACTGCACCAAACACCACCAATTCTGTGCCAAAATGTTCTCGCAATAACACATGTTAATATGAAAACATGCATTTTCTCGACTTGTCGCCTATCACTTCCACCAACCCCTCGTCCCGTAGCTCGTCGGTTCACGCGCCGTCTGCTGCATTATTCAAAGAAACCCGCGCCATAAAACTCGCGCCGGTCGGCACTGAATCGTAACGTGAACTGAAACTAAAGATGTACACACATGGCGCGATATTGAATTATGTTTATAAAGCTAATACTCTGAGATATGTAAGACTTAATGCTATCTCAAATGTATTAATCCGTTTATCTTAGTTCCGAATAAGATACGACTAAGGGAGACGCGGTGACGACAGTTATTGTTTTTTACAGCTCGATTAATGATAATTATATTCTCACAGCCTCTAGGCGCATGCGATTGCCGACGTTACCCCTCTCTCATAAAATAGTACCTCCAAATTATTTATATTAGATATTTATTATTTACTAGCGAACCGCCCTCACTTCGCTTCGGTTTAGTTAAAACAATATTAAACTATACGTTAAAACCTTCCTCTTGAATCACTCTATCTATTGATGAAAACCGCATTAAAATCCGTTGCGTAGTTTAAAAGATCTAAGCGTACATACAGAGGGACAGACGGCGGGAAGCGACTTTGTTTTGTACCATGTAAAGATATAAATATATTTACTTAAGATTAAATAATTATTTGTTCACAGAAAAATAAATAAATCTCCAAGTGGAATGTCTGAAAATTTCTTTCTAAATATTAAAACATGTTGCCCTGCAAAGCGACTCTGCAGTATCGGGGTTGAAATCTAAAACTCTGTAATATCGTACCTACTAAGCCGAAGACCCCGTTTAAGAGAGGAAAAACAGGCTGTAATGTATGAGGCGGCTGCCAATTAGACTAATCAACAATTTTAAAGATATTGACGATTTGACCTGAATAGAGAAGCCATAGTTCATGCAAGATGAAGAATTATGAAAATGTTTATGCCTCTCCATATTTATAGCCGTATGCTGACAAAAATATACTGAAACGGAGATGAATGAGGGTTAAAAATTTGAAAAATCAATATTATATTTTCATTAATTTTCGCATAAAATCTTTTTCGAGACATACAAGTACGTAAGTAGGTACTACTTACTAATTAATTCAAAGACAGTAATTTGGAAAGCATAATAATAAAAAGTTCATTTGAGATTTGTAATAAAATGCCGAATAAAATATATTTTTTTACACGACAATTACTGAATTGACTATTATATAATAATTTTAATTGAGTGTATTTCGTATCACGGATTAACACGGGATATTTTTTATGTCCCAATTTCACCTTCGTGAATAGCGGATTGGCTGTGGTGTCGATTGGCTTTAGAATGGCACGGGCCCATCTCTTACCGCCGGTGTCCTAAAAGTTATTAAGGGCTAACAAAACCGCTATCACAAGGCCTGAAGACCACCTCTAAAAAAGAAGACTCGTAAACCCGCTTGACCAGCGTGATATTTTAACGCCATACACACAAGACAATGAGGAGGACCATATCCAGCAGTGGACGAAAACCACTTACGGTTAAGGGCCAGTTACGGTTAAGTGTGTGTCCGAGCCCTAACTGCAACTGGAACTAACAGGGCTGCACTGAAAACTGAATGAAATTCAAAAGCGCACGTCGGTATGTCCCTCTCAGCTGAATATTTGTACATTGAAACTTTTTATATGAATTTTAACTTCATTTTGATGAATAGTGCGGATTTTGAGGAATTTTTTACGAAAAAATTCAAGTTTTTTGAGTTCATTTGTGCGTATTGGTTCGATAATAGTTGATTGAATAGTAGTAGCCGAGTAACAAGTGGAGATAAACCTATCAAACATAGCGTACGAAAAATGTTCAATATGAGACTGAATTTTATCAGGAACTTCAATCAATACTCAATATCAGAGGATAATGTCCAACAGGCTACAAAGTAGGTACGCATCACGTCAAGTAGGCAGTTATAAAGGGGCCTACCAACATTTGTCAGTCCTGGACTGATGTTGGCATAAATCACTGACGTCCCCTTGGTCGACAGCATGATTAAGGGTCCAATTTTTTAAAATTCTCGAACACACGGGCGTCTTCACGGTGTTATACTTGATCGTCGAGGTAGTGTTAGGATGTTCATTTATTTCTAACTGGCTGGTAATAATTGAAATATCTGTGTTTAAATAGAAATTCGATGGTATTTGTTTTAATTTAACATTTTTTAATTTTATATTTCATTCTTTTTTCTAGTTATGTGCAATTTGTTTGTTTCTTCTCTTTTATTGTGTATTGTCATGTCTAAATAAAGTTAGAGAAAACATGTGAATATTTTATTTTTTTATATATAGTATTATAATCAGGACTTTGTTTTTTATTTTATTATTATTTTTTTTAATCAAATATTTATATTTAATATAAATTATATTATTATTATTATTATTTTTAAATTTATGTTAAAATCTAAAAAAAGCTTAAATTATTTTTCAATCATCACAATAAAATAAAAATATAAATTTTAACATAAAAATCATATCTCTATAAAACTCTATAGGGTCTTCTCGTATTTTAAATAAATTTTATCTTTTAGATACCCTATTATTAAAAATTTCAATGTAAAATATTAAAATAGTACGAGTAGATATAAAATGTGGAAACTTAAATTATTTGGCGGTATTTTAGTTAATTTAGAGCAATCTGTTTAATAATTGATAGTCCACGAATATATTTACTTCATTTAAAATTTTATATGAAAATGGAATTCGTGCAGAAAGATTTAGGGTCAAATCCACATTCAAATGGGGAGGATTTTTCCCGATCTGTGTATGATTTTTAAGTACGTACCCGGGAGGCTCCAGGCGCAGCACATACAAGACAGTGCGATCGTGACGTGATTCTCTGCAGTTCTATCACTGGAGTCGCGACTCTATTAATTAGGTTTTACATACTTGCGAGGTGCCGACGACGGTAACCGAACGGTTTTCGCGGCGCGCAGTGTATGTAATTCGTGTACCTTTGTTCTCCCGGTGACAGCTGTCAGTCCGTCGTCTGTCGTGGACTAAAGAAAGCCGCGTTCAAAAACGTGGTCAAACAATAAAGCGGCGCGAACAATGTCTGAATAAGGGAGATAATTTACATACTGTATCTAAATTGGATAACAGCATTCATTAGCCGCGCCGTGTGGTCGCACAATCTGCCGATTTTCGTATTCCACTGTTTCTGTATAGACTAGTTATTGGAGATGGGGAAATATTTTTGTATAATCCACTTGGTGGTAAGTGGATACTGTTGCACGTCGACATATGCGATATACGTCAACGGCATTTGAACAAAAAATTCGATACTGATTGGTCGATAGGGATTTATACGCAAATTGGCGGAATCGTTGCTAGTAAATAGTAGGTTATTATAGAGGTCGGAATTAGGCAGTGTGATTTATTTACTTGCAACGAAATGTTGATATAAACATGGACATTTCTGGGATTTTCTGAATAATAATCCCGGGAACTGTAATTTATTACCAATAGTATATTTACTATCTTAAGGTACCGTGATGGTTTTTAGGGTTGTATCGGGATAAATTTAGGGATAAATAAACAAAATTATTCAATAGTACTTTATATATTAATGATTTACACATGTTAAGATTCAGTTTCAGTTTTTATATTTACAAACATTAACCTACAATTTTATCTAAATATCGGATTTTAATACGCTTTAAACTGAAATCCCGGGATTTGAGGAATATCCATATTATTCTTTTGCTCTATGATATCATTGCAAGTACATAAATCACACTACCTAATTCCGACCTTACAATTACAATCGACCTTATAATAAGTTATTATTCCCAACATATGGTAGCAACTAAAAATCGTGCGATCGCTCTTAAATAAGCGAGATGTAAGGCTCTCCCAAACAGAATCGATCGGTCTATAATTGGTACTGCAGCTCTCTGCTTTAATTGCCGTGCGATAATCGTGGCTGTGTGTAAGATTTCATGCGGTACCATACAAAATGTACTAAAACAAAATATCGCATTACCGCATTGCGATATTATTGGCTGGTATATCGTAGCTGTGTGGGAGAGCCTTTAACGTTCGATCGCTACAACTAGCTAATCATAGGTGACTAAGTCGCCGATCGCCGATGATAATAGTATCAAGTGTGCTTAGGGCCTAACTTGTCGTATCATATAAATAAGTATCTATGATTATGTACGATAATAAATGCTAGAAATACTTTCTACAAAATTACTGCGTAATCTAACCTTTATAATTTTTCTAACAACACAAAGTAACAGTTTAGTTTTATCGTTAAAATCATATCACAATTGTTAACTTTTCGGCGAGGTGCGGGGCGCGGGGCGCGGGGGTAAGGTCCATTGAGGTTTTCATTAAACAACTTTTCCGCGAAATGTTTTTGTTTGCGCGGCTTCCTTCGGCTGCTAACGTTTAACTTTCACAATTTTACTCACCGGCTTGTTTTATCGACACAGTGGACCGACGATCCAGTAATAAATAAGAACATTTTGACAACGTAGGATAATATTTCATTACTTATATCGGATCCATCTGATTCACAAAAGACTGCCATAAAATGTAAGAATTGCCAGAGTCCATTTTTCTTCCCATCTCTCCCCGATCAGTACCTTACCATCCAGTTTAATCTTAACCATACCATTCACCATTTCACCCAGTTCTACTGACATAAGTAATCTTAGAGAATTGCAAACAGTCTGCCATCTTATGATTTTTATATAGAAAACTGTCATCTTTGGCGAAATTCAATTTTGAACACATCAATAAAGTATTTTCAAAGCCCGATCGATCTCTCTAATCATTGTATCGATGTCTTCTACCGTTGCTTAGAAAACACTAAAACTTAGTTTCGACGTATCTGTTTAAAACATATATAATTAAGTAAATAAATATTTGCGAAATGTGAAATGCATATTTATAGAAAGCACTTGACTTGTAGAACATAACTGCATGTTTTGTTTTATTGATTTTGTATACGGTTTTATTGAACTGCCTCAAGAGATCTTTCGATTACTCTATGATATGGGGTTCTTCAAGAAAGCTGTGAACAGGATTTTGCAAGGTCGGCGGCGCACCCGCATATCCTATGGTCCAAGTGTTGCAAGTGTCCATGGGCGGCGGTAACAGTTACCACCATGTGGGACCGCTTGCTCGTCCGCCTACTTCTCTATAAAAAAAATGCATTCAGCACAAAACCAAAGAAAGCTTGCCTTGTAAAATTTACTAAATGTCAGTTACATTATTAAGTGAGAAGAGCGACGACATGGGACATCACGTGGTGGTATGGGATGTATAGACGCCAATTAAATAGGGGCCGCAACAATATTCCTCAGGCCGAGGTGGAAGGACACAAACCGTCAGGCTTGTGTCCGATATCGAGAATTCTTTAGAGCGAGGCTCGACTTGGGGTTCACAAAATTTGGTTCAATTTAATTGCAGTAAGACATAAGTTTGTGCATATCCCCTAGAAAGCCCCCATTTGTCGTGGCACCTCAATTCCAGAATATTACTCTTCAGGGATGTTTTGGAATTGGTGTCGAGATTCTTGGTGTCGACATTTCCAGCAAATTTGAGTTCCGGAGTCATTGGTGAACTAGCTACAAAGATGCTTACTTCACTCTGAGGCAACGCTAACTGCTAATATAGGCCCTAATGGATTAGGTACTGTCTACACCTCTGGACCGATGCAACAAATACCATTTAAACCCACTTGGCTCCGTCAAAGGACGATGTGCCGTCCCAATTGTGACGATCCCACTCTCGTAGGTGGTTTAGTATCTGTCAGCATCCGAAGAGATGTAGCATCTTTCTACGTTTTTTACCTCTTTGAAATGTACAGTCCTAAGCCTCTTTTAAACGATAAAATATAAATACCAAATGACCGTTTATAATTGTTTATATTTTATCCTGAATAAAATAGCGAAATCTCATTTACTATTTTTGACCATTGGTCCCTTAGAAACTAGAAAATATGGCAACCCTAATGTTAGCGAGAAGGTTTTTCGACCGTACACACGAAGATTTCACACTGATATCTTTATTTACTATGGTATCAGTTCCAGATTTGAAACAGCCCATTGTACGAAATTAAATGCTCTGGTTCGCTTGTCAATTGTTTCACGATTTCATTTTGTTTTCGAATATTCAAAGTGACAAATGACGGAGTTTGCTTTTATTTTCGTTTTGTTTGTTAAAACTTTTAATCGGATTTCATTTTTGGCTTGTCCAATCTGAACTAACTGACCGGTTTATTCAGAGAGAAATTTGCCTTTCTATCAAACATTAATGCGTAGGAAATACACTGCGAAGCAAGAGGAACTGATTAACAGTTACTATACCATACTCTCAGTCCATAATTATTTCAGCACTGCTGGACATATGCCTATCCCAAGAATTGCTACCACACACGATCTTCCGCACTCGCTGGTAAGGTTATATTCTACCCAACACGTCTTTCTCTATTTATGTATCCAAGGAATGTTATGAGTCTGCCAAGCTCTATGGAAAAAAAATATTCAAAAATTATCCCTTTTTTGTATCAATCTTGTCTGCATTCCTATTCACATAGAATAGAATACTGTCCACATTCACATTCACTTGTACAATCATGATTATACAATCCCTCTTGTACTGAGAATAATGATTAAACAATCCGTCTAGTGTAATCTAAAATGTAATCTAGTATACAGTAGATATTGATGCCTAGTACAATGTACTAAGTTACAAAATTAAACTCAAAGTTAGCGGCTAAGTTAGTGTAAAAGTTAACTTCACCTGTAAAATACGCGATTAACTCGAGGTGTTAAGACGATAAGTTGAAAAGTAGCATTTTTTTCTGTTAACATAAATAAGGAGGAATGTCTGTTGCAAGGATGAGCCAATTTCATATTCGCAGCTTTGGAGCGGTTTTCTTGTAAAAGAAATCGTTTTAGCCAAAGAATAAAACGAAATATTAAAAATATAAGAATAAACACAATATTTGAAATTTATAATATAATTTATATAATATAATTTTTGTTTATGAATCACTGTTGACGTATCAAAAGATATGAAGCTAATTAAAGTTTGTCAGTTAATAAGCTCGGTGTGCTGAACAGTGCAAAAGGCGGTACTTTAAACATGGGTCAACTAGTACGTGGCAATTTCTGATGCTTTACAAAGCTCAGGTTAAGGGCCATGTGGAGTACTTGTCAAATCTCATTGGATGGAAATATCAACCGGACACGTTTGATTCCGTTTAACGACCCGTTGTACAATTTGTCGACGATCCCACTCTCACAGAGGCGGATTAAGACCTCCCCGTATCCGGAGAAATGAAATAACTAATATAGAATTACTTTTTACATTTATTGTATTTTAATTTATAAGTTCCATGTGGTTGCTAGACTCCAAATGCAAAATCTGTATATTTTATACAAAGTAGTGTAAGAATGAATTCAAAACTGGACGCCCGAGCTCTGTGTTAGTATAGTCCAAGTTTCTGACGTTTCTTGGTTTTATACCCTTGAGTTATGAGCTAGTCTAAAACGGTTAAAATTACGGTTTCTAAGATTTATTAACCCTCACCTAGCGCTCCTTTTTACAAGACTAATACAAAGTACAGTAAGTAGTAATAATCTTGTGTCGATTCTGCAAATATACTACCATTATTTTTAGTCTATGGAATAGTTGGAGCGCGGGTCGTGGTTCGAGAGTTAAGTAAATAAAGCGCACTTCGAGAAGTTATTTCAAACTTGTGCAGCGGCATACATCGGACGCTATAGAATTTAGTTTTTACGCTCTAAAGATCCAGGAGTCGCGAAACTATTGGCTCTTAGGAATCAATTTAATGTACAGTTTTCTGATTGGAAAAATGTTCTTTGTTTTTTTTTTTCAATTTATTTTTATCTAAGTCAATATAATTGTAAAACATTTTACGTGTGCTTATAACACGTATACCTCTAATTAATTATCCAACTGAGGCACGCAAAGCAGTAATGTGTTTTTTTTACCCAACTACGACACGTGTTGAGTCTGCTACTGAATTGTCAAAATAATTGACTAATTAATAACAAAATAACAATCAAACCAGTTAGTGTATAACAAACAAACCCGTTCCCACTTTATCTTATTTCCCAAATGTACGTATGTGTTTCGGTTGTGAGTGAGATATGCCGGAGCCCATTCCCATCCCATACTAACTCCCATACTAACCTAACGCTTACCATTTTCCCAACCCTTTCTCAAGATACATTCTAGCAGCGCATCTGGATTCGTGCCAACGTTTGTCATTCTGGACTGATGTTGGCATGTATCGCGGATGTCTATGGGCGACAGTATCCACTTACCACCAGGTGGATTGTATACTCATCTGCCTCCTTCTTCCCATAATAAAATATTACCTACCCATTGTCACTTCAGCATACTGATTCTGCGAGCTATGTCGGTGGCTTTAGTTCTTTGGCGAAACTCTTCGTTTCGAATCCTTTCCCGTAAATAGACTTTGAACTTATGCATCAAGCCTTCATGCACTGAAACGAAAATATCGGGTCAAAATAAATAAAAAATTGTGAAGAACCCGTTTACATAACATTTATTAAGTCTAAATATTCCCGTAATATCCGTATTCTCTCAATAAACCAATAAAAACTTTTCACAATATTCCTAAAAATACTAAATTACGCCATTACTGTCGTATGTCTACTTGAGTGCGTATAGAGCGTCAAATATCATAAAAGTAACTCGTTGATGTAACTAAGAAACAACG
This sequence comes from Sesia bembeciformis, assembly GCA_943735995.1. Classification (NCBI taxonomy): domain Eukaryota; kingdom Metazoa; phylum Arthropoda; class Insecta; order Lepidoptera; family Sesiidae; genus Sesia; species Sesia bembeciformis. The sequence continues at coordinate 3,943,319 of OX031029.1, read as the reverse complement.
TCATAACTCCATTTACTTCATCGACTGAAATTGCGCTTTGTATTCTTAGGGTAAAGATAAATTTTTGATTGTAGGTAGAAGGTATGTTTTGACAATCTACCGTCTAAAAAATATTTAGAGAGCGCGCAGGTTTGAGACAGAGAGTGATTGTGACGCATGGCCGTCCCGACCCTCATATTTTGAGACGATCCAATTCAACTGTTACTACTCCTACCTGATTGTTTCCAAAATTACGCTCTTATTGTAATGGCGTAACAGATTTATGCGATAATTACATAATTTATAATATTTTTTGGTATACCATAAAGTCGTTTTGAGGGGCAGAGTGCACGCTGCAATCCAACAGCCGCCAACGCGCTCGACTGGCCACGTTACCCCTCTCTCACAGTAGACTAACTTGAAATGTACTGCATTTCCCACTTTATTTTATTTTCTCAATGTACATACGTGTTTGCGTTAGTGAGTGAGATGTGCCAGGGCCCATTCCCATCCTATCCCTCCCCATTTTCCCAACCATTTTTCTAAATCCATTCCTATAGCTCCAAAGGTAGGCAGCGCATCCGGGGGCGTGCCAACGTTTGTCATTTTGGACTGATGTTGGCATGTATCGCGGATGTCTATGGGCGACAGTATTCACTTACCACCACCTGGTGGTACAATCCACCTGGATTGTATGCTCGCCTGTCGCCTTCGTACATAAAAAAAAATGAAAGATGCCTTACTTTGATCATTCGCTAGGTATGGATTTATGTACATAATATATACATATCTACTTGGCCTTGGGGTGTCGGTCGGCTTTATAATAGCACTACTCCATCTCTTCCCATTGGTATCGTACAAGACGACTAAGGCACAACAAAGCCGTTAACCACATTACGCCATCTCTAAGAGAGTGTACTCGCCAACCCTCTTGGACAGCGTGGCGTTTTAAGACCATATATCCGTCATGGCACAAGACAATGTGTGTGAACGCAACAGCTAAGCAATACATATAGCCATACGCTAATCCATACGACAGGATCCATAGGTTAAATACTAATAAAGATAACCAAATAGAAAGCCTGACCTTATATCCCTAGAGTAGCTATACTTTGCCACAGCTTACGATCTCGTAATGTTTTCCCAGCCTGGTAGCGATTCTTCTCGGCTTCTTCTTGACTTTCCACTTGTTTAAGCTTCCTTCGATATTAAGCTACAATGCAGCTTAAAGCAGATACACTCGCGGTATATAAAAGCACAGTGTTCACTAATTCCAGGGTCCAAGGAGACCATCAAAAGGTGAGCTTAGTAATCGACAACTGGCGAAGGGAGGCGTCGATCGCTAGACTGGCGGATATGCAAAAATGCAGCGATATAAAACGAATGGGAAGAAATTATTATGAGATGTGGGTTAAAAGCTAAAAGTTAAAGTTAAAAGTTAAAAGCACCAGTGTTATTGCCGCGAACAATGTGCATAGCTCCTTATGCCTCCTTATGGGTCTCCACCCATGTCCAGCAGCGGACGATAAAAGGATCGATTTTTAAAAATTGTTAAAATTGCCAACTGCAAATACAACGTTGCAGAACAAACCAATATATTAAGTTACTATAGAACAAGAACTATGAACGTAAAATTCACCATAATAAGTCGTTTACGAATGCAAAAAACTTTGTAATCTTCCAGACACTTGGTTAGTGAATGTTTTACATTTTAAATTACCCAGCACATATATTTAATGATGATCAATAAAGCAGAATGCCCGCGAGTTTCTGAAGCGCACTTTATTCGACGAAATTGAACGCCGATCAATGCGTCAGATAAGCTTCTTGCACAATATAATGAAACACTAGTGTATAATCTATAAAAGAACGCCCTGAATATGCATGCTTGCATTTCCGTTAGTTTGAAAAAACGGCATAAGAGAAAATTATATTATAAAAAAAAGTACTTAAAAATTAATTGACCTACGTTTCCTAAATTTTATGAGAAAATTATGTTAAACTAGCGACCCGCCCTCGCTTCGCTTCGGTTTATATAATAACATTTTTTTTTCAAATTTCAAAATAAAATATAACCTATATTAGACACGAATAATGTAGCTTCCTATTTGTGAAAGAATTTTTGAAATCGGTTCAGTAGTTCCAGAGATTACCCTCAACATACAAACAAACACACAATTTTACCTCTTTATTATATTAGTATAAGTATATATAGAAAATGTACTTAAAAATTAACAGACCTACTTTTCCTAAATTTTAAATGTAAACAAACGATCTTATAACTGGTGACGAGAGAGGAGCGATACAATGCCAAGGCAAGTACCTACTCAAATTAATATTTATTAAAGTCGTTTATGTAAGACTAAAGTTTCATACTACCTTTTTCAAAAATATAACGTTGTGAAAATTATTTATTGTAACAAGACAGGCTGCGCGGGATCATTGTTTTGGATAGTTGCTGGAATATATCGTTACTTGGAATAAAGGTCTCGTTTGAGTGCCACATAGGAACCGTATATAGCATACATAGCATACATATGTATGCATATGAACTCTATTTAGGGCATTTAGACCTGCTAACAACCTTTTAAAACTAAAAGAGGTTATTTTGACAGCGAGTTAAAGAGGGATATTTCACGAGAAACAACTTAATTAAAAAGTTAGTATAGTTGAAGTTAAAAAATCCAAAAAATATGTACTTTTTATTGCATTTTAGTTAACTGATGACACACTACTCGACCTCGTGTTTTAATTGTCTTCATCTCTATAGTATCGGATGTGGTGTATCGGGAGGGATATTCTTTTGAGTTTTCGTAATTTCTAATTTTGGTTTTTGAATAAACCTTAACAGCCAATTCGAAATAAAAATTTATTACAAGACCTGAAAGTAGAGACAAATAGGATCAAATTACGAGTTTCCAGTTGGCTACGAAACTCTAAAAACTAACTCTAACTCTAATAAGTGTAAAAAATGGAAATATAAAAGTGATAAAGTTTGTAAGATCATTTTATATCATCGAGTTATATCGAGTTGTTCGAAACTAACTTCGAAGCAGACTGTATAAGATCCTATAAAATACGACTCGAACTAAGTCTAAGACGTTTGTTTGCCCTGTCCCAAGAAACTAATTAATGACGACAATTATACAAAATCAACCTTATTCTGATTCAATTTATATAACACCGTCAGCATTTATCAACACTGCAAAAGTGTGCGTGTGTCATCGTATTCCCGCTATCCTGCATTTGTTCTGCCCCAGTGGGGAAAGCTGCAATTTTGCTCTACTGTCCCCACTTGCCTGTATCAACCCCACTGGGGGACAGCGACAATTTATGCCCTGGCCTGTGCTTAAAATCACCATTTTAGTTTTTAAGGGATTAACTATCGTTTGGATTAAAATTCAGAAATTAGATATTCATAATGTTTTTATAAAAAAAATCAAATAATAGGTAGATAGGTAACATTAATAAGTGTTGATGTCTTTATATTAATCACTATAACATTAAAAATATATAATTTTCTAAAAAAGATCGACAGCGGAAATACAAGATTTGAACCGCTTCAGGGGTTACAAACATTCTCACTTTTAAACATTCCTCACTGGATCCTCTGTAAATAGTGCAAATTTTCTGTTCAAAATTACCGAAATTAGGTCGGAACTGACAAGGATTGATTGTGATTTATGACAGCCGACCCGCGTCGTGTTGCCGTAATTAACCGTTACCTGTTAAAACAACGCTTTAATTGTACCGAGACTGCTTTGATTCCATAGATTTGTATAATGAATCCAAAAATGAGATTTTCCTGATTTTTCTACCCTGTTACATAAATTTTGAGACGATTCTTCAAAGTAGTCTATCATTCCGTAGCCGTATCAACTATTTTATCGTCCACTGCTGGAGACGGGCCGGGCCTTATGTCCTGTGCATCAGGGATGGATGGCCTTAAAACGACAAGCTGGCCAAACGGATTGACCAATTCACTCTTTTCGGGGTGTTGTAGTAGTTCCTCATGAGTTGCATTAGTTATAGTAGCGGCTTTATTATCCCTTAGTAGCTTTTCATGACAACCGCGAGAAGAGAATAGGGTGATGCTATTCTAAAGCCTACCGACACCACAAGGCCAGTCAACTAGTCCAAAAGTCCACTAATATTTAATTATTGCAGACCAGCTAAAGAAATAGATAGGGATATTTTATGTGTTAAAAATAAATCAGCAGTGGTTGCCTATCTATATAATTAAGTTACCGTTGACGGTAAAGGTCAACGGGGGCTGAAGAGGAGAAAACACGTGAACAAATACACCGCTTAACTGGTTCACACAAAACTGTACAGGGGGAGCGGCAGTCGCCAACGAACTCATTTTTTGAGCAGATATTTGCCTACTAATTACTACTTACTAATTGGGTGATTGTGCAAGTCGAACTGGTATCGGGAAGGCTAGAGCTTCCCCTATTTATAAGAGCTAGTTGCCTTACGATCCCCCCATTCCTTGAGGAATTTATTTACTCTTCGCTCATCCATCTTTCACACAGGTTATAAGGTTATAAAGTATATGCATATGTGCCAATTATCATTATGCACATAGAGTCTAACTATTTTTGATAGTGAAAGACAGAAACTGATAGCCCTTTTGAAGAATTTTAACTTCTATTTCCTCACCCCTCCCGTCGAGTAGCAAGCGGATTCGGGAACAGTGCGGGGGAGAGTCTTGACTCGAGTGGTGGGATGGCGCCACTCTATCTAGTCCTTCATGTCCTTCTCTATCTAGTCTGCTACTTTATGTTTCTATCTCTATTCAATAAAACCCACAACAAACGTAACTTGACTAAAATTAATTGGAATATTCTTTATAAAAACCTATTTTAAAGTAGCTCAGTATATGAATCATTTACCGTCAGAGGATCCTTCTTGCAGCTTATAATAAAAATAGCACACACCAAAACAATTCAACCAATTTTTCACGTTCGTGTACAGGCCATATATCATTGGGATCCATATCTCAATTTTATATGTGTAACACAAATATGTCATGTCACTATCAGTTTTTACATCTGACCCGTGTAACATCTCCCCATTTCGCGCTCTCCACAACTTGGGCTATAAATTCAAATCGCACACACTTTGTGCAGCTGAGACACTTTCCAAAGTGCTTCACACTGGCGACTCGGAACCGCGATAACAAAATTGGATATTTCCTGGTTACAAGGGAAATATTGAATGGATAATGTACTCTTATTGAGTAAAGATTATAATTTAGAAAACATGTGTGTGTGACTATGTATAAAATAATAAGTCAAATAAAACTGATGTCTTTATTAACACTATAGTACTTTATTTGCTGTTCTTCTTAACACCTTAAACACACATTGACACACCTTTCATAACTCACCTTTCATTCAATCGGACTCATTCGATTCACACTTTTGTCACCTTCTCCATATGTCTTTCCGCTGTGTCATTTGCATTCCTTCTTCACACCTACATGTAACTTATTATATCACTGAAAATTTGTCTCTTACGTCCAACTATCACCACGGATTTTAGCTAAAAATCAACGCTGTGTTTCCTCGCAGGCACGGTGACCTGAACACTCATTCAGTACACACACGGGCAGTAGGCTACCCTTCTGTACCATCTACTTGTTTAAATATACTAGTCTCTGTGTTTATCTCCGCCATTGAATTGCTTCTTTTACGACCACATCGGCTACGTTATTTGGACTTTGATTTGCTCAACGATTTCGACAAACGTGCAGTGCAGTGAAGATTAGGCGATGTCTCAGTACACACCGCGTGTATTTTATTCATGGCGAATGCATAGGCATCGGCAGCCCGACTTTATTGGGACAAACATCCAGATCGAAGTCATCCAGATATTCTTTTGTTTAATTAACGGCGGGATAAACACTGAGACTAGAAGCGCATGCTACGTACGGGACCACACTGAAGCATTTTAACTGATTAGATTATTACGAATATCTTCTTGACATAGTCTGTCTCGTTCATACTTAAGAGAATAGCAATAAAAAAAAACCTTGTGATTTTTTTCACTACTCATGCGCTCTATACTGAGATGTTTCAATGAGTCTTGTGTTATCTGGCCAAGTACCCTTTTTTTACATGAGACACGTTTGTTTACCTGTGATGTTTGTGCATGACTCAAATACCACTCAGCTGTTAATAGCTAAGTTAAAATTTACTTCTAAATGGGTCCAAAACATTTTGCAATACCGGTAAGTTAATTTAAATGAAAAAGTGTATTTTTTAAATTCGGCTCCTTCTCAATTGAAATGGCAATAACTTCTTTTTCATTATGGAATCGGTTATTATTAATATCATTTTAGAATCTGCATTTATTGGACAAGTTTTTAAAATAATGGGCACAGATTGTGTAGTACATTTTTTTACACCATTCGCCCCCGAATTCACATGATTTGCTAGAGATTAGAGTTGAATTTTGAAATAAAGACATTTTTTCTTTAATATCTTTAAGTTTCCATTTAAAAAAAGTATTGTATGTGATAGCACATCTATTTATCAATAATAAACAAGAAACAAAATAAAAAAATAATGTTATTTGTTGAAATAACAGCCAAATTAGTAACTCAAGGTATCGATTTTTCAAAATAATAATAATAATGAATAAAACAGAGACCCGTGGAAAAAAAAATTCAAATTCTGGTATGTGATAGCTGAATATATGGTGTATCGACCCCTTAACGTTGGACCACTATTTACGACACACCCTGTATATAAGTATACATTTGAACTGCAAGCTAAAAAACCGACTAATTTATACTTTATACTGTCTACTCCCCATCTTTGGAGGGATAATTAGTTGAAGATAGCTCCTCATTATACTTCTTATTTTCCATTCTTCCTAACCCTTTTTACGAATGAAGCTCTAAATCTTCACGTCAGTTTTGTCATTCTAAACTACTTGGCAAGTATCGCTCGCACGTTTATGGGCGACAGATCAAGTGCGAAGTCAGCGCTAATCATCGATTTGAGAATACATAGGTACCAGATATGTTATACAAGCACTCTAGGGCAGGCACGTTACAGTCTAATAGTGTTCTATGTTCAGTAGCTCTCGAATTATTTAATTCAAATGTGTTTTAAAAATGGAACATTCTTATTACCTAGCACTTAAGCTTCAAATTTGACATTTTAATGGACACCTCCTCATCTGCTTCACGCCTCCCTAGAAGTTGCCACGGAAGTTTTCAACGTATGATGTGTCGTCTAGTGTATTCCCATATGGATGGCGCTAAGGAACCTTAAGAACCGTAAACCTTAACCGTTTTAGACTCATTTTTAATCTCAAGGGTTTAAGACCTAAAACTTGAACTGTAACGCTCAAAACCGTTTAACTCTCGGATCTTAAAGGTTTATTAGAGGCTCAGACTAGAAGCGCTCGGCTTATTTTCACAACACTAAGTTTGCCGGTAACTAGGTGGAAAAGTGGAATGGGAGCCTTCGGGGACTTCGGTGTCCAGCAGTGGAGAGACACAGGCTTATGATATGACGTGATACCGGTACTCATACATAAGGTTATGTAACTCCAAAAATGCGCTAGTGTAACATCGGAATGTAGTTACAAACTCAGTGCATATAAGTCCATGTAAAACGTCGCGAAACTGCTACCAGAGCATTCACTAATTTATTTATGCGTTCCTCGTCGCCTTACTCCTGGACCATCCCATACTTTTGCACCTTTTTCTTACAACTGTATCTTTTATGTGAAATGAATATGAATTTTCATCCCTACTTGCAAGAAACAGTCAGCTTTTTCCTTTCCACCCTTCTATGAACCCTTCCATAGATAATATAATAATAATATAATCCACGGATAATATAATAGAGATAAAAAGATATCCTTTTTTTATCTGTGTGTATACATTTTTTTGTTTTGAATGCATTTTGAATTCATATATTTCTTACTAGCTTCTACCCGCGGCTTCGATCGCGTGGAATAAGGAGCTGTAAAAGATTTTTGACACCTATATAAGCACTGATGATGGATTTCAAGGATGAAAATCCATCGAGTACTTTTTGAGTAATTCTGTTAAAAATCTTTTTTTTATTTTCCTCTATAACTCAACTTCCTTGTGTCATCTGAAGATGACACATTTACCAATTTTCCTTCTGAATACTTAGCTATATATTAGTGAAAACCCGATCAATATACGTTCAGTGGTTTTAACGTGATGGTCAAACAAACAGACATACAGACATAAATTTAGAAAAATTGTTTTGTGTTCTGTGGCTTCTAAATATACCGGGGGGTATATTTTCTATATTTATTAAGTCAATGTACATACTACAGACTCCACCCCTTTACTGTTTTATATAGATACTCGTATATAGATTATTATTAATATTTATAGAAATAAAGGCGGCAGACGAGCATACAGTCCACCTGATGGTAAGTGGATACTGTCGTCCATAGACATCCGCGATACATGCCAACATTAGTCCAGAATGACAAACGTTGGCACGCCCCCGGATGCGCTGCCTACCTTTGCAGATTAAAGAATGGATTGGGAAAATGGCGAGGGACAGGATGGGATGGGAAAGAGCTCTGGCACATCTCACTCACCACCGAAACACGTACGTACATTGGGGAAATAGGATAAAGTGAGAAATGCAGTACATTTCAAGGTAGTCTTCTGTGAGAGAAGAATAACGTGGCCAATCGAGTGCGCCCAGCGGCTGTGGAAATGCAGCATGTACTCTCCCCCTACCGTATTATATGTTCCTATATAGATTATAGGTCACATTGGTGAATTTAATATTTTTTGCATTTAATTACTGCATAACTACATACTACTTCTAAAATTATTAATTTTTAAGATGTGATATGTTTTTTTTTTTTAATTTCACTCAGTAGCTCATAACCGATAGGTTCCTTTACTCAGATAAAATCACATTTGAATTATTTAAACTATCGGCCAATCGAGCGTTCACACAAATACAAACTCCTTCGCAAGTCATTATCAATTTATTCAATAACTAGCGGTGTGCCCGATCAATAATCTCATCGGCAACATCTCAGAAACTGTTACCACCCTTATTTTACACCCTTAGGGGATGAATTTTCAAAAATCCTTTCTTAGTGCTCACCTACGTTATATAAGGAGCTCCTGTGCAAAATTTCATGCTTCTACGAGAAGACCCACCGGTTTAGGCTGATAGAAAATCAGTCAGTCAGTGTTAGATTTTTATCAAGTAGAAGATAATCGGTTCGGTAGCGTCAACCGCAAATATAACGTTCTAGAATAAACTTATCCATTCAGTTAGAGCCACGAAAATGTATACTAAAATCACCGAAATAACTTTACAAATGCAAGAAAGTTCATAATCGTGCGAACGATCGGTAGGCCAATTTTTTTAGTATTTATGTGAAGGCAAAGTAACGATCACCAGAGACTTTGAAAACACTGAAATATATTAAAATATATTCAAAAATAACGTTAATATTTACGCCGAATATAAAAAATCGAATGTCCGTTTTGAATCGACCTGTATCAGTTTCGATAAAAACCAAAAAAAAAAACATCATGCAATAAATATTGCTTCGTTCTTATATCTAACGCCCACAAAAGGTCTTCCCTGAAGTAAATTAAAAAATAATACACGTAAAAAAAATCATCTTATACGATGATTCAGTGAAAATACCTAGCAACAAATAATTAAGTATGTCAAAGGTCAACCGAAGCGGATCGATTAGCGAAATATTATTGTAGTTTTATGTCCTTAGGCTATTTAACTGTTGATCGTTACTTCACTGACCGTTTATTAATATCAAGGGAAAAGTTCCATAGCCGCCCACCCACTATACTTGCTATTTTCCTTCATACGTGGGTGGCACTGAAAGTTTATAGAATCTCAAAAATGAAATCAGATATAACGATGGAAGTTTTATTGCGTTTCGAAGTATTCTCCGCAACAATCGATACTCTTTTTCACGCGACGAAACCATCGTGTGAAGCATTCAATCCACCCGTCTTTAGACATCTCTTCAACAGTCGTTTAGAAGGCCATTACTGCCTCTTCTGTATTCATAAAACGTATTCCTTTGAGTTTATTTTTAATTATAGGGAATAAATAAAAATCATAAAAATAATAGCTCATTAACTCTAAATATCCAGTACTCAAAAATTGCTTCGTTTGTCTGGCGGAGTGAACTGGGGCATTCTCGTGATAGAGGATTATTCTGCATCGAAAATGGAACTGCATGGAAAAGTCATACGTTTTAGAAAAAAGTGTATAAATAAAACTTATAGAACTTTACAAGCCCTATCTAACTACATATCATTTGTATAGATCAATTTTTATTTTTGAAAAGTACCCGCCGTCTTAATTTTGGAACTACTAAATCGATTTCTACTAAATAAGTAATAATTGATAACTAATAAACTATTATATTTTAAATCTGTCAACTTTAATTTAAATCCGTTAAATATGCCGAAGGTAGTAAGTGAGACAAACCAGAGCCCGTTCCCATTCCATCCTATCTTATCCCTTCCCATTCTTCCAACCCTTTGTCCAAAAGTAGTAGTCCAACCAGTTGGGGCGTATTTGTCATTCTGGACTAAAGTTCGCATGTATCGCGGATGTCCATGGGTGAGAGTATCCACTTATTACCAGGTGAACTTATGCTCATCTGCCGCCTTCTTCCTATAAAAAACTTGTTATATCCGCAATATGTACCTTAATTTTTTTGAAATGTCCCTAAAAGTAAATTGAACTAAAACGTATATTTCCCTGGTATTCTTCTAGCCATCTAATGTTTTTCTATTCATAGGTACCTACTTACTAAGATAACAGTTTTCCATTACCTTTATAGGATTTTATATCTTTTCGCTTTAAAACATTCCCTGAGGAGCCTAAGGTGCCGTTTCGATTGCGCATATCTGATGAAATGCACTATCTAACGTATCGTGTTGCACTCGAATGACAGTGTTAATGCAACTATTCATGGTGCATTTCGTATTATTTCTAGAAACTATTACACCACCTTAGATTTATGTTCTATACACCTTTTGTATTTTTAATTCACTTGACGAGTTACGAAAGCAAAACGTTCGTTCCAGCTGACAGCGTACTGAATGACGATAGCAACCGTCTTCAATTTTCGAGAACATTAGACTACAGAAACGGGTTCTTTGCCTACCAGTGTGAGTCGAATTTTCGTCACATACAAAATCCACAAATGGATATTAGCGAAGAAGTCCCAAAAGACAACCAATGGACCTGTAAGCGTGAACGCTGCTGGAAGATGCAGGTTGCGCTTCCGTCTTCAGGAGGGAGTTATGAAGACATAGCTTTCGCTCAGCTGACAGTGCAGTAACGACAGCGTCCGTCTCCAATTCCCGAGAACATTGTACATTGTTTGTGTTTAATCTGTACCGAATAATCAAAGATCCTTTTATTTTTCATTTTTGTAATGTTAATTTTAAGTTTTTGAAAAAGAACCTAACATAAGTGACGTCTTGTAACTTTTCTCTCGATTACTGCTCTACCGTGGCCGTATGGTGTCGGGCTTTAGAATAGCACCAACCCATTTCTTCCCGTGGGTGTCGTAAAAGGCGACTAAGGAATAGCAAAGCTCCTACCACGGGCCCTGAGGAACTACACCACCTCTAAAAAAGTGGACTCGCTAACATGCTTGGCTAGTGTGGCCTTTTAAAGCCATACATCCTTCGTGCAGAAGAAAATGTACATGAGGAGGCCCAAGTCCAGCGGTGGACGATAAAACGGCTGGTTACGGTTTATTATGGTTAATGTTCTACCGACAGATCTACTGAAGGTGTACATCCCAATATTCCTGGATTAAACTTACTCCTGCAGGTGCTATCCCTTGTGATTGTTTGTGTGCGTCTACGTTCGTATCTGTCTCACACCCCCCTCACAAGGGGGTGGACTTCCATATTTGGGCTGTACCCCCACCTGCGGAAGTTGCCAAGCTGACCGCTACTGTGGGCAGGTCATTAGGGTGGTTTCTCTATTGGGTTGCCGTTGGTGTCATCCTGATCTTCACGCAGCCTGATCTTGCGATGAAGCCCACCGGGTGGATTCCAATTGTGGTGAGCAACCCAGAGCGGGTGGCGAAGTAGGTGTCAAGTCCGGTGTTATCATAAGAAATCCCATGTGAAGTCGCACCCTATTTAGGTGAGATCAGGTCGTGCTGATCTGGTGGGAGCGAGTGCAACGGCGTCAGTCTTCTGATATGCGAGAGGCACGACTTGTCAGCGCCTGGAATCATGTGCGTCTCCGGAATTATTTGAATTACGTAAGTACACCTTCCGTACAGACTAAACTATATACCTTTCTCAATGATATGCTTATACTGATATAAAATGTTCAAAGGAAAATTGAAATCCATAAATAATGACAACAATATTTTTTATAACAAAAAACAGACGGCTCCATTTATAAGGTGCAGAGATGTAAACAGTCGGTTTTTCAAATAAAATAAATATTGAAAATGAGTCGGAATCCATTGATGATACAGGCTTGTTAGCAGAAGCCGATCGGTGTTTATAGGCGCTCTAACAAGATGATAGCAAAAGTAATGAGACCGACTGGCATAGACCGTGGTCACAGAAAACATAATAAACAATATGGTAACTTTACATAAATGTTCCAAATGCACCTCACGCACACACATGCATTGTTTACTCGTCATCGCAACGTATTGGTACGAGTAGGGTTGCTACCTATATTCATTAAATATTTTTTTAACTACTAAAATACATATATACTGACATTGTATAAAATAAGAGTCGACAGTACATTTCCATATAAATTCTTATTTCATTCATAGGTATTTATTGTCACAATTGTCAATATATAATTAAATTTCATTTTTAATCAGTCCGTTAATATTTATACTTATTTGTAGTTTATGGAATCTAGTATTACTTTACGGTAGTCCTTTATGAAATGAAAGATGCTCACAAAGATGTTATACCTTTCGTTAGTTAAATGTTACTATAGATTGATTCTAGATATGTACATACCCAGATCAAATATAAAAATATGTAATTTGTGCTACATATAACAAAATAACTCATCTTTTATTATTGCATTAGTTAGTCAGTCATAAATTTATTTTTATATTAACAACGCTTATCTAATACCGATTGACGGGCGTCAGTACATAAAGTATTGACCAACCAAGCGTTCACACGATTACAACCATTTTTGCGATCGTAAATGAATTATTGCAGTGACTTTAAAGTTTATTTCGTTGTTCTAAATTAATAAATAGGTTTGTTCCATAACGTTGTATTTGCTGTAGGCGCTACCTGACCGCCTATTGAATAAGTTGATTTTTTTTTCGGAATGCCTAAACTCTTGTGGTCCTGCGGAGTCTTTCACGTATTTGACGATGGAGGTAATAAGTTGATAATGATCTGCAAATAAGTTTGTATTTGTGCGAACGCTCGATTGAACGATACTTTATGCCCGGATTTTTTTCACACATTTACCATGTTTTCTTTAACTGCAGATATTGTAATAATCAAAGAAATTCCTACATAAGTAAAAACTCAATGGACGCACTACCTCAGAAATATACCCCTAGACTATCGCCGCCTATAAGTTAATAAAGCCATAGGTAGTTAAACAGAAATATATTTCGAGATCCTCTACTGTCTTTTTTTATGTCTACTCCGAGTTTCCTCGTACTGAGCAAAATACATTTTTATTTTCCAACGACGGCTTTAAAAGGAATCAGAAATGTAATGACAATCTGATGTAATCTCTTATTAAAGAAGCTCTGGTACAACCAGGATTATTATTCAGCTTTGATATTTTATATAGAATTTTGCATACCTGATAGCAATTACATTTTCTTATTTTATAGAAAAAAAAGTGGTAGATAAACTGTCTACCTGGTAATAAATGGATACTGTCGCCTATTGGCATTCACGATATGTGCCAACATCAATCAAGAATGACGAGCGTTGGCACGCCAGCAATCTCAAAGATAGAATTGACAAGTATGGAGAGTACCATGCCAATACCATACCTTTAGCCTGTGTCTCTCCACTGCTGGATATAGGCCTCTTCCAAGAACCGTCACCACACACGGTCTTCAGCTTTTCTCATCCTGGCTGGATTTTATATTTAACTGCATGAGAAGAACTGGCTGGAGAGTAGGTACTCCCTATTATAACGGATAGTATTACCCTAATATATGGGGTAGTTCCCTAGTTTTCCGTATACACTATTATACACTCTATTTTTCTCTGGCGAGAAGTGAGTATATTTTATTTAGACTGTATTTTCAACGGGCTTAACTTCCTTTAAGTCATCGGTTCATCTGACCAACAATTTCCAGTAAGTGGTCAAGGACTCGTCTATTCCTCCTAATTTTATATAATACTCGCATAATCCTATGTATGTTCTTCTCGAGTATTCTTATAATGCCCTACAATTGTATCTGACTGCTGCGAAAAGGACTCTCCACTGGCTTTCCATTATTTTCTTTCCAACTCAATGAACGACGTTGCGGCAAGATGTCTAGGTCGGCCTGCCATCTCATACAGGGTCTGCCCCAGTGTACACTTTGTGGCACATATGAAATGACAATTCTTGCCTATCTTTCAGAATACACTGCATAATTTTGCAGTGCTATACAAACATTCTCCCACTTAAAACTTTCACAAATATAACTTCCGATAAAATCTCTAAAAGAACTTCATCACTACGAAATGTTCATAGGACTCGTCGCCCGAGTTAATGGCGTACTTTCATGTTCAAATACATCCATGCAAATCCACACAAGATGAAAAATTTCTTCGAATATCGATATTTCTCCCGCTACTGTATGAAGGGTATATAAAAGCCCGACAACTATTACCCACAAATCAAACAAAATCTTTTCAAAAGATCGCTGAAATGCCTCAAGCGACAGCAGCTCTGAATGCACACTCTCAAGTGTTTCTACTCTGATGCTCTTATATCTAGAGTTATATCTATAGCTCATATTATATCGCGACAGGTTGACGTGGCAGATAAAGAGAAGCATATGGTTTTAAGGCTGTAGTCGATTATTCGTAAAGTTTGAAATGCAGAATAAAGAATAGTATCGATGATGTAATGTGCAAAAGGAATCTTTAACGGGTCACATCATTCACCAATTTGTTACATTTATGGCCATTTACCAATCGATCAATTCATCATATAACGGCCCACTGCATGGCACAGTGGGATGTTACAGATTTGTAATAACAAAGAAGTTTTGGAGCCATATACTACACCAGTCACATACGGAGTTAGACAGTTGCTATAGACCCCAATGGTACGCATATCTCAGTTGCTCTTTACTCTCAGTGACACGAATTTCCTCACGGTGTTTTCTTTTACCACTGGGTTAGTAATTAATAAAACAAATCCTATTCATCACTGCTCCTGGCCAGCAATACGTGTTACAAATAATACACACAACAAAAGTACATGGGCGTAAAAGTCGTTATAAAATCGTAACTATTGTTCTACAAAACATTTGGGCGTACCATTAACAGAATTTTGTACACATGTTAGAGGCAGTAAACCGAGAATAAACGTAAAAACATAACACTACATTATTTATTTATACTTTTGTTGGGTTCTGTTACTAGAATAAACTTACCCAAAACCACCAAAGTGGAGACTACAACAGCGGGAATAATTTTTAAAATTCACCACTTAAAAATTGTCAAATATAATAATAGTAGAGTTAAAAATCTGTTTCATGAGCTACCTATGAAAGTTGTAATTTGTCATATATACATATACATATAATAAAAATGTAACTGATCGCTGTCTGTACATGGAAGATATATGAGAAAAATGTTATTGGGGCCTTTATCAACGCAATAGAACCCAAAACAATGAATGTTAGAATTTTTGTCTGTTTGTCTGTTTATCTGTTTGTCTGTGCGTTTGTGCGAGCTAATCTTAGAAACGCCTTAATCGATTTCGGTGCTGTTTTCACTGATGTATTGTGGTAAGCTTCACTTAAAATTTATTGTTTGTTTTATTTCAATCAGTTTATAAATAAAAAAGTTATATCAATATAAAAAATCACGTCGAACATTTGTTCGATAAAAAATAAGCTATAAGAAATAATGTGTGTGATCGTTTTTGAAAATACCAAATACCCCTAAGAAGGTAAAGACGGTGTTTATAAACTAAAGTCCACGCAGACGAAGTCGCGGGCAACAGCTAGTTCGAAATAATTACAATAACTACAGAAGTTTCGATGCTTTACAAGTATACGGATATTTATAGGACTATCACTTGACTCGCGGGCTTTTAATAAATATAGAACACATTGTTATTGCCTACCAGTGGTGCCTGCGACTTCGTTCATGTCAACTTGTGATTCCCGTGAGAACTCTATGATCGATCTGCATAAAAAGTACCCTGACTGTTAACCCAGCACATAAAGCTAAAGGTAAAATACTAATAGTAAGCTAAAGTATGCCAAGCTCCATTAAAATCCGTCCAGTAGTTTTTGGGTTATGCCTATTTTGGGCTCGTGTTTCAAAAAATGTTTCATGTACAGACACGGCTCGGTTACGATTTCATTATATGTATAGATTTCATATTTTGTGACCGCAGGCAATAATTGTATTGGAATGAATGAACAAAACCTTATTCGACAGATTGATATTGTCATGTTCAATCCTTATTTCACATACTGCAGATATAGCTGCATTTACACATTTACACCAATTATATAGTATACCTTTTTTTTTCATTACCAAATTTACAAACAAAAATAAATAAAACTACCGTAATTGTATTAAACCATACAGATTTGTCTAAGATACAGCGGTATCAGTAGTCAAGACAATAAATACGGTAGGTACGGTGTGAGCAGTGAACAAATTATAATTTGGACAAGAAATATCTTCTTAATATATATATTAAATTACTTTCCCTGATATCTGTTTAATATATATATATCTAAGGATTTTACAATAAAAAATATGAGCCTAATTACTTTTTATAGGCTTTATAAATACTTATAACCGGGTGTCGCTCCAAACGCCGCACAGTGGGACAGAACCGTGCGTACCGTCTCAAAAATCTGTAACTTTTTTGTTGATTGAAGTAAATCGCTGAAATTTGGTATGTAGTGTCTCCAGAGTACATACAATCCAATAATGAATGTATCATTGTCAAATGTTTAATAAATAATATAAAATAAAATAAAACAAAATAAAAATGTATTATTTTAATATTAAACCATGGTTTGGTTAACTTATTGAATTATAATTTTACAGTTTTATGATATTAATAAACCTATTTTATGTTATTTTATATTACATATGAATCTTACATTTAAATAAATGACAAATATATAATAACCCACTCCAAAAATATGTTTTACAAATAATGTACGAAATTATTTCGATTTAAATAGCTAAGAGGTTCTTAGCTTCCTCTAACAATTTCTTGGATATAGTGACTGATGGTTTTCTGATACTTGATATATAAGGATCTGACGTAAATAGAAGACCATGAAATACGTCTTCGTTTGTTGCGGACCTAGAGCATTTTCTAGCATGATGCAATCTGAATTTTTTGTAATCTTTATTACGCGATTCTTGGGCATCCTCAGATAAATGACCAATGGGCAGAACAGCAAAATGTCTTATTATACTTTCCCCATGTATTAAGATTTTATGTACTGAAGAAGGCATATTATACCACATATATTTTGTTACGTACAGTTGTGCGGTTGCACGAGTATATTTACCAAATTTTTCTGGATTTACAGCAATACCGGATGCCATGGTTTGCAGAATAACATAGAACCTTTTAATAAGTTCCTCGTCAACCCCTGTAATTTCTGAAGCGCAGTAGTAGTTCTCAAAAAAACGCCGAGCTGTATTGCCGTCATTACTGTTTCCACTTCCTTGTCGGGGCTTATCAACGTGCAATCCCATCCGGCTTCGAAACAAACTTTGTACAAGCTTTTTCTTGTCTTCTTTACTTTTTTTATCTTCCGAAGTTCTCGCAGCCCATTTTTGAAATGAAAGGTTATATGAAATATGTAAAATTAGCTCCATGCACCTGATCCACGCGTGTAACGTAGACAAACCGTATTCGTAAGCATTTATATTATCTGGCTTTGATGCAATCTTCTCCAAATTATTCATTTCACTTGGCTTAGCCCCACACACTGTACATACAGCTCCAGAACTTGTGTCAGTAAGAACTTGTGTAACTTTTCCATCCACCATAGTTAGAAATAGATCGTGACTTATTTCAATTACCTGCGTCTCCTTGTGTATCTTTGATGTTTGCAAATTATTAATTTGACCCCGAATATCACCAACCACTGATCGGGTTTTCTCGGGCGTTTCTTTTGCAAGTTCCATCAGGATTGGTCGGCAATAACGAATAGAAGAACAAGCCGGATTTTGCCAAATTATCTCATGTGTTTCTGTGTCAGTCAGCTTTATTGGTACCAAAGACGCTATAAATAAGTTTGTATCTGAGACTAAGTCACTCTCATCTGTTAAAACTTGTTTATATTCGCTTTGCCCCGATGAACCATCACATCCCCACTTGGTAAACAATTTAAGAGATTTTCTTCTTGGGTTGTAAACATTTTCAATCTTTAAGATGCGAGCACAAGTGTGATCCAGCAAATCTTGTAGATTTACTTTAGCACTTATATCGGTTATTTGAATGCTGGATAGTGGAGGATAACACAGTTTTTTGGCGTTCGTCAGTATATTATATGATGGCAATATGTCGAAGTTTTTGTTAATCAAACTTGCTCGAAGAAATCCGTATTGTGATTTCGAAAGATCTAAATCTGCAAACATACTTAAAGCTTCATCCACCGTAAAATCTGTTCCATTGCGACTTTCATGCAATAATTTTTCCTTCATGATCCTCTTTTCATTTCTTTCACAATTCCGCATCATTGAAACAACAGTAGCTTCTTCGATTTCTCCTTCAGCCCGCAATCCTTGAACGTATGCATTATGTATATACTCGAGTCCATATTCTTGTACCAATTCCATATTCTTTCTTTTTTTCGATTTCTCTGATAGATCTTCATAAGACTTTGGTGGACGTCCACGTTTTTCAGATGTTGTAGGTGTAATATCCATCGGTGCTTCTTCGAATTGTACCTTAAATTCACCGTCTAACCACGATATATTATTACTAAAGAAACGTTCTTTAGTTCGGTTAGATTTGGTCCACCGATCGTTAAACGCTGTTATAAGCGTTTTTTGAATACGTTTCACAATTAATTCACTTTTTTCAGACGACAAATGGTGGTGTTGTTCTAAGTATTTTTGAATATCTTCTGATTTTGTTCCATGGCCAATAAAAAATTCGCATAATACTCGTCGAGGCACAACAAATTCACTCATTTTGTTTTTATTTTTAACTACTTTTTTTTTACCGAGGTTGGTGAAGACTATATTATGTTAAAGCACACTAAAGTACTGGTAAATGACAACGTAAATCAATAACTTTTATACTGAAATTTCGTGTGAAAAAATATTACTATCTAGTGTCATTATCAAGTTCCTAACCACTATCTATGAAGGTGGTTAGTAGTAGGTAGGTACTGATAATGTACACTAACAACTATAACTAGATACCACTTGCTCCCTTTTCCTTCACCGCGATAGAGAAATACATAAACTATATGAGAAACATGTAATTCACACAGTGATAACAAAACATTAACCACATCTGACCGCACGATAAAAAAAATATACTACATACTAATACATTACCCAAAACTCCCACTTTACCTAAAGATTGAGTAAATAGATAATATTGTTTAAGAAAAAAAGGTCAAAAGTGATCTAAATATCCAAAAATCTCATTAATCAGAACTAAAATAATTTTTGGAATATTTTGTATTTTCTCCCCATTAGCCATTTTTAGTTTCATTTCAAGGGGGGCAGATTCGGGCACTCAATTTTTTTTGCCCTACCTTTAACATTAGCTGCTCTATACGATGCTATCAAAATTACGACATGGGCAGACACCGCTAACTGTCAAAAGTCTATGCAAAGTTTCTAATAAGGATAGAATATTAGGTCCTGAAATAAAAATTCTTTACCTCCCCAGGTTTCACATAATGGTTCACTTAAATTATTTTTAAATAGAGTACTTCATCACCATTCTAACCATATATCACACTTACAAATTTGCTGGTAAAGTAATGCAAATATGACCATGTAAACTGGTGGAATTGTGTTCTACATAATTGACATAATTTTGAGCGTCAACTTGCAAGCCTTATTCTAATACAAAAAATGAGAAATAGTGTATTTCAACTGCTATATTAATATGCATTGAACATTCAGTTAGACATATGCATTAACAAAATATTCAATATAGAACATTACGAAAAGCTATTTTTGAGACGGTACGCACGGTTCTGTCCCACTGTGCGCCGTCGCGAACGCTTCACTTTCGGTGCGCTCCGTAGTGAAAAAATCCTAACAAGTGTCAAACCAGTGAAAGTGCCCAGTGCAATATATCAAAAGAACCGCCTTGACGAGACGATTGCAGTGATATAAGTGAATAAACTATAGGACTCCAACTTGGACCAGAGGAGTTAAAAAACCGCTGGACATACTACTTTTTTGAAGACGCCGCGCGAACAAGATCGGCAACCCCCCCATTTTTTAGGATCAAACTGTGGGGCTTGGAGGCCTCCTACCCCGCCCCGAAGCTCGGATTTCTAACGCCAATTTTGAGTGAGATACGGGGGAAAAACCATTTTCCTTTGTCTCCGTATGTCCTCAGCGGCTACGCATTTGCAGCTTCTGGGACCATCATCAACTAGACCTCGCCGAAAGAAGAAGATTGAAGTAGGCTGAGGAAGAATCGGACCAGTGGCTGTAAAGTTACAGCTGAATTCCGGGCACACGGGCGATCCTAATACATCGACGCGGGTCTGGAAATCGACTTTTCCTATAAAAGCATTTCGCCAGAACCGTGTCGCCCAGGAGGAAGAGGGGGCCTCAAAACCATACGCTGCGGTGTCAAAATCTCAAAAAAGTGAGTAAAGCACTCAAAATTAAAAAATTTAACACTACAAAAATATTCGACTATCAGACAGGTGGCGCCATCCGTTGATGAGTGGAGTCATACCGATTTTCAACATTCTAGAACAATTTGTTTTATATATCGTTTCGACCCGGTGGCTCCATCTCTCGACGAGTGGAAGAAAACTTTAATTTTTTTTTAAAATAATAAACGCCGAAATCCACTATGTCATCAAAAAAGCAGACGGCGACAACCAGTAGGACCAGCAGGAACATAGCGAACCCAAAAGCAAGAATAACCAAGAAAAAAGCAAAGAGTCCACAACCCACAAACAGTCCACCTAGGGACCTCCCTCCGCCGACCGATATCAGCCCCCCTATCGCCTTAGACGACGATGAGGACCAATGTACAGTTTTAACGAACGCAGCGGCAGGACATTATAAAAAACTGATGCATTTTTTAGATATGGCCGATGACCTTGCACCAACGTTTATAGACACTATCAGGGAATGGGTGCGCAACATACATGAAACACT
The DNA here is from genome assembly GCA_943735995.1 of Sesia bembeciformis. Taxonomy (NCBI): domain Eukaryota; kingdom Metazoa; phylum Arthropoda; class Insecta; order Lepidoptera; family Sesiidae; genus Sesia; species Sesia bembeciformis. The sequence goes on along the minus strand of OX031029.1, from coordinate 3,921,763 downwards.
GACAACCGTCCAAAAGTCGCGTCTGGAGCTGAGGTGGGAGATGAAGAAGTGGAAGCAACAGGAACTGCAGAACCCCCAAAAAAGAGAAAACGGAATACATCGGGGTACTCAAACGACCCAAATCGATGAGGAGGGCCTGGGCTCGGAGTCCACCGTGCGGGAGGTCCTAAAAGAGGTTAGAGAGATTCATCAGATGGTGGGTGAAATGAGGGAAACAGTGAAAAACCAAAATGATACCATGGTGAAGACTACATATGCGGGAGTAGTGGCTCGGGGCACCGGACCTTTACATCCGGTTGGACCCGGGCTGCACTCCATTGTAGTAACATCGAAAAACGAGAAAGACACGGGAGAGGAGGTGTTGGATCAGGTCAGGAAGGTGGTGGATGCGAAGGAGGGATGGGTACATGTCGAGAGGGTAAGGAAGGCCAAGGATAGGAAAGTGATTATGGGGTGTAGCACGAGAGAGGATAGAAGAAAAATAAAAGAAAGAATCGAAAAAACGAAATGCAACCTCGTTGTCGAGGAAGTTGAAAACAGGGACCCGCTTCTGGTCCTTAAGGATGTCCTCAAAATAAATAGTGACGAAGACATCCTTAAGGCGATGAGGAACCAGAATAGGGGCGTATTCGACGGCCTCGGCGACGGGGTGGATAGAATACAGATAAAATATAGGAAAGTGACGAGAAATCCCCACACAAACCACATAGTGGTAAGCACATCCCCGGCCATCTGGAAACGGGTAACGGAGGCGGGAACACTGCACATCGACCTACAACGCGTAAGGGTCGAGGACCAATCCCCCTTGGTGCAGTGTTCCCGCTGCCTTGGATACGGCCACAGCAAGCGCTTCTGCGTGGAGATGGTACATTTGTGCAGCCACTGCGGAGGCCCGCACTTAAAATTTCAGTGCGCGGAATGGCAAGCGGCAGAGAAACCTTCGTGCCGGAACTGTGCGAAGGCAAAAATGGACCGCAAGGACCATAATGCCTTCAGCACCGAATGTCCGGTGCGGAAAAAGTGGGATACACTGGCCAGATCAGCCGTGGCCTATTACTAGTGCGCAGTGCGAGAGCCTCACAAGCTTGGACCGCCGCGGCACAATTCTTGTAAGACAAAGCAAGGAATTAAATCGTGTTCAGCTTCATGGGAAACGAAACGACTTAAACGTAAAAATCGTCAAACACCAAGAAAGCAAATTGGGTCCAGCTTCATAAGAAACTGGACCAATTACAGCCGAAAAGGAACTTTTTAAAAAAACAGGTAACAACATTGACGATTTCGCAGTGCCGCTGCGGCCCTAAAACTAGCAGACAAAAGGAAGAGACCAGAACCAGAAGTCACAATTGCTGCAGTGCCGCACGGAGCGAAATTATGGGGGTGGCTGGGGATGTCCTACATTGAAAGGATCCAAGCAGGAAGCGGGAAGGGTTTAAATGGACAGGGAATGAATAGGAAGAGAAATGGAAGAAAATAGAAGAAGAGCGACACTAAGTAAAGAATAATATGACGTGTGTTTCTAAAACAGTGAAACGATATGCATTCAATAAGAAACACAAGAATAAGTAAGTATAATAAGAAACAAGATATAGACAAACTGTGATAGTATATGTAAGAAACAAGATATAGACAAACTGTGATAGTATATGTAAGTATACACAAACATATAAATGGGGAAATGACGACAAATAGGAGAATAAAATTTAGAATAAGTATTTAGAATTAGATGTAAAAGATAACAGAGCAATAAACAGTGACCAGACAAAGAAAATAAACGGCTACCTGAACCAGACAGAAAGTATTTACAACAGAATAAACACTAATACATAGAAATAATAATAGAATGCAGTTAAATATATACAAACTTGAACTGAAACAAACATTGAACTGAAAATAAATTAAAACAAGGTAGATACAGACTCTGATTTATGTTAGAGGTTACTAGAAATGGCAAATCAAGGTTTTTAGCCGGTAAGAGTCCGGCACTACCTGGGGCCCCCATTCCCAGGTGTCCATGAGGATTTATTTTCCTTGATTTGTCAGAAAAAAAAAAAAAAAAAAACAACCAAATTTAAAGTAACCAATTACCGCATTTCCACTAACATATACCTATTTATTTTTTCAAAAGGTTGATTTTCAATTAAAATTATTGTCTTACTGAGTTATTGAAGTTATACTCCTGCCTACACTATTTTACTAAACTACATTAGATACAAATTTCTTTAGGCCCCTTTCTAACGACACGGTTATCTGCTGTGAAAAGCTATGGTCGTGAGTGTTGTATGGGGGCCACTATGGGAGCTTGTTATCACTTACAGCGATGCTACGGCGCAGCAGAAACCTTGAAAACTGACGTAGAGATATCGAGCAGTGTTATATGACAGTCTGTAGATGGTCGTTTGTTAACGACACCGGACGTTTTCACGGTTTCGTGACCGTACTAACGACCGTTCTTACTTGTACTAATTCGGGTTTTATGTTATTTTAAATACTTTTTCTTAGCTTAGCACACAGATATTTTTTAAAAAATTTATTTTTAGTTTTCTAAATTCCTTATTTGTAAATTTTCGATGTTTAAAAAAAGATTAAATTATTTTTGTGTAATAAAGTCGCAATTTAGCCTATACTTTCTATTCATCAACATGATACATGCACGTCTTTAATTTGGATACATGCACGTCTTAAATTGGATACATACTGGATTTTAGTCTTATAATTGTATACAGACATGTTAATACATGTCCTTACACACATTCCTAATCATGTTTTGTATGTTTAGCGTCGCCGTGCCTAGAATAAATAAATAAATAATAATGACAGGAAGTCCCCATCTAAAATACGTTAACCGTGCCGATCGGTGGAAAACCGTGAACAAGCATATATACGGTTTTTCTACGACGCGGCGAACTCACCGTACCGTAGGAAAACCGTGTCGTTAACAAGAGGGCTAAATCATTTATGTAGATCAGTGTTTATTTATGTAGATCAACAGACGTACCGTAACACTAAAACTAATCGTCTTGTACGAATATCACTTATGTAATGTACTTATACTTATATAGTGGAGTTTAATGTAAATATAATGTAGTGTAGTATAGTGTAGTAAATGTAGTGTAATGTAGTAAACCGAATAGTTTAGTTTACTTTAAGTTTTCTTTTTAAGTGTTTCATTACAAAATTTAAATGACAAAACTTTAACAGTTACTTACTTTCGGTGTACCCACTGTGTACAAAACCGTGTTGCGTGATATGCAATGTCTGTATTTTTAGTGTTTTTTGAAAAATTCGTTGCACTGTAAAGTAATAGTAATACAGAACCGAAACTAACAATTTTTGAATTTTTTGTCTGTCTAAACACTCATTATGCAAAAACTACTGAACGGTTTTTAATGAAACTTGGCTTAGTTAAGTGTTACTCAATTCCCGGGCTAATATTTAGGGTAAGTACTTTTCATCCAGTAAAATTTCAATATAAAATTCTCAAGGGAATCACGGGAATAACTCGTTAAAGCGACACAATTTTGTGCGATTTTGCGATTTTAATTATTTTGTACTCTTAAATTTTGAAAATTTGGAGATTCGCCATTAATCCTTCGTGTTTGTATTGCTTAATCTTTATCTGATATCCATCGACACAACAGATATACACATCCCAGCCGAAGGTAATTACACATCGACTATGATCGGCTAACTTCGGTTTTGTAGACCGTCGTCTCTGTCGTAACGGCACACGACAGAGACGACGCTCTACAAAACGGAAGATAGCCGATAGTCTTTTTCTAAAAGCCGATGTGTATTACTTTCGGCCGGGAAGTGTGCTTCTGTTATTACTAGTAAAATGACACTAGTAAGTTAATTATACTAGTAGTATTACTACAGAGGAATTCATCTTTACATCTATCTAGTAAAAATGTCTTCCTAGCACAGAAAACTAATTAGAAACCTAACGCAGTAGTTCTTGCACAAGCTCTTGTGACATCCGCCTAACCTTTTTACAGCGTAAGCCGACAACAGGTGTTACGTGATAATGACTATACAGCCTTTGAATTTGTAATGAAGGCACTGAGTACAGGGCGGAGAGGAGAGAGTCGGGGGTGTGACGTCAGACAAGATCGTGAACCGTGAATACAGATGTAATTTGAACAGTATGGAAGTTAATTTAGTGATCAAACGCGTATCGCACACACAAACGTGCTATTCCTACAATGTTCAAGAAACTTAAGGTAACTAACTTGTAGGGCTGGCACTGCAGCGAGAGGTATTGCCTTCACAAACAAAATACTGTTGGTCGTGTAGTATTTATGAAACGTGTGATTCAATGAACACTACCTCCATGTGTGGCAACCCTAGATTATTCCCTAGATAGTTTATAACTGCGCTTTCATTACAATACCTTATCGTGTCCTTATATAACTTGAGTCACGCGTTATGAGTATTTATAAAACGAGCGCCAATTTTCATATTTCTTTGCATAGACGCGGAAGTATGTATTCCTGTGAAACTAGTGACTGAAAACGAAGGTACGCACATCGACAGCTAGCAGTGTTAACAGTGAAAGCAATCGCATCAGCCCAGTGACACAGCGATGTCCGTGTGATTTCACTATCCCAAAAACACCTAAACTTCAATGACTGAGAATATTGTAATGCATTCTATTTCAACGAAATTTAGAAAGCTACGCATGCGTAAATAATTGATACGTACGTAGTCTTTAAAAAAAAGAGATGCCGGAAGCCGATTCGACGGCTGACACCCGTCCCGCACGTACATGCAAGACGCCAAGAGCTTTCACAGCGCACAAGCTTAGTATCTAGTTTATCCCTTTGCTCTTTGAGTGTGCAGTAAGTGCTCAGTTATTGTTCGTACATGGCGCCGTGTATTAAACAGTGGTATTACAGTCGCATTTAAACGAAGAACGTTATTAAAGAGTGGCAACCCCTTTTGCTGCCCAACGGAGGTGCGTAATTTCGCGAGTAATATTGAGATTTCCTACCGTTCTTTTCATCTTTACTGCGTTGCCGTAACGATGAACGTAATGCGACTCATGTTGTTTTATGCCGTGAATTAAGATGTGAGCCCATTACTTGTTATGATTGTTATTCTCGCTGGATGGAATTAGACTCGCCATAATATGTTTTAAGCAATTATTTCTTGTTAATGTTAGTAGGATTTAGATGTTATACTGGTATTACATATTATTATGCCGCAAAGCGTTTTGTAACGCTTTATAGATTACTAGCCACCCCTATTGGTTTCGTTCGAGTGATACGAGTCTCGACCAGCTATCTTTTTCAAAAATTGCTATTACTAATTTACAAATAATGTTATTTCTTAGGGAACATAGACATAACCATCTCTGTCCATGGTTTTTGGGATTAACTCTTACATAAATACAAGTGTAGGCTGTGGAATGTACTGTCTCAAGAGGTCCTTCCATTACGCTACGATATCGAGTTGTTCAAAATGGCTGTAAATAGGATTTTGCACGATCGGCGGTGTACCCGCATACCTTCTGATGTTGCATGGGCGGCGGTAGCCACTTACCATCACGTGGGCTGCTTGCCCGTCCGCCTCCATTCATATATATATAAAATACTCACTGTATCTCTTTACACTATCGGTATAGACATGTATTCACTACTTAGAATGCCATATCATATCAGCCACTGTCTCTCCCAATGCTCACCACCACACACGCTCGTCGACTATTCTCATCCACTCACCACCGGCGAACTTCTTCAAGTTAAGGTAATAGCTCCTATAGCTGACAGTGTACCTAATCCTGACACATCAGAATATAATTTGCAAAATTAGTGGTTTTAAACATCTTACGTAAATGAAAAATAGTGGAAACAGTAGGGCAATTTTTGATTTTAATATTAGTAACACTTTTTTAAACATGGCAACAGTGAGCTAACTAGAAAAAAATATATTTGTGAGCAGGTGTCAGTTTTTCAACATTTTATTACTTTTCTTACTGATCCCGTTTACGACGCATCAAGGTAGGTATAACATTTTAATGTGTTAATAAAGAGTTTTGATGAGGATAATGGTTTTACAAAATACTTAAGTTATCTTTCATGTATTGGGCATGCTGTATTCTAACCTCACTTATTGTTTGAGAAGAATTTCTTACATGTCAGCTACTAGATCACAAAATGTAAAATTGCTATTACCTGACATTCTGTGTCAGCTATTGGGAACTGGTATAAATGTTTAATTTTGTGTGTTTAGTATTCATGCTTTTGCATGTGGTGCGGTATTTTATTCTCATTTATTTTAGTAATGTCTAACCAAAAGCTGACACACTATGTCAGCTACTCATACATCAGATGTCAGCTATGGGTGGTGAGAGTTTTTCTTCTTTTCTTTACAGATGGATAATGTAAATAAAAAGATTTTGAATTATTCGCATGAAAGCATGTTAGCTGCCTTAGACGCTATGAGAAATGGTATGCCATGTGCTACTGCTGCTAAGAGATTTAAGGTGCCACGAGTTACATTGCTGTATAAATTTAGGGGTAAATATCCAGAAGATAGAAAAATGGGACCGGAATCTCGTTTGTCACCATCCGAAGAAGAAACTCTTGTTGCTTGGATTGTCATGATGGCGAAGAAAGGTTTCCCTATTACAAAAGAATGCTTTATGGCAAGCGTTGCACGACTAGTCACGGAGCTTGGTAAAGGAGAAAAGTTCAATAACAAACCTCCCGGAAGGAAGTGGTATGAAGGTTTTTTACGACGTCATCCTGAAGTCAGTGTGAGAATGGCACAAAATCTTACAAAAAGTAGAGCCTCTATTACAAAAGAAGGAATTGACAGTTGGTTCACAGAAGTTCAAACATACTTGCAAGAACAGAATGAATTTCATATTCTTGAAAACGGTAGTCGTGTCTTCAATGCCGACGAAACAGCTTTCTTTATAAATCCCAAGGCATCCAAGGTATTGGCTCGTAGAGGAGATAAGGCTATCTATCAAAAGGGTAATAATGACGAAAAACAAAACTTGACAGTATTGTTTACTGCAAATGCCAATGGTCTAATTGCACCACCGATGATTGTGTACAAGTATGTGCGTATTCCATCATATTTGGCCGAATCTGTACCACCAGATTGGGCGATTGGGAAGTCTGATAATGGGTGGATGACCTGCGAAACGTTCTTTGAGTATATTACAAACATATTCCATCCCTGGTTAATAAAGAATGCAATAGAACTTCCAGTAATATTCTTTGTTGATGGACATGTCTCACACATGTCGGTTCATCTAAGTGACTTCTGCTCATCAAATGGAATTATTTTAATAGCACTATTACCTAATGCAACCCACTTATTGCAACCTATGGATGTTGCAGTTTTCAGAACATTGAAACAGGGATGGTCTGCAGAAGTTCATGATTGGAGAATCAAGCACCAATGTGAAGAGCTGAAAAAGGTAGATTTTGCATTTTTGTTAGAGGAAGTGATAAAAAAACGTTTGTCACCGGATATAATCACAAATGGTTTTAGAAAATGCGGCCTTGTACCATGGGATTCAAATGCTATACCTTTAGATAAATTAATCTCCTCGAATAAGACACAGAAGACATGGACACAAAAAGTTGAAGTGAGAAAAATTGAGGAGCATTTAAAGTATTTAGAAAAGTATATGCAAGACGACCAGTTAAAAGCATTCAAGACATATGAAAATAAAGATTTTATTGGAAAAATAGAAGACACAGCATTGTTCAATATTTGGTCTAAAATGAGAAAACATATTTTACATATGAAAGCTGCTAATGTCATTGAAGAAATTATTGGCGATAACAATGATGCCCAAATTAATAATCAAGCCAATGACCTAACTGACAACGAAAATGAGCCACCTTCTGCATCTATTATCAGTTCTGGAATAATAGATTTGATACCTAGAGAATCTACACCACTTCGACCTTCTACATCTTCCATGAATGACTTAGAATCAAATACAAATGGAGAAACAGCAGGTGAGATGTCTAGAGAATTGTTTGCAACCCCTAACAAAGTTAATTTTAAAATGTCCACTTGCTCTGCAACTACAACATTAACTGAAGTGACTGTTCTTCCATCTCCATTCAAACGATCACTAATTTGGCCAGAAGAAAAAAAGTGTGTTGCAAAAATAAGAAAAATGAAAGACAAACTTCCATCAGTTGTATCCTCTAAACAGTATTTACAATATATGAAGAAAAAACAAGAAGAAAAGGATAAGCAAGAAAAAGAGAAAGCAATGAGAAAACAGCAGCGTGAGGAGAAGAAAAAGGAAAAAGACAATTTGATATCATTAAAGAAGAAAACGAAAGGTAAAAATAAAAAAGACATTGAAGAATCAGAATCTGAAAGCAGTGACAATTATTCAGTGCAAGAATCAGACATCTCTGCTGAAGAATTAGAGGAAAGTACATTGCTGCTTCCTGTATCACCAAACTCCCTCAAAAAGGGAGATTTCATTATGGTTGAGTTTAAAGGTGGTAAAAGGGGTGCTACACTTTTTAATTATGCATGTATCATACAGGACATCGAGAACAGTGAAATATCTGTTATGGCTTTGAAATGCATTGACACAAACAAAAAGATTTTCATCTCCAAAGATAATGACATTTCAGTAATTCAGTTAAGCCAAATAGTAGGGGTCATAACGCCACCGAAACTGCAGGTTGTGGGTGAACGATTACGATATGTGTTTGATAGTTCATTGTCAGTAAAGGAAATGTAATTTTGCTTTAAAATAAACAATTGTCTCATTTTCTTATGTCATTTTTATTGTGTCAGGCATTGGTCAGTTTGATGTCAGTCACTAGCACATACACAATTTTTAATGTCAGGTTTAGGAGCATATACATATGAGTAAATTATATTTGTTATATACTAAAATAAAGACATATATTTAATAATACATAGATAAATCACTAGATTATAATACTTGTTGCATATTATTTCATTTGAGAAACCTTAAAAACGTTTGTTCTAATTTTTATAAATCCTAAACTTAAGGTACCTGTCTAATAGTGTCAGCTACAGGAGCAATTACCTTACCAGTCCACTCGGCGCTCCCCAGGACGTGGCCTCCATTCGGACTGACAACCGATGGTGTAGACGAGTGTTTGGATGGAGACCACGTACCGAGAAGCGTAAGACTTTCTCTAGCCAAAAGTAGTGCGCTGAAAAAGAGTGAAATACCGAGTTTATTCGGCAGCATTGGAAGAGACTTATATCCTCCAAGGAAGAGACTGGCTGATGGTATGGTATTGCATCTGTTATTTAAAAATAAAAACATATAGGTATAATAATTGGAATAATCACTAAGCCTCTAGGAATAGGCACTCTGTGTACAATGATTATATTTCTTAACACCCCACTCAACAACCCACACTAGAAATCCCTGTGTCATGGATCCAGAGACACATACAAAGACTAGCATAACACATGCAACACCCAGACCCGTACAAACACCTGTCTTTAAACAAATGTTTGTTCGATCGGTAATCGAACCCGGGACCTACACAGCGGGCAGGGTCCACTACCAACTGGACTAATTAGTCGTCAACTGAAACTATATTGAAAACTATTAGGCGCTTCTAAAGACTGACGCACTGAGGAAAAGCTATTTTTAATTTTTAACATTAATTTAAGTAGAATATGCATTTGTTGTCTTCAATTTGTAACTATAAAGAGATTTATTTTACTTTTTTTCATTTATTCTAATCGAACTTCCAAGTTTTTCTACCGAGTTACCAGTTTACCATACTAAAACATACTCATGTCGATTCACTCCATTTTGCATCAAGTACACCTACGCAGACTACGCACTCATGTAATACATACGAGTACACTTGTACGTATAATAATATACATTATAATAAGACACGTCACTCCCACACGCACATATTACGAGTCGTTATAAAAATTACGCCATCACAATAACTTTTCCCATTTCCTGTAATAGAACACGCGCGTGGTTCACACTGGAATGGAATTCAATAGAGGGCGCCACTAGCTGTACTATTTCGTGTAATATAGATCAGTATGAAATGAAAGGACAGACCTTGCGCTGGTTTTGTTAACGCAACGTGGTGTCCGAATATCCACAAACAAACCACAAAGTCCGAATACCCGTATTAGCACCGACTGAACAAAAATAAGTACGAGTACTGGGTAGTGTGAAAATAAGAACTTAACGCGAGACGCCTCGAGCTCTGATTAACCTTTAAGACTTGAGGTTTTTTAACATTCGATGTTTTTAAACCCTTAGGGTTACAAGCTCGAGTCTAAAACGGTTAAAGCTTAGGTTCTTAAGGTTCATTAGTGTTGAGCTAGAATTCGAGGATTCGAGCGCCCAGCGCTAATTTTCACAATACTGAGCACGAGCAAAGAGCGGTGATAACCTAGGAGACTCTATTCTCCACTTATTTAAGTCGTTTACATTTTATTTTAAATGGCTACCGTCGCCCATGGACACTTGCAACAGTGGTATGCGGTTGCGATACCGATCTTGCAGAGCGGAATAACATAACATACTCGTAATATAAAGACCTCTTCGGAATTTCCTTGTATAATCTAGGTGTTTGTGATATAAAACAATTAAAACAGATAAAGCCCCATCTCCAACATCCCCTTGTCGGAGAAATGTGAAACCTTACTTCGGTTACAGGGGATACAGGTGTAGAAACGTGAGGTGCGAATCCGACTACTCACAACGACTATCTCCTTATATGCCTCTCTTATCTCTTTCTCTTTCTGTACCAGCGCCGGATATTGTAATTTTGTTCTCAACGTGGACAAGAAATAGCAGAATAATTCAGTGAAAATAGCAATAGGAATACAAAAAAAAATAATAGTTTTTTGTATTCCTGGTGGAGCCCGTCTGTTCTTTTTATAATTGAAGAAAAACTATCAAGTAATATCGGAGGTGCCATAAAACGCGATAAGAACACCATTTCTTATCATAAAGCATCCCGAAGCATGTTTTCCAACTGAAACAGTTGAGAGACTTTATCATTAAGTATAGACGTTTGAGCTTTGTAATGGTAGATCCACGATTTTTATAGTACATATAGCTGCTTTGTTTTTTACAAATGCTTCATACGGACTTAAATTAAAAATGCTTCATATAGGGTTAAATTTTAAAATATTTGCATTCACTTAAAACTTAATTTCTTTCGTGAAAACAAACATTTTGGTTCTAAACCTTATGGCGAGAACACGAGAAGTGAAGTTGAAATTTAAACAAATTGTGTATTTGTGCGTTTTGTGGTTTAATAGTTTATTAAACTTTAAAGTGTTTTTCGTGCTGGTGTTTGTAATAATCAAATAAAAGCATAGGGCTGGGCTGCCTTTTTCGTGTGCTTCTAAAGAGTCCTCTTCTGTCTTCAGTAAACCTACTGTCACTTTACTGAGCGACTCCTGACTTAATTCGACGGGACTGGACATTATCCTACATTTTAGACTTTGAATGTGTAATTATGAAGAAAACTTGATAGTGGCAGAATGTGCTAATTGCACAATAACCATATGATTATATGAACAAAGAACTTTGGTTTTACGATTTTTTAAACTTCAACGCATTTCTTTTCACACAAAAATAAAAACATTTTTTACGTTTGCTAAAGATGTAATCAACTCTGTGAAGTGAAACAATACATATGCAACCCGTCAATAGAAAGTGTTTGTATAAGTCAATTTTATAAGTACTTATGGTGTCATTATTTTTTCAAGCAGACAAGTCGACGAGTGTTTTTTGTTACAACAGTATATGAAATACACAAGTAATATAATTCAATGCGACTGTCGAAATAGTTACTAATAATATCCGATAGAATTTGCTGTTACTCAATTAATGACCATTGTGTCATCAGCGTTTACGACACAATCTACCAAGACCACAAACTGAAGTGGAATTGGATGGGACGTGTGTGTTGTACGTATCAGAAGACATGGACATGAGGATGGATCCCACTGAACGGACACAAACTTTATGGAAAGACTAGGACAAAGAGCGGGGTGATTCGAGGTTACTATGAACATTGGCCTGAAGTAGCTACCACGGGGTCTTGGCTATTGGGGAGTTACAAACAGAAAGATCTGCAGTAAGAAAATACATCCTAGTAATGACGACCAAAAATAGGTTTGGTTATGTAATACATTACCTTAAACTATATCTATATCCTCAAAGCACGACTACTGTGAGGGGGAGAGTGTACGCTGCAATCCAACAGCCGCTGACTCTTCACTCAAAGAAGACCACCTTGAAATGCACTGCATTCCCCACTTTATCTCATTTCCCTAATGTACGTAGGTACGTGTTTCGGTAGTGAGTGAGATGTGCCAGAGCCTATTCCCATCCTATCCCTTCCCATTTTCGCAACCCTTTCTCGAAATCCATTCATATATCTCCAAAGGTAGGCAGCGCATCCGGCGTCGTGCCAACGTTTGTCATTTTGGACTAATGTTGGCATGTATCGCGGATGTCTATGGGCGACAGTATCCACTTACCATCAGGTGAACTGTATGCTTGTCTGCCGCCTTAGTTCATAATAAAAAAACTATGTAGGGGCTACTATGGAATTATCTTCTTCTATAAAGCATGTAATCAAATATTTTTGAATTGAAGAGACTATTCATCTATGTGCGTTATATTTTTAGCTAGCAGTGCACGGGAACTTGTGATTCCCGAAAGAACTCTATAATGGATCCAGATGTTAGCCCGGCATCTAAGCTTTAACTATGTCTAGTTTCATTAAAATCCGTCTAGTGGTTTTTGCGTGATGTGCATTCAGACAGACAAGCAGACAAACAGATAAAAATTTTAGAAATTATTGTTTTGGGCTCTACAACACAACATTTTTTTCAAAAATTATTGCATGCACATTTAAAAATTATTAAATTATTTGTTAAGATTTTTTTATACATATAGATTTTTTTTCGTTTAGTATTAATATGGTCTACTGTATTTTATTATACCCCGGTTAGCATAAGGGTCTCGGTAGCGTCTTGTCCTCAATTTATTTCATTTTACGAGAGCAAGTCGCGATAACTGGTCTCAGACGTAAACCAGAATGACGCATTTTGGTTACAAGTAAATCATATTATTATTAGCCACGTCTTTTCTAACTTTTGACGTGATGAATAGCTTGTTATGTAGTTAAAGGGGCAATAACGCAAATTGGCACATTGTGCCAGTGACGAGTTTTCTTCATAATTAACAATTATAAAATCAAAACGTTTCAAAAACACATCTCGTCCACGTTCAGTTTCATTGAAATAAGTTAGAAGTCTCTTAGTAAAGTGATAGAAGTTTTACTGAGGAAAGAAGAGTTGAACTCATTGGAACAAAAATACAAAAATGGTTTATGCTTATATTTGATTATCACACACATGACACTTTGAACTATACTAAACTATCACTATTAAACCACAAAACCCATAATACCATACCATACCATCAGCCTTCTCCACTGCTGGATATAGGCCTCTCCTAAGGCTCTCCACCACAGACGATATCGGCTCTTCTCATCCAACCACCACTAGCGAATGATTTTAAGTGGCGGAAGGACATCCTACACTGCTCTTCCCGGTATATGCAGTGCCGGCTTTACCTATGGTGCAGGGTGTACGGCGCACCCGGGCGCAGGGTCTTAGGGGTCGCCGAGCGCCGCTCGCGACGCCTCCAAAGAGTCCAAAGCGCCTACTAGAGGGCGCTAGGATATTGATTGCACCGGGGCGCTACATGAGCCGGCGCTGGGTATATGGCCTCCATACGAGGACTCATCGACTCCAATAGCCCTCGGTTCTGCGGCAAATATGACCTGTCCATTGTCACTTCAACATGTCGAGCTATGTCGGCAACTTTAGTTCTTTGGCAACTTTCAAATCTATACCGCAAAGAAACACCGAGCATAGCTCTATCCATAGCTCGCTGAGTAACTTTGAACGACTGGACACAGCTGTATCGGCCTGGTCTGCTGGTCTTGGAATCGGACCATAATGCTCGCAGTGTTATACAGATATTTCAGCACCTCAATATATCGGCAGTCGAATTAGCACCGCTGAAAATATTTCAAAACAACCCGGTCCTCGATAGAATCGAAGGCTTTCTTGCAGTACACACACAAGCAAGTCACAAATTCTGCTTATACTCTTCGATCTTCCGTATAATCTTCCGCATTGTGTGAATGTAGTCTACGGGTATCTGTAGCCTTTTCGAAATCCAGCCTTTTACAGCGTTGCGGCATTAAATGGGCAGTTACAGCGTACACCGCCCCCCTCATAAGTTGTTTTTTTTTTTGCAATCATGTATTAATTTGTTCGTGTACAAAGAGTTTGTCTATCAACTGACTTAAGAAATACATATGTTTCAAATTATTTAATAGCAGAGCGAGTTCAAGATGATTTCGCATAAATTTCGGCCATATTTTTTCAAACATCGGGGTGAACTTATTTGAATAGTCCAAGACTGTGACAGAGAAACTCTCGCACAATGGTTTATCATCCGCACAAATCCCAAAAACGAAACTTATTTATCCTTTTCAATGGTGTCGTCCACTGAAGTTGTTTGAGCATGAAATAACAAAAATAACAAAAGGGAAATGTTACTTTCAAGTGCTAATAGCTTTTATACCGAGCAAAAACCCCCAAGTTTACACAGCTGAAAAGAATATTCGTTTTTATTTGAACTTACCATTTCTCATCGTGGTTTGCTCGAGTTTTTCTCTGTTGTTACCCAAGTTCCCCTTTTAAACTATTTCACTTTGTGAATTTGTTGAGATTAAACTTTTTTTTCATCCCTTTTAATGTAATTAATGCATAAAGTGTCGAAATTAATTCCCTTTTAGTCCTTAATATTAGTTTATGTAGGGCTCATAAGAGTTGGAGTTAGATTTCACGATAGGCTAGGCGAATAAAGACCTTTTTGATGACCAATTCTACAACTAGAGAAGAACAGACATTCACATTAAAAATAATTTTCTAAATTAATTAAATGAATATAGAATTCTCCAATTTAGAATATTTGACGCGGGGGACTATTTTTATATATCTGACACTCATATATGGTTGTAGTGATACTACTAAAGAGTGACGACATAATACAGTATTGCAGTACTTGTCTAACTTGTGATTTCTATGGTAATTTATCAAGATTCAGAAATTGGTATCCTGATCATTTTATCGGAATGAAATCGAATTAAAGAAACTGGTATAAATTAAAAAAACTCTACTGAATGTATTTGGATCATCTAACTTCACCGGGACACCCAAATAAGTTTTCTGCAATTTTTTTTTTTTATTTATTGACCATTACAGTTATATATAGGTACTTACAGTTTATTTATTTATATAGGCATCAGAGAAACCTTGAAGATCTAAATGTGATGTCGAATCGCTCTATTACTGTGAATGCATGTTTATAAATGCGAATATACATATGTATGTGCGATTATATAAGCGTGCGTGACTGCGTGTGAGTGTGTTTGTGGCAGAACATGATTTTTTTTTTTTATATATACTAGTGGGCGGACGAGCAAGCGGTCCCACGTGATGGTAAGTGTTACCGCCGCCCAGGAACACCTGCAACACCAGGGGGTATGCGGGTGCGCCGCCGACCTTGCAAAATCCTATTCATTAATGTGTTGTTGTGACTATATTTTCTATTATTCCCGGAATGTTCAACATATTATTATTGAGCATGCGTTGATGCGCCCTGTTATTTGTTTACAAATTTCGTTATACACCAAACAAACACACAAGCACGCACACACCCAAGCGCTCAAGATCCGCTACGCTACATTCGTTCGTATACCAAGTTGAACAGATATTGAGTGGGAATCGCTTGAAAATTTAACGCAATTACTCACGGACGGAGCCATAAACAAATTCTAGTAGATCATGTATACAATTCGAGCATCAGTCTCAATTTAAACTGAGGTTGCGTTTAATCACGCATTTAAGTGGACGCGCCAATTCGGTCCTCATTCGTCTGCATCCAACCATGAAATCGGAGCCTAATGATGATACAATTGCTAATTCAAACTACAAAGCAGCGAAAAGGTCGCTTTTCAAAGTTCAGGACAAAGGGGCCAAGTGTGTTTCAAGTTACTAAGGAGTGTGTAATACGAGCAAGAAGTCTATTGAGTAACGAGAGAGAGGTCAAGAATGTTTGTTGGTGTTAAGTTATTCTTAAGTACAAGGGCTGTTTTGGAGATGTGTACTTTGATATAATAAATACTAATTTGATTTGTCTTTTTTCTTTTTATTTGGTACCTAATAAAATAATACCTAGACAAAAATTAACGAAACTCTACTAAATTTGTCATGCGGGTAGTTTTTAAGACTACCAATCAATCATTCTTTATTATTTCTATTATTATGCAGTTATTCCGTAGTTACAGTATACTAAAAATATATACTGTGAAATATAAACCGTTTCCTCAATTTTCTCGTCTGAAAAGTGACCATTAAATAGTCATTACTAGAAAGAACTGAGAGTAATTTCAATAAAAACTTTAGAAAATGTCTCGAATTTTAAACGTGGAAAAGAGGAAAGTACGTGTCAGTGAACTCAAAATAATGTGCATTATCCATACGTTTAGTCTTAGGAACTACCCACCTTTATACTTAGAAAAATTAATACCAAAAGAAAACTTGTTTATTTACTTTATTAACAAAACAAATGACACTCATTTTTCAAATGGTTATTGGGTCCAAAAACCGGTTTTGATGACCCAAATTCCATGGTCTACACAATTATCCTATGGTTTTAAACAATTAAATAACATTGTAGTAAATTCACTTAATAAGTAGATACATACTCTTATTTTCTTTACATTATTCAACATAAATAACATACATGTCAACATTTTTATAGATACATAAATCTATATTGTATTGGCAATACGAAGATCTCAGCTGATGCTAGTCGCTATAGCGATTGTCATAGAAAGCGCAAGCTAGTGAAACTGTATGGAAACCAAGCTAACACAAGTAAATATTAGTGCCGGAAAACCACTCAACGATGAAACGAAACATCTCCCTTGACTCTGTTCACCATTTATGACGATTTTTTGGCGATTATGGTGTCCTAACCTTGAATCCGTGACAACCATACGTTATTTGGATATATTCCTCGATAGCCAGTTATCAGTGGAAGTCACAAATTGAACAATTAGCAAATCGTGTTAGAAAACTTGTATGGGTGTTTAAAAACACCACGTGTTTCTTTCGACGTGTTTGCCAAACTTCTTAAAACTATATATGTTTATTCTTTGCCAATCGGTCGTTACTCATTAGTTATTGCCTCTCAATATGGGGAGAAGCTCCAAAATCACATCTTATTCATTTAGAACGTGCTCAACGGTGTGTCCTGAAAGCAATGACTTTCAATAAGTTCCGTTTTCCCACTCGAACCCTTTATTCTAAACGTAAGCCACTTAGAATTTGCCAAAATATCCTCCAATCTCTCTTCAGACTGCATATCATGTATAAAATGACGAAATATAATACGTCGTGTATTCGTAAACACCTTTCACCATGCCTTTATCACTTTACCACCTTAATAAATTAAAATTTCGAATTTAAAAATAAATTAAGTAATTGTCTATTAACATTAGATTATCACGGCACAGAATCTACTCACACATATCACCTAAACACCGGAATCACAATTTTCAACTACTAACTCACACACACGTTCACTCTCACACATACATACACCCATTACTTTAAACAAAATAATTAAATCTAGCATATACCTAAGACTAATATGTATGATACCTAGTACATAGTATTACATATGTACAAAACAAAATGTTAGTCTCAAGCTTAGTATATACTTACATAAGGATGGAATCCGTAGGTAGGTTCCTATGTCTGTAATACAGGTCTACCTAATACAGAGGTCGGAACATATTGTAACTATGGAACCATTGTTTTCGCTTAATAAAGATCGCTTTACATATAAGCACATTTCAATTATAATTATGTATGACATTAAAAAACTGATAACTTTGTCCTAATGATTAGGTTAGGTTTGTCGGAATTGACATTAGCATCATCAATCAACTAATGTACATTAATCGACGATTACATTACATTAGTATTTACAAGTCAAGTCATTCTCAAATCATGGATTTACACATAGCTTCGTACAATCACCCTTAAGCTGTTTATAATTCCTTAACATTGAGCTGCTTAGTTGATAACCGCTTGATGAACTTCCACGGCGATTAAAAGTGGAAAGTAATATCATCCTTTATGATAGGAAAAGTTTTATTTGCTCCATCAAACTTTACAGGAAGAACAGGGGAAGTTTGTAAAGGGAAAGGGGAAATGCACGTGATAAATGAAAGGATATTGATATCACTGAAACACATCCGAGATTAGGCGCCTTTCATGAAAGTAGGTTTCCCTTCTATAATACGTGTGTTGTAGAAAAAAATGTTTAAACAAAAGATATAATACTTTATGTGCCCAGAAACTTAGTTCCTAATTTAGAATATACTGTAGCAATACATATTAATTTAGTCTTTTTTGAAACGCTTTAAATTAATCTATAGAACACATTTTTAATTAAAGCCCTATATATAGAGTACGAGAAATATTTTATTGAAGTCATACGATGGGGTTGGACGCTTTATTTACTCACCAGTGTCTGTGACCTTTGACCTTCAAGTGTTCCCTTTTGTATTAGAAGCTCTGTTGGGCCATGCCGCCCGTGACTGATCAAAATTCCGAGAATCTACGATCGATCAATACACACATGACTTCGAAAACATAATTCAACGAAGTAATTGATGACCGTTGCACTTAAACTACACATAACTAACTTCAAGTAATTGAAAACTGTCCAACTTCGGCTCAAACTTGTTATCCAACTACTTCAAGTTAGGAACACTTGAATGCAGCAGGGGTAAGACAAATATCCGATCTGAATAACGTGCGCGAATAATCAAACTGCAATTGGTATTGGGTGGTCCTGTAGAACTATGAATAAATCCATTACCTGAGTTATGAAAATAGCTTTTAATGGCATTTTTTATTATTTTAATGCTTTTAAACGGACCTTTTAATGCTTTTAATAGTCTTTTAATGATTTTAATATGCTTTTAATGCTCAATATATAAATATAGCAGCGCTAATAACATCTCGAAAAGAAAAGTCTACATAAGTATAATATTTCTATTATTTACACATATTTCTGAACAGTTCGGAAGTATTCTCTGTCTGATAAATTAATGAACAAAGACTCTCATCTACATGTCTACGCCGGATATTTCAATACTTTGGTCATATAATACGAAGAGGCCCAGATAATTATGAAAAGTTGTTACTAACGGGCAAAGGAGAAGATATACCAAGAGGGCGAAGCGTTATACTATGGACTAACCAAGTAGACAGTACTCTTATAATATTCCAATAAACAAGTCGTTTCACGAAGCCGGCGCCAAAGATTTCTTTCACATCTTGTGATATATCGAATTGAAGAACTCCAGATTATAAATATCTATTTCAAGAACCGGTACTGTCCAATAACATTTCAATGGCAACCAATTGTTTTAGTTGTCTATTTGGGCACCAACCAATACACTAAAGTTATGAACCGTTGGACGGAAGAGCAAACTCGATAACGATCGGTCGAGTTAAATCGACAAATAATTGCTACCGCCGTCTTTCAATGAAGCACGGAATCGTGTTTATTGATGGACCCTTGTTCTATTTTAATTACGACGCCAGCAATAAGGTAAATCGGAACTAGTTATCTTTGTCGGCACGCAACCGTGTTGGTTTATTATGTAAACTTACACACAGTAATGAGGAAAAATTACAGTAGGTACTCTGGGTTAAAAAAGCATCCAATGCACATGCTGCTCAATTTGAGCGCGCAAAAACCTTTTAAACTGATTATTTAAGATAATTTGGACATATTCATTATTCTAAATGGTCAATGAACGTCAAAATTTAAGGATAGCTCAGCATCCGAAGAGATATTGAAGAACTCACCGGTGGAAAGTCAACATTTAATTGAGGATATGTTTTCGCGATATATATGATCTACATACAATAACGAACACACGAGAGTTCGCCACAAGTTGAGAATTATTTATAAAATCGATGTTGTGGTGCCGACAATCACAATATAATACATTATTGTAGATAAACAAATAATAAATCTCACAATGTTTACATGAAATTTATATGTCATTACAATGCAACAAAATAAAATTGACACAGCGATACATCATATTAATTTATAGTAGCATTAACAAGAGCTCCAAAGAGATTCATTAACATTACGCCTCATGATTGTAAAAAATATTACTTAGCGGTCTCATTCACTCACGTTAAGTTAACTATTGCAAAATAATGAATAAAGTATAGTTTTTTCGTTTTTGTTTTAGCTCTACCTCTGTGAAAAAATCTCTATCTAAATATGTTACAAATTGTCTTCGTAAACATAGAACGTCAATAATCTGTCAATTGATTTTACACAATTTGAAGCTCTCTCTCTTATCTCGGCCATTGTAATATAACGACACTTCTGGGAGGAGACCTAGGACCTAATTGTCTAATTCGCGATTAACATTAAATAAGCTTTGATTTCCTCTACGGCGATAGTTAACAGCGACCTGTGGCCACGTGAATTTTATACTTCCCTGTGTATCGACACTGTTCGATGTTGTTTGGATACTCGCCGAAACCTCGCATGTACTTCCGCCGCATCCTCCTGCACTTCTCACAACGCACTTCCCCTCCGTGCCGGCGCGAAAATTCTGTAATTGACTCTCGTTAAATTTAAAGTCACGAACCAACCGATACGGACAACCTGCTCCGGAAAGCCCCTAATGCGAACCTCCCCGTCGCCGCCGCAATTCAGTTTTTCTATCGGCGCCACGCCCGCAACCCAACGTCAAAGATTTTTTACAAGACTCCCACGGTATTGTCACAAAAGTCAAGTTAAATATGTTATCTATGAAGTTTGTAATCGAGAGGGCGTTGCAAATATATAATCTAAATCATACCTATCAAAACTTTATCCAATTACTCATCTGGCTTATACTCGTAGTTACATGAATACGCTATTGTATATTAAATAATTAAAAAATAATCCCTCGCATCCTGAATTCACCACGGGTTCCAGCTGAAAATCAGCGGTGTTACAGATACACAGCTAAAGCTGAGCTGGATGCCCATTCAGGGCAGTCATAGTACTCAATGACAGCAGACTACGCCACTCAATCATTTCTTTTTTTTTTATTAAAATTTATCTGCTGTTATATACTTAAATATGTATAAGTTTGTCATTTTCTTTGTAACTGTATTCAGAATAAATGTCTTATCTATCTATCTGAGTTTCAGACAAAGTACACACATGCGAAGTTAATCTTAACTTCCCCGTTATCGTGTCTAAAGATTACACATAACACAATGGGGTCTTCAAGCAAATTATCGCCCAGTTTATTATTAGATATTTCACGTGCAAGCAGCAACTGACGGACCCAAGATATAGATTAAGTAGCTCCCAACTCGTGTCCCTTCCGGCGACCCCAATGTCCTGTCCTCGCTTCAGCGAGCACGTGAACGCACGGCCACCACGGATCAATATTGGTCCATTAAACTATTCATCTGCATACATTTTGCGGAGAGGGAAGATACAGGTTACCACTCAAAATATGTAGGAGATGGATGGTTTTAAAATCACTTTTAAAAAGGAGCCGTAAAATTACAATTAAAAACTATTAATAATATGTTTATATATGTATATATTATATAAACTATTAATAATATTAATAAACTATTAATAATATATATATATATATACTAATATAATAAAGAGCTAAAATTGTGTGTTTGTAGGTATGTTGGGGGTAATCTCTGGATCTACTGCACCGATTTCAAAAATTATTTCACAAACGGGAAGCTACATTATCTGTGTCTAATATAGGCTATATTTTATTTTGAAATTTTGAAAAAAAAATTGAAAAAAAAAACTTATAAACCGAAGCGAAGCGATGGCGGGTCGCTAGTATATCATAAATAACGCCACACTCAATGGCCAAACTGGGATTCCCTGTGTCGTGGGTCCACAGACATATACAAACACGAACATTTGCAAGCAGGGGCACTACCAACTGAGCTCTTAATGAATTCAAATGAAATTTGGCAGAAAAATATGTTGGGCCTATAAGTCTTTTGCTGTAGGTAGAAAGGGACTGAAGGATAACAAAGCCGCTACCACAACACCTAAAAAACTACACGACCTCTAAAAGACGTTTAAGGTTATAAATACATTCGTCACGCTCAAGAAAAATTGCATAACTAGATATTTGTCCAGCAGTGGGCGGAAAAAGGATAGTGACAGTTATGGTAATATAAAATGAAATATTAGAATTGTAAAAAACGCACAACAAGGCTAAACTCATTCCAAATTTAATAATAATAATTCTGTTACGTACACAACAAATAAAAACAACATATACGCATACATATGGCACAACTGGTAGCCTTATTATAGCTTAAGCGATCTCTTTCAGGCAGCCAAGAGAGATAATTGAAGAAATAAAGGTAAATGAATATATATCTAAATGCAATTTAGTAAATAAACGTAGCAAATAAGGTAGGAATAATAATAAGAATACTAATAATATGAATGATAATAATAGGTAGGAATAATAAATTTAATTATAAACGAAAAAAGTACGCCTTGAAAATATATCATAGTCTTCGCACATAACCCCGAAGAATGTATTCTAAATGTATTCTAAATATCTGTTTCCTAAAATATTGTAGCTCCTTTGTTTTTGAGAATTTAACCCTGTCGCCCCCACGTAAGATGAGTACATCCAACCCTTCACAAAGGCAAGACTACACAAGCGGAATTAATTTTGAGAGGTAATATAGGTTACTCACGTTTACATTCTTTAGCGTATTTTTAACTACCAATAGTAATTGTTATGTAAATGGGTTACTCACGATTTATTATTTATTTATTATAACCGGTATTATTATGTTCAACCACGATAACAAAAGTTTAAAATCTAATGTACCCATAGAATAGGTGCCGATAGACGGACTTCTAAACAGTAGCCTGATTTTTAAACTGGCTGTGACTCAGCACTGCAGGGCATACACTTTCCCTTACAATAACGAAAGCGTTTTAGGCTCATAATCAACTCTACATTGACCAATGTTTTCCTCGCAATGTTTACACGGACAGGACATGAAATTCACATTCCTCACGTATGATTGGAAACTACCTGGAAACCGTTACCTGGAATCGATATCAGCTTATAGCGCCCTATTACAGAGCACAGGCTTTTCGTTTCACGAAAAAAAAACACTAATCCGCACTAGGCACTGGATCTGCGTAGTGGATTAGCCTGAATTACTACCACCTTGTTACCCAACTGCTACAACTATACAGGCTGTCTGACGAAGCCTTAACGAAGCGTGAAAGCTTTCACAGACATGAGAATTACACGAATATTTTTTTGCAAAAAGTTTTTAGTTTTTAACAAATTTTGCACACAAACTTAAGATTATATAATAATTGACTCTGAATTATGAGCAGAATCTATGATTCAGGCTTCGGAAAAGGTATACTATGGTATGCTAAACTATACATACATATGTCTAACCATCTCCCATCCTCTCACTTAAGAAGCAAACACAATAAAACAACAAGAATACGGTTATAACAGTTTTATTATTAAAATAAAAAAATATCTTAACGAACATGAGGTACAAATACACGACAATTTCAATAACATGAAGAAATATGTAAACTATATAAAGAAAAAAATATTTCTTTATAAAAATATATATACTCTAAATATACTCTACAAAACGTGCAAATATCTTAATACATAAAATGGTGGGTAGTAATGTCATTATAAAATTATAGGTGAATTCATGACGATCAATATTTTATATTTTATATACGTTTGATGTATTTATACAGTGTGATTGGTTATTATAGTCTGTACAAATTCTAAGGGCAAGTAGGACACTCAATTTTATCAATAAATATACCCCCATATGTGGGTCATGAAATGGTTATCATGCAGAGGGGGTTGCCCCTTCTGCATGACAACCATTTTTATTTTTAGTTCGGCGTATTCCAGGTGTGTGTGTTCAAACAGCAATATCTTTGAATAATCTATTGACTATGTAACTCGAAACGTACATTAGGTATAAATTAGTACATTTACTAAAATTAACATTTGTTTTTCTTTTCTAACTTACTGCAAAAACAAGACCGTTAAGGTACTTATTTTATCCAGTCATTCAACATTTTTGAGTAATTCCAAAAAACGTCATCAAAGTTTACACCGTATGTCTATATGAGTTATTGTTGGTTGAACATAGCCCCTGCGTACATCCAAAATGAAGGGAATCAATTCTTTTATAAATGTTTATTTACTACTAACAGTGCCCGCATTTATCAATAAAATTAAGTTTACTACTTGCCCTTAGAATTCATATAGACCATAACCAAACACACTGTATACAGTATGTTATGTTATAAATTAACCATTTATAGTTGGCAAATTTATTAACGTTTAAAGGGATAAAATTTCATGAGAATGATCAGCGCCATAATGCATTGGAATATTAAGTTCTTTTTATATTTATTAGATAATTATTTATTGGTTATTAAACTAATTAATAGCCGCTCAGAGATCATGTGTTAAATCGTTACGTTACTAATTTTGGTCAAGTGAAGGTGTGAGCGATAGCAAATTATTGTTTGATAAAATTACAAAAAACAACATTAAACCAAAAAATCGTCTTACATAAGAAAATTATTCAATGTGTAGAAGAAAATCATAACACAGTACTTGTTCATGTTATGACATTTAATGATTCGTTCATACCAGCTCTTGTGAAACAACCTATATAGCAAACAAATACTTACATGCAACTGTTGAAAACTTTCATATATTTCAAAATATGCAATAAATAAAGTTATCGAGGCGGTTTGAGACGGTATCTAAGAGCCTAATAAAAACATATTTGCATGGTTTCGACTTATTTTATGAAGCTGAATGAAAGGAATCTGTAAAGAAACATAAATAATGAGTTTTTTTTTAATTATTAACTCATTTTTTTTTATTATTTTAATTATAGCCGTGCGCATCGCTAATGTCACTCGTGAAAATTTTACGCTGATTGCTGCCAATTTTTAAGAACTACACATAGATATTTACACGTAGCGGATCTGATAATAGTCACTTTTCCCTATATTTTCTTTGCACAAAAATTGACTAACTCGAATCAAATTACTCATTACACTACGTCGATTTTCATCAAAAATTCTCACCAAAAATTTGATCTATTTTTTTTCATAAATCATCTTCACTAATCTTCTTTCTGATCACTTTTTTCACTCGATATTACTACAAGGCGGTCAATATTGAGATTGATAGTTGAGATTGAGTATCGCTTTATTGAATTCATATTGAATTCAGAATGAATACAGTAACGCAAGAACTGTCTAAAAATGACATTAAATTAATTACACTAAAATACAAAAATTAATTGGTCATCAAAATATCAAATAAATCCCTTAAAGCCAATACAAATACAATTACGGTATACAAATATACTGCAAACCAATGAATTTTGGTCAACAATAACTAAAACTAAACAAAACTAAAATAAAACCATTAGAATGGTTCATAGTAAAATTTGTTCAGAAGATCCAAACTAATTTTACTACACCTACGGGCATCGTAGTTCCCACTCAATTTCTAATAGACTATCAGAAAAGTAAATATCCCAAAATTCATCTAAACGTCCGAACCACGGTATAAAAGACATCAGAGGATTTTTTCGTTTGCAGTCGATCCTATTGTAAACGTACGCGTCAAGTGTTTTTTTTTTCTGTATGAACTTTTAAGCTTCACAATACGTCCGCTAGGGGCGCGGCTTGATTCTATATACAGAAAAAAACACCTAACTCAGACGCGATAATTGTTTTTCTTCCATATATTAGGTAATCTCTTATATCGATATTATGTTTTCATACGAAAAATATTACACTAAGGCCTCAATTAATAGACTTCGAGCTACTTTTGAAAACTTTTAAAAAACCTTTAAAAATGTTTTAAAACCTTTTAAAAAATGTTTAATTGGTGACGAACCTCCTCGGTGAGCTAACCTCTATTCGGTTTAGCGATAGGGATCCACCAAAACTGCTCATGACGAAGTCTATTAAACAATGCATTTTTAGCATTGTATATTTTTTGGTAATTATTTAAATTTAATATATCTTTAAGGACCATTGAAACTTTGAGACTTTTATTTCGTTTGTGGCTGTTACTTTCATCACATTCGATTAAAAATGTATAGTTTAAACTGTATTACTGTTACAAAACTGACTTCCTATTAGAAAATAACAATTATTTGGGATATATTTTTCGGATTCCCACATGTTTCACAAATTGCACATATCTACTCTAAATTTATTAATTACGGATTTTTTGCCGAGTTATTAAAGAACAGCGAACAAAAAATAAGAAAGCAACATTCGCAAAATTTCCACACAACCCAAAAAACTGAAAAACAAATTTGAAAATGTAAGATCGTGGTTGTAATAAAAGCATATTTGCAATTGAAACTCCAAGTCAAATCAAAATAAAATTTTAAGTATCAAAGACGTAAAAACGGCAACTACTAACTTTTTTTTAATTATGTACGAAGGGGGCAGACGAGCATACAGTCCACCTGATGGTAAGTGG
Organism: Sesia bembeciformis; assembly: GCA_943735995.1. Taxonomy (NCBI): domain Eukaryota; kingdom Metazoa; phylum Arthropoda; class Insecta; order Lepidoptera; family Sesiidae; genus Sesia; species Sesia bembeciformis. Next base: position 3,895,013 of record OX031029.1, on the reverse strand, counting down.
ATACTGTCGCCCATAGACATCCGCGATACATGCCAACATTAGTCCAAAATGAGAACCGTTGGCACGCCCCCGGATACGCTGCCTACCTTTGGAGATATAGGAATGGATTTGGAGAAAGGGTTGAGAAAATGGGGAGGGATAGGATGGGATTGGAATGGACTCTGGAAACTACTAACTATATAATAATACCATACTGTTCTTTATTTATACCGTGTCCGAACGTAAATAAGTCTATAATGGAACGAACCCTGGCTTATACCCATTACACCTACAATCTACGTATGCTATGATTCTAATTTAGATTGACTAGTTTTTCTTGAAGAGTCACTCGCTTCTTCTCTCCTGGCGTTGTCGCTGAGGCCAGGCCGTGCTGGAAACAAAACATCACAACATTGTTTACTTAGCATTAATAAACAGGTATCTCTACCTACTTTTAATGCTACATTAAAATATTTTTTTAATGTGGCAAAGCAATAGGTATTTGTTTGTTTCGCTTTAGCTGTGTAACAGTTTGTTTCGTTTTAGCTGTATATCAGTTTGTTTCGTTTTAGCTGTATAGCAGTATGTATTGTTCCTTTTCGTGTTTAGGAGTCTAATCATTACTTTCATTGGTCGAGAAGTTGCTGTTTTAAGATAAGGGACGAAATATAAGTACTGTCTGAACTTACGTACAGCTCAGTTACAGCTGTCAAAATAATTGTTATAGTAATGGTCTAAATGATTTGTTTTAATACGATTCTCAATCGGACATCTGCCATTAATAGCCATCTACGATACAAGTCAATATCAATCAAAAACACGAACATTAGCACTTCTACCTAGGTGCTATTGCAAACTAAACATGAAAAGTTAAACGTAAATTGATATTAAAATACACTTCATGTTATTTATTCAAATCTATAAGTTCGTCTGCGGTTAGGGACATTTGAAATAGATTTTGAAAAACGAGGAAAGAGGTGGGTTGGGATGAAAGTATTTTAGAAACTTTACTTCATTCCCGAAACATGCTAGTATGTTCATGGCAATCATCTGTGTGTTCATGGTAATAATACTTACCAATCATTCTAAGAAGAATCTTCTCTAGCCCATGTATAGGCGATTCGAATGTCAGGCACAGCAGTAAGGCAAGGAAGAATGTGAGCGTTATATGTGAGATCGCGTTAGCCATCTGAAAAGAAAGAAACAATTTTATCTCTGAAACGTACAATATTCAATAGTTTAATGACTGGATACTCAAATGAATCCAACAAACAAAAGTAACTCTTCCAGAATTACCTAGAATAATAAATGTTACCAATACTTATCGATACAAGTCGAATCTAGAACGGTATTAACGTATACGTATATATTAACGTATACGGTATTAACGTATTAACGTATATGAGTGTACAACTCAATTTCGAGGTCGACTCATTACCTACATATTTGTTGGGTTGTGAAAGAAAACATCATTGGAACATATCTAGGAAAAAATCATGTGCAAAGTTCAATAAACTATTAGGCCCGTGTTGGTAGATTGTCCTGAACCCCTTGGTAATTACAAAAGGCCCTCCCTCTGATATAGGTATTTTTTAATTACACATAGTTTCAAGTTTTCCAGTTGAATATAATAATTATTATTTAAGGGGGAACTCATAATTTATACCTACTAATAATTTTATAGCCTTTGCAAACATAATCTCGCGATAACCACGGTTCCGTGCAATTGAATCGAAATATCGACTACGAAATAAATTCATAGAAATCGCGAGTATACTTAAAATCGTTTACATAACAATTATTTATTCAACTAATTTGATAGTGTGAAGAGAATCATCCCAAGGAAACATCTTCATGAATAACTCCCACCATAGTATGTTTAGAACTAATTTGCACAAAGCCAGAATCCCATTAATTATTGCAATCTTACTCTAACCACAACATAGCTACTACAGTGCGCCAGCTTTTAGCACCACCCCAACTATTCTGGGTGTTGTAAAAAGTCACTTAAGGCTACCACAAGAACTGAGGAACTACACCACCTCTAAAAGAGTGGACTCGCCAATCCCGCCCATGCATCCCTCGTGCACAAGACAGTGTACGTGAGGAGGCTCCTGACCCATGTCCAGCAGTGAACGATAAAAAGGCTGGTAACGGTTACGACGGATTAATTGTAAATGACCAGATACTGCTTTGAAATATTCAGAGCAACGAGGCTTCTGGCAATGGTGAATGGCGAAAGTGTTCCACAATTCAAAAATAACAGACTATTACTCATTTAAGACTCGCCAAGTACTGTACTGTGTCCTAGATTTTTAATTACTATTCAAGACGCAGCAATTGAATATTAAAATAACTTATTTTACATAAAGTAAATTAGGTTCCACACAATTATTACAGAATTAAGAAAAATACCTTCAGCAATTTCTTTCAGAAAAACTTCGACATTCTTCAAAGTTACTAATTAACTTGAAGTTAATTTGTACGATTCTTTGTCTAATTTCGTATTGGAGTTAAAAATAGATTCAAAATTTAATATATGTCTACAATTTTTGATGTTTTTATCTTTTTTGGTAATTTTTCGCATCACACTGACAGATAAATAATAAATTGTTCAACATTAAGACGTTATTTTAAAATACTCTATGGATTTATAATAGCAGTGTGGGACGCCCTCCAGTCAAGTGGACCAACGGACTTGAAGAAATTTGTCGATGGTGGCTGGTTAAGAAGAGTTGGGACTCTCCCAACCATTTTAATATATTTTTTAATAGCAATCCCAACTACTTTAATAGCAATAATCATTATATCGTAATTTTGGAGAGTTTTTAAAGAAATCCACTAGGGAGATTTCCTTATCAATAAATCAATAACAATATAATACAACGATATGTTGTGGGATAACGATAGAGTTAGTAAAAATGTGCAAATTTGATTTAAAAACTTAACTTTCCAACTGACCGTTACCATCAGCGTTTTTAGTATAATTAATATTTCAATTCTTGCAAAATGCACCTAACAATTTATATTCTTAACAACTAAGTCGTTCAACAACAAATGTGTGAAGTAAAATCTAGTGTCCGAACGAAACTGATTTTGCGCCCGAAATCGAAACAGAACCTTCGGCCTCAATCGGAGTTTCGGCCGAAACCGAAACTTCTTTTAAGGACTGTAAACCTAAAATGGACTGTTTTGATCTTTGATGTAAAATACAGTTGTTACTCATTAATTTATAAACACGTCAATATTTAAATATTAGGTGCTTGCCTATAAAATGACCTATTTGTATGAAAAACTGAATTTTTTTTTGTTATAAAAATATTTATTATGTTAGTCGAAACATTGACCCATATTATCAACAGCCCGCTTTCGCCACCTCACGGGCAGTTGATTAATGCCACTCCTGCAAGTCTCGTGGACGGGTATCAATGAATTCTTCAGAAGCCCTAATAATCACAGCTACTTCAGAATCAATTTTTGGTACAATCGTTCATTGTGCATTAAAGTTTAAATAAACAAAATAAATACCAATAATTGATAATTACTCACCACAGTAAAGAACGTGATGTGTAGCGGATGTCTCAGCTGGCCCACGTAGTACAGTTCAACGACTCCATTCATCAAATAGGCACAGAACGTCAGTCTTGATAACGGCACCAGGAACTTCCACGTCAATAATTTTCCTAGCACACCTGAAACATAAATTGGATATAGATACCTCATGACAAATATGAATAGGTGATTAAAACGTACTTGTTTCTCTCATTCTCTGCATCTGTAAATCTGTCTGTTTCTTAATTATTATGTTCTTATTACGTTTATTAATTATTTGATTTTAATAATTAAGGCTCAATTTTTCACCCTAGGATTGCCTGTGTCGTCGGTCCAGAAACATAAACATAAACAGACGAACACACCACTCATACACGAACAAACATTTGTCTTTAAACAAATGAATGTCCACGAATTAAATCCGGGGTAGGGACACTGCCAACTGGGCTAATTGGTCGTCTTATTGCGAGTCTGACTTTATTGCGATTTCGTAGCATTTTGCAGGAGATTTGAAATGTTTGGTTAATTTTTAACAAAATTGTTAAACATCTTTTTGGGAGAAATAGAGAGATCCTCAGTTAAATCTCTACGTTAGCTACCTATAAACAGACCTATAAGCGACTATAAAACACAGATAGATACACTTTATTGTACATCAAAAACATACAGAGTAATACAATTATCTAACATTTTTATTGCAGGTATATTGTAACAATATCAATCTCTATTTTTTCTGTATTTCATCCACTTCTTACTTTTTAATATTTTATCACACACTGAATATGACGACCAATTAGCCCAGCCTCTGCTTGCTGTGCATAAGGTCCCGGGTTCGATTCCTGGTCGAACAATAATTTGTTTAACGACGAGTGTTTGTTCGGGTCTGAGTCTTGCATGTGTTGTATTCGTCCTTGTATGTGTCTCTGGACCCATGACACAGAAAACATACGACACCTAGTGTAGGCGATTGAGTGTGATGATATTTTTTTTTGGGTAAGGGTTGGCCTGTTTCTCTGGCTGTCTGTGAGGATATAGGTACTAGTAGAATATCAGTCCTGTGGATTATCTACAGTATTTGATGAGCCAGTACCATTTTGGCACGCAATATACTTAGATATATTCTTATTTAATGTACCTCTATATATATATTGGAATTGCGGTGTGTAGCAATTACGAATAAAAGAAATTTCTTTCCTTCGTTCAACACTTTATTCGTACGAGCTTATAAAAAATGTTGTCTTGCATAATAACTACGCATGATCACGAAAACAATAGGCTAAAGAATCAAATCAAAAATAGCAATTAAAAGGAACAAATTTCGTTACCTCCATTACCCGTCGCGCAAGCAATGATCAACCATCCACTGGCAATACCCCAAGCTAGCTTATGAAGAGAGATGTAGGCAGCTGCTTCTATGACGCTGTATTTGTACCACTCCTGGTAGAACACGCTCACTGAGAATGTGGTGACCGTTCCCAGGATGATGCTGGTCGTCCAGGCGAAGGCTTTCAGTAACCGAGAGAACTGGTAACTGGAAGATAGGGAAATGATCTTGGTTTAGTATTATAAAAATATAAATTGCTTTTTTTTTTTTAAATACACAATATATATTTTTCATTTCCTTAAATTTTATCAGTAGGTAGTTTTAAAATTACATTAAAAAAACGAGAATATAAGTTATATAAACTTTCATGATAAGCTGTAGGTGTCAATTGTCGGCTCTTATTCGTGAAGTCGTCAGTTCAAATCCTCAGCCCGTACCCTACCACTGAGACTAAGTACGCAATTATAAAAAAATGTATATAAAATTAAAATATTTATAAACGGTAAAGGAAAAAATCGTGAGGAAATATGCATTCTCGAGAATTACGAATTACTAGGGTATTTCTATTTACTAGGGTAGGCCTATGCCCCACAATGAGACGTGATAGGCTATATTTTGATATTTTATATTATGAGAATGAGGATATTTGATATTGATATTGCAACTTACTTTTCAGACTGAACTCGGTGTAAAATGTAGGCTGTCAACAATCCCATAAAATACGGCGTCATTTTCATGTGAGTTTTAATATATGCTTCTTTAAAATAGAAATTGGAAACTATGTCTGTGAATTCCCTACAAAAAAAAAAGTTATTTCTCAAAGTAGTCTCTAAATATTCTAATCTCTTCGCGTGGATGATAGAAAAATCGACAAATGGATAACAAAGCCGCTACTACAAGCCCTGAGGAACTACACCATCTTTGAAAGAGTGGACGCACCAACCCGCTTGGCCAACGTGGCCAGCAGGTGCATGAGACACGCACAGTGACGTGTCCGATGGACACCTCAGTGTTGGCCCTTGCAGAATATGAACGTTGAGGTCTGCCTCAACAGGCCTGCAACAATACACTGGACTAGGTGACCATTTTGTTATTGCAACACACATAACTTCATACTTTCATCATTTTATTACTCTTGCATGAAAATTTTAGCGTGTCGACCCATTAATTTTTATTTTTGTTACATAAAACCAAATGTTTAAAATTTGTGCGTGTTGCTTTATAACAAATAAACCATTCATTAATTAATTCATGATTAAGCTCATGTACAGCAGTGGATGTTAAAATAGGCTGGTTACGGTTAATCTCTCACACGAGTACTTTATAATCCTCTTCTAGTCTATTCATACATATAATAAAATTGTAACAGGCCGATGTCTGTACATTATAGATATTGAAAAAAAACTAATATGGGGAGTCTTTATTAGAGCAACAGAAGCCAAAACAACAGTTTTTAGAAATTTTGTTTGTCTGTCTATCTGTCTGTCTGTCTGTATGTTTGTACACGCATCACGTAAAAACTACTGCATGGAATTGAATGCAGTTTTCACCGATGTATTGCTAGAGGTCTAACTTAAAATATGGGCTCCATTTTACCGCAGGAAAATATCTTATTCCGATTGTTTTATATTTAATAAACCGAAGCAAAGTGAGGGCGGATCGCTAGTTTGTAAATAAATATCTATACTCTAATAATTTTATTTTGGTGTTTGTTTTTGTTTATATTACTATATAAAAGGTAAACTCAAAAATATCACTATAAGGAAGCGAGAAAATAAAAAATTAGGATGGCTTCGCTTTTCTTTTGACCAAAATCTTTTGACCACAAACCCAAAACTGACATTAAAAAATTCAAACGATAGTTTATTGTTAACACTAGAAATTGTATATTAACGTCTCTATTAAAATCATCCGCTGTATTAAATTGTCAAATATTTATATAATAGCAAAACGCGGCAGACGTCCTGTCTGTGTATATTTATTTACCACTGTATATAAAATCACAAATTATTCTATTTTGCCGTCGATATAATTTTTGCGATTGATTGAACGGTATAGAGGTTGATGTGCTGCAGCGCCATCTAGTGGCAAGTTACAACAAAGTGGATAGCATAGAAACCTTCTCCATGAAAAAATACACCTAGATGGCGCTAGGTGGTTGGTATATGTGCCAACTTTCATGGTGATCGGTCAAACGGTGTCGAAGTCTATTAATCTCAGACAGATATACCAACATCCATTATTATATATACATATCTTCAAATTCATCGGACTCATTAAACATTAAACAACTCACTAACTGAAATTACTATATTTATCATTTCCAGTTTACGCCCAATTACACATAATATCAAAAAGTTTTCTAATATTTACCACCAATAAATATGTATTTGATTGTTCAATAAAATTTTATGAATTAGAACTTGTTTATAAACAATATCGAAATTTAAAATACAGTAATTGAGTTTTAAACACATTTAAAAACGAAATCTAAAAAAGCGTTAGCACGATTACAAACTTTATTTACATTTGTAGACGCCTTATTATGAGGACATTAAAGTTCATATCCGTAACACCCTAACTGAATAAACAAATTTGTTCTACAACATTAAATTTGTTGTTTGCGCAACCTAAGCACCTATTGAATTGGTTGACAATAAGTTGCAAAGGAATTTGTATTTTTTCGAACGCTTCGAAAATAAAATAATAGATTTATTAACTACCTTGAATAATTACAGACAAGAAAGAAAAGGCTTACTTTGCATAAAACAACAAGGTTGGATCCAGTCGATCTCTAAACGTGATGACAGCAGGAATAACCAGAGACACAAAAGTTCCAATACCCAATAAAATAGGTCCGATTCTTCTCCAGTGCCACAGAGTGTAGATAAAGATTGGGGCTATGAAGAACAACTGCGTATCCACGGAGAGGTACCAAGATTGAAACATGCACTGAAAAGAATTACAATAAAAAATTGTGTAATCTTACATTATAGAATAATATTATATTCCAACATTAATATATATTATAATAATATCAATACAGTATTTCTAACATCATATAAATTGATCAATTTTATAGACATTCTTACATTAAAAAGAATAATTTTTTTAATAAGTATTAGCTTTACGAACATGCAAAAAATTAACAAAATGAACATTTCAGCATTAGGATTTAATTTCGCTAATTTTGTTGCCAAATATGTAGCGAATATAGATAACGCAGAGTCCACTGACTCATAAGATGAAATGTTGGGTTAATCCATATTCTAGTGTTCCATAATCCGGTGCCCCCTGATGCATGCAGGTGTCCATGGGCGGCGGCGACCACTCACAATCATGTGGCCCGGGCGTGCTCGACTGCCATCTATTTTATAAAATAAAATATATACTTATATTAATATGTACCTTAACTGTAAAATCAGGGGATAATCGGGTTGATATATCCTTGTACGACAAAAGCACTGATATAAAAAAGATAAAAGAAAGCCTAACCGATCTTTAAATTTGCATTGCTTTGCTGCCCATTCAATATTTTCAAGTGCTCATTTAATTATTTCTCATACGGTGGCAATGGGATCCCTGCATCCCAGCAAACGGTTGACAAACAATAACAGGTCAAAGGTCACTGCTTGATTGGTTAAATGATAAAAAGCAGAACATTAAATGAAGAAACTTACCAATTTATCAACATTGACATAGTTGTTGATATACAATATGTTGGCCCACCAAGACTCCATACACCTTTCTTGCTCCAAATGCATCCTATCCTCCCATAGAGGACCCTCGCCTATCTTTGGCAGCCATGTCATATAAAAGAGTATGACAACTATGTAAGCTGGTGTTATCCTGAAAGAATACAATTTATGAAATTTCGAAAATAATATGTGGACATTACATAGAATTGATTATATGGAATTATTTATTAAGGTATTTACAATGGAATGTGCCGTCTGGTGTTCGGCTGACTATAGAATAGCACCACCCCATCTCTTCCCGTGGATATCGTAAGAGGCGACTAAGGGATAACAAAGCCGCTACCATAAGGAACCACACCACCTCTGGAAGAGTGGACTCGTCAACCCGTTTGGCCAGCGCGGCGTTTTAAGGCCATATATCCCTTATGCACAAGACAATGTGAATGAGAAGGCCGATACCCTGCAGTGGATTCTGAAAGGGCTGATTACAATTGCATAAAAAAAATGGAAAAGTTCCTGTTTCATACCTAAAACTAGGTTTGAAAAATTACAAAAAAAAAACTCAATACATTTTTACGGTATCTTTAAAAATGTCCAATATTTAAAAATGTTGCCGTTCTAATTTTAGTGTTGACAAATAAAGTGAAGAGTAGCATATGACGTCATAATATATTTGCATACAAATTTACATACAAACGATATATCGTTGAATAGTGTTCATGAAGCGCTAGAAAGTCTGTTTAAACAAACGGAAAACAGCTAGAACTCCCTTTTAAAGATTGGTAAGGCCTTTTAAGAATTGTAGGTATAACTTGTGAAGTCATCGAGTCGGTGGACGAATCGACAAATACAGTAAGATCCTTATAAAGATCAAACGGCTTAAAATAGTTTGACGAATCGACAAATACAGTAAAATCCTTATAAAGATCAAACGGCTTAAAATAGTTTGAGTTTGCCAGTAGCGGATGAGAAGAACGAAAGGCCGTGTGCAGTGGCTGTCTTTGGGAGAGGCCTATATCCAGCAGTGGGAAGGTATATCCAAATGACATGATATAGTATGGATAATTAATAGGTTAAGAATAAAGTGAACATTTTTATGTAAGGCGGCCCCTAGATCTACAATAGAAATGTAAAAATACAATCAATACAAAAATGTCACTGCACGATATTATCGTGTCTTGCACCCAAACAAATTTCAATCAAACACATTGAGCAATACGTATAATTGACCGTTTAGGGGGTCTCTAAAAGTGTAATAATTAAACCTTCGGTGCAAAAGTATTTAACAAAGGCTATTTCTAATTATATCATCATCATTACCAGCCCTCTTATTTTACCCACTGCTGGACATGGGCCTGTTCATGCACAAAACAATGTGTTCGAGCTGCTCAAGTGGATCGGCTAGTCTTCACTTTCAGAGGTGGTATTATAGGTCTTCAGGGCTAGTGATAGCCGCTTTGTTATCCCTTAGTCACCTTGGCCATGTGGTGTAGACCGGCTCTAAAATAACACCACCCCATCCCTTCCCGTAGGTGTATAAATGACGCAAAACTTTTTGGGCTCTGGCGATATCACGTGACTGACCTGCGCAATAGCTTATTTTTAGATCTGTTTGGTGGTGCGGGCTGGAATGCGAGGGTATTTGGAAATTTTACTATATAATATGTTCGCAAGTTAGAACGAGATTCAACCATAACTTCCTACTCGCACACTCGCCTTATTAAGTGTTGTTTGAAATTGTGGGAGGGACATGCGCAGACCGTTAATGACCATACATGGTCAAAGCCCAAGAAGTTTCGCGAGGACTATAGTGAAGGGAAACTTATTTATTTATTATTATTATTAATTCACATGAAATATGGTTATACATTTTGGTGGATAAAATAATATAAAAGCACTCATGTTTCGCCGGTGTAAAGCAAGAGAAACTAGTTTAACAAACGTTTAAATCTTTGCGTTTAACACTAAAATCTACCACTCACAACCTAAATACTCCTTAATACTAAAGAAATTATGACCAGATTTTAATTTAACTATTTTATCTTTAAATATGTTTATTGATAACTCCTTGATGTTATCTGGCAATTTATTCAATATTTTAAAACTAATTAATTACTAAACATCTTTTTTGATATTTTTTGGACAATACAAATGTGTTTGGATTTCTCGTGCAGGGCGGGCATACGTCTTGAACACGTGAAAAAAATGTGTTTTTTTTTAACAAACAAACATGACTCTGAAATATATAAAACACGGAAGGTAGTAAATATCTTCAAATTTTCGAACACATGTTTGCACGATTCAGTACATGAAATTCCACCTATCACTCTAACACACTGTTTTTAAGCAACAAAGGCCCCATTAACGACAGTAGAGTTACCCCATAGCAACAGACCATACTTCAAAACCGACTCAACGTAACCGTAATAAGCCATAACAATTATATACCTATATACTCGTATTCGTATTACACTCCATATCTTGATACAAGTTCACAATAAACAAATGTGAATGATGGAAATGTATTAAATAACGACCGATAAACCCAGATGATAGTGCCTCTGGCTGCTATGTGAAGCTAACGGGTTCAATTTCCGGTTGAACAAACATTTGTTTAAAGACAAAATTTTGTTCCGGTTGGTTTATATTCGTCTTTGGTTGATTGTATGTTCGTCTTTGGACCGATGACATGAGAAATCGTAGTGTGGACCCGAATGTGATATTATAAATTACATTATAAAAAAACTAAGAACGAAGTCCATAGGTTACAAGTCAATCGCTTGACTACAGCGAGCATTAAGTCATTATTGATTTATACCAATGCGGTTAAAACAAATATTGTACTAGACATTAGTCACGTCTGAGCTGCTCATTCGGTCTCGAGACAAAATAATTTTTATATCTACAACCCGAGATAAAGCTAGGCCACATCCCTTTGATTTTGATACGAATATTATATCCCATATTTCTCGTTTCCCATGAGAATCAACAATAAAATAATCCGAACGTTCATCTTCATCAGGTATGTGCCATTAGGGAATACCAACCTCTTTGAATTATACGATAGGTCAAACTAAAAGTTCTTAGAACTGGCTACTGTACAATACGATAGAAAAAAATCGAATTTTTATAAACCCCACTTTCATGGGCCACTTTGCTACTATAATTTTAGAAACTAAAAAAACAATAACTACGGACTGGTATGTGAACAGCTGCTTGTCTTCCTTTTTGGAGAAGTCAAAGAAGGACGCCCATGAAGCAGAATGATGATTTTTGAGTACTGTAAATGTTGAGTTAATGGGTCATCTGCCATACAGTCCCGACCTTGCGCCCTGTGATTTTTATTTATTTTCTAAAATTAACAGCTGTTGAAAAGGTGCTTAAAGAAGGGTGGGCTAAATGCCTCACTCAATGGTTTCATCGCATGAAAAAGTCGCATGAAATGCGCATCGCGTGATTGTCGCGGAGAATAATTTGAGAAACAATAAACAAGTTCCATCTTTATAATTGATTTTATTTTTGAGATTATAAAAAAATTCAGTGTCACCTACGTAAATGTTCGCGCCGCTTCTGGCGCGGACTGGCTGACTATACGTGATAAAAACAATTCTGCTTTAAATAATAAATGGCTAAATTAATAATAAATTTATTAATAAATATGAAAATAGGTTCTGGCATGGAATCCAATATTCACTAAATCCATCCATCTCTTTGATGTGATTTGTTTCCGCTACTTTATAAAAACTATTTCTAGGAATGTAGATTTAAACCTTGTATTAACTTTTCAATTATTTGAATTGGAACTAAGTTGCTAATTAGTTTATTAGATGCTTTTCGCTGCTTTACAGACTATAATCATGTCTAACAAAGGAATTATTACAATGAATTTCTATTGTCTTACAAATGTAAAATTTCATTATTCTCGTGTATTCTAAGAACAAATTCACAAGATCAAATTAAAGTCCTAAGCTAGAATTACTTAAAATAAATATTAAGAGTATTTAGAATAAACATTAATGCTTATACGAACACATATACATATACGCACACACACACATAAAGACGGACAAAAACATTTGTCATAAAGTTGAAACCTATGATCAACCAGCAATCAAAACTGGAACTTTTTAGACAAATGATAAAGACACTACCAGCTGTCAACAACGTCGTAAAGTCAAGTCAAAAAAATATAATATCAATCAGTAAAAAACTATATATACCTTATATAACGAAAGATCAAAATCGGCAAGATATTGAGCCTGCCCCGTCTTTTATCCAGTTCAATAAGAAGCAGTCTACAGAAGAGGAACGCACTGATCATCAAGAAGGTGTCCACAAGAAGGGCGTTGTTCAGCATGAAAGCGTTTGCTGGGTGACGAACCAACTGCAAGAGATAATAAAGGTATTTTAAAGCGTACATTAGTTGATATTTCTCTCAGCATAACTGCGACGGGTCTGCATAAATTTTCATTATTTTGTCATTATTTTTACCCACGACCAAGCGCCATGTGGCTGCTTTATAGTCTTATGTATGATACTGTACTTTGTTATCTATATAAATAAAAATGTAAACGTTCGTTTGTTCAAAATCTTAAATCTCCGAAAGTTCTTCACCGATTGCTTTGAAATTTTGACACAACGCGAATACGCGCGTGTTTTATATTATATCATAGGGTAAAAACAAGCTTTTTACCCAAAAACAGGTAAAAACGGGGTAAGCGCCAGTAAAAACAAGTTCAAAGTCAAAAACGTACCCTGTCAATGTCCAATCCTGTCGGAGTAAATCAGTCCAGTCCCGTCTAAGTCAGGAGTCGCTCAGTAAAGTGACAGTAGGTACATATGGAATTAGTAGACATGGTGTACAGAAATTCTATTCACACGTATATATAAAATACGTAAATCAAAAATCTATATATATAGAAATTATGTCTTGTGCTAAGAAAACTTATATAAAAAATAATTTACCGAGAAGATGACCAATAATACAACAAAAGTACATATTTTTATTTTTCTCGTCCACAACAAAACGCCCTGTTTCATTTAAACTTTTAAAAAACAATCGCATTTTTTAAAAGTATCGGAACCTCACTCGAGCACACTTCTCTGAACTGGTAATCGAAGCGGCTACCCCCGGTTTGGTAGGCACTCTGCCAACAGTTAAAGCTGCCAAGTATTATTTTACACTCAAAAACAGAATTGTGATATCGAACTACCGGCACCTCCGCGACTACGTCCGGTACTGAGCCTTAACTCCACGACTAGTTTATACCGATAAAAATGTATTAGTTACTAACTGTAGTTACCGAAAAGTTATTTCGGAGTTACATGTTTTAGCACTACGATTATCTTTTGACTAGCGACCCGCCCTCGCTTCGCTTCGGTTTATAAGTTGTCTTTTTCAAAATTTCAAAATAAAATATAGCCTATATTAGACACGGATAATGTAAATTCTTATTTGCGAAAGAATTTTTGAAATCGGTTCAGTAGTTCTAGAGATTACCCCCAACATACCTACAAACACACAATTTTACCTCTTTATTATATTAGTATAGATTTTCCAACTAGCAGGCAAATACTCACAGCTTCGAATAAAGTTTTTTTAATTTTGAATATCGGAAAAGAACTCATCGCTATATTTCAAACTATTAATTTTGAAATACTGCAAAAGTGGCTACGGTTCAAAATCGAGGGCAATAGCTACTACAATAACGCTACAATAATTATAACGATAATTATTATTAAAATAACATTAAGAGAGTGGAAAGAAATAACGTAATTTAACGGAACCTATTAATAAATATTTATTTACGTTTTATACAATAATTCGTGCGTAACCGAAAACTAATAATAAACTGTATTAAAATAAGTTCCTGTATAGGCCAAACTAAGCGTGTAGTGGTGGAATGGGTCAAGGAACACATCACAGCTGTAAGAAACCGCCAAGCTAGTAAATCAGGAATAGCCGAACACATTCTCAACGCTGAAATTAATCACTGGATAGAACTCTGCACTCCCCAAACCCTCTCCACTAAACGTTACTATTATCCTTGGATGAAGTGATTGCAATTTAGAAATATAACAATTTTATATACTGTCGTCGACGTGGAATCCAATGAGTAACAAATTTAAGCCTTGCAATTAACCGTCGAATACGTCCGTGGACATTGTTAGTGTGTCGCAGCCTTTGATTGCAGTTGATAAAACTGCTCGCAGCTTCTATCTTGGACTACCGGCCTCTTCAGTCAACTCGTGACCACGGCTGTAGTAACGCGTGCCGAAACGTTGAATAGGAATAAAATGTAAACCAAATACCTTTATTAAACGCGTTCAGACCCGATTTAGAATATAAAATGTGCACATAACGCGAAAGTATAAAAAGTTATTTTGCAAATATTCTGTATATTGATCTAAATATTTGCTAAAATTTGTGTGTGAATATTACTTTACATGTATAATTTTTCACGAAAGAACTCACTTCTGACAAATGTTACCGCTATGCATTTACATATATTCGATGTTCCATGTTTTGATTATTTTTAAAAAGTGAACAACTATGCGTACAGTTGAGAACAGGGTACAGAAACACTACAATATTTTATAATATATTTTTTACGTAAAAAACAATGATACATAAGAAGTATTTCTTGTATTGCAGGTACTAGGTACCTTTTCTTCCATTTTTCAGATAGCAAAAAAGGACCAAAACGTGCAACGTGTGGCAACAAAAAGGTACATTGAAGCAGAACACCTGACCTACATGTGCTAAGAAACGACGCGACGGTAGATCCTTGAAATCGTGAAATGTCTTTTGTTTCACCATCCATGAAAACCTGTATTTTTTTCTTCACAGATATGACGTACAAAAAGAATGTCTATCTACTAGTCTATCTACGGACAAGATCTTACAACTTCCACGAGCATACAGTCCGCCTGGTGGTACGAGGATACTGTCGCCCATAGACAGCCGCGATACATGCCAACATCACTCCAGAATGACAAACGTTTGCACCGCTCCGAAAGCTCTACCTACCTTTGAAAATTTATGAATGAATTTGGAGAAAAGGTTAGGAAAATGGGGGAGACAGGATAGAATGGAAATGGATGCTGGCATTTCTTACCAGAAAACATATGTACTCAGGAGCGCATAATTTGAGCACCACTGCAGGAATACCATCTGAGCCACTCGACTTTCCGATATCAAGAGATGCTAAAGCTCGCCGCACTTCACACTGGGTGTAACATTCCGGCATGGAGCTTATGCACCGCGCGATACACGGCGGTGAGGCACATCGATCGTCCAGAATCGAGTTTGAGGCAAAGAGATGCCCAGGAGGTTGGCTTTCTCCTTCGCCCCATCGTCCGGTGAACCATCAAGTTTCCGCAGTGGTTCCGCACTGACAGAAGTGACCCTCAGCAGCCTTGACGAAGGACCAGGAAGCTCCGCTTCCAGAAGGATAGCTTGCTAGTCGATCGCCAATTCTACCCACATCTGATCTTCACAGTCAGAATGGCTGCACCACACTACTCAGTATGTATTCAGCGATAAATCTCAAGTATATGCCAATTATATCGACAATTTACATGCCGATTGAAATTTATATATTTTTTTATTTCAACCGCTTGCCTTATAGTCCTGAGATAATAGTGACTAATGATTAAATGGGACAGAGGTTAAATGTTTCTTACCCTGTCCCAGGCATCAGCATCCATAACTGGTCCACTGGCGATGAACAAACAAGCATGACCAGCTGTGATGAAGACCATCGCCAAAGTCTTAATGCCAGTAATACACTCCAAGCCCAAACTATTATGCTGCCGAGTTGATAAAATCTTCTTCAGGTTGTGGATAATCGAGAAAGCTATGACAAGCTCATGGGCAATGGACGTCTTCTTCTTTCCAAAGTGTATAATACAGGCTTCGTAGATCGTGCTCAGTAGAAGAATGGTGCCGAAAAGAAGGAGCAAAGACCTGTAAAAGATGGACTGCTATTAAAATAGATATAAGCCTTCCTCATAACGCTTGAAAAGGCTAATCACGTGCCCAATCAATGAGTAACATGTTACCCAATGACAAGCACAACAGTGGTACTGTTGTGTTTCAGGACAATGCAACAGTGGCGTCTCTTTTGTGTAACATGACCCTTCACTTATTCACTCAAACGTGGCTCGTCCACCCGTGCTCATTAATGCAAAGGAGAATAATTGTATTTCAAAGGTCATATAATGAGGTCAAAAGAGCCAAAATTTAAAGTGATACGAATGAAGTTCACATAGAAGGGTGTCGTACAAAGGCGACTAAGGGACTACAAAGCAGCTACCATAATTCCTGGGGAACACCACCTCTAAAAGCGTGAACTCGCTAACTCGCTAACAGTAGATACAAGACAATGTGCATGAGAAGGCCCATATCTAGCAGAGCACAATAAAACGCCTGGTAACGGGGAGTAGGTAATGATTATAGACTTCCCTAGTCACTATTAGAATGAATGGAAAAAGATGGTAATGATCTATGGCAAATACGTTAGTACTTTTAAGACAGTCTTTTATGAGAGTGAGAGGTAACTCAATAACTCAATAGTCACGCAGCTGGGCAAGATTATTGAGAGAAGATGATAAAGGATGAAGGTATGGCTTAAAATCGACGCTTTAGCCAAGCTGATTAGCGAGTCCACTCTTTTAGAGGTGATGTAATTAATTCCTCAATCTCGTTTTTACGTCGCCCACGAGAAGAGATGAGATGATACTATTCTAAAGCTGGATGACACCACACGTTATGCTGTCGGCACGTTGTATACATAATACAGGTTCGAGGGGAAGTCCAAAAGTTTCTGGCCTGACAAAGAAAAAGGATTTTATTTTTTGATATAGTCTCCGTCTATTTGAATACACTTTTCAGGTCGTTTAAATAGTATTTCTATCCCAGTATAAAAATAGTCCCTAGTTTTGTCTTCAAAATGGGCGAAAACCGCAGAGGTCTTTTCATCGTCTGTAGAAAATCTTCCACCACTTAAATCCACCTTGACTTTTGAGAACAAATAGTAGTCACTGGGAGCTAAGTCAGGACTATAGGGTGGGTGACGAATTTCCTTGAACTTTGAAACAGCAGCTTTCACAACTGGCTTGGACGAGTGCATTGTCACGGAGAAGCCGCACACATTTGCTTAGTTTTCTACGACGTTTCTGCTCAATTGCTTCTCGTAATTACTGTATTAGGTTGGCATCCAGCCTTCCAGGTTAGCCTTCCAATCACCGTAGTGTTGCATTCTTTTATGTCTATAAGCAAAATTTCTTGACAATCCCAGAATATCGAAGCCATAATCTTTTTGGTGGACTGAGTCACCTTCGCCTTTCCAGGGGATGCTTCACCAGAACGATGCCACTCCATCGACTCCCTTTTTATAAAAGGATCATAGTAAGGAACCATAGTTTCATTCCCAGTAACAATTTACTTCACAAAATCGTTTCCATATGTTTGAAAGGCCTCCAAAAGTGCCTTAGAGCACGCTACTCGTTCACTTCGCTGTACACTCGAAAAAAGTTTTGGCACCCACCGCGCACTAACTTTATTCATATGAAGATGTTCATGAAGAATCCTAGGAACTAGTTTTTGAAAGCTCCTTGCTGCTATTTCTTTCGTCTTTAGCCGTCGGTCGCTCAGAACTTCTTCTTCCACTAATTTGATGTTTGTTTGGAGTGAGTGGCTCATCGGGTCGAGCAGAGCGAAGTTCGTCGTCGATGGACTCTCGTCCTAAACGAAATTTCTTACAGCAACCTTTTACGGTGGAAAATGATGGAGAAGAATCCTCGTACACATTATCCAACCTTTATTAGATATCGGTCAGGCTTTGTAAGAAACTTAATCACGGAACGATATTGCAATTCAAACATTTTAAAGATTTTGCTACTTCCTGTGATTATAAGAGTCGAGGAATCAAAACTAACAAGGGTTGAACTCTAAAAATTATACACGAATAAGTAGGAAAATGACAATTACAACGACGTATAATTTATTTTTTTAGACATCTAGAAATATGTCAGGCCAGAAACTTTTGGACCTCACTGGTACGTTGTCAACACTTGTTTATAATTAGAATCGATTATACCTAATACGGTTTATCATTACGCAAACACATTTACCAATATCGTTGTTTACTCCACTTTCGCTCGGAGCGTGTAAATATTGGTATAAAAAATTGAATCAATAACACTAAATTACTTGCGATGAAACGGTACGATAAAGTAATAATGAAAAAAGGAGAAAATTTTATCTTCCAATATGTGATCAATCACTATACGTCACGAGTTACGGATAGGTGGAACACTCACGATCGAAGGGCGAAAATCTTCAGAGGCTTTTTTCCAAGTACTGTCGTTAATAGTGTCGCAAACAAATTGTTTTTACTAAGTACTCTTGGGAAAAGTTGAGATGTGATGGAGAAACTTTAACATCGCCGCTTAGCGTTCGTACTTTTTAGGGTACCAAAGTCAGTTCATCATACTTGCTTTTAGCGGCACGAAAGTTTGCTGAGTTTTACATTTTAAAAACGGTCAGTGAAATAGTGTTCAACGAAAAGTTTCTCTTTAATGATAAGCACTTAACCTCTATTTTTTATAGAATGAAGTCGGCATATGAGCATACATACCACATGGTGGTAACTGGATAATGTCACCCATGGAAACCCATGGTACATGCCAACATCAGTCCAGAATGACAAACGTTGGCACGCTATCGGATGAGCTGAATACCTTTAGAGATATGAAATGGGTTTGGAGAAAGGGTTGAGAAAATGAGAAAGGATAGAATAGGATGGGATTGGTATGGGCTCTGGCATACTCGTATGTCACTCACTACCAAAACACGTACGTTGGGGAAGAGGATAAAATGGATCTGTAAAATCCTTGTGTTCACCTGCTGATTCGTTTACGCAACTACCACTAGATTATTTAGTGAAAACTCTTTTATTAGTAAGTACAATCAGCAACACGCTAATTTACACAAAGTAATCGATTCCAGTTCTTATTGCGTTTTAAGGTAACAATGGGCATAGGTTGCTGTATGTACATTATTTATAAATTATTATAATGAAGAATGCACAATTCGACAATGGTCATATTTCCGTGTGTGTATATTTATCAACATATCTCCATTAAATTAGAATATTAAACAACTTACTATTTCACAGCTTTTGGTGTATTATTAAGACTTTATTAAAACTATTAATTACGGTACATGTACATGTACTACAATGAATTTAACTTTACTTAAAAAAATACTTGAATTTCCTGTTCAGTTATTAATTTAAAAGATAGGGTTTTCAGTGTGAATGTATGCAACGTATAACTAACTAACTTATAAAGTGTTAACGCTCCATACGCTTAATTAGCTAACACTTTTAAGCCTTAATTGGATATACACCGCTTTTAAAGAACCATCTCTCTCTAGAGAACGCAAGCTTTTTTTACTTTCACACAACGTATATTAATTACTAAAGCGCGCGCCACAAGCAGTAAGAATTTCGGTCATTGACATGAGATCAGCCAAGGCTGGAGGGAAAAGAGATTTGTATGATATCGTCGATCACCGACCACCTTACTAGTCCCCTCATATTATTGAACTTATATATAAGGGATCTAGTAAATTGATTATTCTTGCTCATGGCAAACGCTTTAGTAACCTATACTTTTTTAAACCTTTACAACTTCCATGACAAAACAGAACAAAGGACGGCCGTCTGTCCTCTGCAGCGCTACTGTTCATGGCTACGGCTCCGACTTTGGTAGGGCAGACGGTGGTACATCTCACGGCCATTTGGCTGTAATTGTACGTGGCAATGAGCAGGTCATATCTGTCGCACAACCTACAACTGATGGGGTAGACGAGTCCTTAAATGTAGACCACGTACCGTAAAGCGCAGCGGTGAGACGCTCTCACCCTAGGTGGACCGATGAGTTGAAGAAATTTGCCGATATTGGCAGGATGAGAAAAGCGGAAGTTCGTGTGTTATGCAGAAGCTTGAAATAGGCTTATTGAGAAATAGATGGTATGATATAGGTGTGATATATGATTTTAAGGCCATATACCCCTCATGCAGAAGACAATTTGCATGGGACTGCCCATGTCCAGCAGTGGTTATTGAAAAGGCTGGTTGGATTGCATTGCATATTATATTTACTATACCAACTTACTTTTCCAAAAAAATAAATTCAGTTCTTAACAAAGTTACCGAAAAACTAATTATGAATCTTTAAATAAATCTAATTTGTAGTTACTTACAAATAAGCGACATCCAGGTTGCTAACACTGATAGGTCGTCTCGTATAACAATCGTTCTCTGTGACTTCAACTGTAGTGGTATTGCCGACGGTGTGCGCCAGTACTTCGCCAACAAACCCAGCCACGGCCCCAGCATCACATGCGCTGGGCACGCATACAGCCCAACGAAGAGAACCGCCTCGGCCAGTTCGCACCTGGATATAAAAAGTGATTGTTTTTTTTTTGTAGATTCCTAAGACCAATGGACAGCTGCGCCGGTCGGATGATTTTGCTATTTTCTGTACGTTGTAGAAATATGTTTTTAAACAAAATTTGTAGAGCTCTACGAATAAGTTGTACGTAGAGGTTTCTTTTTTCTTTTTAATTTTTGAAAAGTATACACGGTCATATCTTATACGATTTCGTAACATAATGCCTACTATCGAAACTACTGAACTGTCGAAACTATGTGTTTCATTAACTATTGTCCGCGGCTTTGTCCGCTCAGAATTAGAATTATTTTGAAAACTTGATTTATTTAGAAAAGCCCGTTCACTCGTATATTCAAAATCATTTTATCAATATCTATATAAATACTCTGTAAGTGCCCTATATAACAGAGATACGAAAACAAAATCAATCGAGTAGATAAAACAAACAGACAGACAGTTGTTGTCTTTTAATGTAGATATTACACGTGTAAGCCAATAACAATACGAGCAAAGCAGATCAAAAATGAAAACTCTCCTATAACAGTATATTGCTTTATTTTCCGGCCGAAAGCTGCTTACAGCAATTACACATTTAATATTTGAAAATAATCTGAAAAGTAATAAGAAAGACATTTGTAAGCTTCGAACCAAAAAGGGGCCGTCAGTGAAGTATTGGGTTAAGGTCAAATTAAGAAAATAGAAGAGATCAATAAAAATATGTATAAAATAAAAAAACACAAATAAATGTACATATTAAATATAACCACGTTAAAACTTTAGGTTTAAAAAACGATTCGAATTATGTTTATAAAATTTCGCTATTAGTGGTCCTATGATCAGTGCAAAAGAAACTAGATTTCAACAAACACGTTGATGTTACAATACTATTAAAATATCAATAATCCCTATATAATTACCGACACACTTAACGTTAGTTAACCAAAAAAGGATTGTTTCAAAAATGTTGTGGGTCAGAAACAACATAAGATGATGTTTGTGGCATGGGAGTTCTAGAAAAGCTTACATACGGTAAAAACTTCATCAAATTTACATTTACTCAAATAAATGAAAATATATTATTAATTTAGTTTTTATTTTATTTCAAAAGTAATATTATAATTTCATTGTCAATAATATTCTTTTTTTTAATTTGCAAACATTTTAGGAGAAATTTGGTAGCAATTAGCAATTCATATCTACCTCTGGATCGACAACCGATGGGATACACGAGTCCTCGATTTGAGACAATCACAGTGCGAGACGACCTTCGACCAGATAGATCAACGACTTGAAGAAATTCGTCGGTGGTGGCTGGATGAAAAAAGCAAGTGTGGTGGCGAGGTTGAAAAAATAAGGTTTTCTCCAGTGACGAGACACTTGCTGATCTTATGGTATCATCCATAGGTGTCACAATGAAAGCAGAGGTGTCCATAGATATCAAATACAAACTTATATACACAGTACAGACACAAATATTATGCTAAACCATATTTAATTACCTTCAAGGTTAAAACATATTGCTTATTCAGACATACAGCTGAAAAGTATAAGGCAATAACTATCACATGAAGCTACCATTTTAACCTTTATAACTACGACTGTAAGGTTTACATGGATATGGGTTGACATATCACAGACTACGCAAACACATAATCCAATAATTTAACGCGATTTCTAACACTTATAATTTTATGAGTAACACGAAACCAAATAACTGATGTTTTCAATATCTGTATTATGTATTATTAATAATTATTAATAATTGATAATATTTTCACGAACAATGATTATAATCATTGTTCGTGAAAATATTCGGTCTGTACGGAAGGTGTACTTATGTAGTCCAAACAATCCAAAATAATTTCAAAGCAGTACTCGTATAATGAAAAGTATATCAATTATTTTTGCATTTTCAACTACAAAATACACTTGTGCTTTTTTTCAAGACGAGATCGAAACACATGGCGTTTATGACAATCGCCCCCCTATTTGCAATCATTTGTTATCCTATAGGCCAATGGTATTTGAAAATCAAGTTAATAACTTTGAAAAGCCCAGTTACCTTATTCGCCTCCTCCCCCTCCGGCCACTTGATGGTTGCCAGACAATATTGACCCTTCACTGTCAACCCTCCGTCACCGGGGTCGTCGATCCCGACGCACTCGTCGAAATTGCCCAGGTGGTACGAGGACCCGAACAGTAACCCCTGGGGGGATTTCGCTGACGCGTCGAACACTAGAAAGAAGGAAAGTAAATAATCGCCTTTATCTTAAAACGTGCCTGAAAAATATGAAATATATGGACAGTCAGGGTGGAATGTATAAGCCGTGATCAATGTATACTTAAGTGTCCGATCGTGATTTTTTTTATGATTGTATGTCAGATAAATGATAAAGGTCAGTTTTGAATGGTTTTTGGGTACATTAGCATGTTACTGACCGTACATATATTTAGGTCGACACGGAGTTAAAAATTTAACCAGGTTTCAAATCTTTAAAACACCTGTGTAATGTGCGCTCTTCAAGACACTTTAACAGCGAATTAGAAAGTCGTGGAACGAACAGATTACTAAATTACAGAACGCAACTGTTTGTAAAAATGTTATAAAACGTTTTGAATTAATTTCTACTCGAGTATTTCACATACGTCCTCATACGTCCTACCAACTTTTGCGTAATAAGGTCCATCAATCTTGCCCCGGCTCTTTGTTGTAAAACAAAGGTAGAACGCACAATGAATGTGTTGGGCGTAGTGCGGAAAACTTCAGTCCTTGAAATCGTCCTCAGAATAATGGCTTCCCACTATCCGCGCTGATAAGTACAGTGATTTGAAATTTGTCAATGTCGTAGATAATGTGGGAATATCGTTGATTGAGACAAAAATTATACTTTGATTTTTATAAGTTTCTATTTAAACGAGCAAGAAAAATACTTAATAAGAAGCAACCCAAACCCTAATCCAAAATATAAATATAAAATATACTTAAATATAATAAAAAATATACTTAACGTGTAATATTAAAGAGTAAGAAGTAGATGAAAGAAAAAAAATACAGAAAAAAAGAGTGCTATCATTACAATATACAACTACAATGTTAGAACTTCTTCATATAAAAATTGCATTGTATACAATAAGTTCAAAGTTTAACAGGAGAGCAGTTTGAACTTTCTACGGTGTGTAACTTTTTCGTAACTTAAGATATACTCGTGTGTATTTCTGAAATTTTATATAATTTTATTTTGATTAAAGAGGTAATTAGTGATAATATGTATTTAGTTATAGTTTTCGGAAAAGTGTCGTTTGCACTTTTTTAAGTGTAATCACTATTGAATTTTACAAGTGTAAAATTAAATTCACATTACACATTAGTGCAAATTTACATTCACATCAAGTGTAAATTGTATCAGTTAACAAGTGTGAACTGATACAACTATCACTTGCTATACTTTAATAGATTTAAATCAATTAATAGAAATAACCACATTTGGACGCAAAGCTTTAAACAAAACTTATTTAATTACTAAGGAACAGTTTCTGAAACTGTTTTTCATAAAATTTAATAATTAAATTTTGCAAATTTATAATTTTTTACAAGCTTTTATTCAAATCGGCTTGTTAGTATGTGTGGGTCAAATTTTGCAACTGAATTTTAAACCAGTTCCACCTAACCGATTGAGCTGAAATTTTGCACACACTTTTGGGGCTGGTGACAATACAATCTAGTATACTCAGTTATGTATTTGTTTTCAAAATAGCCGCCGCTACAAGGTGTTCAAAATTTGTTATTTGTGGGTTACGACATTTGACTTAGGCCATCGATATACTAACTAAAACGAATAAAATAATATAAAAAAAACGCGAAAATTCGCGCGACAATCTTTTTGAGAACAAATAATTCAATATATACTTATTTTATTCGTTTTAGTACATGGTTTGCATAAAAGCTTGTTTTTAAAAAACGCTATTTTTACATTTTTTTATTTTTACCTGCAATAGTTTATGAGGTGATTTTTATTTTAATCTTAACTGGACGGAAGGAAAATATTTACCTCTCACACATACAGCTCACAAAATGTCATATTTATTGGTCGGTACTTCTGTAACTATTGTAAAATTGTGCATATTTTTTCGAAAAATAATCGCTATGTCGTAAAAAAATCCGGTGAGTGTGATAAAAAATATTTATTGACTAGATCTTGAATTCTTAAGATGTTTCTTTCTCAATTAGAAAAAATATCCAAAACGTGAGAATTATTTTACTATAGCCTAAAATGGACTGTTGTGTTAACTGATGTGGTAAATAATTTTCGTGCCCATTTGTGACGCTATACTTTTTTTTACAGAAACTTAAGTGGAATCACTAAAAGACTAAGAAATAGAGCATGAACTTCAAAAAATTATGCCTTCGTCTGATGATGAAGAGTACAATCACAGCATAGTCACTGCATGTGCAAAGCCATATGGCATAACGATTTCCTACGTAACCCAATCATAGAGTTATGCCACATGAGCGAAGCCAGAGTGGATCGCTAGTGACGTTAAAAACCCAAAAAAAATCGATAGCACTTGTCAGTTGAAAATATAAATTTGGGTATTTTCCGTACCATACCATACAATCAGCCTATGTGTCTCGACTACTGGATATAGGGCTCTACCAAGGCTCGCCACCATACACTACGAGTAAGCCGGCAAACTACAAGTAATTGTTCGACGTGACCGGAGCGTGTCCCGGTACGTAGCCTCCATTTGAAGACACGTGTACACCAACTAATCTACAAATCCCTTATTATTTATATATATTTTTATATAAATAACTATTAATTGCCTAGAAATCTTAAAAGGAACCACGGATTTCCAAAAATAACTAAATTACTTGCCATTTTGAAATATTCGAGTTTCCTGTTTTTTTGGCATGCTATAAAGTACCTTATCTTCATGATCAAAGCAGAGTACGTTAAAATTGTGACTCAAAACAACTGGTTAAAAATATACATAAGTACGACGGAAATTTTTTCTTGCACAGAGACGAATTCTCGTTTGTAAATAGTAAAAAATAAATATAAATAATTGTTATTCCTTGGTGGTAAGAGGGTTATACAAACTCCTTTGCGGGTCATTATTAACTTCTGTAATAATCAGTTAAGTAGCACCAACCGCAAATATAACGTTGCAGAACAAACCTGTTCATTTAGTTAGAGCAAGGAATATGAAGTAAGTCAAAGTAATAGTTCGTTTACTATCCTGCGCGATGTGACATTTTTCTTTTTAAACGGTCAAAATTATTGTTGTAAAAATGAGCATTGAGCTTTAAGACTAGAACAACAAAATTCAAAGAGTAAACAAATAAGAATCCGCCTCTGTATCCAACAAGTAAAAGAAGAAAATCGAGTCACAGTTATAACGTTAACCTTGAATTAAAATATTAAGAGGTACAGAAGTATTTGGCGGAAGTAATAACAATTAAGTCAGTATATCAAATAGTAGTATGTAAAACTTTTAACGTCGTCATAATGTCAGAAATGGATCAAAAGGGTTTAAGAATTTCTTTCTGAACGCTGGATCCTTTGGACTTGTCTATTTATTTCTACTATTAATACTTATATTACGCTTGATATATTATTCTTTTTCTAAAACTAATATTTTTGGGCAGATTTTAACCAAAAACAGCAACGTCATATTTATTTTAAACTCAGTGACATTGTTAACCTATTTTGTAAATAAATAAAAAAAAACCTGGCATTTGGTTTGAGATACTTTCGCTGCAAAAGAAAATTCCACCGATCTGTCAACCTACTTCGACAGAACAGCCACCCAGATATATAATCACTAGTGAGTTCGGGTTAACGAGCTCATATATGTATATGTTAATATGGATATTCCTTCGGGATTCCGGGGTTTTGAATTTATAAAACACGTTACTTTCTAAATAAATTATAATAAATATACTTACTTCAATTATATTGATGATAGTGGCCGTATGGCGTTGGCCGGCTTTTGAACAGCACCTTCTCATCTCTTAATGTAGGTGTCGTAAAAGCCGACTAAGAGATAACAAAGCAGTTACCACAAGCACTAAGGAACTACGCGACCTTTAAAAATATGTACTCGCCAATCCGCTTGGCCAACAACTTGGCATATTAACACCAAACATACCTCAATCACAAGAAAATATGCTTGAGAAGGCCAATCTCTAGTGGTAGACGATAAAATGACTGGTGACTGATGGTATGATATACATAAACGTATTGCAAACCCTGTTATATAAAGTCACAAAAATCTTGTAGTTTTAAATTACCTATTAATAATTCCGAGATTTTGAAGTATATCCATATACTTATAGCTATCAAAATCCCATAAATTTGCACTACATATTCCGATCACTGATAATCACTATATCTATTTTTACAGTTGTCGTTAGATAGTTTATATTTAAATAAATTTAAATTTTATTTCAATGTCCAAATATAAATCCAAGAAAACCTTGTCAACCGTTATTAAACAAACCTTGTCAACCGTTATTAAACGGGTAATTTATTCTAACCCGTTTTAAACATATTAATTGTGATTAGTTTAGGTTCTCTCATTTATGAATTTTAGTACCTATTAATTTGTAAATAGATAAAGACCGATTTTTAATGACGTCCTCTTGTAACGTTTTTATAGACAAATTAGACTTGGCCCGCAACTTTATCCGCTGTGAACCCTAGTCCGCCCGGTAATGATGTATTTCTAAAGGCAAAGTTTTATAACCTTACAAACGATCGTATGGTTCAGTTGTTTTGGAAATATTGTGGGTTTAACACCGCCTGGTGGATTGAGGCGTGATAACACTAGCCTAGGACACCCCGACTCCCTACCGATGGAAATAATTTTTCTTTTAATGGGATTTTTTTGAAAATTTGCGAGTAATGTCATAATTTTAAAATTACAGAACTGATTGGACTGATCTTCAAACTTGGTGATCTCACCCATATTATGTTTCTGCTAAATTTCATTTCAGTCCGTTAAAAGTGCGCCTTGCAATTTATCTAGAAATATAGTTATAATAACACACACTAGAGACGCTGTTGATTTTCATTCGACGACTCTCATTCGCGATTCGTGCGCTTCGTGTGTGCGTAATTTATTAATGTGTAACTACAAAGGAAATCGAAACGCCAAATGTCTCTATTAAACAAACTTCTTCATCCCTTCTTAAGTTATTTTGTGTATTCTATTATATACTTTTGTTGTTAAAATTTAATATGTATATTTCCATATCATCGCTTTGCTCGTAGCTTTGATGTGCCGTTAGACGACAAAAAAGAAAAATCCCGGGGTCATTGGTATCTTTATCTTACCTAGTTCAATAAACACGTGTTAAGTCAAAATTCAGCATAACAATATCGTTCGTAAGGTACATTTTTGCATTGGTATTTTCATGCTACGTTTCAAACTTTGTTCTCTTTTTTTACAGAACAACTGTAAAACTGTAAAACTGTAAAACTGTAAAACTAGTAAAAACTGAATAACAATGGATGTTTCGAATTTTGAACCTCTGGTATTGAATGACCAAAAGCTTTTTCATTGCACAGTGAACCAACTACTGACTTTTTGACGGGAACTCGAGAAGTGAAGTCGAGTCTCTGTTTGATTATTATAAAAATTGTGTGGGTTTTGTGGTTTCACAGTGCCTAATGTTTGTGATAACCAAATCTAATTTGGTTAACACAAAGTAGGTTTGTAATCAAAGTTTGTGATTACTAATAGTAACTAACTAATCTAACTAATAGTCTAACTAATAGTAATGTGATAGTAGGTTCAATGAGGACAAATGCTCAGTAACCCTACTATCACTTTACTAAGAGACTCCTTTACTTCCACGGAACTAGCCATTGACGAGTTGTTAAATAAGAAGAAAACTTGACACTGGCACAATACGTTAATTGTGCTATTGTCATATAAGACAAAAGAAGAGACTATATTTGCCTTTGCAATGTTACTAACTAAATCCATCCACACATCATTTCGTAATACTCATATATCTGTACGTGACGTCACTTCGATAACCCCCTTTCATCTTGCACTGACGCCATATTAATTGAACTGAAGCGTAAAACGTAAAATTATTACGATTAGGTGATAAGGCCGCCTATGGCCTTTGTTAAGCGTGGAGAGTGGCGGCGAGCGGCAGCGGCGCGGCAAGCGGTGACACGAGTCTATAGGTTTATATGGAACATGCGTCTCTCCACGCTCCACGCTAACAAAGACTTACCTTATGTAGCTATCTATCAGTCAAGTTAATTAAGGAATGTAATAAAGAAATCTCAATCATTCATTTTTATTAATTAATTAATTATTACTTTATTATAATGACGTGATTGATATCAGCCTGTAACGTACCACTGTCCCAGCCACATTTTTAGAACTATGTTTTTAGGATTAAGAAAATAAATTAGAGTACTTCTATCGATCGCTTTCAGCCTACACAGTCCCACTGCGGGGCAGAGGTATATATTACTAGGGAGTTTGGCGGGTCCATCACAAGGGTCCAGCTCGGATTGGTGGATACGTATGCTCCATAATATTTTTTTTATTCTCAAGCATGCCACTTTTCTGAAGATAATTTCTTTTATCGCCGAGCTAGCGATATTTCAAAAAAATCTACTTAAATACAAACTCGCGCCGAGGATTTGAACTCACGATTTAACGAATGAAAGTCGAGGCTATCATCGCTCAGTATCAGTATATAAAATATTTTATAATGCCATTTCATAGGGCACAGAACTACGCTAGTGAGGGAGAAGTCACGAGTGACCGCTAATGGTGTTAGTTTTCTCACATTTTCTAGTAGATTAAATACAATTTTTATATAGATATCTGCATACCGATGCCAGATAGATTAATGGATGGCATAGGGTCGCTACCGTTTATATAGCTTCAACACCAATGCACGCTGCTAGTATATAAAATATCTATAGAATTGATTGCTGTTCTAAATTTGATAGTTAGAAGTGCATGTTTCTTATGAAAGTAAAGTAATAAGTATGTACAGTT
The DNA here is from genome assembly GCA_943735995.1 of Sesia bembeciformis. NCBI lineage: Eukaryota > Metazoa > Arthropoda > Insecta > Lepidoptera > Sesiidae > Sesia > Sesia bembeciformis. The sequence continues at coordinate 3,864,959 of OX031029.1, read as the reverse complement.
TCCGGCCGAAAGTAATACACATCGGCCTTTAGAAAGAGACTATCCGCTAGCTTCGGTTTTTTAGAGCGTCGTCTCTGTCGTGTGCCATTACGACAGAGACGACTGTCTACAAAACCGAAGCTAGCCGATCATAGTCGATGTGTATTACTTTCGGCCGGGATGTGTAGGTAAAGCACTTTACATTCTGTAAGTAAGGCTCAAATTAGCTCATTTAAGTTTGGGCTTATTTAATTTTTAAAACGACTTATCCAACTGCAGTAACCTCAACTTCTTTGCATTACAAACGTAGATAACAAACTGTTTTGACTCAAAAAAGTATCCTTAAATACATTTTTAAATCTATATAGTTGAGAAAAGCCTCATTTAAGAAGCGCATAATACAAGCGGCTGAAGATTTTTAACTATATATTTTCTATACAATTAAAACTATTTTTTAGGAAAGAATACAGTAGAAAATTAGTACAATGGTGTTATGTAATCTATCAATTCCCAAGTTTTTAACATATTTTTTATAACATAATTCATAAAACTAAACTATTATTTATGGCACAAACCTTGTCTATTTCATTAGACGATGGGTCGAAAATCGGCATGGCATACCCATTTGGGCGCTTCTTAGAATAACCAATGGGCAAAGCCGCGGACAGGCTAGTAGCGGCAAACACAGTCTTTGTTCACATTAGCAGTCCCTCGTCGAACGGCCTTGAGCTCGTCGCGAATGCCTGAGACATTTGGGAGCTATGTGACCGGTAAACAAAACGCGGCTTGCATTCTGTGAGCGCCCGCTCCCGCTCGCAGCACGGTATTGACCTAAATTGTGTAATTTTACGCTTCGCTTAATTGCAATTTTATAAAGCTGCTGATTGGATTGTAATAACAAATGTGTGCGTAATTATATACAGATATACCAGATCTACGATATATAATTATATACGGGACTATCGATGGCCATTCTTCAGTTCTAATGAAGCCGGGAATATTCCTTTCTAGCCCCGCCTGTGTTGAGCAAGCCTTATGACCTGGTGCTGAGTCTTGCTGAAAGGACCATTCTTGGTTATTTAACAGGGTGTTTTTAAGATTCTTTACGACTTTCTCAAGAAACACATCTTGATACACTTGAGCCGACGTTTTAATACCTTTTTAACAAACATATCGTTCAGTCACTCCTTGATAGCCATTACCCCACCAAACCATCACGAAGCCGGATAATGACCACGTTACACTGTATTGACCAATTGATCGGCTTTTCTAGGGTTACGAACGTAAGCTCGATCATTCTGCTTGTTAAAATGTTCCTCAATGGTGAACATTTTCTCGTTCGTAAACAATATTTGCCTGTGATTTCCCTTTGCGTGCCGTCGAAGAAGTTGTTTTTATTTGTCAACCCTACTTTTTTTTTAATTATCATTTAACAATTGACCACTACATCTTTTGAAGTAGCAAGTCCTAAATCATCTTTTATAATAGATACGTGAAATGTTCTGAATGCTATCTATATTCATCTCTCTGGATAAAGTATTTTGCTTCCAGACGGGATTTCTTCGGATTTTCTCCTTCACAGCTTTCACTCCTTCACACTCGTCTGATTAGTAAGTACGAATAAGTGCGTGGAGGGCCAGACCTTTTTCTGTCACAAACAGAGGGCGTTTCAATGTACCTAACAATAGCCCAGTACACAAACTTTCGCCTAATACCAAGTGGATGCAGTTTTAAAAATTGCATTTGACCCCTTGCCTACTTTGTGAATGCCGGCTGTACACACTCGGCCAGACACCCCGAGACCGAGAGCGAGTGTATACATGGTGCTCTCGTCTCGTCTCCCCTCTCTCATCTCGCTTTGTCACCTCTCGGTCGCGTGTCGGTTTTTACGCACGAGTCAAAGGGTCTGATACAGTTCAACTGATACAACGAGTGTGTAGATGGTGTGCTCTCGCCGAGAGTGCTCTCGCCCGAGACTCTCGGCGAGAGGCTCTCGCTGAGTGTGTACAGCCGGCATAATAATGCAATTACAGCAATACGGGTTTCGTTGTCACTCCACTCCATTTTAATATTAGTATAATATTTAATATTGATTGGCGCGAAAATGAGAAAAAAACATTTATTATTCACGTGAGAATGACAGATTATAAATTCAAATGTAATTTATTTATTTTTCTTCATTGTAATTGTATTTATGGTCAGATAAATGAATAAAAATAGAATGAATAAACCGTATGTATACATATACCATATGTATACATATACCATATGTATACATATGGTATATGTATACATATACCATATGTATATGTATATACATACCCTGTATATTGCTTATTTGTGCGTTTATTTACCGTTTTCATATACTTACCATAATAATAATCTTCCGCGGTATAATTGGTAGGTACCTACAGCCAACACAACACAACTCACTAATTGTAGTAAATAATTACTGACCTGCATATCAATATTGCAGTATATCATTTATTTTTCTAGTAACGTCGCATTTGTCAAAAAACTCGTTTGCAGCAAAACAAAATGCGTTCATCTAAATATTTCTAACACCTGAGGACGAAATAAAACGTTCTTATAGTTTACTATCTATATTTTAAAACATCCTCAGCAAAATTTTATAAGATTAGCTCACAAACAAACAGAACTACCTTTCATAATGTAGAAACTTCCGAAAACGTGTTAGCAACTTCCTGTTTCGGCATATTTTCAATTCTCCTTTGGTCTTAATTTCAACCAAACTAACTTCTAGAATATTCGCTCTTATTAAAATGCAACTGGTTATATTGATATGCATGACTTTAAGGGCGATTGCGAACATTTTGGTATGCAATACAATAATATGCGCGGCGCGTCGCTTGACGTCATTGCTCACATTGAATTGTTCTAGGTGACGTACTACTCTTCATTTCTACCACAAATATTAATTAGCATACTGTACATTGAACGGCGAGAATAAACAAAATGCAATGAAACGTGTAATGTCGCACAGTGTAAAGCGAAATAAGCGTTATGCGATGTTGTGATTGTCGCATAGTGAGGTCATCGAATGTTGGTATTCCCTTAGATTTGCGTGTTTGCATGTCTGTGCAATCGCAAATAGTAATAATAATGCCGTGAGACATTGTCAACTGTTTGCTTAATTAGTATTTCAGCAATGTTTATAGCCTTTGTTTGTTCGACCTATGACGTTTATAATTTAAATAAAAATAATTATTTATTATATGAAAAAATAGAATAGGTACATTAAATCCCTTCAAGTATGATAATTTGATAAATGATAATATAGACACATTGGTCAAGGCCGTTTACTGCCACAAGAACGGTGGCTTTTACAACGACTTGAAATTTAAACAAATTGCTTTTACATCCTCGGCGAACTTATAGCAAACAACGTTAACGTCATGATTTCTGTGAAAATCTTGCCTGGGCTCAATAAAAAATTGAGAATTAATTTTTTGCGAATATCGGCATTATAAATATGTATCGATAGAGCTTAAAAAACTGATCAAAACTGTTTATATAACTCATTTTCGCCAAAATTGAATTGAATGTTGCGATTAATCGAATAATCTGTAAAACAACATAACAATACCGTTGATATCATCTTGAGTTATTTTTTTATTTATTCAATTTATTTATTTATTACAATTTCACAAATTCTAACTAATAATAACTTACATAATTCATACCATATCACAACATATTCACACCAGACTCACATTCATTCTATGTTCATATTCATATTCTACCAATATTAACAAAATTAACAAAACTAAAACAACTATCTATATCATGTCATATTTTCATTATATCATAATTAACAGAATTAACAAAACTATAATAAAAACATATATACCATGTTATATTGAAATTATAATATCATTATTAACAAAACCAAAATATAATCAAAACATCCATTTCATGTCATACTCATATTTATATCAGGGGACACTCTTGGGTTATTTTCCATATTGCAGTTTTATCAGCTAATTTCAACTCATAGACATTTAGATAAGTAGGCATGACTTAATAAGACTGTGAAGTAGTGCGCTTAGAAAAGCAATAAAGATACTCCCGCGGCCATCTTGCATTCTTACACAATTTATTACGACGTTTTGTAGTTTTTTAGTACAAAGATACGCTGTTATAAGACTCCGGAGAAATAACTCTTGTGATAACGATAGCCACGGAGCGTAAAATGAGAAATACGATGTTTTAATGTACCATTGTCAGTCACACTAGCCTAGTTTAAAGTAGTAGGATAAGTCTTATACTCGTAAAGTCTTACATTTGTCATTATTGGCAAATGTGTCTTTACCGCCTTTTGTAACGCGGTACATAATGTCCATTATGAAAAGCCGGTATCGCCTTATTTTCCAGGAATAATTTTCAACATACTAAGAATAATGTGCATATTCTTCATATCATTTAATCAATTAATCAATATCAGCTGTAAAATACCCCTGAAGGGCACATGCCTCCCCTTCTAGTGACGAGGGTAGGTACATAATAAAACATTTTTAGATGGTTATTGCGAGTTGGCGACATTTTTGGTTCTATTTAAGGTAGCACCCGGCCAGGTGCGGGTGCTACCTGGCCGTAGGAGCATTGGTTTTTGGTCCCGCAGCATATATGGCCTGCCCACTGCCACTTAAGCTTACTGATTCTTTAGGCTATGTCTCCAACATTAGTTCTTCGATAAATTTCTTCGTTACGGACTTTGTCTAACAAACAAATTCCATCGCTCGCTGAGCTCGCCAAGTGGACTGACGACTTAAAGAATGTCGCCCGTGGTGGCTGGATGAGAAAAGCTGAAGACCGTGTGTGATGGCGGTCCTTGGGAGAGGACTATATCCAGCAGTAGAGAAACACAGGCTGATGACTGATGGCTGACAGGTATGGCATAGTACACGTAGTAACCGCCCTGGTAAGCCAAACAATCGGGTTGTCGTGATAGGAACATCAAATGATTTTAATACGACGTCAAAAGGCTATTAACGTTTAATATGATGTCAGTCTCACGAATAAAAGTCGCAAAGTAGACAGACATACCGCGTTCATTTCTTATTGTCTATTACCTAATTTGGTGACACGTGTTTTGACGTGTGCAAGTGCTAAGTGCTAACCCCCCACCCCCCCTCCTATGGACGCAAGCAACATTTGCCCTCCAATTGTTAATTTATACGATGATTCATATATTGAAGTCATCTAAGAGACGCGTACAAGCTGATTTGGAAATCACAGGTTTGACACGAGTGAAGTCGCTACAAGCAAATGATTTTTTTTAAAGAAAATGGTATGGCATTTTCATGGCAAGCGAGCATACAGTCCACCTGATGGTAAGTGGATACTGTAGCCCATGGACATCCGCGATACATGCCAACTTCAGTCCAGAATGGCAAACGTTGGCACGCCCCGGATGCGCTGCTTACCTTTGCGGATTAAGTAATGGATTGGGAGAAAGGGTTGAGAATATGGGAAGGGATAGGATAGGATGGGATGGGATGGGAAAGGGCTCCGGCACAAAGCTGATACTAAATAATAAACAAATCCCATAAACCTGTTGCCGCTGAACTTGCATCAGGACAAGAATTGTATAATAATAGATACTATTATATACTTACTAACTACATCGCGTGAGAAGCCTCGTTTGCTTACCACAGATTAAATAAATACTCCATTAATACTCATGCTGTGTATTTATTATAATGATTCTTGAGTATGACGTCAGAATGTTTTTCAAATGCCGTATTTAATAACGCATCGACTTATGCATAAATCATAATAATTATTATTAATATGTCTTTATTTCATACTTCAATAGGTGCGGTGCACATGTATAAAAGGAAAAAAGAATAACACAGAAACAAAGTACCTACATAAATCTATACTAATAATATAATAAAGAGAGAGTGCGAATTTTGTGAGTTTGTGTGTATGTGGAGGGTAATCTCCGGAGCACTGCACCTATTTTAAAAATTCTTTCACCAATTGGAAGATTATTCCAGATAGACATAGGCTATATATTATGTGCAAAAAATTATATAAACCGGCATATAAAAACATACGGAATAAATAAGTTGACTGTCCGCTACACTGTGGCTAGTTCACCTAGCGGCACCATGGCGGTCATTACACGACCAATCCGTTTCACGATACAATATATTGGTAATGTAGATTTGTAGTGTATTTGAATCCAACACATTTACGGTCAATCTGAATTACGATCGACCATCTTGATCCACGGATCGTGATCTGGATTGACCACGTATAACATGTAGCGCGATAAACCTACCGACGATCGGCACCACTCAGCCACGTGGCAAGTTCTTACCCGTATGCTATTAAACACTACTTTTAACACATGGGATCCTATACTAAATTTACGTGAGCGAAACGGCGGGAAAAAGCTTGTCTATACTAATATAATAAAGAGGTAAAATTGTGTGTTTGTATGTTGGGGGTAATCGCTGGAACTACTGAACCGATTTCAAAAATTCTTTCACAAATAGGAAGCTAATCCGTGTCTAATAGAGGCTATATTTTATTTTTAAATTTAGAAGAAGAAAAAACCACCGGATCGCTGAGCCAACGGAGTAAGTAAGTATAGCGTGATTTAGTTTGTTAACCACTATTGCATTTCATGAAGAAATTGATAATTTTAGATACTTGGTGTAGAAAGTGACTCTTCACATGCTTTACCTAGCACGTCTTCCTGATGTATCTGCATTCTTAAAGAGTGAGATTGCTCTTAGAGAATATCACTGGGAAAGTTTTTAATAACACAGTTAAAATAATTACTTGAAAACATCTCCGGCACAGTGACATAGTTTCATCTACAGACATTGCACTGCATCGATCTAAACTGCAACTATTGCAGTGTTGCAAATAGTTTTGAGCAATTTGTGCAAATCGTTTAATGCGAATAATCTAGTTTCACAAATAATCTTTGAAGACAAATCTATACGCTTAAGCCATATAATAAATCTTATAAATATGTCAGAAACTGCAACTGAGTATCGTACAACGCCATATATTAATAATTATTTTTTTCATGTTAATTTGGTCTAAGAAATAGATGTTGACCATAAAAAAATACATAATATTCGCGACACATGCTTAAACAAGTCCACTGAATGACAAACGTTAACACGCCCTCAGATGCGCTACCTGCCTTTGGAGATTTAAGAATGGATTTGAAAAAAGAATTGCGAAAATGGGGAATAGGAAGTATAACGGGACGAGAAGTTTTCCTCATGCAATTACACTTCCCAGTCCTCATTAGAGGGTATGGGAATTCAACGATGGTGAAATAAGGAGTTTATCAACCCCCGAACCATTTTATTGACGTTATTGAAAGAATTAAAAACTGTATTATAATAAAATTGTATTATAATAAAAAAAAAAATCAAAATTTTTTATACAGCATTTCGATTTTTTTATGGAAAGGGTGGGAGAGGATCGCGCCGTAAAGAGACTACATATGGGCCTACCAAGTTTAGGATTGTCTAATAAATATAATCTGTGACCAAGTGGTCGACTATCGGTCGGACGTCCCAAGTACTGATCGAGAGACGATGCTGAGAGGGACCCGCGGGAACTGCAAATAGCCTGCTGGTCTGGTACAAAGCTGCGGAGAAACGTAAACAATGGCATCTTTTATTGAATAGTAGAATATTGAATTGTAATAGAAAAATTGACGCTAAAGTATTTGTGGCTAGCTTGGTTCACGTGGGAACTTTAACATATAATTGATCTTGATAAAATGTACCTTAAATGTTAACTTGGCATGTGAGCTACAACTATGTCAAGTTACGTTAAAATCTATACAGTGTTAATTTAGTGATGCACATACAGATAGACAGAAAAAAAATCGTCGTTTTGGGCTCTGTACCACTCGCTATCTTCTAATTTTCTTCTAGACAGTACCAAAAGAACTTATAAACAAGAAATGGGACGATTTAATTAACAAAAAAATAATATTTATTTTGAGTATGTGTACTCGGTCCCACGGGAGCACGGGACCACGGGACCACGGCTCTGTTGCGATTGTAAGTATTATAGACTAAAATTAAATATAAAACCTATTATGTTGCCGGGTATTTTTCTTACTGATTATTATTAATCCAAATAGATATTTATTTTATATACCTACTTATATTATTATTACGAAATATGGTCGTAGTCACTAGAACAATAGAACATCAAGCATCGCATTAGTATCTTATTGCCCATGGAGTGCGATTTTCTAGCCATCCTCTATCATTGTTACAAAAGCGTGTTCCATTCAACGTGTCCTAGAACTTAACAATCACGTGCTTTGTTCTCCAAGAAGTGGGAAATACAAGTTATGAGAAATCCCGCTGTGAAATTACTCGGAGAAATATGTAGTCATGAGTAAAGTGAAACGTTTAACTAGTTCTATTGGCATTGGGGATAAATAAATAGATACAAAATATCTGCGTCCTCTTAACGATTAGTTTATTTCGTGAAAATTGACAACTTTTGTTCTACACTTCGTTCTGAACATATTTTCCCGAAAAAGAAAATATTTTTGTCAATGGAGGTTTCTGTTACATTTTGCTACTCACTATACGCTGCTACAAATGACAACGTCGCACAAATTCTTAAACAACTGCTTATCGAATTACTATTATGAGATACTTACCTGTATGTGAATCTGTGTGTGTACCGACGTGAGTGAGTGGTTAGTGTGAAATAAAAAAGAAAAGATATCATACATAAGACAATAAATAAAACGTCGAAAAATAGCGGAAACCAAAATTGGTATTCGAAACTCATTTTAAAATGACTCAAAAATACTGTATGCTTGATAAGATTAAACTGTGAATTATCTGCCTTGTAACTAAGATCTGCTTCATCTGTAGTTGCAATATACATTATTATTCTGAACCTAAATCTGAACTAGAAATAAATTCTTCAATTTGTTTTTGTCTAACGGACGCTCCGAGTGCCCTTTACAGCTGTCGTTCACCGCTGAACATGAGCCGTTAACCAAGCGGGTTGGTGAGTTCACTTTCTTACAGGTGGTATAGTTTCCGCGGGCCTTGTGGTAGCAGCTTTGTTATTCCTTAGTCGCTTTTTACCCATGAGAAGATGTGAAGTTGTACTATTCTAAAGCCAGCCGGCTCCACAAGGCCAACTCTCATCAGCCACTGTTAAATATTAAAATTTTTGATACAGTCTTAAACATTCATAATAGCATGGCTTATTAAATTAAATAGCAATGAATTTTGCTACAACTGAAGGTTTCATAAACCATTGCGTGTACAACAATGCCACTGTATTGACGTTCATTGTTAACCCTTTCCTCTTCCGTTCTTGCTTAATACCGTCCCATTATAAGGGTATTTAATTACTGGACTCATTAGACTAAACTTGTTTATTAGTTTTGTTATTATTATTTAGGTTCCGTAGTCAATTAATCATTATTATGAAGATATGCAAGTAATTTAAATATTCACACTTACCTTAACCAGAAAATACAAATTTCATACCTTATATTAGCTTCTAGTACGTAACTCAAGTAAGAAAAAAGAAACTAAATTATGTTTATTAATTTGTTAAATTTAAATGTAATTATATTTTATTTTATTATTATAAACATCGACTTATATCGACTTACATCGACATTGAAAAAGAAATGTTTTGTCCAACAAAAGAGAACAGCGCGAAACCATGAGCACGGGGACTTGAACGCTGGACTCTTGAATTTAAGTGCATGTTTGGAATACTGCTTGGCCGACGGAGCTTTTCAATAAAAATTGTAACGGGCAATAAATCAAAATAGAAAAACAACATGTCGGTGGCAATTTTAGTAGCACAGATGAGATTATAAGGATTATATGGCGCATGTCAATTATAGAAAAGAGGCGTAGAAAAAAATTTCATTGTTCTCGCGTCAGGAATTCAATATCGAGAGATTGGTATTTTTCCACTAACCTTGTATATTCAAACAAAATAATACAATAGGTCTCATTCAGACTAAGACTATATTGAGTGTATGATTCTGAAATATCCGATATTAAATTTTCCAAAAAAATGTCTTTTGTGCTTTCCATTTTGAAACTACTAATCCTTTAGTCGCTTTGTAGCCACGGGTGAAATTTAAATGAAAGAAAACATTAAAAGGTCAAAGGCCAATTATTATCTGAATCAGTCTGTGAGCAAAAATTTAAAAAAATATTTTGTTTCAAGAAAGTACGTAGTTTTCACAACACTTAAGTCAGAATGTTACTGCATAGCGTAATGATTAGTTTCTATTACTATAATCACAAATTATACGAGCATAATAAATATATACAGAAACATACATACGTACATACAGAAAGTTGACTACAAATACGAACACTTACAAATATATGCCTATCAAAACGAATCTCAGTTTTGAGCATGCTAAATGGAATCTAAAAGCCAACAGAGTGCGCTCATACCATCTAACATCGCTTTTTCCACCTGGCGGCAGAGTCAGCGGTAATTTCAGTTTTTAGATACGTCTAGAATTTTGGTTTAGAAGGTTGGCTTCGATCTTTTGCTTACCGTCTGATTTCTGTCATTTAGGCCTTCTTAAAGACATATTTTCGTACCCGCGGTAGGAAGTTAACCCAAGCCTATAACAAATTAATAATTTCCATCTTAATCTATACATTTAATAAAATCGTACATTACGGACGATACAGAACCCAAAGCATTTTTTTTTTTAGAATTTTTATACGTCTGTCTGTCTCTCTGAACTCGCATCACGACGACGAACGGATTTTAATTAAAGTTAGCCTAGTTATAGTTTAATGGTTAACAGAAAGAAAATGTATAGAACATGTTAAACATTCTACGCGGTAGATTGCATACGACCTCGTGACTGCAAGAGAGCTATGGCCCTGCAACAGGACATTATAGACAATTAATAATATATGATACTATCGACCCGCCCTCGCTTCGCTTCGGTTTATAACTTTTTCAATTTTTTTTTTCAAAATTTGAAAATAAAATATAGCCTATATTAGACACGAATAATGTAGCTTTCTATTTGTGAAAAATTTTTTGAAATTGTTTCAGTAGTTCCAGAGATTACCCCCAACATACCTACAAACACACAATTTTACCTCTTTATTGATTAGTATAGATCAAACAATACATGTGACAGTCCAATCGAAGCTTATTCAGGACACTAATTTCAACAATTACACAAGCTCGCAATTCTAATGTTTCCACAAATATTGTGGAATTTATTACACTATCGGACTCGCTCGGAATGCGATTGTGCAATAGTTACAGAAACTTGCACAGTTGCATACGGACTTTGAAACCGAGCACCTGAGGGTGAAACAATTTATAAGCACATACCCCCTGTTGTGTTAAACATAAGTTTGCTTTTGTCTGTTTTGGTAACAGACGAAAACAAAGGGGTAGTTTTTTTTCCGTAGAAAACAGTGACCCGAGTTACCTTTCTGGTGTTTTTCGTTTCGGTGTTTCGTTCTGGAAACGCTTTTATTGGAGTCATGTGTTTTTGTATGTAAGATTCAAGCAGTACACAAACTTAACGAGAATAACTAAGCAATTCGATGTCTGTCATAAATCATAATATAACGTTAAATAACATAATTATTCATTTGATTTCTGAAGGATTAATAACAACATTTATTAGCTAAAATTATACCTATTTCAACAGTATCTTCTAGGATTAAAATATGCATACCGTTGTTCGTTATGTAACATGAACTTATAGGTTTAATATTAACATTTTGTAAACTATATTATGCAAATGAATATTTACGAATTAATTTTGTCATTCGGAGAATTGGAATTTTATAAATTCGGAAATACAAATTGCATCCAGCGAGGCCACAGGTGCTTGTGAGTCGCACACATCACGATACCTTGACTCAGTCCGTTAAGGAATCTCTTCTAATTCCGTAACTCTTACATGGCAATGTTGTCGAATAAGCGTAACAATTCGAAAAGTCAAAGCCAAACTACACCCACTCGAATTTCATATACGTTTATGTACGTAACTAGCCCCTTTAGTATCTACTACTGGATATTAGCCTCCTCATTGTCTTGACAAGCAAGCGGTCCCACGTGATGGTAAGTGTTACCGCCAACACCTGACCTGCAACACCAGGGGGTATGCGAGTGCACCGCTGACCTTGCAAAATCCTATTCACAGCTTTCTTGAAGAATCCCATATCGTAGCTTAATGGAAAGACCTCTAGAGGCAGTTCATTCCACAGCCTACGGGATCGCGGTATACAATGATTTTTGAACCTAACAGTACGCGAAACCTCTGTATCGAGGAAATGCGGATAGATCGCACTTCTGTGACGGGAGGTGCGGTTGTATAAATCCGAGGTAGGAATTACATTGAGCAATTCTTCAGAGCATTCCCCATTGTACAGGCTATTGAACACACAGAGAGACGCAACGTCTATCCGAATGCTGAGAGGTTTTAAACCGCCAGTGAGAATTGGATCGTCGACAATTGAAACAGCACGTCGTTGGATGTAGTCAAATGGGTCCAATTGACATTTCAGTGCGCCGGCCCAGGGATGTGAGCAGTACTCCATATGGGGCCTAACCTGAGCTTTGTAGAGCGGTAGGAGTTGCCCAGGGGTGAAGTACCGCTTCGCTCTGTTCAGCACACCTAGCTTTTTGGAGGCTATTTTGGCTCTATTTTCCAGATGACCCCTAAATTCTACATTGTTGGAAATGTCGACACCAAGGATCCCGATACTCTCCCAGATCTTAAGAGGTATGCTCTGAAAGCGAGGTGCTACGACAAAAGGGGCTTTTTTAGAGGTAAATGCACAGGTAAATGCATTGCGTCTTACTGGGGTTGAAATCCACTAGGTTTAAAGAACCCCAAACGAGACTTAATCTAAAGCGTCTTCGATTTCAGACACAAGTTTGACGTGACTCTGTTCGACTTCGATCCGAGGGATGTTGGCGCGGCCCCTGTAGGTACAAGGCATCGCCAGTGCTGTCATCTGCATCGCAACTATGCAGATCGCAACGGCAATCTGCATAGTCAATTTGCAACAGATTGGGGATAGGACTGAGCCTTGCAGATGATGCCGGAGCTGATCATATAATCCCAGCATAATACCTCAGGTATCCCGAAAGATGGTAGCTCGGAAAGCAGCGATTTTTGCCATATCCGCTCATAAGCTTTCGCAATGTCTAGGCCAACAGCTTGTTAATACAAGTGTGTTAAATACACTAAAAGAATGAGCTTAAAACGTCACTCTGGCCTAACCTGGTGAGTCCACTCTTTCAGAGGTGGTGTAATTCGTTGGAGCTTGTGGCGGCTTTGTTATCCCTTAGTCGCCTTTTAGGACACACACGGGAGTGGTTCTATTCTAAAGCCGTCCGACACCACACGGCCATAGTATATTATAAGGCTATAGTATATATAGTATAGTATATATACTATAGTGACCTACAAATTACTACGATATGTTATAGCTTATAACGTTGTTTCATAACGAATATTTCATATTTCATAACGAACATTGCATCATTCGATGTCATAATATGATTTATAGCCAATATCAGTTCCTTGACCGGTTAGTTATACTCGGGTCAATGATCTCTGTTGTCGGTGCAGCTTTTTGAGGCAATTTTGTATTCAAAATTCGCAGTTGAAATAGTTAGTTATCAATAAAAGGCAAATTAATAACAGCGAACTAATTTAAATCTCGTAAAACTAGTGATTTGAAAATGGAATTGAAATACTGAATTTAGTAAACAGAAAGATATAAAAGAGAGAGAAAATGAGAATAAAAAATAAATAGAAGGATCTGAAAAGATTTAGTATTAAGGAATAAGATAATTAATTGCCAGAACTTTTTCCATTGCCAAAAAAGAAAATGTCATTCCGTCAAATGTAGATCATTACCGAAACCCGCATTAAACAAATGCTGCTAGATAATAATGCCACAATTAATAAGATCTGTTCTGAAGAATCAGCCATGTAATGAAAATCACACAGAGTGTGAAATAGAAAATGAAAATGTAGAACGCCATCAACCCACCAATCCGCATTTGTCCGTTCTGTGGGTGAATTATGACCCTAATCCCCGGATGCAAAGATCGCAACTAGCATCTTCCAGATTTCTTGGATAGATTTCTTATATCTTAAATCATTTAATTATTAAGTATGTAGACTTAAATAACAGTGAAGTACCTATTCACTAAACCAATGTTTCATAGTTGTTAAGATTTTTTGCTAATCTTAGGGATTATTACGAAAATACTGCGATTGCGACTTATCAGTCTTAAATAGAGGAACTAAAGGAGTATAAATATCATTTCCCTATTACACATACAACTTCCTAATTCCTATACCTAAATAAATTATACACCTTCAATCTGAAGGTTCCTTTGCAAAGTCTCTGCTGTTTATCAATTGCCTTATTAGTTCAAACAATTGAGAGAAGGTCTTGAATTCTATGACAAGACTTGTTTTGGTGACATCTGTGGTCTATGAAATATTAAAAAAAAACAAAGTCCATAATGTCCGTAATATGCAACGGAATATCTATTTTTTATGGATTAAGGCGGCAGACGAGCATACAGTTCACCTGATGATAAGTGGATACTGTCGCCCATAGACATCAGCGATACATGCCAACAGTAGTCCAAAATGACAAACGTTCGCACGATCCCGGATGCGCTGCCTACCTTTGAAGATATTGGGATGGATTTGGAGAAAGGGTTCGGAAAATGGGGAGGGATAGGATGGGAATGGGCACATCTCACTCTCTACCGAAACACGTACGTACGTACATTAGGGAAATACGATAAAGTGGGAAATGCAGTACATTTCACGGTAGTCTTCTGTAAGAGAGGGTAACGTGGCCAGTCGAACATACATAATACTTTAAACATTCAAAATATTTAATAAATAACTTTAAAAAATTATAATAAAATAGATCAGAATACTATACATATATAGTTGTTTTTTCTCTTATATGGCGATAGCGCAATTACCATATTTTGCCAGTGTTTACTTCGTAATTAACAATTTTAAAGTCAAAACGATTCAGTACACATCTCGTCAATGTCCAGTCCAGTAAAGCGAGTCACTCAGTACAAGTGATAGTGGGTTTACGAAGGACCAAAGAGTTCGACTCCTTGGAAGCACGCGAAAAACACAATCTTCCGATTTTAAATCATACTAGCGACCCGCCCTCGCTTCGCTTCGGTTTATAAGAGTTTTTTCTTTCAATTTTTTCAAAATTTCGAAATGAAATATAGCCTAAATTAGACACGGATAATGTAGCTTCCTATTTGTGAAATAATTTTTGAAATGGGTTTCTTATTTCCAGAGATTACCCCCGGTATGTACAAACACACTATTTTACCTCTTTATTATATTATATACGAGATAAGTAAGTACAGATTCAAAATAATTACGCACAAAAAACACTTTGAAGTTTAATAAACTATCGCTATTAAACCACAAAACTCATGGTAAGTAATTTTTATAATAATCAAACAAAAATTCGACTTCACTTCTCAAGTTCTCGCCAAAAATCCCAATTAATTTACTGTGTGAAATTAGTTGAAAAAGGAGTTATTTGAAAAAGGTCTAATTTCCCAGATATTGAAACTTTATTGAAATTTAAAAACATCAGATATTAAGCAGGTTTCTATTTAATCAGAATCTGGAACGAAATATTAAGTTAGAAAATCTTAACCAAAGTTAACAAATTAATGTTGTCCAGTTAATGTCACATTCGACTAATGTAAATGGAGCGTTCGAACAAATACAAACTCATTTGCAGCTGAACTATCATCTTATTCAATAAGCGGTCAGGCAACACCAACTGCAAATGTAACGTTTTAGAACAAACTTATCCATTCAGTTAGAGCGACGAAAATAAACTTTAAAATTACGTTAATAACATGTTTACAAATGCAAAAGGTTTGTAGTCCTGTAAACGCTCGGTTGGATACCGCCCGACGCTACTACCCGCCCGACGCTACTACCCGCCCGACGCTACTACCCGCCCGACGCTACTATGACGCTATACCACACCATCCCAATCCTCTGATTGTCTCCTCCCTCACCTACATACCGGACAGGAGTGCCCCTCCCAGCTATCGTCACCCGCGGCACATGCTGGACGATCCCGACGACCCCATCACCGCTGCCAATGCGGTTCTCACACTGCACTCCAAACACAACACACAGACATCGTCCCCGCCGGCGGAGACGTGGACGTCCCCCTCGTTACACCGTCAACACACACCGGCCCTCAGCCAACACTTCCACTAGGCATCGGCACGTGCCTGGGCACTTCTCGCCGACTCGCGACCCCGCGGCATCCCCCCAATGCAACACCCTAAGCCGAGGTCAGTTCCTTCTGCCGGTTTACCAGCGGGGGAGCCCTTAGGCTCGTTGCAACACACACTTTTTGCTCCTGGCTGAGCGCCTTCTGCGCTCGCCCTAAACTAAACAAGTCCGGTGACTCTTGAAAGGCCACTAGGGCCACAAGAATTTAGTCAATCCGAAAAAAATAAAAAAACCTCGTTTGGCCAACGCTCTATCAATGTTATATTAGCATGTCCAAATTTACTACGTAGTTTTTGTTACGAATATTAATATTAATTTTAGATGTTGATTGAAAATGTTTTTACGTTAAATATGTATAACAAACCCGTTCTAAATGTATAACGTAAAAAAATACTTTTGACGTATGAAAAATATACTCAATAGTAAACAACGCCTAGATATTATTTTTAATAGTTTTAAGAGTTTAAGTTAAGAGTTTTTTTTAAGAGTTTCTTAATTTATCGTGTTCAATTAAATATTGGACTAGTTATAGTTTCTTTTTTAATTACCGTGTTGACTGACCTCCATCTAAAATAAAACACAGAATGAGTATCTACGCACGCGCGGGAACTCAAAAGCCAATGTATACACATGTGTTTGTACGGACAGCATTAATTAAGTACAAAAAATAGTAATTATCATTTAATCTCTTTAGTGCCCGTTTTTATCTAATTATAAGTTATGTTCGCCGGTGAGCCAAATCTATTCTGTAGTATCAAAAATATGACAGTGTACATTTTCAAATTATTCCAATAAAAATTCAACATCAATATATATATATAAATAATATGTTGGTGGATAGAGATGGCAGAACCACAACTTTTGCCTAAACATTTTTTTTATAAAACGAACAGAAACTAGCAAATTCTCCTTTCCGATAGACGCATGTCATTGGCCTTTTATTATTATTTTGTGTTCTAATTTAGCATTGTGTTGTTAACTACTGTTGTTAACTTCATACGAAAATGATTTATTATTCTATTCTTAAAATATGGTTCTAAAACATTCTAACCTAAACTCTTTCGATGAGCCAATTTCGTGCGCCGGGTCGAGAGATTGGGATACTTTACAATTATTATTCTTACAATTACATTTTTAGATATTCCTAAATACCCATTATGTTGCTTTATGTAGTCTTGAAAAGGAACAAGTGTAAAAATAAAATCTTTACAAGTGTTTGAGACTAGTTCTTTCCCTATCTGTTTTGTAACTCTTAAAGTGGCCCACTTTTTATATTACTCCCGAGCCAGTTAGTTGACCACCAGCAATTTCAAAAAGTGATAAACTCGCCCCAGGCCCAGCTTTTAAGTGGGCCAGTTGCCTGCTAAGCTTCTTTTTAGATAATTTCTATGTAGTTTTTGTTAAATAATTTTAATTATTGTCCAGTATTTGATAGTTTTTGTATCCGATTTTTGTAATCTAACAGTCACAAAACTACTTTACACTTCCAATTCAAAGGCAAGTATAATGTAATAACTATCCAAACAAAGCTAAGAACCTGTACTAGGATACGCTTTATTAATTTGAGACATAACTCAAGAACAGATTCAAATAGCAGCTTGTATTGAAAAATATAAAAATCCACTATAATATTATATATGACTATATTATTGTTTTTAAATTGTTTCTCCATAAAGTAAAATAATAAATAATACGTAATCTAAATTATTTTGCTGACACTACGCGTAAAAACTTAAAACAAACAACATTACGCGTGGATGTAAATTTTGGCGAATCGTATTGACCATATTGATTTGCGGCATTGATTTTAAACCGCCATTATAGTCACGTAATAGGAATACGAGTTCAAGTTGCGAAAATGTCCACAATTATGTTTTTGGAAGTGATCTATAGACCACCTTCCGCTGTATTTGTAATGAAGATATAATAATGCTCAAGAATTACTCTGAGTAAAGACAGTGTGTGGTTGCGGGACTTAGAATATACGATATACCTTAGGGTTAGTTACCTTAGGGTAACCAACCCTTTATCTTCGTCTTGTGAATAGTGGCCTTTTGATGTATGGTCTTAAAACTCCACGCTGCAGGCGGATGGCTTGGCGAGTCCACTCTTGTAGAGGTGGTGGACTTCCTCGGCACTTGTGGTAGCGACTTTGTTATTCCTTAGTCGCCTTTTAGGAGACCCACAGGAAGAAATGGGGTGGTGATATTCTAAAACCGGCCCACGGTACATGACATATAAAGTAGTTAGTTGTATTTGGTAGATAGATACAATTAGTAAGAAATGAGAATAATTTCTTTTGCTGTCGCTAGAGGACAATTTGCTATTTGGTATCCTTAGCAACAGTCGGCGTTTGTATAGGGAACTTAATAAAATCAAGTGTAAAGTAAATTCAAAGTTGAGATATATTATAATAAGGTCTTTCGTACGTTTCAAACGTGGACAGGATGCATTTGGACTTATAATTGATTCTTAACTAATTAAATATTCTTTGAATATGTGAACAAAGGTCGGTATTTTATTGAGACTAGATGTTCACTCTGATTTTGCCAAGACAGCAACCATTACATTTATTATATTATGTTTCTCTAAATGCTGGATATAATGCCTTTCCCATATATTATATTGTTAGAGAAATAACACAGCGATGCAGATGTCGCTAGCGACTGTGTTAGAGGAACGACTTGTAGAAGCAGATGTCGTCAACGTCCGATACTAACTTCATACCGGTTGATTCCACACCACACCATACGACATACGACACCACATGATCACACTTCAAAAAGTGTGATCATGTGGTGTCGTATGACAGGACTTCACTTTTTAGCTCGGCGCGCGCCGGGAACAGTTGCTTAAAATTTCAATTTCTGTTAAAAATGTTTTGTTTAAAATTCGGATTGAATAATTCGAGTTATTTGTTTTATTTGACTCAGTTATAGTTTTCTAAATATATTTATATATCCTTCGAACTATGCCGAACCCGTTTATACAAAAAAAATATATCAAAGGGATGATTACAGTTTTAATATGTGCATATTGTATGAATATATAGATTTATAATGTGTACATATTACGCATTATGTACCTATACCATCTAACTGTGATTGAAATATTTGTCTACCCAAAGCATATCTGTCAGAGATCGCTTTTAGCGTTAATCCCGCCTTTTATGCCTTTAATGTTTGTTGTGTTTTGTATGCAATGAAGAGTTTTATCTATCTACATATAAATTACTTTTTTATAACAATTAAAAGTTTGTGGGAACTATCAAATTTAAGAAATTAAACACGCATTTAAATTTAAGAATATCTATGATATTTGGTTATAGTAAACTATTCATTATTTTGCAATTTCAAAAAGGCTAATGAATAATTGTACGAAGTCTAATAATTGTCTAAAAACAAGCAAAAAGTAGCATACCTAGACTGATTCGTCTGTCAATAACATCTGCACCAGCCAAGGTAGCCTAGTCGTGACTATCGTGTAACCGGACCGAAATATCGGCTACTAAATAAATAAAAGAGTAACCTTTTACATAACTATTGTTTTTTGAACCGAAATTAATATCTATTAATCGATATAGTTTTTAAAACGATTCAAAGCCTTCACCCTACTTGACGCTGCGCACAGCTGCGACTTGTGTGAACGTTCTCTTATTGAGTCACAATACTTCCTTCTCGGTTATTTACATCGCAGTCACGTAAAATACATTTCAAATGCACACTTCGAATATTGGTACAGATTGAATCATGTAAACAAATGACAGCGCGGTAATAGAGGTGAAACATACAATAAATAAAACTGCCAACCTGAAGGAAATTAAATTGTCATTTCTTGAAATAGGACTAAATTAATACCGTAACCGGCGATAGCCTAGCTAGAGGTATCTATACTCAACTCACATTCGTGTGAACGTGGGTTCAATTCCTCGGCCTGTACCATTGAGCTTCTACTTTTTTAAATTTGTCACTAGCTCGGCGATGAGGGAAAACATCGTGAGGAAACCCACATGCTCCAGAAAAAAAAAATTGGAGTATGTTATCCAACAATCCCCACACTGCGTGATCTATTATGGCCCGAAACCCTCTAGTGATTTACTAGGAAAGGCAAGTGCCCTGTAGTGGGACGTTATAGGCTGATACAAACGCAGGTGGGACGCTCTCCGGCCAGGTGGACTGACGACTTGAAGAAAGACGCCGGCTCTGGCTGCTGAGAAAGAGTTGAAGTCTGCCGCTGGTGCCGAAACGGTGGCGGTCTTTAGGAGAGGCCAATATCCAGCAGTGGAGAGACACAGGAAGATGGTATGGTATGGTAACCGTTTTTACTCACTGTAACTCCACTGACAACAATCTGCCAATTTATCAAGAATAATGTTCTACTAAGTAAAACAAAGCAGGCCACAACCTACCTTTATAAATTACTTTATAAGGGAAATAATTTTAGTAATCTTGTAATACCGGTTGCGACTAAATATAAGTTTGTCAAACACGGAAGCCAATTCTAACAAATGTGGAAGTTGAAATTGAACGTAAAATTAATAGTGGCTTATAAAAACATAAAAACTTGACTTGCAATAAACAAAAAATGTAACTCCATCTCAACAAAAGGATCTTATTTATATATGGACTTTTTTTTAACTTTGATTAACAAAAATCTAAATTAACAAAACAAAAGATTAACAATCTAGATTAACAAAACAAAATTACAACTAAGTAAGTATTTCATGATTCCGTTTAAAAAGAAGCATGATCTTACACATTTAATCAAGAAATTGACGCAAAAAATGTAGTTTTTGTTAAAGATTTCACTAAAATCTCAATATTTGGGAAATAAGTGCCGACAATAAGTTATCCACCAAATCACTGGACGCAGGCATCCCCTAGTAAATCACTGGGGGGTTTTCGGGCTGTAATTCGCCAGGCGAGCCAGATTTTAAGTGCAGCTTTTTATAAATTCTGTAACATGGGAGCTAGTGGTAAGTCT
This sequence comes from Sesia bembeciformis, assembly GCA_943735995.1. Classification (NCBI taxonomy): domain Eukaryota; kingdom Metazoa; phylum Arthropoda; class Insecta; order Lepidoptera; family Sesiidae; genus Sesia; species Sesia bembeciformis. The sequence continues at coordinate 3,843,664 of OX031029.1, read as the reverse complement.
TTTAAAATAATTTCTTTTATTTTTATAAATCCATATATAACAAGTAACTCGGACTGAGGATTTGAACTCACGACCTCACGAATGAGAGTCGAGAGGCTAGTATATCACCGCTTTATCATTATTTTTGTATAATACATAAATATTTAATATATGGAAGCTTGAATATTTGTGATTGGAAGTCTGCAGGAAAACATTTACTATGTAAAACGTGTAAGATTCATACAAAAATATCACGCATTAATCTTATTGTTTTAATATAAATTATTAACATTAAAAAAGTAAGAAAATTTGCATCTCGAACCATTGCGCTAAAAACTTTAAACTAAGTACTCACTCTTCAGAGCCCATCTTTTATTCAGTAGTAGTCCATCCAGAAATCTATACCCCTGCTCTCTGCATACTTTTTCTTCAACATTGGCAACTGCACTGGTTAGAGAGAGAAGATCACTGGCAAGCACCACAGAAGACGCGTAATCTGGCGACTCTTCCAACGGTCCAACCCTCGCTACTTCTTTATTCTTAGAACCGTCTTCATACGAGTTATAAGTCTCTTCCTTCAACTTCGAAAGAATCCTCGCTTCGATCGTATCATTGATCACCAAACCGTTTAGTCTAGTCACTAACTCCCTATTGATACCGAGCTTCTCGGCTGTCTTATTAAGAGCAACCAAGTCTCCCCTATCTAGTGTTCGATTTGTATTAAGTAGAGAAGCTAAACGGTCGATAACTGAATTGTTAGTTGTGTTGAAGATTTGGTTTAAGTCAACGGCAGTAACCGCGCCGGCAATCGCAAGGAGCGCGGCCAGTAGCATTGCGTTTGATACGTGCGCGCGCGACCGTTCTGACCACAGACTGAACCGAAACCTTCGATCAATTAAGTATACTTCAGTGTCCTGCTAAGGACTCCGCAGCCTTAGAGATATTATAATAACGCCTTTGTTTTTTATTGATATCGTCATTGACATATAGGACGTTCTCGAAACATTGATTTGCTAATTAATTCTCAACAAAGTATCTATGTTGGAAATTGTTTTAGTAATCTATATCTATACTAATATAATAAAGAGGTAAAATTGTGTGTTTGTTTGTATGTTGGAGGTAATCTCTGGAACTACTGAACCGATTTCAAAAATTCTTTCACAGATAGAAAGCTACATTATCCTTGTCTAATATAGGCTATATTTTATGTAGAAATTAAAAAAACTATATAAAAAAAACTTATAAACCGAAGCGAAGCGAGGGCGGGTCGCTATTGGTCTATAAGAAGGGGGAACCCGCGCGGCTCACTCGCGCGGTCAGCTCCCTACGCAACGCATGTCAACGAAATTCAAACATTGCCCCCCCCCCACCCCCCACCTTAAAACTAGACTTGATAAATGAGCATTGAACAACCATAACCATAACTTTCATGTGTTAGAAAAAACACTCATATAAACGGAAGCGAAGCGAGGGCGGGTCGCTAGTATCATATAGATGCATATAACAATTTAATTTTCATTGCTCAATTATTGCAATATTTTTGAGTGAATACCTTCATTTGTTTTAGTATTATATAATTGAGCTAAAATATGTTTATCGTAAATGCCGCATCCACCTTACGAAAAACACTTAAGCAAAACAACAAACTTGTTTAACGGGCTCAAACAAGACCCGAATTCATTAAAGACACTACACGTCCGATTTCGCTTTACGTTTACTAAGACCGCCCGGCCCGTAGATCTATACATATAATAAAATTGTAACAGGCCGATGTCTGTACATTATAAATATTGAAAAAAAAACTAATATGGGGTGTCTTTATTAGAGCAACAGAAGCCAAAACAACAGTTTTTAGAAATTTTGTCTGTCTGTCTGTATGTATGTTTGTACACGCATCACGCAAAAACTACTGCATGGAATTGAATGCAGTTTTCACCGATGTATTGCTTAAAATATAGGCTCCATTTTACCGCAGGAAAATATCTTATTCCGATTGTTTTAAATTTAATAAACCGAAGCGAAGTGAGGGCGGGTCGCTAGTCTATAATAATATTGTACAGTAGGTAATGTCATTATACTACTCACAAATTCCATTAAATTGTTCAGTTAAAACTTACACTTTTAACTGATAGCGTGTGGCGGCCATTACGTTGTATACTCCTTGTCAGTTGGGAAAAAAAAATTTACCCGATTCACGAATATTGCCCTTTGATGTACAAAGGATATATGAATAATAACAAATCTGCTTAAGCCGGAAGAGGTCCTTTAAGCCTGCTTAAGCCGGATAAATCGCTTTGAGTACTTGTAAATATAAAAATCGTACCTACTTATAAACATACGAATAGTTTGTATTTAGACTTATATCGGATTTTTATTACCAGACAATCACAACTGTCATATGTATTTGAGGAAAAAAATAGTATTAATATTAGCTCATATAAAGTAATGAATAAATTAACAACATCTCAATTATACAGTACACAAATCAAAAAGTTATTCATATGGACACATCCATAAAAAGCCTGTCAGTCAAGCGATTTCCTTTTTGATCTTCATTGTTTACCTTTTCTTATTAGGTTCAAAGTTCTCACGATGCTAAAGTATCAATCAGTTCGCAAAGCTTCATTAAGCGAATTTCAACACATGATCTGAGCGCATCCTTTTGAAGCCGAACGCATTCTATAGAAGCTTAATACATCGTTTCAGAGCCAGTGATATTTAAAAACAACTTATACGTGTAAAATTCTTATACCCAAATAAAAAATCAGTGCTTTATTTATACCAAAGGACATTTTTTTCAGTTACGATCGAAAAATCCTCTGCTCTTCACTCTGGTCTTTATAAAGGGACACAGTGGTATGGCGACACGAAGCGGGGGGCAAGTACTGTCGGTGCCGGTTTTTAAGCTGTGCTAACCTGAGAATAGTGAGATGATAGAAAAAAAAGAAAACAAAATGTTGTTGTAAATGTCAGATTAAGAACCATCTATGTACTTCGTAAATAAATATATTTATTTCTTAATCAAATCAAATATCCTTAATCCGAGGAGCCAGCGACCTCGTTCGCGTGAACTTCAGAGTGATTCCCGCGGGAACTCTGTAACGGAACGGGATAAGATGTACCCTAAATGTTAACCCAACACATAAGCTATAAATATGTCAAAAATCATTAAATTCTGTCCAGTGGTTTTTGCGTGATGTGCATTCAGAAAATTCTAACAATAGGTATTTTAGGCACTGTAACGTTCGTAAAGTAGGTACACTGCAATTATTTTTTAAAAAAATATTTCATGTACAGACACGGACTAGTACATAGTTATCATTAGTCTGAAATAAAGATGGTATTACTAGATATTATTATCTAGAATAAGAACAATGCATTTACAGAAAAGAACTAAACTCAATCAATCTTCAATCAAATGATTTTTCCTAATTGAACTCCGCATTTTTTTGCTGGCTGGCATTTTAAACAGGTTGATTCGTCCAGTCATTTAAGGTTAAATTAGGTAAGAATCTCGGAATTCGAGATACCCAGCTGTAAGTCTGTAAATACTTGTATATTGACACCCTAAAAGTTGTCTCAAAACCTACATACGGTAGGGTGTACGCAACTATTAAATTTCAAGGTCAAAGGTCACAAAAATCGGTTTTTTGCGCTTTTTTTGTAAATATCTCATTTCCTATGGGTTTTTTGCTATTTGTATTTATTATCAATATTGTAGAATACAAAATTATCTACAAATTTTGTTTAAAAAATTTTTTTATACGGTGAACCGTTTTCGAGATAGTGGGCGGAGAGCGCGCGGTCACAGGATCACTTCAGGTCAACCGGTGCCTCCGGTCGAAAACGCGCCATATATAGTTGATGAACTATCGATAAATCAATGATTATAAATATTTGTCAATTTTTATTAACTATTATATTATATTTTATCATTTTTTTCCTAACCTATCCACTTTTTATTTAGTATTAATTTATTTAACAACACTTACCTGCCCATGTAATTGCAGAATTGTTAATGAAAATATAGGAATTATATTTGAATTTTAACCTAATTAATATTAATAACTTCTTACATGATGAAAAAAAAAACAAATAAATTATGAATTAATCTTTTTATTAAAAAATATCATTCAATACATTTATTTTTATTAAAAGTAAAAAAATGGAATAAAGGGTACAAAAACTACAATTTATAATTTTAATCATCTTCTTCCTCTTCATCGTCGTCTTCCGGCTGCTGGTAAATTTCAAACTGGTCTTCATTATCGTCTTCAACGACATTTGTCTCAAGTTCTTCCATGATTTCGGGGTCAAAGGTTCCATCTTCGTTAATGTCGCTCTGATATGGTAGAGCATTGAGACAAGCTTGCCCATTACATTGGCCACAAGCTAAAGAGCATTGCAAGCCCGCTTTCCTGCATCCGCATCGCGAACCACAACCACTCTTGCAGTTGCAGAAAATTGTATTTAGCAAATCTTCTGGAGCAGGTGGTAAAATTGTCATGATAGGCTCCAGAAAATCGTTTCGCATTGCCCAACCCCATACCTGGGGTTCCAAATCATGCCCTAACCAAGTTTGAACTTGATAATATACACGTTTGAAATGTTGATGAGCAGCTGCACTTGTTGGTGGAATATTTGAAAGCTGCACAGGTTTATTAAGTTTTGTAGACTTGACGTAATGCATATAACGAAGATGATCGAGACTTTTCACAGATTTTGGAGCATTATAGACTGCCAATAAGGTTTGAGTTCCACTCTCTAATAATCTCTGGGCCGAACAATTTTCTTCCTCAAATGCTGCAACTAGTTCATCCAAATTTGTCAGTTTCTCAAAAACTTTTAAAAATGATTTTTTTCCCTTTTAAAAAAGCGCAGAAGTTGTGTCACAGCCACTTAATGCGTGCAGAAATAAAATATGTGTTTTGGAATGAGGATAATTATCAAAACTTTTAGTCGAGTATATCTCCGTTTTTACATTTCCTTTCCCAACTTTTTTAAAGAAAATTTCTTGTTCGTAAGACAGTGTACGCCCAATTAAAATGACAAGTAAATCAATATCTTGTCCTATTATAACTGCAGTTTTTTCAGACTGATTCTTCAATTGCAGTTTCAACAATAAGAACATCCGCATCATCTCTGGCTTGTTTAGTAGTAATATTTGCAGCTTGTAATTTTTCAATTAACATATTAATGAGCATATCTTTGTTATTTCGATTTGATAAGAATTTTTCTTGAGTAACTGGTACAACCATTGTTTCATCGAAACAGACTTCATACGTTTTTGAAAGTGCAGCAGTTCTTCTCTGCTGCTCCATAGCTTTTACGTTCTTACTGTAGTCTGAATATCCGTCAAATACAACAATTATTTTGGAACTGTAATGCCTTTGTAAATAATTCATGTATTTATCAAAAATAATAGAAAAAGTATCTTCTCTGCTCCATACAACATGATGAAGAAGAAATCCGCCATCAATAATGAACGTCACATTATTTTCATTGAGAACAAAATCAATTGGGCTCATGTTGTCATACAATGACGATTTTGTTGTTTTTCTCATGCCATCATTATCAAATAGAGCTGTTGGATACGGACTCAATTCATATTGAAGATATTCTTCAAGATTACTTTCAAATTGTTTGCTGACAGTAATTCTTTGGAAGAGTAATAATGGATCCACTGCAACTTTACAATCATTTATTTTTACAGATTTGTTAACACTGGAAAGCGGCATTACTTTTTCGGAACGTTTCAACTTTATTTCATTAAATGATAAGCCGGTGATCTTCTTCATAGACTCTAATCCAATTTCGTAAGCTCTGTGGCAGTTAATTTGCTCATTTCCAACAATTCCAGAAGCTATCGATATTAACTGCGTAGTATTTGGAAAAGGATCATGGAGTTTAAACCAATCAAATAGTATATTTACGTCAGCATTGTCTTTTTTCACTCTTGAGTCTTTGGAATCTACGTGTTGCTCGGTCGACTCCAAGGAGATATTACAGAACTTCTCCATTTCCTCACAAATAGTATTTGTGGCGTACATAGCATATACCCATTTACACAAAACACTTTCTTTCGTACTTCGACCACGAGATACTCCTCCTTCGGTTTTCATGGATTTCATGAGACTTTGTTCGATGACCATATCTGTCCATGTACCTGAATTATATTTTTCTGTTCGTTTCAGGTGAAGGTTCATGAGACGTTAGGTTAGGTGAAGAATCCATTTCTGAAATTCTCATAAGTTTGCTCATCCATAGTTTCTTCCAGCTTGAGCATATCTTGCAGATACAGGTGGGCTGATTTTGCATATAAGAAGTGACCACTGGCGTGAAAATATGGCAGCATTCTGCGCACTGCATCAAGGTGTTCTTGGAAAAGCCCAAGTCTTTCAGCGCGAACAAAATCAAGTGCTATTGTAACCATTTCGAAATATTGCACCCACAATTGTGCTGTTGGACCTCGAGCTTTCAAATCATCCAGTTTGTCCAGAAATGTTGAAAGAAAAATGTTTGAGTTATCCATATATCCTTCTACGTTTGAGTAGGATACATCTCGAGAAGTGATTTGCTGTATTAACTCATCCAACGTACCATCTTCAATCTTCATGTCTTCAAAAATGATCTTTGATAATGCAAGTCGTACCAATATATGGCCTCTGATGCTTCTTGAGTAAGCGTGACCGCTCAGCATCTTGTCAACAGAATTCGGTGCGTATATTTTATTACCAAGAGCTTCCTTAAGGCCACTTCCGTCCATTATGTATCCCATGCTTCCAAGAAAAGACATGAGCATATGGAATCCTCCTAATTTCACAACGACTTTACATAAGTTTGAGCTAGAATCTGACGCAGCTACCATTTCACGTGCTTTAGAGTAGAGGGGTTGATCAAAAGTAATTACACACGTTTTTTGTCCGTGTGACTTGGCAATATCGAGAGCGCAAAGTAAAGTTGTGTAAATTGTGTCTACATTACTGGCAGGATGATCGATAAAAGGAAGAAACATAACCTGAGATGTTGAAAAATTCATTTCATTTTTAGTGAGCTGCTCAAGATAACCGTTCCACCCTGGCAACGATGCAATATCCCTCCATTTTCCGTATAACCACAAAAAATCAGTTCCGTTGATTGTTTTTTCTGTTAGTGCTCGACCGTCATGCAGATTTTCAACTTGAACTTTACTGTATCCAGGTACGACTAGTTTATCGTAAACTTGTAAAGATACATGTGATATGGCTGCCAACTCTTTCGCTTTTGGTTTGGTTGTACATTTTTGTATCCGTTCATTGTAGAGAACAGCATTTTTTGGAGTTACTATCTTAATAATCCCCATAACATGAAGAGTATTGTTACCATCAAGAGTCTGGACATTTATATCGGCATTGTCTCCAACATATTGTACAAGTGCACCTGACTCTGATGATAAAATACGAGGCTGTGGGTGATAAACTGCTGAAACTTCATACTGTACTGTATTACTATAAGAAGCTGCAAATCGCAAACTAGATAAAATATCCAATAGTCTTTTAGATCCATATCTTCTGTGAAGAAATACAGGAAGGCTCAAAATATAATTGCATGGCTTATTGAAGTACATTTTGTTTTTAAATGATCAATTTGTCCTTTCCTGTTTTTGACGATGACTTCTTCTAAGAAATGTAATAGTTTTTGGAATTTCTTGATTAACATTATCCAACATTTTACTAGGAGGTGGATAAGATTTAGTTTCAACTATAGATGTTCGGATATCTTCTCTAATAATTGCTGCTGCAGCTTCTACAATTCTTAGCCTTTCTGCTTCAGGATCTATTTTTTTACTTTCGTACCAAGCTTTTGATAGAATATTAGCTTGTGCATCACGGAAAGAAATGATTGTGAAAGCTCCAACTTTCTTCGTAATTACGATATCGGTTAAGTACTTCTGTTGTAGTCTTGTAATGATAGTTTTATCATCTGGCACATACCCTGTCAAGACATCTTTAAGCTCTTTTAGTGTGAATTGAGAATCATTATTATTTTCGATGTAATTGAAAATCTCTAACATAGCTTCTGTAACTTGATTATCTTGACGAGGTTTCTCAAGAGGCGATGATGATGATGATTTATTTGAAAAGTTTGTAAAGCAAGCAGCATGGTACTTCGCTTCAGCAGCGATCAAATCATACTGTAAAATTATACGACTTTTCACCAATTCTCCGAAATCATCCCCACGTTCTTCTGCTTTTTTGATAACAGTATCTTTGAACTCAAGAGCACTCACATTTTTTATCTTCCGTCTGTATTTTTCTCTTTTCTTTTTCTCTGCAGCCTCATCGGCAACTTCGCCACAAAATAAACATTGATTCTTAAAATCAAACACTTCACCTCGTTTTTTACGGAGTACTAATGGAGAAGTTATAGTTTCTCCTTCTTCTTGTTTCCGTTTTGCTGCTTGGATACAGTTTTTACTAATGTAAACACTTCGGCACTTTTCATGCACTTTAACAGAGGTTACTGATTTTAAATAATCAATTTTTCCGTCGTTTCGTTCGACACTTGCAGTTCGTAGAGATTTCATACCGCGCACTACTTCAATAAGCGATACACTACTTCATTTCATACCGAATCTGACTTATTACATAGAAAACACAAATCAGCCATAGTTCTTGAAATTGTACGTCCGTAGTTACCAAGATACGATTCAAACTGAAATAAAGAGAAGACGGTCGTAACTATACAATACAATTGAACATCTGTCCCTACTGGCTATAAATAGAAAGGTCCGTAGTGTATAATAGGGGCCCGTATAATTCCCAGGTATAATTTTTGACGTAGTGGAAGGATTTTAAAATTTACAGATTTTAAAGAAGATGCACTTAATTATTTTCTATTTAAAATGTCATTAGTGTAAATAGGAATATAATTATATTATGATTTAAGTTTTTCCCTTAATTATTTTTTAATTTTAGGAAATAACCTTTAATTTTATACTGATAACCGTATTATTGAATAGATATAGATTTAATGCATGAAGAAAATGATAAAATATAATATAATAGTTAATAAAAATTGACAAATATTTATAATCATTGATTTATCGATAGTTCATCAACTATATATGGCGCGTTTTCGACCGGAGGCACCGGTTGACCTGAAGTGATCCTGTGACCGCGCGCTCTCCGCCCTCTATCTCGAAAACGGTTCACCGTATAAAAAATTTTTTTAAACAAAATTTGTAGAGAATTTTGTATTCTACAATATTGATAATAAATACAAATAGCAAAAAACCCATAGGAAATGAGATATTTACAAAAAAAGCGCAAAAAACCGATTTTTGTGACCTTTGACCTTGAAATTTAATAGTTGCGTACACCCTACCATATGTAAGTTTTGAGACAACTTTTAGGGTGTCAATATACAAGTATTTACAGACTTACAGCTGGGTATCTCGAATTCCGAGGTGAACTTACTATAATGACTGGACTAACTACCATATACGTATCTATGACAAACCCAAAACATAAATATGGAAAAACGTTTTTTGATGTAAATCTTTATTTTTATTTCATTTTATTTTATGATTTGAAGCCACAAAAAACTTGCATAAAATAATTCTCCAAATGAATATGATTTCTGAGAATTGTCTATGACATCTATGAAAAATAACACCCGTTTGATTGTTTGGTCGGGAACTATAAGATTGAATACTTGCTTCAAACATTCTATACCTCCCTTTGTTATTTGCCGATGATTTAAAGTTAAGGTAATCAAATCCCCAGACGACAGTTCACTTCTACTTGTTGAATGGTCTGAAGTAAATAGGATGAATCTCAATATGCCTCAATATACTTCCATGCACATATTACTTTTACAAGAAATATGAATACAATTGAATCTCGTTACCTTATCAAAATGGTATGACATTAAAAAAAATTGACACTATTAGAGACTTAAGAGTAGGATAGAAATCTCACTTTTATACCGCACCTGGACAATACGGTAAAGGCCTCTAAGATCCTTGGCTTCATCTTTAAAAATAGTAAGCTTTTTCGTAAGCCTAAAACTAAGATTTTGTTGTACAATTCCTTCGGTGCCTATAAGTACTGCGGCGTAGTGTGGAGGCCACATTTTGCAACTCACTTTCTTAGGCTTGAAAGGATGCAAAAGCGATTTCTTTGGCACCTAACGTACAGTACTGTAAAAGCAAGGGTCTTACCGTCTTACTCGGATCCACTACGTTATTTTAATTTTCATTCTCTAACAAAGCGATGGGTCTATTTAGATTTAATCTTTTTATACAAGCTCATTCATAATTATACTGACAGCCCAGATCCTTTATCAAGTTTTCACTTAAATGTACCGTATCGGTATCCGAGGAAGCCTGTGAAACTCTTTTCATCACCACTGCGAAGAACTATGCATGGCTCTAATTCTACCGTATCGCGTTTATCAAAATTAATGAATAGCTACGACTCTGTAGACATTTTTCATGGACTCTGGCCGCATTTTAAAAAAATACGTGTTTTGTTGTAGTGGGAACTAATTGGTTTATGCGTAAACTAAATGCGTCCTAATGAGGTCTTAACTTTAAAATTGTTATGTTTATAGTAAATACACGCATGTGAGTATTCCTTCAATGCATTCGGAGTCTATTTATTATGTTGATCATTTAGTTAAGATAGTTCTTTTTTATGTACTTATTAAAAAAAGAAAAGAAACTATTAAATTGATTTCGTTGAGATTTTATCTGAATGTTTCATGTTAATCCTGGGAGAATTAATTGATTTTTTAAATAAAATTGGTCTAATATTTGTAAAAATGTGGAGAATTCAAATGCAGGTTATTTAAAACTACCGATATTGCCACATAAAATCAACCAACTACCGTATAATGTATTTACGTGTTTCGGTAGTAAGTAAAATATGCTAGAGCCCATTCCCATCCCATCCTATCCTATCCCTCCCTGTTTTGCAACCCTTTCTCCGAATCCATTCCTACATCTTCAAAGGCAGGCATCGCATTCGCATGTTTGTCATTCTGGACTGGTGTTGGCACTCATCGCCAATCTCATCCTGCCGCCTTATTTCTAAAAAAACTAAATAACAAACCAGACTACAAAAAGGCACATCAAACTGAAAAGGAAAAAGAACACAATTCTTCTAGTATTATAATGGTGAAGAAAGCATGCAAGAATCTTGACTATACTCATAGTACGTAGAAATAAAATTACGCAAAAAAAAGTATCCAGAAAACCACGTTATACTATACCGACGTGTACTTTAACTCGTTAGTAATAAGGGCTACAATCAAATGGTTTCGGATACACTATCGTACTACTGACTCTACAAAGATATATTTTTACGTATTATTATCATGAGGTTTCTGCGAAACACTTTTATCGTATGCATCTAGTACAGTATTCTTAAAGTCGTTTTTCTTCTTTTTTTTATTTTAGTCATTACTTATTTAGTCCGTTACTACTTAGTCATTTGTTGTTACTGTTAGGTACTCACTCTGCTGGTGCGAGAGTTAAGCCTCGGGCATACGGCGTCTAATAGTTTAATAGGAGTTAATTGTATGTTGGATATACCTTTTCTTTTATAGACAAGTGGGCGGACGAGCAAGCGGTCCCACGTGATGGTAAGCGTTACCACCGCCCATGGACACCTGCAACATTGTTCACACGGCCGTACATTGTGATAAGATACCCTTTTTTCGGACATCGCCTTTTTATTCGAAAACTCGTTAGATCTTATGCTTTTCAATGATAGAACAAAAATACCGTGTGCCGGAATTATGAAATTATGTGGCGGTGTCAGGATGCTTTTAAGTCACTTTTTTATTCGGACAATATGAAAAAAAATATATTTTCAAAACTGAGCTATTTATTTAAAAAACAAACTTGAAACATTAAAGGGCCTTGAACAATACATCTTAAACAACGACTTCGAAATTCCCAGCTTTACTAATAAAAGATTAATTTAATGAAAAAAAACGTTTTATTTTTTTATCTCCAAAATCCAAAATAGATATGTTTTTATGGAAAGTAGAATGAGTCCTTTTTATCATTCCTTTAAATAGCACATCCTAATTCGGTGATATCTAGAAGTTATAACAAAATTTAACTTATCGCCAGGGTTGTCACAAAACTCCAGGTATGTTTTATGATTTTTAGATCGTATATGGTCGTATCTACAGTATTTATTTCAGGTTTCATCCGCCAGCTCTGAGAGCATCCCGATGGACAGAGTCATCGATTTAATAATGTCAGCTCCGTGGACTAAAATTTTATGAGGGGTCACCACAGTCATTGGATACCAACATCAGTACAGAATGACAAATGTATGCGCTGCCCACCTTTGCAAACTAAGGAATAGATTGGGAGAAAGCGTTGGGGAAATGGGAAGGGATAGTATGGGATAGGAATGGCATATCTCATCTCACGTACAGGCATTGGGGAAATACAATAAAGTAGGAAATGCAGTTTTTTTGTAGGGGCGAAGGCGGCAAACGAGCATACAGTCCACTTGAAGGTAAGTGGATACTGTAGCCCATAGACACCCTTGATAAATGCCAATATTAGTCCAAAATGACAAACGTTGGTACGCCCCCAGATGCGCTGCCTACCTTTGGAGATAATGGATGGATGGATTTGGAGAAAGGTTTGGAAAAATGGGGAGGGATAGGATGGGAATGGGGTCTGGTACATCTCACTCACTACCGAAACAAGTACGTACATTGGGGAAATACGATAAAGTGGGAAATGCAGTACATTTCAAGGTAGTCTTCTGTGAGAGAGGGGTAACGTAGCCAGTCGAGTGCGCCCAGCGGCTGTTGGATTGCAGCGTGCACTCTTCCCCTCATAAAAAAATTGCAAGGTTGTACATTGCAGGGTAGTCTTCTTTACGGATTTTATCTAAAGAATAAAATATGAATTCAATAAAACAACAAGCGGCTTGATAACAGATACGTTGAATGCGTCACAAATGGCGACAATTTGAACTAATCCACATTTTTCACAAATATTCATAAATATTGAAGTTGAATAATTCATATTGTTGAAGTTCATAATTAGCTGGTAATTAAACTAATGACAGAAAGAACTTTGAAAGGAATTTATTTCGATAGATTATAATTGCTACCGCCTATAACGATATTGTTGAGCTCCGTTACGATCACTTCCATTTGCTGTCCACTCCCACTCGTCAATTTCTTGATCATCATCCACTTGAAACGACCTTCTTGGTGTATAATCGTATTCCTCTCCCTCCGTCCAAAAATCATCTTCCCCTCCTTGTTCCTCTTCAATAATTTCTAATTCTTCATCTTCCAAATGATTTTCTAGACTTTCATCACCGACTTCATCTTCTTCCTCTTCCAAAATCTCTTCGAGACCATCATTCTTCTCTCGTTGGATTTCAAATTCAACTTCTGCTTCGGGTATTTCTTCTAACAATTCTCTGTGAGCAACGAGATGTTGTCTACTCCTGATTTGTGGAACTTCAATTTCTTCTGGCTCCGTCTTCATTTCAGAGTCATCATCCTTTTTATCGGTTTCGGTTCTTTTTTGGTCTTTTTCGTCCTCGGACTCCATCTTCGACGAAAACCTAAAGGCTTTGTTCAAAGTTTGCATTGGCGTGACAAACGTCAGTGTTAGAATTGTTGATGACAGTATTATTGTTGATATTTCTTGGAGGTCGATCTGAAAATGCAAAATATTTTCGTGGATTATCATTTTTATTTATTTATTTCAACAAAATCTACAGCTTTTAAATTATACAATATATAAATATGTAGTTTTGATTGTGCCAAACATAAGCCTTTAAAGATTTACATTAAATATGACCGGCTTTAATCAGAATGGACCCAACTTTTATTTATTTAGTTTTAAAAGCGTTTTAATTGAAAAAATGTGCACTTCATTCTAGTTTTTTTTGTCACAAAATTCTTTACTGTAAAGAAAGTATGCTTGTGGGTGGATCCATTCTAATTAAACACAGACACAGTGTACCGACTCGTAAAAAGACGTTTAATTTTTTTTGTCTGTCTGTCGTCCGTCTGTGCGTCTGTCTGTCTGAACGCGCATCACGCAAAAACCGCGGGACGGATTTTAATAAAACTCGGCACAATTATAACTTATATGCTGGGTTAACATTTAGAATACTTTTTCTTCAGATTAATTATGAACATTCCACGGGAATTACAAGTTCATGCGATCGAAGTCGCTGGCACAGCTAGTATGCTCTATATAACGTTTTTTTCTTCAGCAATGTCAAGAGTTAATTAAAAAAGGTAATGGATGAATATAGAGTCTAGAATACTTAATGAATCATTACAATTTCGGAAAATAATATACGATTAATTTAAACCCATATGTTGTAATGATGATATGACAAAAACAGTAACTACAAAAACTATGGACGAAAAATCAATAATCTTACCAAGGACATGATGGTAAATTCACGTGATGTCTTGATCATAGCGGCATTTGTGAGAAATACGATGAACTGACAGAGGTAGAGGGCGTAGGAGAGACGACTGATGAGGACCAAAGGACGACAGCAGAGGAAATTAGACAGGAACTCTGTTGATAGGAAAAACAAATTTCGTTGACAAAACTTTATTGATAAGTACCAAAATTTTGTTCCCCCGCTCTTTGAGTTGGGCGAAAAAACTGCTATCTTCACTATCCACACTAATATTAAAGAAAGAAAGACTGTGAGATTGTTTTTGTTCGTTTATATGTGAGAGGTAAAATCAAAAACTACTGGATCGACTTTGCTAATCCTATCACTTTTTGAAAATTAAACAAATGCAGATGGACATGACCCATAGGTCTGGGACATGTCTCAGACATAGCCTTTATCTATTTTTTGAGAAATCCTAACGCCACTTGAACAAAGCTAGGACGGGTCGCTATTGTAAATACACCGACTGAAGTGAAAAATATAAGAAATTTTGATATATATTTTTACATACAAATCCGACACAACTTTACATCTGCAAACTTATTTTTTCAAATTCGGCAAACTTTTTTTCTTAAATACATAAAAATGTTACATCTTGAACTTTGTCCACACAAGTCTTGAACACGACACAAAAAATGTACTTGATGGTATTTTTTGCTCGTATTTTTAAAGTATGTGTTATCTTCAAAGTGCCCGGTTCCGTTACACTTCTGCTTATTTAATGTATTCATGGAATCTATACTATCTATACTCTATACTAATATAATAAAGAGGTAAAAACGTGTGTTTGTAGGTATGTTGGAGGTAATCTCTGGAACTACTGCACCGATTTCAAAAATTCTTTCACAAATAGCAAGCTACGTTATCCGTATCTAATATAGGCTATATTTTATTTGAAATTTTGAAAAAGAATTTTGAAAAAAAAAAAAAACTTATAAATCGAAGCGAACCGAGGGCGGGTCGCTAGTCAATAAATAAAAAAGTAATGCCAATACCTTCATGTCAAAGTACCATCACTAAGTCAGTAACAGAAATCGTCTGTAAATTATCCTATAAATATTATTCAAGAATGACTTGAAACTGTCTAATTTTTCAGATTAAGATATTTAATAGCTGTCTAAAATTTCCTGATCTGGTATTTACTAGATATTCTTCAATGTATTTTTATATAACTTGTCTATTATGTCAAGTTTACGTTATTCCAGTATCATTCGATCATTAACAACTACAATTATGTCATCTCTATACCGATGACCAAACTATCTATGAAAATAAGTCATTTCAGTTGAATAGCGTATTCTGTTGGGGAAATTTACAAGAAAAGTTTCTTCTAAATTCTACCAAGTTTTTCTAAGATTCTACTAGGATTTGGGGGAGAGTGCATGCTGCATTCCCACAGCCGCTGGGCGCACGACTGTCCACGTTACCCCTCTCTCACAGAAGACTACCTTGAAATGTACTGCATTTCCTACTTTATCGCATTTTCCCAAAGTACGTACGTGTTTCGACAGTGAGTGAAATATGGCACAGCCCATTCCCATCCCATACTATCCCTCCCCATTTCCCAAATGCCTTCTCGCAATCCATTCCTTAATCTGCAAAGGTGGGCAGCGCATCCGGGGGCGTGCCTACATTTGTCATTCTGGATTGATGTTGGCATGTATCCCGGATCGCGGACTGTATGCTCGTCTGCCGACGTTTTTGTATAAAAAGAAAGTGTCCCTAAAGATTTCTGATGCTGGCCGTGTGGTCAGAAAAAAATACCACCTCATCTTTTCCCGTGAGTAAAAGTTCGTAAAAGACGACTAGGGAAAGCGGCTACCACAAGCGCTGAGGAAGTACACCACCTCTGAATGAGTGAACTCGCCAACCCGCCTGGCTAGCGTACCGTTTTAAAGCCATACATCCCTCGTGCACGAGACAATGTGCATGAGACTGCTGATGGTGACGAATGAGATGTAAAAATCGAAACAAAAACAATGGAGTATCAGACAAAATCAAAGAATTAATAAATGTCTCAGCTAACGTATTGACGTAGACAATAAGAATTATCACTTATTTACATAACCTATATGGTCTACTATAAATAAAACTTGATAGCGTGGTTGCTATCAAGGTTTTTTTTTACCAGCTATTTTTACCAGAAAGGAAAATTTCTCTATTTTTTGTAACATTTTAGAAAATACACTAGCAAAAGATGTAGAGATGGATTATTTTGACGTCGAACTTTATTTAGATTTTTTAAGAAGTAGAAGCACTTTGTATTTTGAATCTACTAAATTTTGGACCATCTTTGAACTTAACAAAGATTTACAACACACGTCTTCTCACGTGCGAAGTTTTTGTATTTACATTATTCTGTTCAGAAAAAAGAAGGCCAATAGCGTCTTTATTATATACTTAATGGAGTATACTTGAAGTATAATTTTCTTTTTACAGTAAGGGTATAGGCAGTATACCTGTTACCATCGCCTATAAATACTTGCAATACTAGGAGAATTACATACACACTCGCGACCGTGAAAATACCACTTCACAGCCCTTTTGAAGAATCCATCTAAACCCAGAAACCTAAGTAACTTAGTGGATTAGATCTGTCGCAATACCCATGAGTTTAAATAATTATTAAAAGAAAATGCTTACCACAATGTCCAGTATGTACAATATAGATGAGCCAGGCTATAGCAAGAGATGATGCAATTGGCGCTAAAGCCGCATATTGTGCGGCGAATACTGCATTGTAGCGGTACAGAGTTGACCCCGAGTCTATGCCAGCCCACCATACCAAACCCCATAAAGTTATACTGGTGACCCAACCAAGGAGTTGAACGAACTGGAAATAAGTGTTTTCATAATTAGTTTTGGTGCTATGCAAGATTAGAAGAAAGATTTAAAAAAAATCTAACATTTTCGGGAACTGAACATGTGACCTTTGCTGTACTTATAGAAGTATTTCCATAGTTAGTTTTGGTGTTATACAAGATCGGAAGAGTGAATTCCCAAATAGTCGAACACAAGCAACAATTTGAACTTATAACACATGTCGTTCTATAACATCGCTGTATAACTAATTGAGGTATTATATCAATCGATGTCAGCCTATAACATCCCACTGTTGGGCAAGTCTCCTTTATAATAATAATAATAATAAATATTCTTTATTGCATACAAATGGTTATTACATGTGCACATAATAATGTGCACATGTCTTTAAATGACAGAATACAATAAGGTGGCCGATGGTTGCAGCGACCTCTTCCAGCCAACTGGGATAGAGAAAAATAAAAATAAAAATAAAAAGATAGTGCAAAATGAATGAAATTTATATATATAATAATGTTCTATATATATATATATAAATATGTAATAATAAATATGTATTTATAATTGAAACAATCTGTATTATTGAAGAAACTCAACTCTAAAGGCGAAGATTTGAAATCATGAATTCACAAAAGTGACTCGAGAATCGATACCTCTGACTATCATGAATCGGAAATTAATATATATATATATATATATGTAATATATATCCGAAAGGACGGCGAAAGGACTATCCTATCCCTCCCCATTTTCCCAACCCTTTCTCCCAATTCATTTCTTAATCTGCAAAGGAAGGCAGCACATCCGGGGGCGTGCCAACGTTTGTCATTCTGGACTGATGTTGGCATCCACTTACCATCAGGTGGACTGTATGCTCGTCTGTCGCCATTTTTCTATAAAAAAAAATATATAATATTTCATTTATTCAAACAACGGAACCACAAAAATATTAGTATATAAGTAAAACTAAATAAGATTTTAGTTATATAAGTAATAAGGTTTTGTATCTCAAGTCCTCTTTAGAATGCTAAAGAAGACTACTCGTTCTGCTTAACAACAACAGATGAACTATCTGCAGGTCTGCCGCCACCTTCTTCCTATAAAATATAATTTACATCTAACGGGAAATGAATAAGGAAATGATTGAAGACATTACCTTATTGTGTTTCGAAGGCTTCTGCAGTGCGAGTCCTAAACTAAGGCCAACCAAGTAAGGCGTCGATCGATGGAATATAGACGTGTAGCTCAAACGTGCAGTTCTATACAACTGGCTCACACTGAAATTAATAGAGGGAAGTTGTTGAAAGAATATTCCAGAAAACATAAATGATGTTTTTAATATACATATATATAAATGTCAGTAATAAATATTATAAGAAAAACCTTTTGTTAAATAATTATTGATTTGTAATCAAATGTTGAACTGTAAAAAAAATTTATTAGGTACCTAATTATTAAATAGTAAGGCTTATTAAAAGTGAGGGCTTATTCACTTTATTGTTTATTTTTTGGCCTTTTCAGGAGGTCGCGACCCTAGAAAGATTGAGAAAGGATGGCCTTGGTATACTCGACTAAACTTCGAGTGGTCGTGAGTTCAAACCTTCGGTTCGTACCACTGACGTTTTTAATACTTATGGCTAACTTAATTCATTTTAAGTAGCTGTATTTCGTCCTATGAAACCGCTGACATATTTAGTGGTCTTGGCATGTCATCCTTCTGTAATAGTACGCTTGAACGAAGAAAGTGTACAATTAAACGTAATTGAAAAAATTTTTCTTTTTTAAATCACCTCTCGATTAAATTTTAATAATCGAATAAGTTAATAAGTTAAGTCTTAATATTTCATCAATTCTTGTGCTTTTGGATTGACGCAACATTTTATATTTTTAGTCTGTTATATGTATATTTTTAAGCCTAAACCGATAATGAAATATTTTGCTTTAATTCTATTGTCCGTGCCGCTTTTAGCAATACCGTTTTAGTTATGTAGTTGCAATCAGCCCTTTCAGTATCCACTGCAGGATATGGACCTCCTCATACACATTCTTGTGCACAAGGGATATGTGGCCTTGAAACGTCACACTGGCCAGATGGGTGGGCGAGTCCACTCTTTCAGAAGTGGTGCAGTCCTTCGGCGCTTGTGGTAGCGACTCTGTTATCCCTCTTACGACACCCGCGAAAAGAAATGGGGTGGTAATAATTCTATAGTGGACCGTCTCCACACGACACAAACGTAAGAAATCTGTAGTTACTTTACTTATTTTACTATTTTTACATAGCCAATGTACTAATTACTTACTACGATTATTTTACTATGATTCCTTTTAAAAACATAATGTACTGTAAAAATGATATACAGTATGAAGTATGATGTCATTATGACGCAATTGAAACTTCTTTTATTGAAAGCAAAAAAATTGTAAACGAACCAAAATGCAAATGTTGATTAGTAACGGCAAACTTTAAAAATAACACATTTCGCACTGACATTTTATATATAATAAAATTATAATGACGCTGTTTTTTAATCTTTTTAATAAAATCATTATATTATTCTAACATTATATATTAAATTTGCATTGACATTGAATTGAAATAAAGTCTAAGTGTGTCCATTTGGTGAAGATTTATAGGTATATTTGACGTCATTTCAATAATAAAAAGAATTAAAACAAAAACATAAATAGGAAAAAGCAAAAAGTTTAAAAATTCAAGTGTTGCGTATATCTGTGTCGGGGATGTTCCGAATATTCGTATTCGTTTTGGCGAATACTCGACAATTTTCAAGTATTCGTGTTCTTATTCGCTAAACGAATACCTCAATACTAATCGAATAGTAAAGCCCAATGTGAATAGTAAGCAAAAGAGGCTTTCTACAAAAAGAAATACTTTTAAGAGCAAACGTTCATTTGAAAATCTGTTTTTTAACATTATTTTTTTTATCTTGATTTACCAGTTTAATCTAAAGTTAAGTACACATCTAACTTTAGATTTAAACTAAAAAGGTACTTACTGATTGAACTAAAAAAATATTTATAGCACTAACTTTAAATTGAACTACAAATTACCTACTTACTAAATTCACAAGTGCGTGCGTAGATAGTAGGTTAGGAACTATTCGTAATCGTATTTGTATTCGCACACAGTGATTGTTTGCTATTCCAAACATCCCTAATCTGTATCATATACTTGTATAAGGGTTCAAAGGAGCTCCTATAAAATTAATTTTCCTTATATGATTGTATTTATCAATACAATGCCTGTTTACAATCTAGTACTTATATGATTGTATTTATCAATACAATGCCTGTTTACAATCTAGTACTTATATGATTGTATTTATCAATACAATGCCTGTTTACAATCTAGTACTTATATGATTGTATTTATCAATACAATGCCTGTTTACAATCTAGTACTTATATGATTGTATTTATCAATTCAATGCCTGTTTACAATCTAGTACTTATATGATTGTATTTATCAATACAATGCCTGTTTACAATCTAGTACTTATATGATTGTATTTATCAATACAATGCCTGTTTACAATCTAGTACTTATATGATTGTTTTAATGTTTTACTACCTATTCTCAAAATCGTTTGTAAATTAGCGCTTATAGATCTTTCGAAGTTTAGATTTATAATTTGACGGCTTCCTACGATTTTTCGGAACCTTAGAGACATAAAAGGAATTTCACGATATTTGTTGAAACTAGCGGAATTAATTTAATCTTTAAGTCGGACGCCGATTTCTGACTTTAGCAGAGATCACAGATTTCATTGAACACGATTCAAATCGGATCTATTGCATGAAAAAGAAACTTAATAAATGAAAATCAAAATTGATGATAATTCATCCACCCTCAAATACTAAGACAATTAGACACCATTTTATTTGCACAGCTATTGCCTCATTTTTAGGAAAATAGCTCCATACCTTTGCAAGTCTTTCTACTTGACGCAATCTAAAAATCATCAAAGTCGTATGAATGAATGAAGCTATGAATGAATGAAAGTAAACTTTTCTTCAATACAACTTTTAATAGCTATTTCACTAAGTTACTGACATATGTTCCAGTCGTATTTCTCTTTTATTACTTAATTTTAGTTGTCACCTTTAATACCTCCTTTATTTATAAACTAGCGACCCGCTCTCGCTTTGCTTCGATTTATAAGTTGTTTTTTTTCAATTATTTTTTTCAAAATTTCAATATAAAATATAACCTATATTAGTAGATACGGATAATGTAGCTTCCTATTTGTGAAATATTTTTTGAAATCGGTTCAGTAGTTCCAGAGATTACCCCCAACATACCTACAAACACACAATTTTACCTCTCTAATACATTAGTATAGATATAGATTTATTTACATTAATATCTATATTTTTTTTCCATCGCTTGTGTTCATATTTCCTCTTATTTTAATTAGTTTATTGTTTATACTTAACTATACTACTTTATATATATATATAGTATGGAGGTATATCTATGTCTGTATTTATATGTAATTTATGTAGACTACACCATCTACCTGTTATTAAAATATTTATTTCCTCTACCCAAAGGTTGTCTGCCAGAGATTGCTTTCAGCGATGAGACCGCTTTTTGTACATTTCATATGTTGCAATGTCTGTTACTGTCTTGTTTTGTTTTGATGTGCAATAAAGAGTTTTATGTATCTATCTGTTACCTACCTGACACCATGATAAGCCAGCATTGTAAGCCTGTGTTCTTGGACAGTATTGTATCTGGAAAATGCTGACCACATGTGGACGGCTGGTAGCAGCCACTTGAGTATTGGCTTCAGTTGTATGACCCACACTATGAGATAGCCGACGATGGTGAGCTGCAGGTCTAAAGCCAGCTGATGAGTTTGAGGTGCACACTGAAATAGACGGGGTTTTTATTTTATTTTCATATCGTTTATTTTTAATCACAAAATAAGATATCAACACAATTTAATCTGGTGTGTATAAGTGTTTAATCGAATTAACATCTATATTGAGATGTTAATCCGATACACTGTTTAACATAAAATGTATATATACATAATGTAATAATGTAATATAAAATCTTAACAGAGCTCTGTCTGTACATTACATTTTTTTTAAATAAATATTTCAGTGTACGAGCGATACGGAACCCAAAACAACGATTTTTAGATTTTTTAGAATTCTATCTGTCTGTACAGACAGATAGAATGTGCATGCATGTGCACATCACGCAAATATAGAATTGAAACAACTTGATATAGTTATAGCTTATAACTTGTATTAACATTTAGGGTACATTTTATACCGATCCGTTATAGAGTTCCCACGGGAATTAATCCAAAGTTCACGGGAACGAAGTCGCTGGCACTGCGGGTTGTTAAATAAGCTAGTGGTTAAAAGTGAATAAATAAATAAAAAAATGAATGAGAACAAAACAAGGCGAGATCTAATTATGACGCTCTGTAGTCAAAGCGAGTTTCACTTTGTTTTTAATAGTTTTTGATATTTGTTGACTTATTTTGGAATAATAATAATACAAGTCTGATGGTGCACTTCGTTAATAGCAACAATCAACGTGGCGTGGGACGCCCTCGGGAAAGGTGGAGTAACGACTTGAAGAAATTCAAAAGTAGTTGCTGGATGAGGAAAGCTGAAGACCGAGTGGAGAGGCGCAAGCTGATGGTATAGTAAGTATGGTAACCCCAGATTGATATCTGATAACTAAAACTCTCCTTGGTGTGATCATTAGGGAGATTTTTAGTTCTTACTTTCTTTTCCAGGTGACGCTTCATGGCGCATGTGGTTTCTTAATACAATAACAGTGAATAGACAACGAATAATATACATATATGCAATGCAATGTAACCAGCCGTTTCAGTATCCACTACAGGACATGTTTTGTGCATTAGGGATGTATGGAATTAAAACACCACGCTGGCCAAGCGGGTTGGCGAGTCCATTTTTTTGAAGTGGTGTAGTGGCAGCGCTCGTGGCAGCCCTTAGTCGCCTTTTACGACACCCACGGGAGGAGATAGATTGATGCTATTCTCAAGCCGGCCGACACCACACAGTCAAAATTATATCACCTCATTCTAAAATAATAACTTTGTAGTAGTTTCTTCAGTCACCTCGTTACCACGGCTGGTGTAACCCGTGCCGAAACTTCGATTAGGTTTTATTTATAAAATAAAATGTGGTTAAAACGCGAAAGTTTAAAAATTAAATATTACCATATCTTCAAATCCGAAATAGTTTTGCACATACAGCACGTTCCACCACCAGCCTTC
Source organism: Sesia bembeciformis (assembly GCA_943735995.1). Taxonomy (NCBI): domain Eukaryota; kingdom Metazoa; phylum Arthropoda; class Insecta; order Lepidoptera; family Sesiidae; genus Sesia; species Sesia bembeciformis. The sequence goes on along the minus strand of OX031029.1, from coordinate 3,820,119 downwards.
CTGACAGACCTCAGCATTCTTCGTGACCAGCGTCCCCCACATCGGCCCAGTGGAGATATTGTCCCAAACGTAAGCGTAGAACAACACCACGGCGAGGAGAGCTGGCGTTAGTCTGGAAGTGACATTTGATATTTTGTTAAAATGTACTTTCATTAATTATAACAAAACTATAATACAGTTAATTAAAATACATCTAATAAAATCGTAACAGCCGTATCTGAATATAAAATATTTTTAGATAAAAACCGTTGCAGTGTATACCTACATAGCTCTATGAATACCTCTATACCTCTATCAGTGTATACCTCTATGAATCCAAAAATGGCATTTTGAGAATTTTTGTCTGTATGTTTGCCCGTCTGTCTGTCTGTCTGACTGAACGCGCATAACGCGAGAAACCCTAACAGAGCCGTCTAACATTATTTTTTTTAAAAAAAAAGTCACACAATGTAAAGAACGAATACTGATGATACGTAAACCAAAACAAGAATTTCACTTTTTAACCAGGGTTTATTTTTATTCCTATCTAGGGTTCCAGCGGGAATGGTCCAAAAAATCACGCGAATGAAGTCGCTGGCACCGCTAGTAGTTCTTAAAATATACTTTTAATAGGAATAACAAGCGGCGCCAGCGACTTCGTTCGCGTGAACCTGTGATTCTCGCCGGAACTCTATAATGGATCTGTATAAAAAGTACCCAAAGGAAGTGAAGGTTAACCCGGTCCATAAATTATAACTGTGAATAGTTTCATTAAAATCCGTCTAATAGTTTATACATGATACACGTTCAGACAGACTGACAGACAAAAATTCCAAAAAATATTGTTTTGTGTATTTTTTATGCATCTGATAGTAAATGGATCCATCCGCGATACATGCCAACATTAGTCCAAAATGACAAACGTTGGCACGCCCCCGGATGCGCTGCCTACCATTGGAGATATAGGAATGGATTTGGAGAAAAGTTTGAGAAAATGGGTAGGGATAGGATGGGAATGGGCTCTGGCACATCTCACTCACTACCGAAACACGTACGTACATTGGGGAAATAAGATAAAGTGGAAAATGGAGTACATTTCAAGGTAGTCTTCTGTGAGAGAGGGGTAGCGTGACCAGCCGAGTGCGCCCGGCGGCTGTTGGATTACAGCGTGCAATCCCCTCAATGATGTTTTGGCTTGTGTATCGTTAGTACATTGACTTTTTTCAAAAGATATACCACCATGTTTTATGTGATTTTGCATAATACTGCTCATACTTTATCCTATTATTATTTATTTTTAATTCCTTTAACTCTCAAGAAAGTAAACAGTCCAATACTTTTCACAGCGATTAAATATTAATCGAATTAAAATACAATTTCATTTCCAAAGTATGACTGAAATTACCCGAAACGAAATATTCTCGGACCAATAAAAGTTAGGAGAAGAAACGACGTAAGCTTAATTACAATTTAATGGTTTTTTATTTCTTTATATTTTTCCTTGTTTCGTCCGTTTGATTTTAATGTTAAAGTTCGACTAATATTATCTAAATTAATTCTAAGAAAAATATCAACTTCTTTTTTTTATAGAAAAGGCGACAGACGAGCATACAATCCACCTGGTGGTAAGTGGATACTGTCGTCCATTGACATCCGCGATATATGCCAACATCAGTCCAGAATGACAAACGCTGGCACGCCCCCGGATGTGTTGCCTACCTTTGCAGATTAAGAAATGGATTGGGAAAATGGGGAAGGAGAGGATGAGATGGGAATGGGCTCTGGCATATCTCAGTTACTAACGAAACACGTACCTACGTACATTGGGGAAATAAGATAAAGTGGGAAATGCAGTACATTTCAAGGTAGTATTCTGTGAGAGAGGGGTGACGTGGACAGTCCAGTGCGCCCAGTGGCTGTGGGAATGCAGAATGCACTCTCTCACTACTATTTATTTTATAAAGTGCACACCTAAATACAGAACACAGAAAAGCCATTGCAATATAAAGTACATATGATACCAAGTCCAAAACAATAATTATTGAAATTTTTGTCTGTCTGTCTATCGGAACACGCATCACTCAAAAACTACGGGACAGATATTAATGAAACTTGGCACAGTTATAAATTATATGGTGGGTTAACATTTAGCGTACTTTTTATCCAGATAAATTATGAAGTTCTTAAGGGAATCATAAATTTACGCGAACAAAGTCGCTGGCAGCGCTAGTTCAATACCAATTTAGAATAGCAAGCAATGAGATGCGTCATTTGTTTCTTTATGTTTCAGGCGTTTAATGAATAAAGCTGCGCAAAATAATACAAAACTTTTTGGCTTGGTTTTTAGGACGTTATTAAATATACATATTATACGGTGAACATACAAATCCAATATATCTTATTAACAATTATAAGCGAAAATTTGTAAATTTGTATATCCACTACATCAGGGTTTCTTAACCTTTTTATAGTCACGGACCACTTTCAAAATTTAAAAAATCTGACGTACCCCTTCCACACTTAATTGTAGGGAAAGAAAACAAGGCATTTTGAAAAAAAACCTTATTTATTACCGCAGAGAAAGTAAAGATTAACGCGTGACGGTTGTTAGTGAGACGTACCTACTCCTCCACTGCGTAGCGGTGATAAGCGAGCGCTCGAGCGAGCGAGTGATAGCTACCTACCTACATTTTAAATGGATCACGCGCAGTATTTATTGTCTTCATATCTGACATGGATCCCCAGCACTCCTGCCACGATCCTCTCTGGGGTCCATGGACCCCAGGTTAAGAAACCCTACATTATACATTATTCAGTACCTGAGATATCTCGAAAACAATCTCCATGGGGCTCCAGTCTCACTATCAGCTGATATACGATGGGCTGTTAAAGTCCCGCTGAGGAGCAGAAAACAGTCGGTGTACATCCACCCGGCTCGGGTCCAAGACCATATTGGTGAGCTGGCTACCTGGAAAATAAATGGGAAACGCCTGATCTATTGTAATAGCAGATTGTTTTAAAACTGAATTAAAAGGTTTGTTCTACAAGGTATTTGCAATTGGCGCCACCTGCTTATTGAATAAGATGAATTGCAAAGGAATTCCTATTTGTGCGAACTCTCGACTGGCCGATACTGAGATTAGATTTTCCTCGGTCATTGATTTAAATGACAAAATATAAATGTCTATGCCGTCAGTGCAAAATTATAACCAAATTTTAAATGCGATCTAAACAATACAATGCATAACATAGATTAAATATCATTTAACATGTATTTCCTATTAATTGACAATCGATAATGTTATTTATGACAATATTTGACATCGTAAATTTAAAAAATCCTGTGTGGTGTATGCATTGTATGTGGTTGACGATTTGAAGCGTCTATAGCTGTGTATGTAGTATCTATCACAAAAAATATTTTTTTTAAAATATAAGATGTATACATTTTTATATCTTATATTAGTTTAATAGAAGAATTTGCGCGCGGACAAGGCAGAGTATCTATGGACTCGATAAATTAATATTGTAATTTCGCAAATAAAATATTTTGACAAATAAAGAATCTGAATCTGAAAAAGGTTAAATCTATTTCGTCCGGTCGCAACCCGGCTATTGAAAACACTGCAATTAAAAATTATGTCGAAATCCGATAACGTCATTTGGACTAGGCTTAGGCATGTATCGCCAAGCACGCTTCAGTTTGGACAACTGCCAATAGTATTGCAGACAAAACAGTTTGTTATAATGCTGGGTAATCATTTAAAAATAATCCTTCGAAATAAGACGGCTAAAAACCATAATAAATATTTTAATGGTCATAGTGATGTGATGAAATGAATCGACACGTTAATCTATAATTCCAGTTGATCTATAATCAACATTTTATAGTACCTACCTACTAAAATTATAAATAATTTCGTGTAGAAAATCTTTATAGATTTCATGCTGATTCCTTCAGTGTAGCGCGCGTGCGGCCCAGGACATCTAAGGGCATCACAGACCTGTTAAAACACGCCGTATCGACATAAGATCTCTCCTTGAGTTTAGGATCGACTGACTCGCGAGAGAAAAATAATATACATTATAACTGACATTCATAACTAAGCAAGATTCAGATGACGATACATATTATGTGTCGTTATGGGGCTTTGCAGTGCAGCGAGGGATGGAAAGAGCTATGCTCAGAGTTTCTTTGCTGGATAACATCTGTAACCAAGAAATTCGACGAAGAAATTGCCGGCATAGCTCAAAGGATCAGCAAGCTAAAATGGCAGTGGGCTGGCCATATATTCCTAGGGTCCAATAAAACCGATGAAAGAGAAGAGTCTATAATAGAAGACGCAGATGTTCTATGATCAGGCCTTGTTAGATAAGCTTGTTTCTTTTTAGCCTCACGTAAAAATCAAAAAAGAGCACATAATACAAACCTCAGTAACCTTCAGTCTATTAGTGTATGGTGTAACAGCAACTGGCAGAAATTTATGAGCGATCAGCAACGCGATTGTGGCGATGCCTCGAATACCATTGATGCAGGAGATCTCGTCAGTCGCAGCAGGAGCAACCAGCTTTTTAATGGTGCGATAGAGAGAGAAGGAACTGAGCAAGCCATCTGTTGGATAGAAACAGCAAATAAGTATTTCATTGAAGTGGAACATCATCCAATTAATTATAGGAATATAAGTACTCAATGTTATTTTTTGAAAAGCCGAAGGTATCAGTGCAACATTATTTCTACTCGCAGATTCACTAAAATAATATTTTAACGAAAGTAAAAGACCAGTGGTCTTTACAAAAAAAGTCATTTCAAAGTCTGCATTTGAAATGCAGACTTTATAAACAAAAAATTGGAACCATAATCGTAACCGTAATCAGCCCTTTTAACGTTCCACTGCTGGACATGTGCCTCCACATGCACTTGTGCATAAAGAATGTATAGCCTTAAAACGCTAAGCTCGCCATGTTGGTTGGCGATTCCTCTGTTTTAGAGGCTGTTTAGTTCCTCCGGTCTTGTGTTAACGGCTCCGTTATCCTTTTGTCGCCTTTTACGACACCCACTAGAAGAAGTTGGATGGTGTTATTCTAAAGCTGGCCCACACCACACCGCCAAGGAACCAAAATGCTAAAATATAAATATGTATACTGTAATCACATTTATAATCACAAAACACGCGTTATAAAATACAACAGAAAGACAAAAAGATAAGGTTTTTCGAACAAAAAATTAAAATCAAAAAGTCATTTCGAAATCTGATATCATTATCCCATTCATTAAAATGCCAAATTGTGTCAATGTACAATTACGTCGTCTATGTAAATGAACGCCACGCGACGGGTCACGCACGTGGACGATATTGGAAAATGTTTCGTCGCACACTGATTGTAGACAATTAGTCGACGTGACCCGAGGGTTGGGCCACAACACCCAACTCTGGTACTCGTAATTTATGCTAATTACAGCTACGTCACTGTGCCATCGGCACTTGGAATTCATTTGAATCACAATCAACTTTTAACTTGAGCAAACTGGGTTTGGGTTAAGGCCAAGTATTTTATCTAGTCTTTGGGAGTTTTAGTAGAATTAGACTTTTTGTTCATCCTTTAGATTTATTCCCATATTTCAATTAAATTTTGCTGTTTCATTGTCATAATCCCATCTTAATGAACCAATTCAATAAAAAATATTATAGTCATCAGAATTTTTGTCACATCCTTGTTATTTTACTAATTATACTTACGAGACCTATTTAACATTTTAATGTATCGATAGAAGCATCTGTTCTTCTCCATAGCCTAATATACTCCCATATAAAATTTCAATATGATCAATTACTTCATTGAGTCGTAATTGGGTAACAAATTACACAAATTTCAATATATTGATATGATTAGTAATTAGGAACGAAATTTTATCTCAAAAATATGTTACCTGAACTTTTCTTTTTGTCTACCTCCTCTTTTTCCTCATCATTCGTTTCCTTCTGATCGCATTCTGCCTTGTCATCATTTTCTTCGCCCCCTTGACCCTCGTCGGCCTTTCTTCCTGCAATAAAATCCTGAATCGTCGCCACAAGCACCAGCAAAATGATGACAGCATAGAACGACCTGTAATAAAACGACTCCATGAAACTCCACATTAAAATTTTACAGCGCTGTCTGTTTGTAGTAGGTATTTTAGGGCCTTTAAATATTTTTTGTCAAGGTTGGTGGATTAGTCATTTTTCTGACTTCAACCGCACTTCAACTGACTTCAACTTTCCAAGTCCGCATGTTTATTTTATTTTAATCATAATTTGGTAGGTCTTTACTCATATACGTATAGTGCTTGAATATTTATTTTGTTTTTATTTATTTTTTCAATAAAGCAACGTCAAGAATCAGGTAGATATTATAAACAAAAATTAATTTATATCCTCCATAGAAAGTAGAATGTAATTTTCTTACATTTTATTACATTCTTTTATTACATTTTATTACTTCTTACATTCTTACAATCTTTCTGATTTTTTTATGATTACGCCTATCTGTATAATGCTAAAGCACTTACAATGTCAAAACGATTGGTAACTCGAGCCATTCGTCCCACCATTCACCTCCTTCGTGCGTATGGCAGTCGTCTTCGTCAACTTTAATCCGTATGACCACGCCGCTGGTATGCTGGTAGTGCTTGAGGGCGTCTTTGAGCACCACTTCGACATCCTCAGGGTTGCAAGCTGCAGGTACACACACACCCCAGCTCAGCGTGGAAAAACGCGGCACGAAGTGACCTGGCTGAACAAATTAAGGCCAGGCTTAATATTTATGAAGGGTTTTAAAAAAAAATGACTTGAAAGAGTGATCCATCAAATTGCTAATGAATCATGAATGATAATCATTATTGGAAGAGAACATATTAAAGAAACATCGAGACATGTTACATGAACATGGTATACAAGATTATTTTAGTACTTCTAGAGTAGTTCATATTTTTGATATACAGTGGAACTGGGCAGATGAACAGATAGTGAGAAGAGGATACCATTACCCATACCTCACGAGTTTTAAAGCTAAAGTCTTAAAGTTTTAACGTTGAAGTTTTAAAGGTTCATTAGCACTGACTCAGCACTCGAGCGTGGAACCTACAGATCTCGTTTTTAAAACACTAATGCCAGCATTGATTAAGAATTACGAACGTCGGCTTGTCCACATATAGACCTTTGAAAATTTAAGTGTGCATTCGGAAAAACATTGGGAAGCAGAGGAAGGGACAAGGATAGAGAGTATGACGGGATGTGAAATTTTCATCACAATTCCCTGCCTAGTTTTCCTCGGGGGAGAGATGCTAAGATATAAACAGGTTATAAAGAATTTATTTTACTCCATTACACTCCACTCGATGAGATGATATGTTATTGGATAGAATTAAAATCCATATAGAGTAGAAGGAGCAGAAATAGAAGACGAGTAGGGGGTAAAATGAAGTAAAATGGAGGCAGAGGATATAATGGGATGATAGACTTCCATGACATTAGACTCTATTCATAGGACAGTATGGTAGCGTATGTAATGATACGCTACAATACAAAAGCCTACAAGCTCCCTTGTGTTCCCTGCGTAAATAAGCATTGACTACTTTCTATCTTTTGACTACCACATTATAGGATATATTAGTAGATAATGTAGATGTCTACAGATGGAAATAAAAACTCACATCATCAATTCGGCTCTTAAATAGATTTTTGGCTTGCGCCAAATGCACGGGGACCTCCAGCTCTGGATGCTCAGCCTTCAGGTCGAGCCGCGCCAAGCAGTATTTCCCTTGGACCTTCACCAGGCTGCCCGTGTCTAACTGAACACGAGCGCGACTTCCCAAACACTGGTCAAAGTCACCAAGCTGTATTCCATTGCCTTGAAGAATTCCCGAAGGGATTTTCGCTGTTGCGTCGAGCACTGTAATCAAAAATTCAAGTTTAGTTTATTATGCACATCCCTGAGGGACCACTTTGCAAGTTAACACGCAAATGGGAGAAGTGAAGGCCGCAACCATTATACAGATACTCACAATAGTTTTCCACTGTGTGTCATAAAATTAACAATTACTCAGAGCAATCTAGTAAAAGCTTTGGATTAATTAACAGTTTTAATTACAAAAAATCAAATTACAAAGATTTTCTATTGCTGCTTTCATTTATAAATGTAGTTTCAGTATTATGGAGGTATTTGTTCCAGTGGACAAATTGCCTGTCGTGAATTATTTGTAAAATTCGTACTGGATATATTTATGTTTTTCTAAACATAACATCTGTTGTAGAAATCTCTGAAACGATGCCAGTATAAATAAAATACACATGTAGTGGTAACAAGGTTGCTCTTTAACTATGAAATATTAACAGACAATGTGATCGATTATGTTTGAAATAACTGAATATTAAAATTCTTCTAAACACTGTATTTCTTTTTAATGTAGTATTTTCCCATATAATTGCTTTAGCCCAGTAAAATTACACCTTTTTTGGTGACCTTTATTATGATATCCTGAAAAGTACCCTTAATTTGAGCCGTGGATTTTTCTAGGGGTGAAAGGAGGTGAATTCTTATTTTTGCAATTAACTCAAAACTTATAATTTTGTCGAGGATTATTGTTATTAGAAAAATTGTAGTTTATAAAATTCTACACAAAAAAGGTTCTTAGACTTAGACTCAATTGTGTCTGAACAGAAATTGCGCACACCACTATAGTGTGTATTATATTTGATTTTCAAGTATATAAAATATTTTACCGTTGAAAAATAGTCTAAAAGTATATCTACAGAAGAACTAAACATTACAGATTATTATAATATAATAATATTTATCGTGTTTCAACTTTCATGTGACCTTGAGGGACAGATGGGCGACAGTATCCACTTACCATCAGGTGGACTGTATGCTCGTCTGCCGCCTTCGTCCATAAAAAAAAAAAAAAAGATGGCTGGCACACAAAGATAAAGGCACTCTCTACCTGCTTTTCTGTGTGTTAATGCATAAATAAATCATTTTGTCTTTGAGAAGTACTCATAGTAATCGCATCGGAAGTGTTGAACATTGTAATAAAATATTTCTCGTGGAATTTATAAAAATAGTTCAAAAATGGAAGGAAAGTGTTTCATCCTTTATCAGATGGTAAACCTGTTGTGGTTGAACGTGGTATACAAACTTTGCGAGACGCGAATAAAGAAAGAAACGATGGAAAATTAGATTATATTCGTGATGTTACTTTCATTGAAGTGCATAATGAGTGCTGCCAAAACTATGTTCGCAAGAGTCGCATTACCGCCTTTGTATCAAACAGAGAGCGTGAAGAAGCCTTCAAGTCCACCTCGGACTAGACTACAGATAATATATGTAAAATAAATATTTTATCAATAAAATTATCGAAAACGTGCGTTTCAAGCAGTACGAATACGAATACAGTTGCAATACGAATTTCCCACATATGGGCCCTTCCCGATGCAATGTTTATTTATAATTTTTATCATTTGGTTTGAAATATACCTAGCAAAGTTTCCTAAATGAATCGATACGAGAGGCCTTATACTTTACGAATACATCATTATTAAAAGTAATTATTAATTACAATCATACAGTAAATTAAAAAAGTTCTACCATTATCAACAAACAATGTATATTAATAGTAAGAAGTACAGTTAAATGCCTTTTCCAACAATGTATATAAGAAACTAATTTTACTTAATACTGAAGATCTTTAATGTTAAATTGGAACAACATTAATTATTTATTTTTGTGTTTCGAATTCCTTAAATTAACCGCAATAATGCCCATGAAATATTAAAAAAAAATTAAACGTTAAAGTTATCTCCTTATATTCGAAAAATATTGTCAATACTTACAAAACAGCGAGATGCCCTTAACATAATTAAAATATATATCTATGTAACATAGAGTGCAGCTAGAGTTTTCCCCCTTTGATATGTTGTAAAGATCGTTGATCTGATTACGATGGTATTAAAAAAACAAATGGGAATAACTTGACTTAAACCCTTTTTAATTATGGGCACTGGATTATGTCGGGGAGTGAGTCGGTCAGTCAATCAGTCAGTCAGTGGGTGGTAATCGGGCTTTACATATTTTATTATATTTATACACTTCATGAAAAAATATTTTTTAATATATAAGCGTAAAGTAAATTTGAAGTACTTAGGATTAGTACTTTTAGGATTGAAAGATAAATATTTTGTACTTGGTCTAGAATATTTGTACATATTATTATTCTTTCTGTTTATTTGTAATGAAAATGAATGTTAGAGTAGCTTTAGCTACTAATTCGCGAACATTTTCAATAACCTCTCGATATAATATACTATTAAAAACTGTTAATAACGTATCAGAAAGAACTAACAATATTCTTAAGAAAAAAGTGTAAGGACAAGTCTAAAAATAGTCAAAAATTTAAAGTTAAACTTACTATTTAACGCCCATAATTTTGTCCCTCGCAGTTGACGTAAAACAATTTGTCCATGTCGCCTACATTCTGGATTATGTATACGCGAGAAATTCGGTGCAAAAGTGGGAAGGAACGCATAGAAATCTTCGAATTCACTCTGCAGTAGATTGCGTCTATACAATGCATCAGTCACCTGTTTCAAATAACTTTCACTCTTTGTGAATATTTCTTGACTGTCAACAAGAGTTTCGGTTGAACCTCTATCTCTTTTTTCATTCTTTTTGTGACCTGAATCATCATCCTTTTTAGATTTACCGTCTTTTTCCTTAGTTTTCGATACAGTTTTCTTTTCAGTTGTCTTCAAATTATCACGATGTTCCTTTTCTTCGTGAGATTTAGACTTTACAGCTTCTTTTTCTGTTTCTCTGTGCTTCTGTGGCTCTTCTTTGTGACTTTCTTTCTTTGGTTTGTCCTCTGCAATTTTGGGATTTTCATGTTCGTTTCTGTCTTCTTTTTTAACTGTACTACTTGTCATTAGTTTAGGTTTAGTTTCATTGTGTGTCTTTCGTTCACTTGCATTATTATTTATTTCGGATGGCTGCAGCTTTTTATTTTTTTCCAGAGATTTCGACTTTGATTTAACTTTTTTGTCGTCGTTAATGTCTTCATTATCATCGCCATCGTCATCATCGTCATCGTCGTCGTCAAACGAAACTTTTATTGAAATTTTTTTTGGAGTTACTTTTGAATCTTGCTTCTTATACTTATCTTTCTCGGGTGTGTTTTTTGGTGCACTGCTTTTGCCTAATTTATCATTCTGGTCATCGTCTTCGTCGTCATCGTCGTCGTCGTCGTCGTCACTGTCATCGTCATCTTTCAAGTCTTTTTTTAATTGTTCTTGTAAGTCTTTTTCCATTTTTCTGTCCTTTAATGCTGTCTTCTGTTGATGTTCGTTTATTAAAACACCGTTATCCTCGTCATCGCTATCATCATAATCATCGTCGTCGTCGTCATCCATGTCACCTTTATCTTTTACGATATCTTTCTGTAATCGTTCATTACTCTCTTTTGGATATTTGTTAGCAGCTTTGTCTTTTTTAAATGAAATCTTTTGTAAACGTTCTTTAATTAAACCATCATCATCGTCATCACTAGTTTTACCTTTGGCTTTCGACGATTTATCTTTAGATTCTTTAGATGTCTTGTCTTTATTTGTATCAGTTTTCTTTTTTATTTCCAGAATTCCAGAATCTTGGGGATAGTCATCATCATCGTCATCGTCGTCGTCATCATCACTGTCTATAACAGCAGACTGTATGCTCTTAGCCGATGATTTCGGTTCCTTACTGCCTTTGCTGACTTTGGTATCTTCCGCGTGATCATCTAACTTTGAATTGCTTTTGCTCATCCATAAATTATTGTCTTCATCATCATCGTCATCGTCATTATCGTCATCATTTTCATATTTAAAACTTACTTTAGGTTCTATCTTTTTCTGGTTAATCAACTGTTGCTTCTCCCGGACAACTTTCTTCAATTCTTCATACGAACGCTTCGCACTTTCAATTTTAACACTATGCCATTTACCGAATTTTGCATCACTCACATCACAATCGTCACACTTCTGTTTCTTTAAACCCAATTCAGCACTTTCGTATGAACCCTTATGTACACGGAATGCGGTTATCACTGTCGCTAGGATAGGTAGGCAAACTATAATTAGAGCTAGCGTCCATCGATGCCGCGCCATGGCCGACGCGTGAAACGCTCACGGAGCCATTGTCGATTCTACTGAGGCGTCTCACATCCATACACATTTGCGTTTATTTGTATCGCACACTTTACAATGAACAACATCTCGACTTGAAGGGAATATTCATTAGGACATCATGGGTGCAAGTTTTAGGTTATGTGTTAATGTTTGGTTAATATAACGAGATGTTTAGTTGGAAAAGGTGCGTTTCCCAGCAGGAGTTATATCGAGTGTAGTGGCGGGAGAGCATAGCTGATGGCAGGCGTCCAAGAATGAAGTAAAAATAGTATTGCAAAGGCAATTGTCCGACGCGCTGATTTGACGACGATAGATAGATTGACTGTGTCAATACACTGACTGTATCAAGGGTATTGAACAATTAATTTCTATTAAAGCTTTAAGTATTTTTTATTACCGCTTTTTCAAATTTATTCTTATATCTCCAATCCGGGGGCATCCAAGCGCGTGTCCACATTTGTCATTCTAAACTGACGTTGGCATGAATTGCATATGTCCATAGGCGGGCATTCACATATCAGGTGGATTGTCTGTCTGGATTGCCACCACGCGCGGTTTTCCGTTCTTGTCTCATCAAACCACCTGCTTTCTTCAAGTTCTCAGTCTATCTGGCCAGAGGATGTCCCACGCTACATCGTGTGCCCTCGAAGACTGGTGGCATAATAATTCTAGCCCTCCTTAGAAAAAAGACATTTTGATGACTCGAGAAAAATGAAAAAAAATTAGTAAAACTTTCATTTAGTTAAAATCAAGCTGGAAACTTGGAGTTTTTGATAAAACAAAAAGAATAATAATTATTGTTCATTCTTTTATAATTTCAAAATATAATGTGATTTCGAAAACTTATGCTTTCGTTAAAAATGGTAGATCCTTTTATTGTTAGGTCAGAATTCTATAAGCAATGTCGGTAACTGTCGTTAATATAAAGTTCCCGACCATTTCTCCAAATCCATTCCTACATATCCAAAGGTATGCAGCGCAACCGGGGGCGTGCCAACATTTGTCATTCTGGACTTACGTTGGCACGTACCGCGGCACAGTACACAGTATTAACTTACCACCAGATTGACTATTCGTCTGCCGCCTGCCACCAGGCTCGTCTGCCGCATTCTTTCTATAAACAAACACGCTTCATTTCTTTTTATTGTCAAAAATGGAAATTTTCAAACGATATTTTGACTTTCAACGCATTTTTATACCACTTATGAATAAACAACTGGGCAATGTTACAATTACAAAATTGGTACTTTCGTCTGTAGACCATTTTTTCAATATAAACTTTTAAATTTTTTAGCAATATTTTGCTTGCGCAATATTATGTTGTAGATTGCTATTAAAATTGAACAGGTGATATTTTTATAATAACCTATTTAAAATGTCTAAAAGACTGTTGAGGTTAAAATCATTCTGTGATAAGTACTCGGGTACTAAGTGTGGATTAGGATACTTTTAAATGTTTAGGTTGTCATTTACAAAAAAAAATATTAACTATAAAACAATAAATAACCTCATCCTTTTTAATTTCCAAAAAATTGAAGTTTTAATTTCGAATACGAGACAATGATTTTTGGCATTGGGTTAAATTAAATCACTGCTCTCTGGTACCATTGAACTGAAAGAATAAAATTATACGTATCATCAAAGGCTTTTGATAAGGTCTGGCAGAAAACAAACGAACCAGTTAGTTTATGCAGTAAATGTTTTAATAAATATGACGTTTTTAAGTCTATAAGGTCCATACATACCTACTCTATTTTCATTTGTTGTCTGCCTGTGTCACACAAATAATAAGGGAATTTCAACGATTTAGTTACAAAATCAGCCGATAGATGTCACTGTGCTGCCAAGTCAGAACACGCTATGGTTTCGTTTTCGTTCCGTTTATATAGTGTACAAAACAGTTACTTTTCTTTTACGAAACATCTCCTAATATTCGGTTTTTAAAAATTTATTTTTGAGTCATTATTCATTACGTATAATCGACGTGAATGTGCTAACGCCTAAATTTAAACTAATTAAAAGGATTAAGGAAACGAAAATAATTATTTGAACGGTTTTTTAAATATCGGCCGATTACTGTTTAGTCTAACACTGGACAGTTAATAAATAATTGGGCGGTAAAATAAGAACTCATTGTGGATGAATAATAATTTTTGAAGGGGAGAGTGCCAACAGCCGCTGGGCGCACTCGACTGGCCACGTTACCCCTGTCTCACAGAAGACTACCTTGAAATGTACTGCATTTCCCGCTTCAGTGAAAATCGAACGTCATTTTGACTGTAGTTATTTTTCTTAAACAATTCCAAAATCCTTCCTACCCAGAGAGAATATTTTTAGCGGACTGATTTCTATTTAGTAACTACATAGTTACGCGTCACCGTCGTGTATCAATGGCGGACTTATACTTTAGTGGCACCCTAGACGATCAATTATATTTGGCAATTTTACGGATTATGCAATGTTTTTGATCGTTAAAGAAGTGAATTGAAACTCGTTTAGGCACAAAGCGTCATTCATATGACATTGTTGTTCAATTTTATTATATTTGTAGAGGCCGTCGCCTTACGATATTATCTACAAGTCAACTACCAGATTAAATAGAAAATGAAACGCGGGTGGAGTTTTAGTTTAAATAGACATATGTACATTTTCAATCACGTGGAAACTGCCTCATCATCTATCCCGCAGGCGGGCAAGACCTTTAACCACAAACGTTCTATTAAAATGACCTGGCTGAACAAATTAAGGCGGGCTTAATATTTATGAAGGGTTGTAAGTTTTTTTTTTCTATGTTAATTTTTATTGCCTGAAAGGCTTGAATGTGTGATCCATCAAATTACTTATAAATCATGAATCATAACTGTCAAATTCATTATCAGACTCGAAGCAATCGGGACCAGATTTTAGTATTTGTTTTGTACTGGTCCCAATTGCTTTAAGTCTGATATTGAATTGTCAAAATAGTACAGTAATTTATAAAACAAAACGAACAAACCAATTAGTGACTGTAGCAATTATGCCAATTTAATGTATTGTTTCGTTAATTTCAATTCATTTTAATATACCTATATGTTCATATAGGCGTTGGACCGGGGCGGGTTTTCTTCTTTAAACAATTAACTTATTTTTATCAAATTATATTATAAACTAGTGAATATTATACTTGTGAAGTTATAAAATACGAGCAGATACGTAATAATTTACCTAACCCGATCGAATGAGATTGATCGTATTTTGTTTTTGATACTACTTGATTTTGTTCTAAATTTACAAACTTCATCTTTTTAGAAATATAATTTTCCATCTATAAATTGTTAGAAATCATTTATTTACATTTTTTTTTATAAAAAATGTTTACCCATTACTCTCAAAAGACGAATAAAATTATACGCATCATCAAAGGTAGAGGTTTTACCTTTGCGTGACATTTAATCATATAAACATTGTACAAATTGTAGGTAGATACATGTCGTGAAAGGAAATAAGAAATAATAGGATAATTGAAGGCAAATACTCGTAATACTTATACAAGATATCGAACGTATCATTAGCCCCGTTGGTTGTATAAAACAACAATATTTTAACTTTGTTTAAAATGGTCGGTAAATGTTTTAGCCGTGTGGTGGCGGTGGGATTTTTATTTTCTCGGTCAGGCTACACAATTCCAATTTTCGAACTAATGAATGGATTTGATCAATTTACGAACTTCACTTACGAAATCCTTACTTGAAATACTTTAATTTACGAAGAACGGACGGCTATTTTTGTGCGAAATTTCATTTCAATTAGTTAGAATACCTTTTTAGTTAATTATAAATACTATACATTGAAAATATAATATGTTATAAGCCATTGACAAGGGGAGATTGTTTCAGATACTATATTTATCAACTCTGTTGCATAGGCTGATAATATCGCCGAAGCAACTTTTTAAATGAAAATTTAGAAGAGGCTTTCTGCCAGTGGGAAGAGTGTTCCAGAGATTTATAGCTTTAGAGTTTAGTCATATGGGCTTTAAACAGATTTTTATTTATTAATTTATTTTTAAACTTCATTGCACAAGTATTTGACGTTAGAGGCACCCTAAGCGAACAATTATTTTGTTATTGTTATTATCATTTTATTGCAGAATGTTCTTGAGTACAAGGAGCCATTCAATAATATTATTATTAATTTTTTGGAACGAAGTTCCTTTACGCGGCTTGCGGTAGGTGTGATTCGAGAGAAAATGTAACGTCACGTAAGATTTTTGCCCCCTCCATACGCCTTTCTCTCGCTCGGACACGGTATGGTCGCGATCCTCGCGATCGTGTCAGTTCGTCGGTATTCGGTAAATTTCGGTAACGGGCCGATTGCTGGTTCTCTCTCTCATACCTCGCTTGATCCGAAACGCCATCGCAAAAAGAAAATATCCGATTCGACTACATCGCCATCGCTGATTCGCTGAATCGTATCGTTTTTCTTTTTTCTTTTTTCGAAAAACCAAAATCTTTTTCGATGTAATATATCGCATAGTGACATCGATGTTAGAACGATATATTGAAAAATACATCGATATTTGCAATACATCTATTGTTTTTAGAGTTTACCAAGATTATGGTTATAACATGCCTGAATATGAAAGTATACGGATGCGTGAATTACATTCGGAGTTTAAAAAAAAACTTTTTTTTTTGGCTTGACCGCACACGTTTTTTTTTTGTAGGTATAGCGGGAGCCTTCTCTACAAGTCAACCACCAGATCAAACAGAAAATAAAACAGTGCAGTTCTAGTCTAAAATACACATAGTAATATACGGACTGTTGCGCATAAAACAAATCACAAAATCACTTACCCTTTTGCCTCCTGTAGTCCACAACCTTGACAGGGCCCTGTATCTTCTAAAATTACATTTGTCACAATTATTAAGTTTATAGGTTATCGAGATCGGTAGCGAATGTGGTGATAATCACTCCATTTTTCTCTAGTAGTTTGGTACGAGGGAGGGGGTGACTATTGACTGTTCATGTACAACAAAGCCGTAGTCGATCGACTTATTCTTAGGTTCATCCCTAATTATTAACATTAGCACTAACACGTACATTTTCAATCACGTGGAAACTGCCTCATCATCAATCAGGCTGCCACGCAAGGTGTGCCTTTGACATTCAATATATGAACTCCAGAAGCCTCCTGGTGTTGCAGTTGTCCATGGGCGGCGGTGACCACTTACCGTCATGTGGCTCGCCCGGTCATCTGTCATCCATTCTATAAAAAAAAATTATAGGGCCCTATTACGCATATATATGTGTTAGGGCCGTGATACACATGAGTGTTACGAGCTCAAAAGCATACCAAAGTGCGTGCTACTCCATGTGTATTCAGATTTTGCCAGTTAGAAGCATGCGTTTTAATAGCACGCCAGTAGATCGCAAGCCGTTTGATTTTTCGCGTACGTGTGTCCCCCGCGGGGAAACGGGCAGAAGAACTACGACCTTACGAGACTCCTTTTCGTGGTTTTCAACTGGCACTCATGAAATGTTTGTAGTAATTGGCATTGGTATTGAGTCGTCATCACCTGCTAGTTATTAGGATGCCTGATTCTTCCTACTGACATATGTATCAGGGCCTTAATAGCTAGCAAACGCTAAGAATTTGATCAGAAAAATTGATGTCAAGTCTGCTGTCTATTGATGCGAATTTTGATTAGAAAGCATGCAACGACAACAGCCAATAATAACATACTCGTAACAGCTGTATCTCCGTAGCAGACGATATGCCCTCATGATTATGCCGTCATGATCAATTCGAATTGTTTGCCACGATGATGCGCTTCGAAACTTTGACCGTTGGCCTTGTACTAAAAATATTAAAATTTAAAAAAATTTTCTCAATTATAGCCATACCATAATAAGAAACGATGACCTATAACTTATTAAGCAACAAGAAGACCAAAGAGATTTATCGTCGATAAATGCCAATAAAACTATAAAATGTATGGTTTAATGTGCAAGAAGACTTAAAAAGGCGCGAATACCAACTACATGGCCTGAAGAACAAGTTGAATGGCATTAAGAAGAGGTACAGTTTATCGGGAGGATTTTGTATAAATACAACAAGGAAGACCAATGCTGCAATCCCACAGTCGCAGCCTTCGACATTTTGTCTAGTTAGACTGCCATAAACTATACCGCCCTATTTCAGAAGTGATTAAAATCTGCCAGAGCCCGTTTTCCTTCCTATCCTGTTCAATCCCATCCGATCCAATTCCATGCCACACTACTTAACAAAATGTGCAATGTGATGAAACACCACATCTCACTATATTCCCTATGATCCAGCCTATTGCTTTAACCAAATTCTAACTCCAACGGTAGACAACATATTTGTAGACAGTTTTTATTAACTGATGTTGTAAATGTCCATGGGCGACAGTCTAGGTTACTTCGAACGAATTGCTTGCACGTCTCCCACTTTTACAAAAGAAAATATTTTAAAAAATATATGACAATTACCAACAACTAGGGAATAATTTGACCAATACCAACTGTAACTCTAATATATTGAAATAATGAACACATATTAAACGGTTTTATTTAGCTCGACCCGTACGGAATTTATTTATTTGGGTCAAAATTAGAAATTGAAATTTAAGCACCTTCCCGTTGTCAGATTGATCTGAAATTTGGTACACACATTTAATTTAGATGACAATACAATATAATAAAATCAATAACATTATAAATCTAAGATGGCCGCCGATACAAAATGGCGGATTACATATTTTTCCTTAACCCCCTCAATATGGGTATCAAATGAAAGGGCTACCCGTAGTTTTCAGTGCACATAAAATATAAAACCGTTTAACTTAAAAGTTTTTTAAGATTGTTATTTATAGATATAGTTATAATAATATAGCACACTGGAGGAGATTGGATCGTTTTACAACATCAACGAAATACATAAAACTATAATAATATACATGGTTATATAAATATTTAAATGTATTATTGTACCTGCATTATTATGTATATATTTATTTTTATTGTGCTACTTTTATTTATTTTCTAATTCTTAAGAGTATAATACCAACTTTACAATACAGCCCTGTTAATTTTCTGTTTACCCAAAGGTTGACTGGTAGAGAATGCCATAAGGCATTAAGTCCGCCTGCTGTACATTTTGTGTGTGCAATTAAATTTAAACAAATAATTGTGGAGAGATATATGCTGATAGCACGGTATGGTAGTGACTAAGCGACGCGATTGCCAGCGATAGCTGGCGCGGTTCGAAGAACGACTCTAATTAATTATAAACAAGCTACGTTACCACGTAAAATATACTCAGGCTCAGTCTTAGCAAAGAGGTTAGGTTGATACAGTTAAGTACGGAGGAAAGTGTGGTGATGCTCAGTGAAGTTCGTGTAACAAATTAGCATAAAAGCTCGACAAATATAAACTAGGGCAACCTCACTACTACTAAAGGTACGCTTACACAACATTGGTACTGTTTGAACAGGATGTACACTACGACATACGTTGTATTAAAGAAATTATCACAATATTGTGTCAAAATTGAATTGTACAGTCATCATCAAGGCTGATTCTTTAGACACAATGTACGCAGTAAGCAGCGTAAGTTCTTCGTTGAATCTTATCGTTTCAGATTTTGTCCAGAAAAGAGACTGCTTTACTGAGTGACTTTAAACTTGTAAATCAGGCCTATTGTTAGAGCTCACATTTCGATACTATACGTTATAACGATTTATTAGTTGTTCAAATTCGCGACTAATCAAATTCGATACTGGAAAATGACGATATACGTCGACAACAATGACTTAAAAAACATCGCCGTTAGCAATTGGATAAGAAAAGCGGAAGACATGTGAGATGGCAGATCTTAGAGGAAGTCTATATCCGGCAGTGAAGAACTAATGGTATGATATAGTATTGTCAATATCTTTTGATACAAGCTTACCCAAGTTGAATTCACGATGGCTGAATTCGAAGCCATATAAATTTATCTTCTCAATTAATGTAGCAAAATTGCAAATATCGAGCGAAGTTTAGAAATATTTAGTTTCGTTACATCTGAAAGTAACGGAAACAGAACCAAGAATGCGAACAAAGTATAAACAAAATTCTTGTATTTATACTTATAAGTGCAACAAAAAACTCAGTGAATACACAACAGTACACCAAAATCCCCTAAATAAAATAAAGATTCATAAAAACTGAACTGACCTATTTCTTGAAAACACTAACAAGAATGTGACAAACATTATGACTAGACTATAATATAATACTATAATATAGTCCCATAAAGAGAAAAAATAACCCCATAAATATCTAAAACCGTCTTATTTTCTTCGTTAAGAGAAATTTAATTCAAGATGAAATAGCATTCCATCGTTACTTATTCGAGATATGAAGAAATTTGGAATATTAACGATTAGCACTTATTTAAAACAAGCTATATGTATCGTCGGGCACAAATGTACCTAGCTTTTAAACTCTACAGAAGCAGTCTACTAGAGTCTTTACCCGGTACAGTGTCATAATTTAAACTTAAAATCCATGCTAAGCCTCTTATATTTAATGCTATAATCCTATCCCGGGACCACGTCCTGTGTCGTCGCCAAGCAAAAACTACGCCATAACGCCTGTAGCTTAGTACACTGCTGTACAATAAAAATACTCTCGGTATGTTGGTTTATAAAGTCGAAAATTGAATGGAAAAACTATGCATGAATTCTTATGCATATTGGTCATCGGCCTTAACGAAGCTATGAAGTGAGAGTTTTTTTTATAGAAGAGGTGGCAGACGGACAGGCTTAGATGGTAAGCCTGTCCGATGGTAAGCGAACGGACATGATGGTAAGTGGTCACAGCAGGCCATGGACTCCTGCAACACCAGGGGTTTTGGAAGTTCGTCGCCGATCCTATTCACAGCTCTCTTGAAGAGCCTCATGTAGAAAACTTCAGTTGACAATTCATACCACAGCTTTCTTGTTTGCGGTACCTATAAAGTGTCTTGTTATCGCACTGCGCACAGTGCGATAACAAGACACAACAAGACAACAAGACTTGGCAAGGAAGTGTGGAGGCACCGCTTCTCGATGGCGAGATGTACCGTGGTAAAAATGTGAAACTGGCATAAATGGAACAGCTCTTCAGAACATTCCCCATTATACTAACTAGTCATAATGTCAAAACTACATGTAATCAACTATTACTCCTATTCTCTTGCGTTGCTTACAATATCAACCGCTACTTTAGTGGCCACTCTTACTCGTAGAACCCGCTCCCAAGGACAGTCAATAGCCCTAGGCAGGACTTTTAAGGGCTGTACAAGAACAAGTTTTTTGCATTACATTTTTGCATTTTGCATTACAATGGCCGTTACCCTTTTCTGATAATAACTCTCAATGGAATGTAAAAATACTAGTTTTAAAACGTAGGCACATCGATCAACCAAAAGATAAATGATTTCTTGTGACAAAACTATGTACATGAGTGATGCCAGTGGTATAAATAAAATGTTACTATCACGATAAACGTTATAATAATTACGTTTTTAAGAGTCTTTGCTTTATTTACTCGTATTTACTTAAAATCATTTACAATCAATCAATATAGAGAAAAAAAATATTTTTCAATTATTTCTGTATTGCTTAAAAATACATTAACAACACCGTTGAGTTGTTAATCTAAAAATTTTTACATTAATGTACTTGAGAAGTGAAGTTGAGTTTTGTTTGATTATTATAAGAAATGAGTATAGTGCGTTTTATGGTTTAATAATGATAGTTTATTAAACTTCAGTGCTGTGCGTAATGTATGTGATAATCAAATCTCAGGACTGCGTTTTTCAGATGTTTCTAAGGTGTCCTCTTCTGTCCTCAGTAAAACTACTATCACTTTACCGACTGACTCCTGACTTACTACGGGACTGGACATTGACAGGATACATTTTAGACTGAAATTTTTATTACGAAAAAAACTTGACACTGGCAGAATGTGCTAATTGCACCATTGTCATATACGAAAAGAAAAGAAAATATATTGCGGTTATTTTATAACAGGAAACATATGATATAGTGCGTTGTTGGTAGTTTTTGCCGCCAAATGACAGACTAAATAGTAAAGAGGACTAAATTGATCGTTGATCGATCGGTTTAAATAAAATAAAAATGTAAACAATAATCCGAACAAAAATGTTGCCAATCCTCGCGACTGTTTCGCCGAAAAAAGTTATGAAAGTTATGACGAAGCCACAAGAAGTAAAAATCCTTTAAACAGGTCTTGGCGACTAGATCTCCATAACCTATTATCTCAACTTTTCTGCGAAACAGTCACAAGTGTTGGCAACATGTTATAGAAATGTTTTTATTGAGATTTCACATCTATTTGTAGATGAAGTTTTTAATTATCGCTAGCTCAGCGGTGAAGTAAAACATAAATGTGGAGCCAGCTTTAGCCGTTACCATTTGTAACATTCTGAATGTCATAATTAGGTGAACTACGAGTATTATTAGTTGCTATGGAGATACATCGATTATGGCAAGATTTTTTTCGGAATGGCTAAATTCTTGTGGCCCTAGTGGCCTTTCAAGAGTCACCGGTCGTGATCCGGTTGTGGCAAGACAAGAGTGTTTTACTATATAATTATATTTTATTGCTGATTGGTTCAAATATAGTGGTGTGGACTTGTAAGTATGTGTCCTGGGCTCTAGTCTCACCTCAATAACTGTTTTGTTTTACTTTTCTTTTTTTAATTCTCTTTTTCTAATGTTTGCCTTGCCATTTGAATTACAATACACACACTATTTAATATGTTTCGAAATAACCATAATTATTCAAATTAAACATGATCACTTTGGAAAAGACCAGGGTGGAAAATTTCCATTTCCAGATTTTTTCCTTCCGTGTTATTCCAACCTCTATCACGATACCAAATTACAGCTTACTAGGACCTCTGGAAGTACTTTAGATTTTTGATGGTCAGTAAATGAGTGAGTGATGGTCATTCGCGTTCATATTTCATTAAAATTGAAAATCGTAATAAAGTTGAAATATGACAATTTAATTTAGCTCTTAAACTTCACATCGTTGTATCATTTTGAGACGTCTGTGTTTCTCCAGTGTAATAATACGAGGGGTTCAAAAGTACGCTGAATAGCTTCGAAAAAAGGGTGCAGTGTTCGGTAGTGCGACGAATCTTGTCGGGGTCACTTCCGTGCCCACCTATTACGAAGGTTTACGCCTACTTACGTGTCAAAATTGCTTTTGACCTCATCTGTACTTATTTTTTTTTTACAGTAAGAAAGCGATCAGCGAGTAGGGAGTCCACCTGTTGGTTAATGGCTCCTGTCGCCCACAGCTATCGACGATACATGCCAACATCAATCCTGAATGACAAACGTTGGCACGCCACCGGATGCGCCTACCTTTAGAAATTTAGAAATGGGTTTGAGAGAAAGGTTTGTGAAAATGGGGAGGGATATGGGATAGAATGTACTTTGGCATATCCCATTCACTACTAAAACACGGACGTTCACTAAGGGAATAGTACAAAGTGAAAAATGCAGTACATTCCACGGTAGCCTTTAAAGAGAGAGTAGTAACTTGACCGGTCGAGTACGACCAGTGGCTGTGGGATTGCAGGGTACACCCCTCAATCAACTAAATTCACTATCAACTAAAATAGTATTAACTAAATCAGCTTAAAATGAGAAGCAAACCTATGAACATATAGAATCAAATATGCCAACTGAGCAATTTATACAATGAACGAGAAACGCATGTAAGATATTATAAAATATATTTGACTGTATATTCAGCGGCTTATGACTTATGCAAACATTGTTTATAAATAATAAATATAGTACGATACATTAACGAATGAAATACGTTACGAGGAGAAAGATGAACGATGATGAATTGTGGCTATTCATAAGTTTTCGCCGAAATAACTCGCTAGGTGCGTGGTGTTTGTGCGTAAATAAATTAACATTACTTTTTGGCTTGGTGTTATGTTATACACGAATTAAGTGAGGTCTCTGTTTGAAGATTAATTAATTAAACGTCAAATTTCCTCTTAAATATTATATTGGTTGAACACATGGTTGATATTTAGATATACATGAGTGAGATATATAAAATATCAAGATCAGGCATAACAATGATTTTAAAATCATACTCGACCCGTGCGAAACCGTTCGTGTCGCTAGTATCCAAATAACAAGAGAAAAAAGACATTTTGGAAAGCAGTTTGTCCTTCAACTGTCCCTGTTCTCCTGGAAGCGTGGTGGAAAAGCAATGCGGATATTAAAATAAAGTAATAAAGTAAGCTATTTGAATTGTATATGAAATAATTAACTCATTGTTGTCACAGGATAATTCACGAAATTATTTTTATGGAATGACTAGCTGACCCGGCCACGCGTTGCTGTGTCTCAGTTATAATACAATCAATTAATATTATACTAAATTATTAAAGAAAATAAAATATTTTTACACAAACTGAACACGCACGTTGTTTATATTGCATTTATGTGAGGCACATGGACTAAATTGGAGCATCGAAAAAATATCTGAAATTGAAACACAGCGCCATCTATTGAATACTTACACAACCTAAAAATAAGATTGTTTGAGGGAAATTGTTAACTCTCACCGCCATCTATTGAAAATTTATAGAACTTTATATATATACTAGTGGGCGGACGAGCAAGCGGTCCCACGTGATGGTAAGTGTTACCGCCGCCCATGGACACCTGCAACACCAGGGGGTATGCGGGCGCGCCGCCGACCTTGCAAAATCCTATTCACAGCTCTCTTGAAGAACCCCATATCGTAGCTTAATGGAAAGACCTCTTGAGGCAGTTCGTTCCACAGCCTACGGGTTCGCGGTATAAAGTAATTTTTGGACCGAACAGTGCGCGACACCTCCGTATCGAGGAAATGCGGATGGACCGCACTTCTGTGACGGGAGATGAAACTTAGAAGTGAATTAAACCTTAAATTCGCAATAAAAAAAATGACGTTCACTAATCGAGATAAAAACTATCCTATCTTTTAAGTTGGACCAAAAAATACACATCTACACAATTTTATTGAAATCGGTTGAGTGGTTTCGGAGCTTAGCGTAAACGAACATCGTGACATGAGATTTTTATATATATAAGGATTGTGGCAGGCAACATGGCAACGCCCGTGAATGCCAAATTTAGTCAAAAATAAACCTTGGCATTATCTTAATATTAAATGGGCTTCACCTTTGGGATTAAGAAAGATGAAGGATAAGGAAATATTATTTTCTAATCCCATACCATCTCCCATATTCCTATCTAACATATTAAGTTCGTAAATTTGATCTGGCATAATCTTATGTACGATAAGCACATGTGATTTGACAAAGAACGAAAGTCACTGTCATAGCTCATGGAATCAACATGCTGAAGTGGCAATGGGCAAGTCATACCTGCTGCATGACCGACCACTGATGATATAGACGAGTCCTAAAATGGAGACAACTTACCGGGATAGCTCAGGACACCATCTGACCATCTGGCCACTAACCATCTGGCCACATAGATCGACGACTTGAAGAAGTGCGCTGGTAATGGCTGAATGAAAAGAACGGAAGATCTTGTGTGTTGATGAAACTTAGGGGAGGCCTATATCCAGCAATGGATAGATAGATAAAATAATTTATCACAATTAAATGGGTAAACCCAAACTTGCAGCGTAGAAATTGTGATAAATTGAGTAAACTCAAACACTTTCTCGCTCGCTGCAATCGGTTAAAAATTAACGATTTTTAAGTAACCGTTAAGAAATTTTAATTTATATATCAATTAAATAATACCTGATAATTACAAGCCATCGTCCATTACACAATGACACACAATCGGTACCGCTCCAAAATATAGTTGAACCATTGAATTTTGCGTTAGCAAAGTTGTTAAAAATATTTTTATCTCGGAGAAAAGCACAATTTTTATTGAATCAAATAACTATTCGACTGCGTACAGCGGGGATTACTTTTAGTACTTATTAATATCGAGATTTCAAGTTTTATATGAGAAGGTTAACAATTCCTACCAGGGTCTAATAACTGAGTTTGATTTTAATGTTTCTTGTATTACTTTTGATTAGCGACGGGTAACTTCGGTTTCAATGAATCAAAAGATCCGAAACCGCGAGCGGAGCCGAAACTCTTAATGATTCCGGCTAACTGTTATCGACTCCGAGGAGTTATCTATTCCTTTCATTTTGCTGAGTTACAGGAACGAACATGATGCAAAGCGAATGAGTCGCTCTCAGGTTGTTATAAAATATAAATAGGGGAATCAAAGGTGTCAAGGAATCGTTAAGAGGAGTCGGATCTGCGAGCGGAGCCGGATTAAGTGAGCCGAAACACTCCGAGGAGTCGTAAATACCCACGACTACTTCTGATAAGTTATTTGCGACAGAAACTCTAGCGCCTCGCCGTATCCTTATCACGAGAGACACATTATTCTTCGAATGACTCAAAAGAGAAAAAGAAAAGGTGATGGGTTACATAAATTCGTGGGGGGCGGAAGAGGAAATTGATTTTGGTTGACCATGTTCGCGTGTGCAGAAAATATGAATACCTCGTAGGCTACCGAAAGATCTCTCGTACTCACTGCTCTGGTGTGGAGAAGGTGGCAAAATATAAGTAGGTATGTCAGACACTATGCTGGACGTCTTAATATGATTTTATTGAAAAACTTAATATTTATAACTCAGAGTAGATTTGACATTTTTTTATTTAGACAATATTAGTATTATATTTCATAATCGTTCGGCGTTACGATAAAACCTAAGTATAATCCCAAACTACATAATTATATAATATTATAGAATAATTAAAATTCAACTATACGATCACGATGTCTCATAAATCAATAATACGATCCATTACAATGATAAGAACACAGTAATAACATGGGATAAAATAATTCCAATATATAACAATTTCTTTCTTACTTATTGTAATTTATGTCTATTTTTTCAAAGGGGACAGACAAATCAAATAGAAAAAATAACACACATATGTATAATTATTTGACAAAATAATTTGAATAAAATGAATAATTAATTATTTCATAAGTACCTACTTTAAAAATAACACGCTCATCATTTTTTATTGACACTGTACCCTGTAAAAAAATACTAAATGAGGGAAAACAGAACAATCAACAGGGCGTATGTCAAGTCCGACTAAAGACCTCCGTTATAATAATATATTCGACGAATAGGGCTAAAACAAAACAATTTCGCAACTCAATTGTTCGTATCAGTCGCAGGTGTAGAGAACACGCATCTTTGTATTATAAGCATTTTTAGGTGTGCAGTGTGGGGCGTAGTATCATTACACGAAGCAGCATGGCGGCGCGCGCTTGCATTTTGCTGTTCCTCACTGCGTCGACCGCAGCGCGCGAGTGTATCAATCTAACCCTAACTGACACCACCTTATCCGAAACTCTCCTCAATGGCACCATATTGACTGTCACCGCTAAAAACGAGAGTACCGAAAGTGGAATTAATGTGCTGAATCTGTGGGACCGGTTCCCGAAGGTTTTAGTTCCGAAGAATGGGACCAGTGTTCAGTGCCGGCGGGATAGCCAGGCGTTTTTGGACGGCCTGGAGCGATTGGAGATGTGGGCGCTGAAAAGTAAATACCTTTATTTCATTTTTCGTGTAGTTCAGCTTCCAGCGTTATTGTAGTGCGTTTACCTTGTTTTTATTGCTGTTGTTTACTGTAGACTAATCAAAAAATTATCTATGTGGCCTGTAAATGGACTTGTTTACTTTAAATGTATTCCGATATTTATCTTTATCGGGTACTTAACCATTTTCAGAATGGTAAGTATTCATAATAATAAGTATTTTTGGATTTTACTCTATTTACATTTTTCCTACCCTCCAATATTGGGGTAGGTAAATAGATTTTAAATATATTGCGAGATATTGCGAGCTTTTGTGGATTGTAGTTAAAAAAAATCACATATAAAATACGATCTTTGTACCTGCTTAAAAAGTGCTTAATAAACATCTTTGATTAACTTTTCGGCGAGAACTCGAGAAGTGATGTTAGTTTTTGTTTGATTTTTATAATAATTGTGTATTTTGGTTTTTGTGCGTAATGTTAGGGATAATCAAATGAAAGCATAAGACTGCGTTTTTCGTGCGCTTCCAAATAATCCAACTTTTCTGTCCTCAGTAACTTACTTCGACGAGACTGCACATTGGCGAGTTGTGTTTTGAATTGTTTTGACTTAACAATTGCCCGTAAATGAAAAGAAATAAAAATCGTTTTTGATTGATTTTGACAACTAACATTTTTTTTAAATTTCAATAATAAAGGACACGGGCAACATTGTTATCGATAAAAAAATAAAAAATGTTAATTAGAAGAAAGAAATAAAATATATTTATTATTTGTCACAACACCACAATTACACGCGTACAGCAAGATATTACATAAAAATATAAAAATACTTCGGCCAATACTCAAACCGGTGCAGACAATTATTAGGACTTTATTAATCCTAATAATATATCTATCAAGTTATATAAC
The DNA here is from genome assembly GCA_943735995.1 of Sesia bembeciformis. NCBI lineage: Eukaryota > Metazoa > Arthropoda > Insecta > Lepidoptera > Sesiidae > Sesia > Sesia bembeciformis. Next base: position 3,791,355 of record OX031029.1, on the reverse strand, counting down.
CTTTGATCTTCAATTCTTCTCCTTTGTATCAGTGGCCCTACAGGGCCGAGTCTTGCTTGACTCGTCAGTTACACATGTAATGACACATTAAATGGAGGTAATCGTAGCCTATAGATGCCACCCTAAGCATACAGGCTGAGTCCAAATCTTTCCTGACACCATGGATTCCGTTTTTGATCTTGAGATCAATATATTTGCATAAATACATGAAAAATATATTTGCAAAAAATATCATTTTGAGTTTTTATAAATATCAAAATCTACAAACATTTTCATTATCTTGAATCTAAGAAAGAAATACTGTAGTTAAACAAAAAAATCAATTATTTAGGGAAAAGAATGTACAATATCACTTTCTATATTTTGGACAAAAGTATTTACTAATTAATTACTGATAATTTACCAATTTAGATACTTACATTTTCCTTATGTAACGAAGAAACACGATTAATAGGTCATTGTTACTCGTACTATAATGAGCGCAATCGCATACTTTGCACTTTCTGCGAATCTTGTTAACCTTGACCAATCTTGAATTGGCGGTAAAATGAAACCGGTGGTTAAACAAGGACATAGGTGAAAGAATAAGAAATGTTCCTCGGGACTAGGGTCATAATTCGTCCGGGTTTCCCCCGAATTTGTCCCAGCTTGGATGGACCATCCACGTCTGGACTTGGTTAATGACATTCCGGTTTTTTAATGAATAAAAGAAAATCTCTTTATATACGTAATTTTTTTTTCACCATTAAGTATTTAATATTTTGCTCAATTATTCGTTGATTGTTGGGCCGTGTCGTGTTAGCCGGCTTTAGAATGGGACCTCATCATCTCTTCTCTTCATCTCTTCCCGCGGATATAAAATGCGAAAAAACCGCTACCTACCACCAGCGCCGAGGAACTACAACACCACCTATTGTCCTTTCTTGACCCATATCTAATTGAGATCACATTAAACCTATACTTATCTATACTAACATGATAATAACAGTTTTTTCTGTTCATATGTAAAAGGTAATCTTGAAAATTTATACATCGAGTGTAAAAATCAATATCGGATAGTCTCAATGCAGTATTTAAGGTGGATGTAAAAGTGCATCAATAGATCTTTTCAATGGATTTTAGTGGACAGAGGGATATTTCTGGGCTCCCTAGTAAATCGTTATGCTACGTGAGCGCAGTCAGAATGGATCGCTAGTATTTCTTGTATAAGCGATAATTAGATACAGATTTAGAACTTGTATAGAATGTACTAGAGATCACGCATCGAGAAACGTAGCGTGGAACGCTCTCCGGTCAGGTGGACTGATGACTTAAAGAAAGTCGCCTGTATCCAGCACGGGAGAGACACAGCCTGACGGTATGGTATGTTATATAAAATGTACTTAGTATGTATTTCTCGAGACAGCGGTTGCTAGCCTTCTTCATGACCAATTCAAATACATTTTTTAGTATTTTTCTAGGGAAAGTTCTTTTATAAATACGTCGTACGGTAATGCAACCGCTTATTCATTTATGCAAAATGGAGAATTATGTAATAAATATTCCTTAGTTGTTGATCTTGAATAGATGCTAAACAAACTTTTTTGTTGATGTTCGCGAATAAATCACAAGAATAATTCAAAGAATTCTTCACGATTTCAAAAAATTCCCGACATAAAAATTGAATATAGGTACTATATAACATGTGGTTTTGGCTAGAGAAAAAAACATTTGTCAAATAGATGGCAAGTACTAAAGATTACATCATTATGTCATTGACCCAAACATTTCTAATCTGCAAGTCCCTTACCATACCTTGTACGCACGCGGCGTACCAACAAAGAGGTAAAATGAGAAAAAAACTTTATAACCTGCTGACACATACCGTTATAAAGAAGCAGGATAAATAGTATTAGAATTTGTTCTGCCATAAACGTCCTAGCATTTACCCCATACATGACTGGCTAGGTCAGTGGTTCCCTAAGTGTGCGTGTTAGGAGCCGCGACTTCCTAACAGGGCGCTGAGAAATATTACACAATTTTCATAATTTTATTTCCATTATCAATTCAATCATAAGAGACGCGACATCTAGTGGAGTTGATGTAAATTCCAAAACATTATATTGGCTATTTCGTAAAATGTACTGGTTAGAATTTGATATAGAGCGCCTTGAATCTAGATTCAGCAAGGGCGCTGTGACAATCGAAAAGGTATGAGAAGCATTGGACTTACGATTGCCAGGTCTACGGAATTTAGTTCCTCATCTATAAAGACAAAGGAGCTAAAATATTGTGATTTTTTTCAAATACATTCGTCTTTGTAGTTTTGTAGTAGTTTATTTTAATTAAAAAGTATAAAATAAAGTTGTATCAATGAGTTTTTGTCGTAAATTCGAAATGGATCATGTAATAACGTCCCTGAGAAAAGTGATTTTATATCTGGCAGTTCCTTATCTGGACTAGGTGATAAATGATATTATATGTATCGGTCAACGTTGGATTTTCTAAATCTACATATCCCTCTCGGCTACGAACATACACCAAACACTCAATTTAAATAAATATATTCAGCTGAATTCAATATAATGTCTGTCGGCACATGTGGTCCCAGCGCACATTTATCATTTAAGAACCTTATAAATAAATAAATAAAACCTGATTGACAGCACTGGCAGCCCTGAGTCCAGCCATTATCTCGCAGAACGCGTCTGCTTTGCAATCCAGAGGTTAATGTCACCAATATGCGCTGGGTACAATATTTAAGATTCTCGAGTTTTTCACAAACATACATAGGTAAATAAATATACGCGTTGAGACCCGTTTAAATAGATAAATATGCCGTGTATCTTACCACGGGGACAAAATTTGTATATGCTCTAATAGGTACGTGGATTTATTGAGCATGCCGTAAATAGATATTTTCAACTTTGTTTCAAACGTTAGCGTTACATTACATTGGTCATACTCAACAATACATCAGTAATCATTATTTACACCATGTTCTCATTCCCATTCCGATCATTCTCAAATCTTAGAACAGATTCCAGTCACGCCAATGTCATCCTTCAGTACACGCATTTCGGATGCACCGACGTTCACTTCGCCAGTGACATCGTGACATGTGAAGGTTCAACGGTCAAACATGACAACGTTGCGTTTCCATTAGCCAACAACGATTGACGCCGACACTATTTGGTTGATCCTATTTCCATTTACGATTCTGTACGAATGTCACCCCAAGAGACCCCGAGGACGTATCCATCACAACAACGACATCCACGATGCCACGAATACCGCCAAGGACAGAAAAAGATGGCGCAATATAACGTCCAAAAAAAGTAGTCCGTGGACATGGTCATGACCCTGCACAGTGAGGAGAACAAGGCAAACAAACAGGACGAATGTCACTTTTAGTCTGAAGGTACAGCACTATACAGCGAATTGCTAAGGGAAATTTATGTGATCAAATCAATAGAATTTTGACTACATAGTCACATGAGCGATGTTTGAATTATCGTTACGTTTAACAACAAACATATCGTACGCAGAGTAGATGTCTACATTATCATGCAAGGCGTATACGAAGCGATTACGCGATTAATTTAATGATATTATATATAATATATGAAGAATTATAGATGTCGATATGATACACGCGTGCAAAAACGGTGACGTTCATTCTAATCGCAACTTTTAGGAACAAGCATAACAGAGCTTTAATAACAGTGGCGACATTGTAAGCACATTAAAATTGTAGTATAGTGTAACCGCTACTTTCTGGCTCTAAAATATATCCACAAAATATGTATTAAGAAGAGTTCTTCTCATCACTTCTCAATTCACTGTACAGTGTAGCCTCAACTTTTAGTGACTAAATGAGAAGAGCAGAAAATGTAATGGGAGGCCGTGGAAGATGCCATCTAGCAGTGAAGAGACATAAGCTGATGATATGGTACAGATGCTTGCAAACATACATTTAGAATCCTGTGTTTATGTTTGTCATAGGGTACCGTGTGAAGTCGACCGAATTTAGAATAACACCATCCAATCCCATGGGTGTCGTAAAAGGCAAATAAGGGATAAGAAAGCCCTGCGGAAGTTCACCACCTCTAAAAGCACTGTTTTAGACTCGCTAATATGCTTAGCCAGCGTGGCGTTTTAAGACCATACAATCCTTATGCACAATAATAATGTGCATAAAGAAGCCCATCTCCAGCAGTGGACGATAAAAAAGGGTTAGTTACGGTTATAGACCCAACATATTTATGTTATAGCCAAACATTTCCCTTTGCCTACTTTCATATATATAAAAAAATCTAGATAAATCTTGAAAGATGGTGTAATACTAAACGTAAAATCAGTAAACTATAATTTAGGTACATTTATGTTCGTCCTTATGTTCAATAGATAATGGTTTAATTGCGGATAATTGCAGAGTAAATTATTCCAGTAGGTATCCTAAAACTAGGTTATCGATGAGCTGCTCGCGTTATTCGACTAATGGACCTAAAAATTATACATCAATTCGATATTTTTTACGTAAAATGTCATATTTCCTCATATTTATTATGTTTATTGTTAATCTTTGTTTTTTCGATTTGTAAGTTTGTAAAAAACACACAGCCAAATCGTTTTATATTCAATTTTTACAGTGAAAAGACTCGTTGAGAAATTAAAGATAAATCTATGAAAAGATTGTTTATAATCAAAATAAAATATGTATAACAATTCTTAAATAAAGGAACCTTTAATAAATTATTTTTTCAAATAAAAGTTACAAATAATTATCATTGTATACAGAAATTGAACTGTTGTACTGTTTCCTTCTTTCAAAATTCTCCAATCATAAGTTAATGACCTTTTAATGCATTCTGCAAACAAATAATTTTATTACAGTCACCACATTTAATCAAAATTCACTTCTCTTCTCTATGAAATATTTTTATTCAGAACTAAAAAGAAAATGATTTTTAAAAAGAATTGAATAGCCTCATTAATTTTTTTAACAGCCCTTCTGATATATCTCATTAAACATTTACGAGTACAATGCACACGCTACATAGTTGTGATTAATCCAAACGGTGACCACGAACTTGGCCTAATAAAGGCACGTCCAAACTTGCAAACATGACGCGCATTGAGTATCTCGACTTGCCTCGCTCAACTAGACTCAAATTGAATTGCAACTAGAGATTGCAATTACGTGTAAATATATTTGCACCGCAGTAAATACTCATCACTGAAGCATCTATATATATAGATACAGGTAAATATATAGATAGTGCCAGTAGTATAACCAGTAGTGCTGTCAGCCGGGCTTAGAATAGCACCACCCCATCTTTTCCCGGTAGGTGTCGTAAAAAACGACTAAGGGATAACAGAGCCTGAGGAACTACACTACCTCTCAAAGAGTAGACTCGCTAACCCACTTGGCCAGCGTGGCATTTTAAGAACACACATCCCATTGTATTAAGGTATCATTTTCTTTATTTATTTAAACTTTAGTACATAAAGAAACATTGAACAAAAGGCGGACTGGACTAAATATCTAGTGTCATTCTCTGTCCGTCAAACTGCCAGTACACAGGCGACAGCGAAGAGTCGCCTATCGCCGGGACGACACGTAGCTCCATGGTGTGTCGCGCAACACCTGTTGTCTTACTCGGAAACTGGCTCATCCAAATCAATAGAGCCAGTAGCAATATCACCTGTCGCTGTCGCTGCATTCGGCGACAGCGATACCATAACTTTAGTGCAGCGGTCGGCAACCTTTTAAGAGACAAGGGCCACATAGTGGCAAAATGAAATAAAGGCGGGCCGCACTTGTTCATAATTTTGTTAATAGGTACCTATATCGATGATCTTAAAAATGCAGAAACACAAATTACATTTTATTCATAATTTTATTCAAATTTTATTAATAAGTGGGAACAATGACAAAAAGAATATGAAAAAAAAAACATACGAATTAAATGAGAACTTTGAAATAACTATACATGCGAGTCGAATCAAAATTTAATGTGATTTTTGAGGCTGACTGGCTATTTGTGGAATGTTTGCTTTCATGTCCGTCGTAAAAATTCGTCGAATAGCACTTAAATGCTCATCTGTGATCAAAGTAAAGTGATCAAGCGAGTAAGGTGTCGCGGCGAGTAAAGAGTTTTGTGGGCCAGCGCGGTAGGCTGGCTTTCGTGGATGTCACAGATTTCAGTTTTGGCACGAAATTAAAATAATTCCGAATGCTAAGACCTTTATTTACAAAACAGTCGCGGGCCCCAAGGAGGAGGCTCGCGGGCCGCGGCTTGCCGACTGCTGCTATAGTGATCCTATTTTGTCAAGCCGCGCTTAACTGGTCAGCATCTAGAAACTCGCAAAGCAATAAATTTATACCACTCAATTGCCTCATACGTATATAATTCTTAACATCTGTAAAACCAATTTTGTTCCAGTGTTCGACGCAACTGCCAAGCCCCCTGCTGGGTTACTAAGTGGAAACGGTAACCAGTATGGTGACTTCGACGAATGTTTGAGTATAAACGAAGCTGTCAGAGGGAAGTACTGCCTCGCGTCGCTGGTGCTGGAAATGGGAGGAAATGACAAACTCGTCGCTTTGGACACTATGATACATAGCGGACATTATATTAAGAGTAACGTGTCGGATGTGAGTACAACCCACCTATTTTATCTGAATGTTTTAACCATACCGGCCATTTGGCGCAGTTGGTAGTGACCCTACCTACTATGCAAAATGTCCCGGGTTCGATTCCCGGGCGGACATTCTTTGACAAATGTTTGTTCGGGTCTGGATGTGTGTTAGTGTTTGTCTGTGTGTGTGTCCGGACCCACAACCCAGAGAATCTTAGTGTGAGCCTAAGAGTGTAGCGTTATTTATTTAAACCATGCCATGCCACCAGACTGTGTCTCAACTGCTAAATATTGGCTCCCAATTTGACTTATAAATTTGGCTAATATTGTAATTGCGAGAATTGAAGTTGAAGTTCGAATTATATAAAACATTTTGTACGGTCACAGAATAATTCATAACTTTTCCTAGAAAAAATCTAAATGTTTAAAAATATAATGGCCCACATTGTGTGAGAGTTACAAGAGCCCGCTGTCATTCCCCCAATCAATAGTACTCTCTATTCCCCATCCTATTCTAAATACTGATGCCTATTTTCCTAAAGGTATTTTATTCTATAGTGATATTGGTACATATTGTAAATGTCCATAAACGAACGCCCTTTCCCAGGAATATACAAAAACTAGTTTAACAGAAAATATAAGAAAATTGTAAAACCTTACATATTTATTCAGAAACTATTAAATGTCGAAAAATGTTTTTTATATCACTGAAAAGATTTTTTTTTGATAATGGTGGTATAAAAACCTCATTAATTTAAAAATATTGTATCAGAGAATATTAAACAAAATATGTGATACCAGAAATCAAATTAAATTTGTCTATCGTATATATTAATCATAGACCAATCCTCTGTTCAAGGTTCGTCTATGGTCCATTGGCCTTTTAAAATTCAGTTCACGCCCTTAAAAGCCAAAAGAATGACAACTAAAATAAACAATAGCAATTTTATGTTAATTTCGCTCATTTGCTTCGAATCAAAGTATGAGCAGTCACTGTTTCAGTAGCGAATAATTTGTTCTATTGTGTTCTAATTTTTATTGTCTCTTTATTTGATTTGATCTCGTGAATTGTTTGAAATTACATTTTTACACATTGTTTCATATTTATGTAATAGTTAGTTTTATTATCTATTAGCTCTTGCCTGCGATTTCGCCCACATTGACTGATATAAAAACTGAATAAAATTCATGTATGACTTTGTTCGATAAACCAACTTTCTCATTTAAATACCAGTTTGTGTATTGATATCATATTGTCAAATGCAATGCAATATCATTTAGATCTTCAATTTTAGACCTTGATCAACCTATATCATGCAGGGCACTGATCTATTTGACCCATTTTTTTAACTGTCATGTACGTTAGGTAGCTACATATAGCTAGATGATAAGTGAAAAATCCGTATTGAAATAGAAACTCACTGCAACCGGCCAGGATTCGAAGTCACGAGCCTAAATGGTCGAGGGTTATCACCCGGTCATTCACCACAATCATTATATTATTTAGGTGTAGGTTTGTACCATATCATACCATCAGCCTATGACTCTCCGCTGCTGGATATAGGCCACACCCAAGGCTCGCCACCGCACACAATCCTCGAGTCTTCTCGTTCAGTTACCACGTGGACGGAGGGCGGCCAGCACTGCGCTTCCCGGTACGTGGCTTTCATTTGAAGACTCGTCTCCCGCATCGGTTATCGATCCTGCAAATATGATCTGCCAATTTATACTAAAACTTATTTGCAAAATTAAAACAGTATATACTACGTGTTTACGTGTTTACGCGATAATTGTTATCATTTCCGCCGCCTTGACCTGGTGATTTTTAGGTAATACCTGTACATATTTTTTATGATTTTTAGGCGTCTATTGAAATCTGAGCCACGGAACCCACAGTCAATCAATTAATCAATTACTTGTATTGATTAATTGATTAAAGACAATTACTTTTCACGTTAAGCCGTCCATTGTACTTTGTGCAATAAAACGTTTAAAAAAATAAAAAGGAAATAATCCAGAAAAACTGATTTTCAAAGTTAACAACCCCTATATTAATGACATATATAGGAAACGTAACGGCAATTATAGATAGATACTGCGTGCTCGGGAGTTTATTTAATTTCCATTTTTTTATGAAGGCACAATACGATCTAAAGGTATTGTACCTGACACAGCATTTTGTGTGAACTTGAGACATTGACATTGGCTTTTCAATGTTGCCACTTGTGTAATTATTTTTCTATTGCTGTAATTATGGGCCATCCGGTAAAAAACACCTATTAATTATATTACATAGAGCCGTGTAGTGTTGTTCGGCTTTACAATATTCCCAGCCTTTTCTCACCGAGTCGTGATCCCGCGGTACCCTCCCAAAGCAACGTCCTAAGCCGAGGTCTGTTCCTACTGCCGGTCTACCGACGGGAAAGCGCTAAGGCTCGTTGCTGCATACACTTTTTGCTCCTGGCTGAACGCCTTCTGCGCTCGCCAATACATGTCCCGTGACTCTTGAAAGGCCGTTAGGACCTCAAGAATTTAGCCAATCCTAAAAAAAAACAAATATTCTCACCCATCTCTTCCCGTGGGTGTCGTAACAGGCGACTAAGGAGATATTAAAGCGGCTACCACAAGCCCTGAGAAATTACATCACCTCTAAAAGAGTAAACTTGCCAACCGGCTTCGCCAGCGTGACGTTTTAAGATTCTCCCTCATGATCAATACATGTCCAGCAGTGGAATGATGAAAGGTTTGGTTACGGAAAGGTATACTGTACAAGCGCTAATCGCCTAGAGTTATTCTCGACTTATATTTCTGGGGTCACGAGTTTAGACCTCGATTTATACCACTGAGTTTTAAGTGCCAACGTTTGTCAGTATCGCGCATGTACCAACAGTATCCACTTACCACCAGGTGAACTGTCACCTTCTTTCTATAAAAATAATACTTGCATCTAAAAATTGGCAGCCACCTAAAATAGTTAATATTGACTGCAAACGACACTAGCGCCGCTTGCGGTTAGAGTTTCACATTATTAAAAATCCGTAAATATTTTGTATTTATTCCAAATAAGTTTAATTATTAGTATCTACAAGTTAAATCTAGCAAATAAATTTATTAACAAACTGTCACTAAACCCTGAGCAAGCCACAGATACAGACTCAAGCCAGTAGATGCAAAGACATCATATTTTTAATACTCGACGGCTTCAGAGAAATTGATTTTTATATCAAACTGATATATCTATATTCAAATTCATTTATTTGTGTATTATAGGTATAAAAAAGCTCTCAAACATATATATACGATCTCTACATCTTGCTAAATTAGCATAAAAATCACATGGTTATTATAATATTATTTTAAATTATAACGTTATTACTTAATAACATATTATATATCATAATCAGATATTACATTGAAATATAATAACCATCAAACTCTAAGGATAAAATTAAAGGCGTTGGTGATTGCAAAACAAGACGAACTTTGTATGTTAAAAATTAATTTAACCACATTCATTCAAACCGAAAACACAAACATTAAACTTTCAAAATGTGCCTTAGAAAAACAGCCCATTTTGACTTATCAACTTAATCCGGCGGGATGCACGAGTATGTGTATCATATAATATAGGATACGTCATACGGATGCTAAATATGTTATTACCGTCATTGTATTAGCACGAATGAACACCAATAACCACAATATCATCTGGATCAAAAACACGCAAGACTCAAGGCCCACAATCGCTTAGTATTCAAAGAGTACTGTCGTCACCGACTTCAGTGACAGCTTATTTGGTCTCTGAGCAGATTTTGAATCACAATGTTTATTGTGTAATGCACAATGGCCCTTGACCAAGCAACTTTGTCTGTCGTTCACAAAGAATTCTAATATCTCTTGCAGACGCAAGAGATATTAGAATATATAGATATATGTATATATCTATCTAGTATCTATGCAGGGAGTAACCGCGCCTTTCCCGAAACCTGTAACCATCGATTCTGCTCATGATTCTGAGTTAATACCATACCATACCATCAGCCTATATATCACCACTACTGTATAACTTATAAGTTAAGGCTGGCCACTACACACGATCTTCCAATCGTCAGTACACCTGGCCGTGATCCGTACCTTGATACGTTCCTCGGTAAGTGATCTCCACTCGAGGACTCGTCTACCCCATCTAGTGTCGGTCCAAGTGACCTGACCATTAATAAGCTATGTATGTATGTCGAAGACTAAACTTTGATTCCAATCCTTCACCGCCGTATATAGATACTTGCAACCGACCGAAGTTTCGGTTTAAGCCAGTTTCGGCTAAAAATGCTGGTTTCGGCCGCAGTTTCGGTTTCGGCCAAAAATTGGTCGAAACTTCGGCTCGGCCGAAACTAGCTTTCGTGAGCTGTCGGATGAAGCCGTTTCATGTTCGGGACGGGTTCACTCATTCACTCGCCTATACCGCTTAACCTCAGTCAGTTCGCCGGCCGGTGTTTAATTGTTAGGTGTGTCTGTTCTCGCCCATAAATAATGATTTACTAATAAATTGAAGTCTTTTATTTCACTTAATCGAAAAATATGTTACAAAGCTAGGAAAAGCTTTAAATATATGTTAATAATAATATTTAATGTATAATATATATAAATAAATGCCCTTCTCTGCATCAAATATAATTTAAATAAAACTGGCCATTCCTATATTTAACATGTCACTCACGGTCAACTTCTAAAATTAGAGGAACTACTAAGATTGATTTATATTCATTACAACTACTTTAACTGGTATTTAAAATGAAACTTAAATAAAAACAAACTTAAATTAAATGGCGATTGAAGACTTCTTTTTATAGAACATAAACGAACTATCCTTAAAGAACGTTATGAAACCTAAAAAAATATTTTACAACTGAGAATTATCCAATAGAACAATTGTTCAGATCTTTATGATTTGTTCGGATATTAAAAGCCTTATTTCAACAGGTTTTTATTTTCAATTTATTTCAAAACACCGCGAATTGTTTTTTTTTTTTTTGCCTTAGTGGGACGCCTAATGATTATGCAATTTGACGACCTAAACAAATATTACTTTGAGATTTTTGCAACCTATCCAAAGTCAGCGGAGTAACTGGATCGTAGTTAAACCAGAAGAGCTCCACAACTCGTTACTAAAAATATCTTGCGATATCTGCAGGCCATACACACTGATAGAGAACTATTAGGTCCGTCCGTGTGAAATTGTCATTTTGTATGGAAAAATTTAAATATATTTTGTTTTGTATGAATATTATATATTTAATTAATCAAAATATTGTAAATTATTATCAATGCACTTTTGCCATTTTAATGGAAGTCGATTGATGCCTCTGCTATAGAACTCCTGGGAACGGGAATTAATGAATTCTCTGAATGCGTTTTTCACTATCTCATCCGAATTGAATTTTTTCGCCTGTTAAAACTTATCCAAATTACGAAGAAAAAAAACGTGTGCGGTCAGGGGACCCTCGTTAGGAACGAAGATTTTACCGAATACCGACGAACACTGACACGATCGCGAGAATCGCGACCATACCGTGTCCGACCGAAAGAAAGGCGTATGGAGGGGGTAAAAATGTTACGTGACGTTACATTTTCTCTCGAATCACACCTACTGCAAGCCGCGTAAAGGAACTTCGATCCAAAAATAAAGTCAGAAGGGTCAAGTTCTAGCCAGTACGGTGGGTGACGAGAGAGTTTCCGGTCGAAGCTCCTGCAGGTTTGAGACTGTCTGTCGTGCAGTGTGTGGGCGAGCGTTATCATGGAGAAGCAGAAAAGCGATTGACTATGCTCTATTGTTTGATAGCATGCTTGTCCATCATCGTTTTCAGTTCTTCACAGTACACATGTACATTAATTGTTGTGCCAGATCTCAAGAAGCTGTAGTGGATAATACCGGCATAGGACCACCATACAGTCACCATGAGCTTCTTTTGACTCAGCTTATGTTTAAGATATTGGCTGTGTCTCCTGAGTTAAACCACTGAGGGGGAGAGTGCAAGCTGCAATCCAACAGCCGCTGGGCGCGCTCGACTGGCCACGATACCCCTCTCTCACAGAAGGGGAATGTACTCTCACCCCTTGGAATGTACTGCATTTCCCACTTTATCGTATTTCCCCAATGTACGTACGTGTTTCGGTAGTGAGTGGGATGTGCCAAAGCCCATTCTCATCCCATCCTATCCCTCCCCATTTTCCCAACCCTTTCTCCAAATCCATTCCTATATCTCCAAAGGTAGGCAGCGCATCCGGGGGCAACGATATCTACGCAAAAAGTGGTTTGACGGAAAAACAAATGAATGACTGATTTTGAAAAACAATGTCATAGCTTTATATTGAAATTAATTTGAATTTGGAATTCGATGCCAAACTCAAGATAACTAAGTTCAAAGGGGCCACTATTAAGAAACGGCAATTTAATATGTAAGGACATAAGAAAGGTGGTGGCCACAACAGTTCAATGGTCGCAATGAAACTATATTATTGACTCGCGGAGCTATAATCGATACATATAATAAAATCGTAACAGAGCCCTGTCTGTACATAAAATATTTAAAAAAACAAGTCATTGCAATGTAAAAGTACTCGTACGTGTGATCTAGTCTCTCATTTTTGTTTATCACCCAAAAACCGCGGGACGGATTTTAATAAAACTTTGCACAGCTGTAACTCACATATAATTTAACATTTAGGGTACTTTTTATCCAGATCAATTATAGAGTTCTCAGGGGAATCATAAGTTCACGTGAACGAAGGCGCTGATAATAATAATAACAACACATTCGACAGTTATTTATTAAAATAATTATAATCTGTTAAAATTGTCCAATGTTATTTAATTTTTGTTTTTTTTTTCAGATGGGTCACCGAGTTCCCAGATTCTCCAGCATACTTTGGGGAGTCTGCATACCGAGTTCATGTAGCAGCTTCGACTTAGAACACGAGCTCTCAGAAAAACTGGCTAGTTTGAACATTTCTGTCACCGTACATAACACCATGTGTACTGTGAAAGACGTGAAGCGGCCTTATTCGTTTAACAAGACTCTCGCCATGTAAGTAAAGAATGAGACATTTTGGGATACCAATTTTAATTTACATGCATGATGACACTGATAATTCGCTAGCATCGTTAAAACACTGTGAACGTGTCAATGGATAATGTTTAAGTGCCTATCTACATATTTAAGCAGATAGGAGAACAACTTAGAGCGTTTCCAAACGTTACCATCTGCGCGTATTAATAACAAGATACAGTTTTATACCTAGTTTGAGTGTCAGAGATCCGATAAAGATTATTAAGCAGATAAAATTGGATTTTTGCTACTGTATATTTACTATACTAACTAATAGTTAAGTTGAAACAGAATTGCAATGAAGAATTTATTTATTTATGGCGGCGAGTCTAGGTACATTCAAATGTGGAGATACACAGACTGATGGTATAAATTGACGCATTTTTCAATTTCATGGGTGTGAAATAATCAACAAAATATTGAAATATTTAGAAACATGGGAAGTCCTCAATTTGGTACTGAAATATAAAATTAGGTTACACCCCTATCGAAGTGAGCTTCGAGGCTAGAAGTAGATGTAATTTTCTCGAAACAGACCTAATATCAGGACTGGAACACCTACATTCTTAACACATGGTATGGTTAAATTTTGCTTCATCCGTCCACATTATATTCGTCGGAAAATCGGGATCCTGTCTTTTTTTCTGTGGTGTAAAATGGCCTGTTTTTCTTTTTATTCTATTTCAAAAATGAAAAATAATTGACAGATTTATTGTACTAAAAAGTGTTGAAACATGAGAGCGTACTCAATTTGGTACTGAAATATAAAATTAGGTTACTCCCTATCGAAGTGACATGATAAACGATCTGTCACATGTAAAGGAGCGTCTGTACCTACGAGGGGCTCAATAAAGAGCACGCAAAAATGAACCGAGGCAAATTAATTTCCGATACGCGAGTTTAATTTTAGACAACTTAATACCACAAAATCAAATTCGACCACGTATAGGTTGTAGCAAGTCATGTGAGGAATAATTGTGGTATAATAAATTTAGTATTTGCCCGAAGTCTGACGCTTGCAAATGGAATTACCTTATTTTATAAACCCGCAAAATGTTCTACACAAATTTGGCTTAAACACACTAAACCTTAAAAAATAATTTACACTAACAATTTACAATCGGCCGAGCAGTTCTCGAGATTTGTGTCAACGAGCTGAAAAAATATTATCACAAACAGCACGCAAGAAAAACACTTTGAAGTTTAATAAACTATTAAACCAGAAAACGACTAATACACATTTTTTATAATAATCAAACAAACCTCAACATCACTAGTATAAAACAATAAAACAATAATAGTATAAAACAGTCGCTTCCCGCCGTCTGTCCCTCTGTATGTACGCTTAGATCTTTTAAACTACGCAACGGATTTTAATGTGGTTTTCATCAATAGATAGAGTGATTCAAGAGGAAGGTTACGTATAGTTTAATATTGTTTTAACGAAACCGAAGCGAGGGAGGTCTATAATTTAACTTGGTGTAAGTTATCTTAATCGAAATTTGCGAGAACATATAGACATTGTTCATTATATAGATTTTAGCGAAATTTTAAAATAGTCATAATTTTTAACGAATTGTCTTAAAAATTCTGATTTTAGTTTGTCTTAAAAACAGAAACATACCATAACGTCTGCGGTACAGTATGTTTCTGTTCAAACATAATCGTGAAACATTGAAATTTTAAGATAGAAAATCTTAACCAAACTTAATAAGATTGATAGCGACAATAATGTCCCTTTGCTCACAAAAATGAACCGAGAAAAATTAATTTTCAATACGCGAGTTTAATTCTAGACAAGTTAATACCACAAAATCAAATTAGACCACGTATAGGTTGTAAACCTCAGGTCGGCGGCGCACACCCCTGGTGTTGCAGGTGTCCATGGGCGGCAGTAACACGTGGGACCGCTTGCTCGTCCGCCCACTTGTCTATAAAAAAATATATGTATATGTTCGGTCCTACCTTTTGTAAGTAAACATCTTGTATTCCTTGTAACATGTTTGTATTCCAGAACATTCTTCCTGTCAATATTATTGTTACTAAGTCTCGGAACAGTTCTTGACGACGGGACGGACGGTGCGACCAATTTTGAAAAGCTGCTCAACGCATTTTCCTTGAAGCGCAACCTTCGAAAGGTCTTCGATTTGACCGACTCCCCGACGAGGGTGAAAGGAGTGGACGCGTTTAGGGCTATGAACGCTTTAGCTCTCCTCGTTGCCCACAAGTCCATGGCGATGGCTTTCAATCCTTATGTGAACAAGACGAATTTCGCGGCGGTACGTATCTTTTATTTATAAACTATAAAATAGTGAAGTTCTGCTTTAGAATCTCTTCTCGACTGTATCGGAATAAATCCTCCAGAATTGATTTTATTTGGACAAACTTTCGTACTTTGATGAGTCATACTATATACTTACAATTTTATCAAATTAACGTACTATATTTATTTAATTATAATGAAATTTTAATGTATCATGTGCTATGGAAGCCGGAACCACATAGCACAGGTTTAACCTAGATCGGGGTGAACCCCAAGGAGTCTTCAAAAACTGCAGCTTATATTACAGTCTCCAAACTAATCCCACGCAAACGATTAATGTGGAATGTACTGCCAAGTAAGGTTTCTTCATTACTCCTGGGGCGGAACGCTTGGGCGGCGGTGGCCACTTACATTCACGTTAGCCTCTCCTTCTGACCGGCAAAAAAATACTGAATGCGCAGCAAATCGATGGCAGCAAATTAAAAGATGGATTAGGTTACTAATGACACTCTGAGCAATTTAAAATTATTTTTTTATAATATGTAGTTATTTAAAAAATACGTTGTTTTCTTGATCATAATTTATTTTATCTCATTTTTTGTTTAATTTTAGGTATTCGGGATGCCATGGACAGTAATTGGCCGTTCAGCTATATTGTACACTGACAGTTTCCTATATCTCAGTGGTTTCTTGAATGGTCACAACTTACTGCAGGAGCTAGAAAAGAAAGGCACGATCGATATCAAGAGCAGATTGATTTCCAGATGGTTCAGGTAATGCACCAATTTAAATTGATTTAAATTGACCTATTTGTTCTTAACTATATCGATTACCACCCCATGCCCCATAAGAATGTACAAAATTTCTCTAATCCGTTTTGACCCCGCGTGGTTTATTATGTCTCGAATGTCCTTATGATTAGGGAGGTCTGCGTCCTACACCGAGAGGCTTTATAATATTATTTTGTACATTTTATTGAATATTCAAATTTTATTTAAATCGGAAAACTCACTTCATATTTGAACGATCCGTTTCTTAACTGTATTGTTACCCGTAATTTGAATTTCATAATTCATTTATTTTGTTTTAGAATTTATAGTTACTTCTTACTTCAGATTTTTATTATTCAGCTCAACAACTAATTGAACAACTAATTCAAAACAACAACAACTAAAAATACACATTGTTTATATATATTTCTTAAAATTAAAATGGCGTATCTTACAAATATATTTCTTCCGTACAATGTAATGCAACTCTTTAACAGAGTAATGAAGTCCTGAAGTCGATTCTGAAATTCGTGTTAACATTCATGAAGAAAACAACTACTTCATACACTCATCTATGCGGGAAATAAGGTGTCTTAAAACCTTCAAACATTTGACCTCGGTTTTGCCAGCATGGGACACGTTTTCCACATCTAAGTAGATCACAATTCTGATAAAGTCTATAATATATAGTCTCTATAATCTTCCGGGAAAAAAACTTTACAAAGTAATGAAAACTGCAATAAAATCTGTTCCGTAGAACCGGCGATAAATGCAAACAAACAAACGGATTGGCAGACAGAAAATCAGTCTACAGAAAAGTACCCTAAAGAAATAGAGACTTCTAATAGGACATTGACCGCTCTGACTACGACACACATGTACACACCTACACATTAACATTTTCATACCTAAAGTAGAGGTATTCCGGTTGTCCCAAAGTAAGTTTCCTTGTAACGCGGAATTAGAAGCTAGGGTACTAGTAATTCTACATAGTAGAAACAATGTACCCAAGTTGTCCACGGGTCATGGAGTGAATTAAGCCGCCTTAGATAACAATTAGTGTAACCGCTACATCCAACCTACATTTTCTATTAATTCAATAATTTATCTATTTATGTGAAATTACAGTGTACCCTCAATTTTGATCTGTCTGTCTAAACGCTGTCTAAATTTTATTGACATTTTGTTTGAATCTATTTCTTTTGTCATATCAATGGTGAATTTCATTAAGTTAGTAGTTGTGCCCGCGGCTTCGCCCGCTTGGAATTCGGTTATCGCGGTAAATACCCTAAGTCCGTCCCTAGATTTCGATCTATCTCCGTACCATATTTCATCAAAATCGGTTCCGTGGTTTAGCCGTGAAAAGTTGTTACCTTTTCACGGCTAAACCACGGAACCACTGAGAAAGTCACGTTTTCGCATGTATAATATTAGTATAGATTAAGTTTATTAAGTAGGTACGAGTATAATTGTCACTTAAATTAAAAATGCTATTAAATATATATAAAATTGTAAATGTATTTTATATCAGTGCACGTGCAGTTAATCACGATGACGATGACTTTTAAATTTCAAAGTGATTTGTCGAATATATTTTAAATTATCTTAACCTAGATGAGATTAAGTTTAAATGACTAATTAATTTACCAATCAGTAATTACATCACGCAACAACAATTGTATAAAGTATTTGGATAAATTACCTTATTAGGTTAAGGTTGCTACATTCGATTCGGCATATCCGGCTGAATTATATTTATTTTTATTATTTATATTAACACAAAAGACGGACTTAAGATCATAATATAAGGCACCGATCAGCCACCAGATTATACAGAACAAGGACCATAGTCTTAAATTAGAAAATAGGAACAATACATACTTTTTTTTTTATAGACTAGTGGGCGGACGAGCAAGCGGTCCCACGTGATGGTAAGTGTCACCGCCGCCCATGGACACCTGCAACACCAGGGGGTATGCGGGCGCGCCGCCGACCTTGCAAAATCCTATTCACAGCTCTCTTGAAGAACCCCATATCGTAGCTTTGCAGATCATTTGCAGATCGTTAGATCATTGCAGTCGTATTGTATATAAAACTTACTAGACTCGGTCATAGTATATTATATGCAAGGAATATATTATTTGAAATTTCACTTTTATGATTATACGTATATAGATATAAGCATAGCCAGGTGTGGCACAAAGACCAACCAGCGTTCGTAGTGAATACACTTAAAGGAGGCTTATATCTAGAACTGGATACTATTCCCGAATTGGATGAAGGATGATTATATTAGGATAGTGGAACATCCTTTATAGATCCTAAAAAACAAACTATCTAATTACTTTCTCTGTTTTAGGCTGTTCCCGTTGTTCCTCAGCTTGATGTTGTTCTGCACATACATCTTGCCTGACTTCAACAACGGCCCGCAATGGAACCTCGTGGTTGAAGAGCACAGCAGGGTGTGCCAGAAGAGCATGTGGAAGAGCTTCCTCTTCTTACACAATTACTTCGGTTTTGAGGACATGGTGAGTTGGTTAAACGTTAATGACTATAATGTTTTTGGAGTGTGCACGATGCAATCCCACAGCCGCTGGGCGTACTTTACTGGCTGAGTTACCCCTCTCTCACAGAAGACTACCGTAAAATGTACTGAATTTCCCACTTTATCCTATTCCCCCAAAGTACATACATGTTTCGGTAGCGAGTCCCATTCACATTCCATTATATCCTCTAGTCTTGGCTAGGGCATCTAAGTCATCCGGAAATCTTTTCTGTGTGAAAAGTGTTTTTTGGATTTTAAAAAATCCCTAATTCTCGAACATTTCCTGCGAGTACAAAAGAAATACGCCATGTTGTAATAAGTCCGTAACATTATAAAAATTTCGGTCACTTCTCAAATATAATTCATATTGTAATAAGTCATAACTTCATGTTGTAATAAGTCATAACTTCATGTTGTAATAAGTCATAACTTCATGTTGTAATAAGTCATAACTTCATGTTGTAATAAGTCATAACTTCATGTTGTAATTAGTTACCTACATTAAACATCAATATAGAACTACATTTAATTATCAATCAATTCAAATCGGCGAAGAATTTTTTCTTTTTAACTTTATAATTGAAATAACTTTTTTTCCTACTTACTCGAAAACGGCTTCATTATTTTAATAAAAGGAATACGTCAATCGGCTCTTTTCTGTACGCACGCCAGCAATTTTCAGGCTTCGCCTCGGCTTCGCCTCGTTCTTCCAATATTACTCGGCCGTCAATTGCTTTATTTCGGGCCTAGACAGTAATGTACTATTATCCTAATGACCTACGAGTATACCTACTTAAAAGTTATATTTTATGGGCATTGTAATCTTCATAACAAAATTCTTGTGTATTTTTTTCTTCCAACACAAAATAGTTTTTATAATAAAAATATATCGAAACATGCCTTATTTATTGTCGTACATATTTCTGATACGAAAAATGGGAAATATTCATTAGTTATCCCAGCATCATACAGAGTAATTTCTTAGCAAATATTGTTTAGGGGTAGATGACTCGGGAATTATTTGGGGTTACAATGGTCGGCCGTTGACCCGACACCATTTTGGGTGTATTATATTGAAAGTTAGACAACTAATATATCATGAAAGTGGAAAATGCCTTTGTAACTCAAAACATGGTTGAAAAGTATTTATAAATAAAAAAATACCAGCATGCTCTTGAGTCGGAATTTCAGTCATTAAAACTATAAGTTTGATATTTTCCCAAAAAAAGTTTTTTTTTTATGAAGTCTGACTTTGTTACTCTGTATTGCTCACTACACACTGCTACTGACGACAACGCCACACATTTCAATTAAAAACATCTGTTTTTATAAACAGTTTCTACCAGGATTCATTGTGCTTATTCAAATCAAATCAAATAATTTATTTGCAACGTGAGTAGTAACAGATGGTAATTGCAATACATACAACAGCCAGTCACATTTGCCAGAATTGGCGTGTAAAAACAAATATAAAATTAACATGAAACCTTAGTCAGTATATTTCATTCAATTGTCAATTATTAACTAGATATTAGGTATTAAATGTCAATTGAAGCTCAAGCAAATATCCCACTCCAATACAACTTATAGATACCTGTCAGTTTGTCAATGATTAACAAAACAGGTACCCAACATTAATGGACCAATAAATCAAGACAGTAAAAGAAGCAGCACTTGAAAACTTGTCAGTTAGAAGTTCGTTTATGGTACGTGTTTCGGTGGTGGGTGAGATATGCCAGAGCCCATTCCCACCCCATCCTATCCCTCCCCATTTTCCCAATCCATTCCTTAATCTGCAAAAGTAAGCAGCGCATCCAGGGGCGTGCCAACGTTTGTATACTTTAATAAGTCCTGCCAATTAAACAAGAACAATTGAACAAGGTACTGTTCGGCCCAAAAACCATTTAATACCGCGAACCCGCAGGCTGTGGAACGACCTACCTCAAGAGGCCTTCCCATTACTCTACGATATGGAGTTCCTCAAGAAAACTGCAAATAGGATTTTGCAAGATCGGCGGCGTACCCGCATACCCCTGGTGTTGCAGCTGTCCATGGGCGGTGGTAACACTTACCATCACGTGGGATCCATTGCTCGTCCGCCTACTTCCCTATAAACAAAAGAATATATTACAGTAACATTTAAAATTAAGTTGAAATAAATATTGGTAATGAGAATGCCATACAGATAGTCTGTATGCCAAGATATCCAGCATGCTATTTTCATCACCTCGCTGCGCGGCAAAGCTGATGCGTAGCCCTAGGGTCTTCAGTGCATAATTAATATATAAATTATGCATATTATTAATACCTACATATTATTATTTCATTCACAGCTTTTATATTTCGACATAGGCTTCCTCCGACACGTGTTCAACCATGTCGTTCATCATAGATTGATTTACAATATTTTTATTCAGAAGTTGAATAATGGCATTGTCATTATCATTATTGTTGTCATTATCAATGGCATTAATAATGGCTACGAAAAGCAAAATTGTCATTATTAAAAACAATTTTAAGTTATTATTAGAAGTAATCCACCACGCGGGCCCAGTGCGGACTGGTGGATCCACACTCCAAATTTTTTATATTTCTGTAATATCAGGTTTCCTCACGATGTTGTCCCTCACCGCCGAGCTAGTGACGGATTTTAAAAAATCCGTAGACATAAATATAAACACAGTGGTACGGGCCGGGGATTTGAACTCACAATCACACGAACGTGAATCGGGTATAGATACCCTAGGTCATTACCGCCCTAAAGTAGAAGTATATACATCAGTAAATACTCTAAATATAACAATACATTTATGTATAATTATTATGTTATGGCTCAGATATATTCGCGTTCCCTTTAGTGGTATAAATTACCTAATAAATTTCAGAACCAAAATTCATAAGTATTGAAATTTCATCGTGACACGAATTATCCGCCATACTCCTTCAACTATAGATTTATAAGCAACAATACAGTCTATAATTCCATACCGAATACATTTTAACACTCGATAGTACGATTAATTAGTTGTTAACAATATCGGCAATAAGCGTGCCTATTTGTGGTTGCCAATTACACCAATCACACCTCATTGTCCGCTGAAGTTAATAAGCGAAATTCTATTAAACGTTAGACAAATACCATTAGGGGTGCCAACGTTACGTGACAAATGTGTAGAAATAATACCGGGAAAATAGTTAGATTACAGCGGAACGCCTACATCAACCAAGTAGATATCTACATGATGATTTGAAATTAAGCAGCCGCTGAACCCCCCGACTGGCTAAGTTACCCCTCTCTCATAGACGACTAACGTAAAATGTAGTACTTTTCAACCCTATCCTATTCCCCCAATGTATTAACGTGTTTCGGTAGTAAGTGAATATTGGTATATTGGAGCCCATTCCCATCCCATCCTATCGTCCCCATTTTCCCAACTCTTTCTACAAATCCATTCTTAAGTCTCAAAAGGTAGGCGGCGTATCCGGGGTAAAGCCCACGTTTGTCAATTATGTATTGCGTATGTCCATGGGCGACAGTATCCACTTGCTGGTGGATACACCCCTCCTTTCTATAAAATAAACCTAATGTGTTATGATTTTTTTCCCTTCTAATAAATTTTGTTTATGTGATCTACAGCGTTTAAAACTAAATTAATTAATAGATATATAACTAGGTTCTGATGGCCAGAAATAAAATACACAGACAATTAAAAATAACAGACTTGATTTTTTACAATATAAAATCATAAACGTATAATTGAAAATAAGTACAGTAACACTTTTACAATAATAGAAAAGAATAATAAAGTCTAATGTGATAATCGGGAGAGAAACAGAAGAAACGATCACTGAAATTAAACCAAAAGTAACATAATTAACACTCAACTAACGGCACAGGTGTCTAATGACAAACGTCAGTACAGGCTAATTCTAATAGATCAGTAATTAATCTATTATGTGGGAAACTGACAGTAGTAGCTAAAAAGAAAGTCATTAAAATTATTAAAGTCTCAAAAATTCACAATTCAATCAAAACAAATAATTTTAATGACACCTGTCATTCGTATATGACGTTTGCAAGTGTTGCTATACTATAAATCAATCTCACACCTTGGAGTAAACGGAATAATGAAGTGCCAATGTTAATGAATCATTATAATTAATGATCGCGTGAGATGCAACCGATATGTCACAATTAACTTAAGCTCGCGAACAAACTTATCTAGAGACAATGATCGACAAAACAATTTACCCATGATCTATTAGCACTCATTCCCATGCCGTTATATAACCAGTTCATTGTGTCACCCACATTTTTAAAGATCTAGTATTGCAAATCATATACCTTTTTTCTTCTTCTTTTTTTTATAGAAAATAGTCGGCAGACGAGCATACAGTCCACATGATGGTAAGTGGATACTGTCGTCCATAGACATCCGCGATACATGGCCAACATCAGTCCAGAATGATAAACGTTGGCACCCCCCGGAATGCGCTGTTTACTTTTGCAAATTAAGGAATGGATTGGGCAAATGGGGAGGGAGAGGATGGGATGGAAATGGACTCTGGCATATCTCACGCACTACCGAAACACGTACGTACATTGGGAAAATACGATAAAGTAGGAAATGCAATAAGTACATTTCAAGGTAGTCTTCTGTGAGAGAGAGGTAACGTGGCTAGTCGAGTGCGCCTAGTGGCTGTGGTAATGCAGCATGCACTACCAATTAGGTATATTAATATTGTCTTTTTTAAAAGGTAAAATATTTAACGATATCTTAATTTTTATTTGATTATTACAAATAAATTATTACATTTTAAATTACAAACCACTTAATATTCCAATAATCCATTCACACTATTCGGTTAAATTAAATGGTAATAAGACATGACAAAAAATTTAACTCCGTTCTCAAACATCGAATCCATCGTTTTTCTATTGAGCTGTCTAATAAAACACCATGTTATGCTTTTTTGTGGCTTCAACCACAAACTCATTTCGATAACTTTATTACAAACTTGGCCTTGTACCTATTTCTTGTCGTAACCCATCATTCCCTTACAAGCCATCCCGTGTTTCTTATTCATTATACTCCTCATCCCATCTCATCCCATCTCACACCAAGTGACACCTGACATCAAACACGTACAAGAACACTTGAGTCCAAATTCTAATGGAATGTGGATATTTACGTAGATACTTAAGCTTGAGACCTTATCATCTTTGACCGTCTTTTCCAGTGCCTAACCCACACCCACCAGATCGGACTAGACATGCAGTTGTACGTCGCCACATTACCCCTGATGCTATTGCTCTGGAAGTTCGGAACACTGGGCTGGACCCTCGTCGTGGCCATAGCAGTTGTGTCCACGGTTCTCAGATATCTAGCTGTTTATTGGTACGACATCAGCATGTTCGTGTACTATGGTATATCGTGAGTATTTTATTTATCACTTTTATTTAAAAGCAATTTATCACTATAGAGTAGTTACTCTTAGTTCTTAATACTCTATAGTTATTTTGAGTTCAAAATCCCTAATTATGTAAACTAATATCTCAAACTAATATTATTGGTATTAGAATGGAACCAAACGAAACCAAATCATAGTTTTCGATAGTTTAGATATTATCGATAGTATTATATTATAACTACACGTATCACGAGGAGATTTTCTCGAATGGTTCCGGTGAGTATTCTCGTATGCGACTGTTTAAATGATGATAAAAACTTAATGATAACAGTAATCAGATGATGATAGCGGTTATTTATACTAGCTTTTGACCGATGTTCTCTCCTGAATTGTTCAAATCGATTTGAAATTTCTTAGGTAAACGGGCAAAAGGCTTCTATGGAAGAATCTCGCTGTTTAAAAGTAACCTTTGCCCGCGGTTTCTTAACTGTTGACATTGACACAGGGACTGCAAAACACATTGTTCAGGTATTTGTGTTAAATAAAACTGTCATGCAACATGAGAATACTTAAGACTATGAATCCACTTCGACATGCTATACAAACAACGTCAGTGAAGTTACAATGACTAGTCCAAGCCAGGATTAAAAAATATATAGCCAAACATAGTTGGACCAACATATTTCGAGATTGCTGGTCGAATTGTCGATAACCCCACTCTCACAGGCTGTTTTCGTAACAACGCAACCTGTTTCCCAACGCTAATAGGTTTTCCTTTTAGCGTTGGGAAACGCGTTGCGATTCTCTAAAGGACTCTTCGATATAATTCCGGCCTTAGATTTCTACAACTACACCGCCCGTCACCGTCATGATTTTATACCTCCGCTGTTACGACATTGAGTTTTTCAAGAAAGCTATGAATAGGAGCCTGCAAGGTCCACAGCACACTCGCGTTCCTTGGTTACAGGTGTCTATGGGCGACAGTACCACCACTTACGACTTAAAAAACATCGCCAATGGTCCCCCATCCATGTATGCAGCATAACCATTTGACCTTTTTGAAATGGTATGTATGCGTGTATCTATTGGTATACACGTATACAAATATAAATATGCGTATACATATATTATATAGTATATCGACGCTAGAAGGCACTCTTAGTTTCTAGAAGTAGACGCGTGGTTTTGGGACCCCCACCGTTTCAAAATAAAACTCATACTTTACAAGTATTAAAACCCTGCTAAAGGAATGATATACAAAAGTGATATTCGTATTTTTGCGAGTTACAGAAAAATAGCTTTCTATATATTTGTATTTATATACGTTTATATTTATGTGTATATGTACAAATATATGGGTTTTTTTTTATAGTATTTTTTTTAATGACAACTGTCGGTTATTCTAAGGTTGACTGGAAGAGATTCCTTCAAGGAATACGTCTGCTTGTCCGGGTTTTAACAATATATTTTTTTTTATGGACGAACGCCGCAGACGAGCATACAGTCCACGTGATGGTAATTGAATACTGTCGCCCATATAGACATCCGCGATACATGCCAACATTAGTCCAAAATGACAAACGTTGGCACGCCCCCGGATGCACTGCCTACCTTTGGAGATATAGGAATGGATTTGGAGTAAGGGTTAGGAAAATAGGGAAGGATAGAATGGGAATGGGCTCTGGCACATTTCACTCACTACAGAAACACTACGTACATTAGGGAAATAATATGAAGTGGGAAATGCAGTACATTTCAAGGTAGTCTTCTGTGAGAGAGGGGTAACGTGGCCAGTCTAGCGCGCCCAGCGACTGTTAGATTGCAGCGTCCAATCTCCCCCTGACTTTAGTTATAATATAGTTACAATTCTATTATTCCATATTCTAGGAAGCCTGGTATTTATTCACTTCTACTCATAACTTTGTTTAATAGTTACAGTTCTAAAGAGTCCTTAACACCAAAGTAAACTATACAAGTAGTTGACAGTTTACCTTTCCAAGAATGTGTTATATACAACTAAAGTGTTATATGCAATGACATTTATTAAAAGTCATTGCACTTTTCAAATTAATCGGACACTACACCTAAAGAGGCAGCTACAATCTATGCATTAGAAAAGATCGTAAAAAATGTGGTTTGTAAACGTTATACACGTTATAATAACGTTGATGAATCATTACTATCAAATCAAATCATTTATTTTCAATATGAGTAAAAAATACATGGCAGTAACTTTATATTATAACTATAATTTCTATGAATGTAATTTTTGACACTATAAATCAATCACATTCAATCAATCAATCATTTTAAATAAATATATAAATAATAATCATGATTATCGTCAAACAATTCAATTATTTCAATCGTCAAAAAATGTTAGGGGGGTGCACGCAGCAATCCCACAATCGCTAGGGGCGCATTCGACCTGCTAAATTGCCTACACTCGTGGAAGACTAGACTACTTCCTTTGAAGACTACTTTCAATGAAATAACTATAAGAGTAATAATATTATAATTTTAATTTTTTTTTTATTTGGACGAAGTCTGCAGACGAGCATACAGTCCACCCGATGGTAAGTGGATACGGTCGCCCATAGACATCCGCGATAATATAAAATATAAAACTTTAGAATATAAAACTATAATAGTACTACCAACTTTTCTAATAAATAGGCTTTTTTTATTATTTATTGACTATTACATTTAACATAATACACTTTATCTATATATATAATAAAATAGTAACAACGCCGTGTCTGTACATGAAATATTTTTTTGAAAAAGTCATTGCAGTGTAAAATACACTTGATATAAAGCCCCGTCTATCTCTCCGTCTGCCTATCTCAAAGCACATCACGCAAAAACCGCTGGACGGATTTTAATGAAACTTGACATAGGAATCACAAGTTCACGTGAATGATGTCGCTGTCGTCGCTAGTTTAACTATATGGGCCTTATAGGCATCACAAAAACCTTCAAGGTTTGACTGTTATTTTTACAGAGTCCAAAAGTTGCTAGACGCGGCGCGCTTCAGCTACATACTGCCGACACACAGAGCTACGATATACCTCATCGGAGTCGCGATGGCTTACTTCATAAAGTACAAGAAGTTCAACATAAAACTGTCTGACGTGAGTGTGAAAATTACATTTTGACAAATAAATCATAAATGGCATAAGACATTATGCAAAAGACACTTATTTTATACATTTATTTCTACAAGGATGACTGGAAATACGGAGTATAACGGAGAAGGCGTTCTATTAAACTCCCCATACTTCCTCGGAAGGGGATAAGAATAGTATAATTGTATAAGGAATAAAGATTTATCCAATCACACTTTCCACTTGATGGGATTTGAAGATCGTTTGTTAACAACGACACCACTGGTAATGTCATTGGAAATTGTGGGTGTGGTCAGTGGTCTTGTTGGTAAAAAAAAACACTAACGACATGTCCAGTGGTATCGTTAGTGGTGTCGATTGTAACACACGGCATAAGATGGAATTGGATGAGAAGATAGTAGAAAGTGACAAGTATCCTTTATTCCATTATACTTGATTCTTGATATTGGTTATATTTCAGTGAAACCAAAAAATGTTGCAATATCCTTTAGGCCGAAACCAGTTTGAAACAGACATCTATAATTTTTTGGTCCAAAAACTGAAACTAAATCTTTTGCCGGTTTTCGAGTCTTGACCATTTAAAGAATAATTATATCATACCATCAGCCTGTCTCTCTCCACTACTGGATATAGGCCTCTCCCTAGGACCGCCACCATACATGGTCTTCAGCTCTTCTCATCCTTACTAACGGCGACTTTCTTCAAGTCATCAGTCCACCTGGCCGAAGGCCGTCGCACACTACGTTTAATATAAAGAATAAATATAAATAATAAATAACGCCACACTCAATGGCTCACACAAGGAATCCCAGTTTCGTGGGTCCAAAGACACACACAAAGAATTATGCTTTGTTTTTGATAAATTATTTTTTCTTTTCAGTCTCAAGCGCGACTCCTCTGGTTGGCGGGTTTCGGCGTAGCTTTTTTCACTGTAGTCAGTCCCTACAGAATGGGTCTTGTTGGGTACGAATATGAGCCCGGCCCAGCGGCCATGTTTGCGGTCTTCTCCCCGATTTTATGGGGTGTGTTCATGTGCATAACGCATTGGGGCATCTGCAATGATTACGCTGGTAAGTTCCTTGTCTAGAAATCAGGTGGCAGACCAGCGGTCCACCTGGTAGTACGTGAATACTGTCGCCCATAGACATCCGCAATACATGTCAATATTAGTCCAGAATGACCGTCTGTTACCAACGACACCACTAACGACAAAGCGGGTGATTTCGTCAGGTAGTGTTTTTTATCAAGGACGCCACTGAACCATGCCGCTGCTGGTGGTGTCATTGCGAAAGCAAATTCCCGAACAAACGACACCACCAGTGGTGTAGTCCAGTCATGTCAGTGGTAACAAACGAGAATGATAAAGGTACATATAATTGCTGAACACGAAATCTGAATCATTTTTCAAGAAATAAGCATAAAACATCTGGCAGATGTTCACCTGCAAACCGCTAATAAGGGGCGCAATATGGAACGACCAGTTGAACCAATAATAACCTTATGAGAGTACAGAATGCGGCTGGATAGAAAGGGCTCATGATAATCTATTATGATACACTTTAAGAGACCAGCAATTGAATGAACATAATACTTAATTCATACATCATAAAATATGCAGAAACCATAAGTTCCAGAAAGATGGCACGACGATCTTCCTGACCATGTCAAGTTATGATATCCGCAAATAAATTTACCACCTCAAGAGGGGGGGACAATCTACAATAATTTCGGCATCATTTTCGAAGTCTTAATTAGCTTTAAATATTTAATAGACAAGAAGGGCCCACCTACCCCTACTTGATAGCAGTCTATAACGACCCACGGGAAGGCATAGTCCTCCTTTAAAATTACGAGGAGGGTTCACCTCCCAGACGCAGCGCGGAGTGGTCAATATCACATACCTATATGGCTATTTTTTTTTTAAATAGGCACTTGTTTCCTTACAATGTCTTCCTTCACCGATAATTCCTACAGTGATAATTAAAAAATTTTTACTTAGTTAAGTAGCAACTGAGTACTGCAGTTTCACCACCTACATCAGTCCTGATATGGGAAAGCATTTCGTATGACTGAATACTTTAATAATGTCACTGCAACATCCGCTGGTGTTTCTTTTATAGAAGGAGGATGGCAGATGAACAGAAAATGCACCTGGTGGTAAATAGATACTGTTGCGCATGGACACCCGCTGTACATGCCCACATTGGTCCAGAATGACATACGTTGGCACGCCCACGGATGCATTTACTACCTTTGGAGATTTAGGAATAGATTTAGAATAGGATGGAATGGGAATGGGCTCTGGTATATCTCAGTCACTACCGAAACACGTACATAAATCCCCCAATATTTATAAAAAAGTACTTATGTTCCAGGCATTGGAACAGCGTTCGTGGAGTCGCGAATATTCAAATTCTTCAACAAGATCGCATACGGCGTTTATCTGACGCAGTTCCCCATCTTCTTCTACAACGTCGGCATTCAGAGGCACTCCGACTTCTACACGCCTCTGTCACTGGTAAGTAATTGTTCCTGCGAATTGTGTGAAGACTTAAAAATACAGTAACCAATTCTTCAACAATGATGTTTTTTGTATTCTTCTTTTTAAGGAACTTTTATGCCTTGGCACATGTCAGTTCCATCGTACTGGTTCTACATACCTTACATTCTACAACATTAATGTAGATACCAATAACTAGTGAGGGCTCACGAATCTCTACAAACTAAATGCTGCTCGTGAATTAGGTTCTCCTAGTATCTTATGGAACATACAAACATCATACCTGTTCAGATCGAGAGCCCTCACTAAGGCCTCCCGCTCCTGTTGATTCCGGATACACTCCACCAACAAGTGTTGGACAATGACGTTTTGTAATAAAAAGAAACAAACTTTTAACCTTTAATATTTAACCTTTTCAGGGATAATTAAAATTTCTTAACCGTCTAAGGGGGTTTTATCAAAATTTTTAATTGTCTTTTTGATTGTTAGCTTTTTAGTTAATGAACATCCAATTCCATCCCCACTCCACTTCATCTATCAGGTAATGTAATGTGATGAAGGCAACACCATATCTCATTATACAGAATATTTCCCTTGCGCCACGCGATATTTATATTTCGCTATTATCTGCGTTACATATTAACATCAGTCAAAAATGACTAAAGTTGACACGTCCACAGATGGGCTGTCTTTCGGAATTAGAATAAAGATTGGTAGAGAGAATTGGGAAGAAAGGGAAAGGTATATCTCATACCACTCCATCCATTTCGCTTTTCTCAATTCCACCGGAACAAGAAAAGGAGACGAGATGGCGTAAGATGGGAAAGGAAGGGACTCGAGCTTTTACAAATTTCATTCACTTCAAAACACATTTTTACATAGCGGTCTTCTGTGAGAGTCCTCCCCTTTGTACTAGAACTGTTCATCAAACTAAACATCGCAAAAAAATCAGTCCAATCATGATATGTATTTCTACTGTCAAATTTCAGGGAGTTCCTTTATCCACCTTAGGCTGACGATATATAGATAGATGTAGATAGACATATACGAGTAGATATATAGTATGCGCTTAATTGTTAAAAAATCTAAGTATAAATACTCAATTTAATAATCATTTGTAACTTACGTAAACATCACTCAAATTTACCAATTACCAAAAAAGTTTGTAACCCCTGAAACGTCATTGTCAAAACTGATAGTGACATTATTTTCTTTTGCATAGAATTGAAAAACAGACTTTACTTACTTACTTATCTCTTACTTGACTTATATTTTGACCGATAGATATTTTAATTGCAGCTGAACGTACCAGAAATGATAGCGATCCTGGTAATATCAATAATGGCGACGGTCGCTATCGAAATGCCGTTCAATGAGGTGTACAAGATCTACTTCGGTAAGTAATTATATTAATAATGTGGCGCGTTTGTCGGTTTGACGTGGATTATATTTTCTTTATTTTTTACTCTAATTACACCTACCGGACCATCTCTGCATGGCCCAAAGGTTGACTGGAACACATACAATAATGCTTCAAAGCTTTGAGTCCGCTTTTTGTCACTTGAATTATATAAACTTGAACCATCTACTTGATACTAGCAGCGCCCGCGATTTCGTTCGCATGAACTAGTGATTCCCGTGGGAACTCAGACAGACAATAATTCCAGAAACCCTCCGATGATTTTTTCAAAGAATATTTCATGTACAAGTACGGCTTTGATACGATTTTATTAGATGTATAGAGTGTTATCCATTTTCTCGTTACCGGGTGGTAAGGTTTTCCTGGGACATATATATATATATACCTTACTAGAAAACGCCCGCCCCTTAACAAAGATATGATAACAAATGACATTTCTTTTTTTTTTCAGGAAAATCACAGACAAAATTAAAAGACAAGTGAAATTAGTTTGTAAGTGACATACGAGTAAGATAAATTATAAGACTTAATGTATTGTAATTTTAGCCAAACATCACTTAATTAGGTTTTATTTTATAATATTTTTCTACTGGACGAGTAAATAAGTTATTGTAATAAATGAAATGTTTGTATTTGAAATTATCTTTTATTTTATTCAAAATGTTTAAAAAAAACGACAGTACTACTTTTAATTTCAAAATATTTAAAAAACGACAGTACTACTTTTAATTTCAAAATATTTAAAAAACGACAGTACT
The DNA here is from genome assembly GCA_943735995.1 of Sesia bembeciformis. Taxonomy (NCBI): domain Eukaryota; kingdom Metazoa; phylum Arthropoda; class Insecta; order Lepidoptera; family Sesiidae; genus Sesia; species Sesia bembeciformis. The sequence continues at coordinate 3,758,829 of OX031029.1, read as the reverse complement.
ACTTTTAATTTCAAAATATTTAAAAAACGACAGTACTACTTTTAATTTCAAAATATTTAAAAAACGACAGTACTACTTTTAATTTCAAAATATTTAAAAAACGACAGTACAACTTTTAATTTCAAAATATTTAAAAAACGACAGTACTACTTTTAATTTCAAAATATTTAAAAAACGACAGTACTACTTTTAATTTATGGCATCTACAACAAATTGCATTATTTATTAAATCACTTATTTTACAAGGTTTTTTTTTTACAGATTCGCAATTCTATTGACTCTTCTTAAGTTAAAGAGTAAGTAATTTCACACAAAATCTTATCTGCTAATAATATAATAATATGAATATTTTTTTTCTTACTATAAATCTCACTATTTACCTACGTATCTATTATATATAAAATGTTATTTCTAAATTCTAATTATTAAATGTTTTCAATCAGTCTTGTAGAAATTCTTAACCGATCAAAATTGTAAAACATGTCTAGAAATTTACTTAACTAGTCTAATTTGAATTTACTTAAATTTGGCAGTATCCTAAGCATTTTCGCCCTTTCCACAACAACGAATAATGTCATCGAGATACGTTTAATAATTTTGATTGGTAAAAATCCTGGCGATTTCTTGTCATGAAGATGGTTAATCGAAACGTATCAAAATGTATCCTTGTTACGCCAAAATCGAGATCATAAACTCATCGGAAAACGGACTCCTTTAAAAGTATCACCAACACAATCATATCGATCGATATGATTGTGTTGATCCAAGTCCAGAATCATGAGCAGAATCAATGGCTTCAGGCTTCGGTAATGGTTCGTACATCTTATACATCATTTTATTCGTTGGTTTTAACAATATACAACCAACCCAAAATAACGTTTAAACCAAATAGCCTTTCAACCCTCGATATGAATATACATTCATTGCTTGTCTGTTTGGCTTCAATACGCACATTTTTATTGGGCCAATTTCATTTTTTTTTATTATCTAATCTAGTCCTATGTCAACTCTTGACAATTCTCGTGTCCTCATTACAATCAGGTGAAAGTCTGCCTGGAATGCATTGGCACTTAACTATGCCGTTGTCTCTGATCAGCCAGGAGCCTTCAGGGCATGGACCCTGTGTGTTGAGTATGTGGCATATTCCGTCGAACACTGCTGAGCCTCTGCGAGATGTACACGCTGCCACCTGAAACATTTTGTATGAACCCATTAGAAAATAAAGCTGAAATATAATTGGATCCAACTGTACTGTTTCGCAAGATTCTTCTTTATTGCACTCAAAGAAAGTGGTTAAAAATTTTAAAACTATTCAATTCATTAATAAAAAAAAAAGACGACAGACGAGCGTACAGGCCACCTGGTGGTAAGTGGATACATCTACGAACATCCACGGTACATGCTAACTTCAGTCCAGGATGACAAACGTTGGCACGCCGCCGGTTGCGCTGCCTACCTAGGAGATGTAGGAATGGATTCGGAGAAAGGGTAAGAAGTAGTTGTTGTTTCTCCGTGACCAAGAAATAAAACCAAGACCAAGAAGAAAAGAAATAAAAATCGTGAGTAAACCGTTTATATAACATTGCAATGCAATCGATCCTTTCAGAATCCACTGCAGGACATGAGCTTCCTCATGCACATTGTCTTGTACATAAGGGATATGTGGCCTTAAAACGTCACGCTGGCCGAGCGTGTTGGCGAGTCCACTCTTTCAGAGGTGGTGTAGTTCCTCAGCGCTTGTGGTAGCGGCTTTGTTAACCCTTAGTCGCCTCTTACGACACCCGCAAGAACATTATTATAACATAACATTACCTCTATTATTACCTCTCTTCTGGTACAAGACCTGGTGCCACAAGCACAAACACCGTTGTGGCTGAGGCCGTCAAGCGAGGGTCGGGCTTCGAAGTCGAACGCCACCACTTCCCCCACGGGACACGGCTCCGCGGTGCCGGGTCGGTAGCAGCGACGCCGTTCCGGCACGTACAGTCTACCCCTTGTACACGGCACCTGGAATATGAAGCAAAAGTACTGTTGATTACCGAAATATACCGGATTACTTGTTTGCACCAGCCAAATTTCGTGGTTTGACTCAGAATCACTTGCGATTAAAAAAGAAAAAATATCGAATTAATAAAAAAAAGTGTTTCTAACAAGGAACACAGCCATTCTAGCAGCGCACAAGAATAATAAGGCACGGACGGGCGCATGGCCGGTGGAAGTAGAAGTAACATTTAATTAATGTTGAACAGAGTTTTCGGAGACCAGATTTTCATTTTTTTATTTAAGATAAGAAATTCTGCTTGACCATATTCTCTTTCGTTACTTCAAAAACTGATGATACATTTTGGGTGATGACCAATAAAGTAACCCGGTACAAATGATGGGGTCGACCGGTTACCCGGTTACCCGGTCTGGTAATCATCGTAGTATAAAGGTTAATCCACTTAAATTAAGTATACTTCAATCGGAGCTCAAAATATGAACTTAATTATTTGAACCCTGAATCTTTTAATTTTTCTTTTTTTTTATAGAAATTAGACGGCAGACAAGCATACAGTCCACCTGATGGTAAGTGGATGCTGTCGTCCATAAACATCCGCGATACATGCCAACATCAATCTGAATGACAAACGTTGGCACGCGCCCGGATGCGCTGCCTACCTTTGCAGATTAGGGAGCGCCTGTAGGAGCCCAACGACTATGGGAACGCAGCATGCGCTCTCTTCCTACCAAACATTCGCTAGTACATATTTTGAGCCCCTACAGAGACGAATAAGGCACTTAGATAGGCTCTATCATTTGTGCTCGGTGATATCTTCTACACCAAGATTTACACCATCATTTTAATACACTCTTTTCTCGTAATATAGGCATTCTAAGCTACGATATGGGGTTCTTCAAGAGAGCTGTGAATAGGATTTTGCAAGGTCGGCGGCGCGCCCGCATACCCCCTGTGTTGCAGGTGTCCATGGGCGGCGGTAACACTTACCATCACGTAGGACCGCTTGCTCGTCCGCCCACTACTCTATAAAAAAAAAAATCTAGGGCAACGGTCACACGGTGTCACATGGTGTCGACCAAACCAATAATCGCGGCCAATAGCATGCAGTCACGGCTATTTTCTTAAATGTGGCCGTATGAAGTATGACGATGAAGTATATCGGTTTATCGATCAATCATGGTTTCATCGTTTAGGTCTCGCGGGTCTTAGCGACCAGCAGCGTTATCACACAGCCAGCTACAACACTAGCTGATGCAACGAGCCGCATCGTTAGTCGCCGCGACCAGCGACCTCATGTGTTTAAATAAGAACCTCCAAGTTTTACTCACTTTAGTACATCGTCCACTTCTGGCTATCATCTCATCTAGAGCGCACGGTCCTCGCGTATAAAGTCTGTAGCATGCGCCGTCAGATGCGCGTGCGTGGAACGATTTGCAGACGCATTCTGCTCTGGAGCCGTGAGGGGACACTTCCGTTATAGAAAATAGGTGGCCTTTGGGACAAGGGCCTATTGAGTCTGAAAGGACGAAAATTTGATATTACTCGTAGAAATACTCAGTATTAACAATGACATCAGGACTCCTCGTAGCAGCCACGCAATCAAATTGATTGTGCTAAGATAGAACTTTGGTTTTAACTGGCATGAATAAATGTATGACAGCAAACGCAACAATTTCATCTATACTAATCTATACTACAAGAAAGAGGTAAAATTGTGTGTTTGTATATTGGGGATAATCTCTGGACCTACTGAACCGATTTCAAAAATTCTTTCACAAATAGGAAGCTACATTATCCGTGTCTAATATAGGCTATATTTTATTTTGAAATTTAGAAAAACATTTTGAAAGAAAAAAAACTTATAAACAGAAGCGAAGCGTGGGCGGGTCGCTAGTTGAAAATAAAGTGACTTCTGGAGTGTTTAAATTGACCGCGTGTGGCATGTTGTAGTAATTCATGATATATTTGCTGTCTTACAGATTAATAAGTACGTCTTTTTCCCTCCAATATTTTAATATTATCTCTAGTTATTTTGTGGTAATAATATAGAAGTTCTTGCATTGATACTTAGTTATCATATTTTTAAACGGAGTCTCGAGATCTACTCGACTCGAACTCGCTTAAAGACAGCTACAGGATTACCTCAAGAAAATGTCAAAAATGTTATTCTGCAGCACAGTTATCTGTGCTTACCTCTAGAAATGTCGAAAAGTGTATTATCTGAGAGCACAGATTCAACTACGTTTATCGAAGACCTAGGAACTTTCGCATTTCGATAGTGACACTCATCTGTTGTGAAACTTACCTAATTCAGAACAAGTTCCAGTTTCATTATGATAATGAGGTAAATGCTTCTCGCACCCACACTTGGAGCCAGGCAGGAACAACTGTCCCCTTTGGCAAGGTCCTCGGGAGTAGTGCGCGTAGCATCCTCCATCCTCCAACCAGTAGTGGGGACCATTTGTAGCACACTGTAATTAATGATAATTTATTACTTATTTTCAGAATATACATAACAGTTTGTACAAGCGAAGCATATATTCAAGACTATTATTTCTCTCAAAGAAGACACCTGGAAATATACTACATTTCCCACTTTATCTTATTTCCCCAATGTAGGTACGTGTTTCGGTAGTAAGTGAGATGTGCCAGACCCCATTCCCAACCTATCCAACCCTATTTTCCCAACCCTTTCCTACATCTCCAAAGGTAGACAGCGCATCTGGTGTCGTGCCAGAGTTTGCCATTTTGAACTAATGTTGGCATGTATCGCGGATGTCTATGGGCTACAGTGTCCACTTACCATCATGTGGACTGTATGCTCGTCTGCCCCCTTCGTCCATAAAAAAAAAGTAAAGAAGCACATGAAGAGAACGCTGGAAGTTGGTGCGAGTTTAGTGAATAATGAATAAACGCGGTGAATAATAAAGATATTAGCGAAAAAAATGTTCTTAATCACTATTGTAATTATGTTGCTATTGTAACATTCTGAGATACATATATCTATCACTGTGTTTTTGATATGTATTTGATCTTTTGCTAAAAGTTTTAAGATGTTTTTAATCTTTGTAGAAAATTACTTACAGTACAATTAGCAATTCCATCTTCGCCGACATCCAATATGGCTCCCGTATAGCAGGGTCCTTGGCTGTGTTTGTAGTAACAGCGGCCGTCAGGAGGCCAGTAGAGCAAGGTCTCGTCGGCGCATGGCTGGGGCCTCACGCACATGCCTTGTCGCTCGCTGGAATACAGAATAGTGGAGATTAGTCATGGGATTCTCATTCAAAGTATCTTCTTGTTTATCGAGATGTTTGTCTGATTGCGGGTTTTTGGGCTATGCCAGCAGGATTCATATCCAGTATATAAGGTGCGATTAGCATGAATCATTCCAAGGTTTAAATCAAAACGCTATTTTAATAATTTTAATAAAAAACTAGTATTAATAATGTTTTTATCGATGAACGCATAATATAGACATTTCTAATAAACTGTAAACGCGTTGTAACACTAGTCTTTGACCTGTCTGACGCTGTATGATCATCAGTGTGGCGAAATAGCTAATAAATAACGGTATTAGAAACTGTATAGGCCAGTATGACCTCTTGTATCAGCCTTTAATGTCCCACACGGGCCTCCCCTACTAAATCACCAGGGTGTTTCGGACCATAATCCACCACGCGGGCCCAGTATCGATTGCTCTTTTCACTTTTATTGTGTCCAGCAATAATTATTTTGTATTATTAAAATATTTGAATATCAATGAAACAATGGCGTATTAAAAGTATATATCTGAGTTACTGTACAATATAGATGAGAAGTCAAATTTGTAAACGGGGCGGAATAAAATTAAAACTGGAGAAATCCATATCAGATTCCGAAGACGTTTTCATAAATTTCATAATCTAAATCGAGTCTGAATGCGTATAATAAAGGTATTTATTTACCTTTTATTCCTATTTGACGTTTCGGCGCGGGTTACACCAGCCGTGGTCACGAGTTGATTTAAAAGGTATATAAAAGTTATATATATTAAAGGTATAGGTAAACAAATACCTTTCTTATAAACGCTCAGATCAGATTTAGAATATAAAATGTGTTCCAAACGAAAATGTTTAAATAGTTCTGTTTTCATAAAATCAAAATATCTTCAATTTGAACACAATAGATACTTCTTTAGCACCAAATCCTTCCCTGCACTAGTACTGGCTGTTAGTCTGTAAATAGAACAAGTGGAAACGGAACGCTAGACCATCCTAAATTGTTTGAGAAACAAATTAGATCCTGAACCAACAAAGTTAAAGTTTGGCTAAGTTAAAGTCAAGTTTCAATTGGGTTACTTCAAACGTTAGAGAATTTGTTATATTGCAAACATACACCAGAAGAAACCAAACAGATATATATCTAAGAATGTTGTGTATATTGTAGTATATACATACATGTAGCCGACTTTACAAGAGTTAAACGATAGTTTCTATAAATTCAATTTAAAATCTGCAGATGCTTACCTACCCTCGCTTGTTGAAAGTCTCCTCGACCGGTGCGAAGTACTCCCCAGGCCTGCACGGACCTCGCTCGAACAGCTTGTGGCAAGTTGTGTTTTGCGGCAGCTGGGCAGTTCCCGGTGGACATTTGCACTCTGCTACCGTCCTGCCTTTCCATTCGCTTGGACTGAGCTCTTGTGTGTCCGGACAGGGGTGGCCTTTCTGGAATTAGAACAACAAATTGGTTACAAAGATTTTTTATTACCGCCACACTAGATAGGGTTCAACACGACAAATTGCTCATTACTGGCAGCGAGAGAGGAGGGTTACAGGAAATAGGAAGGTAGTAATCGAATTATTAATTATTAAAATTGTTTATGTAAGACTTGAATTTCGTTATCTTTTATCGGAAATATTAAGCTGTGTAAATCCTTTATTGTAACAAGCGAACCTGCGCGCAATAAACGATTGTTTAACATAGTTCCTATAGAAAAGCAAATCTGGGACAATTGTTATCGTGCCTGTTGGTAATGATTATGTTATTTTTCACAAACTGTTACAAATAAGGCGTTTATTTCGTAACGAATTTAATTAATGAGCTGTGAAACTACTCAAATACTAAATCTACTTAACACTTGATAGTAATCAGCTTTGGAAGCCGACGAAATATAAAATGCTTTTGATATCCTGAAAGTTTTGTTGGTTGAATGGAATTAGTGTAAGAATTACGGCTTTTGTGATATAGACATTTAGTTTAATAATCTTAATCGTTATCTTTCTTATAAACAAAAGGTAATAGATGATCAGACTGATCACCTGGTGGCAAATATCAGCGATATCTGCCAACATCACTCAAGAATGATAAACCTTTGACACAGCCCCATGTGGATTTAATTGTAAAAAGAACTGGAAAAGTAGGAAATAGAGGGTTAACGCGATGAAGTTTCCCTCATCTCATAAACAAAAAAAAGTCAAAAAAATGAAAAAATAAAAGTAAAATGAAGACAAATCCATTTAGAAATTATCTGAAAAAACCAACTGCAGCTAACATAGTATATTTAGCAGCTTCTTTCAAATTATTATGATTCACAGATGGTTATGATTACGAGCAAGCGTCAGTCAGATACCTGGTTATTATATTCGTTATCTCAATACTCTTTGTGCATTATGTTACGTTATATAACCGACAATTAAAATTTAATATCCGGTTTGAATTACGCTCATTACGTCCTAACATTCGTTTGCTAGTATGTTATCAAGCAAGTTGATTTTTAATTTTAATTTTCAGCCTCGGTTTAACGTCCCACTTCAGGGCACAGGCCTCCCTTAATAAATCACTACAGGGTTGCGGGCTATGTGGATCATGCGAGCTAATGATATTTGTTTTAAAAAGTAGGTATATATTTGTTTAGAAACACTGTGATTCGGGCCAAACAAGACGTGATTAAAAAATGCGTAAAGTCAATCGTTCAAACTTTAATGTACATACTTTATTTTCATCAGTATCTGTTTATTCATCAGTAGAACTGTTTCAATTTAATAAGAATTACATGTAAACATAATTTGTCACGTTAATGTTTATTTTATTCCATTCTCGTATATTACTGTAATCTTATCAACGGACAACGATCAAAAGTCATTATGGTCGCGGAAATCACGTACTCGCTGTCAAAATTATATTATAGACTGTTCCTTTTGTTAACATAATGCAGCCTTCTGTATGCACGCCCGTGTGCAATGTGCTTGAAAGATCATTGTCCTGATAAGTTTGTTTACGTGAGTTTACGAATTGAGATTTTCACTTTATTTTTATAGTAATAATGTCGCAGATGAACACACGGTACCTACATCTGAAGGTAAATTTTATTTTTTGTCCGTGGATATTGTCGCCGCTAAAACAAATCAAAATAAGAGATAAAATGTAAAAATTCGACTAAAAATAATCATCGATGGATGAATCAAAACATTATTAACATGTGCATTAAAAAAGACAGAAAATTAATACAATTCAAAAAAAGATCCCACCAACAAAATAATAAGAATGGAATACAAAAGACTACGTAATCAAACTAACAAACTTGTTGAAAAAACACAAAACAATTATTTTAAACAGAAAATACAGGAATATAGGTCAGGTCCAAAAAAAATAGGGCAATTATTGAATCAACTGTAAAATAACAAATTCATTAGATGACGTAATATTAAATAAAAAATATTGCCAAAGGGGTATAACAAAAATGTCAAAGATATACTATTAAACTGCCATGTGCCACTAGTTAATCAAATTGACTATACAAAACCAAGTAATAATGTATCAATGCTCATAAAACAAGCCGATCCAAAAATATCAAACTACATACGACCGGTATACGACATATCAACATATTAAAACAAATTAATCACCACGAATAGATAACATTCGTTCGATTGATATAAAACTAATAGGATAAAAAATAAGGAATTGAAAATCCTATTACTAAAGTTATAAACGTGCCCTTAGATACTTGAATATATATGAATGATCTCAAGGGCATACATTCCCATAGTAAGGCCTATACAAAATAGGAGAATAAGCAAAATTATGACAGCTACCGACCTATCACAATACTACCCTACTTAAATAAAATAGTTGAAAAATATATTTCTAAACAATTTTTTGAATTTTATAATAGAAACCAAGTATTTTGTCCAGAAATCAATACGGTTTCTCAACCAAAAATAGTACTACGAGCTTACTATCGACGTTCAATGATCACATCAACGTTTGTCACATGAAAAAAAACACGTACTAATGGTTTTCAAATGTTATAGCCGCGCTTTTGACACTTTACGACACAACACATTAATGCAAAAACTTGACAACACCGTGCCTACAGCGTAAAAGTTGGTAATGAGTACAGTGATGAAATGTTAGTCACAGAGGGCACAGCACAAGGATCCATAATGGGGCCATTACACTACCTAGCTTATGTGAATGATATAAATAACATTCCAAAAATATGTGCTATCTTCCAATATGCGGACGACATATGTTTGATAGCAGCAAATCGTAGCATAGATTCAGCAATAAAACACCTACCTACAGGAAGATTTCACTACTATCATAAAATGGTCCATGACGCTAGCTTTATAAATAAAAATGATTCATGTAAGCTCTAGCCATAATAACACCAATCACGAAATAAAATTAATAGCTTGTAGCCACCTCTGTTTACATAATCCTAATCAGAGCTGTGATTGTGGAAATATTGAACTGGTCGAGTAACATACGTACTTGGGATTAGTAATTGATAGTAAATTTAATTGAAATAGACATATTAAAATGGTTTGTGATAAAATAAGAGCGATATTGGTTAAATTCGATATAATTAAAAACAAACTTCCATTCATCATTAGATTGTTTATACAATTCTTTAATGGATAGTATCATATCATACGGTCTAAGTAGCTACGGATGAACATTCAAAAGTTACATCAACAATATATAGAACATACAAAAAAATATATAAAAAATATAGTAGGTACCGCCCAAAATTATGCAATAATATAACAATAATATGGAAGAGCTCACTGTGCATCTGTACATCACTCAGATACCGTAACATCTTACCAAAATAGAAATGAAACTTATTATAGAAAACTATTTTAGATATTATCAAAAATACATTGCACACCGAATAACTACCAGACCAGTTACCCAAAAAAAGATTATTCAAATTGCAATGAAAAGTTTTATGGCAAAAGAACAGCTGAATATGTGCTACCCAGATTAACCGAATAACCGAAACTAAAAATAAAATTAATGAAGTAAATATAAACCGCATATATATATATATGTATGAATATAGGTGTCTGTGTATGTTTTGTTGCTGTTTTTTACAATTATAAATACATATAAAAAATAGCGATTTAAACACGATCAGCCTGTATATACACACGATCACCCTGTATATACGTTCCGTTTTATGCCATTGACAGCGATCGCCGCGATCGCATGGCGACATCCGCTAGTATGAGTTTTAACTTGAGTATCCACTTTATTCAATTGCGTATTTTTATTGCCTTTATTTGATTTGTGATGTCGTATGACAGACATCTATTCTGCTATTTGTAAACTTATAAGAGGAATGTGCAGGATCCGTACAAACCAGTGGTGGTTTATGGATCCCAAGGGAGTAAGTAATATTATGTAATCTTGTATTGTTTTACTGATGGTACTGGATGGTGTTGAGTTAGTCCGTAGTCGTCATTTGACCGTTGTCACACTACCACGCCTGTGCAGAATATTATATGTGCTAGTAAATATTTTATGAACATACGTGTTTCATTCAGATTATATTTACTATAATAAAAATAAAAATATAACGCTTAATTATCCTTTTCTACTAAGCTAACCTCGACGGCATCAATATTTAATCAATTGTAAAATATTTTGACATAATGGCACATCTATGTTAGGCTGTTCTTTTCTTTGATCTACATCTATATCTATTTTCTGGCGTTTTGTTTTCATTTTGATAATTGTATTAATTTTTGCCTGTATTCTAGACGTAAGACTTTTGACAGCCACAACCGCTGGAACTAATTTATAAAACTAAAATCGACACGACGAATACCACTGACTCAAATCTTCATCATTTCATCGGTGAAAAGAATACATACATCCCCACGTTTAAGTTGTGACCGTTAGGAAATAACCCCTATAATAAGTCACGATGTTTTCCTTCAAATTGCGCAACATGCCCCTTGAACCTGTGTTGCCGGGAAACGAGTTAAATCCACACGACCAAACTAATAATCTGTTATGTAATCTCGTATTCTAACGATCAAGGCGCCACCGAGAGCCATTCGGTTTCTTTTTATGGAAATTAATGTTAGAGAGGCCGACGGTCCATCTAATGAAAGAGTGTTATGAGGGTGACATCTGTGGCCCGAAAAATAATTGAAAAAAATCTCTTTCGTAATTTTGTATTACAACGTTCTGCTAATCTGAGACATTATAATTCTTTTACTGTTTTTACTTGTAATGCAATGCAAGGAATAAGACGCAATGGGAAATTACAATAGAAATGGAAATGCATTTGACCTTAGAACTTCCATTGCATTCTTTTGTCTTCTTGAGCTCTGCAACAAACCTAAGGTCCAAAAGAGCAAAAGGAAACAATGGTATTTCAACAGTTAAATGTTCAAAAGGACTTATTTCGACTTATCTCAACGTTTTTCGCCACTTCTTCGGTGGGAATTGTTGGTCTTTTTCCACTAGTTATTTTGTTTCCACCAAGTAGTTCTATTGCCACAGAAATCTAAAAATATATCTGTACCTATTACAAAGACATATAGCCCGGTACCGTCTGCAAAATAAAAGAGGTTGATAACTTAGTTCATTCATTCCTCATGAACATTATGCATAGGAAGTAGTTGTAAAATGAGAGAAGTGCCTTCTACCACGATTCTTATCTTAAAAACATCAAATATTCGATGCTGCAGCAATTTACTTGTCAGGGCAGTTTAGCAGATACATGTTATGATAACTCTAAGTGTCTTACGAAGATTTGCTATTCCTTTATAGAATATTCATAGTTTAGAATAAATATGGCAGATGATGGGAAACGCAGACGCAAATTGCTTCCATCTCAATATAGATAAAAATGATTGCAGGTTTGTTTGATTAATTAAGTTAATTTTTGGATCAGAGTCTGGATTCTGGATCCGGATTTCAGGATTCAAAAAATCGTATAAAATTAGTAAATTTAATGTAATATTAGAATATTTTTGTTGTTTGTCAAGCGAAGCTGCGACGAATTGCTAGTCTATACTAATATAATAAAGAGGTAAAATTGTGTGTTTGTAGGTATGTTGGGGGTAATCTACTGAACCGATTTCAAAAATTCTTTCACAAATAGGAAGCTATATTATCCGTGTAGCTAATATAGGCTAAATTTTATTTTTAAATTTTGAAAAAAAAAAATTATAAACCGAAGCGAAGCGAAGGCGGGTGGGTCGCTAGTGTAAGATAAATTGAGGACATGCAGTAACATAACTGACGGAAACTACTGCAGCAGGTGCAACTCGAATATTGCATAACCTAACACGAGACAAAGATTATTATTAAAATTGTGTTTTGTAACTTTTGATATTTGTGCAAATTGTGCGTGCACGATCTTGTTACACTCAGCTTTACTGTAAACACAATTTATCTAAATATTTAGATGGGGATGTCGGCTGCCTATAGAATAACACCACCTCACCCCATATCTCTTCCCGTGGGTGTCGAACAACATCATCTCTAAAAAGGTGGACTCGCCAAACCGTTTGGCCATGAGACATCCCTCATGCACGTGACAATGTGCATGTGGAGGCACCACATGGACTGTCCACCAGTGGACCAGTACATTGCATATAAATACACCAATTAATATGATAAATATACCAATTTATATATAATATCAAGTCTGCAGAAGCCCACATAATATAAAACCAATTTTAAACTGACTGGTACCTAATAGCTCACGAACTTGATATTAAAATGAGATTATATAAAAAATTGCATACATCATTAGGCAATTAATCGAAAGGTGAAGGGGCCATCAGCTAAGAAAGTACGAATTAAAATTTGATTACAAAAGATACATTGAAAACAATTGTATTCCTATAAATTTATTGTTATTTCTATATATTTAGACATTCGTACAGAAATCAGGGCACAATATTTCCTCTACGAATGTTGTCGTCATCTCGAAAAACTACCTACGTACAATAAAAATCGTTTATTATCTAACAGAGAAATGAAATAACAAATATATCAATATTTTTTTTAAATATTGTTCTTTCTTCAAAAATTTAAATGACATTAATAAACCCAATTAGGTTTGTCCTAATGCCATTTTCTCGGAAATTGACATTGGTATCATCGGACAACAACAATTCATCAATCGAAGATTATATTACATACAAAATACGAACATAATAATAATAGGAAGAAAACGAAATCATAATTCGATTTTCGAAAAAGAAAATTAAAAAAAATCAATTTGAAAAGAAGTCGATTACCTACTCGTTAATACGAGTAATTTGGTTTTTTAAAAATTATGCCTCGTAGTTTTTTATCGGATCTAAATATACTTTAAGTTTTTGGTCAAAATAATTACAGCTTGTAAATAGGTAGGTACAGGGCCGGCCCTACCATAGGGCGAACGGAGCAGCCGCTCCAGGCGCCAAGACCCAGGGGGCGCCTCAGTGGTAAACAAAAAAAAATTTTTTTCGCCTTTCGATATTTTGATTGCGAGCGTGTAGCTAGTATGCGAATGCGTGTAACCTTATCTGTTGAGACGCGGGCGGAGCACCACCCCCGGTGGTGCTCCGCCTCGGTTACATCGCTAGTGTTGCCGCCGCCATTTTAGTTAACGTCTGGCTAGTTGACTTTGAAGCACGTATCGCTCCGTATCGATACCCAGTCTGATGGTCGCCTGCAGGCACGGGAACCACACCTGCAGGGTGAGTACTCCCTGACCCCGTGGGAAGAAAGGGAGGACTGATTGCGTGATGGGACAGCTGTCTCACACGGCTCTCATCATGGGCGATGGGGTCGTCACTTTCCTACGCCTTTTAATAGTTTATTATTATCGTTATTATTAGGAGCCTGTAGCCTAAATAGTTTGATTTTTTTATAAGCATCGTTACATTAATTAGTGAACATAGTAAGTACCAGTATCAAAGTTGATTATGCTTATTGATCTCATCAATGAATGTTAACTTAATTTTGTTTTATTAGTAATTAAAATAATACAAATGAATGATCTCTATAAAAAAGTATTTTTTTGTGATAAATAAATGTACCTTAATTCCTACATAGGTAATTTGTTTGTCATTCTACATTAACTGTTCCTATAGGTCCTGTGAGGAGTGCAGTGCCAACGAGCATGGCTGTTTTCAATCGACAAATTAGACACAGACTTAAGATGTTGTCGAGATCTTCTAAGTTCCATGCTTGCACGCATAACTGGTATGTATTAGGGGCAAGCAAGGGGGCGCCATAATTGGATCTCGCTCCATCCTAAAACTTGCCTCGGGCCGGCACTGGGCAACGTTATTTGAGCAAGTTGATATTGGTTAAGATTTTTATTATAGAAAAAAGGCGACAGACGAGCATACAGTCAACCTGATGGTAGGTGGATACTGTAGCCCATGGACATCCGCAATACATGCCAACATCAGTCCAGAATACAAACATAGGCGCGCCCCTGGGGGCGCACCTACGTTTGTATTCTACGTTTGTATTCGCATCTGGATGCGCTGCCTACCTTTGCAGATTAAGGAATGGAATGGGAAAATGGGGATAGATAGAATGGGATGGGAATGGGCTCTGGCATATCTCACTCACTGCCGAAACATGTACGTACATTGGGGAAATACGATTAAAGTAGGAAATGCAGTACATTTCAAGGTAGTCTTCTGTTAGGTAACGTGGCCAGTCGAGTGCGCCCAGCGGCTGTGGGGATTCCACGTGCACTCTCCCCCTACAAATAAATATTATATGACTTAATAAAAATATAATTGTTTCAGGTTCCCTATGTTGTAACATCTGAATTTTTTAAATATAAAAATCTAATTGTTCTTCAAATTATTCAAATTCTAATCTGCCAGAAACAAAATCGATTGTAATATTTACTTACACACGACCGTTATCCAAGTCAACTATGTAAACCGAATAAAATCACACGTGGGAATTTGGGAAACCAGTTCAGTAGGTAGCGCTTGTGTAGTATTGCGCAACCGGTGTCATTGACCTTTGATGCGCGTCTCAATGTTGATCACAGACGGTTTTTGAAAGCATCTGTCTTATTGTTAAAAAAATCTCTATATACATACATAAGTGCTAATTATATTTGTCTGTTTGCTCCAATTAAATACAAATACATAATACAAAATACAAAGCCCCAATACAAAAATGGAACAACCAAATATTATTCAACTATTAGGTGTGCCACTGGTGAGAATCTCCTGGGTTGCCTTGTTCTTTGAAGTCCAGATACACCACAACATTACCCTATAATAACTAGGTAAGTATAGCAAAGAAACGCTCAGACAGGCATATGGAGAAACTAGGGGACAAATATTTATAGTTTTCACTATAGTAGGTATAGACTAGGTATATTCCGAAAGAATTGTGGTATTTTTTTGTCAAAATTGGTCAATATTAATCTATCAAATAATTATAGTTCTTATACATACAATTAATTAATATTATACTATTATACCGTAAAAATAAACTGAAACATGAAACAGCATTCTTTTTCTATATACTTAGCTGATTGAAATCTCGTCGAAATAATGCAATTACATATAGCCATTTGCATGCATATCTACATAACGTTGCATACAAACTTATGAAATCCTCATTGTTAGCAAAATCCCGGCAGTGGGTCAGTGGGTCCGCGAGATCAATCGGTCACGGTCTCACCCATACCCACGCCGAAATGCAACAGAACTCGTTCAACCGGTATGGTGACTCCAATATGCCTGTTTGTTTTGTAAGAGACATGTGTAACACGATAGTTTATATGTTGATAATCTAATTGAAAAGTCCTTGTCAGTTTCAGATGTGCAATACTTCGCGTCGTTCAAAAAAGTTTTTTTTTCTTTTTTTCGAGTAGGTACCGTATATATGGCAATGGTGCAAAAAGCACATTCTGCCAGTGTCAAGTTTTCTTCGATAACAATTTCAAAGTCAACGTATCTTTTCAGTGACCAGTCCCGTCGAAGTAAGTTAGGGAGTCGCTCACTCGCTCAGTAACTAAGTAGGTTTACTGAGAACAGAAGAGGACTCTGTTCTCAGTAAACACACTTTTATTTGATTATCACAAACATTACGCACAAAAGTAACACTTTGGAATTTAATAAACTATCACTATTGAACCACAATTTTTACAATTCATCAAACAAAAACTCAACCCAAAATAGTTGACTATATCATGTAACGACACATACGTGATATGTTATGTAATAAAAAAGTTGACATATATACTTAAGTAGATAAATATATTGATGGAATCTATTAGAACTGGTATGCAAATAAATATAAAGTTTGATATAAAATATCTCTAAGTTCATTCTAAGTAAGAATTAGAAAATAACACCGCAATTTTTAAACTTTATTACGAACGCGTTTTATAGCAGATTCTCTGTCTATAAATAGATAGGTACCTACCACAGATATATAACAAATTAGTTTGTATAGTGTACAGATTCGACACAAACCTAGGTTTAAATTATGGTTTAAGTTATAAATAAAATAAACAGAACTACTGTTAATTCTTTAGAAAAGAAAAAAATACCTACCTTATAAATAGTATAGCATTTCCCGTCCGTCGGCCAGTACAGCTTCAACCACCCTCTCGGATGTGCAGCACAAGGATTTCTTCTGACATCCGCCCACGGTGGAGAAACAACCACAGCCTGACTTCCGCAAAGCAACGCGCACAACCATAGCCACACTGCCATCTTGATTCTAAAATCTCAATTTTCAAAAGTCACTAAAATCACATTTTTCACTCAAGAGTCTTTGTTTTTCATGGGCAATCAACCGCAAAGTCAATTTTGTAATCATAATTTCAAATTCACTGTTAACTCTATTATATTCCCGTTATTTCCTTGTCATAACTTCGTAACGATCTCATCTGCGATTACGATTCTGCAAAAAACTGGGACGTTGTACTCACAAACGTTAGATTTAACCATTTTTTCAATTGCTTACTCAATATTACGCTGTCTACATTTCTGATGGATGATGCAGATGTTTTCAGTTATTACTTAAATGCCAAAATAATTATCTTCGTGGTGAGAATTAAGATTGTGTGGTAAGGATATGTTCTATGCAATCATTGCAATATTTTATAATGATTGTGAAATGCATGTAATCGCAAATTAATGCAAATCGCATGCAAATTAATCACAACGGTGTCTAACAATCGATATGTATTTTATTTCCCGTGAGATTTTCTTTAAAGGAGTAGGTACGAAGTTTCTGTGTATATACCAATATTGTTGGGATTGAACACAAATGTCAAATACTAAAGGAAAAAATGTTGTAATAGACTCGGAAGAAAGCGATATGTGAAATAGAAGAAGTGCAATAAATATCGCGTCATTTGTATTTTATTACGATTCTTTAGCACGAGAGAATTGCTGCACATAAAAAAAATTAAAGAAGCTCTTTTAGATATCCTGGGTCTATTTTATCGATTATTGTAATGACGACTTCCTATGGTGATCTAAAGACTATTACATAAAAATCAGCTAAATGCCAAACTACGTTTACTCATACAGAGCTTCAAACTTTCTAAGTTGGTGATTATTATGGGTTATCAATTAAATTGCCATTCCAATAAATCTTTCTAAGAATAAAATGAACTAAAATTATGTCAGGAACTATCAGATGCCTCTATAACTTAATAAAGGAGACTAATTAATCTCGAGACTAATTATTACCCGTACGTGTTGTATTAACAGAACTCTGTAGGAAAGGTTTGTATTAATAATAATTAATTTACTTTACATGCAGTCTCAAAATTTTATATTATCAGGGCTTTATTTATTACTACCGAATGGTATGGTGCAATATCCATTGCAATTATGGATGGGTACTGGATATTAGGTATCAATTTTTCCAGTACCACTTTGTAAAGTTACGCCGGTTCAGTTCGGTTCAATCCTCTCGTTTATTAGTTCCACTAAATAATAAGAGATCATTTGGCAGAAATCCCTTTTCATTACCTGCATTAATTAATTAATTATTAAAATTATTACACTTGATCGTGTGTATTAGTTGTGTTGACTTTGGCTATATGGTATTTAAAATTGTTGATGCCTTGTTGGCTTATATGTTTCATTTTTGTTTCTTATTCAATCATATTAATTGTTGTAAGTAAGTAGGTATTCTTCCTTAAATAAAATGACAAAAAATAAAACTACAACTGTTTAATAAAGTCTTGTTACTAACTCTACAATTTGGATACTAACTACGGTATATATTCAAAGCACAGTATAAGTACCAACAATACGATATCTCAAGAACAGATTATATTGATCCAGAAAAAACTTCACAGCTTAACGATTCACCAGTCTATTACCTCACAGCGGACGCTCCGATCGAGTATTACGACTATCATCGTCGTTCCATGGTTAGCTGTAAAACGTATTACCGGCGGACTAACGGTGTTGGTTACCGTTTGATGTATCCGCCCACAACCGAAATGTCGAAATAGACTACAATTATTAACCCACTTATTTCTTACAGAGATTACGTGTAAGAAGCGAAGCATTCCTTTGTGGTATATGGCATGAGAGATAGCGGGCAACAAAAACTGTTCTATGAATTTAACAGTTCTATAAGTACTCAGCGTTTATGTAATTATCCGAGTCGTTAAAGAGTTTTACTGAAGCCGTCTATACAAGTCGTCATAAATTTGCGAAATTGAAATTCTTTTTTATGGCATAATTTATTATTTTTATTGGTTCTAACAAAACATATAAAAAAATTATATACGAGTATTTATTTTTACTTCCTTGTACACACATAATAAATAAAAAGAGATTAACAAAAACATGTACAACAGGAGAGCTATCTCTATAGAATAATAATTATCTCTCTTACAGCAAACCCGGCGACAGTGGTCAAAGTAAGATATAAGTAGACAGAAATTAATAATATACCATTTCTGTCTACCTAGAAGAAATATTTGTTTTTATTTATATATTTTAAATAACATAACAGACAACCGCGTGTATCCATGCCTTTTATTTTATGTTAAATGTAAATTGGTACTGACCAATAAATTATTGAGAGTCGGGAATTAATGCTTATATACGATGATTCAAAAACTATAATGATAAATTTTCGCAAAATTGTCATTAAAATACGATTATGTTGGTAATTAAGTAGGTATGCAATTAAAATTCCGGTCTCTCGTTATATCTCATAACTTTTACCTCTGCAACAGTTAGACACCGTTTTTCGTTCGACGTAAATTGGATATAAAAAATGCATGCTATCTCTTCGCTTAACTGCGTTTCCTCGAGACGATGGCATTGCAGTTATCTGCCGTTACCCAAGTTGGAAATGCAGTGGAATTTCTTATCTTGAATACTTAATTAAACTTAGTACTTAATTTAATAATAATTATTTTTTGCCGGGAATGTATTAATAAAATTAAATGTAATTTAGTTCTAAATCTTTTATGATTCATTTATGTATTATATTATTCAGTATTGATTGGCCCAGAAAGACTGAAGTCTACCAGCGTACCTATAAAATAATGCCATCATTAATATAATAATCAGCAAATACTGATATTCTAACTTTCATCAATGAAACTATCAATTTCAACAATAAGCAAAGAATCCTAACTTAAATATCCTAATATCTTTCTCGCAAATTTTAAAAATACCTATTTCCAGTTATTTAATTTGAACTACCTCACAGTGGAGATCGTAACATCCAATCATTTTAATGGCTGTTAAGATGTCCACTAAAATTAAAACCTTATATTTACTCATAAAATAACCAATTTAAATCGATACCATTATAGCGGTAAAGCACCAAATGACGTAAGAGTGGTCGTTAGTCGTGGGATTAATGTTAAAAACATAGCAATCATGTTCATGACGAAATGACAACATGCTTGCTATACAGATTATTTAGATTAAAAGTGCTTGCTATACGTTTTTCATATGCGTGATTTTTCATATACAAGTTACAGACTCCAGACGGATAGATTAGTATTGAATGATTATTAATATACGTATCCAAAAATTAAATTATCTTTGAAATCAAATCTTAATCATTTGAACTTAAGTGCCTATGTATAATTTAAATAACATCAACAATATCACGGTTCGTCGCTTCAGAGCACGATATAACACCTAGAAAATATTTTAGTTTTCACAAAACGGTCACTATTTCCGCAGTTTTTGTCTTCCGGTAATCGCAAATTAAAAGTAGCAAAGATTAAGTAACGACCTAGTTGCAAAATCTTTTGTTAGATAATTACTTTTGTCCTCACCAGTTTTCGATAGGTTAATGGGTAGGTAGGTAAACTCGAGATTATGAAAGTCGTTTTGGAAGCTTTTTTTGAATTAATCTAAAAGCATACCTTAGGTCACCTTTTCCTTAAGGGCGTGTATGCGCTTAATGCGTAAAGGTAATTACTTTTTTGTTCGGAATTGCTAAATTTTAATGGCCTTTCAAGATCACTGACATGGAGGGGGAGAGTGCACGCTGCATGGAGGGGGTGAGTGCACACTGCAATCCAACAGCCGCTGGGCGCACTCTACTGGCCTCGTTACCCCTCTCTCACAGAATACTACCTTGAAATGTAATGCATTTCCCACTTTATCATATTCCCCAATGTATGTACGTGTTTCGGTAGTGAGTGAGATATGCCAGAGCCCATTCCCATCCTATCCCTTCCCACGTCCCCAATCCTTTCTCCAAATTCATTCTTTCATCAACAAAGGTAGGCAGCGCATCCGGGGGCGTGCCAAAGTTTGTCATTTTGGACTAATGTTGGCATGTATCGCGGAAGTCTATAGGCGACAGTATCAACTTACCACCAGGTGGACTGTATACTCATTTGCCATCTATTTCTATAAAAGCGCGTTTGGAGCGAGCGCAGATGGCGCTCAGCCAGAAAAAGTGTATGGTGCAACGAGTCTAACGCATGAAATTGTATGGATAGCACACGATCTCAACGCAAATTCAGTTCGAGTTTATATGCATCAATATCTTTATCTTAAAAATGGACAAGCGGTGGACGTGTGCTCACGTCGACATGAGCATTACATACATGTAATTGTTCGTCGTACCGTCCTGACGAAGAATTCGCGTTACATTACACGACATTCACGTTACACATTACACGCGTCTGGTCGTGCATTAAGCATTTAGCGTTTTTCTATCCTTAAAGCAATTAACCAATCTCGTACCATCTATAAACAATATTTTTCTACCTTAGTAGCAGATTAAGATTTGTCTACAAAGCCAGCAATCTTAAATCCTATGAGACTTCTCAAACTCCTAACTCTGATTATTTCTTTAACATACAATATTAATAATTGAACGTAAATATTCTGTGAATATGTTATAATGATTTATGATGAGTATATATAATTTTACAAATTATTAAGTTAATAATTCCCTCAATTTATATTCGCACTACCTTCCTTTAATAGTTCAATCACAACGCCCTTTCTGTTAAATAGAAGATATTACTAAATATAAAGGACTAGAAACGCCGGCCGCCGCCTGGTTGTGCTGTTTTGTTAAATGAATATTCTTCAATTTTATCAAAATGTAACATTTATACAATAGCTTTATCTATAGATTTCAAAGGCAATATATCAGGTCGACCCTATTTTACTTTAAAAGAGAAGATATATTAAAAAGGTTATAAACTTTCAATAAATATTGCTTTTTAAAAAGCTGGAAAAAATAAACACGTTTTATAAAACGCAGAAATTACCTCACAAATGATAATCCAAAACGCAAACAGAGAATTTTACGTTACAAAGCCCCTAAGCACTGTTTAAACAACGGCCCGTAAACCGAAAACCGCGAACACGTGCGTCCTCTTTTATGTACGTTTAGAACGCGCACATCAACAACCTTTCACGATTCGATCGCTACTGAGGCTTTCCAAGCTTTTGGCTCTTGAGCAGCCTCTAACTTATTACGTGTGTTGATAACAATCGTCTTGTAACAATCTTATAGTCTGCCCATTAAATTTAATTTACACTGCTGTTTCTTGAAACTATAAAGTTGTGTTTTGAAAACCAAATTCTCTTTCTATTAAGTATTTGCCAAATTTTGGTTTAATCCTAATTTTAATACCTAATAAGTAATTCCAGCTTTTGTACTACCTAAAATTTTATGACAATAAAGAAGTAGTCCATGTACACTATGTCACTATATGCGTTAAATCGCCATGATTTCTAAAAAAAACCTTTTCAACGTCTGATTTTCACTAGTGATGTGACAATATCGAGATATATTAATATGTGCCTCTAAATATAATATCTTGCCACATGTGAACAACAATGAAACTAATAAACATATTATATTATGCGGATATGTGTCGTTAAACAGAAAATACGAGATAAAATAGTAAATGAGGAATATTTCGGATTACTTAGGGTGAATTTTGAAATACTCAAATTTCAGAAAGAGAACTCATTTGAGCTGTACGTTTTTAAAACATCATGTATTTGAAAGTCAAAACGAAAAAAATAAAAAAGTTGTATTCACTTTTTTGTTGCATTTCGCGCGCTTTTCTTTGCAACAATGAAATTCGAACGAGATCATTCTCGATTAGTATCAGCTTGTGGGGACCTCGCACCGTCCCGTGCAACAATTTTTAGATGGTTTTCTCAATTTAAACAAGGAAATTTTTCCTTGAAAGATGATGTGAGAGAAGTGGCCGTCCTGGGACTTCTGTAACGAATGAAAACATCGAGGTGGTAAAGAAAATGTTGCACGAAGACCCAAAAACTACCTACAAACAGATAGAGGAGACTCGTTAAGTATTCATTGCCGGTCATTCAAAATGGAGAGGAACAGAATATATTTAATATTATTACTGGAGATAGAGTTGGACCTATGAGTATGACCCACTAACTAAGCGGCAATCAACGGTTTGGGTGTTTCCAGACAAAGAGCCTCCCAAGAAGATCAAACGTGGCCGCAGTGTGGGCAAAAAAATGGTGGCAACATTCTTCTCTGCGGGTGGTCATTTAGCGTTTAACTGTTAATGGCCAATGACCAATCGACAGCCCTAAGGACGCTCGGAATGCTTTTATGGCAGCTATTGAGGACCTCGCTAAGGAACAGTATCGCCAATGGTTTAAATCTTGGTTTAAACGAATGAATCGCTGTATAGAGACTAATAGACAGTATTTTGAGAAGTTTAATAAAAATTTATGTTGTAACCCCAATAGTTTCTTTTTATCTCAAAATTTACCTGATCACCCCATATTAAATTAGGCGCAGGTTACAAAACTTAAAATTTTGTCTCTAACATATGTTACTAAACGCAAATGTTACTAAACAATACTTCATTTTGGAATTATTATTCAATTTCGAAGCATTTTTTTAATCATTAAACTTATTATCTAAACAATGTAAGATTTGTATTAAACGTAGCCAAAATAATTACATTTTAATAATTGATAAATACATAACACGTAATTTGGCAGTAGATACATCTTGTAACTAACAAACACGTACTTACTGTTAGTGTGTGAAAAGCAAATGTAATATTGTTGATTTTGTAGTTTAACAACTTTAAAAGTGCCTACCCCTTACGGGTTGAAATAATTATTCGATATCTGGAGAACATTAAGAATTTTAAAATCTATATTACTGACTAAAAAATATATATATATATAAACAATATTTGCAAATTAAATATTTTCTAAAAGTTTTTCGAGCAGATCCTTTGTAATGATAGAGGACAATTTCAATTCACAAGTGACTTCATAACTTCGATTTCCTAAATCTATATCTATAGGTACTAATATAATAAAGAGGTAAAATTGTGTGTTTGTAAGTATGTTGCGGGTAATCTCTGGAACTACTAAACTGATTTCAAAAATTCTTTCACAAATAAGAAATCTACATTATCCGTGTCTAATATAGGCTATATTTTAGTTTGAAATTTTAAAAGAAAAAAATTAAAAAAAAAAACTTATTAAACCGAAGCGAAGCGAGGGCGAGTCGCTAGTCTGCAATAAAGGAATTCATTCCAAAACATAAGTAAACAGAAACAGTAAACAGTAAATATACAGTAAACAGAAACTGCTACCAGTAAGTAATTATAATTTATGAGAAAGTTCGTATAAAAATCTTTTAAAAAGAATTGATGTTAAATGTCAATATTCTGCCACGTTGTAAATTTTAAACTAAAAGGATTAGATATAGCGACCCTTAAACAGGATTATATTTTAAGGATCAGAGGTCCAACTGATTTATATTTTGATGCAATTGTAATTTGTATTACTTACTGTACTTATATTTAAATCATCAGAATTTAAGCACTAAAATCATTTGGGAAGATGATTCGTATATCTGCCTCCTACTTGAGGTATAACTTTTGCATAATTCCGCATAATTACAAGATCACGTGTACAAACTGGATGAATCTTGAATGTTAAATAAGTACTTTATATAACCCATTTAGTTCCACAGGAAAATTAGTCTATCAAAATGCGCTATATTTTCATAATAACTAGACCGATTTTGATAAAAAATCTAAAACGTTTTTGAAAAAATACACTGCAACTAATTAGATGTAGAGGGCCAACCGGGAATTATTTCTTAATACTACGCTAGGTATTAAGAAGTCTTTGGAAAACACAAACAAACAAAAAAAATGTCCTAACCTAACCTGGAAGAGGTTTTGACCTCTTCCAGATGCACGCTTAATAAATGTTTCGCTAGGGGAATCCATAACAGTTTAAATTATCATCCTTATTTGTAAGTAGTGTAACCATGAAATCTAAATATTCTCTTATTATATACATTTCTGCGAGTGTATCTTAAAGCTACTATTCGTAGCGATACCGTCCACACTCGTCCGAAAATTTTCCTGAGTAGGTACCTACTAAAATACTAGGTATAAATGTTAAAGCAAAAATAAGAAAATCAGACCATTCAAAGTATAGGATACATAGATAGGGGGTATCAAAGTGTATAGATAGAGTACAAGAAGGAATAACGAAGTAAACCAATTAATTAGTAATGAGATCACCGTTTCGAACCGACAAGTCACAAGAACTGGGCTGGGCGGGCCGTTTCGAGAGAATGGAGGACACGGGACCTCTAAAGTGATCACCACTTGGACACTCCCGACAGAAAAGGCCGTGTGGAAGACCCAATATATTACATTATCATGACATTACAGTAACATTGTAAATAAATATCTTGAACTAATATTACATAAAGCTCAAGGATCTTACATAGACTCGACAAATTTGGCCAGTATCAAACCACAATATGAATAAGTGGAAAATGGGCCCTCCTTTCCTTGAAAAATCAAGATAGGTAGTCTATATAGAGGAAACCCTAGTTTTCGTGGTAAATATTTCTGCGGATATATGTAGAGTACAACGACAGCGCTACGGATATGTTCCCGCTAAATAGCGCTAAATAAACTAAATTCATAGCGTGTGAAACAACCCTTTAAGGAATTACGTGGTGATGTAAGCGGACTTACCCACGGTGCCCATAACTCCGATGTACCGTTAAATGAGGTTGATCGACCGCACAACATAAAAACTGCAACTGATATTACTAACGGTTGTCGATTCATTCGAGTAATTAAAAGCCTCATCTCTGCAATTAAGTTCAAAATCACGATCAAAATTACCGATATTTTAATGGGCAAGAATCGTATTTTATCATTATCGTATATTACCAACCATCAAATTGTATCACAGTTTGCCGAAAATACATATTATTATGTAAATTGAAATGTATAATAATAACTGGAACTAAATAAATAAAAAGAAAGATAATACAAAGAAAAATAAATGTTCGACTATAAATGAACTGCCAATCATAAATAAAAGAAGGAAGGAAACTAGCTAAAATCATAAATCTAAGTGGATTGAACAATGAAGTAACTAACATTTCGTATCAACTGACGACAGGGTACCATAGATAGAGCAGACGCCACTTACGACTAGGTAGACCTGTTTCAGTTCACAAATCATTTCCTTGCACGTCTTTAAGTCCGATATTTCTTTGACAAGTTAGATTTACGATAATTAAACTTCCTCTATGAATGTTAAGATTCAAAGTAAAGATGAGATGAGATCTGGGGATGCCAGACGTTACCACCACAAGTCACATTGCTTATTAAGCTGTGAATGATCTATTTAATAAGGAAGTGGTGTTAGTATGAGATAGTATATAACGTATTCCATATTGTCGTATGCATGCAATAATACAAATAACTAACTATAGGTGTAATATAGGTTAACTAGGTATAGGTTTAATGTATTTAAACAAGCAGCAGAAACATACTATGGACATGCTAAATCATGATCATTAAAATAAACTATTTTTGAATAGCTGAAATAAATAATTTTAAATTACTAAGGATGTCACCACAATGTTGACAGAAACCCGCTTCGTATGGCTTCTCTTTCTTATTGTCACCAGAGAACAGCTAATCTACAACCCTACTTTACATTTGCTACAAATTTCAATTTCAATATTTTCCGTTGCTCCGTTATTTATATCTCTTACCATAATCATATAGACAACTAGCATTCCTCATTATAATTTGCTACACAGTCAAAAATAATGTAAAGTTTCCTTTTTATTATCTAATCGTCCAAGACGCTTAAAGCCAGCGTGTTAAAGGGCCGAGTTTTATTGCTGATTATTGGTGTTACATAAACATGATACATTTATTCGTAGTCTTTGTGTTAAATTACGTAAGAACCATGTTGTATTATAGCCCTGCTCATTTAAATTGTAAATGTCTTCACGGTTAATGTGGAAGCTACTTGTTATACTGCTAGAAAAGGTCCATCAGTTTCAGTGAATCCGAGCATTTAAAGTAATTATTTTTAATACCTCTACAACCTCTCTGAATTCCTAACGGAATTATACGAGTAGGTACATACATGATTATGAGTGCCTCAGTGAACAGATGACCTACGCAGACCTTATCGTGGGTGGCTGACCGCTGTCTTTGTCATCCACATCCAACCTGCCGTCTTGTCAACCTCCGCAACTTATTGATGAACACTAATTGACCACTTATTGATTTGTGACACGCTTACCCAGGGCAACTATATGTCTATACATTATAATGTAAGCACACGTAATTCTCTACTACTCACTAAATACGGCCCTTCATAATAATAATAATAATAATAAATACTCTGTATTTCATACAATTGGTTATTACATGTGCACAAATAATAAATGACAGAATACAATAGGCGACCTTATCGCTAAGGCGATCTCTTCCAGGCAACCTTAGGATAGAAAAAAATAAAAGGGATATAGGTAGTGCAAACAGACCGAAATCCACAGATGGATCATGTTCAATATATACTTATCGATAATACATATGAGTCGTATAGAATCAAAAACGGCAAAATAGGTTAGTAAGCAAAAATGAGGTAAATATATGGCAACGTAGAAAATTTAAAACTAAATTGATTTGATTAACTCTTCACCATCAAGGATGTTAATACATACTATGTATTAACATCCTTGATGTTATTTACCTATTTATTACCTAATATTTACCTAAACATATTTACCTCATTTTTGCTTACTAACCTATTTTGCCGTCTTTGATTCTATACGACTTATATAGTACAATAAATATACATAAATACTAATAACCATATAAACAACATTTTCTCTTCTCATCCAGATGCTGCCTGTGTTTGTGGAAATGATAAAAATGCTTCAAAGGGTTTCAATAATTCAACACAACACATACTTATATTTTATTTTAAAACCTTAATATTGTCTTATACAGATGACGTTGTAAAGTCTACCCATAGTCCACCCTACAGCGCCTCCTTCGGGTCAGCAGTGATCGGTTCATTTAGTTGGGAGTCTCACATTGCACCTACCAATAGGCAATCCCTACTTGAGAATCCATTCGTCACAACGGTTATCAATTCTAAGAAAGATGTCATACAAATCCACGGTTTTAAAAAGAATAATAAAATTAACGTTAATTTTTGGAATGCAACACATGTAGGTACAAACGTGTATCAAATTCATTGTAGGTCGCGTTAAGTAACTCGTCATAGCTCAAGCTTACATAAGGCGATAATGGAGCCGATTTATAATTCCAACTGGACACAACCGCAGAAAACATGCCAAGAAATCGGGTCGCGAGAGCCGTTGATTCATAAGCGAAATCCTTTAAATATTGCCATTACAAATGGCCGGTCATATATTTTGCCGTAATAAAATAAGTTTCATTTTGATAGGTATTTTTCATTTATATTTATTGATTAGCCATTTCTTTGATTTTCTGGGCTGCAAATCTGGATATTATTGACCGGAAAATAAAATATTTACCGTTCTGGAGGACTCTTCAATTTAGTGTCATCAAAATTATCGCAGTTGTTTCAAATTTCTATTCGAGTAAAAACGGGATCAGTCAACTGTAGCCTCGTTAGTGGTAGACATCTTTTTTTTTATTTGACCCAATGGAATCTTTTGTACCTACTTATTATCTTGATTCTTTCTTGTAGGTTTTTTTTTATTTCAAGAAATAAGAAGCAAAAATATACTCCTGGGTCTCTGAAACTAATATCCATATCCGTATAATAAAGAGCAGTGATAGCTTAGAGCCTAGACTATAGATACCCCCAGGGGGTAGGTATCTATCCCAATTTGAACTCACGATCTCACGAATTACATAATCCAAATACTTGACGCGTAACACTGAGTTTCTACTTATGAAGGTACGGATTTTTTAAAATTATCACTAGTTCAGCGGTGAAAGAAAACATCAGGAGAAAACTCGTATAACTACTCGAGATGTTTTTTAAAAAAACCTTCACTGTGTCCTCGTGGAAAAATTACTGTGAGAACACTTTGCCCTGCAGCGTAATGTTAAAGACCGATGCAGGTAGATCCTTGTAATGATACCTATAACTACCTGAAAACACTTAAAGAATTAGCATAGAATTGACCAACCGAGCGATGTCTATAATCTTCTTTAAATATATAAAAATGGATGTTGGTATATCTAAGAATAATAGACTTCGATGCCGTTTGACGGATCACCATGAAAGTTGGCACATAATATACCTATGTATTTTTTTATGGAGAAGTTTTGCATGCTATCCACTTTGTTGTCACTCGCCACTAGATGGCGCTGCAGCACATCAACTTCTATACCGTTCAACCGATTGCCATGAAAATTGGTATAGATAGGTATTTGAGCACGAAGAATATTTTCGAGCTATCGACTTTGTTGTAACAGGCCAGTAGATGGCGCTGCAGCACATCAACTTCTATACCGTTCAACCGATCGCAAAAATCATATCAACGGCCAAAACAGAATAATATGAGATTTTATATACAGAGGTAAATAAATATACACAGGCAGGATAACGTCTGCCGGGTTTTGCTAGTTAAGTATTATATAATTATAGACATGTTTTTATGGTGACTTATAATTTATATTCCTTGCTTTAATTGAAAAACTTGATAATGAGCTGCAAATGAATTTGCTTTTCGGTATTATAACTAGGCAACAGGTCTCTGAGTTTTTAAATGACAAAATTTCTTATTTTTTTATTTTATTTTATTTTATTTATTAGGTATAACAACAAATTTACAAACTTAACTAGTTACAGACACATTTTATATAACATTTGTATGTTCGTAAATTCACTTACAGTTAAACACAACTTTATGGGTAAAATGAAACTATAATATATATATATATCTTAACTATCTAAAAGGAAAAATGTCTATCTAACAGAATTTTAAAGCGGGCGTTGTTTAAATAGAATATGTCAAACTCGACATCCAGGTCGTTATAATAGCGACATATTCTATAAAATGGATTATTGTAAGAGACATTATTTCGAGCCCGTGGTATGTCAAACAGCTGTTGGGTACGTACAGGGCGATTCGGTGCCTTCAGATTGAGATGCCGCAAGAGATCCCCATCCAAATGGCTATTCAAGATCTTATGCAATATATTTAAGGAATTGATTTTACGCCTCACTACTAAGCTTTTGAGGTTCGAAAATTTTAATTTATCCTCGTAACATTTTAGTGTATGATTACTTCCAAATTTTAAACAAAAGTAACGGACAAATTTTCTTTGCAATTTTCTTTATAAGCACTTAGGGTTTCAGATAAGTTAAAGTCATGATCAATACGCAAAATGACTACAATACATCTATTACATAATGGCTTATCATAATTATTCTTCTAAACCTGGCATTCACACAATAGGTAACCTAACGTATGAATTAGCGAGTATTGTCAAGCCCGGATACAAGTGAGAGTTATCACATTGTGGCCCATTAGCATACAATGAAATCGTTAGGTAAAGGTAGTCAGTCCCCATTTTGTAAGTACCAATTCTCTTACAACTATCCGTAAAAAATACACAATTTGAATAGACAAAATTGTTGTCCGTGTTCTTGTCAAGAATTTCAAGACACAACGAATGGGCACTTAAAATCAACAACATTCGGCCACCATTCAGTAGTTCGGTTGACGATATGTAGAAGCTGCAAGTTATTCTTATTGGTAAATTTAGTAGTCGGATAAATATCGTAAATCGTACCTCCACTAAACCCCAAAATAAGAACTAGCCTAAAAAAAATCTATTTTTTTATTAATTTTATCAAACATTTACTTTTAAAATAACTTTAAATATAATAGACAAATCATGATATATTCTTACATAGTCTTAAATATATTTTTACATCTGTGTAAGAAACATATTTCTAGAGTTTAGCACACTTTGTAAACAATCTTAGATTGAATCACATATTCATATTACGTTACGTCACTGTCATATTAATCATCTGTCATTTGCATTTTCTTTTGGAGATTTCGTATCCTTTTTGAATTTCAATTTTTTTTCCAGTACTGAATAGAAAGAGGTTTATGTTTTTAATGTCCTCGTAATGGATCCAAACAGAACAAAAAATGCCTCAGAGGGCATAGTGGTAAGTAATTTTACTGACAAACATATTTTCGCTGGACTCTTCCACTAATAATGCTCTTCTGCCAATATATGATAGTGTTGACGATGATAATCGACCTATAACTTCTTGCTGGAGGCCATAGGTCTCTCGGGCCATAATCTACCACGCAAGCTCAATGAGAATTAGTGGTGAAAATCCGAATATTTAAAACGAAGTTAATATCTGTACCTACCTATGTAAAAATTCAGTAGGTCAAGGAGTTGAACTCACGATTGAGAGTCAAGAATAGATATCACCACTTTGTGATGATAATGATGATATGATTGACTAAATAAATACATTTTTGTCACATCTTTGTACATAACTCATTTCTACATTGTATGTCGTAAACTTTTTCTAGCCCATCGGTATAACAGCGCTCGATGAGACTGTTCTCAGCAATCAGCCAGAATCTCGGTATGAATGTCCAGTGTGCCTCAACTGGCTCCGAGACCCTGTCATCACGACATGTGGTCATAAATTCTGCAGGGACTGTATCACTCCTTGGATACAGTGAGTTGTTTTTTTTCTTTTTTGGTGTTTGCCAGTTATATTCTATGTATTTTTTTTTCTATAATAAGAAGCTAGCAAGAGTGCAGACAGCCCACCTTGTAGTATCTAGATACTGTCATCTAGATACAGGCCCAGAATCACAAATGTCGGTACATCCTTGATGTGCTGCTAACCTTTGGAAATTTAAAAATGGATTTGAATAAAGGGTTCAGATAATGGGGAGGAATAGGATAGGAATGGGCTCTGACATTAACTATTAATGAAGCTTATTGTAATATATTATGCAAAAAGTCAATAATTTTGATAAGGTTATAACATATTGTTACCTTCAAAATGAGTCAAATAATGAGAAATGTGATGTGTTCCTTGACCCCTTCATGCAATATGTTACAAAACTAAGCTCACTATGTAACTACTACTTATCTGCTATAAACCTACTGTTGTGAAGCTACAGGGGAGTTTAAATGATGTTAACACTTTTCCAGTATGTTAAAAACAGTCTACATATAATATGTACCTACCTATTGCCAGTGCTGCCATTTTAGCACTTTTGGCATAAAATCCAGCTCTTTTTGGTATGTTTGTTTGGTATTTGAGAATTTTAGTGCCTAATGGAAAATTTAGTGCTGAAACGCAGTTCAGCTGACTTTCTGTTGTAACTCGAGAAGTGAATTTGAGTTTTTGTTTGATTACTATTTAAATTGTGTATTGTGTAATGTGCATTTTGTAATTTAATAGTGTATTAAACTTCAAAGTGTGTTTTTAGCATAATGTTGGTAATACTCAAATAAAAGAATAGAACTGCGTTTTCAGTTTGCTTCCCGATGACTTCTACATATTCTACTAGACAAGCTTGTTTCGAAACTAAACTTATTATGCTTATTATGTACTAAAAAAATATTTACTTCTCTTACTAAAAAATTTCTTATTATGTCACTGTCAATTGACTGCAACTCCTTTAGTTGATTGTGTGCATGAGAATGAAGGAATTGTTTTGTAATACATCAAAGGCTGCAATCAACAAAATACTACATGTTTAGTTTAATGTGGGAGATATAACTTGTTATTATTTAGATGTGCAATGTGTAACTGATTTGAAGTTCATTTTATGTAACTCATTTATTTTGTTTTTCCTGCAAAACCTAAATATATTATTATGTCGTAAATTAAAGTCATTCGTCAGCCATCTTAGTATATCTTTCTCCCTTACTCTTTACTTTAGTCATTCACAGTGAGTAGCGAGAGCGACTACCACCAATGACATTGACATGGAATATAAGAAATACTCATACAGATGAGACAATTTGCTAACAATGGAAGAAGGTAGGAAATAAATGTGTGCAGATAGTTGATTTTTTTTTTGTTTAGATATTGGTTAATGGAAACAAGTATAATTATGAAAATGCCAAATAGCATACTTCACAATATTGCAAAAAATATTCTCAAAGGACAAAGAAGTCTTCTGAGAAGCGTTTCATAAGTATGTATATAATTTACTTAATCTTAAATATCATCTCCTATGCTATATATATATAAAATATAAACACAAGTGTGATATATATTTAAGTATGTATGTGCATATATATTATACATATGTATTGTAATAGATGAAATTACATTACGTTGGTATTTTACTTGTATCCACTCTATTATTAGGGCCTTACTTAAACTCTATTATAAAATTGCCCTTTGTTCATAGTGGCCACTTTGAACTTATATATCTTGCGTTTGGCTTAGAATTACAAAGTCAAATTAATTTCAATTTAAAGCTATGACTTTCTTTTTTAAAATCAACTATTCATTTCTTTTTTTTCGTCAAGTGAATTTATGCTTAGATATTGTTGTTTGCAACTATGGAAAAGTAAAAAAATTGCGGTGATTTTCGAATATAGGTTCCGTCATGGCGGCAACGCAGCACAGACTGCACCCTATATAAACGATGTGTACGGACCTTACACCGCAACGAATGCATGGTGCGTTTTTGCTATGAATGTTTTCATCCTGGATATTTCGACCTCAAGAACTAGCCCTATGGACGACTAGAGACTGAAGTCGATAATGACGATTTGAAAGCAATAGTAGAAGGAGACTCATCTCAAACCACATCTGAGTTAGCAGCAGCCTTCGGCGTAAGTGACAAAACGATATTGACTAATTTGCATCAAATCAGGAAAGTGAAGAAGCTCTGAAAGTGGGTACCGTATGAGCTTAATGAAAGTCAGCTAGAAACACATGTGAAAGCTTGCCTTACTTTCCTGAACCGGCAAAAAAATGAAGGGATTCTGAATCGTATTGAATACGCCACAATGGTTGAACCCAGGAGACACAGCCAAACAATGTCCCAAACGTAAACTGAGTCATAAGAAGCTCATGGTGACTGTATGGTGGTCCTGTGTCGGTATTATCCCCTACAGCTTCTTGAGATCTGGCACAACAATTAATGCAGATGTGAAGAACTGCAAATGATGATGGACAAGCTCGCTACCTAACAACTGAGTCTGGTCAATCGCTCTAGCCTACTGTTTCTCCATGATGACGCTCGCCTACTCACAGCACCGACACACAGTCACAAAGTTAAAGGGGCTTCAACTGGCAATTCTCCGTCACCCACCGTACTCGCCAGACCTTGCCCCTACCGATTTCCATTTTTTTTTTGGAATTTGGGTATCTTTTTACAGGGGAGAAAATTCAACTCCGATGAGGCAGTGAAAAACGCCTTCAGAGAACTCATCAATTGCCGTCCCCAGGAATTTAATAGCAGAGGCATCAAACTTCCATTAAAATAGCAAAAGTTAATTGTTAATAATGAACAATACTTCGATTAATTAGATAAATATAAATACAAAAATTTTCATACAAAAAAAATATTTGAATTTTTCCATATAAAACAGCAATTTCTTAGGTAAGGACCTAATATTATGTGGGAATAGATTAAATTCACATTGCAATACTTACATAATATATCATTTCACTACAATTATACAAACTTCCGTTAAAAAAGTATAAATTTAAAACAGATCAAAAAATTTACTCTGGGAGACAAAATAGAAATAGGCAAAGATTGTTCCGTGTCACATCTGCGTGGGCGTTCGATTAATCGGTGCATTCAATTCTCCCCTCCCGCGCCCCACACCTTAGCCGGCACCGCGCTATGGCGCGTTTTCTTTAGAACAGCTTGTCTAGTAGACTACATAAGTCTTTGGTGCCTCGAATGAGTCCTCTTCTGTCCTTTGTAAACCCTCGAGTTCAATTATTGCGATTTTTTTTTATAAAATTATTTTTATGTTAATTTCACGACTATGTAGATATGTACAATTAAACGTGTTTTCATTCTTTTTCAAATTTCATAGGTATTATTATAAGTTGAAACTTAGAGTTGAATCTAGCGCTTTTTTGACTCGCACATTTCATCGAATCTAACGCTTTTTGTACCGCTGTTACTGCTGAATTGGTTTTTGGATCTGGCAGCCGTGGCCGTTTTTGTTTTGACACTAGGTAAGTAGTGTCAAAACAAAAACTAAAATTACTCAAAATTTGATGCTAAATATGGGTGTTTCAAGAAAGAATGTTCATCAACATGAACAGTTGATGAACACTTAATTAATCTTAATTTCAACACTCTTAATTATCTTAATTAATGATTATATATTCATACTTTTCATTAATCTAGAATTATATCATCTGTTATTTTATGATAAAAGGTAAACCGCAGGAATGACGATGAATCACTAGCAAGCAATGGAATTCACTATGACTAAACGAATATAAACAAAATAATACCTCTGAAGAACGATAATTATTTGAACCAAACTACTGACACCATAACCGCCGACTTTAAAGAATTAAATAAAATCTATTTAATCATTTCAGGAGCCATGGTCATTGTCCAGTTGACAATATAGATCTGAGTATGAAAGTGGACATATTTCCTGACAACTACACCAAACGGGAAATACAGGAACAAAGGATGTCTTGCCCTTTCACCTCTAAAGGTTAGTTTACTGCTTTTCTAAATAAAAATACTCAGGTTATAATAGATCTTGCCTTTTTATTAGTGATAATAGTGTTCAATAGTGTAGCTATAATGCTTTCCAAAGGATGATTGATGGGTGAAATGATCCCAAAGAAATCAACATGTGCCAATCTTTTACTTTATAGATCTTTTAACAATAAAGTAGTTAATGGCAAAACCATGGTTGAACCCTGATATAAATCTATCTGCACTTTTCTATTCCTATATTTTATTTGTTAAAATCTTTTTCACATTTTTTAATACGGAAATCTCGTCGCTTTAGCAGTTACAATTGCTTATACCACAAACACATCATTACCAAATCACAGCACCAAAGATGGACTTTAAAACTTCTCAGACAAATACTAGAAGCTCATATACAAAGATGGTCAAAGAGAACAAATCTTTGGACTTGTAAATTAACTTTTCATCAATTTTCCAGGCTGCACAAGGAAAGTGACTCCCCTTGACCTGGACGATCACATTGTAACATGCGAGTACAACCAGCCCGAAACCTCGTCTAAATCTGAGGATCGAGTGCCATGTTCTTTCCATGCTATAGGCTGTAAGGAGTCTTTCAACAACCGAGAAGAGATAAACAAACATCTGAACAATGATATACAGAGTCATATGAGTGTAAGTTATTATTAAAAAACGCCTAAGAATATCTGCCCGATTTCCCATAGCCATTTCAAATTCGATCTTTCCAACGCCTTTCAAACCTAAATTTCTATTTGATAACCTTTCTACTTTTCCAGCTTTATAAATTTCTACTCAATAAATAACCTTTTAATTTTGTCAACATCGTTATAGGACCAAGCTAGAAATGTGACTAGCTAGTTAGCTAGTAAGCGATATATTCGCAATTCTTTACATTGGTAACACATAAGTTAAAGGGGTTCTAACTAAACTTTGTGGCATAGTCCCAAGCCGCCATTTTGAAACATCAACATCGTATGGTGTGACCTACATATGTCGATAGAGGATGCATAGACAAACAAAAAATGTTATTAAATATGTCCTAAAGTGCCACTTTACCGAGATATTACAATTGAAAGATCTCTATATAATTGTATAACTTTACCTCAGTGTATAAACAAAATGTACAAATCGTGTGCTTCTACTAATTAAATTGTTGTCAAATAACCATTTTTTGCTAACTTTTATACCTGTTGGTAAAAATAAAACAAATATTTTGAAGTTTATAATTTACTATGTCGGCTATACTTATATTATACTTTAGCTAATGTTTACAGTCTATTAGTGAGGGGTCGCTAATATACAGTGCGGAAGATATTTTTGATTTTAGGGAAACGTCAAAGTCAAAGCATTCTACAATCTTGCAGATATTTTTTATTTTATAGAAACCTCTTAGA
This sequence comes from Sesia bembeciformis, assembly GCA_943735995.1. Lineage (NCBI taxonomy): Eukaryota > Metazoa > Arthropoda > Insecta > Lepidoptera > Sesiidae > Sesia > Sesia bembeciformis. Next base: position 3,721,692 of record OX031029.1, on the reverse strand, counting down.
AACCACAGTCAACGCAGACTCATTACAGATATGACCTGTTTTTCATTAGTATGGTATTTCAAATCAGATTCAGGGGAGGATTTTTTGATCTCCACCCTCCACATCTTGCCTATGGGACTGCCTGTCTTTATCGCTACTTCTATTCATTCTTGAGATTGAACTGTATAACTTCTACAATTTACAGAATTTAACATTACACTTTAACGCCACTAAGGGATAAAGGCTTCGCCGTGGGCCCGGAGGGACTACACCACCTCTTAAAAGAGTATACTCGCCAACCCGCTTGGCCAGCGTGGATACTGAAAGGGCTGGTTGCATTATTGTAACATTTCATTTTCAGTTTCTAATGAACGTGTATTCAGAAATGAAAATAAACGACGACATGTCAAATGCGAACATAATGGACGCGAAAGAACAAGAAGCGATGTGTCTATGGGAGGCGCCAAAAAAAGATGGCGAACAGAACACGCCGCCCATACATAACACCAGTGCGCTTATTAGGTGAGAATTGTAATTTTTTGATGATCCAACTCTGTTTCTCCTGCATATCTATGATTTTTTTTTTTCATATAAACGAGAGTAGAGGAGAGAGGGGACGAGATTAATTTAAAAAGGGTTTTCAGACTTTCATTACTACATTAGGGCGTCAAAATTAAACGGATAATTAGATAATATTGCTACATTTGTAAAGATCTTTTCCATGACACCACTCAAGGAACATTTTTCCACCCTAAACTGTGGACTCGTAAGCGGTTTATGACGTTGACAGCCTTAACAAAAGCCTCAATAAGTACTTTCATTTAAGGTGTATCTCAAGTGTGTTGATTTTTTTGGAACAGTACTCATCGTCCATAGTTTTTAATTCGTCCGTTAATCTTTAAGCATTCCATTGTAAACTGAAATATTTTGTCCATTATGAAAGGTAATTTATTTCTAACTAGCTGACCCGACAGACGTTGTCCTGTCCAAATTTCAATAATTTCAATAAGTTCATACAAAAATCCCATAGAAAAAAGCACTTTCAGTTTTTCCCGAATTTTCCAATTTTCCGGGCAACTTTTCCAATTTTTCTTTCCCTAAAAACCTTATTCGGACTATTCGAACATTTTTTTTTTTAAGTTAGCCAAATCGGTCCAGCTGTTCTCAAGTGATGCGCTTACCAACGAACGGCATTTAATTTTTATTTATATAGATAAGAATTTAATAAAAAAAAGTTGATTAATTCTTGATCTTGCAACAAACACTTTTTTGACACAAAATGACACGTGTAACATAAATTCCCAATTCCAGAGCACTCTACGAAAGAGTGGTAGTTTTAGAACAGAGGAACCGCGAACAAGACATTCTACTATCGAACATGTCCAAGAAGCTATCAGCATTTGCCGTAGCTAAAAGTAAACAGAACAATGAGATGTTACTGCGATATTGTTTGGGCAACTATATATGGAGGATTGATAACTTCAAAGCGAGATTGGAGGCAATGCAGAATGATCATTCGAAGATGTTGTACAGCCCCGGGTTTTATACTTCTCCTAGCGGATACAGGTAAGAAAAATGTGCTGTGATGTCAGAAGTCGATTTGTATTATCGGAATTGCATTTATTTGTAATAACACGTATATTTTTAATTTAAACGTAAATCACTCAAATCAAGCTTGTTACAGATGCAAAGCAAATTTCTCTCTGTGCATTTTGTTTTAATTTTCGAGCATACTAGAGGGAAGTTACTTTCATTGCGCAGCCTGGAAAATTATTAAAAAATAATAATATACCTAGATATTAGCCTATAACGATCTACTTTCGGACTATAATGCACAATGCGAGCCTAATGCGGATTGACAGATATTACAAATATCCGGGAATTTTTAAATTCTTTGGATGTAGTTTCCCAAGAATCAGCGATGTTTACTTATTTAACGCTCAGCTTATTACTAATCAACAGCTGAAACTATATAACGCTCATCTTATACTTATTTAGCGTTGAATAGCTTAATTAATTTAAACAATTTATTTAGCGCTAAACAATTTATTTAGCGCTAAACAACTTAGTGCTGATTCTATAACGTCTAACATATTTAACGCTCATCTTATGCCTTATTAAGCGTTAAACAACTTACGGTTATTTAATGCTCAAACTATTTTCAGATTTTGCGTCCGCCTCAACTTATCTCCAGTGAACCCACTCTGTTTCGCACTCAATGTGCATCTAATGCAAACAGAATACGACGACTGCCTCGAATGGCCATTCAACGGACGCATCTCCTTCGCCATGATCAATCAATACTGCCCTGAATTGACACAAAAAGACACAATGATGTCTAACTCAAATTTAATAGCATTTAGGAAACCAACTACAGAGATTTCAGTGAGGGGTTTCGGTTACAATGAGTATGCAGTCGTGAGTGACGTTGTCAAGAATGGCTTTGTAAAGAATGATACGCTGGTCGTAAGAGTGCATATCAAGTGTGTATGACAGCAGTGACTTTTTTTTATTTGTTTTTAATATGTAAATGAATTAGCTTTCGTATTTCGGGGATTGATCGATCAATCCCCGAAATGTGAAATCACGACTTCCATTCATAAAGGTTAATTCACATAAAAAAATATAGAATCCTGTTATTTTTTTTTAAAAAAAAGGCAGCCAACCTACCGAATACATCTATTTATATTATACGATATATAAATGTGAATGGTAAAAAAGGAAAGTACATAACTTGAATGCACGTTCACATCGGTGCGCAATGTTTGAAAATAACATATATCCATGTTTATTGGCATAGAATGAAAAAACTTAGTACTAAACAAATTGCAAAATAACCGAATTAAATTAGTATTATTATTTTATATACAATTCTATTGTAACTTTTCTGACCAATTTCATATTTAATAATATATAAGGATAATTTTTTACGTTGTGAAGTCCGTCCAAAGAAAATACGCCCATTTATTATCGTCAATAATTGTACATAGCAGTGTGGTCCTTTTCTGCCTTATATTATAATAAATCATATAAATTAGTCATTTTCTAAGATATTTATTGATATCACGGATTATTTTTAGGATCTGATGTTATATAAATATGCCCCACTAGCAAAATTTTGTCATATAAAAGGTATGTATAGTATATAAATGCATACTATACATACGTGGATATACGAGGTATGTATAGTATATAAATGCATACTATACATACGTGGATATACGAGGTATGTATAGTATATAAATGCATACTATACATACGTGGATATACGAGGTATGTATAGTATATAAATGCATACTATACATACGTGGATATACGAGGTATGTATAGTATATAAATGCATACTATACATACGTGGATATACGAGGTATGTATAGTATATAAATGCATACTATACATACGTGGATATACGAGGTATGTATAGTATATAAATGCATACTATACATACGTGGATATACGAGGTATGTATAGTATATAAATGCATACATTTATATTGACATTTTAGTATTTTGTAACTATTTATGTCGTTTCAAGGAACAACAAGTTATCACAATACATACTCTTTGTGATATAAAATGTCTAATGTAACTTTATTAACGTTTTTTGCGATATAGTGCATTCTATAAATGCCATTTTGCCGGTGGGGGTGCATTATAAACAGTTGCAACGTAACAGTATTCGTAAAGCATTATATGTATATTGTAAGACAGTATTATAGGCAATCTTGTATTTAGAAAAAAGTACCACTTATACCATACATTATGACAAGTACTTAATATTACATTCCCTAGTAAATAATAATAATAATAAGAGCTGTAATAATTGATATCTGAATGTTATATTTTTTCCATTTGTATTATACGACTGTACTTAATATGTGCGTAGTGCCTTATTGTGTACTTAATTATGACTTAAATAAATAATATTCTATATACTTTTTGTTAAGTTTTAACGTTACTTTTGGAATACAGATCTTTTGACTTAACTGTTTTTTTTAATCTTAATTAATAAATTTAATAATATGTTTACGTAAGTATATATGAATGTCATGAATTACGAAGATATGTTTTAGTTTGCCTGTAAAATCGTTATATGCCTCTACAAGCTATACTCAACAATGCACTATCGTTGAGTATACTTCAACTGATAGTGAGCACATCCTCGACTCGGCAGCACCTGGTTATATGACTTACCGTAAGGCTCGACAAAGACTAAAGACAATCCATGGCGTACATATAGTTGAATCCGTGAAATTAGACAACATAGTTGATATGTATGGGAATTGCGGAAAAAAACACGTAATAAGGTGTTGACCGTTCGTTTATTCGGGAGAACGTTCATACATGAAGGTATTTTCTAGATAATTGATAAACGATATTGTGACGACCCTCCACTGAATACTATATTAGAGCCTTACCTATGAAATTGCCGTTTTGTTCATCGTTTAGTTATCTTGCGTTTGGCTTAGAATTCCAAAGTTCAATTAAGTTCAATTTAAAGCTATGACATTCTTTTTCAAAATCATCATTCATTTCCGTCAAACTACTTTTTGCTAAGATATTGTTGTTTGCGACCATGGACAAGTTAAAAATTCGCGTTATTTTCGAATATGAGTGCCGTCGTGCGCCGTGGACGACCGGAGACAAGTCGATAATGACGAATTGAAATCAATAGTAGAAGCGGATTCATTTCAAACCACGTCTGAGTTAGCAGTAGCCTTCGGCGTAAGTGATACAACGATATTGATTAATTTGCATCAAATCGGGAAAGTGTAGAAGCTTTGAAAGTGGGTACCACCATATGAGCTTAATGACAGTCAGCTGCAAACACGCGTCGAAGCTTGCCTTACTTTCCTGAACCGGCATAAAAATGAAGGGATTCTGAATCGTATTGTCACTTGTGACGAGACGAGAAGTGGATCCTGTATGATAATCCTAAACCAGTTCAACTAGTTCAGTTCGTCACAATGGTTCAACCCAGGAGACACAGACAAACATGTCCCAAAAGAAGCTCACGATGACTGTGTGGTGGTCCTCTGCCATTATTAATCAACTTCCAATAAAATGGCAAAAGTGCATTGATGATGTACAATACTTCGATTAATTAAATGTATACCTTTTATACAAAAATTTCATTTTCCAATGCAATTTCATGGTAAGTACTTTTTTTTATAGGTAGGTGGAGGAACAAGCGGTCCCACGTGATGGTAAGTGTTACCGCCGCCCATGGACACCTGCAACACCAGAGGGTATGCGAGTGCGCCGCCGACCTTACAAAATCCTATTCACAGCTTTCTTGAAGAACCCCATATCGTAGTGTAATGGAAAGACCTCTAGAGGCAGTTCGTTCCACAGCCTACGGGGCGATATAAAATGTTTTTTGGATCGAACAGTGCGCGACACCTCTGTATCGAGGAAATGCGGATGCAGCGCACTTCCGTGACAGGAGATGCGAGAACATAATATACATCAATAGTTCATGAAATCCGGCGTGCGAAAAGTTCTCAGGCATTGCATTTTTCTTGTGCCTCAAGTACATAACACAATGTACCTATAAGCCGACCGTTTAACTCGCGTATCGCCTGCGCGGTAAGAAGGGAGCGGGGGCGGGTAACGCTACACACGGAGTCAATAATCCAAAGATTTATCTCGAGATAGACATTGTTGGTAAAGAATAAAATAATAAGTATCTTTTTTTTAAGTATTTATTTTTAAGTTTTACAAATATTTTATAATAGCTTCATAGGTACAAAATCATAAAACAATAATTAACTCCGTTTAAGAAATATTTAACCACAGATAAAAATTTTATAGGACTATTCGTCACTAATATCCATATCGCTTGAATCATCATCACTGTCTGTGTAGCTTGAGGAGTCAGAATCTTGCAAATTAATAATAAATCGGTCCATCTCTTCATCAACGATGCGATCGTGCAGACAATATTCATCTTCAATAGTTTGTACATGTTTATCGCAGTTAACCCATTTTTCTACAGAGAATTCGGCAAATAACTGTTCCAGTGTATTTTTCTTTTTGTCTAAATTAGAATCAATTTCAATTTTTGCGAGCTGTCCTTTGATATCCCCCCAAACCAATTCGATTGGGTTCAAGTCTGGGTGATATGGAGGCAGTCGTAAGACTTCATGACCTGCCGCCTTTAAAATTTCATCTATTTTGTAAGTATTTTCTGTCGCGTGTTGTTTAATTAAATTCAATAAATCACATTTTCTTAAAGACGTATCAAATTCAACATTGTGTCTTTGCAGCCAGGTCTGCATGGTGGCTTTTGTGGATGTCATTGTAGGCTTTTTGTCCTCTTGTACCGAGTGGTATGCGGCATTATCCATAATAATAACTGAGCTTGGCGGTAAATTTGGCAATAGCTTTTCTCTAGTCCATTTGCTGAAGTTTACAAAATTCATATCGCTATGATAATCTCCGGTTTTGCTTTTGGATTTAAAAATTAAAAGAGCTCCATCGATAAATCCGGCTTGTCCACCAGCATGTACAATAATTAAACGTGGCCCTTTGCCAATATGCGACAGCACCCCTCGTTCTTCATTGGATTGCCAACACGCCGGTACATTTAATGACGAATTGACATATGTTTCATCGAGGTAAACAATGTTTCTTTGATCTCTTCTGTGCTTCTTTATCGCATTAAGATAACGCCACCGCCACGATACGATGTTTGGTTGTTCAATCAGTAATTTTCTTTTTGATTGACATTTCTTAAATCGAAAGCCAAGTTTATGAATCAATGTTCTCAAATATTCTCGGCCACAATTTAAAATTCCTTCTTCTCTGAGTTTCGCATTCAAAATTTTTAATGTAGGAACCTTCTTAAAAACCGTATAAAATTGAGTTATTTTTCTTCTAACAACGCCCTCTGTAAAACTGTCAACTTCAATTTTTTTCTTTCGGATTTGTTTAATTTTTTTTGGTGATTTAAAATTTACATTATTTTGTTCATCTTTCAGTTCATTTCCTTCTTTTATTATTTTACATATGGTAGTCACCGAAAGTCCTGTAGCTTTAGCAACAAGTTTGTTTAGGTTTACGTCTTCAAGATACTCTGTAGAATTATGATCTTGTTTTCTGGCTTTAAAAAAGGAATATACATTGTATGCTATTTGTTTAGCTTGCTTGTTAATTTTGTTCGCAAAACTGGAAGAGCGATTCATCTTGAGATTTATCTTGGCAGTCGTATACCTTGTGCGTTAATGTCCAAGCGTCCGTAACAAAAATACCAACCGCGCGCTGCGAGCACAGCCAGCGCACTGCCGCACTTGACGTAAGCTCTCTGCTCCGCGCACCCCTTTCACCCATCCGCTAACATTTCCCCCCGCTCCCTTCTTACCGCGCAGGCGATACGCGAGTTAAACGGTCGGCTTATAGTCTCTGCGCTTCCATTATGTGCTCTCCCGAGTTCTGAACGTTAAGTCTGTGTCCGCCACGTACTTTTTTCCACGTCACGAACTTTTGTCCGCAGCTGACTAAATTATGTCATCTGCATAAGAACTAAGCCGTCCGAAATCAATGAACCCACGAAATAACTTATTTCCCTTCGTTACTGGTTTACTTTTCTTCTTTGTGTGAACACAGCCCAAAATTCGACTAGAGTACCTACGCTAGAACTACCTAAATGAAATTATTTATTAAATACACTAAAATGACCTACAACGGGCAGTCGGGACATAGGGCACTGAAATAAAACGCGACTGTATTTGAAAATCTATATAATATGGTACTCATGATACAAAATAAATGGATTTACGTACTAAATCTTAATAAAATATAGGAATATAACTTACGCATGTATAAAAATACGTCTACCATCTAGCGATCAATATTCCTTATCACATGCAACCATCACATAAACTCTAGGCCAATCAAGCTTACAAACCTGTGCAAACCTTATTGTCCCTTAAAAAATATGATAAGTAACCATAGACACGTATTATCTTTAAAAAAATGCGAGCGCATAAAATGACGGCGACTTTTGACCTTGAAATATACAAATAGATATCTGGTGCTCAATATATTTGTCGCCTCAATCATAACTAAGGTGCATTTGCTCCTATTATACACTATTTTACGTCGCGATGTCTCCACTGACTTTTGCGGTTGTTGTTCAACCTGGTCATCTATTTGAATAAATCGACAATAAACATCAAAATGGCCTGTAATCGGTCGCAAGTTTGATTGACCCATACATAGTGTCACGCCTCCAACTGACTACCTCGTTTTGGCTTGAAAACATTCACAGACAACGCGCGGAAATGCAATTATTTACTAATTATCTATTTCTTGCCAGCCAGTGTCAAGGAAATTAGACTGATTTCACAAGCTTCTTCAATTAGTCTAATTTTCTTTGCTGAAGTAAAACATAAATAACAACAATAAACAGCTTATAGTTATGATTAACACAATGTTTATATCCACGGTACAAAATTTAACATACATTGTTTATCTTCAATGACACAGACACTAAACATTAAACACAAAAATATTTTAAGTAGTTTTTTTTAAAACGATACTCTTAAACAAATATATCAATGACAACAAACATACTTCAGTATAATTACATACAATTATTTTGTATTCTAAAAACATAATTTTGCAGAAACTGTATTGTGTTAAAAAATCTTTTTGTATATGGTTATAATAATTACCGGCATTTTTTTCATTAAAACATTTTCAATATTACATTAAAACGTATTCTATGTGCATGCTTCACTGCATACTTGCAAGTTTTAGGAGAATATAGATTAATTAATTCATCAGGCTACAATTTTTTTTTATAAATGAAACAAGGCTATGCCCGCGAATAAATCTATACTAGCTTTATTCGCATATACTTTATAATGTCTTAAGGTCCAAACGCATTAGGGCTGCGCTGCGTGGCGGGGTGCTGCGCGTAACTGAATTGCACTGTAACGGCTAATACTATGCGCACTATAGCAGCTAGCAACTGGAAACGTCTCACATAAATTCACCTAGAGGATATGTTGTGGCACCGTGCAGCGTAGCGCAGCGCAGCGCTTATGCGTTTGGACCTTCAGTGGCCGTTTTATAATGTCTGTTAATTTCAATTCTCGCGGATGGATCTGAATAAAAAGTAACTTATATCCTCCTTAATCTAATATTTGATGATGTGATCGTTGCTCTCAACTGAATTTAACCTGAACTTAAACCTGAACTTAAATTCCTCAGAATTTAACCGAATTTGATGTGATTATAGAACACAATTTTATTTAAAAAATAGTAGAACAGAATTTCAATACCGTATTGTCGCGATAATTCTGTAACAACGTTGTAAGTCAGAATACCATTTCTATACATTTTTAGCCTCTAATGAAACTACCGAGTTTAATCTATACAGCATTTTGCCCTGATGCGATCTTTCGTGGTAACTAACCAAGAAATTTGACATATTTAGCAAGTTTTGTTTACATAAATTAATTTTGGGGCATAATATTTTGCTGCTAAAAAATTATAATTTCAAGTCCACTTCCAAATCTACAATGGAAACCTAAAACCGTATAAAACTTGTAGATTAAAAATCAGTAGGTCCAAACAAGTGAAATCTCTTTAAATATTAACTTTGGCATAAGACATTTTAATGAACCAATTCGGTGGTTTCAATTTACAATTCCAAACAAGTCTAAATGTTTCCTTTTTTTAGTTTTCTTAATTTAAATTTTGAAATATTTTTGTGTTTTTCGATCCATATAAAAATCTACGTTATATCTCTACTTTTTAATTATAGTAACTTATTTATATAAACTATATTACACAATTTGCTAAAATAAAACAGCCTATTAATTAAAGTGATAAAAGTAAGTACTACAAACAATGCAAATAAGTGTACGGATAATAGTACATTACTGTCCAGGCCCGAAATAAAGCAATTGACGGCCGAGCAATATTGGAAGGACGAGGCGAAGCTGAGTCCTTACGAAGTGATTTTAAAATCAACGAGGCCGTTAATTGCTATTTCAGCCGAGACTTCTATAGTACTTTTCTCTAATTTGCGAGGAAACAAACAAATTAATTCAAGAAACAGAAGTTTCATTCCTGCCAATTCGACTGCACGCGGTCTTTGTTCTTTTTTTAAACTTTTGAAAAGATTAGCACATTCAGCCTTTATAATAATAATAAATATCGTGTACCTAAAAAAACCTAATTTATGTTAGTGTGCACTAAAAATAACCTCGCTACTGTCCAGCAATCTCTATTATTGTAGTGTTGGAAATTTCTGGCGTGACAGAAAAGAGACGATTGACGTATTCCTTTTTTAAAATAATAAAGCCATTTCCGAGCAAGTAGGAGAAAAGTAAATTTGAATCTATTCTAATCCTAACGTTCCTATACGCAGAAAATAAAAAAATAATAACTGTTTTAGTCCTACTAACAAAATTTAAAAGCGGCTATATTCATGTGAAATTTGGTGTATTAATTTTGGCAATTTGATTTCACATCACAAATAACATTCATGGAAAAACAAACTTCAACCCTTCGTCAATCACAGTACATTATGCCAAATGGTACATAATTAGTGTTGTTGCAAAGGAATCATAAATTAGGAAGACTTCGATTGGAAGCAATCAAACTCGATGATTTAAACGCATATAGTAAATAGTAGTAAATGTGGTATATTTTCCTTACCGCGCACTACCCACTGGCAACATTTTATCGCGCACCTTTTATATTGTAAATCGGATTTCGAACACGTAAAATCAAAGGCTTTTGTATAGGTTTCACTCGTAGTATCATAAAGCTTCTCGCGGCTCAACTCGTGGATTACCCACCTCTTCAGTCAATTCGTGGCCAAGGCTAATGTAAACTGCAGTGGAATCCGAAATATCCAGTAATAATAAAAGGTATACAAAAGCCTTAAATCGTTCACGTTTAAGACCTGGTACACAATATAAACTGTATAAAACCCTAGAAAATCTATGATTATATTTCACCATGTACCGAGTCCAGTTTGTGTTTTAACACGGGGGCCGTTCAAGTATTTCGTAAGCAGAATTTTAGTCATTTTTAATCCTTCCCCCCCCCCCCCCCCGTCAGCGAAAGTAAGCAAAGCTCTTACCCTCCCCCTCCCCATGCTAACGTAAGCATTGGTATAATTTTTACAAAATCTGTTCAAGTTTCTCATTTAACCAGAATCTACTAAATTTTGCCAAAAAATGGGAAAGAAAATAAATAAATATTGCTGACGTAATCGCCATTCAGACCCCCCCGTCCCCCATGTCGTCAAAAATAAGCAAAGTAAAGATCCCCCCCCCCCCCCCCTTTGGTGCTTACGTGTAATTGTGTCGTTTGCAAACGTTACTTACTATCTCGTTTACGCCTCTTCAAACGATTTTTTATGCAGATTTAAAGTTTCTCAATACAAATACTGCTCTAGAGGCACGGACTGATTCTCAAGGGACAAAATATTAATAAATACGATGGACACTGTTTTTTGTCTTTAGAATAAAACGATTCATTCATTATTGCAGTTTATACAAACTTGGCAAATTAACGCCTGACGTCATAAATTATAATATAATATATGTACATATATATATTTTTTTTTCTTCATAGATGGCAATGGTGCAATTGGCACATTCTGCCAGTAATAAACAGTTTCAAAGTTTATAACGTATCCTATCAATGTCCAGTCCCGTCGGTGTAAGTCGGGACTCGCTTAGGTTTACTGAGGACAGAAGAGGACTCCTTGGAAGCACACGACGAACGCAGTGCCATGCTTTTGCTTGATTATCACAAACACCACGCACGAAAAACACTTTGAAGTTTAATATACTATCGTTATTAAACCACAAAACGTCTAATACACAATTTCTACAATAATCAAACGAAAACTTCACTTCTTGAGTTCTCGCCAAAAAGTCCAATATCATATAATAAAATTATAAAGAGGAAAGATTTGTATTTTTGTATGTTTGTAACGAATAAACTCAAAAACTACTGGACCGATTTCAAAGATTCTTTCACCATTAGAATGCTACATTATCCCTGAGCACCATAGGCTATATTATATTTTGAAATTTTGAAAAAAAAAAAAAAACTTATAAACCGAAGCGAAGCGAGGGCGGGTCGCTAGTATAGTATATAGACAAAATGTTGTCAGTCGACGTGCGCCTTCACGTGGAATGTTAAAAACACAAAATAAATAAAGTTATCCGTATTTCTTTTTTAAAAATCTCTCGTTCATTTCTCTTGTTTCTCTTTACGCCCGCGCTGAGCCGGCGTCCACCCAACGCAAGCTCTATATTTCTACATATTATCACGGCTACGGTAAACAAATGCATTGTTTTATTTTGATGAAACCGTATTTAAAGTTATACGCAATTCCAACTCTTTCTTCGTCCTGACCGCTATACAACCACTTTTCGCTATTGCTACTATATTCATATTATATGGTACACATAATTGTATGTGACGTCATCTGGCAAAGGGATCTTTGTAGGTTTCGAATAGCAACTGTTTTATTTTCAAGTGAATCATTAGATTTATATGCGCTGGACATTAGAATGATATGTTTGTTATCGCCTGGTGGCTAGCTGGTGTTGGTGAAATCTTAGGGCCCAATAAATAGACGTTTCTCAGTCTTATAATTCTAGTGTCGTGTTTTATAGAACCTTATGTAGTTTGTACGAATATAAGGGTTAGTTTCGAAACATGCGATCTAAGACAAAAAAATCTAAGAATCGTCTATTTGACCGGACCTTAAAAAGGAATATTTTAATTGCTCTATTTTCAAAATCAAATGTTAGAACATAGTTGTATTTAAACAGAATCTTAACAAATTTTATGTTAGACAATTTTAACCAATAAGTCCATACCTATAATAGCATCCATTTGCTCAGACAACGTCACATATAGCTTCATCTATAGCGTTGTGGCGACAATTTGGAACAACTAGAATTATTAATTTATTACAGATTTTTTTCGAATTCCAATGAAAATCTATTTTCATTTAATAATAACACTTAAAACATACAAGACTGGATTCCAAAACGTGCGAAAATCGCTCTTACACAATCCAATTTATTTTGCATCAGATTATAGCGTAATTAGATTGTCAGTGATTCTGGTTCGTTTTAGAACTCAACCCTAATATATAATCCTCACAAAGTGTCACTTATATAGTGTTGCCAGGTGTCCCGATTTGCGCGGGACGTCCCGATTTTCAGGGGTCTGGTGAAACGTCCCGATTCACCCTTGATCGGGACGCCGAATGTCCCGATTTTACACTAACCTCCTCAGTCTGTATTTTGATCGAGAATTTTGACAGGAAAAACGAATATATCTGTAAGCTGTTACTCTATAAAAATATTTTTGCTTTCACATTTTCATATTTTCTCACCAAACTCGGACTAAATAGTCATTATAAGTTTTAAACTTCGCGCGTATTGTGTTGGCGAGATAAAGATGATTATGATTCGATTTAATTAGTCAAAATGGTTACGTTTGAATTTTGTTATATTTTAAAGAAGTTTATCTAGTTTGTTTGTTTAAGTTTTGTTTGTTGTACTAACCAATGGTAACATACCATTATAAAAAAAATTGACCGACCGATAAAAGTAAATGATGATTCACAAACAATTTTTTTCGTAACTGTCCCGATTTGAAAACCAAATTCCCGATTATTTTAACCTTCCGTCCCGATATTTGACGCACTGGACCGCACTGGACCGCACTGGACCTGGCAACACTACACTTATACCTTTTACAAAGTGTAACTGACCCCTGAAATATGCTTACTAATTAAAAAGTAACATAACAAATGTGCTAATAAAACCACTTTCAACTAAATCAATATTGTTACATACGTATTGACCTACATAGACTGCAATGGCATCATCTCCAACAAATGTTATAATGAAATTAACTAAAACATATGGAAATAAATTGCAAAGATCGCGGTTATCGTTTTCATTCACAAATGACATCTTTATACTAAATCAAAGAAGCTTTGATTGAACTATTGAAATATAATGCAATTAACTAAATAAATTCAACAATTGCGTGTAAAAAGCTTAAGTGTTACACCTAAGAACAGTCCCGATTAGTCTTCATTGTAAATAAAGCTACTTATATCTCAATTATACTACTTAAAACTACGTACGGTTAAAATTGCAAAACAAACGTGTTTGGCAAATATACATGATACAAGGGCGACAAAATGGACCTGAAGTTTAGAGAAAGTATAGACATTTAAAGCGTAAATTAAAATCATAATGTATGTTAACAATGTAATTTGCAGGGTATATTATGTACGGTAGTTGTTAAATTCTATTATTACCAGCGTAGAATTGTTTTTCAATGTGCTAAGGAAAACAGAGTATATAAAGTAAATAAGAAAAAACTTTAGGTTGAATTTCTTTCTAAATCAATTTGTTTCACTTTCCTACCAGTTTTATAACAGAAAAAACATATAAAGTGCCAGTATTGAACTTTCTTTTTATTAAAATGAGTATGAACAGCCTAAGATTTTTTAAATTCGTCGCTTTTTTTTCTCGCGCCACGTTTCATTTGCCAGACTATAGGCGGTAATCGACAGACAAAGAACTTTCGCTTCCACCGATGTGAAATATTAATTGTCATAGACGCAACGCTTCCAAGAAAACGACGCTTGAAATTGATCGAGTTATATTAGTATCGTGTGGTGGTATAACTCTATCAATTTTAAGCGTCATTTTCTTGGAAACGTTGCGTCTATGACAATTAATATTTCACATCGGTGGATTATATGGTTCGTCATACGTCAAATTCGACCTATTAGAACGGCCCAATAATAGTATCCAACATACTATCGCTCAGTAATCGCAGCGTTTAACACGCGACGTTTAATCGTTCAATGGGTTCAAGCTATTACTAGTTCTACTTCGTCCGTCGCCCAATGCATACAATCAAATTAAGCATATTAATAGATCGGAATTTTCAAACTGGTGATATACATCCTTTTAACAATACTCTTATTTGGATTTTTATAATACATCCTATAAACCTCCACAGCTTAAACTTTCATTATTATTTTTCTAAGGTAATGAATAAAATGTTACTTATTGTAACTTACATTAAAATGTAACTTTTTATCACCAGTTTAAATTTCACGTATAAAATATTAAGATAAATAGGATAATAAATAACCTATTACCGAAGCCATCGTTATAGAATTCAGTATCTTTCTTTTAACAATTGAATAGTTCCGTCCGTTCAAGTACAAAAATACACAATCTTAACTTCCGAATTTCAAGGAAAGCGGTGTTAATTCTAAAAATCTCTATTTTTTTTTCTCGTGATCAAATCACCTACAGTCTGATTTTATCTATTTAAGTATTTCCTCTTTGTTTTTGTTTTTGGCAAATCTGACCCAAGACGAGCGATAAATCGAGCGTTCGCACAAATAGAATCTCCTTTGCAGTGCATTATTAACTTAATCAATAAGCGGTTAGGTAATGCCTACCGCAAATATAACTGTAGAAGAAACGTATTCATTCTAGCAACGAATATGAACTTTATAATCACCGTAATAACTCTTTTACGAACGCAAAAAGGTTTGTAATCATGCGAACGCTTGATTGGTCAATGCTTCACGTGTGTATAAATCTGATACATTTATTCGTGGTTTTGCCTCTTTGTATATTAACTAGTAATCCATTATCCATTTCCCTTAACACAATATGAATATGCCTTCGCCAATGAGGAGGATTCATGACACAAAAATTTGACGTACGAACGGTAAATTAAAAAAGGGAGCGTTAACCCCTCGTCAATCAGGATAAAATGGATTTGATACTTTACAGTTTCTAAAACTTATTAACTTCAGTTCTGTTCAGTTTCTGGTACCTATATTATTAGACTTATACGTTATATTTGCTCGTATTACATGATCTGTATTTTCACGAATATTCATACAATGAAATCAATACATAGAACTATATTTTAAAGTAAATCGAACGTTTCAAGATATTTGTAGTAGTAACAGTAAAGATTATTATACTAAAAATAGATTGTAAACTATTCGAACTACAAAAGCAGTAATGGGTACTTTTGTATAAATTATTAGTGAACGCATTGGAAATTCCCTGAGATTTTTTCCTTACCAATATTTCACTTCCCTTTTAAACTATAGGGTAGTTAGAAAAGGGGGTAATTGAGAACAATGATTGAATTTTCATAATGATTCAAGCCCATAAGAAAATATGTCCAATATTGCCTTATGTAAAATTTTATTACGATCGATTCCTTCGTGGCATGATTAAGTGATAACTGATAAACAAACAGACTTTCGGATTTATATATGTGTCACGGAAATAATGCAAAACATATTATATGTGTCAAATGATTTAGAATATATACAACCGTTCTCTAGCGGAAAATAAAATTATTTTTGAGAAAAAAATCAGGTTATAAACATGTAAAGTTGTGTTATTCTATCTAAAACGTTCGTGGCGTTCATTACTCAGTATGTAATGGCACCGCGCTAGCGACAGTAGAGCGCAACTGCGCGTTGAATATACTAGCGTTTTAAATATACTAGAAATGAACAATAAGTTGTCGATTCTAATCTCCATAATAAAACAACAGCTTTTCAGTAACACGTTGTATATATATTTATCAGTAATTTTTAAACGAATTGTTTACACCATATCATCAATTACCGCTGTCCTCAATTACCCCTATTAACAACTTATTAGCTTAACCTCTCGTCTTTTACCTTAAACAGAACTGCTGGAATCTCCCGGGAAGTGAAGCAAGTTGTCCCCACTGCAGCTTGGTGTGGGCGACGAAGGGGGGTCGAGAGACGCGCGGGACGCGGAACTGAAGCTGCTCGAACTTAGCTCTTCTGGCTCAGTTTCAAAACGATTGGTCGTTGTGATAGCTGGAATTGAATAGAGACAAAAAGATATTTTTCATTCTTTTGAATTGCCTTTTTCAAAAATGCAGCCAAATTTATGTGACAACCAATTAGTGAAATCGGCAAGTGTTTGTCGCGTGGTGTGGGCCGGCTATAGAATATCACCAACCCATCTCCTTAAAATAGCACCAACCCATCTCCTTAAAATAGCACCAACCCATCTCCTTAAAATAGCACCAACCCATCTCCCGCGGGTGTCGTAAAAGACGACTGAGGGATGCATTACAAAGCGGCCATTACATACCCTGAGGTGTTCCTCAAGCAGGAGGCATGGTTACACCACCTCCAAAAAGGTGAACGTTCCAACCCGCTAAGGCAGCGTGGCATTTTAAGGCGATACATTCCTCATGGACAGGACAAATTGGATGATCAGGCCCGTGTCAAGGAGAAGATATCGCCGTGTGTAGAGATCAGCTCTGCGATAGCTCATATGAGCTATATTAGTTACTATATTGAAATTCGTGGCACAGCAAGATTGTGGCCGCGAGAGATTCATTCGAGTAGTTGGCGCCTAAAAGGGCTGGTATTGGTTACAGTAAGTGTTTAAAAAGGGGCTCCGGTCTGATTCGCAGTTGAACAAACGAAATGTTCCTTTGAATCTGTTTAATTCGTGTTAGTCTTTATATGGCTGGACCTATGATATAGTTACAATAACCTTGTATGGTTTATTGGGTATCGTTATTTATATTCCATTCAAAGGTGACTTTGTGTGGAACACCCTCCGGCTAGGTGGACCGAGGCCTAGATTTTTGTCGGTAGTAGTTGGATGAGAAGACAACCGAAGATGGGGTGTGGTAGCGAGCAGCCGATAATCCTGTTATTGTTTTCTATTATATTGTCTATTACATATCTATTCCATTGGGATTATTTCCGCTGAAATAGATGTAACTACTTTTATAAAGGTGTACGAACTTGAAATATCAAAACCTTGTCATCGTGTTAATCGCTTTCGAAAGTTTCGTAGCGTTTTATATAGGTACTCTAGTTTTTATTGGAGAAAATAGTGTAAAACGAATGTGAAGAGAGCGTATACAGGTTATATTGACAAATTTCTCATAAACGCTGTCTTTAATAAATTTAATCAATACTTAAAATTCTTTGTCACTTACTGAGCTGTACAAAGTTTTAATTATTAGAAAGGGACAACAGATTTTCAGGAATCTTTAGAAAAAAAAAAGTAAGGCATTTAAAATTGCTGTTAGGTAAAACAATAAAAATTCATAAAATGTGGTTTTTGAATTCCATTTTTATTATGACTATTTAATTTTTTAAACACTCGATAACATTACCAACAAAATCATACCCAAGACAAGGCAGCCAAAATTACAATACTATTCAATTCTTAAAACACGATGACAATGAATGTAGCATTTTACAATACATTTAGAATTATTAATTCCTTTAAACTTTAACAATCGGAGTGGAGTCAACATCACATTACAGGAAACGGACTTCGTTATTTGGAAAACAACTGCATTAATGCTTATAAGCAATAATTTATAAATAATAACGTTATGTGCTTATGTGTCGTACAAGTTATACATACATAATAATTAAAACGAAAATGAAAATTTTTGCAACCTGTTTTGACCGTTCTACTGATAACTGAATGGCAATTCAGTTAACATCAGAGTGTTTAAATTGCTGCGATATATGGGTATAGATACATATCCATATATAGATACTATACACATCTATACATATAGAGGCTCAATAGCAGATGTAGTGCGTCGAGAACACGCGGGTGTTGCGAATCGCAACTATATCGCGAAAATATCCTGTATGTGATGACATCGTAGCACTAACGTACTGCAAGCTTACAGTGCCACTTTATAGCCACTCATAGCCGTATTTCGTAATGGGCCGCGATATCAACCTATAACGTCCCACTGCAGGATATAGGCTTCCCTCAGTATATCAGGGACTTTCGGCCGTAATCCACCAGCCAGATCCACCGGCGGATTGATCCAGATCTTTTTTAATTCTAAAGCATGCATTCCTCACGACAATTTTTCCTTCACAGCGCAGTGATGATTTTTTTTATACCCATAGCCGTACCAATATATTACAGCAATTTATACACACCTTAAAACTTCGCCAGGCCTGGTTCACTTTTGATACTAGAGTATACCTACAAAAATAAGCCCCGCCGGCTAGGCCTTATAAAATCGATTGATTGCCGTAAATGTACGTAACCGACCACTAGGCTCCAATGAAATATAAACATTCTTCCACTGAGTTTTAGATTCAATATAACTTATGCTAACAGTACTTAGTTTTGGTTGGCATATTTTTGTAGGTATTTGCAGTTTTACAACTTGTAAATAAGGAGTGAATGTTCTTATACGTATCTATTTGACTTTTTACAAGTTTTCTGTTATTTTAAAGTGCACATACATACAATTTATTCTCGCTGCAGATAAAATATACCTTTTGTATTTCTATATGATACCAATTAAATACCTTATACACTTTTTTGGTACTTTTGTTAATTACCAATATATTTCTCTAAAAAGATCTAGTCACAGTTTTATGCAATCAGTTGTTTCTTAAATATGTTTAAATTGATAGGCTACGCAGTACGTACACTGACATATAAATCATTCATATAATACATTCTTTGTTGACGTTTAAAATAAATAATATTTTAAATACATGCATTAACATTCTATTCAATATTGCAAATACATCAAATATTGATTTTATAATAAGCTGCCATCGGCGGTGCAATTAACTAAAATACTGTTTCATACATTTTCAAAAACTAATTTTAACTAAAAATTTGAACAATAGGTACTCTGAGAGTCAAAATTTTACTCGAAATTCGACCTTAGGCCGATGACCCACTATACACGAAAGTATCCCTTCAATGTATCAATGAGTTACATTTGGTAAATAGATAAAGAAGATTATTTAAATCTATTTAATAAACTATTACTATCGCGTTTGCGCCGAGTGCTTCTTCTATACAGATGACAATAATGCAGCGCCTCTAGCGGACGTATTGAGAAACTTGTTATCTTAATACTGAAAAACACTAGACGTTTACGCGATAGTAGTGATGGTAGAATTTGTAAATAAGAAAACCACTATGGCCAATAACCATTGAAAAATAATTCATTGATTCATGAAAATCATCGCATCGCAAAGAAAGTGGGTCTAAATATAAAACCAGAACTAAATCAATATAAGAATTAACGATTGGAATTAAAGTCTTGGTACTTCTGAAACGACCTGGGTTTAAATTTTGATTATGGATCTTTTATTGAACATGCTATTGAGGATTACATCGAAATATTTGCATATAGAAAGAGTACTCATATAAAGAAATTTATTTATACCTTTCAATCTATCGTCTTGTGGCCCAAAGATTTATTTATATCTATGTATTTTCCTACAAACTTCTGCAGCTCTTTGATACGGCAGATAACTTTATGCAAGAGTTGTACAACAAGCTCTTATAGTACGTTTAAAAATTATGTAAAATTATTAAAATGATTTTTTATCATTTAATTTAGCAAAAGTTATTTTTATTATTATTAAATTAAACTAATCACATTATCATTATGATGCCTTTCCGTCCGAAAATTAAATCGCCCACGGGCCTATTGTTGATTTTTGTTCGCGAGATTTAATTCTCGAAGGAAATGCAAATATTATACAATATAAAGTCAAAATAATGTCAAAAAAACATACCTAGACAAAAGATCGTCAAGCGTAAAATTAGTAGGTATTAAAAAATAAATATTTGTCATGATTCAACATATTAAACTAAATTAATAATTAGATCAAGGAAACACACGTTCTACAATATGTATTGTAAAACTTTACGATGATAAAGCCATCAATCCGTCCTTGTTTCAATAAATTATAATTACATTTCATTTGTAAATACTGTAAAGATATTAATTATTCATTTGACTTATGGGCAACGCGTAAATCCATTCGTGTGACGCCGAATAAAAATATATTTATTTATTCGTAAATTAAACAAGGATGAACAAGTATCAAAAATGTTTGTTCCATTGAAACATTGAATTGCACGATTTAATAGTTTCCTTGTGAATAATAAAACAATTTAATTAATACTTGTAAATAATAAATATATTTGTACATATAGACAGCCGTATACTAGAGAAGGTATTCAACATCCGTGTTAAAAGATACATTATTACTTCGTGTTGTAATTGTGAGGTTTTAAATTAAAATATAAGCACATAGTTGAGGTATTGCAGAGTATCTATGTATATTGAAAATTATTATATTAACTTAGAGCTATAGTGGGTCGTTGTTAGGGCATACGAAAACGTGTAAAAGCAAACAAATAATTATACAGACTAAGACGTACAAAAGCGGACTGTCATTTGTATACACTTCGTATTATCGCCTTTAAACTGTTGACCGCCGAACTTCATTCAACAGTTATCATATACGTCATATCATATCATATCCAACAGTCCTTGGGATTAAAGCTTTAATTTGAAGTTATCGGCGTAGTTATATATTAATTTTTAGATGTCGCCAATGACGAATAAATACAAACTAGAAATAACAATTATTTGTTGAAAATATTGGGTTAATTGCATTTATTTATTTATTATTTAAGGTAAAGTGCAAAGGCACGTATAAAAAGCACGAGGCATGCGCTGCGAATGGATCGCCACACATGCCTCAGCCTGAGGCATGCGATGTACAAAAATGCATCCATCCGAACGGCACATGCTCAGGGTGAGCACGTAAACAACCACGCTGCTCGTATCGCACGAATTAGTAGAATCTGCTCGCAATTTGCGTATGCGGCGAATTATCACAATGAGCACCCACGTCCACACAGTCTGAAGCATGTGTGGCGAACCATTCGCGGCGCATGCCTCGTGATGTCTATACGCGCCTTTACATTATTCTGTCGGCCGCGAAATGTGGGCCCCGGCTTTAGAAAAGCACCCCTCATTTTGGGAATTCTTTGAAAATAAAAGACGTTTAAAAGATATCAAAGGGGGGTTAGGTTACCAAAAGCCCTGAGGAACTACACGACCTCTAAAAGAGTGGACTCGCCAACCCACTTGGCCAGCTTGCCGTTTTAAGCCCACACATTCCTCGTACATACAGACAATGTGCATGAGGAGGCCAGTGTCCAGCAATGGATGCTAAAAGGGCTGATTTCGGTACGGTATTACATTAATTGTCTACTAACTCAATGACAGACGTATTCTTCATTGGCGGTTAACCTATAGATCTATAGATCGGTTGTGTCAGTCGTGGCGGTCAAAATATTAAAGCGAAGAGCGGTATCCCATAGGAAAGTCAATTTTGCCATATTGCGCATTGGAACACAAAACATAACTGTCATACTTGACAGTTAGAAAGATGTCGCACATGTGAATCTACTTACCAACGATCTATCAAAACGTAATGAATTTTACTGTATAAAAATGAAAGTCCGTCTGTGTACAAAAGGGTTAAATAAAGTTAGGTACTAAAAAAATAGTTCCACTTAGGATGCAAATACCGAGAGGCGGGGCGGACGTTTGTTTGGCGTGCACGATAATGTATACAAGGATTTATGTAAGATATTTGTATTTTAAATGGGTTTAATATATTAGACACGTTTAATATATAAACTGGGATGCATTTAACATATAATCATAAACGCGTTTAAAATATTAGATGAGAGCTCCATAAATTATCCCGGATGATTCAGCTTGCAACTAAAGTGCTAGTAGTGCCGAACTACCAAACGTCGTGGTGTAGGCATGGCTGCTTTCAGAAAAAGTTTCATGACGCGAAGCTGAATAACATAGTATGATGTCCTCTCTGTGAATATGTGCGAGGCAAATTTTTGAAGGGTATAGAGCACTTCGAGTAATGCCTGATAAAGCACCGAGAAAAGACCTCATTAACTCACAACAGACATTTAGCACAAAGACAGAAGCAGGTGGCAGTAAGGAATTTGCTCGATACTGGAGGCATAATTGTATAGTCAAGGCCCAGAAAAGGGAGAGTTGAAGAGATAGCGTCGGAAAGAGCTCTCTTGCAAGCGAGATTTGTTCTACTACATTGTATTTTCAGTTAACACCACCTGGCCGCCTATTGAGTAAGTAAGTTGATAATGAGCTATACTCCTATGGCACATTAGTCCTTTAGTGCAATTAACACATTCTGCCAGTGTCAAGTTTTCTTCGTAATAAACAATTTCAAAGTCTAAAAGGTATCCTATCAATGTCCAGTCGCGTCGAAGTAAGTTGGATGGCACTCGCTCAGTAACGCAATTGTAGGTTTTCTGAGGACAGAAGAGGACTCCTTGGAAGCACACGACGCTTTTGCTTGATTATCACAAACACCACGCACGAAAAACACTTTGAAGTTTAATATACTATCGTTATTAAACCACAAAACGCCTAATACACAATTTTTACAATAATCAAACATAAACTCAACTTCACTTGTTTGAATGGTTACTTATCTAACACCATAGAAAGAGTACTACTGAAAACAGACATAAAAAGGATAACGAGACTTAAATGGCGATGTGACCAAATGTGCTGATGGTAGATGAAGAAAATCTTTAACTGAGTAGTAGCCCAGAACTAAAAAAGAAATGTAGACCATCTAGCAGCAAAGTGGATCGATGAGATAAACAGCGTCGCAAACCAGGATGTGACTAACACAAGACCGAGACAAATTGCGTAAAAAAGGGGAAGTCCAGTACAAGATGCACTGGGAAAAATAAATAAAAAAGCTCCTGAGAGTACAAAATGATGATGGTAAGAGTGTACGCTGCATACTGTATGTCAAGCTTAAACATCCCGTCTCTCTGCATTTGCAGCCTTACTTTTCCACTGTCGTTTCAATACAGATTTAGCATGAGGTAATGGAAACATATCTTTATACTGGGCCTTGCAGACCATTTAGTGCGAGTGGGTGGTCAAAACATTAGTTTTTCCTTCATATTTGAAGAGCTTTCTACGTCTATTTAGAATAACTAAACAACTAATATAAATAAGTACTAAAACGAGCACGTTTGTAGTAAATTAAAATGATTTTTATGAAGACAGATCGCTTATTTACTTCGATAGTAATTTCAGATTACGCAATCAGGGTTAGTTCAAGTGATTTCTATCCCCATAAAAAACAGATATTTTTTAAAATTTTCCTACATTTTTAAATTTTTATGATTTTTTCGATATGACAGTAAATAAGTAGGTACCTACACAGACGAAATGTTAATGTAAACATTTCAAGCATATATATATACGTTCTAGAGCGCGATAACAATATTATTAGGCATCAATATTGAATAATACTTTAGTTAAAATTATTATTATTTTTCGCGCGTTTTTAGTTTTTGTCTTTTACCTGTACATATCCCTTTTTAAAATTACCTCTCTTAACTAAAACTACAAAATTATTATCAAATAGTCATGAAGGAATTGCCGATTCATTACATAGAGACATTTAGAAATTGAAGCTAAACATTTTGAACACACTTGACATTATTTCTTCTTCCTACGTGGTTTTTTAGATTTAACTGATTGCTTTGATGAAGGCAGGATTAAATTCGAAGCACCAGTGTTTTTCTTATCTTCCTTATCGCTATCAGTGGAGACGAGCGGCGAGGTCAGATCCTCGTCCGATGATTTATCTATTCCCTCAATATTATCTTCTGATTTTTCATCATCTAACTTCACTTCTTGTGTAGTTATCTTATGGCATTCCAGTACACTGAAACCCCTTTCTTTCTTAGCTGGCATTTTCTCCAAATCAACCAAATTAAATGTACTTGATTCTATGACTTTACTGGTCGTCTCCTTTATCGATGAAAGTATATCGTCGATATTTATTTTGCAAATCGGACTGGTTATTTTCGGATCATTCCCTTCAAGAAGGCTATCTCTCATGACCTCGAGTTTAAAGTCATCCAAGCCGAAATTTAAAGGCTCCAGAGGCGGCAAATCTTGTAAAACATGGTGCTCTTCTACAAAATTAAGCTCCGTGGGTGTATCACACTCTGCTACCATTATATCAGTTCTCTTACATAATTCTATCAATTTATCCTGCAACGACATCTCTCTGGAAGACGACGGATTTTCAGTTACATCCGCAATATCAATTAATTGTACCTTCTTCTCTACTTCTTCAACTTTCTTGCCACCTTTAGATGCTGCTATGGAACTCCAAGATTTAACAACAGGTTTCTCAATAACCGATTCCTTCTCTTCACTCTTTCTGTCGGTAGGTTGAGGGGATCTCTTGCGTGGTTTACCTTTAGTTATTTGAATTTCAGGGAAATCATCTTTTGTTGTATTGATAACATACACATCTTTTTTCTGTGTTTCCGGAGATTTCTCTATCGTTTTACGACCACTTTCGGGGTAAGGAGAAAGCGATTTACTTTTCTTAGTTTTTGGTGGATCGTTAAAAATAAGGGAAGTACTTTCACTAGCAGTTCCGTCAGCATGAGTTTTGACTTTAAGAGCGTCACTATATCCTCTTACCTTGATTATCTCTTGCGGTTTTAAAATAGAACCTGCTCCAGGCAATGGTTCAATGTCAATTACTGTGTCCTTACTAATCTTAGAACTCTTCAATTCATAGGTAATCATTTGTTCTTGAGTTTGTCTGAGCCAATCTTCAACTTTTTTGTCACAATCGTCATCTTGTTTCCTTTCGGGTGTACGACTTTTAGAACGCGATTTTTTTACTTTAGATATGTAGGAAGATTCCATCTTTTGATATGGTATTGAAATAGATACCAACTCTTCTTTAGAATGTGGTTTATCTTCTATTGCGTGTATTTCTATAAAATTATCTTCACTGGACTTTTCGTGGAGGTTATCTTTCTTTATTCTGCGACATTTCTTTGATTTGAGTTGAGAATCTTCAGTGCACTTATCACTGACTAAGGACTGTTCACTAGTATTCAGTTTTTTAGGTTCATTCAGTAGCAAGTCCCAAGCTTGCTCTTCAGTTTTTATGTCATCTGCCCTTTTTATCAACTTTGTATCACTTAATTCTTTTTTTGTAGGTAATTTCAACGTGACCGCTACCGATGGTTCATCTTCTACATCTATTTGTAAATTATGTTTTACAGTTTCCTTAACTTCTTGGACCTTTAATTCTTTATCTGATTTGTCCACTTTAACATTCTCGTCTTTGAGTGGTTTAACTATTTCTTGAGACTCTTTAATTTTCTCTCCGTGTAATAAAACTTCTTTGAATTCTTTATTATCCTTTAATTTTGCTTTAACTACCTTGAGTTCCTTACATTCCTTTGTGTCCTTATGTTTACCTTCCTCTTTAACTTTGATTTCTTTCTCTGGAGTGGCCTCTTTAGCCACCTTGTTACTTTTAGCTGTCTTAATGTCCTTTCCTATTTTAAAATCTTCCTTTAGCTCTTCAGTTTCTCTTGTAGCTTTAGATTCTCTTATTTCTTTAGATCTTTTCGCTTCCATTACCTCCCTATTTTCCGTTGTCTGTTTAAGTTCTTTTTCCTTTTTATCTCTTGATGTACTCCTTTCTCTACGTTCTATTCTGCATGGTTCCTTGACTTCCTTAGATTTTTTATCCTTAACACTAAAGTTACTATCGTATCTATCACAAACTGACTTTGGGGTGGGAGATTTCTTAACTCTAGTTTTAGCCGTCGGTTGAATATCATCCGAGACTTGTTTCGATTTTGGCAGTGATGTAGCATCAATATTTTCTCGCTCAGCGAGTTTTGCCGAGTCCCTTTCACGCACACAATCACGCATCTTCACATCACACTCCTGACGTCTGAGATCTTTATTTACATGGGTTTGCTTAGCTTCTACATTATCTTTAACTACTGTCGCGTCCGTGGGTGCGATTCGTTTACCCGGTGCAGTAGTATTACGTCTCACGGACGTTTCACTGGCGAGTTTATGGGTTTGAACTAAATCAACCGAAACAAATTTGTCCACGTCCGCAGTACGACTCTCACATTTAGGATAAACGGGTTTAAATTCCGAGTCTATTTGATTGAATTCAGGCGACGATTTGGCTAAATTATCACCAGCCCTTACAGATGTGAGCGCCGCGGGTATAACAACGTGCGTGTCGAGTGACATTGGAGTCGCTAGCGGTGGTAATGAGAATTTTTCTACGGTTTGAACTGGGATAGTGGTCTCACGGGGAAGAGGGCGGACGATCATGTCCGGTTGTAATGGGAGTGAGGCTGGGGCGCGAACGACTGGTCGAAAGCAGGCTTCGTCCTCATTGGAGAGTGTGTAGTCGTCAACGTCGTCAGTAGGCGGGGAGACGACACTAGGGGTAGTAGGCACCACAGTGCCCAGCGGTCCTACAGCCCTCGCCACCCCCGCTTCACCGCCCGCTCTCCGCTCCTCCCGAGGCCAGACTAGAAACCAAAGGCAACCTCGTTACTTTCA
Source organism: Sesia bembeciformis (assembly GCA_943735995.1). Lineage (NCBI taxonomy): Eukaryota > Metazoa > Arthropoda > Insecta > Lepidoptera > Sesiidae > Sesia > Sesia bembeciformis. Next base: position 3,694,363 of record OX031029.1, on the reverse strand, counting down.
CACGGAGATTTCGAAAAAAGCATGTTTTGTGGCGCGTGCAAGAATGAGCCGTTACTTAAAACCCGGATTAGTTTAGTAAGCAATTACGCGCGGTAACTTGGCGAACAGTCAAATTACAAATATCGATTTCACGCGCAATGAAATTTGACAGTTTCATAGATTTCCGTGACTGCAAATACAGAACTTTCCTAGCGCGCTTCATATGACCGATTCACGAAGATATTTTTTTTTTAAATACTGCACGTACGGAATAATATTTTAGGATTTACGATCATAAACTAGAAAATATTGCGGCTCTTTCATACACACTCCTGTACAAGTCGTCAATACGGGCCAAGATCGGGTGTTAATAGTGATGTAATGGATGCCTTTGGCTTCTATAAACCGGCGACGGTTTCGTGCGGGCCGTGTGTTGTAAACAATTGTGTATGCTTTCTTCGACTCCTCCACTTCATTATTGCTTGATTCGCACTTTCATTATAACACTTTCACTTTAAATTCTGGGTTTAATAGCACCAGAACAATATAAGACACTCAAAAAAATTAAATTATTTGACAAGAAGCAAAGGCATGTTTTCTGGCGACACACGTATTGTTGTGTTTCAATGCATGAAAAACGTTGAAATATTAAAATGTTTGCGGCATTAATAAAACAATGTATTTTTACAGGTATATGTACGCTTTATAAAAATGTTTTAATAATGCATGCAAATGAGTAATGTATTTGGTAAAAAGTATGTGCTTTTGCAAAATAAGACTAGTTTGGTAAAGCAGAACAATCAATGTTGTCTCTATGGAAAATTACAAGTAAATACAGGTAAATCTATTATCAATCCATTAGCATTATGAAACTCTTAAATACTACACTGCCTTTAATGAAATGTATTATAAAACTCGTGCTGCTGAAAGACTATGCAGCATTTTTTTAAGTGAGTAGATATAAAACGGATGTCATGAGTCTTGATGTCAAAAAGGACATATTTGTTTTATTAAACAATATATTCCGTTAACAATTAGACATCAACATCAGTCATGAATAACATTTAGGGGGTGTATTCAGTCCTTCCAACTAGCACTATGTAACTATCCAACTATAAAACGATTTTTCTTAGATTGGCAGTTAATTTAAGAAAAACTGAATAATGAAATAAGAAAGAAAGACTCCAAAATATGTACACTACAATTATCTAAAGAAGTCTCCTCGGTATATCTCGGTTTTAGTCGACAAAGCTAGTTTTTACACATAGAGTTTTTAAAACATATATGAAGACACATAGACCACTTATATGAAGATGCAATTTTTCATATTGTGTGACGTGAGTGGTCAAATTTCGCGTGTTGAATGTGGCACAAAAATAATATTAAATCTCTTTGCATTAAATCAAAGCATGGGCAGTAATAAAAAGATAATTACTTAAAAATAGAACAACGTTTGTTGACATGTCTTGTCTTGTTGACTGTATGTAGTTATCGGTTATCAATTTCCTTATCGATCTCATCCTAGCTACTGCCTATATCAGTGTTGCAGTTTCAAATCTATTTTACTTCGTTTTCCTGTTATAATATAATATAATAAAATTGACGAAGACTTTATTTCTCAATAAAGACGAATAATAGGAGACTAATATTGTTATGTTGTATAAAAATAATAACAATACCTACATTGTCATGGCTTCAACTAAAACCAATATAAAAAGTGGTAAACCTGACACAAGAAGAAAAACTCGACATATTTAGTGACAGCTTTATAATTCATGTTTCCGATTCAGACAGCGAAAGTGATTATAACTATAATTTTATAATCTTTCCAAAGGTGACTGGATTCGTAAATGTAAGTAACAACTCTGTATATTCATAAGTCTATTCATACAAACTACTATCAGGGTGTATATCATCACATTAGATGAGTTACATTACTTCTTCCAAACTATCAGATGATGCTTGATTTTCTATTAAAAGGAAGCAATGTACTTCGCATATTTGTTATAGTGGCACTTCCGAACTGCTCCGATAAAATTCTAGATATGCCGATGAGACTTCTTTAGATAAATTGTAGTGTAGTTAGATATGAAAATTATACAATGTACGGAAAGGACTAGTTAATGAAATTGACTAATCTAAAAAAAATAGTTTCACCAGCAAAACTGTTTGATGAAAGAAGTTGCAAGAAACGCAAGAGAATGTGTTAGTGTAACAACTGCTTGGTAGCTTGTGAATAGCTTTTAAGTATGTATTTAAATATGTTATATTGTAAATATAATGTACCGTAGCTATAAGCTCCCGAAATAAATGAAAATAAATAAATAATTGCTTGTGGACCAATAACAAACAAAACGGTAAATATAAGTAAACTTACCGTGGTCTTCCTTCATGGCTTCAGCTAGGTCCTCTCTCAGCTGTACGTCGCAGACGGAGGCGGCGCGTCCACTCTCTGCCAGCAGAGATTTGCGCCGGAAACTGTCCGACGGCGAGTGTTCCAACGAGCCTGCCGGAAGATTAAACGTTTTTAGACCCAATTTTCATTAACCGCACGTTAGTATCGCATTGCATCACAAGTAGATTATTTATTTTAATAGTGAACTTTATCTCCTATGTGCTTGGTTTAAATTTGTATTGTAAATTTGTAACGCTGCGAATTTAGGCAACGTATCGCGTCGCATATAAATACATATATACAAAAAATCAATAAATAATATATCGCATATCGCCAAATGGTTGACTAGAAAATAATGCTATTGGGCATTAAGTCTGCCTTTTGTAATAATTTCCAAACAAAGTGTAAATAAATAAATAAGAGTAAATATCGGAAGGCGTAATGGACAGGCGCGCACTCAACTATGACGTCAGCGAATCGATCGAAGCTCCCGCATTGTCCTTCATTTGAAGCATTGTCACTACGACGTCGACCGCAAGCAGTCCTGCTGTTAATTTAATTCATTACGTTTACAAATCGAAAGTTTTGTAACACCAATTAATAAAAGACTAAAGTTTACTTTACAAAACCAATACAATATTTTTCGAGTTTATCTGTATATATTATAAACAAAATAAATCACTAAGCACGACTAAACTCTACTAAAATTCCATTCAATGTGATATAAATATGGTACATTTTACGTTAGTCTTCTGTGAGAGAGGGTAACTTCTGTGAAGTTACCAGATCGGCTCGCCCAACGGCTGTTGAATTGCAATCCCCCCTGCTACGTCATGTACTACGTGATTTGGCGGCAGTGTTCTGTGAATGCAGAGGATTTTAGGCGGTCGGACGCGCCCAGCGACTGTGTAATTGCAGCATGCAGCCTCCACCTCCTACCTATGTGGACACTCCACCTTTAAACCACCTTTTCTTGACAACATCTATCAACAGTGTCACTTACTGGCAGATCCGGAGTCGACGAGAACGGGTACAAGTGGTCTCCCACCGGGCTTGTTGACTGTGTTGGGACACAGTTGCACGCAGAACACAAACGGTGGTTTACGTTGTCAGCAATTTGTAGTATAACGTCATTGTGCACACTCACCAATCGTCTCCCGCGCGCCCCACCAGAAGTATACTTTTATTTAATACTTGTGATCAGTTACTAAAATAGTAAAGAGGACAATGAAAGTTATTTGCCGCACCCCTTCTGTAGCTGCCCATCGTACGACTAAACTCAATAACCTCCAAAACTGGATTGGAGTGACTGCGTTAGTTTCAACCACCTTTGCCTGTCAACAATGTCACTTACTGGCAGATCCGGAGTCGATGAGAACTGGTACGATGGGTCTCACACCGGGCATGTTGACTGGGTTGGAGCGAGCAACACTGCGCGCTGCACTAGTCTCCACTTCCACTGTCTCCGCTTCAGATAACGACGAGATCGATCTGAATTCAAACATTGTGTAGACCGTTAAAAGGCAATTTGAGTTAAATGCCACTTTGATTTTACGTTAAAACCATTAAGAGCCTTTCTCACCACCTCCTGATAAAGTAACTGTTAACAATCTGATAGATAAATTATCTACCAATTAAATCTAGTTGATACTGACTTTCTGATACCTTCTTAAAAGTATTAGATGGTGGTGATAAAGGCCCTAAGTGATGTTTTTTTTTTATTGACGAACGCGGCAGACGAGCATACAGTCCACCTGATGGTAAGTGGGGATACTGTAGCCCAGAAACATCAGCGATACATGCCAACCTTAGTCCAAAACGTTGGCACGACCCCGGATGCCATGCCTACCTTTGGAGATATAGGAATGGATTAGGAGAAAGGTTTGGAAAAATGGGAAGGGATAGGATGGGAATGAGCTCTGGCACATCTCACTCACAACCGAAACACGTACTTACATTAGGGGAATAAGATAAAGTGGGCAATGCAGTACATTTCAAAGTAGTCTTCTGTGAGAGAGGGATAACGTAGCCAGCCCAGCGGCTGTTAACGTAAGCAGCCCTTGTCTTCGCTGCACTCTTTCAAAATTATCTGATTTTTAATAGGAACAGTGCTTATTTTGTAGTTATATTTATGTGCAAGCTGCGTTTGTTTATTAATTTTCTTACGCCTTGTTTAATTGCTTATATTCCTTGTAACATACATAGTGTAAGAATCCTGGCAAACTTAATAAATAAATAAAAAGGTATTAAAAGAAACAACTGACCCGGTGCAGTTGTAGGTCTTAAACACGAACTGTGGCCCCATCCAGAGTCGTCGGTGCGGGCCCGCGTGCGTCACGATCTCCACCTGCGACAGCCAACGCTCCTCCTCGCTCATGCACATGTCCGCGCAACGCTGTACATACACAACACATACACTGTTAGTTCTAACATTGTGAGAATGACAAGTTTATCTTATCCTTATATTATCAATTAGGCCCATTTGACTCCATCTAACAACGCGCCGTTCGAGTTGTCGACAATCCCACTCTCACAAGGGGTCTACAAACCCTCAGCGTCCATAGAGACGTTGCGTTCCTCGAGTATTCTACCGCCTGTATAAAGGGGAATGCTCTGAAGAATTGTTCAACACAATGCCCACCTCGAGTTTCTACGACCGTACCTCCCGTCACAGAAGTGCGGTGCATCCGTATTTTCTCGATACGGAGGTGTTGCATACTGTACAGTCGAAAAACCGTTGCATTACCACCAGGTACCCTATGTGTGGTTGTGGCTTCCCAACTGGCACCCTTTGTAACTAGTTTATAGTGTAACTGTATTTAATGTTGTTGTTCAATCAATTTATTATTATTACGCTACGCTATTCTTCAAAAAGGCTGTGAATAGAAATTTGCAGTCAGCAGCATACCTGCAAATCCCCAGGTGTGGCCGGTGTACACGGACGGCGGTAGCCACTTACCATGTAAAATGTAACGGCCATGTAAAAACTTTCTTGAAGAGCCCCATGTCGTAGCGTAGCGGGAAAATGCTATGTTATACTGCCATTTTATCCTGCCCCACCAAATGGAATAAAAAAAACCTCCTTGTCTCATTATACTCTTATCCGCGATTCATGCCGACATCAAAAGAATGACAAATGTTGATGCGCCGTCTATCTTCTATCTACCTGTTTCTGTATGTAGTCGGAGACGCCCAGTCGGCTGTGAGAAGCAGCATACGCACTTCTTAAGAAAAAAAAACTACTAACCCGACAACTCAGCGGCTGCAGCAAGGGGTTGGAAGGTGGCAATGGTGCCAGTAAGTCGGTAGCAGCCGGCGGACGCTGCAAGGGCCATTGAGCGATCGGCTCCACTTCCAATTCTATCGGAGACTCATCGCAGATCTTCTCTTTTGGCACATCTGTGGAAGCAATAGCTTTGGTTACAAATATTTCATCGATAGCTTTGTAGATATCAGTTATTATCTAGGTATAAAAATTAACTGGTCCAACTGATACCCCACTATTGGTGTAACCTATATCTCAATGTTAAGTTGTTAAATAAACGTTATTATTATGAAAAAAAACTCGACACTGCTTTATGGGCGTGCGACCCGTGCGGCCGCGCAGGGAACGGAGGCCTACACAGTCAGACGGGCGTAGACTAGGGATGTTATGGAGCTCCGTAACCGAAACAATCGGATATCCGATTGTTTGGAGGGGGTGAGTGCACGCTGCAATCCAACAGCCGCTGGGCGTACTCGACTGGCCTCGTTACCCCTCTCTCACAGAATACTACCTTGAAATGTACTGCATTTCTCACTTTTATTCCTCAATGTATGTACGTGTTTCGGTAGTGAGTGAGATATGCCAGAGCCCATTCCCATTCCCATCCTATCCCTTCCCACGACCCCAACCCTTTCACCAAATCCATTTTTTTGTCAACAAAGGTAGGCAGCGCATCCGAGGCCGGACGTGCCAAAGTTTGTCATTTTGGACTAATGTTGGCATGTATCGCAGATGTCTATGGGCGACAGTATCCACTTACCACCAGGTAAACTGTATGCTCGTTTGCCACCTTCTTTCTATAGAAAAAAAAAGCGAATTAAAAAAATATTCGAAACCGCATTTGAAATAAAAAATTCGGATGTTATTACAAATAATTTTATTCATTGCTGTTAAGGGCGGAATTGTATCAAGGCGAATTTTGAAAAGTTCTTGCTGCTTGCATTTGATTTGATAGATTTCTCGTTCATTCTTTATTTTATGAAATTAGGTTGCAATTATTCCCTATTTGGTTTTATTTTTATTGGCTTTCAGTTTTCTTAAAATACATTTCAAGAGTTCATTAAAAATATATCCATAATTGAAACCATATCCAAAATAATTTCATATCCGTATTTGTAACAGAAACTGGTAAATGAGTATACAATATATCCATATCCGGATTCGAGATATCATTCGCAAAATATCCGGGGTGTCGTTGTTTTTCCGCTATCAAATGAGTGTTATGACCAGTGATTGGTATAGGTTGGGCTAATTTACCCGCACCTCTGTCACCTGTTTTGTAACACAGAGCGAACGAGTACGAAACAAACACCAATAAAAGCTAGAAACAGACAGCACCAGGATCTATAAAACAATAATGTGATAATGAGGCGCGAGGAAAAGATTAGAAAGGAATTGTATCATATTGTCTTCATGTTGTATTGTGTATGATTGAATTGAGAATTCAATCATACATTGGGTACTACAGTACCCAAGCGCAACTAAACCCGTTGCTTGCGGTCTGGGTAATATACTACCCCCATCGAGACGGAGTTGACACCATTATTAAGCGCTCTACCCTTACGAAAAGTTGTCTATTTTGTTCTAACATAAATATAATAATACCTATATGTCAGTTTTGGGTGATGTAGTTCAATCACAATTAGTGTTTGTTTGAACATATGAAAAGTTCATGGTTGAAGGCCGGAAGTGCGTCTTGCGTCTCCGATTACAACCAACCGCACCATAAGTATCTTACTTTCTCTTTCATAAATATACCAGCGGTTATAGAGTTCCCACGGGAAATACAAGTTCACGCCAACGAAGTCACAGGCACGCTAGAAAATAAATAAAATAAAAATACTGACTGCGAGCGGAACGTGGATGTAACACGAGGTGAAGCAGAAAGCCATTGGCCGCCATCAGGTAGAGGGTGGGCGCGGCGGGGGGATGCGGGGGGTGCGACGCGCGCGCTCCAGACACACCGAACCGAGCGCGAGCCAATAGCGGCGCGTTATTCGCGTCTTCCGACAGAGATGACAGACGTTGACGACCTGGAAAACAAGATAGGTTACATGCTGTTTTTTTTATTTAATTAAGAAATTTTATTTAATTTTATTTATTTGTCTTAAGGCAACAACAATCAATGTTTTATCATTTTCCACGTTGCTTTAGATTTGTTAGGTGCATGCAGTGCATGATGTAATGATTATTTTGAGCCTTTTTTGTAAGTGATAATTCTTTTATGTCTTTTCGAATGTTTTAATTGAATTCCTGTCAGCGCCGGCTCTAGCTCATGTAGCGCCCGGGTGCAGGGCGCCCTCTAGTAGGCGTTTTGAACTCTTTGGAGGTGTCGCGAGCGGCGCTCGGCGCCCCCTAAGACCCTGCGCCCGTGTGCACCGCACCCCCTGCACCATAGGTAAAGCCGGCACTGAATTCAGCGCTCGACAGGCGCCCCCGGGCGCGGGGCTGGTAAAGACGGCCCTGATTCCTGTTATCCACAGTAGGTAATATACAATATTTCCATAGAAGCTATTCTGCTGTGTTTTTGTATCCCACAAGTAATCCGTTTCAGTTTTAGTGTAGTGTGCATTTTTATTCTTATAATAGGAAACATAAATCATAAAACATTTCAAATAGGTCAAAGAAATGATTGAACGCTTTGTTTGGATCATCTGTATTATAAAAATCTCCATAAAGGAAAGTTATTTTATTATTTCTTTAAATTTATTCTTGTTCTCTCTGCTATAATCTGTTCTTTTAATGTAGCAGAACTTCGTAAAATTTGGAATGTCATTGTCATGTGAAAAATAAATTACTTTTTCTTGTTTTGGCACCAATCGTTATTAAATATTGTACTAATAGTAAAATTAAGTAGGATGATAACGAAAACCCTATTGCTGTAATTGCATTACACAAAGTAGGCATGGTGCCTAATGCAATTTTTAAAACTCTCCATCCGCTTGGTATTAGCCAAATGTTTGTGTACCGTCCGGTAGAAATCCCGTCCGGAAGCAAAAGATTTTATCCAGGGAGATGCATATAGCATCCGGAACCATGTCGTGTATTTTAAAAGATGGTTCAGGAGTGCTGCTTATAAAAGACTGATAATTTAAAGAAAAATAGGGATGACAAATCAAAACAATTTGTTCCGTGGTACGCAAAGGGAGCTCACAGGCAAACCTTAATTATAGACGAGAAAATATAGGAATATTGATTTTAAATATAAAAAGATAATACAATATAAAATATAATGTTTATTCGAAATGGTCACCATTTGCTTTTATACAATCCTACAAACGTTGTGGCCAGTTTTCGATTGAAACACGCTCCGTTTTCTTTTTATAATCATTTTTCTTTGCGGCTTGTGTCATATTTTTGCCTTTATTGTAATAAAATTTCAAAATGCAGCAAATTTCTTCGTTACTTTCACTCATTTTCTGAGGGTGGAAAACAATGGAAAAATGGCTGAAAATAGTTTTTTTAAATATTTTTTTAGAATGTCAACTTTAATGGTATTACAACCAGATAGGTACAAATAGTACAACCAAAGAGATTTTATTACAACTTCATACGTACGATATACGAAAAGACTTTCTCCCCGAGCTATGTGTGTGTATGTGTGTATTTGTGTTTATGTAATTAGTAACAAAATCTTAATAATAAGTTATAACATAACATAAGTTTATAAGTTAAAATTGTTACTAACACTAATGATAGAATAATAATATGGATCTAGAAATCTGAAATAAATGAATTATTGTTATTACATGTTTATCGTGTATGACTATTGAGTGACACAGGTGTACGTAGTGTACCTGAGCTGGTCCTGGTGATAGTGTGCGTGGGCAGGTTGGCGGTAGGGCGCAGCTGCGCGAGCGGCTGCACCGTGGTGGGGAGCGGGTACGGCGGCAGACGAGGATTGGGGTACCACGCGCCCTGCGCGATGCCCTCTCCAACCTGCACAGTGACGGGTAACAATCACAGCAATCTCAAAAATCAAGCAAAAAGCAAGACAGATTCGTATGGACAAGTTTGAAACTATTAAGGGATAGAGAAATGTGTTCTAAGGAACCTTGGTCGATTTTAAAGTTATGAAAAGCCTGCAATTCCGTCGGCAAAGCGGCGAATATGGCCATGGCCTCTTCATGTGAATGTTTATGATAGATAACGTAGGTAACCGTTTTTTTCGGAATGGCTAAATTCTTGTGGCCCTAATGGCCTTTCAAGAGTCACCGGACATGTATATGTTAGAGGGACCGCAGAAGGCGCTGAGCCAGGAGCAAAAAATGTGTACCAATAAGCCAAAGGGCTCCCTCGCCGGTAAATCGGTGGAAGGAATGCACCTCGGCTTAAGGCGTTGCTTTGGGAGGGTACTGCGGGATCGCGAGTCGGTGAGAAGCGCCTAGACACGCACCGATACCTGGTAAGTCTTGGTTAAAGGCCGGTGTGTGTTGACGGTGTAGCGAGGGGGAAGTCCTTGTCTACGCCGGCGGGGACGGTGTGTATGTGTAGCGTGTGAGTGTGGTGTAAGAATCAAATTGGCAGCAGTGATTGGGTGGTCGGGGTCGTTTGAGAACTGCCGAAGACGACGAGGACGGTAACGGGGAGAGGCATTCCTGTGGGGGACATCGGTTAGGCTGGCAACTACTAGGGGGGTTGGGGTGGTGAGAGATTCTGTCGTAATAAGGTCGGGCGGAGTCCTTTGACAATGGACGTATTTGACGATGGAGGGAAGTTTCAAGACCTTGTGTGTGTAACATAGGGTTACACATAGGTATGCGATGCTATAGTTCATACTATATCATCAACATCATGGCGTCATGGCTGAGGCCGCACTAACAAGGCGATGACGATGCGTCGAGAATGCGAATAAATGTGTGTCCACACTGCACTAGCGATAAACCAGCGAATCCCCACTGCATCGCGTAATGGCTGATCGCATTGGGTAGGTCAGCCGATATTATAACCGCGATTTATGTCAAATGTCGGTTTTCGCTGTCCGTAATATATATTCAATGCGGATACATTACTTTGCTACAGAACATTTGAATATTACGAGCGACACAAAGAAAAAAAAATTGCACGGCGCTTAAGCAATACGGCCACCGGTTTGTTTTAGAAAGTTCGTCGTTGTGTGGTCATCGCCTTACCTGTGCGGCCTCGGCCTGATATGGTACTAACTATGCGTGCGTGCGCATGAGCGTATGAGGCATGTGTGGGCACACTGACCGGGCCCCAGAGCGCGGCAGCGTAGTTGCTTGTGTGCGTGTGTGAGTGTTCACGTATGTAGAGTGCGTGTGTGAGTGTTCACGTGTGTAGAGTGCGAGTGTTCGCGTGTTGTCGTGTGTATACACTGACCGGGCTGCCGGAGCGTGGCGGTACGGCGGCGTGTATGGGCAGACCAGCGGAGCGGTGGAAGCGCGAGAGCCGGTTGACGACGCGCGGCTGTGTGTGCGTGCGCACGCCGCACGCTCCGCCGTACGGGCTGATAGGGAACACGTGCGTTGTGCCGCGGAGCGTCGACACCGCCGCCCAACGGGACTCCGCCGATATCGCTATATCCTAAAACAAAACCAAGGAAACGGGATAAAAAATGTAAACACGCTGACCTTCACTAAGTTATGTTGCGATTGCGAGCGATTAGTATCACTGTCGTTTTCTCTCACACGGGATATTCATAAAAGTAGCTGTCATTAAGCGATTCATGGTACAGGAAACCTTATTTGACTCATGAGTTAACAAATTTCTTGTTTTGTGAATTTGAGCTTATTATTGAGCTGAAATGTGCTCGAAGTAATAATAATAAAATAAAATAAATAATAAAACATAATATAATATAATAAAACATTTCACTTTTATTTCCACATTCCATGCTTTTGTTGTTTTGTTCTTGGTTTTTCTTCAAGATTAATAATTATTAATTACTTTCTGAATATGTTATGAACTCATGAATATTTTGGTTAGGTACCATATTCTTCATCTCGACTTGTTAGCTTTATTTTACACTATTATTACTTCCTGTAACCATAAGCAGCCCTTTGTAGTTCACTGCTGGTTATAGAGCTCCTCATGTACATTGTCTTGTGCATGAGGGATGTATGACCTTAAAACGCAATGTTGACCGAGCGGGTTGGTAAGTTCACTCTTTTAGATATATTTCTTTAAGACTATAAAACAGTATAGGGAGGATTTTGAAGAAATTTACCTATTGCAGAGATCACGATTATTGAATTTCGGAAAAAATCCACCACATCTTGACTAAGGATCACTGGTTAAATCTAAAATACCAATCGGTTCCGAAGTTTATACATTGTGTGGGATATATGTATGGAACGAAATTTAACAGAAACATAATTTAGATCTACATCTACGGTTCAGTTAGAAGATGAGCCAAATCGTAGTTCGAGAATATGTGTAAACATTAAAAAAAATACAAACCATAATAATGTCATTGGTTAGGGCGCTCGTAAAGCGCTAAAACTGTCGCCTAAACATTTTCTTTTCTAAAACGTACGCAAAATAGCGAAACAAAACATTGTTCTTGATGTTTTACTCAGTGTTGAGATTTTGACTTGTAGTAAGTAACTAAACATTGAATCAAAACTTGCTTTTCCTTGATCTTGATTCTTTTTGCGTTGGATATTGTCTTTTTCGTCTAACAGTTGCCGCTCTCTCCGCGCCTGCGCATAAGCACTTCACACCGCCACCCGCGCAACCAGCTGACATCCTTAACATATAGTAACCCAATTATACCAATGTCAACGCTAAGGTTTACTATTTATTATGAACAATGTTAAAATAACTACGCGGTTTTACTTCTTTATTTTAATTTCGTTATTCTTTGTTATTTTATTTTTGCTTTTTGTATTTCTGTTTATTTATTATTTTTGAATGTTGTGTTTTTTATAACTAATAATTTGTATTGGAGTGGTGAAATAAAGCGTAATTGTTTTTTATTTTAATATTTCTTCAGTTACAAACTAACGTTACTTACTACAACTTACTTACTACATTTTCAACAGGTAGAACCAATATAGAAGTTACATTGTGATTCACTCACCTGTACTTTAGCCGTAGTATCTCCCCGATGCAGTATATACAGATGGTGTACAGAGGCCAGACTCGGGCCGCAAGGGTGGGGGTTGATTCTAAACACGTGGAAGTCGTGCCCCCTCCTATCGGCCGTCACCAGCAACATGCCACTCGCGTCGAACTTCAGCGCGATGATAGCTTCAGAATGCGCTATGAAGTGAGCTACAATTGGGTCGTAAGGTTCTTCCGCGTCTTGACAGTCTTCTTCCTCGTTACCCTGTAATATAAATAAGCAATGTTAAGAGCGGTTAAGAATGCTAAGTTATGTTAATGTTATACAAAATAACCCAGAGCATCGTTTCTCAACCCGGGGGTAGGGAACACATATAGAGGGGGTCGGGAACACATATAGAGGGGGAAGGGAACACATATAGAGGGGGTCGGGAACACATATAGAGGGGGTCGAGAGCACATATAGAGGGGGTCGTGAACACATATAGAGGGGGTCGTGAACACATATAGAGGGGGTCGCAATTGATCGGAGATAATTAAATACTTATGTACGAAAATACTTTTTATTAAATTATAATCAAATGTTAAACGGTAAAAAACATAATTAGGTTGTTATTATTAGTATGGCGGTCTTATGGTTATTCACTTTATTTTTGGCCTTCTCAGGGGGTCGCGACACTAAAAAAGTTGAGAAACGATGACCTACCTATCTCAACTCAAATTCGTGAAGTGTTGAGTTCAAATCAACAAGAAAACACATGAAATCATTGGATCTAAAACTGTTTACAAAAATTGACAAAATAGGCATGACAAAAATGGCTGCCAGGAGATGAGATGTCCCAATTTGTTACACCAACTAACACAAAATATAGGTATACCGGCAGTAATGCTGCTCGCCGATTACTCAATAATAATAATCTATACATATAATAAAATTATAACAGGCCGATGTCTGTACATTATAGATATTGGAAAAAAACTAATATGGGGAGTCTTTTAGAGCAACAGAAGCCAAAACAACAGTCTTTAGAAATTTTGCCTGTCTGTCTGTCTGTATGTTTGTACACGCATCACGCAAAAACTACTGCATCGAATTGAATGCAGTTTTCACCGATGTATTGCTAGAGGTCTAACTTAAAATATAGGCTCCATTTTACCGCAGGAAAATATCTTATTCCGATTGTTTTAAATTTAATAAACCGAAGCGAAGTGAGGGCGGGTCGCTAGTATTGTAACAAAATTGTAACATACCTCAATATCCAGTATGGTGACAACTCCAGGCTGCTGAGTATCAGCATGAGGTGGGGAAGGCGATTGGGATGTACTACGACCACCCGACAAACTGTGCGCTACGCTTTCACCCAGACCACGCAAACCTTTGCTTAGAGATTTAGCTGCGTGTAGAACTGTGGCTGTATAGCTGGATACGCCTTCGCCTGAAAAGGGAAATTCTAGATATGAAGTATAAATTAGGTAAAAGTCTAAAAAAAAATACTTTTCCTATCTTTAAACTCAAAAGCCGGTCCCAGTCATGTGTACAGATATGTACAAATATTTCTATGTTTGCGAAAATATTTGTAAACTCTTTGCAAAGAGCGGCGCAAATATTTGTGGATCAGTTTTCGTTCCATTATATACGTAGAAACAAAATAATCGTCCGTTCTGGATAGCGTCAAACAGCTGACTCTTTGCAAGTGTGTGGGTTTGCGCCCTAAGATGTGCGCCAAAAAACCGACTGATACAAGTTCTTGATGAGAGAATGTGAATAAAGCGAATGAGAGCGAATGTAAAACAGTTCTTAAAACATTTTTATATTACCAACACCATTATGAACAATAAATAAGTACTTAAACAAATAGTTTGGTAAAAATACTAAAAGAAAATTCCTTGAATTAAATAACTTGTGTATTTGTTAAACGCAATAGTCATTCATGTATGAATAGTTTTGCAATAAAACTGCATGATACCGGTTGGAACTAGATAACAAACAAAGTTCTAGAGTCAATACTCGTCACTACTATAAAAGAGATAAAGGGTTGGCTTTAGAATATGACCGCACGAATTTAGGGTTGATAGGGATGGCATTTTAAAGGTATATGTCTCCCCTTTCAAACGACACCCCTCCCCCTCCGCGGAGATGTGTGGTTTTTTTTAAAATTAGTTTTTTGTGCATGTATAATGGAGCAACATTTCAACATATAATATAACAAAAATATTCCAAATATTGTGTTTATGCAAAAGATATAACAAAGTTGCGACAAACAATGCATTAAAAATATTGTTTGATAAAAACATGCCATTTTTATTATTATTACAAGCTTTTATTTAACTTTGTTCGGGTCAAATCTTGCAAGCCAAATTTGAACCACTTCCTCTAAACTTACGACTTTGAAATTTTGCATGCTTGTTCAGTTCTGAGGACAATACACTAAAATGATAGAAATAACTTGATGCTGCAGCCAGGATTGTCTCCTCACGAGGGCGCTCCTCAACGATTAGTAGCATGGACACAAAACTTTGCATATACATTTAATTTTGATAGCTAAACATGATCTTCACCATGAACTGATGCTGCAGCCAGGATTGTCTCCTCATGAGATATGATGGGACTCACACCCAGTGAACAGTCATAGGTGTGGTTAAAAGGTTGTTTTATAAAGATAATTATAACCACCCAGAAAACTTTGCCATGTAATAGAAGAAATTGTGTGTCGAAGATCAATTAATAAAAATAAAAGAGATCCATTTCTAGTCCATTTGTAGAGATCCATCCTTTAAATGAAAAAAAATGCACATTGGCAATAAAAATCCCAAAATGAAATACTACATCAACAAAAACCAACTAGATGTTGTGGAGTGCCAGAAAGATCTTGGAGTACACATCACATCAAATCTAAAATGGGAAAGCCATATTATTAAAATAACTAAAAGAACGAACTCCATTCTATACACAATAAGAAAAGCTTTCTCCTACATAGATGAAAATCTCATCCTAAAGATCTACAAAACTTACATACGTCCACTACTAGAATATGCATTCCAGATTTGGAATCCTTACTTCAAGAAGGATATTGATCTTCTCGAAAGAGCACAGCGCAGAGGAACCAAAATGGTCCCATCTTTGAAAAACTGTACATATGAAGTTCGACTCCAAAAACTAAGTCTAACCACCTTAGAACAACGAAGACAAAGAGGAGACTTAATAGAGACATACAAAATACTAAATGGACATTACAACACACCAAAAGAGTCAAACATTTATGCTATGAACGAAAACAAAAACCTGAGAGGACACTCACTTCTCACAACTGTGCCGACTACAAGCAATCCGAAGAAACACTTTTTGCCCAACCGTGTGGTGAAAGACTGGAATAAATCACTGGAGACTGTTATTAGTGTCCCCTCAGTGCACTGTTTCAAAAATAGACTGGACAATCATTTAAAAAAAGTGCAACAAAACAATGTACAGGCATCAGCTTAAAGCTGCTAGTGTATCGGAAATAATAATAATTTGTTGAACTTTTAAAGGCTGTAAAGCATAGTTATATAATTAATTAATTAATATAAAGAAAATCTTTTATTAATTTAGTGGGTGTCACAGAACCGAATCTGTCAACCTCGAATCCACGTGGTACTTGTCTGCCCTACCCCTAGAGTGTTTTTATAAGCCGGAGGCGCGAAGGGAGGGCAGCCCTCGCCCGCTGTAACATAGCATATGCTGTGTTACGCAAGGGCGAAGGGGCTGCACTTCCCGTAGCGCCAGAGCAGTTGCAATAACCCCCTCAATTCGTGCGATGTCTTTATGAAAATCCTTTGTCGTAATTTTGAGGTTAGTTTCTAAGAAACTTCAAATTAATATTTCTCACTAACTAAGCATCTCCGCGGCAGGGGAGTGGTACCAGGGGATTATCCTGTCCCCCCTCTCCCTCCCCGGTCCCTTTCCCCCCCTTAAATCGTGCGGTCATATTCTAAAGATTTACCGAGATAAATGGAAAATAAACTTTACAGTCAGGTAATATAAATTTAGAAATAAATGGATTAGAACTAAGATTTCCATTGTACAAAACGTTGGAAGTATTATCCATTGACACAATCTAGTTTCAAGAATGCATGATCTAGTTGCATGATTTATATGTTAGGTAGGTTACTTACTTAATTATCACTGTTAACCCTTACTAATATAAATTTATAAACTTTGGTTTGTTTGTAACAACTGAACAAATCAATCTTACTTTTGTCATACACATAGATCGTGAAATGGATTAACAAAGAACTTTTATTTATATTACCTTGTAACAGCCACATAATTCCACTAATTCCCGAGCAAAATCGTGGGTCGAAGCTAGTAATAAAACATCCTTACCTTCGCAGCCTCCACTGCTCCTCTTTGACGGGTTGAGTTTCTTGTCCGCATAAGCCAGCCAGCGGTCTCCCAACGCCAAGGGATTGATAGGAGCACTACCACCTAGCGGGCATGGGCATGGGTAGCAAGTGGTAACTGCCATACGATCCTCTAAAGTGGTAGCATCGAACACCGCGAAGCGTTCAGAGAACGACACCACTACAGAACGCTTATTTGCTAACACATCCAATATCGGGTTCTTGAATTTTATGCTCTTTACCTGTTAAATTAATACAGTTAAATTAATGAACTGTCATGGTATGGTGACATTAATATATTAAATAAGATTATTGTATTATAAAATTTAATTTGTCCTTATGACATCAATACTATGTAAATATTGTATGGCTGACATGGGCAACATACATTTAATAGTTGCAGTTTACAATAAATATATTCTGGTTAAAAATTGATTATTTCTGTTTTTTTTTTTAATATTTAAGTTTTGACTTTTGGGGATGGAAAGGAATTTAGGGCAGCTGATTTTAATAACACCACCTCATTTATTCCCGTGGGTGTCATAAAAGGCGACTAAGGGATAACAAAGCCGCTAACATAAGCCCTAAGGAATTACACCACCTCTAAAAGAGTGGACTCACCAACCCACTTGCTCAGCGGGTTTAAAGCCAGACGTCCCACATACACAACACAGTGTGCATGGGGCCTATAGTCAGCAGTGGATATTGAAGGGGCTGGTTACGGTTAAGAGTCTACTAGAGGGCGCCAGGGTATTGATTGCACCCGGGCGCTACATGGGCTAGAGCCGGCGCTGCATATACGTTATTTAAATTTAATAGTCGCTTAAAATTATTTGTTACATTCTTTTTGAAGCTTTAATTGTGGAGATTAAATTTTAAGCAATCCTTAAATTTAATGAAAACAAAAAAGACGTACCTGTTCGCCTCCCCTGATAGATATAAAACTCAGTGAACAAAAGGTCGGTCCAGGACTGGCGGAATCACACAACGCTATGAGAGGCCTCTTCGATGCAAAGCAGTCGCCGTGCTGCGGAGTTGGCAGTATACGGAGCACTCTCACTGTGCCTTGTCGCCATGACAACACCTCCTGGGCATCCCCGCTGGGTGGAATGAGCCACACTTGAACTCCTGAGCCGTAGCCCAGAATGAGCAGGAGGGGGGCTATGTCGTTGTCACCATCTTCAGGAGTGGGTTCGTTGATGTCTGCAGTTTCAAATCTAGTGTAATAAAGAATTAAATTAACGAATTTTAGAATCATTAACTCTTTAAATTCTACGTTATTAATTCTATAATATGTTGAGTTCCCATTTAGCAAAGCTTACAGACAACCTTCCAGAAGTTTTTTTTTTTATTAGGTGGCAGTCGTTTTCATCCACCGGGTGGTAAGTGGATACTGTCGCCCTGAGACATCCGTAATAAATACCAGTAGTCCAGAATGATTATGACAATTTCCCTGGTTGGTGCTGCCTACCTTTGGAGATTTAGGAATGGAATAGAAGGGAAAATAGGAAGGGATTTTTTATTGTTTTATTAATGAAGCAATTGAAAAGTATCTATTTAAAGAATTCTGTTCTAAGCATGTCTCTATTTAAACAGAACCATGAAAACACCAATCTTAACTAAACTCAAAAAGTTCATAGAATAAAGTATCTTTACTCAGAAAATGTAACAATTGAACAATTTGTTAAAAATTGTAAATGGTAGTCCTAAGGCGTCCTTTATAATCTTTCGACATTAACGCTCAAAAAAACATGAACAGTCATTAAGAGAGCCATACATTGTATAATATCACTAAACAATGACATTATGTAATTTTTTTTTGGGTCCTTGTGTCATTCATCATTATACTACAACTGTTTAAAATAGTATCTCATTGTTTTTTTTTAATAGAAAAAGACGGAAGACCAACATACAGTCCACCCGATGGTAAGTGGATACTGTAGCCCATGGGCATCCATGATACATGCCAACATCAGTCCAGAATGACCAACGTTGGCACGCCTCCGGATGCGATGCCTACCTATGCGATGCCTACCTATGCGGATTAAGGAATGGATTCGGAGAAAGGGTTGGGAAAATGGGGAGGGATAGGATGGGATGGGAATGGGCTCTGGTATATCTCACTCACTACCGAAACACATGCGTACATTGGGGAAATACGGTAAAGTAGGAAATAGAGTACATTTCAAGGTAGTCTTCCGTGAGAGAGGGGTAACGTGGGCGCCAGCGGCTATGAGAATGCAGCGTGCACTCTTCCCCTACACAATGTTTATACAAAACGTACATGTGTGATGTTCACATGTACCAGTTTGTCATCATCCAACAGTGTTTGTAAACATAGATGTGGGCGACGTGGGTACTTATGACATTGATGGACACCTGCCATTATCAAGCTGCTGATGCAATAGCACAGTGACTTTGATGTCACTTATCATGACAGGCCAAACTATTGTACTATTTTTTATTTTATTTTTATTATTACGACTGATTTATTAGGTAAGCAATCACTTCCGCTCATAGACACCTGCAACACCAGGGCAGATGCTTTTTTTTTGGAATGTGTAAATTCTTGTGGCCCTAGTGGCCTTTCAAGAGTCACAGGTCGTTTGATTTAGGGCGAGCGCAGAAGGCGCTCAGCCAGGAACAAAAGGTGTGTTGCAACGAGCCTAAGGGCCTAAGGAACGGACCTCGGCTCAGGGCGTTGCATTGGGGGGATACCGAGGGATCGCGAGTCGGTGAGAGCCAGGGAAGATGCATTGAATGCTTTTTTTGAAAAGTTTCATTTCATAGTTTACAGGAAAAATATTAATAGGCAGTTCGCATTCGCGGCAAAGGTCCTAATTTTAAAGACCGAGCAGTATGCAGTACTTGCAAAAGTCGAGGCGGACTTGAGAGGTAGAAGATTTTCCATCGATGATGAAGTGACCGCTGCTTTTTACGCCCATTTTGAAGAGAAAACTTCAGACTATTTCTATACAGTGTCTTTTTTCATTGTCAGATCGGAAATTTTTGAACCTACCCTCGTATACGCTGTTACCTGATTTACCGAATGTGTGTCCACCCGACGCTACTATGGCAGAGTCCCTCACCATCCCAAACCCCTAGTAGTTGCCAGCCTAACTTATGTGTCCGATAGGAATGACCCTCCACGTTACCGTCGTCGTCGTCCTTGGCACGTCCTAGACCAGTGGTCGTCGAAGTGCGGCCCGCGGACGATATTTGTCCGGCCCGCGACAAAGCAAACGATTTTAGTAGATAATATCAAAATATGATTTTGCACATGAAGTTAACTAAATAGAAGTACGCGGGTAGGTATAAACTTCCTCCTGTTCTTTGTGTCCGTTAATTGTATGCTAGTTAGTTCATTGAAAAGTTAGTTTGGCAAATAAAGACTTCACATTGGTCACAGGTAGCAATTGCCATACAAAATCTATGGGGCAATCGCGTTTTGACAACTCATAAAAAATATGTCAATTGATTGGTGGTGTCAACTAAACAATCCAAGAATGTGCGGCCCGCAGTGATACCTCACATTGTCCTATGTGGCCCTTGACCAGAAAAGTGTGACGACCACTGTCCTAGACAAACCTACTGTCAATGTAATTCGTACACTACACTTGCAGCCTACAAATATACACTGTCCACGCTGGCGGAGACGAGGACGTCACCCTCGCTACACCATGAACACACACCGGCCTTCAGCCAATACTTTTACCAGGTGTCAGGTATCAGGCGCTTCACGATGACTGGCGATCGCGGGTACCCTCCCAGAGCAACGCTCTACAGAAAAGACCTAACCTAATGCTATGCTTATAAGTCGTTATATTTTACTCCCTAAACTGCTCAGCAACAACTATTTTAATTTTCAAAATTTTCTATAAACATGTTTGTAACTCACCTAGCCCACTGTATGATATCCTTCGGGTCTACAGTGGATGACGAAGAGAGTGTGACATCGTTGATAAATCCGGAGACTGCGTCTATGATACTGCGGTCGCTAGGGGGTTGCGAGGGCACGGTGAGCGGTCCCCCGGACCGCGCGTGCCGCGGTGACTCCGCTGACATGCTGCACACTTGTTCCTAAAACAAATGATACATGTATAACTAATCACTAGGCCCAGTATAAAGTAGACCGGGTAGAGTACCAAATATACTAATTGAAGATCATTATCCCCTTTACCACAAATCATTCCTTAAAACTAATGTTTCATGAATCTGATGTATTGATTTAATAGTTTTCTTTTCTTATTAAGTTAGGAAGGGATGTTTTATTATACTAGACACCACTTAATAAAATAACATTGCATGGTGGGTGCCATTTTAAAACTGGTAGAATTACACAATAATTGTTAATAATTAATAGTTTCTAATGTCATAGGTCATGATGGAAACTACCTAGTCAGGCCATAAATACACTAATACAATGAAGAAAAAAATATATATTTGAATTTGGAATCTGTCATTCTCACATAAATGTTTTCTCATTTTGGAATCAATAATTATTAATTTTTGTACTAATATTAAGGAAAACCATATTATTATTGATGTAATTGCATTACATAAAGAAGGCATGGCATGTAGCCAGATGCAATTTTTAAAACTCCATCTGCTCGGTATTGGCCGAATGTTTGTGTACCGGGCTATTGATTGGTACATTGAAACATCCTATGTTTATGACAGAAAAAGGTCTGGCCGTCCAGCACTATTCGTACTAACAGATGATTAAAACTGTGAAGGAGAGAATCTGAAGAAATCCCGTTCGGAAGCAAAATATTTTATGCAGAGATGAAATCATGTCACATATTCTAACAATGTTTATCCTTTTGTTGAACGACAAGTACATGGCTGATCACCTATATACGGTATTTACCTTTCTATATATTAATATACATAATTACAATGTCAAAATGCTCGTAAAAACCTTGACATGACAATATTGTGCAATAAATAAAAACATATTTATATCATAAATAGAATAAGGTAAAAGTTGCCACCCCTTTCTTATTATCATTTGACCTTTTCAATAATTTTATGGAAATTAACAAGATAAAAATACATTGATTCTAATAGGCAAAATAGTTCAAATTATTAAGGAGTAGATAGACAGATAGATAGATAAAGCCTTTTTTTTGCTGAAAATTTCATAATATTTTATGTGCAACATTATAAAATTATAATATTAATTAAATAATAAATTCAACTTAAATTCTAGTAGTTAGTATCTTGTCAGCTCGCCCTTTGCACGAGGCCTCATCCCATTTTTTCCATTGTTACCTATTCTTAGGCATCCTACGAAAGCACACTAAGGAGTAATGTACTTTAAATTATCGCGATATAATTATTTGCATTGGTAAAATAATTCTGAATTGAATCTTATAAGACAACAATATTTCAAAACAGCTGGTAGCAGTATACGTAACGCACCTACAATGTAGGTTTGTTATTGTCATGAAGGAGAGCGAGGACAAAGGAAATCGATGCAACTCAACATATCCAACAAAATGTTATATCAAATGTATCAATATTAAATACCATAATATGATTACACGTTATTTATCCAACTTACCTTGTTCACACAAACAAATTTTCATTTTAAATCCATTTTCGAATAATACGTAACTGCGTCGTTTTTACTGGCAGATGAAAACAATGACGTCAGACAAAACAAAAAATAAAAGAGTTCAAACAAACATAATCACTCACAACAAAAGGTTATTTGACTAACTATAAACTAAACTAATATTCGTTAATAAATAAATCGTGAATAAATTAATTTATATACAAAATATACAACAATTTATGAAAACAGATGTGAATGACAATAAGTAAGGGATCACTTGTTCGTTTCGTAGTGTGTGTGTGATGGATCGAGTGTCGTATACTCACACAAAGTTGTCGGTGTGGAAAATTACCTTGCCAAAGATGATCAATCCAAACAGACAGGACATACCTATGATACAACAAAATAAGAGATGTAGTTAGAGCATTAGACCATCCATCAACTAAAAATCAACTAAACAGTTGATCCATGTATTATGTCGTCAAATTGAGGCAAGAATTGATTTGGCGGCGAAAAACTATCAAGAAGAAGATAAAGTACGCATTTTAAGTTTCGAGCCCCTTTCGAAATCAAATTTAATAGGTTTACTGAAGTTTCCGCCAGACATTAGAAGGTTTACTGAGGGCAGAATTGGAATCCTACACCCATAGTTGTTGCTTCTACACATGAAGAACGGTCACCTATTAATAAAAGGGCAGTAATGTTACGACCAAGAATCGTCAATTTATTAAGACCATAATATCAGGGATGTTAGACGGCCACTTAGAAATCCTTGTGCCCAGCTGGCTGAAAGCTGGTATGGGAGACGGGAAACTAGTACGCCTGTGCTCCGCTCTAGCGCTGCCAATACTTAAACTGTGTCGGAAATCGCATCCCAGTAAAAAAAAAAAATATTATAATTTCGTATACCGTTAATAGAGGGCAGTAGTTATTGAACACACGGAAGAAATATCACTTTTAAGTTTTATAACATTAGGGAAATCTGATTGGAATGTTTTTTTTTATGCATCTCTGAAATTTGTCGGTTAAGTATTCTATGTTGTCAGTTTATTTTTGTTGGTCAATGGCCAATCTTGGTATTTTTGCGTACAAGGACCGAGTAGTCTTGGTACATGGTACGTGACACTAAAAACTAGTATGTTTACCAAGAAGTTGGTACGTCTGACATCATTGCATAATATTAATCTTTGATCGTTTCAATTTCTTGCCATTTGTTTGTGTTTGCTGTAAATTTGTTGAGTTCAGTATTACGCAAAATAGTTTCACTTAAACAAAAATGTTATTTTAATAAAATAAAATGTAATCATTTTTTCGTGAAAAAAAGTCAGCGACATAGATTTTATCAAACTAATAATTCTACTCAGGAATCATTTACAACAATATAGATTCTGTGTAGAACAGGAAATTGGAGATTTCGTTCGATGGAAATAACGAATAGAATGTTTTACGCAGTTCTGAAGTAAAATTGCATTGATACAAAATACAAATAATTTAGACACCTACAATTACAATACAATACAACACCTACAATTACAATTAGACACATTCTCTTTCTAAAAATTGCAACTAGTTTAAAAAAAATATAGAACCACAGAAATGGTTTGTTGTATTAGTATTCGGAATAGACAGAAAAGAAGGCAAGGGAGGCGGGGTACATGCGGATTTTATTGACAAACACTTCACATTAAATCGGGACAATGATGTCAGACGTACCAACTTCTTGGTAAACATACTAGTTTTTAGTGTCACGTACCATGTACCAAGACTACTGTCCTTGTACGCAAAAATACCAAGATTGGCCGTTGACCGACAAAAATACACTGACAACATAGAATAACCGACAAATTTCAGATGCATAAAAAAAAACATTCCAATCAGATTTCTCTAATATTATAAAACTTTATTACAACAAGCAGTCTCGATGAGCAGTTACCATTTTCCACCGTCGTATTCTCAGGATGTTAGATTCTCGGGATTTGTTTACGTCGGAGTTATTTTCCATTGTTTGCTCAAGCGAACCGTCGTTTTCGATAAAAATCTTCGTTATAAACCATTTTTTTTTTTCAATATATCTTACATATTATGGTATATCCGAAATGCAATATAATATCAAAAAGAAATGTTAAAAGTGATATTTCTTCCGTGTGTTCAATAATTACTGCCCTCTATTAACGGTATACGAAATTATAATATATTTTTTTTTTACTGGGATGCGATTTCCGACACAGTTTGTCTCTCAGTATTGGCAGCGCTAGAGCGGAGCACAGACGTACTAGTTTCCCGTCTCCCATACCAGCTTTCAGCCAGCTCGGTACAAGGATTTCTAAGTGGCCGTCTAACATCCCTGAATCGGGAATGTGAAGTTACATTCTCTCTTTGCAAATAACAAAGTTACTTTATACCTTCCTCAACAATAATGTTTATAGAAATAACGTATTTTATTTTACAGCTTTTGATACTTCTTTGTAGAACAAAGGCTTCTACAAATATGAATATATCAAATTACAATGTTTTAGTCATTTTTGTTGACGACTTGCGACATCTGTCGAACAAAAGTGTTATTTTACCCAATATTCAAAATATGGCGGCAAATGGGTTGAATTTTAAAAATGCTTTTGCCCAGGTAAGTACATATAATAATAGCTTTTTACTTTAATAAATATTTTAAATTGCTTATTATCTTTCACTGAATTTATTTTCAAATACAAATACCTACATTATTGATTTTAGCAAGCACTTTGCGCACCGAGCAGAAATTCCATTTTGACCGGTCGCAGGCCAGACTCTTTACACTTATACGACTTCTATAGTTACTGGCGCGATACAGTTGGTAATTTTACAACTTTACCACAATTCTTTAAGCAGAATGGCTATGACACGTATTCTGTTGGCAAGGTATTTCATCCAGGGAAGAGTTCCAATTTTACAGATGACTATCCATATAGCTGGACTGATTATCCCTACCATCCTTCTACAGAGAAATATAAAGATGCAGCTGTATGTAAAGATACAATAACAAGGAAACTTCAGAAAAATCTTATTTGTCCTGTTGATGTAAAATTGCAACCAGGGAAGTCCTTACCAGACTTAGAAAGCCTGGACTATGCCATAAAGATTTTAGAGGAAACTAAAAGAAATAGTAAACCATTTTTGCTTGCTGTTGGCTTTCATAAGCCTCACATACCTTTAAAATATCCTAAAGAATATTTAGGTAAGTTGAATAAGATCTTATAAAACTTATTTCTACATTAATTGTGTTTAATGAAACAAGAGAATATAATAAAATTAGAGTACCTACCTATCCACCCAAAGAGTAAAACTTGTAGCGATTTAGTAGTGTTATTAAGGCTCCAAACATGACATTTGTCATTGTAATCTTGTAATTGTATTATTGTAATGAAGAACAAATTATCACAACAGTTACTTTAATATATCTATATCCTCTTATTGTGAAATAAAATGACTTTTTTGTGATATAGTGCACTTCATAAATCTCATTTTGCTAGTTGGGTGTGGAATAAAGGAAGTCATTTCCATTATACTTTTGACTTCCCTCCCTCAAATACATTCCGAACCCCCATTCCAAATATTCTCAAATCTAACCAATTTGGAAATTGGAAAAAATGTAGGTTGTTTTCTTCTCTAGTTGTCGAATAAGCTATGGCATACTCATAGCTTATATGAGCCATGTCAATTTTACGAGCAGTTAAATGCCTCAGAAAAGTCTCTCCTCCCATACTCACCGTCTCTATTCACCGTTCTATCCCTTTATCTATAAAATGAGATAAAGAAACTAGTTTACAACAACCTTTTCTAATCTTTTTAAAGTATTCAATATTTGTCATTCTAGTCTATTGTACACTAGGGGTTGTAAACCGGGATCCTGAATCTAGAAAATACCGGGCCAAAAATAACTATAAAATACCGATATTGGACTTTTAAAAACCGGTATTTTTGATGTACTGTTTTAAGTTTTAAAATATTTTTTGTAACCATTTGCGCTCCGAATTGAGCGATACAACTTTAGATACAATGTCCAAAATAAAATCAAAATATTGAATTTTTCTTATTTAAAGACGTGATTTTAAAGACAATTATCTATTTGTTATCTATTTAATTAAAATACAGATTATAATAATAAATAAGTAAATTAAGTAACTGAATTATGGAGACTGATACGCCGTGATCTTCGTAGCTTCAATACAAAACTGATTGAAGTGCAACGATAAAAAGCAATAAAGTCTTTGCTCAACCTCTTGGACGCAGTCATCTGGCAATGCTTAAAGGCGATAGTGGCTAAACTCTTTTCGGGACCAGGGATTTTCGTAGAAGTTGAGAAATTTTATGGAAAACTCTACGGCGCACACGCACCTGCGCCTACAGCCTATGAGAAGAACAATCGCCGTGCAAAGTTAACCCGCCAAAACTCCGACGATATCCCGGACTCCAATCTGGGTGAGATTAATATTACTTTCAGACAGCTTAAGAATGGTAAAGGTAAAGCCGGAGGAGCTCCCGTCTTACGAGAGCTACACCTCTTTAATGCAGTCTTACACGCGTGGCATAACACCGGAGGCGTGAAACAGGAGTGTGGTAGTTCTGTTCTTCGAGAAGGGACACGAGGCCTTATTAAAGAACTAGGCACAGGCCTATATCTATTTCTCTTGAGCCACGTATATAAGCTGGCAATTATTAATTACTAGTAGTAATTCGAGGGTAATTACGAATCGTCTCTTCCGGAGGTTAGATGACTTCCAACTACAGGGGCAGGCTGGGTTTCGAAAAGGCTACAGTCCCGTGGACCACAATCACACTGCGGCAGATTATATAGAAGACAGAAGAGTACAATCACTGCCTTTGTGGACTACGAGAAAGCCTTCGATTCTATCGAGACCTGGGCTATTTGACCACTTAAATTGGTCTACCTTGGGCAAACCATCCAACTAGGTAAGTCCAGCTTTAACAAGGAGGTTGATAGACGCATTTAACGTGGTGCCCCATATGGGAAAATGCATCGGCTCTTCTCGTTGCCTATATACCTAGGTGAAAGTCATAGACGTTATGATGTATGGTGACGAAACGTGACCTCTAACGGTAGGCCCGATACATAAGTTCAAAGTCACTCAGCGAGCTATGTAGAGAGCTATGTATGCTTGGAATTTATTTGCGGGCTAGGATCCGAAACTTAGACATTCGCCAACTAGCTCGTAGAATCGGCATGTTGAAGTGGCAATGGGCGGTCATATTTCCCGCAGGCCGATGGGGTAGACGAGTCCTCGAATGAAGGTCACGTCCCGGAAAAGTGCAGTCCGCCATCCAGTCCGGTGGATTTCTGTTTCTGTTTGAATTGAATTAAAACACTATTTATACCTCAGAACCTGTTTTTATAAACTCCTGTTTTTTATAAAAAATATCGAAAATTTCGGAATATTTTAATTCGGTGGTTTTAGTAAATGAGACGGTTATGCGACCCCTATTGTACACATGTATCGCGAATGTCCAATATCCACTTACTAGGTGGAATATCTGCTCGTATACCACCTTGTTTCTATAACAAAATCTTAGTAAATTACAACATCTCAACTATCATCACATAAGCAGAAAAGAATCGTGTGCCAGATTTATCTTGTAGAACCGCCACCCATACCAGACCTCCCTCTTTAACAAAAAAATCTATATTTCAGACAGAGTGCCTATAAAAAGTGTGCGTCCACCTAAATTCCCATATATACCATCTGAAATGCCACTAGTATCATGGCATCCGTCGACCGACGTGCGCAGTAGAGACGACATTAAAAGACTCAATATATCTTTCCCATTTGGCATAATGTCCGAAGAATGGAGCGTTAAAATTAGGCAAAGTTATTACGCAGCTGCCGTCTACATAGACGATTTAATCGGTGTCCTAATGAGTTATGTCGATACGACGAAAACTATAGTTGTGTTGACGAGTGACCATGGTATGTTATTTTGGCGTACTTTTATTCAATATATTTTTACCATACTTCATATGTGGCGTATTAATTAAAGCCTTTCGACTTCAAGCTTCCGGCAAGATGGGCAGACTTGAAAAAAAAATACCAATAGTAAGTGGATGAGAAGAACTAAAGACCGTGTGATGGTGAGCCTTGGGAGAGGGTTAGATCCAGCAGTGAAGAGACAGGTTAATGCAATTCAATTAGTAATAATAATATAATTTAATTCAAATCAATGTACATAGGAAACCATAATTAGAGATATTAATAACTTTAGAAATTATATAATAAAATATAGTTTATTTTGTCCTGACATAATTCCTGCTTTTTGGATAATGCATTGATCAAAATTCTCTATGATTTTTTAGGATGGTCATTGGGAGAAAATGGTCTATGGGCGAAATACAGTAACTTTGATGTGGCTCTAAAGGTACCACTAATAATTAATGTGCCCAAAATGAGTCCAAAATCCATAAACACCCCTGTAGAACTCATCGACATTTTCCCAACCCTGGCTCAATTAACTGGTCTAGTGGATGATATACCAAAATGTGGATATAAGGATAAAAAAGATTTGTGCTTCGAAGGAAAAAGTTTAGTACCTTTAATGAGAGATAAGATCACAAAGTTCAAGAGGTTTGCTATCAGTCAATATCCGAGACCAAGCGTGTACCCTAAAGCAAACTCTGACAAGCCACGTCTAAAGGATATAAAGATAATGGGATACAGTATAAGGACAAAAAGATACAGATACACGGAATGGATATCATTTAATAAAACTTCATTTACAAGAGATTGGGATATAAATTATGGCTCGGAATTGTATGATCATATGATAGATCCCGACGAGTCACATAACTTACATTTGAAGTCTAAATATAAATCTATTAGGAAGTATTTATCTAAGTTGTTAAAATCACAAGTTGATAGAGAATGATGGAGCAAAGGTTATCATAGAATCGATGTTACACGCGAAAGGAATTTGGTAGTTTAGGATATTTTAATTGCTATGTTGACTATTGCTGTGAACTTAAATACATAAAATTTATAATAAATTGCTCATATATAATGAATTATTTATATTTAATAATGAGTCTTGAGGTCCAGAAGAGGACTTTCATTTATTTTTATATTCATTTTGAATTTTGGCTTCTTAGAGCTATGAATCGCGTCGCACACGAAATATTTTTAGTATTTTGTCTTAAAACATAAATTGCGCGAGGAG
Organism: Sesia bembeciformis; assembly: GCA_943735995.1. Lineage (NCBI taxonomy): Eukaryota > Metazoa > Arthropoda > Insecta > Lepidoptera > Sesiidae > Sesia > Sesia bembeciformis. Next base: position 3,664,558 of record OX031029.1, on the reverse strand, counting down.
GGCACATTGCTCTTCTACGTAAGATCTATATATTTGTATGATTGTTGGCCAATTGAGCAGATACAAACTCTCCTGCAGCTCCTTATCAACTTATTCAATAGTCGGCTAGGTGCTGCCACCATGTTGTAGTACGAAACTGTTCATACATTTAGTACAAACAGAACAACGATAACTAATATTATTTTTAAAAACATCGTAATATGCCATTTATGAAGGTAAAAAGGTTTATAATCGTGGGGACGTTCAATTGGCCAATTTGTTTACTGTACAGTTTGGAACCGATTAATAACTAAAGTCTAAACAATGATTCAAAGTTAACATGTTATGTATTTTTTTAAATATAATTTTTAAGCTTTGTATTTAACAAATATGTAAAATGAAAAATTTAAAACTCAAACAAAAAAATAAGTTTTTACTAAAAAATCGTATTATTCTCAATTATTAACTCAAATTCATGATTTCATGATTTTAGGCTTCGCGTATTTCAGGATAAGTTACCATGGGGCCGTTCAAGTATTAGGTAAGCAGAATTTTAGTCATTTTAACCCCCCCCCCCCCCTCAGGGCCTCAGGGGGGCCCCTGTCAGCGAAAGTAAGCAAAGCTCTTCCCCCCCGTTTACGTAAGTATTGGTATAATTTTTACAAAATCTGTTAAGTTTCTTATTTAATCAAAATCTATTAAATTTTGTCAAAAAAATACGAAAGTAAATATATAAATATTGCTGGCGTAATCGCCATTCAGACCAACCCGTCCCCCATGTCATCAAAAATAAGTAAAGCAAAGACCCCCCCCCTTGCGGTGCTTACGTAATACTTGAACGGCCCCCATCCCGTAAATTACATCATTTAAAGAAATAAGGGTGCGCTTTTGTACCTATTAGTAAAGAGTACGTATGATTTGAAATCAAGTCAAGCCTCCCATAAGTTTTTCTTTAAACTTTGGCGTCAAGTACGTGACAACGCCACACCAATTCATAGAGCACCTACATGTTTAAGAGTAAAGAATTTTTCTCTTGAAGTTTTACACTAGGTACATTCAAACTCACAACTATTTATTGTTAGTATCCTGTTTCTTATTTTACACTGGCTATTACCCGTAGCTTCGTCCGCACCGACCAGAAATTAAAATATCTATTAAAAATATTAAATGTTAAATAAAATTTTAAGATATAGAAATGAAATAATTAAAATATGACTCAAATTATTCTTAATTTATCCTTTGAATTACTAAAGGTCTACCTACACCTTTAGTAGAGTAAGTTACCAGTTAATAAGTAACAAATAAACTTTCACATTTACAATAAGATGTTCCGAATATCAAGTTATATGTTCCGATTAATCCGGTAAAAAAGTCAAATAGCGGTATTGGACTAAGCAACTGTTATGACTTTGACATATTTTTTTTATAGATAAGAGCGGACGAGCAAGCGGTCCCACCTGATGGTAAGTGTTACCGCGCCCTCTTTAGCTCGTATTATTACACTAAACTGGTATAAATATTGAATAGAATAATTTACAGTATTTTCTGTAACAAAATAATTAACATACTTGAATTAACATTGCAGTCTCATAATTAGGTACTATAGAAACAACAACTAAATAAAAAATAACAATTTATACTTGTTTAAATATATACATATTTAGAAGAGCTATAAATGCATACTTTACTACTTTGTCTGTAAATTTTGACAAAACCACTTTTATATGTTGCTGTATATAAAAAAAATGTTAAGGACTACGATAGTCTTGTGCTTTGAAAACTGCGGCCACCGATGAAACTCTTTAAAACAACAGGGGGCGTGTATACAAACAAAAAAATTACATTAGATAAAATCTCGTAAGTATTAAGTTTCTGGGATATTTGGGGACAAACATAGTGTTTTCAAATTTTTCGATAACGTGACTGTAGAATATTTTGTTTCATGACATTTTGTATAATTAATGTACTTGCGGTTTATAGCATTATTCAAGTTTCACACGTGGGCGCAGTTTTAAAAAATGACTCCACATCACTAATGTCACCTTCTAAAGAAAATCTTTGATCCCCTTTGAAAAACCGAAGAATATTCTGGCAAAAGAAATGGGATACGGATATATTGAATTGTTTACTATATTTAAAGTCTACCATAAACACATTTTGTTACTTTCGATTAACTTTTCTTTTGTGTCTATTGATTGTGTGAGTTTTTAAATGTACAAGATCACAAGACAAATGTTAGTGTTGTAAATTCATAATAACTACGGAATAATATAACAGAAACTAACTGTAATAAAGGTTTAATAGACAAAGATTTTTTTAATTTCCCTTTTTTATTGTGCCACATTTCATTGGGCAGACTTATAATACTCATTATGCATACATACATACACTAATGCCAGTCAGTTTTCACATTACAATAGTCTCATATATTAGGCTTTTAAATCTATTATTTACATTATAACTATCTATACTAAAGCATTTTTAAACATCATACTAAGCTTTTCTCCTCTTCTGGCAGTGATTTCTTCGCATTCTCTTCCATTTCGAGTTGTTTAAATCTGGCATATAACGCACTACTGGCTAACACTATCATATTCGATGACCACCATAAAATGTTTTTGGTTTCATTATACCACTGTGTAGCCATAACTGTTTGTGCACATGCTTTAGCTGTGCCTGATATGTTGTGGGTTAGTGGTGATGTAACCTGAAATATTTAAAATTTATAATTAAGATACAAAGAATGTAAATTGGGACTTATTTGACTCCGATAACTATCTGCAAAAAATGTTTGAGGATTGAAGAATAAATTACTGCTTTATGTACCTATCGGACCAGTCAATCGGCTCGTGACCATGGTTGAAAATATACCTATTAACCCATTTACGGGTTTCATGGAGGTCAATGAACCAATGATCTATATAATGCTGCCCTTTTTTGCAGCTCTTTATTATTTTTCTTTATCATAGCCCCAATAAATTATGATTTTAAATAACGATTTGGTCTATTTGCCTTCGACATATACTTGCCTTCAAACAATTTGTATTTGGTGTAAATTTAGAATATGATGTACGCAATAAATAAATAAAAATAAAGTTGAATGTATTACCTGTATTTGTAAAGAAGTAACATAGCCAATAGCAAAGCCGCACAAGCCCCCAATCATCATTTGTATCCAAAAATATGTACTGTCAAAATTCGTGTAATTCCACAAAATAGTCAATTCTCCATTCATCACCATCAAAGGCAGAAACAGAAGAATGGAATAAGCATTATTGTAAAAGGACAACAGCCACACCTCTTGGTTGACATGCGGCAATACTTTCTTTGTAAATATTGAGTAAAGTGATAGCATTAGAGAACCAACTATTCCATAAATTGTTCCTTTCAGAGAAAATGACCCTGAAAATGAGACATATAATGATCAATATTCTTCTTGCCACCTTCTACTGAATGTATTATGTTGAGTTAATTATTCTGTTGCGTGATTGTATGATTTGCAGTGATTGTATGAATTCAGATGTATCACTATCAAGCAATCATAGTGAGGTAGATGTATCCAACTGCAGTTAGATGTATCAACCAATCATAGTGAGTGAGATGTAGATGTTAAACTGCAGTTAATGTCATAGTCAAATTAAATGTATCAACAAACTGCAGTTAGATGTATCAACCAATTATAGTGAGGTAGATGTATCAAATTTAAGAATCTTTACTTTATATGTATTCTGTTTATTTCCCACAGTGTAAAAATTTTAAGATTTTTCAGTTTTTTTTTTCGGCATGGCTTGTGGCAGAATGGTTTTGGGGAAATTCTTGTGGCCCTAATGGCCTTTCAAGAATCACCGGACATGTATAGTTTAGGGCGAGTGCAGAAGGTAAATGTGTTGGCTGAAGGCCGGTGTTTGGCACTGTGTAGCGAGGATGATGTTCATATCTCCGCCGGCAGGGACGGTGTAGTCTGTGAGTGTAGTGTAAGAACCACATTGGCAGCAGTAATTGGGTCGTTAGGTCGTCTAAGACGTGGCGAGGACGACGGCAACGGGGAGGGAATTCTTTTTTCAGTTCATACTAAATTCACTAAAAAAAATCAATTGCAATCAAATAAACCAGCTGTAAATAGGATTGTGCACAGATGGAAACACAATTGCATCCCTCCCTAATGTTACAGGTGTCTTTGGGCAAGTCACCACTTACCATCATATAAGGTGTCTTTTTAATTATAACTACAATTGTGAGTTGCAAGGACCCATACTTGAATATTACCTAATAAATTTTCCTGATCCACACCAAGGTAAAATCCGAAAATAATAAATCCACAACAGAGCATACATCGAAGAGATGTAGTTTGCCTTAATAATATCCAACTCAGTAAAACATTGAATACAGTTGTTAAGGATCTCCCAATATAGTAGAATGACACACCAACATACTTCAGACAGAGGTTGTTTGTTGCTATCATTAATGTAAACATTATTGACAGTGGAATAACCTGAAAGCAATAACAAATATTTATATTTCACTTAATGTATCATGTTTATTACACATGAATTTCAACCTAAGTGTATGATAAGTTTGCATATATTTCTATTGTAGACAATAAATCATCAAAGGCTAAACATGAAAATGTAAGTAACTACAAACCAATATATTCAAGGTTATCAGTGTCATATCAAGTTTGTTATCAATTGCAATTTATTATAATGGGTTTTATACATGATTAATTGATGATATAATAGGTAGATTTTATGGAAGTTTATCAAATATGTTGTAGACAGTTGCTTAATGAAAAAAAGTTTCATTCCGTCTAATAGGTCAGTATCAATTTATGATTGGTGATTACAATACGCTATTATTACTTTACTTGCACTAAATAACAGTCCAGTAGTACTTATTGTATTCCAAGGGTAATTATTGTACTCATTTACTCATTATTGTACTATGTCTCCCCACTGCACTAGGCTTCTAGGCACAATTCTAGGCTCTTCTCATCCAACATAGTATATAATATTTGTCGGATCGGGAGGCCGAGGGGTAGTACCATCTTCATGATCTGGCATCATGTGGGCAGATATTGGGTAGTGAGAATTTGAGAAATACAATAAACAATTACAATTCTATATCTACTATGTGAGTATTACAATAAACATTACAAAAGACTAATTAGCACTGTTTATGGACTGCAAATAATTAAAAGGTTATTTTAACATGAAGCACAGGGACAGTTCCGAGGCACAGTCCCTTCACGGCGTCTCCATTGTTAATGCGCCATATGAGCGAGTGTCTCAACTCCGTCGAAGCATGTACCGACAAGTGGCATTGCACAGGAACATGTTGGTACATGCTTGTTTCGTTCTGGGATTGACTATCTCTGTCATATTAAATATATCTGCTATAAAAAATATAGGTATTGATACTGAATTATATAATATTACCTTTATAGCAAGTGTTTTGTTACCTTTTTAACAACATCAATGTTCCATGGTGTGCCTTTAGGGAAATCAAATAAGCCAGGGATACCTCCAGTCTTGCTCATAGTGAAGCATATAGTAAAAGATACACAGCATTGGAACCACGTAATGAATAAAGGAGCCTCTAAAGGGACTGACTGCCCACTCAACAATGTCTTATTCACGAATACAGTGACTATTGAAACAACCCTGAAAAAAAGCAATATTCAAATTAAATTACTTTATATCCCACTTCCAAAAAAATGCCAACAAATTAGGGTTAAGGCAGTTTTAGTAAATTCCACACTAAACTACAGCAAACAAGCTAAAAATCTTGTTTAAAATTTAAATTCTTACCAGTAACAAGACACAACAACAAATATTTTTATGTATCGTGAACACAAATCTGAACGATGGTCCTTCATTTTTAACACAAAAATGCTACCTTGCAATTAATCTTATCTGAATACATATAAGTTTCAGACGAATATCTTTTTCCTGTATTTAAAAAGAACTATATAGGAAACACCAACATATCAATTTGACAGTTGACTTTTCTATTCATAAATGGCAATAGCTCAATTAGTGCATTGTGCCAGTATGAAGTTGTCTTCGGAATGAACCAAAGGTTTCGTCTGACAGGTGTCAGCAGGAACGTGCTATAACTGTGGTTGGAATGATCGTGTTTGTCTGTTAGTCACATAAGGCCCACCTCTAGTTTTATGGACGCGATAGGTAGTTAAAAAAAATAGATTTTCGAACAAGTCAAGCAGATCTATTTTAATCACATATTCAAAGAAAAATAGAGTTTCAATAGATGATTTATAAATCTTTGTGGTTTTTGTTTTCAATCCTATAAAACTAATAAATAATTAAATGAAACAATAAGGTTTTCTAAAATACCATGGAAAATATTTAGGCAAAACATAATGGATAGGTAATGAATTTATGGAAGGTCAAGGCGAGTTAAATCGAATAAACCGATTACTCAAATACAATAATCATACCGATAATGTATTCCATTCATAGACGAATTATAATAACGACCAGCCCAGTCACAGCGTGGCCACATGCGATAGCAACAGCGATGAGCTATAACACTTCAAACTAGTACCTTTAAATTTGGGCACAATCACGACACAATAATGTGTAACCTTGAAAAAACCGACACGTAAAGGGGGAAATACGATAGCAATACTATGTCTATAGGTTTCTCTGTCTACGTGTCTACGATTTTAGTTTAGTCTTCTTGATTTCTGAATCTCCACTGAGAATATAATTTCTGAATCGCAATAGTATTTCAAATCGATACAAAAATGTTTCTCCACTCGAATTATCGATTATTAGAATAATCTATCCCACATCACTATTTGTTAGTCCCTGCCGGGAATGCTGACGTCAGTGACTTTTTACATTTAGATCATTTAATTTTCATAAAATTATACGAGAAATAACACTCCTTCGTTTTATATGGTACGCACAGACTGTTCCACCACAAAATGGCATCTGCACCAGATAGTAAATCGACAGTACCCGAAAGTCCTAGTTCTAGTTCTGGAATTTTAAATGAAATCATATACAGTCCCGTGAATTTGCTGCTAACTGTGATAATTGTTGTGCTGGTGTATAAAATATTCCGGAGCAAGTTCGGTTCTGCATCTGTAGAGCCGCCGACACCAGAATTGCCGAAACTTCGAAAGGATATGACAGTAACAGAACTGCGTCAATATGATGGTATACAACCTGATGGCAGAGTTTTAGTAGCAGTCAACGGATGGATATTCGACGCAACGCGAGGACGCCGCTTCTACGGGCCCGGTGAGTGCATCAGAATTATTGGATGTTTATAAATAGCTTACACTATGATGTGATGATGAGTCATTAATTTGAATTAGTAAAATTGATAATGTATGCAAGGTACAACATGGGCTACTATTCTAATCAGTATAATTGTTATGTAAACGCGTTACTCACGATTTATTATATTTTATATTTCCATCCAGTTACATGAACCGTGGTTGCAGTGAGGTGTAAGATATTTTTATTTCCTATAATGATTAGTTATATTGTAATGAATATATTACAGAACATTTTTGGGTCTATCATACATTTTAATTTAAGTTGAATAGAATGTACTAGCAGTGGGTAGTTGTGAAAAACATAGTATAATGTGTGACATTACACAGAACAAGTGCAACTGGAAACATCAGTGAGTATGTCAGTATACAGTATACTCAAATACCATATATTTGAGTAGTTTTTTAAAGTTGCCATTTTAAAGTTCTTTATATACTTAATATCTATGGGCACTTATTTGATTTAAAAGATGTTTGTTTCATTTACATATGAAGCTATATTGCAACATCTTTTAAAAATTAGTAATATCTAGCTCATTAATAACAAACAACCAAGTAATGCAAAGTTAGCTAATTTCAACATCCTGCCTTAATTTGACCACTGAGTTTTTTAACAAATATCTATGTAAAGCATCGGCCAACTAGACATTAGTAGAATTACAAAATATTTGCATCTTAAATACTACAACTTTATATTTGCAGTTGATGCATTTATTGAATGAGTAAGTAATGAGCTGCAAAGAAATTGTAATTGTGTTAGAATGCTCGATTGGCCGATACTGGTTTTAGAAAGGGAAGGATGTACCCTGCAACCCTAAGCTGCTGGACACTCAACTGGCCGCACTACCCTTCTCTTACAGAAGACTGCCAGAAAATATACTGCATTTCCCTCTATCTCCTACCCCAATGTATTTACATGTCTCAGTAGTGAGTCTCCCTATCGTCGCCCGCGGCACATCCTGGACGATCCCGATGACCCGATCACCGCTGCCAATGCGGTTCTCACACTGCACTCAACCACAGCACACAGACACCGTCGCCGCCGGTGGAGACGCGGACGTCCCCCTCGTTACACCGTTAACACACGTTACACCGTTAACACACCGTTACACTGTTAATACACACCGGCCCTCGGCCAACACTTTCACTAGGTATCGGCACGTGTCTGGGCACTTCTCCCTGACTCGCGATCCCGCGGTATCCCCCCAATGCAACGCCCTAAGCCGAGGTCCGTTCCTTCCGCCGGTTTAACGGCAGGGGAGCCCTTAGGCTCGTTGCAACACCCTGTTTGTTCCTGGCTGAGCGCCTTCTGCGCTCGCCCAAAATAAAACCAGTAGTGAGTGAGATATACCAGAGCCCTTTCTCATCCCATCCTATCCCTCACTATTTTCCCAACCCTTCTTCCTAATTCATTCCTAAATCTCCAAAGCTGGGGAGTACATTCAGGGGCATGCCAACATTTGTCATTCTGGACTGATGCAACAGTATTCCCTTACCACTAGATGGACTGTCTGCCACCTTTCTATAAAAAATTGAATAGACACTTTTTCATATTAAAAGCATCTTGCAATTGCAATATGTATTTTAACATCTTTCAATTCGGAAGAAACACTCATTTACATATATATAAGTTAAAAACTCAGTGTTCAGATTAAGGTATCAGAATTATCTAGGTTTGCATTATACAGTGTTTATACCAGCTAAAGTGTTTTTATTTGTTAAAGGTGGTCCATATGCTGCATTTGGTGGTAAAGATGCATCCAGAGGTCTAGCTCAGTTCCGTGTGACATCATCAGATAAGGAATATGATGATCTCAGTGACCTTAATTCTGTAGAAATGGAATCTGTGAAGGAGTGGGAAGCACAATTTAGAGGTATGTTTATAATTATATTCTCATAAACCTAGCACATTGTAGCACAAATATAAATGTTTTTTTAAACATTTATATTTATTGTAATAAATTTAATTCAACTTATGGATATTTCCATCAATATTGTGTCTTTGTATGTATGTTTTAAATCCTTAAGTTCCCAAACTTATGGAACAAAAGGGTTATCAACTTATTCTTAAATTTATGCTGTGTCCCTTTGGAAGAATAATTTCAAATTATATATGTATGAATAAATATCATTTTTCATTGAGTCTTCATAGTGCAGTCTTTCTAAACATGATGTTTAAAGTCCCCTGTGAGTTCTTCCCATAACATAAGTTGATAATTTCAAATCATATAAATTTTCAATAAGAAGTTCTAACATTTGTTGTATCACTTTAGATTTACAATATATTTTTTAAATCTTTCAATACTCCGAAGCTTCAGAGAAATTGATTTCAGCATTAGTGGTATCTCAATATTCAAACTAAAAACAAACATTAAAACAGTTTTTTCCTTTTGAATGTTTTTACTTATCAAGTTGCTCCTTATCATTTTATGACCAATAATTCTAATGAGTACTTTCATTAATTAATCGTTTACATAATTATTAACTATTATGGTTGACATAATTTGTTTTAAAGAATGCTTCATTGATAACATACACACCTGCCTTCAGACAACATTTTCACCAGGTATCATCACTTAGGTGATTTTCACTGGTCTATCATCCTGCACTGTCCTCAAAAAGCAGTGCCTTGAGTTGAATTGCTTAACACTGTTTAAGTGCTCTACTTAGGCCCAGTACTAAGCACTCTGTTTCGTTGCAGACAACCTTAGTGATTATTCCAAAATACTTGTTTGTGATTGTTAAAGGCTATTACATTAGATCACAAGAATTTTAATAATTTTGAACTCTAATGATGATTGTAGACATTATGAAAAAATATTATATAAAGAATGTCATCGCGAGAATGCCATCTATTATGTGATTTCTTGGAAGTTTTATTATGAGCCAAAATAAAAATCCCATTTGCTCGAAAAATTGCAACACTAAGTATAAGATTTTTAAAATTATACTAGGAATTATTTTACAACATAAAGTATTACAAGAGCATAAGATTTTTAAAATTCTAGTTCAATTTTGAAACCTTTTTTTTTTTATTTTTGTACAAAGTATTTTTGCACACATTACACATTATATTATGTCATCCATTGGAAAACACAATTTGTGCAGAAAAGATAACATTGAATATGTTATCACTATACACATTATGATAAACTTTTATCAATTACACACCCTTAGTAGTCATTCTGATCTCACAAGAACCAGGGATACTGTAAAAGAAAAATACTTGAGGCATTTTCAAACCTTAATATGTATATTAAATAAAAAAGAAATAGGAAAATGAATGAAATGATAGGAAGTATAATTTTGGAATACATGTGAGTATCCAAGGTCTGCAATAAAAGGGGGTTTCGAAACTTTTTATCAAAACTGTATTGTATATCGTATAACTCACAGATGTATCGTACATATACAACAATATCGATATATCGATCGTGATTTGTGCATTTTGTTTATACACAGTCTAGTGCGTCCGGTGGCCGTAGGATTGCAGCTTGCACCCTCCCCTCTCAAAACTCAAATTGCAATCAAAGTGTGACTTTAGCCCTATTTGTTTATTTTGTCTATTTTGAATGTGTGATTTGCGAAGATTTTATAGTAACAAAAACACTGTTATCACTTTCCAGAAAAATACGATCTTGTAGGCAGACTGCTCAAGCCGGGAGAAGAACCAACAAATTATTCCGATGAGGAGACAGAGGATACCGACTGTTCAGTGAATAACTCTACCGACAAAAAGGATAAATAAATGGAGGAGTTTCAACATGAGCTGCTGATTCTAATTATATGTGAAAAATGAGTGCTATACTTAAATGTCCTTTTGTGAACCATCAATGTTAAATAAGTGCTTCAATCAAAAAGGGCAACAATGTAAATTCTCAACTCTTTATATTACCTGAAATTATTGTTGCAGTTTTCTAGCACATTTAAAATGATTTTTAAATGTGCTAGAAAATATTTGTCCTTTTTAATTTTAGAAAGTGTTTATATTTAAGGAGTGCGCAAAGCAACGCGTGCAATGTTGCAGTTTACTTATAGCGACGTTCAGCGAATCAGTGCAGCGTGCAGACAGACGCGCGAGCACCGCCGTTCGCGATCAGTTGGGTGTCGCCGCGACCTGACCGGCGCACGCGACGAATTGCATCAAATATTTTGTGATATTACAATGACACAGACCAGAAAAATATTACTGAAGTTTACAAACATAATCTATATATTATAATAAAAGAGTCTGTGCATTGATTTTAATTTTTTTTAAAATTATGGGTTCTTTTTCCAAGCTACAGAACCCCAAAACAGAAGATTTTAAATTTTTTGTCTGTATGTCTGTTTGTTTGAGCATCACGTAAAAACTAATGAAGGATTTTAATCGGGTTTCCACTAATGTTGGGGACATTTTCCACTAAGTATCCTGAAGGAAAACTGATATATGTCTTCTTCATATGACACAAAATAAAACGTTATAGAGGAAAATAAATAAATGACTTTTAATAGAATTACTCGAAAACTATATACTGGATGGATTTGCATCCGTGAAATGCATTGTGTCAGTCCTTATACGGGTGTTAAAAATCTTTTACAGCTCCTTAGACCTTGCGCGCGAAGCCGCGGTTGGAAGCTAGTATATTATATGACACATCTCATTCCGAGTGCAAAAAATATAGAAAGAAAGACTAAATGTAGGATGAAATCGGAGCGGCTATGGGAAAGTTGTGAAATGAAAAATGTTATCTTGTAATTCCTTCCTTAACTTCAATCAAATTCTATGATCTCAACCACAAAATAAACAGTGAATGAGTGTCTGTAATTAGCCGGCCATTGTTAAACACGACATGGACGCAAGTTGAAACCCAGACTTTGAACGCGTTGGTGTGAATGAGTGTTGCACGCGCCCAAATCACCAACGTGGACGCAGATTCCACGTGTTGGTTTGCGTACTCCTTTAAGGAGGTAGCATTCTTTTAGAAATAATTGGCTAATAATAAATTCACTGAAATGTGACGTTATCAGACCAAAGGGAAGACCTCTTTGCTCACTATCCATTTGCTGTTACTATTAAATAAAAAAATAATTTTGAATGGAGAGAGGGCGGGTGGGCTGCTACCTTTATCTATTGACATAAGTGTTGCTTATTACACAATATTCATAAGCTTTTTACATTGTGATTACTATGTTTTTGTAAATTATATAATCTACACAAACATAAATACCATCAGCTACAAACTTGTACTTCGACATGAAGATAGTTGGCAACAAAGCTGGTGAAGAGGTGATGGAGATCAAACCACTAATCATTGATTTCACCATGGAGAGGGTACTGACATGGTCAGGAGAGGCCAGCAAGGAAACTGAGGATGTATTATGTATACCTGCTTGAGAAAGAAAATGGCAAGCGATCAGTGGAAGTGAGTAGAAGGATCTACGGCTGAAGTCAACAGACACAAAGCGATAGACGTGCTCAGTAGCAACAGCAACTTTACTCTTACACCAATTACCATCATTATTTGCTCCTCGGATACATGAAGACACATGAACCGCCCGCATAAGTGTGCAGTTTGTGAGCGAGTATTTATTAAACACATTCCTTCAAAATCATGTGCACAATCAATGTCTTGAATGCTTCACATACCGTAATATGCAATTAGCAAATGGTGCAATAGAAGTAAAAAAAAATTAAACACCAAAGAATTGCTATATATTCTAAATAAATCTTATTCTTTTTTTGACTATATTTAACAAAAAAAAATATTTTTCTTTTAACGTTAAAATAAAAAAGAAAATAGTCCTTAATATTTCAATTTTAAATAAACTGTTTCCTTCTAAAAACATTCTTGAAATCTCTCCATTCTATAATTTCTTTAAACTTGCGAATAATGTTCGGGTAATCAGATAAAAATGATTATACACTTTTTAAATAATATTTTACAAAACTGTTTTTGCTGTACAAAACTGATTGCATGATTGCACGCTATGAATTGCGCGAATGGGACATTGCGCCGAAGCGAAAAAAACAGTAAATGTTTAAAAAATATCCTTTTCCAATGTGCCACGTTTAATTTGTCAGACTAGTTCAAATAATGTTTATTTTCCCAGATATATAAAAGTTTGGTTTAACCAGCAAACGGTGACAGTCACGCCCTCCCTCTAGGTTTAAGGACTGAGAATATCCAGATTTTTAACGATGAAAACACGTTAATTGAGATCCTTTAATTTTCACTTAATTGCTTGCTTATTATAAAAATCTGATATATTATAGCTATTTATATTATTAGCTGTTCCGTAATTGAAAGACTGAGTGATGGCATATTTTATATTAATTGAAATATGAAGGAATACAACAAAGTTTAGGAATTTTCAGCACATTCCTCGATTGGTTTACGAATTTTTTTTTCATACTGCCATCGTGTTTGATGGAAATAGAGCATTTATCTTCTACATAGTTGTAACCACAACTTACCATTTTTTCCTTACACAATTGTTGTCTCGTTTTTATATCTACAACTTTAATTTAATTGTTTTGCCCACCTTTTTGGTACTTAATTAGCTGCCAGAGAAAGGTTGCAAAGATATTTATTAAGTAATTGCATACATTACTTTGTGGTTAAAATTATACGCGATCTATATAAATCTTTATACATATAATGGTGTGTGTGTATTTAGGAAGATTTTGCGTTCGTTCCTTGTACGTGTCGTCAGTGAATGATATTGTAGGCAATATTGAGGCAATATTCATTCAACTTGTTTCTTGTCAATTGTCCACGCTCTTCTACTCGTACATCGGCTGGCATTATACACTTACTAATTAATAAAGTACAAATTACATTAGCGTGAAATATTTGCCTAAAATATCAATTACTCGCGATTTTTTCCTTTTGTTATTGTCATATTTGTTCATTGTTATCCTTAATTTGTGTTAGATGTGTAAGTATTCTGGTGTACGTTATTATGGATCCTTATATTTTTAAATTTGATCGTATAATAGAATGTTTTATATTTGGAAATAACATTTGCTACTTAAATTACGAAGCTCAATTAACTTCAATGGAGTCTTAATTATGTTTAACTAATTGCGTTAATTAGTGGACACAATCGTATCAAATGTTTTAACATTTATACTTTGTTGTCAATTTATGGGATTGTCTGCACTGACAATGTCTACCTGTTACCTCGTCCTGCTGATAAAATCGATGCTTCGTTTCCATGTGATATAATTTATATAAACAATAATGGGGGATGTCACCAACAAAATAAATGATTAAGGACCCTTAATGTTCCGTGAAAATATCTTGCAAAACCATATTACTAAGAAAAAAAAATTATATGAATTATATTTCATTTTTGTAGATTTCATCGACATTGACGATGGCCGCCAATGTGTTTAAAAACAAAAATTAACACGACTACAACGCAAAAACGCCCAATTTGACTGGAGTAAAGAGTTAGACCTTGAATTAACGCGTGATTCGAGGATACGGGTTATGACCGGGATACCTAAAACGCCGAGCGTCCATGAATCAGATATAAAAGACTCGATGTCATTGGTGCTCACATCACAGCTGTCCACGAAATCAACAATTCGATTAATAGAACGAATGTTTACACTGAAAGGAAATAAACCGTCTATATGAAACTAGTCCTATTTTAGGCCTGTTTGTTGGCACATCAGGGGTTATCACCGCATTTATCTACCACAGAATAAATAAACAGGCTTAAATAAAAAATATCTCCACCCTCTTAACACTGAATGTTTATCATTAAATTAAAACTAACAGTTCTTTTTCTGACTACCGACTTTTTTCTGAACTTTATATTTAACCCAAAAAGTTAATATTTCAAATGATCTCCCTGATTTTATTACTCTGTAGTTTGTTACTATATGTTACTACGAACGGCAACGCCGCACACCATTTATATACAGTTTCCAATGGAACCTATGTATATTGTAAA
This sequence comes from Sesia bembeciformis, assembly GCA_943735995.1. NCBI lineage: Eukaryota > Metazoa > Arthropoda > Insecta > Lepidoptera > Sesiidae > Sesia > Sesia bembeciformis. The sequence goes on along the minus strand of OX031029.1, from coordinate 3,649,326 downwards.
TCGGTGCTGAGTTTTAGCAACTCGTAGAACAATAGTTAGTTTTCACGATATAAATTCGCTGTTAAGATGGTGCAGGTATTTTTTTTATTAAACCCTGTATAATTCTGAGGATAAGGCTCGTATTCATTAGGGGGTAAATGAGCATAAACTACGCCGTGCTCGCACGATGGCCGGTGGCGTACGTATGCCAACAGAGCGTCCGAACAATTACAAACTTATTTTGCAGGGAAACGAGTCGACGGTGGTTTTAGAATTTATTTTAGTTGCTCAGAGGTCCTCAAACTTGTTTGCCCTTATTTTTTGCTGAATTATATTTTTTCGCAATATTGAATTTTTCTAAACTAACGTCAAATTTATTTTAAACACGTGACAGCAGTGCTGCTCACCATCGTAGGGGTTTTCTGTACAGTGTACAGTGTACTGTTGTAAAAAGGAAAATAACTACTTACAATTCTTATTCAGATGAAACGATCGAATTGAAATTGTATGTTTATTACAAAAAACTAGAGCACAATAACACGGTGAATAGTTTGGTGGAATAAACCTTTAATGGGATTCTAATAAAATCAAATGTAAATAGCTCAAAATAAAAAAAAAATTCTTGATCTCTAACAAAACGAACATATGCCATTAATAGTGCTTAAAGTTGACTCGTCCAGTTGAAGAGAGAAATAGTTCGTTTGCAAATGGTTTCACAAGAAGCTTTCCACATCGCGACTCATTTCATCAATACGTTTTTGAGCTGTGTTGTCGCTCAAAGGAATTCATTTGAATATATCATATGCAGGCTCGTATAGAACAGTTCTTAAAACCTCTTCAACGGCTGGCAAAATCCCCGATCCCCGATAGTATGAGGCTTTCCTGATTTTGCTATAAGTAATGAAAATTTGTAAGACGCCCGCAAACCATCGTCTCTTTTTGACGTTGAAGCGAACGTACTTTCTAGCGTGGTTCTCTTCTGAGGTTTTCTTTCAGGGTCTTAAAGTATGTCAAATCTTAACCTGTTTTTTAAGGGTGCAACTTTTAGGTGATCCTCCACCTTGGAGGGTTACATAGCGTCATTGCTTAAAACTTTGTTGCACAAAAGCCACATAGGCAGATGTTCGTCCGACAGTGATGGAATAAAGCCGAACTTCAAATCAACGTAATACTGCCTACATTTCTTTTTAGCTTCGGCCATGTTGAGTAGAACATATCTATCAACACAAAACAAGCTATCTAAATCTCATAAGAGGTTTCAAAATTAATTCACGGGAGTAAAACCTTATTTATTTAATTAAATCTTCAGGTAGGTACTTATATCCAAACTATATGTAATGAAAACTGGAAAAATATTCAAACAATACGTAATTTAACTTTTAATTTTAGGTACCTAAGACTTTTCCATAAAGACTGAAAAAAAACCGACACAAAAAACAAACCTTTAAAAAGTAAGAAAAAATTAATTTCTACTATATCGGGCGGACCAGGACTCGGCGCTATATTAGGCCGGACATAACTTTTATAGTAGAAAAAACTGTTACGTATTTTAATTAAGTACAAAGTCTTCTGGAGACTAGATAAAATCGAAGAACAAACAAAACACAATAAAATAAAACTTTTTATTAAACAAATAAAAAACATATATCCCATATATATCCTATGAAATATATTTGACAAAAAGCCGGACAGGCCGGACACGACTAAATTCAGAATAGAAATAATCAATATTTGTCTCCAACACTTACTTATAATTGCCTAATTGATCAAGCCCCTGCAAAGCTTTGGTCTGCGCAAGTCTGGACAAATGTTATTCGCTGCGCGTATAAGTACGCGCTTGCTCGATGTGATGCTGGGATGAAAAACTTGCACATGATCATAGCATCAAAGCAGATATTAGGGCCTTACTATGATATTAGATTTTATGATTTTTGAACTTAATAATAAGCGACTTAATCATAATAATAAGTGAACATAATAAGTGACTAAATGAAGTCGACTGCAAATACAATGTTGTGGATTAAATTTATACTTTCAGTTAGAGCAGCGAATATGAAAATTATAGTTATTAGGTATAACTTGTTTGTGGACGCAAAAAAGTTTGTAATTGTACAAATGCTCGGATAACAACTATGTGGTTTGCGATTTTTTTTATGTACACAGCTACAAATCTACAATCTAAAAATATAAACGATCCCCACGAAAAGAAATGAGGTGGTGTTATCCTAAAGCCACACGGATCAATTCTGATAACTTGTTAAATACTCTAAACAATATCAGTCCTTGGGATAGTCACAGTGTACAAATAACCAAGTCACAGGCGGAAGGCTCATGATCAATTATTCAAGGAATTTTTTTTACATGTTCTGAGCCAACTTATTCTCCATTACTTCATCAATTAGTATTTTACAGAAACTAAAACGACACTTTCTGTTAATTTTATATGATTTGACATATGCGGTACATAAATTCAATTAAATATCTATTTTCACGCACCTGAGTCCCCATACATTTGTCACCTAATGAATAACCGCGTTAAGTTACAGCACAGCCAATATAACTTAAAAACTTTCGCGTTTTGTACACATTTTATATTCTAAATCGGGTCTGAATGTGTATAATAAAGGTATTTGTTTACCTTTTATTCCTACACGTTTCGGCGCGGGTTACACCAGCCGCGGTGACCACGGGTTACACTGCCGTGGTCACGAGTTGACTGAAGAGGCGATTGGTCTAAGATGGCACATCGAGTAGGAATAGGAATAGAAGGTAAACAAATACCTTTATTATACGCGTACAGCCATCTATGTTAACTAATGCTAAAATTAAATAAAATGTTTATTGTAACATTTCACATAAATTTAATTAAACCGTTTTACATAAACTTTTGTATTATTTATAACTATAATTATAAAGTTCCTCACAGCTCATCCACAACATATTGGGTGGCGGCTAAATGGAGCCAACTACCAATTCAACTTTGTAGAACAAAAAGTACATGCTTTATTGCATATAAATATGGCTTATGGCATTCTCACTCAACCTTTAGGCAAACAGAGAAATAGAAAAGGAGTTCATAATACGATAATAATCATACATACATACATACATACATATGTATTATAAATTATTGTATATTGTATAATACATGGATTCTTTCAAAACTCGCTTGACCAATATAATAAAATAATATGTTATTTTCGTTTTAAGTACAGTGGGCATCTTATATTAAATTGTCGGCCATGGAGATCCGCTTTAAATGCCCATGCTAATTAAGAATAAACGGAACACCCCCGGCATTATTTAGAAAGAAAGTGCCAGGCTAGCACAGTCCCCTTGATGGTAAGTGGAGACTTGCACCCTGCGACATCCGCAATACATGCCGACATCAGTCCAGAATGACACGTTGACTTGGCCGGAAAGATATGGACATTTAGACATTTAGGAAAAGATATGGAAAAAGGGGTGGGGAGGACTGTAAAATTTAAAAAAAAACGCATTGATAAATTTGTCAACCATTTTAACTCATTGGTCATATACCTAATCTATTATATCTTTAGAAAACGTTAGGTAATAGGCACCGTGTCCTCACACAGTGCTGCGGTACCGCTATAAGTTCAAATTGTCACCGTTCGCTGGTGAAGCGCGTGTCATCTCAGTACGACGGAATGGAGGGGAAGCAGTCTATCTCTATTCCTTTGAATACGAAAGTGCGTTGCGCTCGTAACCGCACTTTCGTTCAACTGTCCCGAAAAAAGAAAATATGGGAAAAAAGATCTAAAAAAGAAAAGGAATTTCTAAAAAAGAAATTTTAGAAAATTATATGGGAAAAATAATGATCTATCTGAAAAAAATAGCCAGTATATTACCTTATAGTCAAATTCCCGTTTAGTCAGTTACCGTCTAGTCAAATTACTAAGTCGAGGCTAGCTGGTCAACTCCTAATGGTAGAAAGAGAGGAACAGGCTCAGTGTTGAGTCAGTAGGTACGAGCGTTTATACGTACGAGAGTAGGTACGCAATATAAAAAGTCCTCAAAGTATGTTGCGAAGATTTTTATAATTTGTTATTAAAAAAACACCGACTGAATAATTTATTTATTACGTGGTAACCAAAATATAAACCTGTCGTCTCATGGAAAATCCTATCGCAATTCTCCCATTGCACCTTACCATGAGAAGAACGCGGATCCGTCGGGCGTCCTCATATGCTACCATATTGGACCTACTGCGAATATAGACTGACTGCGTCCGTATCGAACTGGGATTTGGACCAACCGTTAATAAATAGTCCCTATTTAGGGTCAAGCACGAAACTTGTGACCACGGGCCCTACGAGAAAATTCGTTCTAATTATATCATTAATATTGCAATGACATTAGAATGATTTAAGTCGTCTGGTGTGAAGTGTTTATGTAAAAAGATATGTAAATAAGAGAATCAATAATAGTTTTAGCTTAAGGAATTAATTGATTACAACCAATTATCGCCTTATTAAATTTTCAATTGATTGGTTTGGTCCGTTGCGTGTCGTTGCGTGTCGTGGCCGTATTGCACACTCGTAAGGATGTAAACAAAAACAATGGTTTATAATGATCACATAATTATATTATAAAATGATTTAATTACAGTAAACATAATAAGTATCATAATGTACCTACAGTACGAACAACTTAGTTTATTCAGAAGCGAACAGGATGTACTCTTCTCATATTTACATTTGTACATTGAGCGCTCGTAATACTTAATTTACGTCCTTCGCGTAACTAACGACAATCGACAATAAATAGTGTTGTGGGTGCGGGTGCGTTGCGCGCGCGTCCGCCGCTAGGCTATATGTAACAAGGCGGTGCGCGTCGGGTTATGTACACTACAACTGCTCGACGAACTTGGTGAGCTGGTCCTGGGGCGTCATTGGCGGGAGCTGTTCGTCGGGCGGCGCGTGCGGCGCGCCCGCGGGCGACTGCCGCAGCAGCAGGAGCTCCGAGGGCGTCGGAGGGCGCGGCGAGGGCGTCGCGGGCGGCGACCTCTGCACCACGGGCCCTACTGCGCCCACGCCCACGCCGCCCGTGTAGTACCGCGCATTCAGTCGCGCGCCTTGGTAGGTGGGCGCCCGCATGCCCATCATGCCCGCGCCCACGCCCACGCCCACGCCCACGTTCTGCTTGTACCAGCCCATGCCGCCGGACACGGGCCCGGACACGGCCGCCGGGTTCATTCCCACGCCGCCAACGGCGCCTACGCCGGTCACGTTCCCGACCTGTAGCAATGCAAATACAACGTCAGCACAAATGTAACGATTACTTAAATTCATATTCTTAATACGGTGGTAGCGCTCTCCTAAGAACAATGAAATTTCCCAAGGGAGAGGATGGACTGAATGAATACACATTTATCCCTGCTACTTTCCCTTAATTAAATATTACAATCGAAGGGATATTATCGATATAAATGGTGTCATTGGCCTAACTATCGCTACCCCAACCTGCACTAGCGGCGACATTTTGAGTCAATCAGTTGTCCGTCGGTGGTACTCGTGCGCGTGCGCTACGTTCCCCCAGTATTTGCTGTTATGTAATGTTTTTTTTGTGACCAGGCTATGTTCTGTTTGTTGTTCCTGCATATTACGTTGACCTTGGCACGAAATTGGATTCTGATTCTGCTTTATACTTTAGATGTGTTGTTTTAGTGCATAAAAATGCCGAAACGTGGACAAACTTCAAATAGGCAATGCCGCAAGCTTATAATTAAATTACAGGACTATTTCGTGTGTGAATCGCAAAATGGCGGACCTTTGGTGCCTGTTACCCCAGTACAAGAGCGAGTTTCTCGGGCGCTTGGAATCAGTATAAAAACACTTTTCAACATCAATAAAGAAAAAATCGGCCAATGTGGAAGTGAGGAAAATGTGTTACGGACACCAAAGAAAAAGAGAAGGATAAGGCCCGTTGATGGATTTTGACAATTTTGATGCAGACCCTACAATGCCTTTGTTTCAGGATGTTGGGATCGGTTGGCTAATATCATACATAGTAAACCAATGGAACATAGCGTATTGTGAGACTGCACACCAACTGCATGAAATTTTATTTTAGGACATGTAGCGGGTTTTCTGTTATGTGGTAGTCTATTGTAAGAAGCCACTTTTTTATTTTGAGACAGTTTTCTTATACCATACCATTAGACTGTGTAGCCTGGTATACTGTAAGTGTCAATGCGTGTGTACCGACCTGCGTCTGTTGCGGCAGTATCTGGTGCATCTGCTGCAGGCGCTGCTGTTGCGGCTGCTGCATCATGTGCTGCAGCTGCGGTTGCTGCTGCACGCCGCCGCTAAGTCCCAGCCCTCCGATGCCCACGCCACCCACGCCACCGACGCCGCCCACACTGCCGGCGGCGTGCTGCTGGTTCTGGGCGTTCTGTAGACATATAGTCATGATATTTAATTATTGAGTGTAGCTAGATATATAATAAATGGCAGACAAGGCAGGTAGCCACATGATGGTAAGTGGTCACCGCCGCCCATGGACACCTGCAACACCAGGAGGCCTGCGGGTACGCTGCCGACCTTGCAGAATCCTGTTCACAGCTCTCTTGAAGAGCGCCATATCTAAGCGTAACGGAAATACCCCAGGTGGCAGTTAATTATTAATTGCTAAAGAGTAGTACGAGTACGGTCTCCTCTATAAAGAGTAGAGTAGTAGAATCAAGTGACACTTGACATAAATATTGTGTGATAGTGACACTTTAACATAAAAAATAAACTACCCTCTTAAAAGGTTTTATTAACATGCATTTCTAAGAACTTTTTGATTCACCCTCGTATAACAAGTGGTCGGTTAATCTTGTGACGGCTTTTGCTGGACCATTCAGCACGAGGGCGGGTCACACAACTTTGTTGTCAATTGTAAATTTACAGTATTAAATACAATATTCAAATACAAATAACCAATAGAAAATAATGATAATTACTAGAGATGCGCCGAGTACAAGTTTTACCGAGTAGCCGAGTACCGAGTATTACTCGGTTTTATGTTAGCCGAACCGAGTACTCGGCCGAATTACTCGGTTAAATTTATGCAGGGGTATGGGGCGGCGCGAAAACACGCTTAAACATGATCGCGATGTGCGGCCTGTGCACCATAACCTGCCTCTGTTAAATTTCGTATATTAATTGATTACTTGTTTGCTTCATTTAATTCAAATTAATAAATGCTCATTACTTTATTAAATATGCTTATTTTTATAACGCTCACGTCTCTGACAATCAAGTTTATTTTACATTATTATTTTAACCGAATATTCGTCACTTAAACAGAGTTATTCGGCCGAGTACGAGTACTAAAAAAATTGCCGAGTATGCCGAGTACCGAGTAATAAACGAGTACTCGGCGCATCTCTAATAATTACACACATAGGTCCCCGCAGGGAGACCCGCTATCGGTAGGGTCAAAATATTGTTCATCAAATTTTTCCACACGAACTCGTATTCACGTTACAAAATACGTATCTATCTCAATTCCGGATCAATCCAAGTGAAATTTGATTTTGTTTACTCGCATTAAAAATATCTCGATATATTGCGTCTTTATAACTCGTAAAATAATATGTCGCTTTTACATTATTCACTAAGATTTATTTTATTTGCAGACATATTACAAGAACATTAACGACTTTTGTTACACGCGGTAGTGCTGTGTGTACCTCTACTCGGGCGCTGTCACCGATCAAACCAAGTTACACAGATGGATAATTATTCCTTGTGACAAATCTATATGCATAAGTGATACCAGCGGTATAAATAAAATGTCACAATAAACAAGTAGTAATAATAATTTTTTTAAGTTTTTACGTTATTTATTTAGTTAAAATTACTTCGTTAATATTATTTCGGTTTATGTAGAGAAAGTCGTATTTTTCAATTATTTCTTATATGTATTTCTTTAAATTGACAACAAACAATGCAGTCATTGAATAAAAAGTAAACTATCAATAATACGTTATTGATAGTTTTTTCCCGCCAATGACCAATAAATGACTAAATTGACAGTAGGTAGTAAACTTGAGCGACATGCAAATGTTGCAACTTGTTAGGACCGTAATGCCTACATCTGTGTAATTTAGTTCATCGATGGGTGGTGTGAGAACATAGTAAACGTGATTGATCTACTGTTGTACTGACCTGTCTCTGCTTGATGAAAGCTGCCATGAGCGGCGGGTTGGACTTGAGTATCTGCAGGATCTCCTGCTGCTGGTTCTGGTTGTTGGGCGAGCGCAGCGTCGCCATCAGCTGCTGCAGAGCTTTCTGGTGCATCTGCGGCTGCGTCGCGCCGCCCGCCGTCGGAGCGCGCTGCGACAAACACACACATCGATATATATATATATACACGATATTAACACCGTCACATGCCTTGCATCTAGAGAAATGGAAGATTCTAAAACTGTATCTTACGTCCACATGAACAGAAGATTCTAAGACTGTGGTATGCCTTAGGTCCAAATGAATAAAACATTCTAACAATGTTCTACATTTTAGGTTCACTAAATAGACGATTCTAAAACCATTGTATGTCTTAAGGTACAGATAAACAGACAATTTTAACAGAATTAGACTATTCTAAGACTGTTCTGTGTGTTACATCCAGGTAATTAAGACGGTAGTCCACCTTTGTACTTACGATAATACTGTGGTGTCTTATTGAAATAATTAATTATAAATACATACACTAAAGAACAACAAAAACTATTTATTTAGGTTCTTTGCTATGTATGACGTTCATTCTTCCGCTAATACAAAAGCTATGTCTATTCTATTCAGTTGGTGTGTGTGTGTGTGCGCTCACCTGCAGCTGCTGCGCGAGCTGCGGCTGCGGTTGCGGCTGGTGCGGCTGGTGGTGCGGCAGGCGGTGGTGCGGCGCGTGGTGGAGCGGCGGCGGCGCGCGGTACCGCGCGGCCCACTCGCCGGCGGCCGCGCCCGCCGCGGCGCCCGGCGGGCCCATGGCCGCCTGCTTGCCGTACGCGGGTGTCTGTTGCCGCGCCGCCTCCTCCTGCACCTACGCCACACATACAACGTGCGGTCAACAAAGGGACAACTTAACACTACACACAGTTTCAATAACATTGAATGAACATGGCATGTAGTAAAGTCTGTAATCGAGCACGCGTCAACCTTAAATTGTAAAGAATGTCCCATACGCGAAAAATAACTTTAGCGTGTTGAAGGGCATAGACGATTGAAAGGTTTCTAGTAGATACTACATGGACTAGAAGCAATGTATGGTGAAGTTCATATAACTCAGGAGCGTCCGATAGTCTTGTTTGTGAATAATATACGTATAGAAAGGTATATGAAACGTGTGAAATCAAAAAAAATGTTTCTTCAAAGCAGCGTTAAAAAGCTTTTTTTTTTTCAATTCTTTCAAAAAAACATGGTGTGTTTATACAATTTCCAGGTGATTGATTTTACAGAAAAAAATCTACATTATAATATATCACATAACTCAGAATAATAACCAGAATCCATGATTTCAATTACACCCTGTAAACATCTTAAGATTTCTTTTTACGCGCACAAACATTCACCATTAGAAGCAAGGCGCGCGCACGATAGTTGCAAAAACCATAATTAGATTAAAAGTCGATGTCATAGGTCACCGAATGTATGTATTAATATTCGGTAGTCGGATAAGTTTTTATTATTTTCATAATAAATACTTTTTTGTATTACATAAATATTTATTGAACGTAATATTGTCCATTTAATTCGACTATCTTTCGCCATTATCCCATCGCTATAAATTTTTTGGGGTTTCTGAGCGAAAAACTGATTTAAATGGTTCATACAGGCTATTCTTAAATCAAATTTTACTCTATTTAGAGAGTTTTGTAAAGAGCGCAAGCCAAAGGTCTGGACTGTATTGGAGGATGCATTAAAACTTCCCAGCCTAGGTCCATTAATTTTTGTTTAGTCATCAAAGATGTGTGCGGTCGAGCATTGTAGTGATAGAAAACTACACCTTTTCTATTCATTAATTCTGGACGTTTCTCTTCAAGTGCTTGTTTCAATTTTACATTATAATTAACCGTTTGGCCGTGTGGCAAAAGCTCGATTACGATCGTGGATGACGCGTTCATGTGTTAACGGATTATCCGATGGGCCATGTTTCCGTAATGTATCTGTACCTATGTTGATTAACGTAAAATAAATAATTATTTTATTTTTAAGTCATATTTGTATCATTTTCTATTGAAATCTGGTGAATCTGGTGAATGGTTTCTATTGATTCATGGTGTATATGTACTAGTATACTAGAGATGTTATAGAGCTCCGTAACTGTAAAAGTATCGGATATCCGAAATAAAATACTATTCGAAAACGAATCCGAAATAAAAGTTTCGGCCGTTAATACAAATAATTTTGTTTCTATGATAGCAGTAACTGTGATTGTAAATATAATTGCTTGAAAGTAAAGTTGCAGTCACCTTCCTTCGTGTTCAGTTAGTGATACATTTCTTAAAAAAGTTCATTATAAACATCCATAACTTGAATAAGATGAAATTATTTCGGATATTCTTTCGAATATCCGAAATAATTTCATATATATAAATATATCCGGCGGATCATATCCCTAACTATAATGAATACTGACCTGCTGCAAAGCCTTTTGCACATTATGCGGCAGAGGGTGCGGGGCAGGTTTCGAGGGCGGCGGGGAGGCGAGAGCGGGCGCGGGTGGCGGGGAGGGCGCGCCGCTCACCCCGCGCGTGTTCATCGCTGCCACGCGCCGCCGCAACAGCTGCTGCTGTTGTACGCGCTGCTGTAGCTGCTGCTGTTTCAGCTTCTGCTTTATACTGCTGCAGAACGGCACCGAACACTTCGTCTCCTGACAGTGCTTCGCATGGTAACAGCACAAAGCGATCAGCTGCTTGCAGATCGGACAGTCCCCCTTCGTCTTCCGCTTGCAAACCTTCGTATGAGTTACAACACGTTTCATCTTCTGACACGATGGCAATCTGCAGTTCGCATCGCGGCATTGACACGCGTGGACCAGCGATTGTATGCACCGCTGTATGGATAATTTCCTCGCTTCTTGTGGGTTCGCTTGTTTCATATCTCCAGGCGATGACCCTACATCCAGATCGAGGCCAAGCTTTTCCATTTTGTGTGGATGGCCCTCCTTATCGTGGCAGGGCACGCAGAGATCAAAATCGTCACAGACAGTGCAGTGGTATCTGGTTTCCACGTGGGATTTGCAGCTGTTGCAGGTGTAGACAAATTTGTCTTGGCCTTGGTTGTGAAGCTCGTATAGCATGCACAATGTGGAAAACCTTGCTCGACGTGTAGAAGAAAATTCGTAGTGGCGGTCGCGAGCCATTGTCAGGAAAGCGTCGCGTCCGTCCATTAGATCGCAGTTTACTAACGGATCCGGGTCCTGGATAGGCTGTAGACAAACATTACGTTTTACTTGATTATCCTCTAGATATAATCAAAAATGTTAGATGTGTAAGACTGTATAAGTAAGCCAAGTGATTGAATTTTATGGCACACCTTAGGAGAGACCTATACTGCCCTCAGAAAAAAGGCACAAGTGCATTTTGATGACGCTCAAGAAAATAAGATCACTTAAGAAAACTGATAAAATCATTAATTAAAATTCTGGATAAAACAGAAATAATTATTGTTTATTTTATTTTTAACTTCCGAATGTAATTTTATGCTTTCTTTAAAAATAATACTAATTGTACAAACGGTTAAGTAGTATACAAAAAAAAGACACTGGCATAATCGTTTATTGAAGATAAATCGCTATGGGGTGCCCTGAACGCTCTCACGTAGCAAAACAAACATTAGAGCGCTACACAAAACGTAACCATAGCGTGGTGTACGGTCTCGAAACAGTGGCATCTAATATTTTTCTTCTTATTGGGGCAGTATGTCAAACAGTGATGACACGCAGACTGAAAATGAATTTAAAAACATTGCGAATTAGCTTCTATACCATCTATTGTTGATCTGTCATCACTACCTTTAACATTCGCACAGAATAAGATAAACAGATTCGTGCGATTTAATGTGAACAACTTCGAAAATTAAATATTTTTATATTTGCAGCACTGTATTTTATTACTAGCCATCCGGTGACCGCCATTTTATTACAAATCTTTCAACAGCACGTGCTACTTTTCTACGCGAACGCATAAAGTTGATAAAAATTCCAATTTACGCGTTTTTAATAGTTGTTTGCATTTCTGTAGTTTTGCAAAATGAATATCACTAAAGGATTATTTATAACTTTAAATGTACACACTTCTATGACCCAAAGACAAATTACTAAAGAGTGTTCTCTAAGTTTAGGGGCTGTAAATCTTTAAATCTCCTTAGTTGCAGTAATGATTGTGCCCAATAACAGAAAAAATAACAAGTTCCTTCATATTGCAAATTATTCTGTCGATGGACTTTTTCCTCAATATTTTCTATGTGTTTATGCATTATTTCGATAGAAAAAGCGGCATGGATTCCCCGTGTTTATTCTAAGTCGATGGACTTTTTCCTCAATATTTTCTAAGTGTTTATGCATTAATTCGACAGAAAAAGCGACATGGATTCACCGTTTATTCTGTCGATGGACTTTTATCTCAATATTTTCTAAGTGTTTATGCATTAATTCGATAGAAAAAGCGACATGGATTCACCGTGTTTATTCTAAGTCGATGGACTTTTTCCTCAATATTTTCTAAGTGTTTATGCATTAATTCGATAGAAAAAGCGACATGGATTCACCGTGTTTATTCTGTCGATGGACTTTTATCTCAATATTTTCTAAGTGTTTATGCATTAATTCGATAGAAAAAGCGACATGGATTCACCGTGTTTATTCTAAGTCGATAGACTTTTATCTCAATATTTTCTAAGTGTTTATGCATTAATTCGATAGAAAAAGCGACGGATTCACCGTGTTTATTCTAAGTCGATGGACTTTTTCCTCAATATTTTCTAAGTGTTTATGCATTAATTCGATAGAAAAAGCGACATGGATTCACCGTGTTTATTCTGTCGATGGACTTTTATCTCAATATTTTCTAAGTGTTTATGCATTAATTCGATAGAAAAAGCGACATGGATTCACCGTGTTTATTCTAAGTCGATAGACTTTTATCTCAATATTTTCTAAGTGTTTATGCATTAATTCGATAGAAAAAGCGACGGATTCACCGTGTTTATTCTAAGTCGATGGACTTTTTCCTCAATATTTTCTAAGTGTTTATGCATTAATTCGATAGAAAAAGCGACATGGATTCACCGTGTTTATTCTAAGTCGATGAACTTTTATCTCAATATTTTCTGTGTTTATGCATTAATTCGATAGAAAAAGCGACATGGATTCCCCGTGTTTATTCTAAGTCGATGGACTTTTTCCTCAATATTTTCTAAGTGTTTATGCATTAATTCGACAGAAAAAGCGACATGGATTCACCGTTTATTCTGTCGATGGACTTTTATCTCAATATTTTCTAAGTGTTTATGCATTAATTCGATAGAAAAAGCGACATGGATTCACCGTGTTTATTCTAAGTCCATGGACTTTTGTCTCAATATTTTCTAAGTGTTTATGCATTAATTCGATAGAAAAAGCGACATGGATTCACCGTGTTTATTCTGTCGATGGACTTTTATCTCAATATTTTCTAAGTGTTTATGCATTAATTCGATAGAAAAAGCGACATGGATTCACCGTGTTTATTCTAAGTCGATGGACTTTTTCCTCAATATTTTCTAAGTGTTTATGCATTAATTCGATAGAAAAAGCGACATGGATTCACCGTGTTTATTCTAAGTCGATGGACTTTTTCCTCAATATTTTCTAAGTGTTTATGCATTAATTCGATAGAAAAAGCGACATGGATTCACCGTGTTTATTCTAAGTCCATGGACTTTTGTCTCAATATTTTCTAAGTGTTTATGCATTAATTCGATAGAAAAAGCGACATGGATTCACCGTGTTTATTCTGTCGATGGACTTTTATCTCAATATTTTCTAAGTGTTTATGCATTAATTCGATAGAAAAAGCGACATGGATTCACCGTGTTTATTCTAAGTCGATGGACTTTTATCTCAATATTTTCTGTGTTTATGCATTAATTCGATAGAAAAAGCGACATGGATTCACCGTGTTTATTCTAAGTCGATGGACTTTTTCCTCAATATTTTCTAAGTGTTTATGCATTAATTCGATAGAAAAAGCGACATGGATTCACCGTGTTTATTCTAAGTCCATGGACTTTTGTCTCAATATTTTCTAAGTGTTTATGCATTAATTCGATAGAAAAAGCGACATGGATTCACCGTGTTTATTCTGTCGATGGACTTTTATCTCATTATTTTCTAAGTGTTTATGCATTAATTCGATAGAAAAAGCGACATGGATTCACCGTGTTTATTCTAAGTCGATGGACTTTTATCTCAATATTTTCTGTGTTTATGCATTAATTCGATAGAAAAAGCGACATGGATTCACCGTGTTTATTCTAAGTCCATGGACTTTTGTCTCAATATTTTCTAAGTGTTTATGCATTAATTCGATAGAAAAAGCTACATGGATTCACCGTGTTTATTCTAAGTCGATGGACTTTTATCTCAATATTTTCTGTTTTTATGCATTAATTCGATAGAAAAAGCGACATGGATTCACCGTGTTTATTCTGTCGATGGACTTTTATCTCAATATTTTCTAAGTGTTTATGCATTAATTCGATAGAAAAAGCGACATGGATTCACCGTGTTTATTCTAAGTCCATGGACTTTTGTCTCAATATTTTCTAAGTGTTTATGCATTAATTCGATAGAAAAAGCGACATGAATTCAACGTGTTTATTCTGATGGACTTTTGTCTCAATATTTTCTAAGTGTTTATGCATTAATTCGATAGAAAAAGCGACGGATTCACCGTGTTTATTCTGTCGATGGACTTTTTCCTCAATATTTTCTAAGTGTTTATGCATTAATTCGATAGAAAAAGCGACGGATTCACAGTGTTTATTCTAAGTCGATGGACTTTTATCTCAATATTTTCTAAGTGTTTATGCATTAATTCGATAGAGCGGCATGGATTCCCCGTGTTTATTCTAAGTCGATGGACTGTTGTCTCAATATTTTCTAAGTGTTCATTAATTCGATAGAAAAAGCGACGGATTCACCGTGTTTATTCTAAGTCGATGGACTTTTATCTCAATATAAGTGTTTATGCATTATTTCGATAGTAAAAGCGACATGGATTCACCGTGTTTATTTTAAGTGGATGGACTTTTTCCTCAATATTTTCTAAGTGTTTATGCATTATTTCGATAGAAAAAGCGACATGGATTCACCGTGTTTATTCTCTCGATGGACTTTTTCCTCAATATTTTCTAAGTGTTTATGTATTATTTCGATAGAAAAAGCGACATGAATTCCCGTGTTTATTCTAAGTCGATGGACTTTTTCCTCAATATTTTTTAAGTGTTTATGCATTAATTCGATAGAAAAAGCGACATGGATTCACCGTGTTTATTCTGTCGATGGACTTTTATCTCAATATTTTCTAAGTGTTTATGCATTAATTAACTTTTTGAGAAATTATTCTAAGTCCATGCAAACACGTAAATTTTTCAAAGTTTATTAATTTGTGCATTCAATTATAATAACAAATTTTACAAGTCATTAAATAAAGAGTACTCACAGTTTTGGCACTTAGTAATACTTCAAAGTTCATTTTCTGGTCCAACACTAACACATCACAAGTCTTCCACTCTATTGGGAAACACACTAATCCCTACCACGCGCCAGTCATACGACTCGAATGACCACGTATATTATCGCAAAAAGGTCCCGAGGAGTCTGCAAGGTATTTATGGAACCTCCAAAGAAAACACCAAGCTCGGGACAAGCATTTAATTGTTATTGTTCACAGAGGGTCATGTTTCGGCGGAGAATCTTAACACCGCTATCTAGACTCAGTTCACCGCCCTCTATTGACGTGAAAGTAAATTAAAAATTCATATTACTGTTACAACTTGAGAATTATGATGTAGAAAAGACCTTTATGGGGGAGAAAAGATACGCCAGCTGGACTAAAGAACAGTAGAGGAAAGTGTTGTTCTACGATGAGTTCTTTTTATAGTTCAGGGGCAGCGCCAAGATATGTGAGAAAAAGTGATAATGCTAGAACAGGTAGTGATAATAAAAGTAAAAGAGCTGTAATACCTACAGCTCAAACAAATAGGGGTATTTGATCAAATATTATATTTTTAGGGCGTATGGTGGTAATAAAGTTTACTGCCCCCAAAATAGATGAGATTCCAAGAGCTCATCCCAGCTCACATTGACCAAACCGTAAAACAAGATGTTCTGAGGATGCTTCTTATACACTGATACAGGATTATAAATTCCCATTGATGGGATGATGAGTAGCAACAAGAACAAGAACTTATTAGCGCAAAAACTAATTACAGAGTTGGCAAAAGTAATGATGATGAAGAATTTTTTTTAGCAGAATTCAGCTCTGTGCAAGAAATCGAAAATAATAATGAAATTTTTTAAAGAAGAAAGACAAGTGTTAAACAATCCCCACCAAGTGTAATTTATCTGTTTATGTCAAAACTATAACAACCGCACAAATAAAGAAACAATGAGCGTGTAGTATGTGAACGGAACTGAAATTGTAGGAAATTCTTTGATGTTTGTATCTCGTCGGTTGGCCAACAAAATAAGCTTGTTATTTATTGTGTTTTTACACTTACTACAATAGTTTTTTATAAATTAAACGGACTTATTTTTACATGTTTGGTAATTTTCATTGTATTTTTTGTTGTTTTCGAGTCCCTCATTTATTATTCTTAGTTCCTCTAGATAGTTTTACTTTCGAATCAGTTCACTGCAATACTCAACTAAGCTTTAAAATAAAAAAGTCAATAGAAAATCTTTAATTAACTATATTATTCAGTTTTATCGATGGAAGATAGAATTATTTGAGAAATATATAAAATGGCAAATATCTCGGAAACCATGAACTTTTGGCCAGAGTAAGTAATAGTGAAAAATCGTTACACTCCATAGTACCACCCCCCTGAAATGAACTGTTCTATTTACCAGTAACCCTTTATAACAAACTATGCAAGTGAAAATAAAAAATCTAAAAATTTTAGATTAATTTACTTACCGCTAAACTAGCTGCGGACTGTGCGGAATGTAGCCTTATAACGAAGAACACTTCCTTGTGCTTCTCCATTGTTGCAAATATCTTTGCACTGAGATCACTGCCCTGCTGTTGGTCACTTTGTTTTTTGTTGTTCTTCCTTTGAGCGGCCTTCGATTTGTTCGACTTTTTGGCCTTTTTCTGACCCTTCTTCTTACCATCAGGCCCTTGCTCGCTCTCCTCTGATGACTGGAATATCTAAAACGCATGTTAGGAACTCGGTCAACTAGAATTTTGCAGTGAAAATGATTATGAAGTCCATTGTAAGTGACGAAAACTGAATATGCACTATTTAATTATAATTAATTTAAGCTTTCTTTTAAAAAATATCTTAAATATTAGTTGCTAAACTGATAAATTCAAATGTAGTCCTCGTCGAAAGGGCATATTTTTAAAAATGCGATATAATGTAAAATATAGTTTCATTTGTAAATAGTAATATAGTGTATTGTCATCGAGTTCAATTGTATGTAAAAATTAGTCTAAGTATGTTTTTTCAAGAATGATAAAGATATGTATTATCAAATGAATAATATCGAAAACAAAACTGTTTATTTCCCAATAAAATTTTCGTCACTAACAAAGTACCTGCATTATGGAAGATGAAGATGTGTCTATACTGACCACTGCCTCCGCGGCTTCAGCTTGTTTTCTTTTCTCCTCTTCCTCCTGGTCTAATTCCTTGATGGACTCTTCCAAAACATTCGGCCAGAAATCGCCCTCAAAGTAAGGCAACTCTGCCGCGGATGAAATGTTATCTTCTATCGCTTGTTTCAAAATATCTTTATAGTCTAATATTATCCTCTCAATGATGCCCTTGTCTAACATTTTCTTGTACCACTCTTGCAGCCTCTTCGGTTTGGGTATTTTTTGTTCGGGCGGATGGCAGTGGAAGATATAGTCGTCGCCCTCGGATGGTGGGCAAGCCCAAATGTGGGCCATCGTGTAGCCAAGTTGCTTGGCGTAATCGAGATAGCCTAATAAGATCTCGTGATAGACCGCGGTCCTGTATTGTCGCGGTTGGAAGAAATGTACAGAGTCTAGATATGCTATGTATACGCGCCTCGTGTTTGGGGAGGGGCTTTCGCTGCCATATTCCTGAGGACAAATGTTTATTTTCTGTAAGATTTGTCACAGTTGGTGAAAATTACCCATTAACCGCATGTCACCGCAGTGACGCGATGCGTCAAGTATGTCTTTATTTTATTATGCAGTATAAAACAGAACAAACAACGCCGAAACGGTACAATACACATATGTAAAAATATGTACTGACATTAAGTGCAGATAACAATTTCACCAGTAATAGATTTAAGATTTTTTTAAAATATCTAAACTATCCTTCATAATTATAGAAATAAAAGCATCATTTACATATGTAAGTAAATATAAAAAATCGATCCTAAAATAAGACATAAATTTCTATAAGCTGCGTGTAACTACAACCGTCAAATAGAAAAATAGAATTTGTCTATTTGACGTTAAAATTGTGGTCAAATAAATTGATACAAGGCTATTTTTTAACAGCTTTGCCATAAGATGGACACATGCAATCGATTAATTTAACAATTGGATTGAAATGGGAAGTGTAATTGCGTTTTGAAGGCTCGCCGCGGATTACGTCGGGGCGCATCGCGCAGCGCACCGCCAGATAGTTTGTCAGCCGTATTTATGCGCTGCGATGCGGCCCGCCACAATGTGCGTTGAACGGGCGCAGTTAATGGACGTAATTCGAGTTGTTCGCCGAACGATGACGTAAAGAATTGAATGTCAACAGCTAACTGACGTATGTCAATTTTGCGGTGCGACGCGGCTGTAATGTGCGCAACCCTTAAAAGTTCGCGGATATTACGGCGGGCCGCACCGTAGCGCATCGTAATGTAAAAATACTCCTGAATTATTTTCATACAATTAACGCAATTAACTAATTAATTGCGCCACAATTAACGCAATTAACTAATTAATTGCGCCACAATTAACGCAATTAACTAATTAATTGCGCCACAATTAACGGACGTGATCCGAGAGTTATTTGCTGTGCGACGGGGGGGATTGGAACTGCTAAAGGTTCTTCTGGGGTGACAGGTTTACGGAATATTGTTGCTTGTTTATGCAAAGCTGCGCGCAAATTTTCAAGCAATTCACAAATATTTTTCATGTAATCCTTTTCTTTTTCATTCTTAACTCTCTATCTGAACTATCCATTACGTCATTATGAACGCAGACAGCTAAAGGACTTGAATTATTGCATTGAGCTGCGGCCCGGTGTGTCTCAAAATGTGCGTTGTCACAGTTTTGCAGCAAGACGCGTTCGCGAGCCTTTAAAATACACGACCCACTTGATGCTACCGTGACATGCGGTTGATAGGAATCAGGTATAAAGGTGGCAATTGATTGCGGTCTATCACCGATGACCGATTAATCGCGTTAAACAAACAATCGATGACATCGGTTGGTCAACAAGTTCATGGGAAGTTCGATGGACGATTGATTGATCATCGATAAAGTACCAACTTTGTTGGATGAATGTTGTCATATATAGGGGATGTTCATGTGATAGTATCCATTTACCTACACGAGGTCTACCAGCTCGTCTGCTACCTTATTGTCATAAACAAAAAACTGGATTGAACTGTTTAACATTATCAACCAACATCGATCAAGAACAATAGAGCTAGGTGTGTTTGTAATAGTGTTATCCAAGAATTCTACACATAAAATTCCCCTGAATAAAAAAATATCAAAAATTACCTGAACATGCATGCCAAAGAAACATATATCTGTTCCGTCGACCTCTTCAAATGCAAATAACGCTTTGGCCCTGTAAGGGAATTCGGCGCACAATTCACCGGATTCCACGAATCGCGATCTCATGCCCGGTTTCACTTCCACCATCTAAAAAGTTACATTAAAATAAATGTTACAAAATACATCAGGTATATTATTAACTAGATGTTGCTCGTGGCTTTTTCTCGAGTGCCACCACGAGTGTATACAGATTCACTAATAGGAACAAGCCTAAAACATAGCCAATCGAGCGTTTGTACGATTATAAACTTTTTGCCGTCGTAAACAAGTTACTACAGTAAATTTAAAGTTAATTTTCGTTGCTATAACGAATGATTAGGTTTCTTCTACAACGTTATATTTGCGATTAGCGGCATATTGAATAAATTGACAATGAGCTGCAAAGTAATTTGTATTTGTGCGAACCCTCGATTGGCTGATACTGTATGCGTGTTACGCGCGTTGTCGGCCTCATCATTCGGTTCGATACCTGTACTTCAGAATACAATATAACTAATCCAATGCAATGGACCGTATTGAATTATTACATTTTTCGATTGATTGAACAAACATACTCACCAATACCTTATTGATTATTAATGAAAAGTTTTTTTACAATGGGCAGTTTATATTATTCATATTTGCGCCAAAGATCGTGTGATGGGGAGCATGGAAAGGCCCCTATGCACAATACTGCCTTTTGTGAGGAAAAAATCGTTAAAGGGAATAAAAAGAGCGATAGAAACTGAGAAAGACATGACAATAGGACAAATAAGTTTTAACATCTACATAAATAGTATCTGTTAAACGTACCTTATCGGATGAAGCAACGACCCTGATATGAACTTCACCGGCGCCAGCCTCCTTCTTCTTAAGGAAGTTATTCACTCGTGTCTCTATATAAATGCCGAGTTTCGAGGTTGGCAGCTTCTTAGCGCAAAACTTGTTATCTTTCCGTTTGGCCCCTTTCTTCTTCAAACAATTATCACAGCAGAAGCCCAGGGGCCATATTTGGTCGTGGTGCAACACACATATTTGATGTTGTTTTCTACCACAGTCCATGCACACCACGAACGGTTCTTGTTCTAAGTGATCATTCTTCATCTCCTTGAATTGATCCTTTTTGATTGCACTGAAATGTTCAAATTAAAATTAACGTTAAATTAATAAACATATCCTATTTATTAATATTTTAATTCAAATTTGAGTCATTTAATTGGCTTATTCAGTATATCAACAGATTCTGGAAACGTTAAATCCTTGCTATGGCAGTCATTCTTATATTAATTATCTTATATATATATATATATTAATGGAGGCAGACTGAGAAGCGAGCCACATGATGGTAAGTAGCTACCGACGCTCAGGGACACCAGCAACACTATGAAGTAATTCTTCAATGATGTTTCCTTTCTGAAAAAAATACTCTATGGTCGAAATGTACGCGTACGAAGTCGCGGGGCAAAAGCTACTTTGTAATAAATCCTACACCTTCACCTTGCTCCTTCAGACTTCACCTTCAGACAAGCTCGTTGTCAACTTGCAACTCACGGTAACTTTTCTAAAAAAATGACTAACTGTAATTTCGTTGTGTACTAATTTCAACTGGGCCTCCAAAATGAAGGCATCCACATCCAATTGCAATTTTCGTCGTTTATTTCGCTGCCGTCCACTTTCTGGATTGGCAATTGTCATTTTATTGATGGAAATATCATCATCCAAAGCAGAAAGTAGTTTAGCAATCGTAATGTAATTTTTATTTATGGCACGATTAATTCTAGCGTGCCAGCCCTCAGCAAAAATGTTGGTGCGATGGCGTTGGTTATAAACACACCGATGTCTCAAATACTCATCATTTTTTAGTCAATTTTTTTTGATATAAATCATAAATGTTTTCATTTTTTCCATTTCCGTACATTGGGAGTCAATGTAATACTAGCCATTTTAATTTTCTCTTCTGGTAATAAAGGCAGAGCTGTACATAAACCAACAATATGAAGATAAAGTTTTGCTTTTAGTCCAAGAGATCGCTTTTCTCCACAGCGAATTTGCAAAATGATAATAACAACGCTTTATTGTGACTTTGGGAATTGCATTTTTCAGTGCATGCGTTACTGCGATCTCAAAATCACAATAGAAAAGTGTCGGTTGCCAATTTCGGCAGTTTGCTTTTATTATTTCATATACCACAAAATAAGATTTATGTTTGTCGTCTCTTAGCCAGTTCCGAGGTTACCGTAAATAAATATTATCATACAAATTTTCCAATAATTTATTTCAGTATTCAGAGCAGAAAACAATCATTCTATCTTCTCCGTGGCATAATCTCCTAATATTTTTTTTTTAATAAAAAAATAAAACTAACCGGAATTTCCATTCTTGCTTATTTTTATTAATATTTGTTTTAACATTAAATTCTTTCTTATTTTTTGTATACATATATAGCTGTTTTGGAACTGGCATATGATGGTATTTTTGTTAGTTTATCGTATCCCGTATCATATAGTGATGCCATCAATTCATTGTAAATTTTTGGCACTGGTTGATAAACAACTTAGTATTATTTGAAGTGCAAGTAAATGGCCGGTACTTTTAGAACTTGAGTGGAGACATAAGTATTCATACATCCTCATGGTCCCACTGGTCGCGGCGGCAGAGGGGACACGAGTACTTGAAAATCCTCCTGGCCCCACTAGTGGAGCAAAGCAGTGGGTGGGTACACCAGTCCGGAACGATGTAATTGAAGTAGTGCATATCATTTTATTGTAGCAGCTCCAATATACTCTAAATTCAATAAGAATGCCTAAGAATGTTGAGCGTTAATCGTAAGTACAATTTCTGATACTCATAATCATAACTAAGTATAATTTAGTAGTGTACAATTTCTGTCCTTTAGCGAATCTGCCATAAGAAGAATCTGCTTTTTCCAGAATCTGCCATATACAGAACAAGTGATTTTATTAAAATTGGAATTATGTCTTTAGTCCTACTGGAACTCGACGGTAGAGGACACTTGGTAAATTACTGAATTATTATTCTGAATTTGATGAATGAATCGAACGAATTTTAATTTAACTAGTGAATTTAGCTAATTGTTATGTCTGGCCATTATTTGTCACCTATGAGCTAGGTCGATGATGCTGGCTCTAGACCGACAACAATGACCGAAGCATGGTGATTATATGAGTTATGTACCGACATTTCGTTCGATTGGATTTTCGTTCTTTGGTGAATATCTCCGTTTCGCCCTTAATTCGTAAAGAAACTAATCGGGGCAGTAGAACGACTGGACAAAGTTTGCTGGTAAATGATGAATGAGAAGAGCAGAAGCAGAGTGTGGTATGACGAGCCTTCGAAGAGGCCTATATCCAGCAGTGGCCTTTTTATGCTATAATAATAGATAAAAAAAACTTTATTTATATCAATGTTTCACATTTTATAAAATATGAGTGAGGCCTGACTCTTAAATTAGAATAAAAGGATTAAACGAATACATTATACTCACGTTTGCGGCTGCAGCGGGTCGTCGCCCAGCGTGACGGTGTCCCCCTGGATGTCGTTGAAGCATTTCTGGCAAAACGTGTATCTATCGGACACAACCCCATAAGCTTTTAGACTGCACTCGTTGTATTATTATATAAATCCAATCATGAAGCGAAGCGTCACAGGAACAGTGCGCAGGCAAGGGAGGTGCACGAACAGCGAAAATAAGAATTAGTAAGCGATGAATTTTTTAACTTAGTGTGGTGTCGAGTTGGCTATAGAATATCATCATCTTTTCCCGTGGGAGACGTAAAAGGCGACTATGGAATAACAAAGCGGATAAGCACTGAGAAACTACACCACCTTGAAAAGAGTGGACTCGTCAATCTGCTTGGCCAGAGTGGTGTTTTTGAGGGATGTAACCCTCATGCACAAAACAATGTGTATGAGGAGGATACGGATACAGTAGATACGGAAAGGGCTGGTTGCAAGCGATGAAATGTAAATAAGTTGGTTAGAAGATATAGCAGGCGGTTAGAATTTATATAATCTTGGTTATTTGAAGTGATTAAACAATGACCAGTGTAGTTTACAGTGGCAACTAAAGACCTTAGTGTAAGATTTTTCGTTTGCATACGTTACCATCGCCTCTAGGAAATTAATTGATTTAAAGGAATGCATTTTATAATTTAAAACTTTGCAAACTTTTAATGTTTGCAAAACAATAGAAATGTAGACTAGAGGCACTGAATGATTAAAACTGCTGATGGTATTTCTGTTAATATGATTATGGTTTTATACAGGTATGTTTATTGTTTATATCGTCTACAACAAATGGTACTATTATATGTGCAGCATAGATTGAATTTTAAATTTTATATGAATTCTATCCGGCAAGAAAGTGAACATTTAATTATGCATTTAGAAAACTTTTTAGACTAAACAACCTAATTTCATTATCAGTTAATGTGAATTTACAACAAATTAAATAATTCCTGGTTAAAATTCAGTAAATTAGAGAGTATGAACTTCCAGATGTGCCAAGGTTTGATAAAGATCGGACTATGCACACATTAAATGAGTATTTTTATCGTACATACTAGAACGACGTATCCACGCACACCTAAACGCACGATAATAAATAGTATGCATCCAATGGGTGTAGGCATATTAAAAAAATCGTGATTAACCTAATGTAATAATTGACTTGGTTTATATGTAATTTTATGCATTCCGATGGGCGATTGTTTGTAGTTCGCGTGTCAGTTTACAAAATGTTGTAAACTTGCATTCTCTTATGGACGATATCAATATGGTAGGAATGTAAGATCAGATAACCAATGGCAAGTGCCGTTTTCTATTCCAACATTCTTTGTGGCGAACTATTATCCAAATCAACTGATTTGATTTATTACGTATTGGAACAGGTAGGTCATATTACCCATTCATACTACTATATTATAGTAGCAATGTGACTGTTTGTTTCCGAAATTTCCGATATATGTTCTTAAATGGAGATATGAATTAATTAAAAAGATTTTGCAGTCAAAAGAGTATTTCAAGCAAATGCCTTCAACCTTAGTAATAAAGTTGAAATTTAATTGATAATGATGCTTCAAGAGAAAAACAGTACAAATGAAAGACTGGATATAGTATCTGTTGTCCCTATTAATTTGTGGCCACGTGTATGTGAAACGGCACAGTGTGTGAAGAGGATATAAATACTCTGTTCAATATCTCCCTCAGACAGTTTATCGCCCTGAATCTTCTTAGTCTGAGTCTGCTTTTTTAGTAAATCTTTAGTACTCATAGCTTAAGTATTGAAAAATACAATTGTCGTGTTAGTGCGTTTAGTAATTAAATTAAGAGTGAAAAATCATAGTGCAGTTAGAACATCACAACACATAATCATAAAAGATTGTCATGAAAAGAAGCTTGCAAGGTTTCACAACTAAGCACTTATCTACAAGTAAACATGTGAAAAATTGTAAAAGATCTCACCAAATATCTTTCACTGGTATAACGCAAAATATTAAAATAGATTGTTCAGTATCGAGAGTGAAATTGATTGTACCAATTTTTACAAGTTTTTCATGATTTTATAGTACAATTCTAGTATATTATTTATTCTACGCGCGTCGTCCAAGCGGCAAGTGCGTGCCGCCTAGGCGTCCGATCTGAGAAATGAGCGCTACGAACGTTTTAGACACGTATAAAACTGTGCTGCGAATTCACTAGCACTCATTTCACTGAATGTTGAAAATGTATCAAATTTGAGCATAAACATGCGAAACACAAAGCGCAGACGCTTAATCAGATTCACACTGCGTTAGACGAACAACGACCCATTATAAGAAAGTCTAATAATAAAACTGAACAAGTTGGTTTTAAACGAGGAGGTCATTTTAGACTGGTTAATTTGTCTATAGCTTTTGTCTAATATTTTGCCTCAAAATGGTGGATGCATTCCAAGATGTTTGGTGAGTCTTAATATGATTCTTAATACTGGGCCAGACCCATAATATTTCGGGGCTGTGTCTTCAGACTTCTCAAGTTCAGCTTTACTACTTTTTCAAGAATATAATATGTAGTTTTATTTCACTATTTTAAAATTACTCAAATATAAAAGGACTTTAATTTTGTGTAAATGTGTCGATATAGCGAGGAGTCTGACCCATTTAAAGTTAATAAATATTTTTAATATATGTAGTTTTATGAAATTCACATGAAAGCAATATACATTAGAAATATAACAGATTCACTGGCATTTGTACAAAACAAAACTGAACAAACAATAAGATCATTATGATTTTTTTCATATCAAATTTCGCCACCACGTTTCTTCACTTTAGGGTTTAGATTTCAAGAAATTCTTTTTAAGTCCATAAGAGTTACTCGAAGTTCGCAACTTCTCCGATTTGTGGTAGACATTGATCAGTCAGTCAGTCGGGACTTTTCTCTTTATATGTATAAATATTATATGTACAATTAATGAATATTATTTAAAATTGATTTATTAGTTATATTTTTTTTGTTGTTTTGTACACATCCAGCACCAGATACAAAAATCGCAACATCTTTATCCCCCTGAAGTCAATTATGCAATACCTTTCGAAATTTCGAAGCTTCAGAGGGGCAAAGACGTTTTATTCCTAGTATATTGACTTACCTGTTCTGGTAACTGAAGTACTTGGCGTCGCGAGGTATTGTACACAGCTGCTTGCCGTAACAACACAACACCTGGGGGTTGAACGTGTACTTCCGTCCGCAGCAGTAGCCGAGGCTCTGCATTACTGGATCAATCTCTTGTTCGAACACTTCCGAGAGCTAGAATAAAAGTAAATTTATCGCATATAAGTAGTTGTTAAAACGAGCGGTGAACGCTCAGGGTTCGAGCGCTGGCTAAGCATGTTACTGCTATTGAACTTTAAGCTTTTGAGACTCGAGTTTTTAACTACAAGGATTTACTATTAATACAAGCATTAAAAATTTGGACTATAACGCCCACTAGCCTTTAACGAGTCTTAAAAATCCATTTGCACTAAAGCGTTCGACGCCCCTTTTTACAACACTGCATATAAGTGCCGTGTGGCTAAGGCGGTCCCTAGACCTACATTAAAATTGTACAATAATATCATTGCACAATTTTATTGAATCGCACAATTTCAATACACTCAAATTAAAAGTAAAATGAAACAATATAATTGATCGTCTAGGGAGGTCCTTCTAAGAGGCGTGTGAGTTTAGAATAGCACCACCCCATGTCTGTGGGTGCCTTAAAAGGCGACTAAGAGATAACAAAGTTGTTACCACAAATCCTGAGGTACTACACCATCTGTAAAAGAGTGGACTCGCCAACGCTTAGTCAGCGTGGCGTTTCAAGTCCATAACATGTGTGTTTATATCAGTATCACGAAATGAGATCTTTCGTACTCCAAAAATGATATTAATTTTGTCTCTACAAAGAGGTTCGAATTTCTTGAAATATATATTGCTAATGATGTTTAGCAACCAAATTAACCGTGGAACTTATTAAGTTTGATATAAAAAGAAAGATTTTTTATTCCTGTCTCCTGATATGTCTATCTATCCTATCTGAGTTTATCTATCCTATTTCCTGATATGTAAAAACGTTTTCACGGATTAAAACGGATTTCACATTACCATCTTATTATTCTATCAAGTAAAGAGTATAGTGGAATAAAGAAACTCCTTATTCCATTACACGTCATGGTCATGACTCTTCATTTTAGAGGAATGGGAAATGTAATCCGGTGAGGAAAATATTTACCATTCCCTATTTTTCCATGCCTTTTTAAAATCCACATCCGAGGGTGTGCCAACATTTGTCATTTTGGACTGATGTTGGCATATGTTGCGGATGTCGCAGTGTCCACTTATGGGACGCAGTGGACACTTACAGTGTCCACTTACCACCGGATGGCATGCCTGTGTCAATACTTTTTTCTATATTATAAAAAGAAACATAATTAGTACAATAACAAAAAGAAACCACTCACCTTAGTACAGTATCTATAGACTCGGGAATTCTTGCGATTGTACAACCAGGCGTTTTCAAACATCAACCAAACATCGTCCACGTACTCCCATGGGTCTCTGTACTCCCCCCTGTCCAATTTCATCTTTATCGTTGACAGGTCTATAGGTTTTGTTACGATGTCAAAGTAATCCGGAATGCCAAGCGCTTGAGCATCCACGGGTTGACGAAAAGGAAGCGATTCAGGATCTTGTCTGAATAATTTTTCCAATGTAGGCATCAGTGCTTGTCTTAATTCTTCAGGTTTAAACACGAAAGTGCGTCGCGATCGATCATTGGACTGTTCTGTGCTGCCGCTGGGTTCCACGGGCTCTTCTTTGATTTCTGCTTTCACCGCGGGCTGGATAAATATTATTACATTATTATTGTGTGATAGACGTGCACGTGCGTGTGTAGGGGGCGTGTGTAATACGTCGCCCCCGACAAAGATAAATTGCTGCCTCTTTAATTAAACATATATATCTGAACAGTTGTTTTCAATCTAACCTGAGCACATGAATTACATCTACACGAATATTATTATTGATTGAAAATATACAGACGCGACCTCCCGAATGTAGTACAGAAATGATTTTGATTATTATCTTAACACTATATATAAGAAAATATAAATCCGATGCAATCGATTTATTGTTTTACATTTGATTATTCAACGATGTTTTAATCGCGTCACTAGCTTGACACCGGATAAACAGACCACAGAATAAATTAATATAGGTAATTTGATTTTCACTAGTAAAAATTATAAGACAAGGAAATAAACACATTATTTTTATGCTTTCACTCATATTATGGCGCTCTACAACTGTTCATATTTTATAAAACGTATATACAAAATATTTCAGCTCTTTCACTTTAAGTGAACATTCTGTGTATGGTTATATGCTATGGGACCTGTCACCCGCACCATGTTGAAAAATAGTATAATTAGGTATTAACACTATTTTGTCACATTCACAGCCAAAATGCCACCTTTTAGATTTGCCGCTCCGGACGTATGTCCGGGTTGTCCGCCCCTACATATTATAATACATATTACAGTATGGAAACCTTATAGTTATGTGCCCATGTTTACCACGTACCAATAGCAAAAACAGACCAAAGAAAGTTCAAAAAAGAATAAATTAATAATAATAATAATTGTCACCTTATATTCGGGCGGCTCAATGGGCTCGTTCTCAGTGGTTGTTTCATCCCTCATGCCCTTCCCCCCACACTCCTCCTCAGGTTCCTCTTTGATATTAACTTCGTCCTCTTGGTTTAATCTGGATTCTGGGGGACTGTCTTCGGCATTAGCAGCAGCGTTCAAAGCTGCTATTTGAGCAGAAACTGATGAAGGTCTCGGCTCGAGGGCTGGACTTGCATGAGGTATAGGCGTGGCAGGAGTGTTTGCAGCACCCGGGGAAGCCGTTGAGGTGTCACTTCTGAATGCCTGGTGATTTACGAATGGACTCGCCACCGGTCCAGAAAGGCGGACTTTAGGTTCAGGCTGGTTGGGTGATGGAAGAGCTGGTCCGTTGCTTTGTAAGCCGTACTGTGGTGCCGGGGCCGGTGATGTCATAGGTTGTCCAAAAGGAGACATTCCAGGTTGACCCACACTTCCAATCCCTACAGAACTCCCATTGGGTGTTGGTGGCAATTGGTTCGGACTCGGGCCTGGCGGGCCAACTAAGTTCGTTTGAAAGGACATTCTATTCCCGGGCATGCCGAGGGTCATGCCGGGGGAGGGTATTCTCATGCCGGGTAAAGTAGGTTGGGCAGGCATCGCAGGGCGGGGTAGACCAGCAACAGCATTGGGTACCGTAGGTCGCACTCCCGTCATTACCCCACCCCCAGACATCACGTTAACAGACTGTTGCTGTTGTTGCTGCAACTGATTCTGTTGTTGCTGCTGTGCCTGCTGCTGCAACTGCTGCTCCTTTCTCTTCTGTCTCTTCTCCTCTAATTCCTTTTGTATTTTATATATTTTCTCTGCTAATAAATGATAATATTCTGATCGCGTACTCGCCATTTCATACATATCACCCTCCACTTTTCTCGCATACGCTACTAAATTATGCATTCTTTTATCTAACATTGCACTCGGATCTGGCGTGGGAAATATAGCTTGCACCCTGTAGAAAAGGATATGCATTTGTAATTTTAGTTATATAGAAGTAGTGAGAAGAGTGAGAAATACCTAATGAAAAATTTGTTATTTATACGTCAATTGGTTGGGGTTCCATAGAAGCTTCGGTAAATTTAAAAACATATTTTAAACTTTAATTTAGTGTGTGTACGACGGCACATGACCCCTTATTCACACTGCTTGAAAAAAAGTTACTTCCCTCCAAAAACTAGTACATACTAAAGAAATTGCAGAAAAAGCTGAAATGTTCTATAGAACCCAATTTATTAATTGAAGCTTAACTCAAATAATTATAGTTAATTATTGACGATTTTAAGATATACTTACAATTTATGAACAAGGTGGTTTCTGAGATCAGCTGTTATAGATTGGTGCCACTCCTTGGTGCCAGAGACAGGGTTCGCGGTGACTGGTCCGCCGGGCAGCTGTAGTGTGCTTGCACCCATCTGTCGACCAATTACATTTGAATAGTACATGTCATGCATAGTACATTAAATAAATATTTGAATAGTATATGGGAAGAGCAGTATAGGTAGGACGCCCTCTGGTGAGGTGGACCGACGACTTAAAGAAATTCGCCGGTGGTGGTTGGATGAGAAGAGCCGGGGGCCGTGTGTAGTGGCGAGCCGCGGGAGAGGTCATATCCAGCAGTGGAAAGATATAGGCTAATAGCATGGTAGTAGTATGTCATGTAATAGTATTGTACATCATTATAATCATGAACAAGTCAATTTTTATAATGTAAAATTTGAAAACATCTGAAGAGGTTTAAAATTAGTTGGTGAATAAGTATAATATTAAACCAACAAAATTGGAAAAAGTATAAAGAATTAATATTATATTTAAGGTTAAAGGTTCACAATAATAGTGATAGATAACTTTTTTGATATGTAAACGATTATTATTACATGAACCTTGGTCTCGGCGAGAAGGCAGGTGCAAAAATAGTGTGCAGAGAACTTAATCAACACAAACACGAGAATCAGAAACGAACACGGCGACGAAGGGTAGACACTACTTGGATATGATCTGCGACAGAATACCACCCATTTATAATTTAGATAAGAGCAGAATATCATTGATAGAAGAACCTAAAGATCAATCGAGAATATACGAAGTAAATACAGACGGATCAAAAACAGAAAATAGCACTGGGGCTGGTACATACTCACCTGAACCGAACATAAGCATCTCTACAACCTTAGGTAAAAACAAAAATGTATTTCAAGCAGAATGTGTGAGAATAATCCAAGCAGCAAAAGCTATTGAAAGACGAAAGATTTCCGGTCAACAAATCAGCATAATGCCAGATAGTGCAGCAGTCCTGAAAGGACAGACTCCGGTCTGGTTTTGGAGTGTCACCATGCTCTACTATCTTTATGGAACCGAGCCTATCATGCAGACTTTAGACAAATCAGAACCTGGCTAACAACCAACATCAATCACAAGCACGAGCAGATGTGGACATCCACCAGACTGCAGACCGTCGCAACAGGCTATGCCCACGACAGACATAAATCCTCCTCTATTTAAGCAGAGGTAACCTTCGTTATTACAATAGGAACCTTAACATAACACTGTCCATTAAGCAAACATCTTTTCATTATAGGTGTCACAGACAGCTCATTATGCAGAGAATGCATGAAAGCTAAAGAAACACCATCACATGTACTCTTGCAGTGCACAGGTGTGGCATCCCAACAAGCAAAAATACTTGGTAATCCGGGATCACTATCGGAAGCATTTAACAAGCCCAGAAGAGTAATAGATTTCTGGACTGAGATGGGGTGGCTAGAATAGAGTTCATATTCGAGGTAGGGCTCCCACACAAAATGGTTGCTGTGTTAGAGTAATTGTGGAAAAGAGCCCACAAAGAAGAAAAATACGCCCACGGTAAGAGATAGGGTAGTGCTATTCTATAGGCGGCCGATACGATATCATTAGACAAGTATCAAAATAAATTAACAATCAACTCACCAACTGTTGTTGCTGCTGTTGTTGCTGTTGCTGCAAATCCGGCTGGTTTTGGGTGAACAGTTGCTGCATGGGACTCGGCTGCGGCTGTTGCGGGACTACGTCCGTTAAGCCCGGGGGGCGGACCATTCGCGTCAACGGCGTCCTCGGAAACCCCCCCACTAGTGAATTGGAGACGGAAGCCGGGCAGGTGATGCCCAGAGCTTCGTATGCACGTTTCATGTCCGCCCCTTGCGTACTGGGAGCGACGGGGGCGGGGGCGGGCGCCACGGTGCCCATGGGGCCCCCGATGGCCGTGGGCCCCCCTACGCCGGCCGTGCCCACGCCTGTCGTTGTGTGCGTCACTGTGGCTGCTGTTTAACACAAGTTTAGTATTAACAACTACAGTGCAACCAAACTTTTAGTGAACGTGGCCAAAAAGGGAAGTAATTGTCGCCATCTTGAAATGTCAGTTGTAGTGCATGTTGATATGAGAGAACACATATTTTTGACTATTTGAACCCTGCTTTCCAATAAATTTCTTGTTTTAAAATAAATAGAAACTACCTATTTAGAAACATCAAATACCCTATTCATTCAAAATACACAATTATGACATTTACAATGTTTAATGGAATTGGCATCGTTTTCTATGTTTACCATAAAATAATAATAATATAATTTATTTGTAATCATAGATTTTAAAGATTTTAAATTTTTGTTATCATGGTTGAATAATAATTGAATAAGTTGAATGAACATAATAATTGTTATGTAAACGGGTTACTCACGATTTATTATTAATTTACATGAACTTTGCAAACCCAGACACAAGTGCGTTTTGAAACTCGCGTGTGTGTAGTGATATTGTTAGTATAGTGTGCACGGAACTTAATCGACAGAAACACTTGGGCAAGTGAATCAAAAACAAACACGACGGAGGGTAGACAGATTTATCTGTCAATAGCAACAACACCTTCACCCGTCTCGGCAGTCTCGCCGCGACCACGGTTCATGTAACTGGACCGAAATATCGACTATAATAAATCGTGAGTAACCCGTTTATATAAGAATTATGATAAGAGTTCGACTGTGATTTACTTAAAGGATGTACTAATCTTTAGTTGTTACAATACAAAGTTACATATTGACTATGTTAAAAAACAAACTAAAAAAAAGACAGAAATAATAATAAAAAGCAAAAAACCATATAGCAGATAATTTATGCTGGCAACCCCATAGTCGATTGTCAATCAAGCCCTCTTCCACGTACATAAAAAACCGATCACACTATACAGTGCGTTTTTTTTAACTGGGACAGTATGGGGAAATCTGAAAACACAAGAGATACAGGGAAACTGTCTTAGGAACCATTAGGTCTTTTTTGTGAAAACAATTTTGGCATAGTCAATTTTTTGGTCAAGCGTGAGTTGTCCTTAAAAACGAATAAAATTGACTAATTTTTTTTAATGCCGATCGACTCAGTTTCTTACAAGGATCATTTCATTGTATTGGAAGAAAAAATTCGGGACAGCAGAAGTTGGTCAAATTTAATAAAATATTTTTTCATACAGTCTATTACCTTAACAGAACTAATGCTTCAATAAATGTTCAATATGACCTCCATTTTGCTGTATGCAGGTGCGGGCGCGTTTCAGAACACACTCAGACAGCTCACGCTTGACCAAAAAATTGACTATACGAAAATTGTTTTCACAAAAAAAAAGACCTAATGGTTCCTAAGACAGTTTGGCTGTATCTCTTATGGTTTCAGATTTTCCCATACTGTCCCAGTTAAAAAAAACACACTGTATACATATGTCAACCTTAACTTGACTGTAATAAGGACTAGTTTTGTATAGATTTATAGTGTTCTCAACTGATTTTTAAATAGACCGATTATACTATTAATTTATTTCGATAGTCTACTACCATCTTAAGGAAACTAGAAAGCAAATAAAATTCCGCAAGTTTGGTATTTTTTACAAATTGTTCAAGATAAAAAGAAATTTCGAATTTAAACAATTTCGATAAAACAAGTTTTGGAATGATATTTGTTTGACTAATTAAGAGTGGAGCTATATTAGGCTACCGAACATAAGCAATAATAAGGAAACTTACCATTCATATTATTAGCTGTTCTAGTCCTGTCTGCTTGTTTGAGTGGTAAGCACACAGGACAGTCATTTTTATTGCAATGTTTCCAGTGGTTAATAATTTGTCTTGATGATGAACAATGCGGTACTGAACAATTCTTGCCAGCCTGAAAGAAGGAACACATCTTGTAACACTGACCAAAGAAAAAATTGAGCTAATTGTAAGTGATAAAAATATACATACTTGACATGACATCATATGGTTTAGGACTCCTTTCATAGTTTTACAATGTGGTAAAGTACACTGTCTCGTCTCACCATTGGATTGTGTCTCTCTTCTTTGACATTTATGTGCATGCAATAGTAATACCAATTGCTGCTGTATTAGTTTTCTTTTCTCGGGGTCGGCGATAGACCCCGTAGGCGGGGGTTGTGGGCCACCGGGTTGTCCGGTGGCTGATTGCGTTGCTGCTTGTGGCTGAGATTGTCCTCCAGCGGGGACGCCGGGAGTTTGTGGGGACGGCGCGGGGGGGACGGCCTGTGCCGCGCCGCCACCCCCCGCGTCGCCCGGAGGCCCGAACCGGACTCCGGGGGGTCTCTGCGCCGGGGGCACAGCCGGCCCCTGGGGTGACTGCCCGTAGGCCGGGTGGTAGGGTGTGAGAGGATGGCCCCCGCCACCCGGTGCCTGCATTCGGGGATGATGCTGCAGGGTAGTTCGCATTATAGGCGTTACTGTCGCCACCCTACTTGCTAATGGTCCATTTTGCATTGCCTGGAAATATTCCATAAAGTTTTAAACTAATACTTTTCACTTGGAAATAAACTGAATTTTTCGGCAAATTTGCACCATAACATTTAGACTTGAATAGACAATTTCGTGTTATAAGACTTTATTATAGTATTTCCATTTCTTTATTTTCTCGATGACAGTTCTAATTTGATAGTTGTAGTGTTGTGTGACCAAATAAGTAATGATATCGATCGCATATATTTATTATATTTTGAACAAAGACAAATACAACAAAAACATTCAAATATATTTTTTCAAGGTGGGAACACTCAATTTTGTGTTTTTTTTAACCTGTCACTCGCAACAAGACGGTCGTGCTAGTCACTACATTTCTGTTCGCTGAGTTTTTTCACATTGTCCATACGTTACGTTGTGTATTTTGTGTTCCTCCGTGTTGATTGCTGCCCAGCTGTCAAATATCAAAATGCCGAAAGGATCTGCTCTGAAAAGGCAGGCGAGAGAACTGGTGATCAAGGTTCGTAATTACTTTGAAGCAGAGTATCAAAATGGTGGCCCGCTATTACCACTGTCGCAAGTGCGAGAGCGTGTTGTGGCCGCATTAGGAATTAGTGGACCTACTGTTTCAAAAATTACTACCGAAGCTTACGGTACAAGCGGCATGCAGGAAAATAAGCTTACACAAGCGTAAGCTATAAGCTTACGGTACAAGCCGAAGAAAAAACGCCAACCACGTCGTGTGACATCGGTTGACAACTTCGACGCTGACGCTATTCGCCGTCATATATATGACTATTACTTGCGCAAAGAAATTCCAACACTTAAAAAACTTATTGTTTCTTTACGTGAATGTGGTTTGTTCCATGGCCAAAAATCGTCATTAAGCTTGGTTTTGAAAGAAATTGGATTTTGTTATAAAAAATCGGACAAACGTAAAATATTGATGGAGCGTCACGACGTTGCTATGGCTCGCTGCGAATTTTTGAGCGAAGCCAAAAAGATATCAGATTGGTCAAATGTTATTTTCACTGACGAGACTTGGTTAAATGCAAACCACACAGTATCTAAGAACTGGACTGACGACACCGTCGCTTCCACTAGTTCAGTGCCAATGGGAAAAGGTGAACGCCTCATCATATGCCATGCAGGGTCTACGAAAGGATTCATGTCAGATGCTTTACTGGTCTTTAAATCCAAGAAAACAGTGGACTACCACGAAGAAATGAACGCGGAGATTTACGAAGGATGGTTTAAAGAAATGGTGCAATCTCTGGAAGAACCGTCGATAATTATTATGGACCGTTGTCCATATCATATCACTCCAGACAAATTGATAAAATGCCGACGCAGGCCAATAAAAAACAAGAGATAATTGACTGGCTCCAACGTCATGGCGAAAATGTGGATAATACTTTATTAAAAGTACAATTAGTGAATATTTTAAAATGGAATAAAAGCCACCCTAAAAGATATGTTATCGACGAAATAGCTGCCGAATGTGGTCATTGGGTTCTTCGACTTCCGCCGTATCATTGCCAGTACAATGCTATAGAACTAATATGGGCACAAATCAAAGGACACGCCGCTCGAAACAATACCCATCCCCCTTTTACGGCAAACAAGATGTTAGATTTATTAAAAAATGCATGTGCGGAAGTAACTGCCGAAAACTGGGAAAAAATTGTGAGAAGAACCCAAAACATTATAGCGTCGGATTGGGAAATTCATGTGGCATTCGATAATATAGAAGTACAGGAACTTATAATAAATGTTGGGGAGAGCTCATCGAGTGACAGTGACGATTCATCAGATTTTGATTAAAATAAATAAATAAAGATTACCTGTCATTATAATTATTTCGTTTCAT
Source organism: Sesia bembeciformis (assembly GCA_943735995.1). Lineage (NCBI taxonomy): Eukaryota > Metazoa > Arthropoda > Insecta > Lepidoptera > Sesiidae > Sesia > Sesia bembeciformis. The sequence continues at coordinate 3,612,500 of OX031029.1, read as the reverse complement.
TGTCGAGTACCTACCTATACCTACTTATTTTACAACAGCTTCGAAAATTTTAAAGAAGTTGGCATTATCAATCAAGAATTAACACGTGTTACATCTTGTAATGAAATATAATATTAGTTAATAAATTTGTACAAAAGTATCCGGCAGTAGTTTAGTTTCTTACATTTTGTAAAAAAATATCGGATCTGTTATCGTGTTACGTTTATCGATAACTACATCCCTAAAATTGCTTTCTGGCTGACGTGACCTTGTTAATGAAATATGACGTCTTGGTGCCTAATTTTTGTTCGGAGTTTTAGGCGTTGACGCTAGAACAAAGTTATATCGACCACTGTGTGTCAGCTGTCATCGAGAAAATAAAGCAATGGGACTTGTATAGCGACTTTATGCTTTAGGTTAGTTTCCAACCATAAAAACTAAGTCAAAAATCAAGAAGCAACTAATAAATACTTATTTATTATCTAACTCTCATACATATGAAGAATTTTTACTTATTTTATTTAAAAATCTTTATTGCACATAATCGTACAAAAAGGCGAGCGTAATGCCTGGAGGTATTCCCTACAAGCCAACCTTTGGGAAGAACAGAGATATAGGACTGTTAAAGAAAATTCCACAAGTAGATTTCTTTCCTGAAAATATTTTGTCAAATGAAAACACAAGATGCTCACCTGTGCATGTGGATGGTGAGGTGGTGCCGGGTGATGATTGTTACCCATCAGTGTTGGTATCTGCTTGTTGACGTTGTTGATGATCCCACCGCCCAGCATGCCTGCACCAGCCATGCTGCTGTTTGTTACAATCATGTTGCCACCGACGTTCGGTACGTTCATACCGCCTAAGAAAATATAAACTTTTTGATAAAAAAATAGGGTATTCATGCGACAAGAGATCATAGTAAAAGTTACATATAAAATCTGCACGTGTATAAATAGGTATTTTATTTCATATACATTGTTAATGTTATAGTTCTTGCAAGACGCAAGCGCGTGTCCACCTTGTTTGTTGATAAATGTCTATAATGGTATAAATAAATGGTATATGCGAAAAGTAACTTTCGCTTTAATGTATTTAAAGGTATATAATGAGGGATATAAGGTCTATTTTTACGCGCATGAACACTCATCACTACAAACAAGGCAAACGCAAATGAGTTGCAAGAACTGTAACAGTTGCATTTATTTGACATCTGTAAGCTTGTTAGGCTGTCCGAAAACTAGGGGTCCATCAGATCCCTCCACATCTGTTGGTCACGTGCCAAACGCCTGTATCCCCTTGGAAGTTCATCTTCCACCTGTTTAACTGCCCACACTGTTTCCCTCCTTTTGATATCATCCTACAACGCCTACGTGCTAATTTTGTCCATTGTATATTTATTTATTTATTTTCTCTTTTTGCACTATGTACAAAGGCAGACTTGATGCCTTGAGGCATTCTCTACCAGTCAACTGTTGGCTAAATGTGAAAAATTCCATATCACGTGTCCCATTTATTTTTTTGACAATTTTATTGTTGTTAATGTTAATGATTTCTGTGTTATTTTGTATTTTCATTCAAATTCATGTAGGATTACAATAGAACTCATCAAATCAAAATAATATAAATTTCCCCAAAGTATGTCTTATACCTACTTGACTTTATTGCTATGTTACAAGTGTGTGTAATATGTTAAATGTTAATATGTTAATTAATGTGTAAAGACTCAAACAAGCAAAGGCTGTACTCACCTTGAATCGAACTCATTGGCATGGTTGAGTGCAGCTGATTTGGATGACTTGTATTTGGCATTAGTTGTGGGTGCATGCCACCCATAAGTTCTTTAGATACAGACACATTTGGAGGTGACTGTAGGTTTGGACTCTTACTTCCTAAACTACTCAATGCTAAAGGGTTGTTGTGGCCAACTAAGCCACCCTTGTTGCCCTGTGAAAAGACCAGCAAACGACATACATCATTAGTATAACATTTAACAAAATACAATAATATATCATGCAATATATCGCCGCTCAAAAACCAAATAAATGTATCAAAATTTAGAAATCAATTTTGTTTTAAAACTCGAATCCAATAATGATCATTAGAGCGCCAAAATTAAGTGTTAGAGAGATAGATATACTTTACTGTACACCAAAACATACAGCAGAGAAACTCCAAAAAAAGAATAAAAGAAATTTATTCTTTTTTTGGACTGGCTAAATTCTTGTGGCCCTAATGGCCTTTCAAGAGTCACTTAACATGTATAGTTTAGGGCGAGCACAGAAGGTGTTCAGCCAGAAGCAAAAAGTGGGTGCAGCAACGAGCCTAAGGGCTGCCTAGGCGGTAGACCGGCGGAAGGAACGGACGTCGGCTTAGGGCGTTGCTTTAGGAGGGTATCGCGGAATCTCGAGTCGGTGAGAAGCGATCAGGCACTTGCCAATACCTGGTAAAAGTGTATTGGCTGGTAAAACCCGGTTGCCAATACCGGCGGGGACGGTGCATATGTGTAGTTTGTGAGGGTAGTGTAAGAACCGCATTGGCAGCAGTAATTGGGTCGTCGGGGTCGTCTAGAACGTAGCGAGAACGACGGCGACGACCGTAACGGGGAGGGGCATTCCTATCGGGGGCATAGGTTATACTAGCAACTATTAGGGGGTTGGGATGGTGAGGGACTCTGATGTAGTAGGAGGAAAGTTCCTAGTCCTTGTGGAGGTCGACCTTGCGAGAGTACCATGGGGGCAGCCACGGCCTTACGCACGAATCTATCTATGTTAGAAGTATTTTAATGTTGGAGCGAAAGTCATTATGGGACATACGAAGGTTTTGTACAATGTCAGTTTATATCTAAGCGACATGTTTTTTCTCCCGTCTATGAGAGGGTTGAGGCGACAGAGTACAAAGGCAGCTCGGTTTCGGACAGTTTGTATGTGTTCTCGGAAGATCAGTCGATGGTCTAGTGTGAATACGAGATATTTGATCTTCCTAATCCAGGCGATGGTTTGACTGAAAAGGGATATCGGGAGTGGGGAGAGACGAAGCCTAGAGCTACGGAGTGCCAACTCTGGGAAAAGGGAAGCACATGGCTGCACTTTTCTCCAGGTTGAGCTCTATCCTCCACCTCACAAAGAATTCGCCTAGGGCGGTGACTGCGCGTTGGAAGGGTAGAGAGACACGTCGTAGATTCCTATCTGGGGCGTAGAGGGCGGTGTCGTCTGCTAAGAGGACTAGCTCTATTCCAGGGGAGTGGGGGATGTCATTGGTGAAGAAGGAATAGAGGGGGGTGCTAGGACCGAGCCCCGAGGGATTCCAGCTCTAATTGGGGGAAAACTGGACAGAGTGCCTTCAACTCCGTAAAGAACGGTGCAATTGGTAAGGTGACTAAGGTGTCAATGATGAGAATGAGAATTTTAGACACCTCCAGTTGGTACAGTTTATAGATGAAACCGTTGTACCAGACCTTATCAAAAGTTTTTTCGTTACGTCGAAGAAGACAGCGAGGTCTTGAAAGGTCTCTTTTTGTAGAGAAATGTGAGGATGTGCTCGGTGATTCGGTGCACCTGCTGGACACTAGTGATTGGCTCTAAATCCGAACTGTTCATCATTGAGTAGGCCTTTTGAGTTGACGTGACTCAGTAGGCGAGAAAGGACAATTCTTTGGTAGATTTTTGCCATTGTATTCAATAGGCTAATGGGTCTATAACTAGACGTTCCGAGCGATGTTCACCCGGTTTGGGGATGATGATAACGACGGCGTCTTTTCAGGCTGCTGGTAAGAGATGACGTTTCATTGCGGCATTGTAAATACCCACAAGAAGTGCGATCAACTTGATCTTTTTTAAACACTTTTAAACACCTTATTAGGAATTTCATTGACGCCAGGTGATTTTTTAATATTGCTACTTTTGATGATATCCTGCATTTCATTTACCGTTCGGCTACGGGAGGATTGGGCTTCAAAACTGTCGGCCAGGCAATCACCCTTCTCAACGTCGTGAAATGCGGGAGGCCGTTCGGTCTAGTCAGTAGGGGCATGGAAGCAGTATTGTTTGCTGTCATAGATCTCGCCAACGGCGAGTAGGATGTTTTAAATGGCGAGATGATGGCGAGATCTCTGACAACAGATATTCCCAGCTTTTGGTTTGAATTCAGAGATGCGATTCTTTACGTCCCTCTGTAAAGCCTGTTTCCTGCGCCTATTCTCTTCGCAAGGGAAGGAGTCGTAAGCACGGATGGCTGCGTTCTTGGCTCTTATCAGTTCCCTTGTCCTCGGGCAACTCCCACGGTGATCATTCGCCACTGGGACCCGCCTAGTCGAGTTTTGGATTATATCCCTAGGTGGCTACCGAGTCCAGAGACCGACGTGTTTGTGTCATCCTCAATGGTCAAGTCGTTTGGGATAGAGTCTAGGTGGGGGGAGCCAGAAGCCTTAACTTCCTTAAGCTTGCTCCAGTCAATATTGTCTTGGGGAGGTGGATCGGTTTGCCGACCTAATTTCTTTACTACGGGACGGTGGTTGGAGTCTAACTCGCATAGGGTTTCTATCTAGTTTAGACGTAAGGCTAAAATATTTTTGAAAAGGGTAATGTCTATTACGTCGGGTCGGTGTATAACATTATGAGGGTAATGGGTTGGCGTCATTGGAGATGTAACGTAAAAGTGGAGTTGGTTAATGAATCTGACAAGGCGTTTATCATTTTAGATGGACGTGTGGCTATTGAAACTAGGATTTTCGGAGTTGAGATCACCTGCCAGGATGACTGAGTTACCCAAATCGAGGAGTGACTCGAGGTCGGTCATAAGCAGTTCTCTACCGAGGGGGCAAGTAGACAGATGCCAGAGTGACAGGTTAGAATGTGGAGTGTGGAGTGTAAGTGTAAGTGTAATGTGGAGTAAAGGACTGTGGAGTATAGCTAAGCGGCAGACCGAGGCCTCCATATTAGTCAGTGAGGGCGTGGGTATGGGAATGCAGTGCAAGGACCTTCTGTAGTAAATGAGGATGCTGCCTCCTTGGCTAGTCAACCTGTCATTTCGTACTAAGTCGTACTGAGCGATTTTGGGATCGGTTAGCTAGGTTTCAAGAAGGTATCTTGCACTAGCATTATATCTATTTGGAGATTTCAGAGGAAATCCTGAATCTGGGTGCGTTGGGACTGTGCCGTCAGCGTTGAAAAACGCGACGGACAAGGAGGGGAAGAAGTACAGGCTCGTACTTAATGACTGGGTTTCCATCAGTGGACCTGAAGGCTTGGGTCAGGTTTCTAATTTCCTGGAGGTTGATGACTGAGGAAATGACTAGAGCCAGATCCTTCATTAGAACCAGAACTAGTGTGGACTAGAGACGAGGTAGCCTTAGGAGGCTGGGATTTAGGGACAGGCGCCGGGGTGACTGGAGCATTCCTCCAGATTTGTGAAGCGGGGTATGGGCGAGGGGGGGATGCCTCTTTGGAGGCACTATGGCCTATTTTGGTTTGGCCCATTTGAGAGGTACCGGGGGCGCGAACGCAGGATGCGGGGGCCTGACAGGAGGCCTCCTGGGAATTCTGCGTGGGGCTTTGGGGCACCCGCGATAGCTCGCAGGGTGTCCAAGTTGGCCGCAAAGAACGCAACCAGGCGGATCCTCAGCACCCCTGGGATGGGGGCAGTCGCTAGTACCGTAGTGGCCCAGGCACTTTACACAGCGGGGTTGGGTAGCAGGCACGCGCAGCGTGGCCATATTATTGCCAATTATGGCATTGCCATATGGATCTACGCCTGTGGTGGTCTCGAAAGAGAGGTTTGAGAGCAGATAATGCCGATGTTGAAGATATTTTTATCCTCGGGGGTGAGGGTAAGGACGACCAAAATGAGGTTATAGGGGGATCTTGTCACGCCCCTTGTATAGGCGGCGCACTTGCAGCATAGGAAGATTCTTCGATTTGAGATCTTCTAGAATCTCATCCTCTCCAAATTGGTATGGGAGGCCGCGGACGACAACGCGGAGGCGTTTCTCCTCTTCCGTTGCATAGGTATGAAAGGTTTTCTCAATACGGAGGAAGGTGGTGAGGGACCTGTAGTCCTTGTGCTAGGGCTTAATTTATTCCTGGAAACGTTTGGGTGCTAAAAAAGAGTCTGTAGAGTATTGTAGACGAATAGAGGTAGATGATGCAATAAAATTAATACATGTAATACATTAAGCAAATGTAACTACAAGAAACAAATTTATATAAACACTATTTTAGAAAATACATATGTTCATTTGGTTCTTAGGCAGTGATAAACTAAAAACAATATGTTATTGAGAGTATGCTTTGAATAATACTGATCAAGACTTATATATTTAAGCAATAGACATCACTTATCAGTTTGTTATTGGAACATAGGATCATAACTTAGTTCAAAGAAACATTACAAATAAAACAAATAAATTTTATTTATAGATCAGCCTTAGAAATTCATCAGTCCCAGGTACTCACTTGCTGTATAAGATGATTATTAATTCTTTGCATGGCAGCTGTTGGGTCATCCCCATTGAGCTGCTGCTGTGGAGCCAATTGTCCCCCAGGGCCTGGTCCCTGTGCTGGGGGTTTGGGTCCCTGGACTCCGGGTTCCGGGATGTGTTCTCCATAGGATACCCCCATCAACTCATCAGGAAGATCCTTCTCCAGGTCAAACATGTCCAGGTTGGAGAACCCGTCTACTGCAACAATCAATTCATATTGTAGAACATAAAATATTAAATGATCATATTGTCACATTGATGAAAAACTAGAGATGGACCGAAATTCGTATCACATTCGGTAATGGCGAAATTCGTCAGCTTTTACCGAACTTTGGCATTCGGCCGAATTTCAGTTCATGAGCAGAAAATTCGGCGGATCAATTTTATCCTTCTAAAGCTAATTAAATTTAACTCAAGGGACTACAAGACCATGTTATCATTGCAAACTATTTGGTGATACAAAATGTTTATATGATATGATATTTCTATGATAGGGCCAAAATGTTTCTTTTTGTCTAACATGAGAAGTTTCCATATCTGATTTCTACAAAATTAGTGATCTTTTGTGGATATACATAATAGTTCATTGTAAACCAGTGTTGTTAAAAACCTAGACTGGAAATTTTATTTTTATTAAAAATCTATGTTTTTTACATAGGCAACATTTCTGCTTTAAAGGGAGTACATTAACCTGGGTGGCTGGTAACACTGAGTAGTGTCGCCTCAACTGTCACCTAATCACAGTCTGTGTATTTTGTTGTCATTTTGGCCAGAAATCACTTCTTTCTAATTCTTGTAGTACAATGTGTGAAATACTTTAATTATTTGTAAACTAGGAATTCATTGACACCTTCAAAACAAATGTTTCTTGCGAAAAATCACTGAGTAACTTTAAATATTAACGCACTTCTCAATGTGAAAATTAACAAGACATTATGATGACTAAAACTTATTTCAAACAAATACTGTACCGCATGTAAAATAAATAATCATCAAAATCTTTTGAGTATTATTTCTCTAGGATTGAATTGTAGAACTGAAACAATAAATGCCTACTAACTATATGAAAAGATAATTAATTAACCAATTCCTTGACATTTTGTAAAAAGCGAAAAGTAACTAGGTGATATCTTTTTTAAAATAAAGCTTTTCTGGATTTTTTTATACTATTGTATAAAAGATGCCAGGTAATGCCATCCTATTACTTTATAAAGTTAAAAAAAAAACGAAAAGGAAACAAGACTTTAAATTTGGATAACTCGAGACTGGTATTTTGTTAGTTAATGACTTTTCACTCTATGGGGTTGAATGGTCCATTTTATGGTATCTCTAATTTACAAAAAAAAGATATTGCATGATTTAGATCAGGGGTCTCCAAACTATGGCCCAGGAGGGCCCGTGCCAGGGAGTTGTACATGAGTGGCATCTGGCCCACCACACAGCTTTATTTTATACTAAAACAAAATAATAAACAGATATTTTTATTCACTAAAAACACAATTACCATCATACATAATTTGATACTTAAAGTGTAACATTAAACATTTTAATAATAATTAAGGAGATTTATGTAGCTTTTCTCAAGTTAATTTCACCAACAAAAACTAACATTTGGAATTAAAAAAATATTTTGTTAGCAGTTGTAGATCAAGTTTACTAGTGCAAAGTATCAAAAGTGACTTATGGTGGTCATTAGTTAACTTGGATCTGTAGATTTTTTTTGTGTATTTTATTTTGATGAATGTTTTTCACACAGTCAAGTAGTACCTAAAGGAGAAAAAAGCCACAAGCATATTTATGCAACTGATCAAATTGTGTGAATGGAAGACATAAAATTCCAGCAAAGATGAGTTTTGATATTTTTCTTTAAAAATATTGCTGCAAAGCAAATCAATCATTTCCATTTGAAGTTCTGGAGAGGGTTTCTAAGTCTTGGTACCTGGAACTTTGTGGAACACTCAGTGTGACCGTAAGGTAAAAAAGTTTTGGAGACCCCTGATTTAGATTAGCAAAAAGTAATAAATACAAATTTCAGAATTAAATATTTCATTATTTGCTTCATTATTTACTTGTTTCTTCCTTATTTCTCAGCTCATCTTTTCTACTACTTCCAGTTTTCCACTGCATTTTGGTGTATGGTAACATATTGTTTATGTATTTTTTTTGCATTTATGAATGTGTATATTTATTTCTTTATGTATGTATTATTATATAACATTTATTTTGTGTTTTCTATTCTCTACTTTAAAACTGCACCTATAAACCTTTTTCTGTATAATCTGGTGGTTGACTGATAGAGAATGGTTTGTGGCATTAAGTCTGCCTGTTGTACAATCATTGTGCAATGAAGTTTAAATAAATAAATGTGGCCTAAAGAATTCTCAAGATGTTTATTCCCAAAATGTTGGATTTTTAGAGTGTGGTACTTCTCAATCTTCTTTTATACCGCATCAAAAACAACTTTTTTTTATTGTGCCTGTTTCATTATAGATAATATAGTGATAAAAGCCACTTACAATAAATTGTAAAACTCTTCAGATAAGTATTACATTGTTTCTAAAATCAAGTAAACTACTTGACAAATTAGGAATTGAAATAAGACATTCTGAATATAAGACATTTTGGGAATTCAACATTTTACAAATTTAAAATTTTGAGAAATGTAAATTACCATAAATAACCATAAATGTTATTTATGGTTCTAAATTATTAATTTCCACAAATTATTAATCTTTCAAAATCCTTCATTATTGCAATGGTAGGAACTTTTTCAAAGTAACACCTGATGTAGGCAATAAGTAAATAACATACGTAACATACACACATAAATTGCTACCTCTCATTAGAGTAATTTGCTGGAACTTGTCTATGTAATGGTCACATTACTTTTCATATAACTGAAAAATTGTCTAATATTTATTATAAGTTATAATACATATGGTTAAAATATTAAAATTGGGCAAATTGTTATAATTGAATAAAAATAAGAAGGTAACATTAATTTAATAAGTGCTTATTATATTATAAAAGTAACAAGACAATATAATTTAGTTAATGTGTTTTATAATCTAAATATGAGAAATACTTAAATGAGCCGCATAAAATACTAATTTCAATTTCAATTAACTTATAATACTAATTTGAATGGGCAGCAAATTTAAAGGTGGGTGGGTTGGGTTAGGTTCAGATTTTCTGGTGACAATAAAGAAATAGCAGTTCTGACATTTTGTGACAGGGTGTATAAAAATCCGATATTTATAATAAATATCAAAATATCCAATATATAGTATATACTAGGGACCTGTCCTCACTTTGCTTCGGTTTATTAAATTTAAAACAATCGGAATAAGATATTTTCCTGCGGTAAAATGGAGCCTATATTTTAAGTTAGACCTCTAGCAATACATCGGTGAAAACTGCATTCAATTCCATGCAGTAGTTTTTGCGTGATGCGTGTACAAACATAAAGACAGACAAAATTTCTAAAAACTGTTCTTTTGGCTTCTGTTGCTCTAATCAATATCTGTTGCTTTCAATATCTATAATGTACAGACATCGGCCTGTTACAATTTTATTATATGTATAGATGATGTATATAAAAAGGACAAGAATTTCATTCTCTGTAAGTGGTTTTAATGTGTTAAAATTGTTAAATGAAACTTTGAGTTTGACTAATAGACGACTTATTTATTATAAAACAAACCAAAAAATAAGAATAAAATTAGAGTAACAAGAAATGAGTCTGAGATTAATTATCAGTCTACTTAATCAACATTCAACTAAATTATAATTATAATCTTTAGTCGGTTATCATTGGCAGTGGCAGTGATCATAATTTTTATTTATGTCAGTGTAACAATTTAAAATCATGGGATCTGCCAAAATTCTAGTTTTGACAATAAATATCTATCAATATATATATCAGGGAACCCTGCTTTGTGATGGCATTCTTGGTAATTTAAAAAATATTTATTTCAAAATTTTAATCATAGTTATAATAGTTATAGTTTAAATCAAAATTATCATGATCAACATCATAATTTGCTGCTTATTTAGTATTTATTTGTTGCTTGTTTAAATATCAGCCATTTAAATTAAACTATTATTTAAAATACAGTCACTAAAGATGTATCTATCTATTATTTTTGTTTACATTATTTTCAATATTTAAAAATATGAATGATAATTTAATTAAAGAAAATAAAGAAATAAAATATAAATATATGTAGATATAAATAAAAAGTTAATCTTATGCAAGTACATATAACAAATACATTCACTGGGTGACTTTTGACATATACTATGAAAAGGTTATGTGACACACAACAAGATAAATAAAATTTAAATGAATAAGATATAATAGACAATATTTCGGATAATGTTTCATTGATAATTGTTCATGGTACTAATAAAATAATAAATAAAATAGGTTTATAAATTTAATGGCTACCTACCAGGTTCATATATTTACCTACTGTTTCTTATATTATTTGATTTAAGATACTTTTCAAACAATAAATATTTTAAATAGGTATTGGATATTGTTATTTTGAGATACCCTTTAGTACAAATGGTTGGTTCTGAAAAAATACAATATCTGTTTGCAAGCTGACAAACATATTTCACATGTTTATAAACAATACTATAAATTAATGAAAACGAAAATATTATTTTTACTGTAGTTTAGGCCAACATGGGTCCTCAAAAATGTGAGCAAATTAAAAAAAATCATAAACTTGAAAATTAGATTTGATAAATAATATTAAATGTACTAAGAGAAAACACACAATTTAGAACATTGTATATGATAAAAAATTAAAAGGGACGATTTATTTCATTGTAAATAGCGTAGAAAACAAATAATACGACGCAAAACTTGCGAGGGGCTAATAAGAGCGAACCTCGGCGAACACAAAATGTCAAAAATCACAGTAAGATAATAATGACAGAACAGTTTCAACACTTGCAAAACTTTGTAAAATAATAATGAATAAAGTACTCACCCGCGGAATCCGTGCGGATCATTTTAGGCCGCTTATTAGGCGGCTCATCGGCCATGGCTCTGTTTACTAAACTTAAGCCGTCGTGAATATTTCGGCCCGCCGATTCAAATAACACTTTTATGTCTTATACCTTCAAGAAATAACATTTTAAAGGGATTTGTCATTCATCATAATGTAATTCACCCACATCACGACCGTTCGATGTCCTCCGCACCTTTGAAGGCACATATTATAATTTCTCACTCAAGTATTCGCCATTACAAAGCTCGGAATCGAAGAGCTACACAGACCCTCTCACCATCTTCCGTCGGAACTAGCACAATGAATGAAAACAATATCACCAGATTTTTGCTACTTTGTGGGACTTATTTTATAGATCGAATAACACGATTTCATTTATCACTCTAAAATACACGGAATGGTACAGTTTATGATAAAATGATGTAAGAAAAAACAGAAAATTTACACTACAAATTCCGAAATTCTTCTCAGTCTCTCCAGCGCAAAATGGCGGCTGTTGATGAAAACTTTTTCTACGCTTGTCAGAAAATGTCGGGCTAAAAAGATAGGCGGCGTCGTCATTGGTCGGCGCACACCACGTGACTAGCGGAAGTGGCAAATCGTGACGGGATCGGTCAGAATCGTCTGACGTCACCGCGTCAAAAACCGAACATTCCCGATGAAAGTCGAAGTCTCGTTCATATTCTAAGCATGGTAATTTCTGTAATATTTTTTAATCCAAACAAATAGAAAGAATGTAAAAATATACTTATAATTGCTTAGTATTAGATTTCTAAAAAGATTTTATATTAAAGCAAGATATCTATATATATTTAAAATAGACAATGTTTTTATTTGAAATTTACCTCCAAAATGGGAGTGGTCAACGTCAATAGACGATACGACGTGTCTTTACTAGGCCATAGACAAAAATATGATTTTAGATTAGTGATAAGGCAAAGGAATTGTAGTTCAGTCGAATTTTACACCAATATTAAAATACATTACGGATAGAAAAAAAATCACATTATGAAATCACCTATCACTGTATTAAATAGAACAAAATTATTTTAATCACGTTCCATCTGAACGATTATACCTAAACAAAACAGATATTTTCCTTTCACATAGGTATTAGACAATATAATATGTTCATGGAATGGACATACATCCTAAATCTATTTTATGTGTTAACACATAACGTGTAGGTACCTATGTCTAAAATACCAGTCTGTCTAAAAAGGTCGACAGCGCACCCCCAAGCCTTCTGGTGTTGCAGATGTCCATGAATGGTGGTGACCACTTACCATCATGTGGCTCGCCTGCCATTCTAGAAAAAAAACTATGTTAACATTCATCGAAAGAGTTGAAATTGACTACCATAACTGTACCGTAACCCATTTTTTTATCCACTGCTCGATATGGACTCCTCATGCACATTGTGAGGAAATGTATATTTAGATAATATGTAGGTATGTGCATGAAAGATGCACGGCCTTAAAATAGATTGGCCACGCTGGCTAATATTGGCGAATCCACTCCTTTAGAAGTGGTGTAGTTCCTCAGAGTTTGTGGTAGCGACTTTGTTATCCCCTATAGTCTCTGCTATTCTAAAACCGACTGACACCACAATACCTAATCTATTTAGTTGAATAGATGACCAAAATTGTATTTACTCCATCACAATTTGACTCATATTCTCAATGTAGCCATATTGATAACAAAAGATTAAATTAGATTTCGGTCTTGTATCAGTGAATGTTAATATTCATGATGAATCATCAAGAACTTTGTAACTCAATTCAAACAATAACGGATAAGTGTGTAATTGAATATATTTTATTATTATTTGAATAGTAAACGCACTTATATTTTTCTTTAATTGTAAGTTTTTTTTGTGTTCATTTCCATTTCCCCAACGCTTTCTCGAAATTCATTCCTACATCAACAAAGGTAGGCAACGCATACGGCGGGATGGCAGCTTGTCGTTCTGGATTAAAGTTGGCGTGTACTGCGGATGTTCTTGGGCAACAGTATCCCCTTACCACCAGGTGGACTGTATGTTCGTTTGCCAGCTTGTCTATAAAAAAAAATCCAACTCCTACCATTGTTCTATTAAAAAAATATAAATTATATTTGGTGCTAACAATAGCCATAATTTTCACTGGGTCCATATAGTATATTAAGGCTTGTAGAAGAAGGTTATTGAATAACATGACGCTATCTGGACCTTATTGTCAGTTTGGCCTTTTTAAAATATTTTCTAACTTTCATTGTTTCAAAATTCCGTTTAAATTTAAACATACCTACGGATTTTGAATAGAAAAGTACTAAGTATATGATTTCAATCATTCGGTGCGAAACTAGAACCGACAAATAAGGTCCATTTTCTTCACATATTCACGCTACACTTATCACGCAACAGATGTATAAGCAACGTGCTTAAATGCGCGTTTCGTATGTCACATATTTTTACCTATGCATCATGCTGAATATGTCACATAATTAATATGCATGTTTCATATGTCACTGCAGTATGTAGGTATGGGTCATTCATAACAGAAAAATGAAATAATAAGTAAAACTTCCTTAATGTGTACATTACTAATTAATTATTTATTATTAGTACATTTATTCATTTTACATTTCATATAAGGGCTTAATACCCAATATTTCCAAACCAGTCTTCATCACCAGACGCGCTGAGTGAAATACGAGCAGTCGCTGACTTGCTACATCATTTTCAACATTCTTAACTTTTACTTCATTAAACATTCTATTAACGTGCCTCGCTAAACGGAACAAATAATTTACAATGATACAAGCTTCATATCCCATCAATGCCCTAGTTAGAACATCCTCAAACCGAGCCAATTCTGTTACAACGTTTCCAATTATCTCTTCTGGTATATATTGAGGATGGCAGACATCTGGTAGAGATACTCCACAGTTTTTTTCTAAACTCCATAGCCTACAATGGAGATACTGCAATTTGATTCCACTATCCCCTTCACTCTGCAGGGCTTTGTCCCAATCAAAAATATAATCTTTTTGCCTTTTCTGCTTCAAGTCATTAATCAAAACTGCTGTGATACCGAGAATATCACATGTTTCTTCATTCATAGCTGAACTTCTTGTGTCTGTAAAATAATAATATATTAATGAGGGATTTATATAATATTTTTATGTTAGTACCACCCCCTCTGGCCATGGTGACTGACGACATGAAGAAAGAGTGAGTAGAGACTTGATGAGAAGAGCAGAATACTGTGTGTGGTGGTGGTCCTTGGGAGCTATATCCAGCAAATAGTGAGACACAGGCTGATGGTATGGTACTGTAAAGTAAGGAGTCCATGTGCGAACAGATCACTTGATCAGCAATGATTGGAGTAGTACAGTTCTTGCAACTTAGTCCGGTGACTCTTGAAAGGCCAATAGGGCCACAAGAATTTAGTCCTTCCGAAAAAAAAAAAAAAAAAAAATCTTGCAATTTATGACCATACATTAACATTGCTTTCTAAAAGTTTCTAAACTTGTGGAAAATTAGATGACATTTATCATCGGCTGATTGAATATGGACAGAACAGAGTTAGATTATATTTATGTCTAAATTTAAAATTAATACATGGAATGTAACTTGTAGGTGTGCTGTGGAGGATCTTAGCAGAGGCATCTTCAGATGCGGTTAAGATATTGTACAGCTTAGTGAAATGAACTAATGTAGTCTAAATAGTAGTTATCGTGGGGCTGACATGTCCGAATATGGATAAGAGACCAACAAAAAAAGGAAACAAAATTTTCATTGAATTTTTTTATATATCTTTGCAGTCTTTATGCTTCCACTAAAAGACAGATGGCACGTACCAGTCCAAAGGAAAATACGTATTTGGAAAAAAAGGTTCTTTGTGTGCTATATATATATCCCACAACATATGCTTTGTATGTATGTTTTTTGGGATTTTTGAAGTTTACACCATTATAATTTTTAAATTACAGAACAAATTTGGTTTAACTTAACCAAGATAACATACTTAAATTATTTTTCTGATTTTTATTTTTTAATAACCATTAGATTATACAAAATACTTTTTTTAATCTATATCTATATCTAATCTGAACATCCAGGGTTTAACCACAAGGGTTAGCCATTCCTTAAATATAACTTTCGTGAGACAGAAAGTTATTGTTAAAAAATGTTTTTTAATAAGATTTATTTAGTCCTCATTCATAATTTTTTCTGCAGCTTGATAGAGAATTCAGGTAACATGTTTTGCCACATTCTTTTGCTAACTTTATTATTATTTTCATTGTGTTCCATATTATAGTGTATTTTGGATTCAGAGTGTCACCATTAATTGAGATGTAGTGTAATTTTTACAAAATTCGAAAGTCTTCTACTATAGGTGTATTGGGTATTTTTTGGTAAAATACCAAAAAAAGTGTATTGGTAAAATACCAATTCTTTGAATTGGTATTTTATTGAAAATCCTAAATGTGGTTCTAGACTCACGTCCCAAGGTCGTAATGAGAATTCACACCCAGAACTGTACTCCTCGAGAACACCTCTACATGAAATTCGCAAATACCATTCACACTCATGTTCACGGCTGTTCACAGGGCTTCTCGGCGTGAATGTAGAGCCGCCTTCAAAATGGCATTTTATTTTTAATGACAAATTGTCAGTACTAAGATAATTACTTAGTAAAATGATGGTAGGAATAAACTTACTTTTTGATTGCTGTTGCTGTTCATACATCTTTTGCTTAGCCTCATCCAGTATATCATTTAGGAAAACAACATTGCCTCGTCTTGTGCTCATGCCTTTAATTTTACCAAATTTTATATGTTTGCATCCATTTGTAATTTTCTCATTAATTTGCTTAACAATTTCGAAAACAGCTGTAAAATGATCTGTTTGTGAATTGTCCACTACATACAACATTTCATCAAATCTGTATTTCTCATATTTATCTAGCAATGCAGCAATGTCTCTTGAAAGATACAAAGTGGAATTATCACTTTTGAACACTGTTACATTTCTATTATTAATTTTTGCTACTTTTTTGTTTGTGCTATCAGTAGCAATAATATTTCTTTCTTCTAGTAAATTCATTATTTCTCTGATAGCTTCACCATTATAATCGGATTCCCAATTGTAAGTATCAAAATGGATTCCAAGTCTGTGATAAATCTTGTCCAATTCTTGTACAGTTACTTCACGAATTTTTTTCCAGTTACTCAAATCTTCTTTACCTTGTTCTATATCAGCAAAATATTTTCTAGCTTTAAGTTGTATTTGTTCATTAGTTGAAGCCAATTTGTTTGCATGTACATAAGCTTCATACAATTTCTTTAAAGAGTTATCTTTTAAATCATTAACATTGATATTTTTTTCTTGCAAGCCATACTGTAATAGTCCGAAATGTGTACCCCAGTCACCCAAATAATTGATTTTGATGACATTGTTATTATAATACTTATTTATATTCGCAATGAAATTGCCAATAATTGTGGATCTTAAATGTCCTACATGAAAAGGTTTGGCTATGTTCGGGGAACTGAAATCTATAACTATGTTCTTTGATTTGTTGGCTGTTTGTTTCTTTGGGTGTGTTTGTTGGGCATTAGAAATAATTCTATGTAACACACTTTCTATAAATGTTTTTCTATCTATACTCAAGTGTAAATCTGGATTACTGTAGAGTGGTTTGTTACTTTCTCGATTTTCGATGCTACCAAAAGTTTTATTTGATAAAATCATAACAGGGACTTTTTCATTATGAGTGAATGAAAAGAGTGGATTTCTCGCGGAATTTCTGTGTAATGTTGGAGAAAGAATCTGAAAATTAAAAGTGTTCTAGTAAGTGTATCTGCAGGAGATAAATTAAAGGTTATGATAAGTTTTTAAGACGAACCTTATCTAATAACATGACTTTAGATTTAAAATTCATAGCAGAAGACGAAGCATTCAGGCAATATTTTGAGCGAAATCGACTTTTATTATAATTTGTAAAAGTAAACAACTACTATTATGACACTTATTATATATATATATATATAAATTATTTGGACACTGGTATAACCATTGATGCACACACTAAATAATAAAAAAGAATAGTTTTTATCACGTCATTGTTAGTCGTGACTCGTGTAGTTTAGACATTTTGATTAGTCTGCATGGATCGAAAAAGTAGTCATGATCGTTTTTAAACTTTATTCACACTTCAATTAATTGTTACTTTTCCAGACTTGTTAATTGCTCTGAGCTCTCGCTACTCCCACATTAAACTAAACGTGTAGTATTTTGTTCATTGCAGCGTTTGATGTCAATTTGATGTATTATATTACAAAACAAAGTACTTCTTTCATTGCTTGCGCGCCGGCCCAGGGATGGGTAACTCGGGAGATAATGAATTAAAACAAGTTGAAATCGCGAGCGGAGCAGGAACCCTTAATTGCTCCACCGAAAGGTTACTAACTCCGAGGAGTTATTTATTCCTTTGACCTTTCGTTTTTGGTTAGATTGCTGTTCGCTTGCCGTAAATAAACAACGCACTTTGTATCTACATAATTTTTTAACACTCAAGATTGAGTTCCAAATCGTGCGAAAATAGTTTATTTTTGTACCTACGGGCTTCTTTCATTTAGAGTGCTTAGTTTACAGTGCATTTTTTGTACATACTAGAATATAAAAATCTTTACAATAGAGAAAAAGATCAATTAAATGTCAACGAGTAATTTAAGCACGTTTTGGAACAGAGTTTTAGGCGGGAACCCGAGAAGTAGTTTCGTTATTCTTTGATTATTGTGAAAATTCTGTACTGTGGGGTTTGTGGTTTAATAGAATAGTTTATAAAATTTCAAAGTGCATATTATTTTTTATTATTTATTGTGTGTGTGGACTAATAGCTATGCCAGTGACTAAAGTAATTATATTAAAAAAAATGGTTGCCCAGCAACCATAAATTTACTTTAGTGAATTCAAATATATCTCTATTTCTAGACTAGTATCTCTTAGATAAATTTGTATGAAACTTTCATGTAGATAAATTTAAATGAAGTATAGATTAAAATAAAAATGACCGCACCAAAAGTAAATTGCTTCTTTACTATATTTTTTTTTTTACATAAAATTTACTATATACCTACTTAGTTACTGCAAACTTTTATTTTTAGTTGCTATTCACAATCGAACAGCCTCATGGCTTGGGCGAATTATATTTCGTGTGGCAAAAGGGAGAGTCTCGCTCGTTACTAGCGACTACCGGCACAGATGCTACAGTCGCAATTCATGATCGCTCGGGTCAATTGTTGGAAAGGATGAAGCTTCAAGGGTGAGGGTGCTAGTTTTACCCTGGATATAGATCTCCATAGCTAATTCACAAACCACACTTTTAGAAAGTTATTGAATGAAGGAAGTTTGAAAAAACAAGATTTCTACTGTCACCAAAAGTTGGTTTTCTTTGAAGTAAACAATGAAGATAGGAGTTAGCTACAAATCTGAAAAATATGACATATTATATGACATATAATATTACACTAACTCCGTATATGCACTAATATGCAGTCCATAAGCTGGTTTTTCACAAGGCCTACTGTCAGTCAGACAATTTAAGACAGATGTTATGGATAATTGCTAAGAATTTGGCATAGGGTAAATAAATCAGAGTACCTAATTACTCTTATAATTATAAAGAGTGGTAATTAAAAACTGATTTATGATTACTTTGATATCAGCCTTTTAAACTCCCACTATAGGGCATAGGCTTCTCTTAGTAAATCACTAGGGGTTTCGGACCTTATTCTACAATGCAGAAGATTGGTGGGTACACATGCTAAAGATTTTTTAAATTCTGGAATTCAATGGGTATCTCCACTGCTGAGCAAAGGATATTTTTTTTAAATCCATATTTATGTTGAAACTGACGTTTAAGTTGAACTCATGACCTCTCAAATGAGAGTTAGGCTATCTTTCCCCTTGTGATTACTCACTATTATTAAATTTATAGTAAAATTTGCAATTTTATAAAGAAATTGTTTTTGCCTAGGCATATTTACAATCATCCTGGTTGAACCTATTTGATTATTGATCTATGTCAATTGTCAAACTCTTCTCTTTCTCATTTTAGACTCTGTGCTGGCATGGCGTGGGACAATGATGGTGATTATTTAGCCATCATAACTCCTAACAGCAACACTGTGTTACTATGGGAGTGCCATGCTAACAAGAGAATGAACATAGAGACGGGATTGAGAGAGCCACCATCCTGTTTAGCTTGGGCTTATGGAGAACCATTGCTGGCTGTTGGCACCCAGAAAGGAAATTTGGCTTTGTACAATCATCATACTACTAAGTTTGTATTCAAGTTTTTTGTACTCATGTAGTTTTCAATGATTTACATGAAATTATTTTTTATAGAAAGAATATATACAAGCAGACATTCCACCTGGTGTTAAGAGGATACTGTCGCCCTTGGACATCTGCAATAGCATGTATTGCACCAGTCCAGAAAGACAAACATTGGCACACCTCCTGGATGCACTGCCTACCTTTGGAGATTTAGTAATGGATTTAGAGACAGTGTTGGGAAAATGAGGAGGGATAGGGTAGCAAGAGATGAGAATGGACTACCAAAACATTAGGGGAATAGTTTAAAGGAAGTACATTTTGCATCCCCCCTCTCCCTATTTAAAGCAATTTCACAATTTGTCACAATATAAAGTATAAGTAAGGTGGTGTAGTCACATTAATGGTTGCAGCCATCCCAAACCTAACATTCACAACATGCGAGTGAAATACACAGGTACAATAGTAGGTACACTAGTGAGAGCAAAGGATTTTTACCTGTATAGTCTTAAAGATTACCCTTATTCAGATTACTCACTTCTTTTCTTATTTTGCAGGAGAATTCCAATAATAGGTAAGCACACAAAGAAAATAACATGCGCTGCTTGGAATAAAGACAGTATACTTGTACTGGCTTCAGAAGATAAGAGCCTCTCTATAAATAACTCTGACGGCGACACTCTCAGGATTATATCTCTGAGAGACACCCCAAATGATTTGCAGTTCTCTGAGATGAAAACTGATGAGAGAGTGGCAGGGGAGAATACTGTAAGTTGCTCACAGTGGTTATTCTTAAAATAAAGGCTCATTATACAAGGAGAGTTTCTCGAATGTGTGCAAGTGAGAGAATTGGTCAATATGCATTAAAGTGATCACTGGTATCATTGAGTTTTTATCATCATTATTATCATAGTTGCAGGTGAGAATCATATGAAGTTTGGTCATATACAAGTATTTTATACAATATTTTCGCCCAAACCATTTCAGAAACTGCCTGTGTAAATGAACCATTAGTCATGCAAAATCAAGGTTGTTTTCACACCATTGTTCCTCTCTTTCCTTACATTTTTGTGAACTCCCTAGCTAATGTTGCGTTACTATAATTCACATTTCTCCTACTGAGGACAAATAAATATTGATAATTATTTTATCTTCAGGGGTACCTACACTAAATTTCCAGTAAAAAAATAAAAATGTACTTATTTATCTATCTTCAAATGTACAATGTACATTTCACTGCTGGACATGGGCCTCCTGATGCACAGTGTCTTGTGGATGAGGGATGTATGGCCTTAAAACGCCACGCTGACCAGGCGGGCTGGTGAGTCCATTTTTTTAGAGGTGGTGTAGTTCCTCAGGCCTCTGGGCTTGTAGCAGCTTTGTTATCCTTTAGTCGCCTTTTACGTCATCCACTGGAAGAGATGGGGTGGTACTATTCTAAAGCTGGCAGACACCACATTACAAATATCAGTCAGATGTAGGAAGCAGCCTTGTCCTTCCCTGTCTAAAGACAAGAGTTTGGTTTTGGGTTGTTTATATTTCTCTAGACCCATGATATAGAAAATTGTAGTGCGGTCAAATTACCATTACTGTGGATCTCTTTTTCAGATAAGCCTCGTTGTTGGCAAAAGAACACTGTACCTATATAATCTTCTCAACCCTGAAAACCCTATAGAGCTGGCCTTTCAACAGCGTTATGGTTCCATAATTTCCTACAAATGGTACGGAGATGGGTACATTCTCATTGGATTTGGTGCTGGTTTCATTATAGCAATCTCCACTCACATAAAGGAGGTCGGAGAGGAGTTGTTTCAAGTAAAAAATCATAAGGAGAATCTTACTGATGTCGCCATCTTTAATAGCCAGGCTGCTTCTTGTGGAGATGGACAGTAAGTATTGTTTATTTATCCTGACTTTTATGAAATATGCATTTAATAAGGACTGGGCAAGAGAATATCTAATAACCTGATGAGAATAGTATTTTCAAACCTGTGCATGCGGTATTTGTAGATGGAAAATTTATTATAAATAACTATATAAAAATAACTATAATATATAATAATTTATATAAAAATTTCCTGCAGTTCGGGAATTTATGTGCATGAGTAGGCCCATATCCAGGTGGATATTGAAAAGACTGATTGCATTGGATTGCCGCAAATTATACAGTGTTGCTAAGTAAAAAAAAAACTAGAATTAATTAAATGAATACATTGATGTCGTAACACCGAAACTTTGTTGTGTTTTAATCAGTGCCGCCATTAGGGGGGCACGAGGTAGGGCGATCATCCAGTACACCAAATTTGCTGGGGCGCTGTATTTCTGATGACTGGAAATTCAAAACAAAAAATAAGTAGCTACAAAAACTAAATAATGCTCGCTCTGGGTAATTTTAAAAGAAAGCTCCACCGTCTCAAAAAGGTTTCTAGAAAATTCAAAACTAAACGAATTTATGTTTTAATTTTATTCTAGAAATTTCATACTCTTAAAAGGGGGCACGACAATCTTGCCCCGGGGCGTCATTAACGCCATCGCCGGCACTGGTCTAAACTTTTATAGGTTAAAAATTACATATACCTAGAGATAATTTAATGCTTTGGTAGATGAGTATCTTTAAGGTATATCAGTGACCATAGATTCATCTACATTATAGCAGAATATGAAAAAGCCACCGTGTAATGAGACGAGACATCAGTCTCTTCATGTATTCACGAACGAATACTAAATGAATGAAAAATCTTAAAGACCCTATTTAAATTGTGGAATAAATACTTTATGATAACAGCATTAAGTTCAGAATTGTTGTCACATGTGTCACTTATGAGTTATATAGTTGATTGTGAATAAGTCAAGTTTTAAAAGTTCATAGAACATTTGAATCGATATTCTAAATTCAAACTAAACATGAATTTGCGTTGATTTATATAGGCCAATTGTAATCAACAAAGTGTGACAATGATATCTAATAAGAGTATTTGTGGCATGAAAACATTTCATAATTTCAATATCATTTCAAAACTGAGCGGATTATTTCTAAATAATGACCTTTATCTGGTTATTGACTAATTTAGAACTTTCTGAAATAAATAAATCAAATTTGTATCCACTTCATTAATGTTTCATTAAAATCATTACCTTCTAAATGTATGTTGTATTCATTATAGTTTTAACCGTATGTATACAATACCTCCTAACTAATCAAATACCTACTAAAACTATTTTAGAATAAATGACTGTATTATTAAAATTAAACCATTCATTTGTATGGCATTTCTACTAATTTCTTTTTCTAGTTTTATTGATTCAACAATATTTTTAACATGTCTGTAATATTCCTTAAAAACAATAAATAAATAATAATAAATATTTTTCACATAAATAGATAAAACAATTTTAAATTTTATAAAAAAAAATAACGTTTTTTTCGCTTCCTGTAAAATTTGGTTTCTGTCAGATAGAAGATATTGGCATTTCGCCGTCGAAATTATTCTTCTTATTAACCCATAATCAAAGTCATCAAGATCTAAACAAAACCTTTTTTCGGCCTGCCCTTTTTGGGTTACTATATGTAGTAGAGTTTCCTTTATTGTCAGCTTCTTTTAATATCTTCAAAGTGCGTCTAGAAACACCAGTAGCTTCAATTACATGTTCTTGAACCTTATTAAAATAGGTTATAACATTAGTTTTGAACTTATTAACCCCAAGGCAGAAATATAAGTATACTTTATAAATAACTTGTCGAGCTTGTGAATAAATGATTTTCCCTTTTTTAAAATCAGATGCCATAACTGTTTTGTAATTTATGTTATAACTGCTCTATATACATATTGGAATTAAATGCGAGCTACTGAATGCGACTAATTATTTATAAAATTCGTGTAATTCACCGGTGTAAGTGCGAAAAAAAGACTACGAAACGAAAGTAGACGATGACGCATGATGGGTTTTTCATATTCTCCCGTAGTGTATTTATTTTGGTGTATCTATAAGTTATGAATGAAGTCCAGGAATTACAGTTTTTACTGAATACTTCTCCGATTGAAAGTACACTTATCATTTTAGGTTAAAATTAATCTCAGTGTGGAATAATGGGGAGGTATCGGGAAGCGTGACTCCAGCGGGAGGCGCGGAGCGGTGCGCTTGGAGCTCCGACGGGCGATTGCTAGCGACGGCTGGTCGTGCTTACCTGAACGTCTTCGTAACGGCCCTACCACCCCTGTACGCCGCTTACGGGACTAGGGTCATTACGCTCACTAGTTTAACTGAAGTGACCGTGTACCAGTGTATTGCTGTTGGAGATGAGCCGGAGCCAGTGAATAAATGTAAGTGGACTTTAATAATGGAGTTTCACAGTTATTAAATGTAGTTCGTTAGTTTGCTAGTAGATGGCGCTGACTTGATTTCTACATAGCGATATTAAAATTCCATTGTTTTTCGGATTTATGCTTGAAAACCAATTTTATCAATGAATTGTAATATATGTATTGTATTGTAATTGCGAAATGTCCGCTCCGAGAAAAAAAACTAGCCACCATTTTCTTGCCAACGTTCCAAGGTCTTTGCAATTTTGTCGGTAACTGTCCAATCCCCAAACACCCACACCGACGAACGCTTCTTACTTTCCGGATCATATTGATAGATCCATGTTTTGTGGCCAGTTATTATTTGGGAAACTCGGCACCAACCCACACGGCCCTGTTTTTCCGTTTCGGTGAGCTAATGCGGTATTCAACGGCAACAAAGTTTCCTCAGACCAAGACGTTGATGCAAAATGGTGTGGATGCTCACCGAACTGATGTCAACGATCCTCTCAATGTCCTTGTAAGTGATTCGTGGATCTTCTCGCACCAGCATTTCTATATTCCATACATTTTCTGCAGCCATTGCTGTTGGTGGTCGTTCACTTCTCTCTTCATCATCAAGGTGGGTTCTGCCTCTTTTGAATTCAGCGAACCGTCAAAAACGGTTGCCTGTGACAGAGCTAAGTTCCCTAACGCTGATTTCAAGCGTTCCAAGCTTAACTCTTCATTTAAAAAAAAATAAAATCATAAAAGATCCATAGCTCGTAAATATTCACGTTTTAGCTCCATAGTTGCAAAGAGAAAGCGGGAAGTACTGTCGAAAATGCGAAAAAACATGTTTATTTTATTAATTTAAAGTATATGGCCATTTGTGTTCTATTTTCAAATAAATTTACTATTAAAATAGGGAAAATGCAAATGTGTTCCATTTTTAAATTTTGATTATCTCTAAACCTATATAGTCACCTACTTAGTACAATTTTATTTTTAGTCTTTAACATATGCAGCGTTATTACTAACGTAATGGTGTTATACAATAAATATTTCTTGTATTTTACTAATAACAACTAAGATTGTAGCTAATGGAAATGCCTTAAAGAGCAAAACGAGCTCGATCTTTTGATCACCCTGCTGTGTGGCGTTTTAGTACATTTGACAAAACCATCCCGCGCCCGTTCGCCTTGCGCATTGGGATAAAACATGATCTGTTAAGAAATCGTTATAAAGAATGTACGCATTGGTTTTTATAGCTGTAATGTACCTTCTATTATATTTAAATAAATAAACGCTCTACTACTTTTTTGTAGAGCTTGTTACCCTTCATTCACCATCACGCGAGAGCTCATCATTTATGTAATAAAAATTATACATAGACCGAAAATATTTGATCACGACTGGTCACCTCTCTTTCATTCACGATAGTCGGTACGTTTTGAATGTTGCAATGATCGTGTTTCAGCGGAAGCGACCCCCCTCGCTACGTACGCATTACCAGCGGAACCTACAGTCGTAGCCCTGGGGGGGTCGCACGTGTGTTGCGTGAGCGGTGTACATGCGTGGTTCTACCCGCTGGGCGGGGGGTCGGCGTTGCGCCGTCAGTACCCTGGGCTGGTGGACGCGGTGCGGGTGGCGGGGGAGTTTGCGGCCGCCTTGTTTCAGGGACGAGCCATGTTGCATTCGGTAAGTATATTGTGTGCTACCGTGTTGTGCGGGCGATGTATACAACTAGTTTAAACCCGCTGGGCGGGGGGTCGGCGCTGCGTCGTCAGTGTCCCGGCGCGGTAGACGTGGTGGTCGTTGCCGGTGAATATTTCAATGTTTTGTTACTTATCTCTTACCTCTATAACGTAGGCACTGTGATAAATGTGGCATACAGACTGTGATTTAGATTTTGTATATTTTTAATATTCTAATAGCGTAATATGTATACATACAAGTATGCATCTAGTTTTTATTTTTAATTTATAAGTACCTTTCGATTGCTATAATATTATCAAGTAATATCAAATATCTATAAATAATAATATGTAATTAATTATATTATATACTCACGTTAATATAATTAATATACTTATATACGTTGTACCTAAAATTCATATTAATCCCGTCCTCTCTCTCATATTGAGCTAATGCTATATAACAAATTGAAACTCAGCGGTAACTTTCTATTGTAAAATATTGTAAGATTCCGAAGAAACTTATATTGTTATTCAAACTCCTATTAAATCGGTTTAGGGACAATCGGGTTAATTGAGAGCGGAGGTAATTATATAGAGTGGTGTATGGGAAACGGTAGATTAGAACATGCTTTAATTGAGACGGTTTTTTATATACGAATTGGTTTTTCCCTTCTATCCAGATTGAACAGGCGGACTCATCGCAGGCGGAAAAAGAAGCCATAATGTTTCCTGAGCTGCACATGCAGGGAGCGAAGATTGTTGACATTCACCTCACTAGTGATTTCTTCATTTTTATTACCGATGTAAGTACCAGTTTGTATCATAGCTGCGTTAAGTAATGTTATTTAGTTCAATAAATAACACTTACGTGCACACGCAGCCAAACACACACATGCACTCTCGCACACATAACACACACTCAAACACAAATCTGCACATACACAAATAGAAAAATCCGCAGCACATTAATTCAGATTAAAGGAAATCCTAATAAAACGCCTGACATAAGCATTTCAATTTAAATCTATCGCCTTCAACAAAACTATCTGTGCGAACCTTAATACGTTTAAAAGTGTAAAAAGGATCTAGCAAAATCGCAGTTCATCCACATCTTCCCTGATGTTGCAAGTGTCCATGGACAACGATGACCACTTACCATCAGGTAGGCCCCACCCGTTTGCAACCTTTTCTATAAATTAATAATTACTAATGATGGGAGCTTGAAATCAATAGCACAAGTTTAACTAAGCTTGGGGTTCAAGGTGTACCCGTGGGCGTGCGTCTGCCTTGCTTGTATTGATGAGTGTGACCGTACACGTGAAATGAGACCTTATATCTTTTACGTCGGCCGCGCCCAGCAACTGTAGTCAGCGCCGGCTCTAGCTCATGTAGCGCCCGGGTGCAGGGCGCCCTCTAGTAGGCGTTTTGAACTCTTTGGAGGTGTCGCGAGCGGCGCTCGGCGCCCCCTAAGACCCTGCGCCCGTGTGCACCGCACCCCCTGCACCATAGGTAAAGCCGGCACTGAATTCAGCGCTCGACAGGCGCCCCCGGGCGCGGGGCGCCCGGGGTGCACCGCACCCCTTGCACCCCCTGGTAAAGACGGCCCTGACTGTAGTATTGCAATGTGCACCCTCTCGAAAATCTATATTGGTGCAATAAACACTATTATTACAATCATTAATCCCCCAGCAAGGCCACGTAGAGTACTTCGGCGTGGAAGAGTGGCGCACGTCCGTCCGCTACAAGCACGCTTGCGGCCTGCGCTCCGTATACTGCGACATAAGCGGAGCGCGGGCCTGTTTGTTGGACGCGCGAGCCCGCGCCCATGTCTACTGCCCGGCTTCAGGGGAGCTGTGTACTGCCGAGTTACGAGCTAAGGGGGACGTCAGGTATGTTCCTAATGTTTATTTATTTGTTGTGGTCAATAGATGGCGCTGTTCGAGTTCTACTGACATTTCTTTTAATATAAGCTAGTTCTTTACCACAAAGTGAACGGCGTTCGAGCTTGTTTACTCGATATCCTCATGTGTTTATGTATACTGCCTGGTTTATTGTGAGATATCTATCGCGAGTTGGGAAGTAAAGTACACGTTAATCTCGTTTCCAATGTCATTAGATGGCGCTTTCGAGTGCTACTAAAATTTTGTTTTAATATTAGTTAGTTCGTTACTTTGCAATGCGAACGGGGTTCGAGCTAGTTCACTGGACATGCCCGCGTGCTCATATGTATAGCCTTATTTCTGGTAGGATGTGTCCAAAAACTGAGAACTAAGGGAGACATCACGTTCCTAATGTTGTGAATCGAATGCCATGTTCGCGTTTCACTCAGATTTGTTTTGATATATATTACAATTCGGGCAAGTTTCGAGACATGAGAACTCGCCCACATGTTCACATGAATAAGAACTAAAGGAGACGACATTACGTTCTTAATGTTGAAAATAGATGGCGCTGTTCGCGTTATAGGGTACATTATTGGGATTTTCTTTCCCAGCCTGATTATTTTCCTTATTTTCTGTAAAAATAATCAGTTGCTGAAGCGATATCATAATCATTTCTCTTTTAGTTTCGGCGTAGTCTGATTCATTCACCGATATATGGGTTTGAATGGTAAATGGTGACCCGTGACATCCTTGATTACTAGGGGAGACTTCTGCTTTGCACTGGAATTTTATAATGATTCAGTCATTGAAGCAATAGTAATAAATAATTAATTAACTTGTTATTTTTTTTTGCAGAGGCGTTATCTGGGACATATGCCTCTCGGATAGAAACGTATTCATAGTGTACACGGAGGACGAAATTGACACTTATTACTACGCAGCGAACTCCATCAATGGGTCTCACGTGGATTTCGTCGCCAGCACCAGTATACTGGCCAACCAGATACCCCTCATACTGTTCTCTGGAGACGTGTACTGTTACGCTAGCGGGGGGACGTGAGTATCACATGTTTCATATAATCTGTAACCACCCATTTTACTACTGCTAGATATGGGCTTCCTCAAGCGCAATGTCTTGTGCATGAGCCTTATGAATCGCCACGCCTGGCTAAGCGAGTTGGCGAGTAGAGATGGTGTAGTTCCTCAGAGCTTGTGATAGCCTTTCGTTATTCCTTAGTTGCTTTTTTCCTACACCCACGCGAACAGATGTGGTCTTAAAGCCCGCCGAGTGTTAATTACATTTTATTTAGTGAATTTGAAGACATAAAATTTAGTAAATTCTTACTGTGCAATATTTTAATTATATATGTGTCTTCGTAGGTATCTTCAAAGGTAATCACCGTACCCGGGGGCGTGCCAACGTTTGTAAT
Organism: Sesia bembeciformis; assembly: GCA_943735995.1. Taxonomy (NCBI): domain Eukaryota; kingdom Metazoa; phylum Arthropoda; class Insecta; order Lepidoptera; family Sesiidae; genus Sesia; species Sesia bembeciformis. Next base: position 3,583,403 of record OX031029.1, on the reverse strand, counting down.
TCTGGATTGCTGCTGGCACGTATAGCGGACGTCCATGGGCGACAGTATCCACTTACCATCGGGTGAATTGTCTGCTCGTTTGACACTTAATTTCTATATATAACGAGCTTTTATTTTATACTAGCTATGCCCGGCCACGCGTTACTGTGGCTGCCCAACAGATGGCGCTTACCCTGTTTTTGGGTAAAAAGCATGTATTTACCCTGTAATAGGTATATAAAAATTCGCGCGTATTCGAATGCAAGGTTGTGTCAAAATTTCAAAGTAATCGGTGAAGAACTTTCGGTGATTTAAGATTTTGAACAAACGAACGTTTACATTTTTATTTATATAGATTTTATATATAGAAATAATAATTATATTATATATTTATTAATTATACAGCCTGTTTTGTTTTAATTTGTTGCTATTTCGTGCTTGTGCCAAATCTCATGAATTAAGAATAAATGTTTCTAAGTTATCACTGTTCGGCGCTCAGTGCATATTATTATAAATAAAAAATATATAAAACTGCTTTTAATTGGAAAACGAAATGAGTTTATTTTTCATTGAAACAATAACCGTTCATTAGTTCATCATTTTAACAAGTTTTATTCATTATTCATCAATAAATCTTGGCGAGTGTCCGTCATTCACCAAAACTAAAAATAATCGTTCTCCAGCGTGATGAAGATATCTCTAGAGTCCCACAACACGAGCGGCTTAGCGGACGCGGACTCCGAGAAGCGCTTAGCCAACCAGCGGCGGCATATTGATAAGTTGTTATCATTGCGCCGGTTCAGCGAGGCCTGGCTCTTCTGCGACGCCGTTGATGAGAAGCAGGTGTGGAGAAAGATAGGCGAGGCGGCCGTAGCAGAGCTGAACGTCGAGTTCGGTAAGTGAAGCATGGACAGGTGTGTTTGCAACAGTGCAAAGTGGCTCTTCGTCGAATTTCTTCATTACCGATTTTGTCCAGTAAAAAAACTCCGAGCATAGTTTATTCCATCGCTCGGTGAGCGAGTTTCAACTTGTGAACCAGGACTGATAACCGATGGGGGAGACGAATCCTCGAATGGAGACCACGTACCGGGAAACGTAACGTGGGACGCCCTCCGGCCAGGTGGAGTGACGACTTGAAGATAGTCTCCGGTAGGGGCTGGATGAGAAGAGCTGAAGATCGTGTGGTGGCGGTTCTTGGGAGAGGCCTATATCCAACAGTGGAGAGACACAGGCTGATGGTATGGTATAAGACCTGGTCCTTGGCCTTGGAAAAGCGCCTAGTCCATAGTGACTTTATTAGGTCAATGAATACGCTAAATAAAATGAAATTACTTGCCACTCAAAAAGGATTTTTTTGAATTTAGGAAGACAATCTGAAAATAATCAATATAAAAAATATTTTAAAAATGACATTGTCTCACTGCTGAACAGGATTAACACGTTAAGGAGACTGAACTATCCATATTTCAGCGATCCGCGTGTACACCCGGCTGAGTGATGTGGCCATGGTTTGGGCTCTAGAAGACGCATCACATATAGAGGATATATCTATTCTGTGGTAAGTTGAGCCGAATGAATTGGGATCATTGGATAAGAATTATTAAATTGAAATAGGTAACGCATTATTTTTCATTGACACTTTTAAATTTTCTTCTACCTTACAATATGTTAATAATCCTGTCTCAAATTATCGTTCAATATATGTGTATATGTATTGCAAGAACTTTTTTGTGATTGCACGACGTCTTATTTATATTACATATATGATTATAAACCATAATCATCTTACGGTTAGCTTTTCAGAAGAGTTGTACGTGTATCTTTTATTTTATTTTGTTGTGTTCGCCAACGACACACCATACATTTTATAGTAATACAAACATAATAAACATAAAGCACCAATTGTCTTTGCTTTGCTTATTTTGGATGACATGTGGGACGGGGGGGGGGGGGTGTCTGAATGGCGATTACGTCAGCAATATTTATTTATTTACTTTCGTATTTTTTTATTTTTAGAGTGTCATGTAATTACATACTCCAAATATCTATAATTTACAATTTAATGTTACATGTTAACATACTATTATTTATAAGTTAAGATATTCAAGCCAAATAATAAAAGCAACAACAAAAGTAAAGTAACAGAAAACAAAGGAAATATTTTCAGAATTACCGTGAAAAAAATTTATTACGACTTTTTGCAACTCCTTTTTTCTGAAAATATGTAATGAACCTACACACATTACTGATAATGGACTATATATTACTGCATTAGTTTTGTGTCGTAATGAAAAAGAATTTTGTACATCAAAGAATCATATAAAAGCAGATGAATTGGTGTTACATTTGGGACAAAGTATGCGTTTTGTGCTCTACGGTATGAACTTTCCCGTTCGATGTAGCGGCGTGTTGTGTGCGTGCTTGGACCGCGGCGAGGGTGCGGCGCGGTGGCTAGAAGCGGCGGGCGGCGTGCGCGGCACGCTCTACGCGTTGGACTTATACGCGGCGCGCGGCGAGTGGGCGCGCGCCGCCGCGCTCGCCGCCACCGCGTGCCCCGCGCGCGCGCACAGCATCACGCTGCACACCGCGCACCACCACGAGATCACGTGAGTGCAGACACGAACACGTCACGTGCATAAACACATATACACACACACATCAGCGACAAACCAAGACTACACACTTCGCGCCACCACGAGATCACGTCGCAATCCTTCACTAACACCTTAAATAGCCACATTATTATCCACTACAGTCACTTATAAGAGTCGCTTTCATAAAGATGCCGAAGAATTAAAGACGAGGGAAACCCATAAATAAACAAGCCGGTGAAATTATTTTAAATATATAGGTATCTTTATTTTTTAACTGAACGAACGAAATTAAAAAATTCGTCCGAGTAAAACTATTTTAACAAGGTACAACAAAGAGTTCTTGATGCAACTGGCCTTTCCCGCACAAGTATCCTTAAAAACGACAGCTCGAATTCATCAGCAACTCAAAAACAAGGTAGATCGATATAAAAATCTTATTATCTTGACTATTTTGACTATTCTGTTGTAAGAAGAATTGTGCATAATTTTCATTTGAGGGTTAAGCAAGTGCCGACACTCAAAGTCTTTAAAACCGAAACTAATAGAAGCCATTGATTTCAAAGGATGCGAGAGTATATTACGAAAAATTCAAGTCTAGTATGCAAATAAACGTAAATAAATAAATAAGATCTAAGTAGAGAAAATTTAATAATACGATTATCTATGAGTAGCAATATAGTGACTTGTTTAGTGAAAATATAACGTCATTAGTTTTTCAAGGGAAAATCCAGCTCCATATATTTCTCTGAACTGGCTTGTGACATGTTCATAAAATTTTGTATTTATCTCTAAAAGTATGAAATTAGAGGTACGGTAATTCATAGACGTGAATATCTATGAATTATCAGATTAGCCGATGGCCAATGTTTTAGTAATGTGTCTGTACTAAAGAAAGACGTATATATGTCTGTCTGGATAGTCAAATTAAAAATTCTCTAATAAAATAAATACATATTAGGAGGGGGAGAGTGCACGCTGCAATCCAACAGCCACTGGGCGCGCTCGACTGGCCACGTTACCCCTCTCTCACAGAAGACTACCTTGAAATGTACTGCATTTTCTACTTTATCGTATTTCCCCAATGTACATACGTGTTTCGGTAGTGAGTGAGATGTGCCAGAGCCCATTCCCATCCTATCCTATCCCTGTCCATTTTCCCACCCCTTTCTCCAAATCCATTCCTATATCTCCAAAGGTAGGCACCGCATCCGGGGGCGTGCCAACATTTATCATTTTGGACTAATGTTGGCATGTATCGCGGATGTCTATGGGCGACAGTATCCACTTACCATTAGGTGGACTGTATGCTCGTCTGCCGCCTTCGTACATAAAAAAAAAAAAAGTCATGCTCAATAACACACTAAGATTCACTTTGTCATGTGTATAAAGACATGCATAAGGGGCCGTTCAAGTATATGTAAGCAGAGTTTTAGTCATTTTTAGCCCCCCCCCCCCCGTCAGCGAAAGTAAGCAAAGCTCTTACCCCCCCCCCCCCCATGCTTACGTAAGCATTGGTATCTGTTTTACAAAATCTGTTCAAGTTTCTTATTTAATCAGAAACTACTAAATGTCGCCAAAAATATACGAAAAGTAAATAGATAAATATTGCTGAAGTCAAAAATAAGCAATGCCAAGACCCCCCACCCCCTTTTGGTTCCTATGTAATACATGAACGCCCCCTAAGACGAACATTAAATAAATATTTATCGGAGATGGAGAGTGAAACTACCGATACATCTAATTGATATTTTTAAGTACATACATTTTTACTAACATTTTACAGTGCCGACTATCACGAAGCCCTAGCCAACTACGAAAAGAGTCTTATCACCGAAAACACTGATGATCCAAAAGTAAAACAACACAACGATAAATGCGAAGCGGGCATCGCTCGCATGTCGATACGCTGTGGTGACGTCATGAGGGGCGTCACCACCGCCATGAAACATTCCAGAGACATCATGTTGATTAAAGACTGCGCTCAATTACTAGAAGAGGAGAAACAGTACAGCCACGCAGCCGCTTTATACGACCACGCTGGAAACACAGAAAAAGCAGCGTCTTTGTACATAAAACTGAAATCCTGGCTCAAAGTTGAAGCGTTATTACCCAAAATAAACTCACCGAGCATTCACATCCAGTACGCTAAGGCGAAAGAAGCTGAAGGCAGATACACAGATGCTTTAAAATCTTACTTAAAAGCGCAAGATTACGAATCGGCAATTAGATTAAATTTGGAGAAATTGGACGATATTGATGAAGCTGTCAACCTAGTGCAAGAAACTAAATCCGTTCAAGGAGCTAAAATGGTCGCGAATTACTTTCAAAACAGCGACGATCCAACTTCAGCTATAAAGTTCTTAGTAATGTCTCTGTGTTACGATGAAGCATTTCAATTAGCAAGGAAGAACGGGAAACTGCATTTGTACGGCGAGATATTAATACAGACTTCTCAAGCGAGGCCGGAGGATTTTAAGAGTTTGGCGCTACATTTCGAAGGGGAGAAAAATCATTTGCTTGCTGGCAAGTTTTATTTCCACGCCGGGGAGTATAATAAGGCAATGACCCATTTGCTGAAGAGTGGTGGGTCAGAGGAGGAGGAAAATGAGAGGATTAGTATTGCTATTGATGCAACAGCTGCAAGCGATGACGAGAGATTGACTAGAAGGTAAGTGGAAGCTCACAGTAAATAAATAGTCTGTTAGGGTAACTATAAACTGGGGCATTTAGGAACTGGAATAATTAGGAATAGGGATAACGTAGAACCGTTATAGTTGGGAATAGGAATAATCGGGTATTGGGATTATTAATAATGAAGTTGTATATTTTCAATATTATTAGAAAAAATAAAGTCGTTTCAATTAACCAGTAACAATTATGTTCGATGTTAGCTTATAAAGTCCGAAAAGGTCTGTACCTTGTCGAACGTTACGACCCTTACAACCGTGTTTGTAATTTTGAGGGGGTATCGAGGTTAATCTTAAACGTGGGAAACTCGTGTTTTTTTAATTTCGGATATGCGGAATTTTTATACCCCTTTGCTTCTTCAATGCTGAGCTAAGAATTCAAACTGGGATTCAACTTGTGATCTTACCAATGTGGGTCGAGGTACCTGTAAGCGATCTCCGCGCTGTGTAATATATCCCTCTTTTTTTTTTTTTTATATCAAAAATTGTTTACAGGTTGATAGAGTTTCTACTGGGCGAGACAGATGGTACTCCGCGCGAGCCACGTCACTTATTCCGTCTTTATATGGCTAAAAGGCAATTTGCTGAGGCGGCCAAGACTGCGGTATGTATAATTTTGAATTATATAATAACTATTTATTTTTAGCACCGTTCTATCAGAACATTAATCGTGGCTACGGGCTTCGTTCACAGATTAGATAATAGTCGTTTTGCAACAGGAACATTACTCCTTTGACCTTGAAGAAATTTGCCTTAGTAAATGCCCACGAAATACATATCTACAAGGCGTGAGTTTGCGTTATATTGCACTTAATTGCTACGCAGTGAGAGAACCTATTAATATGTGCATCTGTGCGTGTCTGATAAATCGTTTTTTCCCAATTCTACAGATTTCCAACTTTACAGCACCAGTTCGGTCAAACAACATTTCCATAACAAATTTTATTCTTTCAACTCGTAATATATTTTGTGAAAAAGTGATCTCGTAAATTACATACGAATGACTATATCATTAAACTATCACTATACAGTGATAGTTTATTAAACTTCAAAGTGATTTTGTGCGTAATGTGTGTGACAATCAAATAAAATCGTAGGACTCTGTAAGGAATCCTCTCCTGTTCTCAGTAAACCTACTATCACTTTGCTAAGCGACTTCTGACTATTCATTTCTGACTTCTGACTTACTTCGATGGAATTGAAATTGACAGTATACAGTATTGACAGTATTGAAATTGACTTTGAAATTGTTTGTTACGACGAAAATTTGACATTGCCAGAATGTGCTAATTGCACCATTGCCATACACGAAAAAAAAACGTGTTGCCACGAGTGCGAGCGAGACGGAGAGGTCTGGGTAGTGATGGTTGCGCGGTATTGCAGGTGATAATAGCGGGGTCCGAGTGTCGCGCGGGGCGGTACCGCAGTGCACGCGGCGTGGTACGCGGTGCGTGTGCGGCGTTGCGCGCGCGCCGTATGCCCGTGCCGCGGGACGTGCGCCGCGCCATTGCGCTGCTGCACTCGTACATACTGGTAACGTATACACAGTGCACACCATACACATGCGCTTATACACCTACACAGGACGATAAATAGAGGCACGAGAGCGTGTATACCGTTACCATACCAGGTTTTCATTGTTCACTAATGGACACGGGCCTCCGCATGCCCGTGCCACGCGACGTACTGTTACATACTGCTGACATTGCACATGTGCGGAATATAGTACACAATACACTTAAACACATACATACAGAATCGATTTTATAATTATATTATATTATTCAATTAAATTACCTTTAAATTTGTTTATCGTCCGGCTTTAGAATAACACTACCCCATCTGTTCCCGTGGGTGTTGTAAAAGACTACTAAGGAACAACAAAGCCGCTACCATACACCCTGAAGAACTACACCACCTCTAAAAGAGTAGAGTCGCCAGCCCGCCGCCCTGGGACTTTTTGTCGGGAACTCGAGAAGTGAAGTTGAGTTTTCCTGTGATTATTGTAAAAATGGTGTATTGGGCGGGCGTTTTGTGGTGTAATAGGCGTTTTGGGATCTGTCATCGAGAATATAACGTAATAGTTGTGTTATTATATATAGGTACGTAGTCACGTGAAGCGCGGTCGCCACGAGCTCGCGGCGAGACTTCTACTACGCACGGCTGCTGACGTCACGTTCTTTCCTACCCATCAACGTAAGTACCGTACCATCAGCCTATGTATGTCCACCGCTGGATTTAGGCCTCTCTTCGCTTGCCGCCACACACTATTCTCGGCTATTCTCATCCAGTCACTACCGGCAAACTTCTTTAAGTCATAGGTTCACTTGGTCGTAGGGCGTCCCACACTACGCTAAACGCAATTGCAGTAGGTACTACGTAAGTACATTACTACTAATGAAATAACGCCCATCGGACATATTATTCCGAACAAAAATGGAGAGATGATGAGTTAAAAGAGAAATAAACAAATGAACATTCAAGTACATTTTTAGAGTTTATTGCATTGTGTTGTAATCAGATTATGTTACGAGTATAATACATTTCTCAGCGTTCGCTCACGGTCGGAAATACGCGGGGAGGTGCAAAAGTTTCCGGCCTGATAAATAAAAAGGACACTCAAGTTCATGAAACTATTTTTATTTTTCAATATATTTAGTCTCCGTCTATTAAACACACTTTTCGCATCGTTTAATTATAATAACATTTTTATCATCAGTGCAAAATTTTTCTACCTCTTAAGTCCGGCTTGGGTTTTGAGAACAAATAGTAATCAGGAGTAAGTGGCAGTAGTAAGGGAGTAAGTGGGTGGCATATTTCCGTGAAGCCACACTTTGAAACAGCAGCTTTCGCAAGTGTGGCGGCGTGGAACCTTTGCTTATTTTTCCACGTTTCAGCTTGATTGCTGCTCGTAATTGTTCTATAAGGTTAGCATGATAGCTTCCAGTCACCCTAGTATTGCGTTTTTTTGTGTCTATAAGCAATATTTCTTGACAATCCCAGAATATCGAAGCCAAAATCTTTTTGATGGACTGAGTTACCTTTGCCATTCTTGGCGGTGCTTCACCAGAACGACGCCACTACTTCGACTCCCTTTTGGAAAGGGGAACATAGTATCATCCCTACTAACAATTGAGTCCAAAAAATCGTTTCTGTTTCTCTGAAACGCCTCCAAAAGTTCCTTTGAGCACGCGCTACTCGTTCACGCCGCTGCACACTTTTTTGGCACCCACCTCTCACTAACTTTATTTATATGAAGATGTTCGTGAAGAATCCTAAGGACTGTTGTTGTTGAAACCCCTGTCCTTGCTGCTATTTCTTTCGTCTTTATCCGTCGGTCGCTCAAAGCTTCTTCTTCTACTAATTTATTGTTGTTTGGAGTGAGTGCCTCAACGGATCGACCGGAGCGAGGTCCGTCCTCGATGGACTCTCGTTCTAAACGAAATTGCTTACACCAATCTTTGACAGTGGAAAATGACGGAGAAGAATCCCCGTACACATTATCCAACCTTTGTTTGATATTGGTCGGGCTAACACCTTCCTTTGTAAGGAACTTAGTCACAGAACGATATTCAAATTTAAACATTTGAAAGATTTTGCGACTTCCTGTTGTTCTAAAAGTCGAGGAATCAAAACTAACGAGGGAACTAACTAACTGAACTCTAAAAAATATACACGAATGACGTATAATTTGTTTTTTAGACCTCTCGAAATATGTCAGGCCCGAAACTTTTGGATTGTACTGGTACGAAGATGGCCGACCGGCATTATTTAGTTAGTAATTTTGAATTATAATTTTGTTAACAAAACGTGGCACGACGGTATATTTGGAGTCATTGGCAACGTTTTGTTAAATTGTGAGTTAAATTTGTATTGTACCTTAAACATCTGGACACTTTCAATTTATTTGTTATTTTTTGTGTTTATTGAAACTAAATTAGTGAAAATAATTTTAGAAATTTGAAATATCAAGTTTATTTAATTCTGACTAGGATTAGGGTTCCTTTTTTTTAATTCTTAAACAACAGATTTTTAAATTTGCCGTTTTGTTTCTTGTCTAGTATGATGTTAAGACAAGTTAATATCTTAACGTTTGCAGACCAAGTGTCTATACTGACGTCGACGGTGATCGAGTGTGCACGCGGCGGGCTCAAGCACCAGGCGCACCACTGGGCCAAGGTGCTCATGCAGCCCGAGTACCGCCCCCAGGTCAGTGCCGGTAGTCACCATGTGACTAGGGCTGCCACCCTCGGAATACCATAAACCCGGTCATTAAAAAAAATTATTAAAAATTCAAAACAGGAAATTTAGCAGTAATTTTTTAATTTACAGTATTTTCTATACTTTAAGTGATAATTTAATATAATATTCATATTAATGTTGTCGACGAGATAATACTCAATTTATTAATAATAATAAACATAAGATAAACTTGTATTGTCTTTGTTAAACTTATATTATACAGCAACGCTTTTATACTTTTGTATTTGTATGAGAACAATATTATTGAATAGAATAAATATTAGTATTCATGGTTACTAGAGTCAACTCGATATTTGAACATCATACATAAGTCGCCCGGAGATTTACGATGTTAATCAGTACCCCGAACAAGCAGACTTCAAACCCCACAGCCCTGGCAGCCCTACATGTGTAATGTGTCACATGTTCTACTGAACACTGATACCATAACTATAACATTCCATATCTTAATTGACATTTCTTTGTAAACAAGTCATCTTTTTATACCTCAAATTAGCGAAAAATAAATGCAAAATTAAAAAATAAAATGAATTTAATTACGATACACCTTATTCCAATTTCATTATAATGTATTTCAGATCGATCCTAAATACGTGAAGAAAATAGAGTCAGCGGTGCGTCACGCGCCGCGCGATGCTCCCGCGCCCGCGGCAACTGCCCCGTGTCCACGTTGTGGCGCGCCCGTGCCGTGCGCCGATCTGCGCTGTGTACAATGCGAGACAGACCTACCCTTTTGTCTAGTCACCGTGGGTACACATACACGCACTCACACGCACGCGCACACATACACACCCACACCCACACACGCACGCACGCACTCACACACACACACATCCAATCTCGACTACTCAGTAAAAAATGATAAAAAGAGATAAAAATTTTGAAAAATGACTTTCATGAGGAATAATAATAAATAGTGACAAAAATAAGGGAGGTGTCCTTTCTACTTTAGTAATTATTAATTTTTATGCCCGTGCCGTGTACCGCCCTGCGCTTTTTTTTACTGTAAAAAGCAGCAGACGAGCATACAGTCCACCTGATGGCAAGTGGATACTGTCGTCCATAGACATTCGCGATACATGCCAACGTCAGTTCAGAATAACAAACGTTGGCACGCCCCCAGAAGCGCTGCTTACCTTTGCAGATCAAGGAATGGATTGGGAAAATGGGGATCTATGGAACTATGGAACCTATCTTTTCATGGAGAAGGTTTTTATGCTATCGACTTTGTTGTAACTCGCCACTAGATGGCGCTGCAGCACATCAACTTCTGTACCGTCCAACCGATCGCCATGAAAATTGATATACATAGGTATTTGAGCACGGAGAATATTTTCGAGGTATCGACTTTGTTGCGACTCGCCACTAGATGGCGCTGCAGTACATCATCTTTTATGGCAGGACAACGTCTGCCGGGTTTTGCTAGTAAGCTATAACTATACCGAGTTTCATTAAAATCCGTCTAGTAATTTTTGCGTGATGCGCGTTCAGATAGATAGACGAAAATTCCAAAAAAATATTGTTTTGGACTCTATATCATTCGCACTTTGTATTGCAATCACTTTTTTAGAAAAAATATTTCATTTATAGACACTTCTCAGTTGCGATTTTATTATATGTATAGATTTCATGTTATATTTCAGGGCCTGCACATAGTAAAAGATGATTTGACCGCGTGTCCCGAGTGCGATTTTCCCGCCATAATGTCAGAATTTGTCGAGTGAGTACACTTCTCCGTTTACTATCCTCGTGTTCCTCTTGCGACTCTTACTTTTTTCTTCAGTTTACCGACTCTAAGGGCCTTGCTCACCTCACCACCTCCCGATAAAGTAACTGTTAACAATCTCATAGATAAATCCATCTGCCAATTAAATCTAGAATTATCTGACTTTCTGATAAAGTAGAACTGACTTTCTAATACCTTCCAGTAAAATATCAGGGGGTGTTGAGAAAGGCCCTTAATACTGTTGTTATTTGCGTGGAAAATTTATTGATAGTTAAAGATGTATTCTTGTGTAAATCATTTCACGTAAAAATGAATTTTATTTCTTGTTCATAAGCCCTTGTTTTGATTGAAAATTATTAACGATGTTCTGTAAATAATAAAATTAAAAATTATATTATTTTCAGGATACTGCAGGAGGAAGGTAAATGCCCAATGTGCGACGAAAACGTGGACTATCGAAGGTTGATGAAAATTGACGACGTGTCACTTTATTTGGACTCTAACACCGCGGAATAGAGTCCACATTGCAATAAAATAACTTAATCAGTCTTTATTACTGTGATTAATGCCCGTCCAATGTAGATTAGAGAGATAAGTTGAAACGACCTAGAATTGTGTTTATCGCCAAGGTTATGTTAGTACTTACATGTGTTTAATAAATATAAAAATGACCTTAACATGTGTTTTATTGATATTGTCACAAAACAATTCTTTGCTATATATAGACTATCGGTTCATTCGAGCGTTCGCACAAATTTAAATTCCTTTGCATTATCAACTTATTGAATATGCGTCAAATGATGACGTCATTTTTGTTAGTTTCTGTTTTGGCAAATTTAATATCCTAGACCTACAATAAAACTGACTATAATGTCATTGCACAATATTATTGAATCGCGCCTTGCTCCCAAACGAGAATCAAAAACGAGAATTAATTCCAATCGGAAAGGTAGGTTTAAAAACAATCATCTATATAAATAAAAATTAAATGCTGTTCGTTGGTAAGCGCATCACTTGAGAACGGCTGGACAGAATTGGCTAATTTTTTTTTTAATTTTCTTAATAATGCGAATAAGGTTTTCAGGGAAAGAAAAACTGGAAACGTTGCCCGAAAAATTGGAAAATTCGGCAAAAACTGAAAGTGCTTTTTTCTATGGGATTTTTGTATGAAATTATTGAAATTTGTACAACGTCGTTCGGGTCAGCTAGTCACTAAATAAAAACAATAAAACATGTAATATATGAAATAACAGTAATATTTTAATCATCTTGTACTGTGTGCAATCATGATCAAATTTTCCTATGAATTTTTTGAACTCTTCCGTAAAATTGGTTAAAAATACTAGGTTTTGATATGGGACAGCCGATTACTTTAGAAAGAAAAAAACAAAGTCAATGTGATAAATCATTTATTTTTCATATGTGAATATAATAAATTATATTTACACGTTGGATACTGATATTCAAATGAAACATCAGACAATTAATTGATGGTACTATTAAACGGAATTACTTACACAGTTACCATGAAAACTCATTCTATTCCAATTTGAAAAGTCATTGTTAAAATTCAAGAGTATGTTTCTATTTAGAATTAAATGAGTTCGTATCCATTGTAACATTTGTAAAACTGATATTAACGTAATAGCCCATTACACAAATTGGTCTGTTACTCTACCCTTGGTAGAGCCTTTAATAGACAATATATCTATTTATGCAACTTAAAATAAAGACAAGACAAATATAACGAAACATTAAAACATAATAATAATAAAGTGAAGGCTTCTATCCTTAACTCACTTATTAAAAATCGGCTTATTTTGATTCTAATTTTGCTAACATTGAAACATAGCCTCCGTTCACATGGATCCACAATCAGCCTCTACCGATGGATCCATGGATAATTTTTCCTCCTCTTCGATCAATCAAATTAGGTATTCAAATATATAACATGTTTTTATGCCACTTCGATCGACCAATTTCTGAATCCAAATGTAATTTCTAGGCCACTTCGATCCCCACATTTGTCGAGGCGGCGAAAATACCTAATGATACGATAACTACGCATTTTATGTAAAACAATAAAAATGTAATTCATTACTAACAACTTCGATTCAGCTGTGGATTGAAGAGGAACAAGAATTATCTATAAATCCGCCTGTGGATCCAAGAGGAAAAAAAAATATCCATTGATCGACCGGTGGAGCCTGATTGTGGATCCTTGCGAACGGAGGCGAAACATCAATCTATTTTTACAAAATTTGATCCAATTTTGCTTTGCTGTGACTGTCATCTGCATTGGGTGTTTGTTACATTTTATTTAATTTGTACGTGTGAATTCTTATGAAACTTTATTGTAACGTAATATTCAGGGAGTGGTCAGATGTATTCCAGAAAACTGAAATTTTGAAGTCTGTTTGTGATTCCGTGTTCATTGACATGAAATTTTTCGTATTTTATTGTAAAAAAAAAACTACACTTTTTGAGCCTTTTTATTGTAAACTACAAAAAACGGCGGGATAAACACAGAGACTAGAAGCGCATGCGACGTACGGGATCACACTGAAGCATTTTAACTGATTAGATTATTACGAATATCTTCTTGACATAGTCTGTCTCGTTCATACTTAAGAGAATAGCAATAAAAAAAAACCTTGTGATTTTTTTCATTACTCATGCGCGCTATACTGAGGTGTTTCAATGAGTCTTGTGTTATCTGGCCAAGTACCTTTTTTTTACATGAGACACGTTTGTTTACCTGTGATATGTTTGTGCATGACTCAAATACCACTCAGCTGTTAATAGCTAAGTTAAAATTTACTTCTAAATGGGTCCAAAACATTTTGCAATACCGGTAAGTTAATTAAAATGAAAAAGTGATTTTTTTAAATTCGGCTCCTTCTCAATTGAAATGGCAATAACTTCTTTTTCATTATGGAATCGGTTATTATTAATATCATTTTGGAATCTGCATTTATTGGACAAGTTTTTAAAATAATGGGCACAGATTGTGTAGTACATTTTTTTTACACCATTCGCCCCCGAATTCACATGATTTGCTAGAGATTAGAGTTGAATTTTGAAATAAAGACATTTTTTCTTTAATATCTTTAAGTTTCCATTTAAAAAAAGTATTGTATGTGATAGCACATCTATTTATCAATAATAAACAAGAAACAAAATAAAAAAATAATGTTATTTGTTGAAATAACAGCCAAATTAGTAACTCAAGGTATCGATTTTTCAAAATAATAATAATAATGAATAAAACAGACACCCGTGGAAAAAAAAATTCAATTTCTGGTATGTGATAGCAGAATATATGGTGTATCGACCCCTTAACGTTGGACCACTATTTACGACACACCCTGTATATAGGAATATTTAGGAAAAATGTAGCAAAAATGAAAGTAAAAGTACAAAAATATTAAGGTACTAACATAAAACTTCCATGTCATGCCATAATGGGCGGAATCAGTGGTTTTAGTTATCAGGAATATATCTATTATGCCTTTATGTTAACTATTGATATTGCATTGATATATTCTGTCAGTGCGGTCTAAACTAAAGCGTTCGACAAATGTCAACAGTTATTTGTAATAAAATACATAGGACAGGAACCTCTTGGACGGTCATAATGTCGATTGTCCCAAAATCAATTGCCAACGTTTGTCATATAATACAAGTAAATTTTCATAAAAATCCAACCATAATTTTTTGTGTTTTCCTAACTATCGTATGTCCCAAAGTTTATTATTAGTCATAATTATGAAAATACAAGTATCGAAACTCCTAAATTTTTCTTTCAATAAAATAAATATGTATTTATATGTCAAAATAGTTTTTATCCTAAAGACTTTATAAACATAGCTGGCATAATTATTAAAACTACCAATTTTATTTTCCACAAAGATATATGTATGTCCTAATAGTTTATTTATCCTATATAGTGTTATTACGCGGAAATCTTTCTTACCAAGAAAGGTTCGACTCGTTTAAGCTTGACGTGGTAAGAGTTCCTGGTTATTTCCTTAAATAACGCGAAAATATAAAATTTTATAAGAAACCAGCTGTTGCCCGCAACTTCGTTCGCGTGGTCTTCAAGTACTAATTCAGAACACTTCGCGGGCGTGCGCACAACAACTCACCAAAGTTTCATCGCAATCGGATGAATGGTATAGGAACACATACGGGACAAACAAAGAAAGATTCATTTTTATATATACAGATAAAATGTCTGACAGGTTTTTAAAATAGTTATACTTTTAAACATTTAAGGCCTTTTATAAATTAGAGCTCTTGATATTAGAATCATTGAAATGTTGATAATGAATTGGATAATTGAAAGGAAGTCTTAATGATGAGTTGTAACAAATTATGATGAATATAAACATTTACGGTATACATAATTTATGTATTTCACACATCACGATACATATTTGATTGTTACGAATAGTGGTAGTTAGTACGATGTATTATGAAACAAAAATGCTATAGCGAATTAGCTTTAGGACAATGGATCATCATTAAATATGAAATTCGAATTAAAAATTGTGTCGCCTGAGAGAATCACACATAACTGCTAGGCAAATATAGCATAGACCGTTATTAAACACTGGTATATCTTCAGAATGTTGCTATAAACTTTATATTCTCAATCGAGTGTTACGCGTACACTGAGGCTTTTGTTCACCATTTATTTCTTTGCTGCTCCTGTCACGGATCATACGACTCTTCAGTCAACTCGTAACTACAGTACAAGAAACGTTACTTGAGATAAAGTGTACCTAAACAAAAACCTTTAAATTGTACGCGTAACCACTTCACAAGATGAAATGTGTACAAAATGCCAAAAACTTGCTATAATTTTACACACATTTTTTTGTAATCATTATTCTTAACATCATTATATCTTGGTGTTCTGTTCGCCCTCACTTCATCAGTTACAATATTCGAGTATAATTTGAATACGCAATACAAATGTTAACTAATTTTTTTATGTTATATTTACATATAGCTAAGTGATAGACGGGTGTTTAAAAATTAGTACAGAAATGTACCTACCTACATTACATTAATGTACATTATTTTTTACATTACATTATCTTTACATTTAATGTACATTAATTGGATTGAATAAGCTGTTAGTGATTTGGGTAAGTTATAAATGTTTAGCGCAGAGTATCAGAACGCGTTTTATAAGTTAAGATGACAATGGAGCCTTCAACAGTAATCAAATTATTGTTAGAGAGTGGCTGATTTTGCGTTAGGCGCGGCTGTTCTCGACTTGGCTGCTTTTGATTTGGTTGCGCTTTATTCGGCTGCTTTTGACTCGGCGGCATACGATCCGGCTGCATTTGACTCGGCGGTTTTCGATTTGCCTGTATTAGACTTGGTTGAGGGACCATTTTCGTCAAGGACGCCAACGGGAATCTGCCCTCTAGTAAGTGGGAGACGCAAGTGGGGCAGGTGATATCCAAAGCCCCACGTTTCATGTTCGCCTGCTGTGTGCTGGGCCCGGGGATTGTCCCTGCGCCAGCTGTCTCTACCCCTGTCGCCGTATGTGTCACTGCTGAAGGTTTATCTAACGGTTAGTATTTTTACAGGTTTACGTCAAATATTGCAAGTCGATTTTAACCCACTTCCACTTCACTTGTGGAATTTTTACACATGTATATAAAACCGATGAGACTACAATAATCTGACGACCTTGACCTGATGCTGCAGATAGGAAGGCCAGCACATTGTGGAACTCATCAACGGTGACCGGTAAACATGTCGTGTTTGGGCTCGTTTGGCTCGTTAATTTTAATGACAACACCTTAGTGTCATGACCTTAATCTGATGCTGTAGCTAGGAATGCCAGCATATTGTGGAATTCCTCAACTGCGAATAGAAGACACATTGTGTTTGGGCTCGTTTGGCTCGTAGTTTTAATGACAGCACCTTAGTGTCATGACCTGATACTGCAGCCAAGGGGGCTAACATACTGGAAATCCTCAACAGTGAACAGTAGACTCGTTTTGATGTTTGGGCTCGTTTTGATCAGTTCACAATTTTGATGACAAAAAGTTAGTGACATGAGCTTGACCGTCTGGTTCGGCGAGATGGGCGCGTTAGAATTGATCTGTAACCTGTCTAGGAGAAGAAAATCTCCAATATCAAAATCAAACGAATTATATGCGTTCCTGGAAATGCATAGGCTGAGATGTTTCTGCAACTTAGAACACTAAAAAGTTTTAGATATAAGTTTTTCGTATCAATTTATTTAATTAGTAATACAATCATTTCAAATTACAAATTTCGTGACAAGCTTTTGAATCACATAAGAACATTAACATATTGGGACTTAATTACATCAAATACGAGTAATAGTAATGACTTTTATGTTTATTTTCTTCATTTTAGTAAATTTTAATAAAAGCTTGTTTTTAAAAAGTTTATTTACATTTCAGATTTTACATTACAATTTCTATATCTTGTTCGAAATAAATATAGTTCTAAGTTTACAGAATTTTCAATGAGGTATGTTCCTATCATATAATTACCAAATATATCGTGCCATCAGCCCGTGTCACTCTATTGCTGGATATAGACCTCTCCCAAGGACCGCCACCTCACACGGTCTTCCGCTCTCCTCATCCACCCACTACCGTGCAACATTCTTCGAGTAGTCAGTCCACCTGGCCGGAGGACGTCCCACGCTACGTTTACCAAATATAAAGCAAAAATCAAGACACTTGCCGTTCATATTATTAGCGGTTCTAATCCCGTCGGCTTGTTTCAGTTGTAAGCATAAAAAAGGACAGTCATATTTATTGCAATTATGCCAGTGGTACAGAAGTAGGCTTGATGTTTTACAAAGTGGTACCGTGCATTCGCCAACCTGACAGAAGGAACACTTCTATTAACATTGACGAAAGAGAAAAATGAGTTAGAGTTAATAAGAGATGGAAAGAAACATACATGACATGACTCCATATGGTGGAGGACTCCTTTCATAAATTTCATTCAAGTTAGCCAAGTTTTTGGGGAGAGTGCACGCTGCGTTTCCGCGTTACCCCTCTCTCACAGAAGAAATGTACTGCATTTCCTATTTTATCGTATTTCCCCAATGTACGTACGTGTTTCGGAAGTGAGTGAGATGTGCCAGAGCCCATTCCCATCCCATCTTATCCTTCCTCATTTTCCCAACCCCTTCTCCCCATCCATTCCTTAATCTGCAAACGTGGGCAGCGCATCCGGGGGCATGCCAACATTTGTCATTCTGGACTGATGTTAACATGTATGTCTATGGACGACAGTATCCACTTACCACCAGGTGGGCTGTATGCTCATATACTGCCTTTTTTTCTATAAAAAAAACTTAACAGTGTTGTACATAATCACACGAGGGAAAATTTTTAAAATTATTTAATCACGACTAGCATTTACTTTGTATTTATTCGTGAGCCCTCACTAGGGCTGATATATTGGTACCTACAATAATGATGTAGAATGTAGGTAAGTTTAGGGAACTGACATGTGCCAAGGTATAAAGTTCCTTAAAAAGAATTTAAAAAAAAATATTAAACATATTGTAACGAATTAAATTCCCGCCAATCGCGATACGCCAGCCAAGCCAGCCAATGCCGAGCCAGCGTGCGACGCCTCACACCACTCTGACGCCACAGCCACTAGCCACGAGTGGGGTCGTCATAGCGAAAGCTATACAAGCAAATGTCAGCTCATTTTGAAATCATTACGATACTATCAACTTGCCAAGAGACAACTCTGTCCGACAATAAAAAATATTAGTATCTACTCATTGTTTCTGTTCGAGCCCATCTTCTACAGTATTTAACATTTTATTTGTTTAAATAAACAATCAAAAACAATAAATCGAGAATTTTTCAAAATGGCGGATAGTCGGTATGCCACTTATGTCACATGCCGTTTAACAAAATATCTTCGGATTTATTTTTTTGTTATTGTTGTTATTTATTTTATGATCGTTCACCATGGTTGGATTTGTTTGCGGCAGAATTAGCTCCACCATTTGTGCCAAGTGAGGATTATTTCCCGTATTTGTATCCCTCTCCTATTTCCACGGAAAGGTTTTGCTTTTGCCTTTCCGTGGAAGAAAACCATTCTCTTTTGCCGAGTAACAATGTTCTCTGAATGGTCTCAGGGGTACAAGCTCTAGGCGAGGATAAAAACAAAGCTTTAGTGATGAAACATTTATTTTTCATTTGAAAGTATACCAAATTGTAATTACACGTTCGATACCGAGATTCAAATGAAACGCAAGACAATTGTTGGTATTATACAAAATTACTTAGATAGCTACTATGAAAACTCACTCATTTTTCACTTTAAAATGTCATTGTCAAAAGTGGAGGATATTTTTGTAATGAAAATTAAATGAGTGGGTGTCCATTGTAACTTTAACTAGAAACCTATGACGTCATTGCTTTTAAGTTAAAAAGAGACTGATAGGCTACATTCCAAAGCATCCAACTATCGCTTTTTGACTATCTTATTATGGTACATCTTTTTCTATTCGCTAACACAAAAAGAGACGCAGCTCAATTAAGATTTCCAAAGAGCGCTAGCACGCTTTGGAACGCACTCAGATATATAAAACTTTTTGAATCTATTTCAGACACAATATTGCAATATCAATCTCATAAGGTCGTACTCGGATTGCCACGGATTACTACTCAATACATATTCAGTCAATTTTTTAAAATATCGATTGACATTGATGTAGGCATTTTTAATAGTGATAACTAAGTGACAACCCGTGGTAACCTATTTCCACATTTCGTCCTTTACACTACTCTCAAGATTGCCCTAGTATTACCACTAACTATGCCTTATTATAATAGACAATACATTTATACAACTTAAAATAATGACAAGACGATTATAACGAAATATTAAAACCTAACTCATTGTGCTAATAATAAAGTGAAGGCTTCTATCTCGGCTCACACTAATTCTCTAAAATTTTGCTAACATTTTGTTTTTACAAATTGTGACATAGATTGTATTGCTTTGCCGTGACCATCATTTCTATGGCTCATTTACACAAGGAGAGTTTCTCGAACATCGGTCAAAAGCTAGTATAAAGTACTGTTATCAACAGATGATAATTGTCATACCGGTTATCATCGAGTTTTTATCATCATGTGAATAGTTGTAGGAGAGAATTGTATGTAGTTTGTTCGCATACGAGAATTGTACACGATATTCTCATCCGAAGCGTTCGAGAAACTCGACGAGACTCGACAAGCTAATTAAATGCACTATGAAGTATGAATATTGGGTGAAGTAGATATACGGTATATTCAAGAAGACAATGGATTCGATTCCGAGATTGTTGATTAGAATGTTTAAGTAATATCTTTTCTGTAAACATTTTTTCGTGCTTTGTAATTAGCAAATATTTGAAATCAATATATACCACAATTGTATAAGAAGATTGAACATTTTTATAACTGTAAAAAGAATAATGTCAGTTAACTAGGAAATGTGAACTGGATTCATGATTTAAATCTTCGGGAATATACCTTCTAATACTCTGAATATATTCTGTATTGACATATGATTCATATTGCATTGGTATATGCTTCAGTAGTCGTCTGTCTTCAATGCGGTCTAAACTAAAGCGCGATGGAGGACAAATGTCAACAGCTATTCGTAATAAAACACACAGGAAAAACAGCATAAAAGTTATTAAAACTCGCTGCATGTTATAAAACTGCAATAATTTTATATGGTGAATCGGGTCTTAAACGCGTATAATTTAAGGCTTTTGTTTACCTTTTATTTGTTTACTTCGCAACTCCCGACGTGGATCATTCGTTTCTCCTTTCAAAAGTGGTCAACTCGGGTCAGGACCATTTTTGACCACGGTCGGTACCTAAACGTCGGTGCAAATAAAAGATAAACTTATATTTGCCTGACGAAGTCTCGATTTATATTTATTTAAAAAAAAACTATATTTTTTAATATTATTTTGCAGATAGGTATTTAAAAAAAACATCATTATTTTCAAACATAATATAATACATGAGTGGGTGTTCAGTTCGCCCTCACTTCACCAATTACAAGATATAATTTGAATAATGCAATACAAATATAAACGCGAATATTGGTGTTACATTTTCAATTTTATTTTGTAATAATTACTTATAGCTAAGTGACACGCGGATGGTCAAGAATTTGTATAAAAATGTACATTACAATGGATCAGATGAGCTTCTAATGATTTAGGTAAATTATAAACGTTAAGCGCTAAGTATGAGAACACATAAGTTAAAATGGCATCTGGCCCATTAAAAGTAATCAAGTTATTGTCAAAAGAGTGGACTAAAGAACGGCAGTGTTGGACGAATGAAATTAATTTGAAGAAAACATTTCGTTTCATGTGCACAGCGCAATGTTTCACATTAAAATATGAATTATGTTTATAAATATCATGTTTTATCTAATAAATATATTTCTCCGATATATGATGGCCGGATGTATGTTTTGTGTGGTGATGCTTCCAGAGTCCACTCTTTCGGCATCGTTGCAAATAGCTCTTGTATGTACTACATATTTACAGATACATATTATATAAAAATATTTTATAAAATCATAGACACGATGGCACTTGGTTGCGTTGTAAAGGGACAGAAAACTATGATAGTTATAAATAGATTTAAATAATTTTATACAGACAACAAGAAAGATGTAAATAAAATTGATATTCAATTTGACACTTCGGAGACTATAAATAGCTAATTACAAGGGGGGGGGGGACCAATCAAACAAATACAATGTCAAAATAACAAATCGAATCCAGACTTAAAACGTTTAATACTAGTTTAAGGGGGAATGTATAAAAATTAGTTTCAACTATATCAATGTTACCTCTTCAACAATAAATACTATAAATCTTTGGTTTCATTTAGTCGTTTGCTTACAAAAAGTTTTCGCTTAATTACTCATTTCGCAAAAGAATCCTGTATAATTACACTTCATTACGAGTATGAATATCTACGACGTACGTTAAGAAATGTGAAGATTTCATTAATTACTATTAACTAAGGTTCATAAGAACAACACCCATCAAATGCAGCTCACAAATATCTTCAACGTCGGTGTACAATATGAAAACTGTGCGAGATATACGAGTACGCAGCGGCAAAGTGCGCGACGCAGGGCTTGAAACTAGGTTCTTTATCGACACTTTCATAGGTTAAACCGATTTTTTACGAACTTTCGAACTAAACTTATAGGAACGAGATTTTAAACCGTTCTCTAACCGATAAATTCAGTGTTATGTTTACGTGGATACTACTGTTTGAATTCTAAACGAATTTTGAATTCGGCAAGTGATTGTAGACGTAGACTGCTTATACAAAAAAAAAACTTTTTTTCAATCGGTATTTGGATTTCATTCCTTCATTAATGTTATTATTAACCTTTACTTATTTACCAATACAGCGAACTTTTTAAGTAAACAAAACCGTTATTTGAATTCTGTTTTGAAAAAATAAAAACCGATTTGTAAAATGAACTGGTTGCCAAGCCCCGGCGCTACGAGATATCATTCGCGTTTGGCACTAGAGACGTGAGCGCGATTCGAAGATATTTATTGCGTCTATCGCGTGGTAAGTACTAGCTATCAGTTCTAGAACCGCCCTAGGATACCTGTAAACGTCCGCTCAACAGCTAAATATTACTAGCAAAAAGGTAAATAGTTTAACAAATCTAGTGTGTCATTATTGGTGGAGTGAACCCACCATAAGTTACTGGTCTGTTTTACTAAGAGTCTGTATGTTTTCACCAGAAATTGGAATCACCGGAGATTTTAATTATTACATATAAGAGGTATTCTAAATCAAAAAGTAGCATCAGGTGGCGGAAAAATAAATGGACGCCGACGTCACAATGAGAAATAAGACGGTATTTTTTTGCATACTAGAAAATTTTATTCATAATGCCGTTTTTTTTTTTTTTGCTTGATTTTACTTTATTCGAAAATTCTATTACTTTTGACCGATTTTTCCTCCGATAATTCATCGAGCGACGCACATCCCTAGTGCGAGTGCGCGAGCTTCGGTAGTGCGGCGACGACACGCACGCGGTCGCTGAACTGCGGCGGGGGCGCTAACACCGGGGGCGCTGGCTCGCCCGCCCCCGCCGGCTCCTCAGGCGGAGGGGGTAACTCAGCCAGCGACACAGCACTTCGCCCCCTTCGCCCCGGCGCCTTATCCACGTCCACCCCGAGCCTTTCCGCCGCTGATCGCCCCCGTGCCGCTCCCACAGTCCCTCGCAACAGTGCAGCGGTCGCCCGCTTCCTCGTCAACGAGTTGTGCCGCTGCATCGCTGGCGGCGTCACAAGACTCTCCGAAGAACTATGCACCGGCTCTGTACTGATAACATCGTTCGACGACTTCACTGTCACCGAACTGCAGAAGGACACCTTGTCCCGTCGCGGCGCAGGCTTCGCTTGAGCCTCCTGGTCTGATGAAACCCCCGATGATGAATTATCGCCATCATCCCTTTCCGTACCGAGTTCGTCTCCGCATGATTTAGACGATTTCAATCGCGTTCTTATCTTTTGTATTTCGTCGACTGAGAACGAATGTTGCATGGAACTTGACCCTGAACTGCTTCCACTAGAAGAAATATAAATCCAAAGTTAAGAACATATTTTTTAAAATGAAGATGTTCATATACTTGCAAGCCAAATAGACACACAAATGTATGTTTTATGAGGTGTTTGTAATAATTTGCTCGGAGATTTTACTGTATTAAGTTACAAGGTGGCTCATACGAAAGCTCATAATGATGTATTTGCAGCGTTTGCGTTCCATGTGTTAATTTACAATAAACTTGTCGTATGTCTGTCTTTTGCTACCTATTTAAGCGGGTGTTTTATTGTACTTATAAACTTGATAACTTTGAAGTGCGAATTTCAATGTTATTTAAAAATCTCAATATGTATTACTAGATTTCAGTATTTATAAAACAAGTCTTAAATAAAATATCAGTTATTAGATAACGTGTGGATTAGTTAAGTATTGTCGACATTGAGTAATTGAATATAAGGGTTGAAGTGCGAAGTTATTAGGGCCTTACTTATGAAATTACTGTTTGTTCATAGTGGCCACTTTGAACTTACGTTATCTTGCCACGTTATCTTGCGTTTGATTTGGAATTACAAATTCAAATTAATTTCAATTTAAAATCATGATATTCCTTTTTAAAATCAATCATTTAGTTGTTTTTCCGTCAAACGACATTTTGCTTTAGATATCTTTCTGTTTGCGACCATGGAAAAGTTAAAAATTCGCTTTATTTTCACGTACGACCACAACCACGTTCCGAAAAGAACGTACGAACGGCATTCTCATATAAAATTAGTTTGCGTGTACTTCCAATACATTTTCACGACTCAAAGCTGACCTAAGCCGAAATATGTTTCGCACTTTAACAAATATTGAATGATTATTTATTAAAGATTGACTGGTAGAGAATGCCACAAGGCATTAAGTCCGCCTTTTGTACAGTGTTTGTCTGCAATAAAGTATAAATAAATGTTAATTTTATAGGTACAACATTTCTTCAATGTAATGTTATTAATATACCTATATTTATTAAATCATTTTTATAAATTGGAAATAGATTTTATGAAAAACGAAAACACAAATGACAAATAAGCGTTTTCCCAGCGACATGTAGCCAATAAACATAATTAAAAAAATACCTTAAAAATAAATAAACAATGATTTTCTAATAAATATCTCTCTGATATATAGTTATCGTTTCATATATTGGGTCCCTGAAAGTTTAAAAATTGGTTAATAATTATGAATTTTCTATTATATTTTACAGTTTAGTATTCGGTTTTCATCCAAAAAGAACGTGGTTTCATCCAAAAAGAACGTGGTTTCATCCAAAAACCCATCAAATAACACATCACGACATTTTTAACGTCATCACGCCTATCCGTGCGTCCGTCGGTATAATGCGACTACACGAGCCCTATGTGTAAATAATCGCACTGAAGCGTATCGTGACAGATTTATTATTTATTCTTAGCTAAAATTGTCGTCCACCATGATAGTTCGGTTATCCATGCCAGTCCATGCGCCAGTCCATGCGCAAATACTCATCGCGTGAGACGATGCGATGGGTCGCTCGCACTAAAACGTGTTAATCACACACGCGCGCGGGTAACGAATGAAACGGATTAACGGTTTTAGACCGACCCCGCCGTGTAGAGGGCCCCATCACGAGAAACTTCATAGTAGAGCAAAAAAAATTCGAAAATGATTGGCCTAAGGAAGGCGAGCGTAACAGTTTGAAGAACCTAATCTCAACTCCGAACCCACATAACTAGGGAAAAGCGAGTGTTACTCGTCCCAAGCTAGGTAGGACAAGGGAGTGGAGTCTGTCCCTCTCTTTTAAGTGATTTTCGAAAAGTTTTTCCTTCTTAAAGGGGCCTCGACGCAAGCCATATTCCCCAGGCCCCATGAGCCCTAAAACCCCGATGTATGAAACCAGGGCAACTTAGCGAACGACCTGAGTTATTTATATATTATAACGATTATAATACTTGTTCGAAGTATTATAATTGTTTGTATTGTCTGTTATGTATGGCTGTTCTGTATACCTAAAAGGGTTAGTCATAGTGTGTGGTGTATCACCTGGCGTTACTATTGGCGCTGGTCTCGGCGGGTGGCGGCGGGTCGGGCGCGCGTGGTGCCTCGCCCTCGTCCTCGGACTCCGACATGCTGTAGTCAGGCTCTGGGATCGGCGGCGCTGGTGTAGAGTTCTGCGAACGACCACCGATCAATATGTGCTTAGTTACGGTGCGATTAGGAATAAGTCCGGTTGAGAACAGATCGTTGAAATCACAAGTAACTGAACGGAGGGGTCATTCAAAACTGCACTACTCCTAAAATTCAGTTTGGTGCGTAACATCTTTTGAATGAAAAGAGTATTGCAGAGTTTGCTTGCTAACGTTTATTATGTAGACACCTGTATGTACAGATGTAATATACCTAGTCTGGTCATAAATACAATAAAGTAAAAAAAACACTTGAATTTGGAATCAGTCATTTTCACGTGAAAATAAATGTTTTTCACATTCACAAAATGTATCAAGATACGATTCTTGAGAAGATCTTAAAGCCTCTTAACAACACCCTGTTCCATAACCAAGATGGTCCTTTCAGCAAGATTCAGCAACAGGTCATAAGGTTCGCTCAACACAGGGGTGGCTACAAAGGAATATTAGAATAATAGGACTACATTAGAGCTGAAGACTGGCCGTCATCTAGTCCCGATCTTAATCCGCTCGATTATGATTTATGGTCTGTTTTTAGAGAGCATGGCATGCTCTAATCGTTATGATAATATTGAATCCCTAAAACTTTCCAAAAGGGTGGCAGTTGCCAATTTTCCCGAGAAAAAGATGCGTGTTTCAATCGAAAACGGGAACATTGGAAACATTACATAAAAGCAAATGGTGACCATTTTGAATAAACATTATATTTTTAAAATGCTTACTTATTTATTTCGAAAATAACAAATTCGTCTAATAAAATGATAATGTAAAAAATAGCAATGTTTTCTTTGCAACAATATTAATGGCTAGACTAGACTAGATAGATAAAACTGTTTATTGCACATCAAAATAAAACAAAACAAAAAAATAGACATTTATTTTATGTGTTATTTAGAAGTCCTGGAAAACTTTGCTCAAGTACTTTAACACCGCCAGTAGTGAAGTAGTTGAAGACAAGGTGTGGTTACCTGTCTGGGCAGGTGGTTGGTGGCGAAGGGCTGCGCGTACTGGTTGGCGGGCTCGTCGGCGGACTGCGCGCGCGCCGGGCCCGCCCACGACCGCAGCGTGCCCCGCGCCTGCACACAAACACAACAACACATGTTATATAGGGATCTTTTTTTTTAACGGGTCAGTGTGGAAAAATCTGAAACTATTAGAAATAGAGCAAATTGTTCTAAGGAACTATGATGTCGATTTTAAAAACTGCATTCAAAGATTCTCAAAAAACTCATACACAATCAGAAATCGAACCCGTTCATTTTCTTTGAAGAAATCATATGTTTCAGATTTTTCCACAGGTGCAATAGCAGTTAAGATTAAGTAAAAATGCAATCGTTACAATCGGCAGAATTCTCCATTTGTGATTTGAATTGGATAAAACACGTTAGAAGGTCAATATGCAAAAGTCATTTATTTAGTTTGTATTCTCGGACTATCCAATTTTGTAAGAGAATAAAATGGCTACGTTGCATTTGTAGCCAATGGGTGGACAATTTTTTTCATTACTACCCACATAGTAAATTGGTCCTTCGCGCACGATCTGAACTAGCAACCTACAGTGCATTATAGTTAGTTTTGAACTCTATCTTGTATGTTCCTTCTGGTCGTATTTTATGGTTAAGGGCGCTGAAATTTTAATGGTTTAAAACTGCAATTTTTAATTTCACTTATTCAAATATAGTTTCTTTTGTTGATCATGATTTGCTGCTCATTTAGTATATGCTAAATTTTGCTGCTCGTTAAATACACGTCTTTATTATCTAGCACTAGTAGTATCAATACATAACAATATGAGCACATAAACACACATACTAAAATTAAAAAGTATAAAATGAGGGTAATGGTGAGAACTCGTAGTAACGCGCATGGCGACACACCCGTCGCGCTTATTCCGCACCCCCGCAACCCGCACGCTCGCCCGCGCACTCTGTAGGCCGGGAGTTCTAGTTCACCGCACGAACTTTATTTTTACCTTGAATATCTTTCTTGATTTTATGTATTGACTATAGTTCATAATTAAGAACCTCGATGACAATAACACGGAACCCTTAATAATTAATACCAACGTGTTAAATTGTTTTTAACAACCTATACTTAACATTTTTAACATCTTTACAATTTCAATTACACATTTATACATACATCCATATATCAAATTGCACTCGACAGACTACACTGAGCTAATTTTTTTCCTGCAATCCAATCAAACTTGTTGTAAAAACTGGTAGAATCGATTTTACTCTTGATATTGAACAACCTATTTTCAGCGTTTGCGTTATTTCAGTGACATGATTAGATATGGGTAACTCCGGAGTTAATGAATCAAGAGTTGAATCCGCGATCGGAGTAGAATCCTTTAATTGTTCCATCGAATTGTTATTCATTCCGATTCCGATTCCGGCACCAATCATGATCGTGAGTGTAATCGCTCATCGGCACTTGTCGGAGGCTCAAAATCGAGATGCAATGACGGCATGACCTTTTTTTTTGCTTATGCTACAACCGTTAGGGAAAGGGAATGAAACACTCTCGGAAGGTGCTTAAGTAGGTAAGTCAAAAGAGTTAAGGAGTAACGTGGGACCGCTTGCTCGTCCGCCCACTAGTCTATAAAAAAAATAAAATAAAAAAAATAAGAAGTGATCCGCAAGCGGAGTAGGATTAAGTGAGTTAAAACACTCCGAGAAGTCCACCCACCACCACTAGACATGATGTATAGACATGTAAATATGTGGTGGAGTTACCTTGTGCGCGTCGTCGGCACGATGTCGGTAGGCGACGGTGTGCGCGGCGGCCGCGTCGGCGGGCGCCGCGTACAGCTTGGCGCGGTCGGCGGGCCTGAACGTGGAGGCGGGCGGCGGCGGCGGCGGCGGCGGGTGCGCCGGCGGCGGCACGCGCCCGCACCCTGTCGCAACACGACACAACCACATTTGTTTTATAGCAAGAACAGTATTATGTATAATGTTTGTAATAATATATTATATATATTTAACCACATCATCTAAATTGTGTCTCACCTCCAAATTGAATCTCTCTGATCAATTCAAAGGTTGGCTGGTAGAAAATACCTTTTGTACAATAATAAAATTGTCAATGTATAAGTAATTTATATTTATATTTATAATATAAATGTATGCTAGCTGGAGAACCAAATAAAAGAAATAAATAAATATTGTGCAATAAAGTGTCTAAATAGTAGAATAGGAAGGCATTTCTCAGCACCTCCTGATAAACCAACTATTGTATTATTAAATCTAGCTGATACTTGCTGACTTTCTGATAAAGTATAACTGACTTTCTGATATCTTCTGACAAAGTCTCAGGAGTAAAAAAAAATCCTTCGGAAAAAGTATCAACAAGGTGGTGAGAAAGGTCCATAGTGTTGTAAAAATGACACCGAGTACTCAACGAGTTCGAGCGAACGCTAAGTGAATGCTAATGAATCATTAAAACGAGTTCACACTTTAGAACTAGATATAAAATGTCATCGACATGAAGAGTTCGATGTTTAACAAAACCTTGCAATTTATCATTGAATACGTCCGCGGACATTATTAGTATAGTGTGTCACAGCCCTCTCCAACGTGAAGACCAAATGTGGGTAGATGATAAAATTACTCGTAGTTTTCATTTTGAACTACCTGCTTCTTCAGTCAACTCGTGACCACGGCCGGTGTAGCTCGTGTCGAAAAGTCGATTAGAAAGCCAAAGGTAAACAAAATACTTTAATTTTACGCGTTTAGACCAGATTTACAATATGCGGTATATACAATATATTCCTATGACATATTGTTAGATAACATAGGATACTGATATCACTATTTATTTATTTGGGTAAATATACAGTACAATAAAACAAAAAAATAAAAAAATAATATATTATATCAACAAAGTTGCAAATAGAATGAAAAATTCCTTACATTACACGTACACCCACCAAGAGTGTACGTGTAATGTAAACTTTTTGGAAACTAAAAATATGATAACTAAATACATATAAGTTTAAAACACTCAGATTTTAATTTAGCAAGAGACAGGTCAGAGATAGAGACACCTTTAAAATTATCTAATTCACTAAACTGTTTATTATACGATACACGGGACCTGACGATGAAAGAATTAGCAGCATATTTAGTTCGAGTTAAGAGCCTTTTGGTCACTAAGCATGATTGAAAACAGCTGTTTGTCTGTGTTACCGAGAGAGACGATAGCCTAGTGGTATCTCTACTTGATTCACATTCGTATGATCGCGAGTTCAAACTCTCGGCTAGTACCACTGAGTTTCTACTTAAGTACGAATTTTTTTAAATAGTCACTAGCTCGGCGGTGAAGGAAAACATCTTGAATCCGCATTGGACCCGCGTGGTGGATTATGGTTCGAAAGCCTCTAGTGATACACTAGGGGAGGCCTATGTCCTGCAGTGGGATGTTATAGACTGATGCAAGTGTGTTACCGTGCACGTCCTCGCTGGAGCGCGTGCGCGGCGGGTGCGCGGAGTGCTCGGCCGCCAGGTCCGGCGTCGAGTGGAAGTCCCTTCGCAACGTGCTGCTTTGTGACTGCGACTTGCTCCATAGCTGCAAACGTTAAATTCTTTATATCTTGTTAATTAAAAAACTGCATTAATCAACTAAGCTGCAAATGACACCCTGTTTAATAATTTAGGGGCGATTATTTTTCTCATTATCATTGCCCTTCAAAGTTCTTTGTTATAATTTCGTCATGGAAATTAACTATGTAGTTAAAATAAATAACGAAAATGACGAAATTTATTGTTACATTACTATTTAATCACTCAAATTTGTATTAATTGTTGAATTGGTTTTGAATTGTGAATAAATGTGGAAAAGAGTATAATGGAATGAGAAGTTTTTTCATCCCATTACAGCTGCAATTCCTCCTTGAGGCAGGATGAGGTGAGATGGAGAGTAAAGAGGTGGTGAGTAAAGTAAATGAGTGATTAAAGAAATGAGTAATGTAAAGTAGTGAGGGTGTAAATGGAGAGTAATGGGGAGTAAGTAAACTGGTGGTGTAAGTGTAACACGGACCATCTCGTGTATTCTTCTAGTTTCATCTCGTGTATGCGCGCGCGCGCAATGTGTATAGGTGAATGTGTGTGTGCAACACTTATGTGTGTAGGTGAATATGTACGTGCGTATATGTGTATGCGAGCGTGCGTGCGAGGGTGTGTATGTATACATGCATGTGTGTTTGCGAGTATGTGTAATACAAACCTTCCCCCGGCAGCGCTTCATCTCAGCGACGGATGCGTAGACGCGTCCAGGCACGCGCGCCGGCGAGTACGGGGGCGAGTTTGATCCGCCCTGGAACGCGGACCGCGTCATCATTGCACTGTTACCACCGCTGGAAACACACGTTTATATTTAAATATACTTACTGGTTATAAATTATAATAATCAAATGGTAGTAGGTTGATGTATTTCTTTTGGGAAATAATGGACATTACTGTAAGGGCACAGTGTTTTGTATGGTCCAGCTATTTTGTGTTAAAACATTAGTGAGCGACTGGCGAACGCCAGTTGTCTAATCTATCCAACTAAAGCCCATGTGTAATCAATCAAATAGTATTGTAATCAAATATATGAGAAATACGAGTATAAATGTTGCGGACGACGAATTGTCTAATTACACCAAACTTATATTCAAGGATATTTGTTACATAGGTTTGGTATCATGACGTCTAAATCCCAAGACCATATAGAAACGTGAACCTTTGCGTCACTTTTGACGGCAATGAAGCCCCGTCTTCTTCGCTCAGCGCTACAGTATTAAAAGTGTATACTGTGGCATTTTACGGCGAACAGGAGATATTATTAGCTACTTTTCAAGTTGTAATAAACAATTGTAGAATTGTCGCAAATTTCTGCGTCAATCTATTGTGTGTCGGAACGGTATGTTTTGTATGTGTGTATGTTGTCGTCGCGTCTGCGTTGGCGTCGGCCTGCTACTGGAACAGATGTTGGTGCGCGGCGGCGGCCGGCAGTGAGTCGGTGAGACGCGGGCCTCTGTTCCCGATGCCCCTGGTTGTTAGGCACTGTGAGTGATTGTGAGTGAGTGACATGGTGCATGTGTGTATGTATACTGACGGCGCGTCCGCGTCGGCCACGGCCTGCCGCTGGAAGAGCTCCTCGAGCTCGGCGGCGGTGATGCGCCCGGAGGCGGGCCGCTGCCGGATGGAGGCCGTTCGCGGCGCCACCGGCGTGCCCGACGACGGCGTGCCCGCTAATAAAACAAACGTTTATCAGATTAGTGTTAAACACCAAATATACCAACCATCGTTTGTATTGGTTATACATACAATCACCAATTATATAGGCAGCAATTTGGCCCACTATAAAATAAACCTATAGTAGCAAAAATAAAGGTTGGCAGCAAATCGTTATCAGCTTAAATTGTTTTTATTGTCAGCAGAATTTAACTATTTCAGTCAGCCATTAATTATTATTAGGGACGTCAGCTAAAAAATAAAATCATATAGAAATTTATAATGTGCAATCAGATTAAGAGAAATAATTTTACTAAAAATAGGCATCTATAATGTTAATGTTCAACGTAAACCTTGCGATTACCGTCGAATACGTCCACGGATATAGTTAGTGACTACACTACCCACACTGCTCGATGAGATAAAACTGCTCGCATCTGAACCCATCCCATCCTGGACTACCTGCCTCTTCAGTCAACTCGAGACCACGGCTGGTGTAACCCGTGCCAAAACGATGAGTAGAAATAAAAGGTAAATAAATATCTTTATTATACGCGTTCACACCCGATTTAGAATATAAAAAATGATTTTCTTTGTAACAATATTTATGGCTAGACTGAAATTTGGTACACATTTATGCTTTTCTTTTCAGATTATTGTACAGCTAACAGGATACATGACGAGAGCTGCTGACTAGCCATTTTAATTGATTGCAGTATTTTTTTGATCAAGCATTTATCTGCTGCCTTAGAAATCATATCCCTTTACATATACACAAAAATTTTAATGGTTTTAAAACAATGACTTAATTAATTTATTAAGGAAGTACTATCAATAAGTATGGTCAAGTAATATATACAAGGTTACAAAAAAAAACTGACTATTGCTGCCGGCGTGCAGCTGCACCGACTCCGCGGAGGAGGACTTGCCGGCGACGCTGAGCGGCTCGCAGCTCTCCTCCTTCTCGCCTCCGTTCTCTGAAACAACAAGTTCGCTATTACACTCTCATAAAAAATAAATAGTATATAATAATAATAATAATTCCACATACTTTTACAAAAAGCCGTCTTACTAAACACAATAGAATATAGTCCGGAGGTTTTTCAAATTGAAAATCATCCCAAGAAGGACTTGACTTGGGCCCTTAAACTTTTGCCTCTTCGGAGAGAAAATGCGAAAATAAAAATAATAATAAATAATACAGTGTTTTCTAACCGGTTAAAAGATTTCGTTATTTTAACGTTTACGTTATTACGTTTGCGGTTGCGTTATTTTAACGTTTCGTCACAGCAACGCTTCAGCCGGTTATGTAACGAAATGCGTTAATAACGTTAATAATTTAATAACAGTTGCTTTGGTAAAGAAACTGATAAATGACAAGCGGTGTCTTTATTGTAATGATGGTAATTGCGTCTCACAAAGCGTCCTTTGGTTAGACCTGTACCATATACCATTTACACCATAAATGATGCCATTTACACCATAAATGATGCCATTTACACTATAAATGATACCATTTACACTATAAATGATACCATTTACACTATAAATGATACCATTTACACTATAAATGATACCATTTACACTATAAATGATACCATTTACACCACGAATGATGCCATTTACACTATAAATGATACCATTTACACTATAAATGATACCATTTACACTATAAGTGATTCCATTGCCACTATAAATGATACCATTTACACCATAAATGATGCCATTTACACCATAAATGATGCCATTTACACTATAAATGATACCATATACACTATAAATGATACCATTTACACTATAAGTGATTCCATTGCCACTATAAATGATACAGAAAAACAACAAATGGCAACAACAATATTCAGAACTTCTGTCTGTTTGTCTGATAGAGTAACACTCAAAAGCGACTGGACGGATAATGAAACTTGGTATAGTTATATTATGTGCCGGGTTAACATTTAGTACACCTTTTATTCAGATCTGTTACATAGTTACCATACGAAGGCCGCATGTACAATTTCAGAGCTCACATAAAACTACTGGATGGGTTTTTATGAAATGAGTTTTAGTATTTAGAATTTTTCTGAGTACAATGATAAAATTAATTTATGTCCTGATTTACCCATATGGGATATACTTTTTATCCTGAAAAGTTAGAAGTAAATTAACCACACGTATTCTAAAGACCACTGACATTGTCTAAAGACGACGCGGACACTGGCTCTTACAACTATACACTATACTTACGTACAACTATACTTACAACAGCTATACTTACGTAATCTATACATACATATAATAACATTCTCGATAAGCAATTGCAACATTTAATAAAGAATCTTTTAATAGGCAACATTTAGATTTTAAAAGCCTTTTGCAATGGTCTATGATAAGAATTGAGCTAACAATGATGATGATGTTGATTATGATTGTAATAATAATGGTGTGCAACTCACCGAGGCCGGCGACCATGGACTTGGCGCGCGCGCGGCCCACGCTGAGCGTGGTGCGCGGGTCCCGCCGCGGCGGCGCCGGCGCAGGACTGCGACCTGAATGTACCGTACCACACGATATAATAACACGAATATGGACACTTCCAAATGTGAAAAATTACAACGAATATTGTGATAAAATCATATTGACATCTTTAGAATTATGGCTTAAAAATGATGTGGAAATATGTGCAATAGTGAGTGTGATTGTGTTGTGAGGGCATTAGTATTATATATATATATATATATATTAGCTATTGCCCGCGGCTGCACTTTGGTGGTAATTTTATAAAACTTGAGACCCTGTATTTCAGCCCTCCGGCAAAAATTTGAATAACTATAAACCTCCTGTTTAATTATTTGTATCGTAGAATATTTTTACCTTATTTTCACTTAATAGGACCATTAAATATTTTTTTCCATAAAACCTGACATCCCGTTGCACCTCTTTGAGGTTTGAATTTCGATAAGATGTGTGAGTATTAACGTTCCAACGGTTTCTGCTGGGCGCTGATCAATCAGTCAGTCAGGACATTTATCTTTATATGTATAGATTATTATGTATGTTTAATTTGTGTAACTATGAGCCTTTGTTCCTGGAAATAAATGTTTATTACTAACCGCCGGCAGCTTTTCTGGGGAGCGTGGCGGCATACGGGCGGCCCGCCATGGACAGTTGACTCTGCGACTTGCTCGTGGCTACCGTACACGTGTTGCTCTCGTTGTTACCTGACACGACACAAGAAATACGGCCTAGTATCAGTAATGTATCAGCCTATAATGTCCTACTGCAGGACACAAGCCTCCCATGGAAAATTACTGTGGGGGGGTTTGGGCCATAATCCACCACGCGGACCCAATGATGATTGGTGGATCACACACTGTGTTTTTTTTTATTTCTGGAGCATGCGGGTTTCTTCACGATGTTTTCCCTCACCGCCGAGCTAGTCACAATTCCCTATCCGTACTTAATAAGTAGAAACTCAGTGGTACGGATCCAGGATTTGAACTCACGATCACACGACTGTGAATCAAGTACGGACACCCCTAGGCTATCATTGCTTATCAGTGGTTCGGTTATAACCGAACTATTAGTTAAGCGGGCCTTATTATTATAACTAGACTACTGATATTAAGTCAATAAAACTATCATAGGACTGTAGGAACACGGCACGTGTGTGGTGGCGAGCGAAGGGAGAGGCCTATATCCAGCAGTGGAGAGACATAGGCCGATGATGTGGTAGGAATATGTAATATTTGTGTAAATGTCAATGCGATTGCATAGAAATTCGGCTTTGAAATTGGCATAATCAAAAGTTACCAAATACAATTCTTGCAACTCACAAATGGGCGTCACATAGCGTCAATGTATATAAAGGTATATAGTAAAAGATATAAGGTTTCTTTTCACGTTAAGGTTAGAGTACACTGATCACTACAAATAAGGCTTCCTAGTGAATTCGATTTTTTTTTTTTTTTTTTTATGGATTTGTTTAAAAATCAGATGTTAGAGTATGTTTGTATTAAACGAATGAGTTCAGAGAAACATCAACGGAACATCAACCAGACCCGAACAAATATTTGTCTTTAAAGAAATTAATGACTGATCGGCAATCGAGCCCGGGACCTTTTACACAACAGGCAGGGGCACTACCAGGTTAGCTAATCGGATGATGTTGATACCGACAATGAGGTCCCTTTGATACATTAGATGTATCAAAATGATACATTAGATGTATCAAAATGATACAAAATTAGACCATAACTGTGTGTTCGGATGACTTTTTGGCGGGAATTAAACAAGTCAAATTGAGTTTTCGTTTGATTATTGTAGAAATTGTGTATTAGACGTTTTGTGGTTTAATAACGATAGTATATTAAACTTCAAAGTGTTTTTCGTGCGTGGTGTTTGTGATAATCAAGCAAAAGCGTCGTGTGCTTCCAAGGAGTCCTCTTCTGTCCTCAGTAAACTTTTTACAAAGCGACTCCCGACTTACGCCGACGAGACTGGACATTGACAGAATACGTTTTAGACTTTGCAATTGTTTATTACGAAAAAATCTCTACACTGGCAGTATGTACTAATTGCACCATTGCCCATATATGAAGAGAAAAAAACTGTGTGTGTATGTAGTGATCGCAGGGCGTGCAGTAAGGACACTCACCATACGAACTCAACGAGACAACAGTCATGGAGACGAGCGCGCCGGAGTTGCGGATGAGCTCGACCACGTGCTCGTGCGACGCCGCCGACACGTCCTCGCCATTTATCTGCACAATACAAATGACACTGAGCTCAATGTACACATTTAAAAAAAAATTGAAATTATACCTGGTCTGCTGGATACACAACATGTCACTGAAATAACGCACTGAATTAAAAACAACAACATTTAAAATAATTAATCTGTAATAGGAATAAGTTGAAAAAGTTAAAGGTGACCCCCCTCCCGAACCCGCACCAGGCAACTGCTCTAATAAAAAGAAGAAGAATTATTTTATTTCTTCGTAATCGGCCTAAAACTTAGTAACATTGGTTAATTAACTCTTTCCATAAATTGAAACCGTGAAATTTGTAAATGAGTAGAATACGTAATAATATGAAACTGTTTCAGATAAAATTAGAATTATTTTAACAAATAAATATGTAAGGTTTTGCTGTCCTGTCTATAACGTTCGTAGCGCTCATTATTCGGCCGACGCGCGTAGACTAAATGATATCCTAGAATTGTATTATAAATATCATGAAAAACAACATATTTTGTAACAACTGGTAGAATCGATTCTAGTCTCAATACGGATACGGAAAAGCATATTGAGACGGAAATACGGAAAAGCTGAAAACAGGTTGGTCACAACCTGTTTTCCGTTATTTCCGTGACTCGTTGTATAACCCCTCCCCCCCCATGTCCACGGCACGCTTGGTGATTATACTTTTTTATTTAGAGTGTACTAGCGACTTTGTCACACCTTAGTGGCCACGACACAACACCCACAGGAACAAATGAGACGGTGCTATTCAAAAGCCTGCCGACAGCACACAGCCAATGTTTAAGAATACTTTATCCTATACTAACGATCCGGCCTCGCTTCGCATCGGTTTATGTTTTTTTTTTTTAATTTTTTTTTAAATTTCAAAATAAAATGTAGCCTATATATAGATACGGATAATGTAGCTTCCTATTTGTGAAATAATTTTTGAAATCGGTTCAGTAGTTCCAGAGATTACCCCCAACATATCTACAAAAACACGCAATTTTATCTATATCAGTATAGATGTCGCTTTTGAATATATCAGTAAAAAAGTAAGCCATTTAAGATTACAAGGACCCGTTTACAGTCCCTTACGAGAACAACCGAAAGCGAATAAAGAGTACACAATATATGTGTAACTCAGTGAAAGAATAATAATGTGGTTTTAATGGCTGTAGATAATTGTTAAATAAAAATAACAAAGAGAACAAACTCACGAAATAGCGCAAAGTATTTTTCAATCTTTTCAATTTCAATACAATATCCATGGCTTCACACACGTTCACTTCTGAAGTCAATGAGCAACTATTCGATTGTTTCCACGATGTTTACGCTTCGCTTTGTTTGATGATGTTTTGATGCAAAAAAGCAAATTGTTTGTTTCTATGCATCGAAACAGCAGCTTTTGTATTTGATAACAGAAAATGTACATTATAGGTCAAAATGTGACACTAATCTTGTAAGTAGTACGAGTATGTTTGGATCACATTTAGAATTTCACTATTTATCTATTAATAATACTGAAATTCATCTTTTTATCCATTATTCATTTATTAGTTTATTTTCATTTTGCAGTTCACGTGTGGAGTCGTCTTTCATCGGCGAGGACACCACGGTACTATAGAATGATAGAGACGCGATGAAAAAAATATTAGAGTACCTAATGTTTTATAATAAATAGGAAATCAAGCAAAATTAAAAAAATGTAGCAATTAATTTAATCAAGTTAATCGATATTCACCACGACAGAGGAGACTTCATAGGGGAGTCCGAAGACTTCCTGTTTTAATCTGGATCAGTTTTCAAATACCTGTGCATCAATTTAAATTCCGCCCTACCTTGAGGAATGAACTTCCTTACATAGTATAAAACAAAGTCGCTTCCCGCCGTCTGTCCCTCTGTATGTACGCTTAGATCTTTTAAACTACGCAACGGATTTTAATGTGGTTTTCATCAATAGATAGAGTGATTCAAGAGGAAGGTTTATACGTATAGTTTAATATTGTTTTGTGTTAATTTGGATGTGACGGGCATGCAACGCTGCCGGGCACAGCTAGTTGCTAATAAATATCAGTAAAGGATAGAGTTTGTAATCCCGTTACATATTTAGTTTAGATATATTTCTATTTTTTTGAGGGGGAGAGTGCACGCTACAATCCAACAGTCGCTGGGCGCGCTCGACTGGCCACGTTACCCCCCCTGGCTCACAGAAGACTACCTTGAAATGTACTGCATTTCCTACTTTATCTTATTTCCCTAATGTACGTAGGTACGTATTTCGGTAGTGAGTGAGATGTGCCAGAGCCCATTCCCATCCTATCCCTCCCCATTTTCACAACCCTTTCTCCAAACCCATTCTTATATCTCCAAAGGTAGGCACCGCATCCGGGGGCGTGCCAACGTTTGTCATTTTGTTTGTGTCTATGGGTGACAGTATCCACTTACCATCAGGTGGACTATATATGCTCGTCTGCGGCCTTCGTAAATAAAAAAAAATATATGACTTTGCTAAGACTCGTCAGTCAACACTACTGAAGATATACTGTTTTTATACACTACTGTTTTTATAAAGAGGATAAATGCACTATGAAAGTTCAGTTGTGCGTACGAGTACATCTAGCCACGAATTTTTATATATTTTTTTTATTTAGTACGACTCACGACACTGTCCAGGTACTGGAGCGCAGGGCAGTGCCTATGTACTAGTAAACACTTTTTTCTAAAAATTATGGAAAGTAAAGTAGTGTTTCTTCAGACTGGCGCCTGTTATTGAGGTTTTTCCTTAATTTTTGTATGATGTGACAAGGAAGTCCACCCTCCTGAGGCCGGCGCGGTCGGCGATGCCACCTGCATCCACATTGTCCAGGTATTGTAGGGTTTATTTAAACACTTTTTCTAAAATGTGCATCTACATTATCCAGGTATTGTAGCCTTTATTTAAACACTTTTTCTAAAATGTGCATCCACATTATCCAGGTATTGTAGCGTTTATTTAAACACTTTTTCTAAAATGTATCTTCCTTCCGACTGGACATTCCTGTCTTGGACATTTTTTGTAAAATTGACTCACCGCAACAAGAAAGTCCCCCTTCCTGAGGCCGGCGCGGTCTGCGACGCCGCCCGCGTCCACATCGTCTAGGTATTGGAGTGCGGGACAGCGCTCGGAGGGTCGCAGCTCCATCAGCGGCGAGGAGGCCTTCGCGCCGCGCAGCACGAACCCGAACCCGCGCCGCGCGCGATGTAGCACCACCGTGCGGGTCTCCATGTTGCCGTACCTGGAACCATGTGCAACCGATCAATCAATGAAGTTCAGAACTAGCGTATTACTGGTATTAAAATAAAGAAATAAATATACGCTAAAATCTTCAGTCAGTCATACACTCTTAACAGAGTGTTCGACTGAAGAGATGGTGATCTTTATCATTAAATGATGATGAAGGTGGTGAGTTGACGCCATTGTTGCACTTGACGTTAGCAGTGGCCTTTCACGACTTTCCTTCTTCGGGCTCTGTCGGTAGGGTTGGGAGAAAACTCGATCAAGGGAAATTGCATAACTGATTGTTTAAGAACCGTCCAACGTAAGAAATTTCAACCATGTAATTGCATAAAACGATCCATACATCACTGTGAGTTAGGAAGTTACCCTTTCTGGGGTGATTTACATCCTACGATTTCCGGTAGCTGCCTGTCCCTGCAGAATGAAGGACCTACGTGATAGTTGACATCACGTACCCATTAGCCATTGTTACCCATTTAGCATCACCCAAAGGGACTCGTGTAACCCATTGATTAATATGGCAACTGCACCATAGGTAAAGCCGGCACTGAACACTAGGAAATATAACGGGAATAGGGAAGACCCATTAGGGAGTACCCTACCTCCCTTCAATCCCATCTCATCCCATCGAGTAGAGAGTGCGGATAAAGGAGGTTCTTGTCCTCATTGAGCTAGAATTCGTGCTTTAGTTGAGTTTCAACGGTTTAGGTACACGCTTAGAATGTTTTAGTTACAATAAACGAATAAGAATATGTGTTTTATTTGAAAAATATAATGTAATCCAGAGAAACATACCGGTGATGTATCGATGTTTTTAAACCTGACTTTGTTCCATATATTTTGAGCAATTTTCTCGAAGAACATGACGGAAACAGTCCTAATTTTCTATTAAGAGTAACAAGACAACAGAATGCTTGCTTTGAAAGGAACATGAATTCCCGAGTGGTTCGTTGCACGCAAACACTAATTCATTCTAATTGTCTTTAAAAGTTTATCAATATAAACATTTTGTTATTATTTGTCTCGTCTATTGTCTAGCACCTATGTAGTTTGTACTTACGTCTTTTTTATGCGAGGTGCGGTCGCACTATAGGTCTTGCTGAGAGCCATTTCCCTTCTCCCAGTCACTCGAGAGTGGTGGATTGGTCCAGATGATAAAACCTGTAATTGACGGCATACAATTTGATACGTAGTCAATTAATATCTGTGAATATAATGCCCATGTATTTTCATATCAATGTGCCTATTAGCAAGATTAGTAAGAGGAGAAATTACTATCTGTACTAAATTACAGGAAAATACAGGAAATTGAATTAATTATGATATTCTTTGGCTTATTGTGAAATAATACGGATGAATACTGTAGGTTTTTTTTGAAGGCGATGATTCAAAGTGAGGTTCAAAGTAGTGGCGGATTGTTTCTCAAATCGGAAACGATTAAAGGAAGCACTGAAGAAAAGTGTAATAAAGTCCTGGATTTTTTTTAGCAAATAGCATAGAAGAATTATTGACTGGATAAAATGGAAGAGAATTGTGAAGGTGTACAAGATCTACAAGTAAGTGACTTTACTTCTCGGTAAAGAAGTAGTGAAGTTGGAAGTGTTAAAAAAGATTTGAAAAGGGTTACTTGGAAGGATATAAATATTATTAAAGTTAATGAAGAAGTGATTGAATCGGCGAAAGATAAAAGTAAAGGAAAAGATAATTTTGTCGACACATTGCGGCAGTTGAAAGTCAGTAAAATGATATTTCTCTTCCAAACTGAAAGTAACTGCTCTGCAAATGACGCTGATGCATTAAGAGCTGAAACTTCATCGCGAAAATAGTGATGTTTACCTGATGTAAGTGGGCCGTGTTTTGTCTCAGTCGTACTTCCTGCACACACTGCGCAGGGAACAGCCCAGTAGCGCCGGATCCACGCACTGTTCCTTCAAGGAACCCGTCGTCAGTAGCACCCGTTACTGCAAATATTATAGGGCAATTGAGAACAGGATTTAATTTGATCAAGTGACCAAGGCACCAAGTGACGCGTTCCGTTTTTTGAGCCTCAGTCATAAAATTATATAAGTGCATTCTCAACTACCCGTGAAAGACTGTTCCCAAATACCCTAAATGATACCATATTTACCTAGAATAGAATATTTTGAATACGTAGTGCGTATATAATTTAATTTGATCTGTGAACATTTTTGTTTGTATCGGAGTTTTATATTGCATTTAATACATTAATTATATTGTGTTTGTTACCTAAACTGATCGACATACCATATCGTTGATATGATATAGAATTAAACTCAGAATAACAAAATGATAACAATAATTTTTTTGATGACGACAAAAGTAAATCCATGATATCTAACTCAACCGAGTTAGTAATTTAATGTTTCTATAAAATGTACTGTGTACCTGGTTTTGATGTCTTTATCTAAGTGACTGTGCTCAGTGACGGGTGGTTTATGAGAACAATGTTGTATTAGTATGCAAACAATTACGATTTGTTATAAACATAGTTATTGTTGTAATATGATGCAGAAATTGTTAGAGCCCGTATAAACTTCAACCCCTTACCACAAGAAAAAAAAAAGACTAATTCTTCTTTAAAACATAGTATTCAAAGTTCTCTGATTGGTCGATAACCCGGTTCACATTTGTTTGACACTTCTTATACCACAGTTATAAAGCCTCAAGCCTGCTTATATT
Organism: Sesia bembeciformis; assembly: GCA_943735995.1. Classification (NCBI taxonomy): domain Eukaryota; kingdom Metazoa; phylum Arthropoda; class Insecta; order Lepidoptera; family Sesiidae; genus Sesia; species Sesia bembeciformis. The sequence goes on along the minus strand of OX031029.1, from coordinate 3,540,381 downwards.
TTGCTTATATTTTACTTCAATTACATCTTCCTGCTGGCACCTCAAGAATCATGGAGCAGTTAATTATAACTTATTAAAGTACAAAAGAAAGTGTTCGCTTTTTTGTGGACGTTTGTGGACGTGGTAGGTGTTGTAGCTGCTCGTCCAACACCTACCACGTCCACAAACGTCCACAAAAAAGCTGCCTGATGGTAAACTCTTACTGTTATCTATGAACATCTACGGTATACGCAAACGTATAGCCAAAAATGATGAACGATGACATATCCGAATATGCTTTGTCTACTTTTGAATATAAAGGATTGGAAAGGGTGGATCGATCAGCATTTGGGAAATAGGGAGGAAATGGGAAAGAAACAGATACGATAAGGAATGGAAAGTGGGACGGGCTCTGGAAACTCTGACTGTCTGCCGGAACATATTATTACAATTCATGGCAATGTTATGTGAGAGTGGGGTAACTCGGCCAATTGGCCAGTGGCTATTGTGCGCATTATCTTTGCTCCTAAGTGTCCCTATGTTTTTGAGTACTGGAACTCGAGAAGTCGTCGCTTGTCTTGTCGTTACAGTTACACTTACCTTCGACGATGTCGCCCTGGTTGAGCCGCAGCTGCCCGGGCGCGGTGGGTTCGTACGGCTGCAGGCACACCACGGTGGCACTGCCCGCCTGCAGCGAGCACGTCGTCGTGTCCGAGTTGCTGGTGCCCACGCCACTCGAGTCCGAAATGATATCGCTCGTGTCGCCCGCGCTCTTATCTGTTATACCGAGTGACAGGTTGTCACTTGGGCCAGTCAGCGGCCGTACATTGTGATGTCATTTAGAAGCCCGTTTAAATAGACCTGTTGTTTTTATCGATATCAACCATATTCCACTGCAGGACATAGGTCTGCAGATAAAATATTCGTTACCTTCGTCCTTTCAGCTACACGTGACTACCGGGTAGTGCTAAATAGGCAACAACACGACGTCAAATATCGACTGACGTCAACCCTACCTCTGACTTGTCAAAATCCCTTGTGACTATAAGAGGAGGCTTGTGGCCTGCACTGAGATCTTAGGGGCTGGTATCGAGGGCAGAAGCTTTGTGATTATGAAGAGCTTTTAGGACTATAACTTATCAGATGGATCCAATACGCATTTTCTTTTTAAATTCTCAGGAGTCATGCTTTTCCTCACCTACTTGGTGACAATAGAAAAATCAGTGGTTTAGTAGAAATTCAGTGATACTTGTCAGGCTTCGTCACGACCGCATCAATGTGAATAAAGAACCAGAATTTGGTCGCATATTATTAGAAATATGCACGTGAGTATACTCGGGCTTCTTAATGACATCATTAGGCCTTGACGTACTTCTTTGTCACGACACAACTTTTTAACCGGTTAATCTTACATCTTAACATTATTTTGTTGATATTATTGTTTATTTTAATATCAAAAATCTTTGAAGGTAATATAACTGTAAAACATATTTGTATAGCTGGTTCTGAAATTGGTTTAGGATCTGTGCTTGTACTGACGTTGCTTTGATAAATACAATTACTAAAATTGTTGACAACCACGACACAAAAATAAAACGGTACACTTCAAATTACGTTTTAATTTTTTATTTGTAACACAACGGAACGGTCTGTGATCTTACTCCTAATTATCTAAAATCTAAAAGGAAGTGGGGTCCAGTAAACAAACATCTCCTTGGAAAAGAAGCGAAGAAGCGGATCGTGAAACTACAATTACACAAAGGCACATAGAACATGCAGTTGAAGATGATGTTGGTGATCACATGAGGTCTGTGGATGGTGATGGTTGTCTTTCCTCGATTGTCACTGGCATAAAAAACAATTAAGTTATCTTCATAGAAATGCACGAATCACGGCTTGCTTTGTATTATGTTATTTGTACACGCAAGTACACAGGATTGTAAAGGTTCAACTAGAATCAATGTTGGGGGAGGAGGGGAAAATATGTGTTAAAACACAGTAAAAGATACTTTAACTCAGCACGTCGGTCAAATGCGATTCCAAGAAGTTTCTGGTTTTACGAATACATCTTTGGGACTATAATCGATGGGAATCTAACAAGCATTTAATTTCGAAAGGAGTGGACAGGTGGGGGGGGGGGGGGGGGTTGACGCCTTATATTCTCTTTACCCATGGCTACAGATCAATATGAAACGCTTACGTGCAAGCTGCAACTCGTGCATTTACGAAGATAACCATCTTTTCCACAATGGTGTCTTAACTGTACTCGTAGTTTGTCGTTCGAGCTGTACCTGTGAGGATGCTGGCGTCGTCTTCGTGGCTCGGGTGGCTTGCGTCAGAGATGCTGGACGAAGCTGAAGAGAACGGTCTCTCGAGGCTGCAGGGAGAAGCAGTAGCGGTTGGCTGCCGGCGAAGGAACGCGTCCAACTCCGCAGGTATCCTCGTGGAAGAAGCCAATGAAGACCTGTCCCCAGCGGTCCACCACCCTCCCCACGCGGCCGACCGCCTCTTCGGATTGTACCGCGGTGGTCCACGAAACGGCACTGAAAAGTTTTCGTTAGCAACCGAACAAAACAATAAACGTGCGAAATGATTTTGAAACAAAAAGGGGGCTTTTGTTGGTCAATTTAGGTCGAAGTGCAAATTGATGGGGAACGAAATTTAAACAATTTTAAACCATATAGTGCGATCATTGATAATAAAATTATAAGTGCAATAATTGTTATGATAAACTAAAAATATTATATCCCAAATTAACAATACGTATCTACCCACAACCGGTGTATTATGATGATAATACAAATGTCAATGTATTAGTGAGATATATTCCTATAAATAATGTTATTTTTCAAATATACAACCATCACCATTATGATAAGCAATGGAATAGAAATATCTAAAATAGATAGAAAAGATGAGACCATGCATTAAGTTCTTATAAAGCTTTATTCCCACTGTGTGTTAAAATATTCAATTTAACTTCCAATCATTGGCAATTTAATCGTTTATATTCCGAATAAAAATAAAGAAGTCGCTAATATTGTAATGACTTAAGTATTTCTCTTTACAAGACTTGCGCGAACTTTTGTTAAAACACCTCAAAATTTTAATGCAAACTGTATATTAAATTGAAATTGAACACAGAATGAGAATGTTAAATGTTAGTTGAAAAATAAATTAGTTTTTTCATATTATACAAATGGTTAATATAAACGCAAAGCATAGTAATATTTGTATCTAATACCAAAGTTATCGAAATCCTTTTATATATTTATTGTATTATATTACTTGTTATTTTTAAAAAGAGTCTGTGGCTAAGAAACGTGGCACAAAACCGACAAATCATAGACAGAACAAAACGAATCATTTGTGAAACTATTCAGCTTCCATTATACCTATATTATTCCGTAGTTTAAGTATAACGAATAATTTTCAACAACTTCAACAGATAAATATAAAGTATCAAGATGTTTTAGATTTAGTATAAATTCAACTTACTATTTGAAAATTTGCCACGCAAAGTATTCATTGGCCAACTGGGCGTTTGCACGATTACAAACTTTTTGCGTCCGTGAACGAGTTATTGCCGTGAGTTTAAAATTCATTTTCGTTGCTCTAACTGAATAAGTAGGTTTGTTCTACAACGTTAAGTTTGCGGTTGACGCTACCAAACCGCTTATTGAAAGGTTGAATAAGTTGATAATGGGGTTTTATTTGTGTGAACTTTCGATTGGCCGATACTGTATAGAATTCCAAATATTCCGTTGTGCCACATTTCGTTAGTCAGACTATATAAGTAAGTACTTCTGTTCTAAATTATACTGTAATTTAAATAATGTAAGTAAATTAGTTAACTCCTATTTAAATAAAATACCTACCTAATAGATGTTTGTATAAAGCGCCGGCTAAAGCCATGCAGTAGATAACAGCGGATATAGAACTAACTCACCGACTTCCTCAGATTTGTAGTTTTTTATCACTTCAGCCAGTTCCAAATTCCCAGCTATCACTGCCACCTGGAAGTAAAACAAAATCAAAATCTAAACTAGAAATCACTTATTAATTATAATGTAAATACAAAATCAGATTTTCAAATGAACATTTGCTCTTAAAAGTATAGTCCTAGTGTATAATAACTCAGTTTCTATTTGTGGGAGCTCGCTTTTAAGTCTTCTTGTGTATCTAAATATGTTATATTTTAGATATGACGTACTATATGTATAAGGTCCCCGAATAAATGAAAATAAAATAAAATAAACTAAACAATTATTGCACAAATGTTACCTGATACGGCGTCTGGTTGGCGAAGTTGAGCGCCTCCTTGTCGCAGCCCCGGAAGAGCAGTTGTCTCGCGCACGAGTCCTGCGCGTTCACGGCGCACACGTGCAGGGGAGTGTTCCCGGAGGCGTTCCGGCTGTTCATGTCCGCGCCGTAGAAGAGCAGGTGGTCCAGGTGCTGCACGAGGCCGTTGCGACACGCCTGGATGAGAAGTTTGGGGATAAATTCATGAGAGTTCAGGATTACATAGACATAAGCACATTGATATATGAAAGTAGATATGGTTGATCTGTAGTTGTTGTTATTGCACCGCAGCCGCTGGGCGCGCTCGTCTGGCCACGTTGCCCCTCGCTCACAGAAGACTACCTTGAAATGTACTGCATTTCCCGCTTTGTCCTATTTCCCCGGTGTACTCGTATGTACGTAATTCGATAGTGAGTGAGAGAAGCCGGAGCCCATTCCCATTGCATCCTATCTCTCCCCATTTTCCCAGCCCTTTCTCCAAATCCGTTCCTACATCTCTAAAGTAGGCAGCATATCCGGAGGTGGGGGTGCCAAAGTTTGTCATTCTGGAGTGATGTTGGTATGTATCGCAGATGTCTATGGACGACAGCATCCACTTACCATCCACGACTATACCATGACAATGTTCATATTATTATTTCGATAATTCGTAGACACTCCATAGGTATGTACATACCTCACTAAAGTGTTTCAACTTCAGAGAAAAGCTTCAGAGACTCTTTTCTATTTTCTTCAGAGTTAGTGAACAATTTTTATGGAATTTTGAAAGGGATAATAAATATTTACTAACCTGATGCACTTCCTGCCAACCCTGTAAATCCGTCGCACCAATTGACGCATGATCATGTAGCAAAGTTTCACACAGTAACGGGTCCGTCTTATTCGTCACCGATAGATATAAAGGAGTGAGTCCCTTCCCGTCCTTGTAATTTGGAGAAGCTCCAAGTTCTAGAAGAGTCTTGACTGCTTCTAGAGAGTTCTTTTCGACGGCTCTGTGCATTGCTGTGCTGCCATCTTTCGTTCGGTAGTCGAGTAACGCACCACCATTCACTAGAGCGATTAGCACCTTGCCTGGGGATTTTAGGCCAGCCCCCAGTGTTAGTGGTGTTTCTGTAACGTGAATACAAGAACATTGATAGATAAACACAGTTTGATCTGGAAGGGACAAGTCTAAGCTTAGCAATTTGACATCAAATACAGATAAAAGAATTTTAATATAATAGATCATGCTATAAAACAATGGATATGTATCGTTAGAACTCCGATAAAATTTTAATCAGTTATTAGGGCTTGATATCGTTACCAAAATACCGGTATTTAAGTATCTGCATATCGTTTTTCAAGAACCAATTAGCCACTTATACTTCAGTCCCATTTGAGAATCGGAAACATTAGAATCCGGTAACGGTAATCGGTATTTTCATTTAGTGGTAAGGGAGTGGTATTACCGGTAAACGTTTTTGAGACGTTGCCATACCGTGCATGGTACTGCCTGTCTATCGAAGGCGGTGCTCCATTCTGTCTCACGTTTCGCTTGAAAGTTTGCGCGCCTGGCGTCGTCATTGGTAAAATACTTGCAGAATACCGGTATTTGTGGTTAATGTTACCAGTACACATTTTACCGATTCCTCATAGTTACTGTAACAGCTTCGAGGCCAATATACCGACATGTAAAGATAGCGCTGTTTCAGGTTCTTGAAGAGGCTCCATATTTGAATAATGTAATATGAAATACTAGCTGTGCCCGGCAGCGTTGCATGCCCGTCACATCGTCATATTAACACAAAACAATATTAAACTATACGTATAAACCTTCCTCTTGAATCACTCTATCTATTGATGAAAACCGCATTAAAATCCGTTGCGTAGTTTAAAAGATCTAAGCGTACATACAGAGGGACAGACGGCGGGAAGCGACTTTATTTTATACTATGTAAGGATTGTTGAAGGCGTAAAAGATGATTTTCGCTTGGGTTGGTAAAATTAATTGAATTTATTAAAAATCATAGCGGTAAATGTTCCTTCACCAGGTTTTAAATCGCTAAGCGGATTACCTTTATTACGGCAAGTGAGTACGAACACAGCAGTATGTGTAGGAACAAGTATTAATATTCATTATTCAAGTTTGATCTCAAGGCTGTGCATTTGTCGCGGATTATCCATGGTTGGGTTGATACGCCTCCAATGTGTTCTACACGTGAACAATGGTAGATAACACATGGATAAACAATTTTGGACTTCTGGTTTTATTTTCACCATTGATCTATCTAAACTTTTTCATTGGAACATTTTAATCAACGTTAAAATAATATTATTGAAGTGAAGTCAATTTCTGGTGCGAGAGACCACGGTTTTGTAAAAACTCTATGAAGAAGCAATTTGGTAAAGAGGGAAGAAATCTATTCATATATTAAGCATGGAAATAAAACCTGAACCCGAAGCTTATTCATCTGAAATCTTAATCTTATAGGAAAACTAACCAAGTTCCTTTAATTGAAATATTTGTGTAATAAACTTTTGGCCAAAGATACAGCTATAGTCAATAGTAGTAATTGAGAACACGTGAACTAATTTATAGTAAAGTAAAGGAATTGAATAAAGCCTGTTCTCAATGCCCCTTTTCCCAGTTACCTTGATTGACGGTAATTCTATATAATAAAATCCGTGTCTTTACATTTGATAGCTTTTGCGAAAAGTAGCTACAGTATAGAGTACGAATGATACAAAAAGCCCAAAACAACATTTTTTTTGGGCTTCGTATCATTCGTACTGTTTGAACGCGCAACACGCGAAAACCACTCGTGCCCAGTTAATATATAGGTTCTTTTTATCCCCATCAATTATAAAGTTTCCACGGGAACCAAGCTAACCACACATATTCCAATGTCTGCGCGTACCATATCGCAGGCAATGCTAGTCGCGAAATAAAAATGTTTCTTACCGCCAGTATCCTGACAATGGAAGTTCGGGTCAAGTCCTTTCGCGCACGCCTTGGTGATCTTGTCGATCTGCGCGTGTGTCACGTGCTCTAAAAATCGCCGTAAGTTCGCGCGTGAGTGCAGCGCCTTCAGTGTCTTCTCATCCAACTTCAGCATCTTGTACACGCGCCGCTTGTATTTTAACTGGAAATTTAATTATTTCATTTTCATTTCTCATCTCGTCTAAAAAGTTTTCTCGATGTTAATGCTTTATAGATATCTTTACATATTTTTAATGAAGCGTTGGTGCTGTGGTGCCAGCCGGCTTTAGAATTAATAGTACCATCCATCAAATATGTGTATTCTCATATCGATGAGCTCTTCTAGTGCGTGTCGTAAAAGGCGACTAAGGGATAATAAAGCGGCTACCACAAGCCCTGAGGAACTACACAACCTTTAAAACAATGGGTTTGCCAACTCGCTTGACCAACGTGGCGTGGCATCTTAAGGTTATAATATTATATAATAAAAAGCCCGGTGATGGTTCGTATGTTGACTGTGAGATTCAACATCTTTCACCGACAATAATAAAGCAGGTACATATATACTTTACGAAAATATTGGCCATCGGCTAATCCGGAAGCACCCGAATCCACGTCTATGCAATAAAGTAGGGAATTAGAGGTATGGTAATTCATAACCGTGGATGACGTGTCTCCAGATTAGCCGATGGCCAATGTTTTCGTAATGTATCTGTACCTACAGTACCTAGTATAAAGGAAATATTTTGATGGTAGAAAATATTCCTAGAAAAAGTTTAAGCCGACGTTTTTGCTGAAAATTGTTTGTTCAGACAGATGTTATAGAAATGGTGACATTTTCATATGTATTCTTCTCGAGTTCTTATCTGGGAATCCAGGATACAATTTTAAATTCCCAAACGCCCACTTGATTTTCCTCACGCTATAGAATATCGTCGAAAAGAAGATTTTCCAGAAAGTATTTTCCAAAGATATCACTTAGAAAAAATATATGGCTCAAAATCACGAAGGTGGAAAATTTACTTTGCCATAAAATAATTTACTAAAATCATAACTTTACTAAACAAATGATCATTAGTAAATATTTAATAAAAACAATTTTAACTGTACATCGTACAATATAATATAAATTTTTTTAAAAATCAATTATATTTCAAAATTTAGGCACGAAAAGTCATTTCGAGAACGCGTCCTTAAGTAAGAATCCGTAAGAGAAAACGCCGTAAATCCATTTATACAAATAATATTTAACAGCTTTCTTTATATATTAGGGGTGAATTTTATCTAATATCTAAATTTCGTAGTTATTTCTCTAAAAAGAAAAAATATTTTAATAGAATATACCAAAATATTTTGTCCGAGAATAAGTGCGTCATTTTAGTGAACGCAGCGGTAACTAGTCGAAAATCGTTTTTTAGTTAACGCTACCTTTCGGCGTTAGTGCACAGTTGTAGTGGGAGGTGTTATCGTAGCCGGCTGTCATTCGTGTTTTCCACAGTATTTATTATAATTAAGTGGTAAGTATCATTCAATTTACTATCTACAGAGCGTACATAAATAGGTCATCATTCCGGGAATGCGTTTATTAGCCTGGAATATATGTAACAAGTCCTATTTAGAATACAAATTACAAAGATAATCTTAATTATTTTAAATGGACTATGTCAAACTGTGTCAAGGATGGCTGTCATTAAAATCAAGCGCGCTTTTATTTGAAAACGTCATTCCGTGAACGGTCATTTTCGGAACGTTCCCGAAGATGACGACTTCTTCCCGAAATGATGAAGACGTTCCCAAGAGATGTTTTGTTCACTACGTGATATCTGCTATTGATATTTATCAATGTATTTACTGATTTTTTTTACATAATTAGCTATTGATTGATCTATGAATTTACTGAATGTTTCTTTTTTACATAATTTGCTATTGACATTTACCAATGAATTTACTGAATATTTTTTTACATAATTTGCAATAAGATAATAAAGTTGTTGATTTTCAACAGCAATATGGAGTCTAATGAGGCTGAAAATAAGACCAAAAAAGCAACTGAAAAAAGATAGTGTGGCTTATTTGCGCCAAAGAGAAAAAGCAAATGCCAGGAAAAGAAAGTTTTTAGATAAAATGACTGATGAACAAAGAGAGATTAAAAAAGCTAAAGACAGCATACTATCAGAGAAAAAAGCAGAAAAGAAAGTGAAGAACATTGCCGAGATGACAGAGCGGGAGAAGCGGAAGCAAAGAAAAAAATGGAAAAAAGCATCAAAAAAGTATAGGGAGAAGAAAAAAGCATTATCAAATATTATAAGCAATACGTCGCCAGATTGAGATGAGGAACCAGCCGCTATACCTTCAGCGAGAAGACAAGTAGGTAAGAAAATAGTACGGAAAGACAGGACCAGGACATATCGTAAATTAAAAAAACAAAATGAAACTATTTATAATTCAAATGAAGTGAAAATTTGAGTCTAAAGAAAAAAACTGAAAAGACATGAAAAAAAAAGAAAATGTACCTACAACGCCTAACAGCAACATTGATGCTTTATTAAAGAATACTGACGTACCATTTGAAGTACGCAAAAAAAAATTGTTTAGCGAAGTATTCACGACCCAATTACAAGAAAAGACTTTAAAACTTTAAAGATACTTTAAAAAAGAATTCCAAAGAAAGAGAAGTCTTTCAAAAATGTATTAGTGGAAGTACTTTGAGGAAATACAGATTACTTCACATGTCTAAGAAGTTTTTATCAAAGGAGAGAAATGACAACTCTATTCTGACGTCCAATGCGAATGTTCGCGAGGTTGTTTTGAATCCAGATGTTCGTCAAAAAGTCATAAATTTCTTTGAAAGAGATGACGTGAGTAGAATGTGTTCAAGTAAGAGATATTTTGTAAAAAAATGGTATGAAGAAGCAAAAGCGCGTACTTTTATTTACAGTCGAAGCACTAGTACCAAAATTCGTAAAAGAAACTGGGATTAATTTATCTTATAGTACATTACTCAGATCAAAGCCATTTTGGGTGGTAGCTTCAAAACCAAGAGACCGGCAAACGTGTTTGTGTGTTAAACATGAAAATTTTGAATTAGAATTCAATAAACTGAAACGTTTGCAACAGCTTATTTACGAGAGCACAGAAAAATTGATTGAGAAATATAGTTGCGACGTTACTTCTTTTGATTACATGAATGCCTTGTGCGAAAAATGTAAAAAATTGACGTTAGATCCAGGTTATAATACAGATACTTTAACATATTTTCAATGGAAACCCGTTACTGAAGAAAAAATTGTAAAAGGTGATACTAAGACATTTAAGATCACTAAGAAAGTTGCCATTTCGAGTACAGTAAAATAACTAAAAATTGCTCTAGCTGTAAATTATTAAGGTCTGTAATTGGTTGTGTACTTCAGTCCTTTAGAAGACAGTTGCTTAAGAACTGACTAAAACTAAGTAAAGTTAATTATATGTTACGTTGAAACCAGATAATGACTATTTATTTGTGATTTACATATACCCAACATCCATAATGAACCCATATCGTCATTCGGGGCACACACTCGTCATTTCGTGAACGCCTGATCATTTCCGGGAACGTCACTTGAATTGGGGAAAAACATAAAATTATAAATATTTTTATCAACAAAATGCTTAGTTATATAACAAAAGTTTAGTTGTGTGTATGTATAGCTAATTTAATTACGAACTTAAGTGATTTTTTCATATTTGAAAAACTTTGTTCTCTAAATTAGTCGTCTTTATTCATTTGGGGGGGTATTTTTATGCAAAAAAAAATTATCTGCAATAGTTTTAAATTTTTTTAAATTAAATACTATCTATTATATCTCCGCGCTATCGTTTAAAGTAAAAAAGTTAAATGATAACCATATGTGTTTTCAGATATTTTATTGGATTTATAAAATTGTTCCCGAAATGACTATTTTTAGCGTCAAGATTTCTTTAAAGCAATATAACAAATTAAAAAAATGATTCTATGCTTGCGCCTTTTAAATACAGATCATACATGAGTTAAGCAACAGTTTAAGCTAATTTTCATAATCAATATTTCTCAAAATTTTATTTCTAAAAACCGAACTTGAATTTGCCACCTTGGTGATTTTGAGCCATATACCAAGAACAAGCAAGCTTTGATAAAATAGTCGACATTTTGTTTGTTGGAAAAGTCCTTGCTCGTGGAAAATTGTTTAATCCTTTGAGAATATGAAATGTTTCTCAGTAATTTTCTCGTCTGTACCATATTGAACTCATAGTTTAGCTTTATTAATGAAATTAAATAAAAAAAACTATAACATTGGGAGAACGATTGGTACTATTCAAACAAAATAATATTCTTAGAAAGAAAGAAAAGAGCGGATGATATCGTCCGCCATATTATACTTAATTCCTTTTTTGTCACAAAAACATTTAAAATTTAAAACATTTATGTATTCACCTCGAGGTAACCAACGGGCCCGTTGAACGGATAATCGCCAAGCCGCCGCTCCTCGTCGAGAAACTTGCCGGCTTTGCCGTTGACCGGAGGACAGAACAGACCATAGTTGAAGCTCTCTTTCAGCTCCTGAAAACAACGAGAAAGATAGCTTATAAATAAAGCATAGGATAAAAGAGACAGTTGAAAAAAATGCTTTTGCTAAGGATGAACGTAATGCCTTCCCTTTAAGCTTTTTATCACGGAAATTTTAAGATAGGAAAATGAGAAAATGAATTTTAATTTACGGGAAAGATAAACATTATTGGACATAGAAGACTTTCTTATTTTTTAAACAAATCTTTGATTAGTAAAGCACAGTACATGCAGAAAACATGCGATTGAACACATTCATTTGGTCATGCTTTTCTGTTCACAAAAAGTTATTTAACACTTATTTTAAAATAACGAAAAAGCAGATGACTGTATACGAGTAGTCTACAAATTATAATTCTTATGAAATAGATACAATGAATGAAGTAAATGCAAAAATTATGAGCGAAATATCGATTAGTTGACCTTTGTCAACCGATTTAATTATCTCGACAACATTACAATACAATTCCAAGTATTTGCTGATGGGTTTTAGCTTAACATGCTGATAACGTAGTGTTGGTCGTTGTCCTCATTCCAGGAGTAATAAATCAGGAATGTGAGTATGTAGTACAACTTGATGGATTGCAGTGCGGCCTTGTAAGGGGAACGCTATTGTGTGAAACTGGGGTGAACTGCACTGCATGTCGAGATGTGCAATGTGCAAGAAGTAACCAAGTAGTTATAGAGCGAGAGAGATAACAAGTCAAATTCATATACATATATTCTTAATTGTACTTCATTATTTTCACATGTTAGTCTTGTTCCGAATAATTTAGTATATTTGAAGTTTTTAGAAACGAAAAATTGCTCAGAGCCTATCTAATGAGCTCTCGAATGCACTCGGTAGAAATGCGCAGACACTTCTTATATATATCTACACAATAATATGAACATTTGGGATATTATATGGAAAAAGAGGTTCTACTTTCTCACATACTCAGATTTTGAAGAAATCTTTAAAAGAATAATATTCTTATCTATACATATAATAAAACTGTAGAACCAGCGTGTCTGTACATTGAATATATTTACCAAAAACTGATTGGGGGCGGTGAAGGAAGAGTATCAGAATACAAAACGACGATTTTGAAAAATTTTGTCTGTCTGTTTGTTTGTCTGTTCGAATACGCTAATCTCCAAAACTTCGAAACTGATTTTCATGAGGTTACCACAGGTAACGTTTGGCGCTTTGAATAGGCTTTGTTTCATCGAAATCGGCTGACGGGAAGGAAAGATATCCCAATTTAGAGTTTAAAAACTAAAATTTCACGCGTACGAAGCTAGTTAATCTTTATAAGATTTGACTATTCCACGGTTCATCTTGAAATTTTAAGTTATCTTAATTAATGTTAATACATCTATATCCACAATAACGCCACATTTATCTTCGTAACCTTCGTATTATCTTTGTGGATATGTAAATATTTTTTTCAAAATAAATTCCTCGTTTATCTCAGTTAGAAAAACAGTCAATAAAGTCATTGCGATATAAATTAATCTAGTCTACAGCCATAAATGAATAAATCCATGTTTAATGTTTTGCTCAGCAGCGAGTAACTTTGTATTTATTATGTTTTCTTACACTTTACTTCACTGCTAGTCTTATTAATATATCAATTAATAATAATCGATAATCTCGGACCATTTCAATAGTGGCTGCTAAATCGTTGTTACAGTATTTTTGCTTGTAATATTTTATTTTATCAATTAATTGCCACTTCTCGTGGTTTTGCTCGCGCGGATTTAGTAACTTTTATACCAAGGAATATTTTACTGGCATAATGGTTGTCTGGAAGAGATCGCTATAAGCGATAAGACCGCCTTTTGTATACTATTTTATGTTACCGTATTATGTTGGGGTTTTATCTGTGGTGTATAATAAAGAATAATTTTGAGAGGGAGAGTGCACGTTGCAATCCAACAGCCGCTCGGCGCGATCGGCAAGGCCCCTATCACAGAAGACTACCTTGAAATGTATTGCATTTTCCGCTTTATATTATTCTTCATTGTAACGTGCACGTATGTGTTTCGGTAGCGAGTGAGATATGCTAGAGCCCATTTCCATCCCATCCTATCCCTACCAACTTTCCCAACGCTTTCTCTGAATCCATTCCTATATCTCCAAAGGTAGGCAGCGCATCCGAAGTCGTGCCAGCGTTTGGACTAATGTCGCCATGTATCGCGGATGTCTGGACTCTATGCTCGTCTGCTGCCTTCATACATAAAAAAAGTACATACTTACCTATATTTTAGTAAGTTAATATCTAATTAAAATAAGTACTGAACTAAATCTCATTAGAATCCATCTAGTAGTGTTTGCGTGATTCTTTGATGACTTTTCATTTCTTGAATATTGTTAGATACTTACTGCAAAAATTGTTATTTTTGATTTATAGTCGACTAAAATGATTGCTAACGTCGCGTCGTGTTTTAAAAAGAATTAATGTTGATATATATGGGTATTTATTTAAATTTTCATATGATTTTATATAATGTTATGATTTAGTAATTTATATACTATTTTTCAAGTATACGCAAGGATAGTATAGTTGTATTATTGGATATGTGAGTATTTATACTATATAAATTTTATTCCTAGTACTGGTATTATGTTACTTTCTACCGATAGCTGCACTTATAAAATACTTTAATTTCATTCCGTATTGCAAATTAGACCCCCGCCAGAAGATTGACTCTTTAAGATACATTGATATCTCTATAACATTTGATAAAAGTCTTAATTACACTTCTCGGGTACATGCCACAGAAAGCGGAGTCATTTATAATGCAAATGGTGGTCATTTATAAACTTTTGCATCACGTCTAACCCGATCCGGCCCCTACGTACCTGATGCCGACTGCAATCAGTTCTGACATGGTCTTACGAATACTATCAATCGTTGCATCGTTCAAAATATACGAGTATCTTACTTCGTTAGTGGATTATACCTCCTATTGTATTTGAAAACTTACCATCTATGCTAATATAATAAAGAGGTAAAATTGTGTGTTGGGGGTAATTTCTGTAACTACTGAACCGATTTCAAAAATTCTTTCGCAAATAGGAAGCTACATTATCCGTGTCTAATATAGGCTATATTTTATTTTGAAATTTTGAAAAAAAAAAACTTTTATAAACTGAAGCGAAGAGAGGGCGCTAGTTAGTTATAATACAAGTAATCCCCATTTGAAGAATTGTACGGACAGTTTGTTCAATAACGGCTACATAATTGTGTTCAGTGTGATAGTTTTATCGCTAAGCGATTGCTTTCAGAAGTTCTAGTATGCGTTGCTGCGATAATTTTCAATCCGATTTAAGTTAAGAGTCCTGTGGTTCAGCGAACATGGAAAATATAAAGTAAAGCTTTGTAGATTGAGCAGAATTTGCTTTGAACTTTAAAATCATCGTCCATAAACGTTTTCCCGGAAGGTCACAGTTGATATTGAACCTCACTCCGGGATTCGCA
Source organism: Sesia bembeciformis (assembly GCA_943735995.1). Taxonomy (NCBI): domain Eukaryota; kingdom Metazoa; phylum Arthropoda; class Insecta; order Lepidoptera; family Sesiidae; genus Sesia; species Sesia bembeciformis. The sequence goes on along the minus strand of OX031029.1, from coordinate 3,525,092 downwards.
CCGCAATATTAACTTTTCCAGTGGAAATATCGAGAATAAACCGGAATACTCCGTATCTGGAAATATAGAGATTATCTACACGTGAAATCCCGCGGGAAAAAGTAATATTGAGATGTCGATCCCCAAAGCTCATGGCTGAGTGACTTTTTGCTGTCTTTGTGTATAGTTTATACGTGGTTTAATTTCTTTTAGAGCAAAATATCAGACAGATACGTGGCACTGTAGGTACAGATTTCCATTTAAATTATGAGGGAGCTTTGATGTTAAATTCCATTATGTATGTCTAATGAGAATTGGTAGACAATTTATTTATATATTTTGTTTTTTAACTATATTTAGATATATACTCTAATATATATATATATTTAGATATATACTATATTAGATATTTACTATATATACTCGGGCAAACCCTGATGCTAAATAAAGATGGAAAGGAAAGAATTGGCCGTTTAGTAGAGAATGATGTACAATGTCATTCAATACATTAATACAATCTCAGAGTAAGAAAAATACAAACACGTCCCGGCCGAAGTGAATTCTACGTGTATTTTCCTAACTACCAACGGATTAGTTGGAAAACAATACAACTCTCCTTTGATACCGCTTCAAATTCTGCGCTATTCACACAGTTTACGAAACTTATAATTGGTAGTCTGGATCGCGACCATGTGTTGATTGTTAACACTTTAATGTGTAGGAGTCGATGTTAACAATTATACCGTAACACTTTTGCATACAATGCCCTTGTCGACAGAAACTCGATGTGTGCTGTTTATTAGGTCACCAGATTGATAGCTTCTCACAGCGTACTGTTGTACGTACGCTGTACTTCAAGAACCAGTTCTCTTATACTCGTATGTGACATTTATGTATTACGCGCACTCGATTCAACTTCTGTCGACGTGTGATTTGATTTGCTCTTTATTGGAAGCACGCGTGTCTCTTTGAAAGGAAATGTATTTTTTCTTCTTTTGATCTGATACCGCAATTCGTACTTTTGTTACAGTGAAGGAGTAAATATATCTTTACTTATTCCATTTTCATCTATTGTTCAAGATTTACTTTGTTTTATTAGGTATATAACGCACCCTGTAGGAATAGTTCAAAATAATAGAAAATTATTTAAATCTGTTTCACATAGTATGTAACTGCTTCGTTAATGACGATGAATTATTAATTGTACTTTCATTTGAAGATCATCACAACATCACACTACCATCACAACGTCGATAGTCACAATCAAAATATAGGTATAATACATCACAAATTATGAAAATAAAATATCATTTAGAAACTTTTTACAATTCATGTGTGCAAAATGAAGTAAAGTTTCCCGCGTATGCTGCAAAGTAATTTAATAAAACAATTACCAATCACATAAAAGGAATGCAATCGTTTCCAGCCAACAGTTGTTTTAATACTCTTAAAAAAACTGTTGGCTGGAATCGATACTTTTCAATATTATAATAATTAATTAAAATAAATAATTGTGCTGGCTGGGCACATAGATACTGAGAACATTATTATATTATTGCGATTTAAAAATTATGTTACACTATAAAATGAGTTCAACACGTAAATTTCTTTTAGTCAGTTTTTAGCGTTTAACCAATAAAATAAAAAAAATATTTGTCTACATTCAGTATTTTGTCACAATTAAAGTATTTGTAACTTACAATAAACTGCTCGGTTGTACGTAAATACAAACAGGAGCGTTTGAAATAGTGAAGGGAAGCAATCAATTTATACACGAGGGACCGCGGGAGCTACTAATTGATGTGCGGCTTAGACAAAGTTGACAGACCACTGAACTGGCATGCCGACTTGTAGCTATTCAAGTCCACTTGTCCAATTATTCTAGTCAAGTTGACTTGTTATTAAATAGATATATTTTTTTTATTAGAATGTCGATGTATTAATCACTGTTACTACCGTTCTTGCTTCTTTGGTTCTGTCTGAAAATCTGTCCGAATTCTTGAATTAGTTGTTTCCTGCCTTCGCTGTATTTAAGGCAGGTTAGATTTACAAATGATTATGTACTCGATCCCTCGCGTGTATGAAATAAAATTCGTATCTATCTATGTGTTAAGTTTAACTAACTTCTTGCTTTCTGAATTACATTGAACTAACACTGAATGAATTACTTCTTGAATTACATAAATATCGGTTGAAATAATTGCTTAGCAGTTTTAACGAGAACAATAGATATATAACGAACTAACAGTTAATTATAACTTTGTTAGATCATCATAATGAAATTTCTTTTATCTGTTTGTTGTCGTGAGTAATGGTTGTGACAGCAATATTTTACTTACGTCACATTTGAAAAGTAATATCTTACCTACTGTACTCGTATATAGGCATTTTGCGGCAAAGATGATGCGATTTCCTATAATTCCATCCCGGCAGTTATTTTCCACGGCACGAGTTGTAATTATTATAACTGGGTATTACTTTGTTCCCGTTTATTTTGTTGAGTATGTTTCATTGCTTGTTCAACTAAGAGTAGAAACCGCAATAATAACTCCAATTACATAAAATATACAGACAATACACGAATGCGTTCAAAGTAAATGCATGCGATTTAATTTGTTTATTTTTAAATTTATTTTATTTGTGAAATTATCTAAAAAAGGGCAGCTTATTGTCGGTTTTAGTTTCCCAGACTTCAGTAAATACTTACTTAAATAAATATTTTCTTTTACTTTACCTTAATATTTTAGACGTAAGAGCACGTTTTTATTTAAACATAATCTTGAAACAACGAAATTATAGTATTATTTTTTAATTAATGTCAATAAGTCTATACCGATATGACTACACATTTTACAACCAATAAACCAGATTTAAAGGAAATTTTAAGCTAAAATCAAATTACTTGTTCAATTACTTTCCCGCGTAGTAAACAAGGCTTGGCAGTTAGTAGATCAGTGGTCAGCTGATGGATCTGTTTTGTCACATAGTCGGAGGTGGTCGATCGTAGGCGGTAAATTGCCCGGCCTACAAACGATGTAGGTCAATCCGTTTGTAGGAATTGTATGCATTTAGGTGTATACATTAATAATTACTTTTTTGTTCTTATTTGTGGTAATTATTATTTGTACACCTGGTGGTATATAGATACTGACGTTCATGGTCCATAATCTCCCACACGTGGATGTTACACTATGCTCCAAAATTTTTTTAATTCACGGGTACGCAGGTTTACTTCATGGTGTTTTTCTTCACCGCCGAGTAATAATTTCAAATTGCGTACTACGTTTGAACACGCGACATCTCGAATGTGAATCATGACTAGCTGATACTCAGCTACTGATGTGTCATGGGAAAAAATCATAAATGGGAAGAAAAAAAAAATATGGGAATTTTCTGGGAAAATAAATAAATACCTACCCAATATTTTATCGTTTGCCGGGATTTTACTGCCAAGCATCTTGAGAATTTTTTAGGCTTATTTCATTATCAAAATACACGGACTGTATCTAGTATCTAGCCGTTCGATGGGAATCGGGCCTAAGATTATTACCGCTGCAACTAAGTTGCCTATGATATTAAATACGTTTTACAAGAGTGTAGTCATTGTGTGCAGTTCATTGATACGATACGTGCGATACATATCGAAGGCGATGCGCCCGAATGAATCATTATTACGAATGAGTGTTGGAGAATGTAGCGGAGAAAGTTGTGGTGAATCAAATACCATGCGATGTATATGTATGTAGGTATACGTAGGTATAAAGTACGATTATACACATACATAGATAAAACATTTATTCAGAACACAGTTACAGGACATTAGTTACAATGGAAAATACAAATACACATATTTAAACACATACCAACAGAGACATTTTTGGAAAGTTTAGAAATAGAAAAGGAGATATTGTAGTCAGCTGTCCGTGTGCCTTGTGACTGCCCTGTAAGTACATAGGTATTATGAATGGATAGCAGCTTACCCAATTTCACAATATATATAATAGCAAAATTTTTACAAAGCTTTGTTGCTTACAAAGTTATTAATGCACCCCGTTTCGAATATTTACTAAGAAAACGATCGCATCAATAATTTTTACAACGGATAGCAAATTATTCAACTCATAATTGCAGATGTTGGCGGATCCCTTAAGGTATGATACTGATAGGTTTCAACGAAATCTATAAAGTGATGCGTAAAACAAACAGACAAAAATTCTAAAACTAATTTTGGGATCAATATCACCTCTATAATAAATTACTTACGATTACTTTTCCCAAAAAATATTTCATGTACAATTTTTGACTTCGTTACTATGTTATTATATGTATAGATTAGATGCGTCTATTTAATTATGTATTTTGTGTGCATCTGAAGTAAATGTATATGTATATAATAATTTACTGCAGTTAACATGTTAACATTATGTAGAATTGCTCCATCTACGCTTATTTGATATTGTTATCTGTTATCTCCTTACTACCCAAATATAGCCTGGAACAGATCGCTACGGCGATAAAGCCGCCTTTTGTACTTTTCGTGTTACTTAAATTGTCTTTTTTGTAACTATAAGGAGTTTATCTCAGGGTTTGCTGATATATATCAGCGGATATATATCAATCGATGTGTATATTGATATATATTAATTGATATTTACCGTCATAACTAGAATTTTGGCAGATCCCGCTCTTTTAAATTGTTATACTGATATAACTGATATCACTGCCACCGCCAATGATCCAACACAAAAGATTATAATTATAATTGAGTTGAATGTTAATTAAGTAGACTGATTAATTTCAAAGACTAATTGTTTGTTACCCTAATTTTATTCTTATTTTTTGTTTTGTTTTATAATAAATTAGTCTTAGTCAGATTCAATGTTTCATTTAACAATTTTGACATATTAAAACCGCTTACCGTATGAAATTCGCGTCTTTTTTATATAAATGATATATATCCGATATAAATGGGATATACCTACATTAAATATAGGATATTTTGATATTTATTATAAATATCGGATTTTTACGAACCCTGGTTTATCTATCTGTTTATACAATTACATGAATGCAGTTGTAATGCAAGCAAATAAAAATGCGTCTGACTGCGCAAATATGATATGTTTGAGTTTTCAAAGAGCAGCAACACAAATCGGTGGGGCCGACAGCCTTGTACGGAGCAGCACTAATGCGTACGTCCTTATTTGCCAAGTCGCTAGTCGCCCGGGGATGCGACAGCCAATATCCTGGAGCGACTGACATCACGCGAGGATGGTACAGGACATGACATGATAGCGGTTCTCTTTTTTATATTCTTTATATAGAAAGAATTCAGAAGTTCGTCTGCACTTCTAGTCTACTATAGAATGAATCACTTCTAGAATGAGATGTGAATTGGCTCTGACATATCCCACTTACTACCGAAACACGTAAGTACATTTGAGGAATAGATAGTCTTCTGTGAGAGGATGTGGGATTGCAACGTGCGCCCTCTCTCTTCTACTTCCTTTGATATTTTTTTACAGTATTAGGTAAGCACTTTTACCTTTAAATTGTTACCGAATATTTTATGATCGAACTAATCGCGTCGGCAAAAATAATAATGCATGTGAAACCACGTAATCGACCGTTCACAATTTAATTTTCAAATCTCTTATCGCCCGTTGTTTATGCCATAAACCGGACTTGCTAATTACCTCAGTCTGTGCACCGGAAACTTTACTATTTAGTACAAACGTACGGACAAGTTATCTGCGGGATTTGTACGAGATAAACAGTTATCGCGGAAATTAAAGAGGGAAGCGAGCAATCATCGTTCGATGTTTGATAGCGTTTGCATTAAACATCTTTTCGTTTAGTGGCATTGGATTAAACGTTTTCATCTCGTAGTGAAGAGTCGATTGTATTGTGTCTTATATAGTTGGGAGAGTGGTGATAGCCTAGGGGTATCTATACTTGACTCAAACTCGTGTCCTCGTGAGTTCAAATCCCCGGCCTGTACCACTGAGTTCTACTTAAGTTGTTAAAAAAATATCATGAGCTCGGCGGTGAAGGAAAATATTGTGAGGAAACGGCATGCTCCACAATTTAAATAAAAGTCTGAAGTACGTATTTATCCACCAATCCGTACTGGGTCTGCGTGGTGGATTACGGCCCAAAACCCCCATTTACTAGGGCCTACACTAGTAAATGACCCAAAAGTGGTTTACTAAGGTAGTCCTACGCCCTGCAGTGGGACTTTAAAAGCTGATACAAGTATTCAATATTTATCATCCTTCCCAATCTTTCTCCAAATCCTGATTGCTAAATCTCCAATGGTTGCAATCTCAATCTACAGATGCGTCAGTATTCGTAATTTTTGATCCTGTGGGTTTTCTGATCCTGATGTTGAAAGGATGGATTTCGTTAGGGTCAGTAACCTTAACCATCATGTTTCCCATTTTCTTCCTATAAAAAAACATATAAAGCGACATTATAATTAAAAAATGATTTAGTTTAGAATCGAGATATTAATGACGTAATCGATTTGATTTATGTCACTAACACTAATAGGATTTGTCTAATGAATCATCCTCGTCATCCCCTACGTATGAACATTATAAATACTGCATGGTAATATAGTTCAGATAGTTCTAATTTAGATCATACAAAGCAAAGCCAAGGCCAGCGAAGGAATGACATAAAAACATAGTTAAATTATTTCTATTTATATTATGTTTCTGATTTATCTTGATTGGTTAGTTATAAAGGAAGGGATACTTAATCTCGATCACGAACTACGGTGATAGTAAAAAAAGACGAGTAAGTTATCGTCACAGAAACGCGCAAGATACGGTTTGATTTTCGCATCTACAAATAGGGACGCCGCGCGCCGGGCGACGCGACGACGCGGCGCACTGAGAAGCACAGTTAGATCCTATGTAGTACGTACAAATACAGCAAGTTGTGCAATCGTACATCTGTGAAGATAACATACTTGTCTTTCTTACTATGCTACCACTAACCGTAATATTGTCAAGGTTTTTATGTAATTGCAAAAGCATCTTGTTTATTGTCTCGTATCTTATAACAAATTGATTACACCGACATACGTCTGATGTCATACAAGTGTCATGTTATGCACAGACTGCAGATCCAACATTAGGCAACACATTTGGGCGAGGTTGTAAGACGACGACTTTCGCATGTGCATAAGCATCTTGTTTTATGGACATTTATTTTCCTTGTAGAGTAAGACGAGAGAATATATGTCTCACTAGTTCTTTTGGGTAGTTACAGGGCACAAAATAAGATAAAACAATTTGCTATGGAGTAACATTCTCGTACTCGTAACTATTTGTCTCCTTTTATTTGCATTGGATTAAAGTGTTCCTTTTGCACTCACGACCAGCGCATATAGTTTACATAAATTATAAAATCCGCTCTAAGCTGCAAGAATGGAACTTAACAGGAAATATGTGGTCTTTATTCTCTTCTAACAACATTGAAAGAATATTAGATACTCAGTTTTTATACAAAGAAATTAAAAAACTGATCCGAATAAAATTAAAAAATAAAACATTATTTCTAATTACACATTTATACCCAGTTCCTAAAAAACATTGGATACCCAGTTCCTAAAAAACATTGGATACCCAGTTCCTAAAAAACATTGGATACCCAGTTTCTAAAAAAAAATATCGACATTATCCGCCCAAAAAGTAAATGAGGCATATTTTCTAATTGTACGTTTACACTTTAATCAGGACAAAAAGGGGCATGATTAAGTAAAATCACATGATATACGTATGTGTTTTTTTTACACTGAAAGAAGCGCCAAGCGTTATAATATTTATGAAGGATCATTTTATGGCGCATTGGGTATTTGAAATATTATTCTTTGTATAATTTTAAAAGATATATATTTAAAAGATAAGGTATACGAGATATATCGTATTTAATGGGTCTTAAAGAGTCTTCCGAGCGCTTTACCTTTTTGATTGGTATTCTGTGTGGACGCATTTTAAAGCTCTTGGCGAGACAAAATGCCTTTTGTGATTTTGTGAAATTATGCCTCCAAGGGGAGTTTATGCAATCGCAACGCATTACTTATTTATACTACATAGATACTGTGGAAAAACTTTCATAGCGTGTGCAAGGTTAGTTGATCTGCTTATGTGAGCACTAAATTTCGTCTAATTTTGGTATTTGACCTTTTAAAATGGAATTGCCTCGAGAGGTCTTTCCATTAAGCTACGATATGGGGTTCTTCAAGACAGCTGTGAATAGGATTTTGCAAGGTAGGCGGCGCGCCCGCATACCCCCTGGTGTTGCAGGTGTCCAAGGGCGGCGGTAACACTTACTATCACGTGGGACCGCTTGCTCGTCCGCCCACTAGTCTATAAAAAAAAAAAACTTAAAAGTTGCGTCTCCGTTTCACTTATTCATGGAAACTGCAGATAACAGTCTGTTAAAAATAAAAAGTATAACTATTATAATAAAAACTATAGTGAAACTTAACTACGGTAATAAGAACCTTGGAACGTGGCGAGTAAATAATTTATTACGTGAACGAGAAAATTGGATTTAGCAATGAACGTAAGTACATTAAGTCCATAATTGCATTGTCCAAAAGTTTTAATATATTTTTTTGACTTCTGAGAGCCATGTCACGTAGTTAAACGAAGCTTGTTCTATTTGTACTATTAAAACCGTAATATTATTAAACTTGGACCCCATGTGGAGATAATCGAAGTGTGTCACGTAACAAATTAGTTTCAAATTTTTCCTCATTCGTAAAATAAAAGAAGGAAACAAGTAAAAAAACAACATTTTTTTTAATTTTCCTCTTCACAAGATTTTATTCAATCGTATTTCCAATAACATTTGCTTTTCTGCGTATTTTATAAAATCGCTCTTGTCATTGACTCAATTAACTTCTCCAATAATTAATTAACACGATTTTAATTAAAATACCCATCCTGATTTATATTCACATCTTTTAACACTATAGTCAATTTCATACCTTAAATCGGAAAAATAGCTTCATATTGTAATCACCTTTAGATTTACCAATTTCAGACGTAATCCGCTTTTGTATTTTCGGACATGTGGATTTCCTCACGACGTTTTCCTTCACTGGCGAGTTAACGATAATTGAAAAATCTAGGGAAATTAAACAGTTACAAATTATGAAGACTATTCAAAAGCTTAAGTGAATGTACAAAATAACAGAGATAACAAGATGTACGAGTATATGAAGCAATGTCTAGTTAAAATGTCGATAAATATATTTGGAACGGACTTTACAAAGGGTAAAACTCGTCAACGTACCCTGTACTTCTGAGCCGGGTAAAAAGAGAGTAATCTGTATGGCATCTCCGACACACATAATGGCCGATGCGCGGTAATATACGATAATCAAGCCCCGGGGACCCACTGAATGGCTGCCATGCAAAGCACCAAGTCTGTGTATAGAGACAACTAGATGTGGCTTAATGGAATCAATGGGAACTAGCCTATCTATCTTCATCATCATTCATAGATCTTTAATTCCGTCCACTGCATGGTATAAGTCTTTCTTTCTCTTGGTATATATTTATCTTGCGTCAGTGGCCTCCAGGATACGATCTGTATTTAAGAAAAGAACTACAGAAGTATCGGTGATAATAACGAACGGACTATGCACAATCATAAAGGACAAATTTAAGCTCAAGCTTCAAAAGCCATTGTTTGATCCATTTCTTAGCATATTCGATTTCTCGCTAAACTTTATTCTTTAAGGCTGTCTTAGGGACTTTTTAGGATGATACTATTTTCAAAAAGAACTCTGCACGCATCTTTAAAAAAATATTTAAAGAAGTAACAACAATGATACGCCCTGGTGTTAATGATTAATTAAAGGATCCTGGTTTTAGACATGTGGGTGTCATTTCCAGCAATTTTAGTACTTGATCCCTCTTGGTTCCACGCTGAGATTTACCTGAGGGTGTATGTAGAAATTTAGATTGAGTTCCGATGAACGTGGAGGGGTATATCCAATAAATTGCTTGATACGTTAATGATCTCATCGTGTAGTATTCCGGTTTGTTTCAAATAAAAATGTCAGTGTGAGCAATTATATAGCAATCTGTTCGAATTAAAATGTCATTCAATTTTGATATAGGTGTATATTTGCCGAACGCGTTGAGTGAAATATCGAGGTAATTAATATAAATTTACTCAGAAATCGAATAAGAATCGGAAAGTGGAAATAATAATTAATAGAACAAAAATGAAGTGATACGAATTGACCGCTTTTACATAATCATTAGAACTAATCATGTCACTTAATTTGTGGTTAGAATCATAGCATACCTGAGTCAGTACTTATATGGAAATCTATATCTATGTATATGTATAAAAATGGATGTTGGTATATCTGATCGACACCGTTTGACCGATCACCATGAAAGTTGGCACATATTATTATATGTACTTTTTCATGGAGAAGGTTTTTATGCTATCCATTTTGTTGTAACTCGCCACTAGATGGCGCTGGAGCAAATTAACTTCTATACCGTTCAACTGATCGCCATGAAAATTGGTATACATAGGTATTTGAGCACGGATAATATTTTCGAGCTATCGAATTTGTTGTAACTTGCCACTAGATGGCGCTGCAGCACATCAACTTTTATACCGTTCAATCGATCGCAAAAATCATATCGACAGCAAAACAGAATAATTTGTGATTTTATATACAGATGTAAATAAATATACACAGGCAGGACAACGTCTGCCGGGTGCAGCTAGTATATTATAAGAGTACGAGTAGAATATGGTATGGACTTAAAGCGGGATGCATTATTAACACTCGGACGTATCTACGATGTTATGAATTCTCTCGGTAAACATCCGGATTATTTACCATTGAGCGTGGCATAGCGATACTCAAATCACATATGTATATATTATCTTATTATGTAAGTGCACGCAATACTCGTACATACTCGTACATACATCTGTGGCGTCTTGAACAAACCGTTTATTCCCACTGGTTCAGTTGTCCAGTTCAGTTGAAAATGAAACTAGCTTTTACACAGGTTTTTCCCTGTAAATTGATATTTTTTAAAGTATGTAACATGTACATAGTAGGGGGAGCGTCTCTCACAAAGGACTACCTTGAAATGTACTGCATTTCCTACTTTATTGTATTCCCCCAATGTACGTACGTGTTTCGGTAGTGAATGAGATATGCCAGAGCCCATTCCCATCCCATCCTATCCGTACTCATTTTTACAACCCTTTCTCCCAATCCATTCCTAAATCTGCAAAGGTGGGCAGCGCATCCGGGGGCGTGCCAACGTTTGTCATTCTGGACTGATGTTGGCATGTATCGCGGCTGTGTATGGACGACAGTATCCACTTACCATCAGGTGGACTGTATGTCCACCTGATGCTTGCCGCCTTTTTCTATAAAAAAAAAATATACATGACAGCTGATGACACTAATCTGGTTTTCCTTTTACGTTGAGGAAATATAAGATAGTTCTCACAAAGATGAGAGTGGATAGAAAAAAGTGGGCGCGCACGCTCTGGTGGCACCATTTTTCTTCTCAATACAATGACCTAAACTTCCATTGTACTTCCAATGGACTAATATGATGTTTAGCATACAATGATATGAAAAGAGAATATATGCGCTGGAATGTGAAACACTATAGGTACCTCAATGTGTTTATCGTAACATAGATCGGCACATTAATTTATACTAATCCGTTCAACTTAAATACACACTGTACCATACCATCAGCCTGTGTCTCTCCACTGCTGGATATAGGCCTCTCCCAAGGATCGCCACCACACACGGTCTTCAGTTCTTCTCATCCATCCACTGATGGCGACTTTTTTCAAGTCGTCATTCCACTTGGTATTCCCTGCTTACGTTTCCCGGTTCGTGGTCTTCATTTGAGGACTCATTTCCCCCGTCGGTTATCGGTTCTGCGGCATATATGGTCTGCCCACTGCCTCTTCAGTTTGCTTTTATACAGTTTCAGTTATTCTATACTTTCTGATTCAATTTAACTCAATAAGACCTTTTCACAGGATTCCTATAATGTATGGTCTAAATCTCTTGTAACAATATAACTAATATTATAATAGTTAAATCAGTTAAAATTAAGTAAACCAGACAAAATCAAATAAATAATAAACAAGTTGCCTGCGAAACTGGCCGATGCACTGTTTTCTTTATGTAGCCTATATTGTATAGTCTTCCACTGCTGGGCAAAGACATCCCCCATTCTCTTCAAAGCCCTTCAGTCTGCAGCCACTTTCGGCCATCCTTTACAGAAAGTATCGAGGTCGTCTCGCCATCCTCGTCTAGATCTACCTCGGCGTCTGTGTTCGTCCAGTCGATGCTTACGGCACACATGTTCCCCCTAATCCATTTGAGTTTTGCGGTCTACACTAAGTTGCGTTTAAATTAATTATCCCGAAAATCGAAGAAAAAAATCGCAGTAAACATTTTTTTTTATAGACTAGTGGGAGGACGAGCAAGCGGTCCCACGTGATCACTGCTGTCAGGGACCAACCTTCCAAGCAGTAACGGTTTATAAAGGCCGTATTGATTTATTATTGTCTTATTGACGCGAAAATTAAAACGTCGAATTTAACTGCAGAATTGTATGGGATGACCACCATGGTGCGCCCGCGCATTGAACGAACATTTGACAAATGAGTGAGTATTATGCAGACGTACGGACGGAGAATACAAATGGTGTTAATAATAAATTGTTTGCCGCGGAGCTAATGTATCGCAGAGCAATCTTGAAGCTTGGCTTAGTTTACAAGCGAGTCGCGGATGATCAAGTTTCTAAGAGCGCAGCAGTAGAAACCAAAGTTGCATCTAATTGTGAACAAGTTTGACATGACATTATCAAGTTGTGTCGTGTCAACTCTAAATATTAAATGGTTATATAATACGAAGACATTTGAGATAGGTATACGACACTTCACTTTGACCACGTAGATTGAAAGATATCCAGTTAATTGGAGTGATGTGACAGATGATCATTCTAAATGGTCTGTCCGCTCTTTATATATAGTACTGTCTGTCCACTGCAGATTCTATGTACTTTAACATTATTGAAACGGTAATATAGTTTAGAATATGTCAGAGTCCACTCCCATCCCATCCTATCCCTCCTCATTTTCCCAATCACTTCTCCGAATCCATTCCTAAATTACTAAAGCCGACGCCGTTTGCCACTCTGGACTGATGTTGGCATGTATCGCGAATGTTCATGGGCGACAGTATCTATTTATCATCAGGACCGCCTGCTCGTCTGTCACCGTCTTTCTATAAAAAAAATGTATTGTGAATTGTAATATCACATTTGATCAGTTACAGTAAAAACAAAAACAGGTGTGGATGTGATATTCGCATGCCAATTTCAATGTAATTCGATTTTGTGCAATCCCAATAGCAAGTTGGTTCCGAGCAGAATAGTTAATTTCTGTTAGTGTCGGCGATTTCGTTCGTTTCGGATTTTGCCTCTTGTGAATCCTAGATTTTTATTGCCAATAGCACTTGCTGTAAGCCTGGTTATACATCTCGTGAATACTGCCTGTGTGCTTCTCTTTTAGATATTTATTATGTAGTCATTTAGAGCTTTGGTATTCAGGTCAAAATGAAAGAACTTTATGCTGCTGTCATACGTCTCGATCCATCTGGGCGTCACGGGATATTAAGTCAGAGACGTCATGTCGCAAAATGTTAGTTTTCGTACTAGGCACATATCCATAATTTGGTTTCGTGGACGGTTAAAAAGTTTATGTTCCTGAATAAATATAAAATAAATAACCGCTATTTTCGTACAAATACTTGAGTTTGTCAATGTTTTTCTACCACAATTATCAATGCACGTGATGTCTATATCGATTGTATGTGTGTACAATTAATCTACCGCGAAGTGGGAAATGGTGATAATAATTACGTAGACCATTATTAATTAATATCTAATCAATGCCATTATTTACGTTTATGATTTGACTAACGTCTTGTTTAATAATAACGAACATTATTACCGTTGGTTAAATAACTAATGAATGACAAATAAAAATATGATAAAATAATCTATGAGGGCCTCTTTTATCTTTCTTAAGAGGGCTAAATATGACAATATGCCAACACTACAATATCGCCCAATCGGCTGGGCCTTTCTCATTGAAAACAGTCAGTATCGCGAGCTCACTGGCTCACAAGTAGGGCTGTCACCTTCATAATGTTCTACACCCGGAGATTAAATTAATAGATTAAATAATTAGATACTTTAAATTATAATCTATAACACATTAATGTTCTCGACGACATAATATTAAATTTATGAATAGTAATTAACACAAGATAAACTTATGCTGTCTTCGATACACACAGCAACACTTTGAATTATACCTTTGAATCACAACAATAAACATAAAAAGAGTCTAAAACCTAATGATTTAAACACAACTGATTAATTTATCTTTTATTGTTTATTGTTGTGATTCAACTGTAGGTGTTGTTTCATTGTTGTGACTTTTGAATTACAACAATAAACATTAAAAGATAAATTAATTATTATTTAATAGAGCCAGCTTGATATTTAAAATCATATTTCTCACTTTACTTACAGTATATAAGTAAAATGTACTGTACAATATACTGTAAAATATTACAATATTTTACAATATATTGTAAAATATATTGTATACATATTGTAAAATCGGGTCTGAACTCGTAAAAGTTAATGGTTTTTGTTTACATTTTATTTCTACTTGACGTTTCGGCATGGATTGCACCAGCCGTGGTCACGAGTTAGGCGGGAAGTCCAGGATAGGAACTCCCAGCAGTTTTATCAACTACCCACATTTTTGATCTTCACATTCGGGAAGGCTGCGACACATTACACTATTAATGTCCGCAGACGTATTCGACGATTGATCGGAAGGTTTTTTGTTAATCACTGGATTCTATGTCGATGACAGTTTATACCTATCTTTCTGATTGAAATGGTTATATTTCTTAATTTCAATCGCTTCACGTACAATCCTGGGATAATAGCGACGTTCAGTGCAGAGGCTTTTTGGAGTGCAGAGTTCTATCCAGTCATTAATTCCAGCGTTGAGAACTGTATATGAATTTTGAACGTTACAGCCGCGTCGCCAGGAGATTTACGATGTTAACCCGTAGCCCGGACAAGCATTCTACAAACCTGAAGACTCTGGGTCAAACCCGGAGTGTGGTAGGGCTGCCCCTACCACAACAACTTGTTTTGACAGGCATACTTTTCTAAATATTTGAAGTGTTTGAAGTGTAATCCCAAGGATATTAGTACAGAGGTAGAGATAGACATAGACGGCTCGTCTAACTGTAAAACCTATATATGGAAATACGAGTTTTTGCTTGAAGATATCATCCTATAAATTTCAAAGGAGATAAACAAACATTTGGGTCGCAGTACCGTCGACCATTTACATAGACTAATGGCGCTCGAAGGCGTGAGCTGCGCGCGCACTATCTTAATATTACCATGTTAGGCCCTTATCCGCCTTATTCCGACACCAAACAACGAATAAATAATTAATCGGCTAATTTAAATCCGCCATTTTGCATTAACCGGTGTTAACGCATAAGTTAATAATCTGTTAAGCGTCTTGCACAATGCTAAGCGCAGTTTGGGAAATTTATAGTGCGACTACTGATGTTACGACCTTATCTTCCAGATTGTTTTTAAGTAATGCTCCTGTTATTTATTTATTATATTATTAGGTGAAGTACAGTTATTTTTCCATTGTTCCAATTGTGTCGGCCAACTATGTAAATAAAAAAATCATTGTAATATAACAAGTGAATGACAGTATCGAGTGTTTCATAAGATGATTTCGTCATACGTCCGCATTTGTAATTCTTGGCAATAACTATAATCAGAGTCGGCATATAAAGCACTTATTCCTCCATTTTGAATTTACAAGCGATAAAGTATAATCTGTTAATATCGCGGTCTGAATCCAAGATTTATCTTTGGGCATAATAATTTAAAGTTTTATCTTTACAATCGTCTTGGAAGTTTGAAGATGAAGTAGACTTGAGAAGATTATGTTAATGGAATTTTTAAGGATGATTTTAGAGTATCTACAAGGGCAGTTTGATTAAGCCCGTTACTTGAGACTTATGGAGTTCTGCGAGAAATATTTGGTGGATTGTGATTTTAACCTGTAAAGAGAAGCCATGACCTGATTATGAATAAATGGAGGACAATGGCTTCCTAGTTTTAAAAGAAATAATCACCATTTATGATTGTAAAAAAATTGTGGACATCGTTTATGTCTAAAGAAAAATGGCGATACTCTACAAATCGAGAACAGGAAATGTCACATTGTCAGGAGACAATATCGATATAAGTGGTTAAAGTGCATCGCAGGACAAACCAGGTAGTATCCTGCCGCCGCGCCGGCGCATTGAACAATGTAACTGTCTCTGATGTACTACGAGCAATTGTCATTTAATTAGCTTTTATTGGAGTTGCTTTAGAATATACAAAAATGAAGGTAAGAGACAGTAAATGGAGTGTCGGTCCGCCAGCAGAAAGGCGGGTCACTGATATAAATAAATAGGAGTGACGTGGCTGAGAATAGCAATGGGCAGAGAAAGGTGGAACAAATAAAGGAGACCTGCACTCAGCAGTGGAGGGAGTCGATGATGATGATGAAGTTGATGTTCGTTTAGGACTGTGAAAAGTCGCCAGCATTTTTCTAACTAGAGGTATAACTTGTAAATCTACAATATCCGAGAGGAATCGCTCTGGCTCTGTCGGATTTGATGCGTGTAATTAAATGAGAAGTAGCAGTCAGTACTTTTTATAGCAGTGGTAGTCAACGACAGTTGTTGCGAAATACGCTAGCATAGTTGATGCGAACTATGCTAGCTTAATTGATGCGAAATAAGTTAGTTTAGTTGTTGAGTAATGCGCTAGCTTAGTTGATGCGAAATACGCTAGCTTAGTTGATGCGAAATAACATACACTAGTTTAGTTGATGCGAAATAAATACCCTAGTTTAGTTGTTGCGAAATACGCTAGCTTAGTTGATGCGAAATACACTAGTTTAGTTGATGCGAAATAAATACCCTAGTTTAGTTGTTGCGTAATACGTTAGCTTAGTTGATGCGAAATACGCTAGTTTAGTTGATGCGAAATACGCTAGTTTAGTTGATGCGAAATACGCTAGTTTAGTTGTTGCGTAATACGCTAGCTTAGTTGATGCGAAATACGCTAGCTTAGTTGATGCGAAATGCACTAGTTTAGTTGATGCGAAATAAATACGCTAGTTTAGTTGTTGCGTAATACGCTAGCTTAGTTGATACGAAATACGCTAGCTTAGTTGATGCGAAATACGCTGGCTTAGTTGATGCGATATACGCTAGCTTAGTTGATGGGAAATATTATGTATAAGTTTGGGAATATTTGATTAATCTATTGAAGTATGACTATGAAAGGAACGAGTAGTTGATAAATTTTGTTATGTGAGTTCTTAACAAACAGTAGCACGCACAGCATGGTTGTTGTGTCCAGAGATTAGTTGTGTTTTATGTGGGGCGTCTAAGATCACGACGACCCGCGACTATACTAAAATGCATTAAGCGACTGTGGCCCAACTATACAATGCTAATATTATTGTGAAAACAGTAAAACTTATAGGAAAACTTGTGGCTCGAAGTACAGAAAGTTAGCGCATATGTGGTCAAGTTCATAAAGTACTTATATACGTTCTACGTTCACCGCCTTCATAACAACATCCGACGAATATTCTCATTTCATTTTAAAAGTAAGAGAAAGCACAAAGTTCAACTGAATCCGACCTATGTACGAGAATACTTTCGAAGTGAGAAGATAAAACAAGGGTTCTAATTAAAAGGTGTAACTTAACATCAGTGATTTATCGTCACTTAAATTAAAGTCAGTTTCCTGTCGTGTTACTTTTTATTATTTAATAAGTAAATGAATATGGTCTGGCATAAAAGAGGGGAGACTTTGACCAACAGTGGGAAACAAATCTAGGCTAAATAAAAAAAAAAAACATCACATCACTTTCATTAGAATATGACGCGGTATTGTTTCCACTAATGTACCGCGTAAATAAATACTGAGTACTAACTAACTAACTAAGTATTACTTCCCCAAAATTTCAATTAGTAAACAAGGTTCAACAGAATCATGTCGCGGCGCGATCAGCGGATACCATCAATTATTTCATTAAGTTTCATTAGCCCGGCAGCGACGATGGTTAACTGAGCGCGATCATTTACTCGTTCACAATTTAACTTTAACCAATGCTTTCCCTTTGACCTGGAAACGACCAGCTTTAAAATGCGAAGTTTAATCTCAGTCAAAATAGCGATGTTTATGTCGACAACACTCATTCTGAAAACTATACTCTTGCCACGTAAAAAATAAACATTATGACAAAATATACTCGTATATTTGTATATCTATATTGTTATATTATTTCTTTTGAAACTAGGACACCATTGTCCTCCATCTATTGATAATTAGATCATGGCTTCTCTTTACAGGCTAAAATCACAACCCACCAAATATTTCTCGCAGAATTCTATTGCAACATGTATGCAATAATGATGAATGTTAGATTTGAAAAAAGAACGTCGTTTGAAACTGTAGGAAATGTAGATCAAAAGTGGTTTATAAAAAATTGAAATTGGAACAATGATGGTCCATTGGTTCTATAAAAATACAGGATATTTTTTTTCGCATTCGTGTCGGTTCCATAACCGGCGCAGACAAGTGACTTTTCAATAATCCATAAATGCAGTTATTCTTATCTTTAAAAATAGAATAAAGTTTCCTTTGAGTAAAATTGTCTATCTTTAATATTTAGGGTACTTTCCCTCAATGGTCCAATAGTTTGATTCACCTCTATGTATATCTATACATTGTCTTAGTCCTTGACGAAGTCTCTGACCCCGAAGGAGATGTGATATGAGAAATATTGTCATCGTCTATGTTCTAGATACAAGTAACGCCTAATTATCATATATGTCAACAATATAAAGAATTTTGAAAAACGAATGACAATTTTGGAGACTTTTTGCCGCCTTAATACGCTCTACGACTGATTAGGAAAAGTCTCCAACTAGCATTGTCCATGTCAGAATTGTATTCGAGATAGCAAGCGATCCGAGGGTAAACCTTCGAGGTTTAAGCTTGCGAGTATAGTACCCCTCCACCCCCTCCGAGGAAAACAAAATTACTATTTTACCAAACACGAAGCTTGGCATAACAAAAATACGGACTCAACGAATTGACTTGCAAACAAGGCTTAGCTTCATCGATAAAACAAGGCAAATTATTGGCAACCGCTCGTTTCCATGAAACATTTCGTTCTCCATATTTATTTAGCACAATAACCGTTGGGGGACGGCCGATAAATGACCTCGAGGGATTCCTATACATTTAGGAAATACTATTTTTTGGAAAAGAAAGAAATAGTTTTTCTAATTCTCTATCATTTGTCAGAAGTAAAATAATACAATTTATGTATTAGGTACGTGTGTGAGTTAAACTCCTAAAAAATTGTCCTTCGAAGTGAACAGATGTAATGCTGAGTTTGGCCACGCAGTGACCGACATTAGAATAGCACTACCCCATCTTTTCTCGTGTTGTAAAATGCGACTAACGGATAACAAAACCGCTACTACAAGCCCCGAGGAACGACATCACCCTCAAATGAGAGGACTCGCCATACATCCCTCATGCACAAGATATTGTGCACGTACAAGCCCAGGTCCAGCAGCGGATGCTAAAACGGCTGGCTAAATTTATTCTACGACACTAAAAATGAGAACATAGTATGTAGAAATAAACAACGGTACGTAACGGTAAGATTCAGGAAAGATCGTTGCAAAGAAGAATAGGTAGAATATTTATAATTCGGCTGCAAAACACAAATACAACGCAAACATAGTTGGACGACCTTCAACATACCTTCATAATGAAAGTTTTAATTTAAAAAAAGGATCGCTGAACCCGAATCTTGGTGAAATCCTAGCAATAGTCGAGTATAATCCTTGAAACAACAGCTAGGTATAACCCACATAGTAAACACAAGTTATTTTGGCAATACGTATCGAGCCAATCTCGGCAAGCATTTTTATTTGGACACCATCCAACACGTCCAAAGGACGCCTCCTTTAGTTATGTTCTCTTTATTTGTTTTCTTATCTTGAGCTCCTTCTTTATTTATAAGGTCTACTCCACACGAATCGTATCTTTGTATTCGATCACATCACATGTCTTTATTGAATTATTTATCATCTTTGCGTATAGTCAAGTGATCATGCTGTATCTATACATGTCTTAATCTTTATATTGGATTCCTAATTCAAGTTATACGACAGGAAATTTACTTTATAATGACTGATCAGTCAAGCGCGACTAGGCCCAACAGGGCCACTAATTACGTCAATCACGTAAAAGAA
Source organism: Sesia bembeciformis (assembly GCA_943735995.1). Lineage (NCBI taxonomy): Eukaryota > Metazoa > Arthropoda > Insecta > Lepidoptera > Sesiidae > Sesia > Sesia bembeciformis. The sequence continues at coordinate 3,504,616 of OX031029.1, read as the reverse complement.
TGACGTAAACAACTTTATATAGTTATCATGTATTTAATGCCCTATAATCAGGAGTCCGTCGCATCATACCTACATCAAATCATATCACAAGTACACAAATAACAAATTTAAAAATCGATACGAAAATTAATCTCATGTGTAGCGGTATTAAAGTAGAAGGTGACTTGCGAAGGTGTTTTATTAGTTTCGGAAACAATAAGCCGGGAGACTTCCCGAGTTACGTTATCGGATTCTCGGCGTAGCGTTTATTGATTAACTCGATTATCTCCGAGATACTCCCCCCTCAACACGAAATAAGAACTTAGCCGTAAGATATTTTCTAAGCAATAAAATTAGACATCAGAGGTGGAGTGCTGTTTTTACTCGTAACTGTAATGAAGACAGTAATTGGCGCAAAGTTACTTTGATATATTTGTTGTTTTTAAAATTATTAGAACATACTTATTATTATTATGCTTCTTCTCATAGTGCCCCCTTATTATTCAAAGTTAGCCGTCAGATCTACATAGTTGGTGTGATCTTTGTTTTTATAGAGAAAGGGCGGCAGACGAGCTGGATACTGTTGTCCATAGACATCCGCGATACGTGACAACATCAGTCCAGAATGACGAACGTTGGCACGCCCCCGGATGCGTTGCCTACCGTTGCAGATTAATAATTGGACGGGTCATGAAAATGGGGAGGGATAGAATAGGATGGGATGCGAATGGGCTCTGGCACATCTCACTCACTACCGAAATACGTATGGCGAAATATGATAAAGTAGGAAATGCAGCATTTCAAGGTAGTCTTCCGTGAGAGAGAGGTAACGTCGCCAATCGAGTGCGGCCAGCGGCTGTGGGAATGCAGCGTGCACTCTCCCTCTACATGATCTCTAGCCAAACGAAACAAATCTTAGACGCTGGCTATTGCCACGTGGAGCCATGTTCTTTCTGATGTTTCTGAGCCACTACACTAAGTAATTTCTTATATGCTGTAAGGTATTAAGTCAACCTTTTGTAATAACCAATAGTTTACAACAAAAGTTCAATTTGCACGTCGGATGGTCTCCTAATTCATAATCCATTGGGTCCAACTAATTCTCAACATCTACGGTAAAAACCATATCTGTAGGGCCTCTAGTCTTTTGAGAATTGTGTTCCTTCAGGGTCCAAACTTCGTATTCATATAGACGCATTAGTCAGATGTAACAACCCGGAGCTTGTAATTGTATCTTGCCGAATAAATGTAACAAATATACAATAAAGAGTTTTATTTATTTATTTTATTTTATTTGCACGATACACCAACAGCATTTACACGAAAAAATACAAATGTTAAAACTTATAAATTCAAAATACCGCCTGCAATACTTTAATAGGTGCCATACAAGTTCAACACAGAGACATGCGAGTATGATAAAATATGAGTATGATAAAATATGAGTATGATAAAATATGAGTATGATAAAATATGAGTATGATAAAATATGAGTATGATAAAATATGAGTATGATAAAATATGAGTATGATAAAATATGAGTATGATAAAATATGAGTATGATAAAATATGAGTATGATAAAATATGAGTATGATAAAATATGAGTATGATAAAATATGAGTATGATAAAAAAAAAATTGGATATATATAAATCCAATTAAATAAGGTTAAATTACAATTTACTAAACTATTTAATTAAACAAATGAAAGAAATACAAAAACAAAAAGTGCCCGAGCTACAATTTAAGTAAAATTTTGCGTTTGAAACTTGCCAAAGAATCATTGAAGATGTCCACGTCATGAGTATTCAACTCGTTATAAGTATTAATGGCGATTAAATTAAGACGATTTAATGGCGAAAATTTACCCAGGTTTATTTTAGAAGGTAGCGGTACTAATTGTTTGCTTATGTTCAAAGATATTGGCATAGAGCGAGGAACAGCTATGTATATTGTTCTATCTACTTATATCTGTGTACGTTTGTATGTATGTATATGTAATAATGTATTATATTTATTTTACTACACCATATAAATTGTGTCTCTAATGCATCTCCTAATTGAACTTCTTTGATCAACCCAAAGGTTGACTCATAGCCTTAAGGCATTAAGCTCGCCTTTTTTACGATATTATGCAATGAAGTGTAAATAATAATAATGTGAAGTTGATCAACATAAACTTTTTTTTTTTTATTTACGAAGGCGGCAGACGAGCATACAGTCCACTTGATGGTAAGTGGATACTGTCGCCCATAGACATCCGGGATACATGCCAACATTAGTCCAAAATGACAAATGTCGGCACGCCCCCGGATGCGCTGCCTACCTTTGGAGATATAGGAATGGATTTGGAGAAAGGGTTGGGAAAATGGGGAGGGATAGGATGGGATAGGAATGGGCTCTGGCATATCTCACTCGCTACCGAAACACGTACGTACATTGGGGAAATACGATAAAGTGGGAAATGCAGTACATTTCAAGGTAGTCTTCTGTGAGAAAGGGGTAACGTGGCCAGTCGAGCGCGCCCAGCGGCTGTTGGATTGCAACGTGCACTCTCCCCCCTCAATTTTAACTTTAACTCAATTAACTTTAAATTCATTGTGTAACAGTCTATCTATTATGTCATCAGTCTGTCTATCAGTCTTTAAATTGTGTCTATCTATCTATGTTTTTTATTGTAGAATAGTTAGCTTCTGTAAAAAGGCACCGCATCTATTCATTTAGTATATCTCAGGTTTGGTTTAATTGTTTTCGTTTGCAGGAAGATTGCATCGCAAATGCAAAGCGCTGTGTGGTCTCTATCATTACACAGGATAGCCGCAATATCTTATCGTTGTTGAAGATGGCCATCTTTTTTATTTGTGGTCATTTCGTTGTATAGATTTATTTGTATTTCCCTTTATATTAAACGATAAATATCTAGGCAATTGGTATAATGATCAATCACTAAATGGTCGCGCCCTGTCAGTATTCTTAACGGACGAGATTGTTTTAGTCCTAATATGAGTCCAGAATATAATGAAATGAATACAAAAAAGTTCAAAAGTCATCCGTTTGAAGGACTTCATGAAGTGTGAGGATCATTCTATCTAGATACGGATTAAGGACTATTATTAATATTATATTATTTATCGTCTCATATCGCTCCCCTACGTTACTCGTTACAATTTAATAAAAACTAGTGGTGCCAGCGACTTCGCCCGCGTGAACTTTAGAGTGATGCCCTCGAGAGCTCCAGAAGGGATCCATTTTATCCATACGTGTTAACATTTATGTTAATCCAGTACGTAAGCTATAACTATGCCAAGTTTCACTGAAATACGCCCCGTGGTATTTGCGCGATGCGCGTTCGGACAGACTAAAATTCGAAAAGTGGGCGTATATGAGTTATGTATCGTTCGTACAGGATGTTTTCCAAAAAAATATTACATGTATAAATATTACACGGCTTTGTTACGATTTTACTATATGTATACCTATAGATGTACATATGTCATGTGCCTAAAAGTAAGGGGTGACATACCGTAATTAGATTAATTTGTGGATTAATAAGAACGCACCGTAACTTACCCAATGAACTTAAAGTTTATGTTGATCAACTTCACATTATTATGATTTACACTTCATTGCACATAATCGTACAAAAGGCGAGCTTAATGCCTTTAAGGCATTAACCCAACCTTTGGGTTGATCAAAGAACTTCAATTAGGAGGTGCATGAAAAACACAATTTATATGGTGTGGTAAAATAAATATAATACATTATTACATATACATACATACAAACGTACACACATACATATACGTAAAAGGTATACATAATCAATGAATACATTATATTATCTACATAAGTTTTATTAAGAGAAACAAAAAAGAAACAAAAAAAAACTGACATAGGCAAAATAAAAATGAAAGGAAAATAAAGCGAAATGAGCTGACTGATCTATACTCGTATACATCATTGTTATTTAGCAATGATTGAAGTTTTATAGGTGAAATGTGGTAAGTAGAATAATTGTTGAATAATTTTATAGTTTTGTTAGACTGTTGGACCTATTCATTTGTCATATAGACAGCTACTATACGCTCTACTCTCTGCCCACCGTTTTGTATGGAGACATGTGCAAGTTATAAGTTATAATCCTAATGGCACTGTCAATATCTAGATTTATGTTGTTATTGTATACTAGTTATAAGTAACTGCGGAGCACGCGATATAACTATATTAAAACAATGTTGTAAATCAAAAATAATTGGCGTCCTTTACGAATATCAAACGCGCAATTTGTTTCTTACCTGAATTGGAAGTCGCCAGAGCAACAACAGAAGGTAGGTACACGAATTTTGTTGTAATATTGTCTGATTTGTAAATATACGAGTATTGTATTATTCATTGAAATGCTGGTAATTTCATTTCAATTTTTATAATTCGTCTATTCATCTATTCGATATTAGACTGACAGACATCAGACGGTTGTCACTGTATTTCTTTCCGCTTAATAAATCTGTGTCATTTGGAAAAGTTTTTGTTAGATTTGGTCGGCTAAAGAAAATGAGCTCAATATTTTATTTGCATTTAATTTCTGTTTTACTATTTTCTAATAAAAGGTTTTCGCGTTTTCACACATTGGACGGATCTGACACAAGCAATGACCTTTGACTTTTTATTGTTTGACTATTGTTTGCCGGATACATAAAACCTAACACCGCCGTATTGTTTAACAGTATCAATAACAATACTCCGACAGTATATTTAAAATTATTAATTGATAATATATTAATAATATCAATAAACTGGTCATGGCAATGTTTTAAAAGTAAAGAGAGACCTCGATTAATTTACTCCTTTTTGGTATTTGTGATTCGGTTACCCAAAAATGAGACGGCAAAATGTTCGTAACACAATTTAAAAGGAAAAAGGAATGATAAATGAACGTGTCCAAAACGAGAAAACCTGAACAGAAACAGCGCGAGCGCGCTGATCGCATGAATTATCTTATCGGTTGTTAACACGTGACCCCTCGGGGGCGAGGGGAAGTGCTAGGGAACAACAAATTCATCGCTGCGTCCTTCCGTGGGGCGCCACGCCGCGCGACTCTCTCACGTCCGTGTGACACAGACTACAAACAAATTATAAGAGTACAACAAGCTACGGATGCTTGATCGAATTTTTATTGGTGAATTAATATGACATGTGATAGCCTATTGGTATCTATTCTCGACTCTCATCCGTGAGGTTATTTTAATCCCGGCGTCTATCACTGAGTATTAGGTAGTAGTACTCAAGTAATACTTAAATTAGCACTAGCTCGGCGCTGAAGAAAAACATCGTGAAGAAACCTTTCTCATTCCACAGAGCACAGTTCTAAGCCATCCTCATCCATTGATTTCCTTCGTATTCCCCTAATGTCAGTCAATTTTTTGAGTATAATTACCATACCATACCATCAGCCTGGATATAGATAGACCTCAATTAGGGCCCGACACCAAACAGGATATACGCCCTTTTTACCCTGCTATTATCAGCGACTTTAGAATTCTATAGAATAACTTAGGATTTAGTTGACTTTAGAGAGTGATTTGGAGGAAATTGGACGTTCCTGCAAAAGTACTCGTCTATACTTTCCAAAGCGTACAGATTTGCTGGACATTTAATAAAAATATAATTTAATTGTATAATTATTGAGAATGTAAAATGTGAAATGTGAAATGTGAAACATGTCGTAGTCTATACTAATATAATTAAGAGGTAAAATTGGGTGTTTGTAGGTATGTTGGGGGTAATCTCTGGAACTACTGAACCTATTTCAAAAATTCTTTCACAAATAGGACGCTACATTATCCGTATCTAATATAGGTTACATCATATTTTGAAATATTGAAAAAAAAATATTGAAACAAAAAACGAAGCGAAGCGAGTGCGGGTCGCCAGTCTATAATATTTTGATTGTTATATACTATCTTGATACCGATTTCTCTTGTTTGAACTTGAATTTCATCTCGTGCATACTTTACGAAAACGAGTTGAAATCGCTGCGATAGACAATATAAAGGTACAATATAGCGAATAAAGAACTGCTACTATAAAGTTCTATAAGACAACTGGGTCAGATGCTGGCTAATATATCATAAGTTCGGAATGATTGCTCGGTTTTAATAATTCATATGCGAACCAAGTAAGTACTTGTACTTGGTTCAGCTCTCCAGCAAGTTGAAATTGGAAATGCTGACCATGAAGCGGTCCCCATGTTTCATTTTCTCGATGTTGTATATTTCCCATTCTGAGTTTATTGACTACGTCGTCTTGGTGATCAAAGTGGGAGATTTTAAAATATGATTTTATAATATTATTATTAATATTAATATTTTTAATAATACTGTCGGAGTATCGTTATTGATACTTTTAACCAATACGACGGCGTTAGGATTTAGGCATTACGCAAACCATAGTCAAACAATAAATGTAGACCTTTCAAACAAGGCTGAATGTGAGTTTAAAACATATTTCAGTTACATAAATGTAGGTTCTTTTTGATAGGCGCACGGATCAGTACATAGATCATACATAAAGAATTTAAACCATAGTTAGTTTAAGCAAGAATGATACAGAAGCAACTGTTAAATGGTATACGTTTTCAACTAGTGGCGTTTTAGTAGTCATTGTCACGCATTTTGTAATAAAAAGTGCACATGCAACTAAGACACGTTATGCATCACGTCCTTAATATTGTGCATGACGTAGTTTGTCTATGCTCCACATAAATTATTATAGGGATACGCCAAATATATGAAAGTAAGGCGACAAAAATGGATTATTTTACTTTGTGTCAGGGGTATAAAATACATAGTGTCAATTTTTGTATGGAAGCACAATAAACACAATCCACGCGAGCAAAGCTGCGAGGAACGGCTAGTATTGTATGTACTTACTCCCTCCAAAGTCATTAAAATTTTCTGACGTTAATTTCTACAGGAACGTTACGCGTGACGCCTTTGCGTTAAAACCTTGAACTTTAGGTTATTAATTTACTGCTCAAATAAAGAAGTGTGTACATATATGGAATATTATGGTCTGATTTCTATGTTTGGCTTTGTATACAAAGCCACTTCATACAGTTTGTAGGTGAGGCCGTGTATCTTATTGTTAACACATAGGGGTCACAATCCCTTGCATGTGATCCCGTGTCATTAAGAGTTCGAGGTATATTAAATGTGATGTGGTTTATTGATAAAGCTTTCTTGTGGTAATTAGTAAGGCGATTAAAATTAAATACGATCAGATAAAGCTGTTATGAGTGTAAAAAACGTTGACGTATTTTATTATGTAAATTGGCATGTAAATATACAAATCTCTACATATATACTCTGGTAGGTAGAGTATTTATTGCACAGTGTGGGCCACATACCACATTGTGGTCTTTCGGCCAGGTGAACTGACCACTTGAAGTAGTTTGTCAGTAGCCAAGTGGATGGATGAGTGCGCATGGTAGCATTCCTTGATCAAGGCCTTTATTCGAAATTGGATACAAGTACCTGTATAGGTAGGGTGATGGTAACAACAATATCAACTTACAACTTCTCACTGCACGGCACGAGCCTTCCCCAGTAAATTATGCAGGGATTTGGGACCATAATCCACCACGAGAGCTCAATGAGGACTGATGATTAAACATGCTCCACACTATTTTTTTTTAATTTTTGAGCACTCGGGTTTCATAACAGTGGTTACAGACAACTAAGGTTTTTTTTTATAGAAAAACGCAGCGAACGAGCATACAGTCCACCTGAAGGGAAATGGATACTGTCGTCCATAGACATCCGCGATACATGTCAACATCAGTCCAGAAGCTGCCTACCTTTGCAGATTAAGGAATTGATTGGGAAAAAGGGTTGGAAAAATAGGGACCGATAGGATAGGATGGGCTCTGGCATATCTCACTCATTACCGAAACACGTACGTACATTAGGGAAATACAATAAAGTAGGATATGCAGTACATTTCAAGGTAGTCTTCTGTGAGAAGCAAATTTAAGCAGACTTTCAACACCAAAGGGATAATATATGAGTTGTTTCACTGGAAGAATGATTAGAAAACGCTTATTTTAAGGTTTCCGTGTTTGAATCGGGCATTCAATTTATATGATTGTAATCTCAAAGGCCGCAGTGCCGCAGCTGCGATCGCCACTAACGCGGCTTGCGCAAACTTGCACAGGCCTCTTAATTTTGAATGCGCAAATGTATGTTTGTACAAGTGCTCGTTTGCCGAGCATTGCGAAGCCGATAATCATATACACTGTCCTTTTATCAAGAATGAGTCAATGTTAGTTCGAGATTTTGAACAGAAATCAGCAAATAATAGTGTAGCCGTTGGCTTAAAGCGATATTAGAGACGCGCGAGTCTGGAATTGGTAATTAAGCAAAATTTCAAACGATTAATTAGTTTTGTTTGTTTCTAATTTGGTTTCAATAGATTAGCAAATATTAAAATTACCAGACTAATAAAATTATTCAGTGAACTGTCAATTGCAATTAACACTGAAGACTACTGTAAAATGTACTAAATAAATTAAAAGTAAGTTTTCTCATTTTATCCTATACCCAATGTAAGTATTATTTATACATAAGTGTTTCGTGAGTGAGAAATGCCAGAGCCCTCCAACCCATCCTATCATGTCCTTCCCCATTTTCCCAGCATCTTCCCCAAATCTATTCCTAAATCTCCAAAGGCAGGCACCCGGGGGCGTGCCAACGTGTGTCATTCCGGACTGATGTTGGCATGTATCGCGGCGACGGACGGACAGTATCCATTTACCACCATATTTCTGTAAAAACAAAGTATAACTTGACGTTAAGTAGGCGGCGACACACAAAGCAAATCTTTTATTACAATATTTATAAGTACGCAAACATTTGGCATTTAACATGCATGTACCGTTATTTCTTCTTATAAACAGGCAAAATATTCAAACTTTTTTTTATAGAAAAAAAGGCGGCAGTCCACCTGAAGGTAAGTGGATACTGTCGTCTATAGACATTCGCGATACATGCCAACATCAGTCCAGAATGATAAACGTCGGCACTCCCCCGGATGCCTACCTTTGCAGATTAAGGAATGGATTGGGAAAATGGGGAGGAATAGGATGGGATGGAAATGGGCTCTGGCATATCTCACTCACTAACGAAACACGTACGTACATTGGGGAATACGATAAGGTAGGAAATGCAGTACATTTCATAGTCATTTCAAGGTTTCAAGACTAAGGATGTAATTAGAATTAAGTGATTTAAAAAATCATCTATGTAATATTGTATTTGTGCAAATAAAGATAAATTAATTTTACGATGTACCATAAATATGATCGGGTATTTTTAGGTACTTGTATCTTTATTTGCCAATTTGTATAGATTAAAAACAGGATGGTGATTGGATATCAAATATTGGCCCAACACCTGTTCACGAATTGGCAACACATAACAGTCTAGTTGCATAATCGTCATGTAATGAGTAACTCGTTACACGAGACCTCTTGGGCAATGCAACCGTTTAATCATAAGCTCGCAATGGTGATTGTCTGAAGACATACGAACAGTTCAGTTATTGTATAACAAATAACGCAAAGCTACCTGATACTGGCCTCCTACCTTAATCTAATTTTCGGAGTTCTATTTTTTTACTTGACTGTACTTTCCATTCATTTTGCTTTTGATTCAATATGGAATTTCGGTATTCGTCCCATTAGAAAGAAGTTGTTAAGGGTCGGACTACCGAATTAGCCGTTTCGGAGATAAGATTACCCGATTATCGCCCTCAAACTCCGACATTTTAGGAGCTGATTATCACAATGTAGGTATACAATTTTTCGTCTACCACCAATTCTAAAAATAACACGAACATAACGTATTTATTCACGTTTACATGGAAAACTAAAACCTTTTTTCGTGAATTGTCCAAAATAGTTGAACGGAAACATACTAAATTTTTTAAAGTTTAAAGAGCCCGTCATCATGAGATACACACGGAAGATTAATAGTTATCGTGCTTATTAAATTATTAGTTATTAGTGCAAATATACACCGTTGCGCACATGTTTTTAGATGAATGTTGCAATTTCACACCTGCTGGGCGCACTCGACTGGTCAAGTTACCCCTCTCTCACGGAAAACTATCGTCAATTGTACTACATTTTATCCATATCCCTGAAAATGCGGAGACCCTGAGGAGACAATATCTCCTCAAAGCCTTCTCTTATCCCATCCAATTCTATCCTTTTTAATTTACCCCAACCCTTTCTAAAAATACTTAAATGTTAAAAGGTATGCAGCGCGTCCGAGGGCGTACCGACGTTTGTCATTCTTAACTGACGTTGGCATGACCGCGGATATCCATGGGCGACAGTATCGAAATACCGTCAAGTAGACTATCTACTCGTCGGCTTCCTGAACGTGTATGGAAAAAAAGTGTAACGTGTATCACTCCAGCTACTATACAGTAGAAACAGCGTTTCACAAAAACCTCTGGTGTCCAGAATATACAAATCGCATTCAAGTGGTTATGCAAATTGTATATTTATCACCCAATTTAATCTTAACAGATAGCAGATCTGTACCGGCTCGGAAAGGCAATATGTCACTCGATTATAGCACGCTACTGTACAAATCGATTATTTATCGAATATGTTTATCGATTTGCGGGTCGATAGTGTTATCGTGGGTTGCGGTTGTCGTCATTTAATTTTTTATCAAAGAGCTTCAAGGTATGAATTAACAGAAAAATATTTCAAGGTATATCGCGTTCTTTATCAAATATGTCGGTTGAAGTGAACGGCATTTGGTTATTACCGTTTTAGAAATAAATTTTGCTTGGTGTTGGCCAGATTGTAAATTACATCTGTATCCGGCTGGTTTGTTAAAGTTTGCCGCCAAAATTTATGTCTTGCTGTATACGTATCTAGCTAGCTAGCCCTTGCAAAAATTCTAGGTATTTACTATGACTAAAGGCTTGTTTCTATACACATATTCGTTTCGAGTGTCTCGAATAAGACTATGTCATAATCGAATGTATCGTGCAAACCACTGAATATATGAATGAGAAGTACATTTTAATTATTATTTTTATTTCTCAACTAAAAGTTTCAAATCTACTACAAAATTTGTGATTTTTTACTATCTTTATAATTACTGAATCTTTAAAAAATGACGTAGTTAGTTGTTCTAAGAACATCTTTATAGTGTAAGTAATTTAATATAGATCGATTTATAGTGATAATAAGTAACTATATAAGTGTTCTCCCTTGATCAAACGAAATGCTTGATTTGAGATGTTCATATATTGTTACGGTGTTTTTTTTTATTATCATTAAATCCTGGAGATATGCTTAGTTCGTATCTTTTTTGCGAACCCACACCTACAATAATGGATATAAGTCGCTTAACTTCAATAATACCACACCGGCTACTGGAGATATTCAGGGCGTCCCTCAAGATTACCTGATATCTTGTGGTCTTTAGATGTCTGATACGTGTTGTGCTCGTTTTTTATTAGGAACACGGCCATTTGATGGATTTTGTGGAAAGGAACGTGCCATTTCTAATTTATTGTCGTAGAAGAAGAAAACAAAAGACAGTTGTGTCTCTTGAATATAGTATATACGGCCTTTTGCGTTATATGGTAAAGACCAGCAAGAACCGCGAACAGAATAGGGAAAAAAATATTTTGATAAAATGGAATTTGCTAACATTAGTGTTGACAACATTAGAATTTGCTAACATTAGATAGTAGATAACGAAGAGCGGCGATAGCCTAGGGCCTAGGGTTATCTATACTCGACTCACATTCGTGTGATCGTGAGTTCAAATCCTCGGGCCGTACCACTGATTTTCTATTTAAGTACGGATTTTTAAAAATTGACACTTGCTCGACGTTGAGTGAATACATAGTGAGGAAACCCGCATGAGGAAATCTGCAGAATGTCATCCACCAATCCGCAATAGGCCCGTGTGTGGATTACGGCCCGAAACACCCCAGTCATTAACTACGGGAGGCATGTGTCCTGCAGTGGGAGGTTATAGGCGGATACATAGATAGATACGACGAAATACGAACAGGTTCTAAATTAAAATTAACTTATAATTCACCGGGCTAAACAAATCGCGATAGCGATAGCAATAATTTAGTCTATTAACAAAATTCCTACCATTCTTCAGCTATCGATAACAAATACGAGTACCTGCAGTGATTTAGGACAAGTATTTTGTCACCAGCAGTTCAGAATAGGGTTTAATTCTCACGGAAATGTTGCCCTTAAATTAGAATAATATGAAAGATAAATGTCGCACAGTAAAATATGTAGAAACGTTCGGCCCGTACCATTGGTACAGATTATTATAAGTGTAACATTTTTACATTGTAATTATTACAAGCTCAGTGGTGAAGGAAAACATCGTGAGGAAAGCCGCGTGCTTGAGAATGGGGCCATTGAACCTGTGCGTGGTGGTTTTCTGGGAGGAGCAAGATGTTATTTTGGCAACAAGTCACTTTTTTATCCACCGTTGGACATGGGCCTGCTCATGCTCATTGGCTAGTCCACTCTTTTAGAGGTGGTGTAATTCTGGAGCGCTTGTGGTAGCAGAGTTCTTATCCCTTCGCCTTTTACTACATCCACGGGAAGGGATGGGGTGGCGCTATCCTAAAGGCGGCCGACACCAGACCACTATTTATGGACATAACATAATAAATAAAATAAAAAATTATTATTTTACTGGATTTTGGCGATCCTTAGTTTCAACGCCTTGAGCGGTCGATAGGACTGACCGTATAAAGCGTCTCTCTATTGCCATAGATGCCATTAAGAAGTCACGTTGCACCGCTCGATGCATTCCATAATCACGTGTACTTAAACCGTGCTATGTGATAGATTTTCCTAGCGCCATGTCGATAAAATTGATTAATTTGCAATACATTACGCCACTGATAAGAGGTCGGTATGCGATATGATCGATTAGTACGGCATTGTGTCTGATATCTGCGAATTAATTGTTATTTGCAACCACTCATTGCGTAAATGTTGATCAGTTTGAACTGCTACCGGTGATTTGCATTTATTGGTGCAGAATATATACTTACCTATATGTTGTATGCCAACAATAAAATCACTTAAATATAGTAGATACTTTGAATACTTTAAATGGGAGGGAAGTGTGTCGACAAATAGAAATAGAAGTGTGTAAAAATAGAAAACATTTGCCCGGTTATGTATAAATTTCAATGTTTTGTTTCCATTCTGATTCGTCCATTTCATGGAACTTGTGGTTGGTAATGAAAACAATGGAAAACTTAATGAAGTTTTTGTTTTTATGGCGTTTTTGTTTTCACCTACGGGACATTGACCATCCCAAGCATCTTGTGCATGAAGGATATATAGCCTTGAAACGCTACGCTGGCTAAGCGGGTTGGCTAGTCCACTCTTTTAGAGGTGGTGCAGTTGCTCAGGGCGTGTGGTAGCGGCTTTGTTATCTCTTAGTCACCTTTCACGACACCAACGGGAAAAGATGGAGCGAATAGAAAGCTACACGACATCATAAGGGCCAAAAGCAAATATTGCAATTCATTGATTACAAAGTTAAATGCTCAAATATTATGTACAGTTACAGAAACATATGATGTTACTGTTATATATATGAATACATATCCATATACAGAAGGTTTTTTTTTTAACTGAGATAGTATGGGGAAATCTGAAACCATAAGAGATACAGAGAAACTGTCTTAGGAACCATTAGGTCTTTTTTTGTGAAAACAATTTTGGCTAGTCAATTTTATTCGTTTTTATGGACAACTCACGCTTAACAGGTTCCTAATGGACCTAATGGTTCCTAAGACTGTTTCCCTGTATCCCTTATGGTTTCAGATTTCCCCATACCGTCCCAGTTAAAATATACATACTGCATATAACAGTTCCCTTTATACACAGAAATAAAAGTTATATAAGTTTTGGTTCTATAATAATGCAAGCCCACTGCTTTCTACCGCCTTTCTTTATGATACAATAGATTATGTTAATGTAGGTTACGGAACGCGATAAGATATAGGTTCTGTATACCTATAGTTCTGTATATATAAGATATATGTTATATGTAAGATCTAACTTATAGTTTCTGTAATGGCCGTATGGTGCCGGCCGGGTTTAAAATGGCACCCCCTCTCTTCCCATTGGTGTCGTAAAAGGCAACTAAGGGAAAACAAAGTCGCTACCACAAACCCTGAGGATCTACACCATCTCTAACAGAGTGTATTCATCAACCCGCTTGGCCAACGTAACGTTTTCAGGTCGTACACCCTCATGCACGAGACAATGTGCGTGAGAAAGCCCATGACGAGCACTGGACGATAAATGGGCTGGTCGATCTAGAATACCTACTCAATAAAATGGGTTTGTATCATGGCTGTCTTTACTAAAAGTTTGAGTAAAAAAGTATTCCTTTCTATTCTGTACTTATAATCATAAGAATATGACGAAGGCCTGAAGCCCAAGCACAGTTTTAACCTACTTTCGGGTTCAAGGTACAACTATTCTTGTTAATCCTTAAATAATTCAAATAAAGAATCTATGTATCTATGAAAAATTTTGGTATTATTACATTCTGATACAAGACGATTTGTACTTTCAAAAGGGAGTGTATTTGTGTATACTTTCAATAGTGATAAATTTAAAAAATATATTTATAACACTTAAACAGTATAAATGACATTTGATTTGAAGATTTCCTACTTTATTTTGAAGATTTTTTAAGTTTTTCGTGACTGATTAATTGATTTTGCCGTTTGTACACTTTTCTCGGATGAATTCGATTTTTGAGTGAAAAAGCGCTGTAAAATGGCATTCGTTGAACCTCAGGAATCACATCCTCAAAGGTCATTGAATTAGTTCGCAAACTAGTAAAATTCTAAGTAAATAAGAACGTTATTATGGTGCGAAAGAAATTCATTTAGTTCACTCAGAATAAAATGAGCTACGTCTCGTCTGTATTCCATCTACGTATTACATTACAATATTCAGGATGTTTCTCTAAAATCCATAACGAAATAATCGTCACCCTCATTATTATACAGTATTATTTAATGACTGTTCAGGTAAAAGCTTCTAACTCGTGTGTAAGGTTTAATCTCTGTGACCTATTGCGCCTGTTGTATCATCGAGCCCAGTCACTTTCACCTTTCCGTGAAGTAGGTCTAATGTTATGCACGTCGGACTACCTTGGTGTTGACGTTTCCCTAATATTATTAAATCTAATTATGTAGGTAATTAGATTTAACTTTCCTTATTTATGGCTAATGTTGACATATATCGCAAATATATATTTATGGCCGATAGTGACAGCTCAACATTAGACCGACTGGAGGTTCGTCTCTCACCGTGTAACTATAAAATAAGGTTGACAATAGGTTTTCAGAAAAATCTAATTCCGGCATATAATTAAGTAAATGGAATTTTAATAAAAAAATAAGCACCTATGTACAGCAATTTCTTTCAAAAAAACGTCAAATGTGTCATGTAATCCTACCGGACCATACTATCCTACAGTCCGTGTATATATAAGTGTGTATCTACGATTTCTATATCAATGGTGTTAACCATAAAAGTCGCAGAAAACAGTTCGAACAAACATCTATTTTTACAGCGACTGCAACGTTACAGCTATGAGTACAAAAAAACATTCCAGACGTACGTCTCATTGGTCAGGACAACAAATTAGAAAAAGAAGAAGTGAACATAGCGCTAAAAAGGTACTTAGAGTTTATTTTTAGTGGACGTTCTTAACAGCACACAATGTGTGTTAGGTTCTATAAAGCAATTATTATTAGATATTTATTTCAATTAGTCATTTAATAAGTTGACAGCATGCAGTCAAAATTACTCACCATCTGGTAACCTCTTTTGAGAATAGTTAAAGCCTTTCTCAAGTTTCATTCCAACGTTTATTGGTAGCGTTGTTTCGAACTAGAATTCAATCAGTACTAGATTGTAACATCAATTAGAGTGCCTTATGACAGTAATTGAGCTTCTGAAGTAACGTTATTGTTAACTTAATAGGTGACTTGAGTGTCTATTGAAGAGACGATGAACCTGAGAAATATTACAGTTGTCGTCTGATAGTAAAATTGGGCACTGAAAATGTTTGAATAGGTTGTTCTCGCTTTATATATATTTTTTCTTAACAAAAGCAAGAATTGCATGTAAAAAGTGTGAGCGGATTTTGTTACCAAAGCAAGATATACAGTAACAATATAACATAAAAAAATACGATATTTTTCTTGGAAATGAATGCGATAGGAAACGTAATTGGGTCAGTCGGGCTAATCAGAAACAGGGGTATCTATGATAATATTGATAATTTATGATAAAATACCACTAAATAATAGCCAGTAATAGAAAAGCCCAATGGCACGCGCAAGTTTTAAGTAAAGACTCAGGAAACATTTTACTCAAAATAGAGAATATTGCTCAGACATAAACCAATTAAAAGTACTTCTATTAACAAATGAGGTATTATTAAAGGTATATGTATTAAGTATGTCTGTATCTATGTAGGCATATTAGTATATATAATTAACGTGCGTCACTATACACTATAGATTTATAATACTTAATCTTAACTATTATTGCATCTACCGCGTCATCTCTACATAAAGAATAAATAAATTTACCACAATGGTTCTATAGTTCACACAACGATGATTTGACATAGTGATGGGTAACTCGGGAGTTAATGAATCAAAAGAGTTGAATCCGCGAGCGGAGCAGAATCCCAATCGCGCATCGGCACTTGTCGGGAGCTCAAAATCGAGATGTAATAATGGCATGACCTTTTTGTTTTTGCTTATGCAACAACCGTTAGGGAAAGGGAAATAAACGCTCTCGGAAGGTGATTAAGTAGGTGAATCAAAAGAGTTAAGGAGTAATTAAGAGGAGTCGGATCCGCAAGCGGAGCAGGATTAAGTGAGTTAAAACACCCCGAGAAGTCTTGATTACCCGCCCACTAGTTGACAAACATTGTGAGATCTGCGTCCGCTGTTGCAGCGAATTTAATGCATTCCGCCGTCTTTTTACATCGATTAATGTTAATAAGTCATTAATGATGAAAATTATATTACATATTATCGAAATTGAATATTCAAGATTACAATATTATTTACTATTTGAATTTTACTTAGAATTTGATTAATCACACTTCAAAACTAGTCATTCCTAAAATAGATATTGCATGGTTACTTGTAAATTATGGCCTACACCAAGGTGTTTGTCAATAACAATAAAACAATGTGCCGACAAAGTACTCGATTAAGCTTGTAACTAATTGAATTACAGTTATAAGAACATTTAGCGGCGGTAACTATTGGACTGTTATATTTAATTAATATTTACGGGATCAGTTAAAGAAAATTATCAGAATGTAATTTGTTACGAATATATATATTATACTAAACACGAATATATTTACTTTGTTCTAACAAACTTTTAAAATTTACAGAAAAATGTTCAGTAGAATTTGGATAAAATCAAAGATATAATTGGTTTCCGCAGTTAAGTTATTAACAATTAATTAACTAATCTTGGCTACTGTGACTTCGTATGTTGCAATAAACTATGTGCTCGTATGATGACAACGGTATAAAGTAATAAATTTAATTTATTCGGTTCGTGCAAAAATTATTAGCTGCCTACTCAGAAACCTCATATCCATCGACGATCTTCTGTTCTTCTCTTCCAGCCACTATCGGAAGACTTCTTTAAGCCGTCATTCCACCTGGTCGGAGAGCAGGTGGACTGACGACTTACAGAAGGGAACACACAGCTCTTCCCGGTACGTAGATGTGTACATTGGTTGAACAATATGTGCACGTCACGATTTTGGAAAAATATGTATGGACGCTTTTTGTAGATTAAAACTTTTTCATTTTTCTAATCATGGAATGTAATTTTCGTGGAATGAAACGGACGATTTAAAGCTTTGAACATTCATCTATATCTTCTGTGTTCTATCAGATTCCTGTAATCTGCGAAGAACCCGCATATGCCCCGGTCACCGTTTTTTATCTTTCTACCCTTTTAACATCTTCTCATGACTGCACTAGAGAAAACATTACTTACCGCTTTGAAACGCGTTTTTACTGTAAAATTAAAAGGGGCACGTAAAAAGCTTCAGAGTTCCGCAGGGAGTGGTTCCATTAGCCCACGTGCTGAATGCCACTAGACACGTTAATGTGGGATAGTATTCCTGCAAACATTGTTGTTTATGATGATATAAACTAAATACTTTAAGAATTTTAAGGAATTAAATTCTTGGTTTAAAATTTGTCCACCAGAACGACCGATGGGGCCAATGAACAGAATATTTCTGACATAATTCAACATTTCCTTATTTTTACCGATGCAGTTAAACTGCATGTCACTCTACCATGTGTATTGGATTTCACTCAGCCTCCTGTAACTATATAAGTGTAAAGGAATTTCGTAAATAAAAAAATAAGTAAAGAGATAAAACACAAAGTTGAACTTAAGATTTAGAGCGGACTTAATACTGCTATATAGTAAGTATTACTAACCATTTAAACCACGGATATGAAGAGTGCACGCCGAAATAATAAGATTTGGTAACTAATGAAATTTGGAATATGAATTTACTCTTGATAAAACACTTGACACATTAATTAATTTTTTGTTATCTACGAAGGCGGTAGACGAGCATACAATCCACCTGATGGTAAGTGGATACTGTCGTCCATAGACATCCGCGATACATGCCAACATCAGTCAAAAATGACAAACGTTGGCACAGCATGGGATGTGCTGCCTACCTTTGGAGCTATAGGAATGGATTTGGAGAAAAGGTTGGGATAATGGGGAGGGATAGGATGGGAATTGGCTCTGGCATATCTCACTCACTACAGAAACACGTATGGGGAAATATGATAAAGTAGGAAATGCAGCATTTCGAGTTGAGCCAGTTGAGCGCGCCAAGCAGCTGTTGGATTGCAGCGTGCACTCTCCCCCTCAAACTTCTATAACTGCTGTAATTAAATCAATCTATAATTGTTCGTTGGAATTAAAAACATTTATAAAATGTAATCGTATTAAATGTTTAGCCTTGTAAAACACGTGTGGCCTAATTTGATAAAAAAAAGACATTTTTGTACGTTAAATGAGCACTTAACACTAATAAAGAAGGCTTTGGTTTATCACCTTGACTTATATAACTTTTGGTTGGTAGGTTTGGTCAGGTTATCTCTCGAAAACAGTAAAACACGTCGTTACCTGTAAACGGTGTAGACGGTTCGTCTACTCAGAAAGTATTCTGACGGTTAGTATTCTGACCATGTACAGGTAAACATACTGTGACACGCACTTTGATCAAGTAGACTGAAGACTTAAGTCAAAGGGAATCGGAAGGATATTGTGTTAGGGGCCAGCATTTTTCAGCCTTTTTATCGGCCACAGGCCTCCCCTAGTAAATAACTAGGAAGTTTCGCGCCATAATCCACCACGCGGATCCAGTGTGAATTGGTCTTAACACATTTAGCACAATCTTAATACGAGATTGGCCAGCTTCAGAGGTGTCTTAGTATCCAGTGTCGGAAGAAGTAAAGTAAACTTTTTTGCTTAAACGCCTATTGAGGCAAAACATTTTTTTTAACAGAAAAAAGGCGGCAGACGCTCGTCTGCCGTCCTTACCTGATGGTAAGTAGATACTGTTGTCCATAGACTTCCGCGATAAATGCCAACATCAGTTCAGAATGGCAAACGTTGGCACGCCCCCGGATGCCCTGCCTACCTTTGCAGATTAAGGAACGGATTGGGAGAAAGGGGTTGAGGGAAACTGGGGAGGGATGGAATAGGAATGGGGTCTGGCATATCTCACTCACTACCGAAACACGTACGTACATTGGGGAAATACGATAAAGTAGGAAATGCAGTACATTTCAAGGTAGTCTTCTTTGAAATAACGGGACAAATGTATTTATTGTAACACAACATTTTGATTACGTATGTTTTAGAAAAGTAAATTATTTAATGTGATTTTAAAGCCGTCTCTATAGCAACGGATGCGCACGGCATTGGAGTGTAGCAGTTATAGCATGGTAAGCAAATACGTTTTAATAAAAAAAAAATATCTACCATATAAATTACCTTAAAGGGCGTTTAGGAGTAATAGTGCTGATTAATAAAGTAGATATAAGGAAATATTAATAAAAGGCCCTGTTGTAGGTACTACTGCTTCTAAAAACTCACAACTACCGATATTGGAATGAAATCAAGTTTTTACAATGCTCTGATGAAATTGTTGAATAAACAACAAAAAATATTCGCCAATAGACTTACTATGTTTAATGAGTATAACATTACCTCTCACGGTCATTTTGCCTCAGATTATAATGATGTAAAAGTTTGAGAGAGTGATAACGATTCGGTGTATAGTTTTCGAGCTGTTTCACTTAATTTTTCTATAAATATGTGACCATACTAATATTACGTGATTGATGTACACCAGCAGAGTGAGATAGAAATCCGAAGATTATTTTGATGGTATCCTACAGCCAACGAACTCTGTGGATATTCTAAAGTTATTATAGGATTTTCGATAGAAATCTTGATCGTAATCAGTCTTAACGTCCAATTTAATTGCGAATAAAGGCAAACTTGTCCCGAGCACACATCCATTTACGCCATAGGTGAACGCACCTCTTCAACAAGGTCACAATTGTCACAAAAACATACAGACCGGCGTTAAAAAGTTCTCTATTAAATAGTTAGACATAGGCACCTACAGCTTGAGATTCAACGCAAACTTATTTTGACAACGGCAGAAATAAATTGGCGGCAATTTTTGACAGGTGTCAGTCTTCAAGGTTACATGATTTCGAATCTCAGACGCCCCCTACTTGGACAATTGTAGAATTGGGCAACGGCATCCTTACGTTCGTACAGATAGATATAATTACAGCTATCTCATTTTAATGTGTATGTAATGAAAGAGAGTGCAGATAATTGAGAACCTACAACACTTGGCCGTTCGATCGATAAGTAAACTAGTAATACATGTTTCGGCATTAAATTCTTTGGTCACCGCGACCCGATTCTGCTAGTGTCCATAATGAATTTGTCGTATCGCTTTCGAAACTGTGACAACGCTGATTGATCGAAAATGTATTGTGAATGTGAAAAGAGTTTTATTATACATGTAATCGGATTAAAACGTTCCACATTGTAATATAGCAAAAGCTATTAAATTGAATGCATTTCGAAGTGATTGCAATGAAAACTGTGAGTGTGGTTGTAGAAGTTGTATCGTTTAAAAAGTGCTTAACTGTTTTAAACGAGTTCTTGGTTATGTATTATAGTTTGATGTTAAAGTGGAGTTTTATATTGTGACTTTATTTCAAACATTAAATTATGAGTGATTAAAACATTTCTTAAATATATTGAGTCAATATTCAAATTATTGATATTATCAATCGTTAAGAACAAAATAATGAAAAATAGACAAATGTTGACGGAGATGATTATTAAGTCCAATTTGTATACTATTTCCATAGTAAAAAATACAGTTACAGCTACCTGATCTACACAATTTAAATATGTAGAGCGCTGCTTTACCACGGGAATCTAATGAGCAATCAGCTGTGAAGAGCCAGCTTTTTATAATGGGTGAATGTGGCTTGGAGGAATTGTGCAGTCACGCGGAGTGACCTCTGGCCCGGCGTAATGAAGCTCTTGCAACCACGCCGGACTGTATAATTTTATACACAGTATATGAATATTTCGCGAATAGGTTCTACGGGATGTATTAGTTCGGCAGTTTTGTTAAGCTTTTTATTTAAAGCCATCGTCTAATTGAACTTGAAGTGTGATTTATGAGGCTATTCGAATAAACACATAATTTAGAATAAATTTAGATAGGAATATTTTATCTTGTATTTACTTTCATTCTTCATTCCTTTATTCTTACACGCTCATAAATCCACTCGTAAGCATAAGGAACTTTATTTTCCTAACTTCAAAATTATCTTATTTACCATATAAGTAATACTAACAAAGCGACAGTTAAAACATAATAAACAAACTTGTGTATTACTTAATCCCTTCCTTTGACTATGATGCAGTTAAGTAAAAATTACGACAAAACAAACCACTTATGTAAATGAAGCACACTTGATCTTCCGCAAGGTCACATGCTGACAAAGCCACAATAAAAGGTAATAGCTCCTCATAATTACCAGCAAGGTGAACAAACATGTTACAGAGTGATTATTAAGTGAGTTATTACACGTAATTCATGCGGTAAGTTCAAATGGCTTTGTATTTAATTTGATGCTTTGATATTGTTGTACGCGTGACAGCTTTTGCGAATTCTGTTCAACGAACATTTCCCTATCTTAACGTTATCAGCTTTTTCTTATCCAGTATTAAAGATAGGGTTACATTATCATCAATCTGTGAATATATGTCTTTCTCAGTTTGAATATAATTACATATATATTCCGCACTTCTCATCTAGCCTTTAAGGCCTTTTCTTAATGACGTACTTATATAGAAGTTATTTAATAGGAAAGGTCATGTTTTATTTTCTACCATTATTTTATGGCATTATGGGTTATTGTGTACTATTATTCATGTACTGAATGTTTTGTCATGAAATGTACTGCATTTCTCATTTTATCTTATTTCCCTAATGTACGTACGTGTTTCGGTAGTAAGTGAGATATGCCAGAGCCCATTACCATTCTATCTTTCCCCATTTTCCCAACCATTTCTGCAAATCCATTCCTATAGCTCCAAAGGTAGGTAGCACATCCGGGGGCGTGCCAACGTTTGTCATTTTGGACTGAAGTTGGCATGTATCGCGGATGTCTATGGGCGACAGTATCCACTAACCATCTTGTGCACCGTATGCTCGCCTGCCGCCTTCGTACATTGAAAAAAAATGTTATTACACGAAGCGTTGGTCGACCGGTAGCAACGTCCGTCAAGAGAGTTGCGGGAGGGAAATGGCTAATAACAGTGCAAAACCGAAGAGGCTGCGATAAACGAATATGCAGCAGTACCCACTGCTGGAAACAAGCTCTAGATGTTGATGATTGTGGCACAAAAATTTTCTTGTCGATCGATTAGGAGTGTCTGATTGGGACAACACAAGTCTATGAGCAAGTGGACGTGTCTGAGATGTTCAACGCATTCATTTACATGAGGTATTAAGTAGACGATATAAACAATTGAAGGGTTGTATTAAATAATTCACTTTCGCGAATGTTTCCACAAATGTCCAGCTGTGGTTCTGATATGAACATATTCATTTGAATATTTGATTAAATACAATGCTTTCTAATTACGGCCACTTTAATTGGGTCATAGGCCTAGCGTTAAGCTAACTGGTATTTGTGAGAAAATGGAACGGCGCCAATATGTACTATTAAATTATAATTAGGTATTTATTATGTCATTAAGTTATTGAATCAGTTAATTAATTAAATCGTGGTAATAATTGTAATTTTGTATAGGTTCCAATGAGTGATTTATGAGAAGTTTTAGACTAGAGTTATTAAAAAAATATTCGGTATAGTAAGTTCAGATATAGTTAAGTATCTATATATAGAATCAGCATGCCGAAATGGCAATGGGCAGGTCATATCTACCGAAGGACCGACAACCGATGGGGTAGATGAGTCCTTCGATGGAGATTACCTACCTAGTGGGAATGCTCTCAGGTGGACCGAAGACTTAAATAGCTTCACCTGAAAGAAGTTTCGACTTAAATAAGTGGCCTAAATAACTTAAATAGTTTATTTAAATAATTGGATGAGAGGAGCAAAAAGCGTGTTTGATGGCAAGCCTTGGGGAGACCTATTTTCAGCAGCGGAGAAACATACAAGGCTTATTGCTATAGGATGGCACTTAGGTATTTTATTTTGGGATAACCTTTGTTCTATAATTTCAGCGGTATTCTCCGTCCACTATGTTATTACCTCGATGAGAGATCGGTTTAGTGATGTCCGAATTGCTTCATATCGATTACCTATTCGATTATCGATACAATTCTAATACAATTTGCATTCGTATTTATAGATTAGATTTATTAATAATATTTGTCTTAAATAATTGATTTATTAATCACAAAAATGTATTTAATGTGAAGTCAATTTAATAAATCGATTGTATTATATATAAACAATAAAATCATCTATACTAATCTAATAAAGAGGTAAAATTGTGTGTTTGTAGGTATGTTGGCGGTAATCTCTGGCACTGCACCGATTTCAAAAATTCTTACACAAATAGGAAACTACATTAACCGTGTCTAATCTAATATAGGCTATATTTTATTTAGAAATTTTGAAAAAAAAATTATAAACCGAAGCGAAGTGAGAGCTGGTCGCTAGTAAGTAATAAATAAAAAGCAGATTTTTTTAAAATTCTAATTGTTCGACTGTTTAGAATAATACATAACTATAACACATTATTTAAGTTGTTTTTTAATTAAGTTATTATTAATTTTTATTAATTATTTAAGTTTTATTACCTACCCAATATTTTTTCGTCTAATACTATATACGTCTAATACTCTATACTTTTATTTCAAAACTATTATTTTCGATTTATTTAATGTGTAATAGCTTATAGTCTGTGGTATGACACAGAGAACGTCACTATTTCTTCGCTCTCAATAATAAAGTATGACATTGTTTCAGGTACACTTGACTGTCAAGAAATACTGAACTTGATAGGCGTGTAAACGTCAAATAGAAAATAACATAGTGGACGAAGTACAAAATATTTCATCTCCAATGTACACAAACAAGGACCTTTTTACAAACAAGGTTGTTGGGAGGTGAACGGAGAACAAATCTTTTTGATTGTATTTGAATCGAGTTATTTATTATTTGTTTATTTAGAATCTAGATAAGACATTTTTTCTTGGTCGTTGTATTAAGTAACGAGACTTGGTTTTCGTCTGTTTTTTTTTTCAACGTTTCATTGTTTTATATTGGTCTGATTTTCAAAACGTTTTTGCGTTCCAAGATTACCGAAGTTAGGTTATTTTGATTGATTAGGAACAATAATAGGCTTACCAGAATTTAATGTTGTAATCCTAAGTTGTAATATTAAAATACAATCACCGTTCAACACCTACTCGTTGAGCGTCGCAATGTTATAACAAGTAATGTCTTAATCGACATTATGTAATGTTCATTGTAATTTGTAACACGAGAACAAATTAATGTAAC
This sequence comes from Sesia bembeciformis, assembly GCA_943735995.1. Classification (NCBI taxonomy): domain Eukaryota; kingdom Metazoa; phylum Arthropoda; class Insecta; order Lepidoptera; family Sesiidae; genus Sesia; species Sesia bembeciformis. The sequence goes on along the minus strand of OX031029.1, from coordinate 3,479,359 downwards.
AGTTACATAAATTGTAGTGAGAACAAGGTAGGAGGATGTTAGACATGTTATCTTGGCCATATCATTATGTTGATAATGTTGAACCGGTAATTCTGTGTTTTCTAAATTGTAGCTCAAAGCTTGCGTTTCTGCTATTGTAATTGATAGATATTAACAGAACGTAGTGTGGGCGGACTTTCGGCCAGGTGGAATGACAACTAAGAAACTCACTGGCAGTGGCTGGGTGAGAAGAGCGGAAGATCGTATGAGAGAGCGGACCTTGGGGACATGTCTATATCCAACATTGGAAAGACACAGACTGATAGTAAGGTATGGTAGAAGAACTGAGGTTCAAGGCTGTATCCGCTAAAATGATTGATTTACTTTTTTGAGAGATTTTAAAGAATTTAGAATTTCGAAAAAAATACACCACATCTTAATTAAAGATGACCAGTTGAACCCAAAAATACATTTTTCGAACAACTAAACAACTAACTATTCGAACATAAAAGAGTTATTGACGCAAACTATTTTACTACTCAATACGTTAATACGTCGATTTCTCAATACGTTAAGAAATGCAACCCATAGACAAATTATAGACATGAACAGACATAATATGTCGTTGGATAGGGCTAGTAAAAACTTTTGTCAAAACACTTTTTTCTTAAACGGACGGAAAATGGCAAAACCTCGATTCTGATTGACGCGGACATCGACCCTTTCTTAGAATAGGCAGTGCAGTGTGAGGTTACATCTAAATATATTCAGAGTGTTGTGTGTCCAATTACTTGGTAAACATGGTGTAAGTATCCAGAATAAAAGTTCGCCTATGATGCGGACTGCATGAAAAAATTATCTATTTTAGATTTTCGCCATTGTATCTGGAAATAGGTGTTATTTGATTTGCGTTCAATTGATCATTAACCGTTAAACAGCAAAACGGTCCTTAATTTCGCTCCAATTTCATCAGCCTCTCTATAAATGACTATCACAATTCATAATCGCAAAATAAACGCAGCGTAAGGTGTTCTAAATCATTCACAAAGTGGAGCGGCTTGCACAACATAAGCTCACACGCACTACTCTCGCATTGTGTTGAGTGTACCACGTGGTTTAGAACGGCACTAACTTGCCTTCCTGTCTTTGATTCTTATAAACCCTTCCGAAGACGTTTTCTACGTACTCGTAATTCTCCAGCAGAATTAAAACCTATAATTCGTTAGCTGAGAATTAAAGATTAATAACTTTTTAAAAAGTGATATTTCTACAGGTTTCCAGAGATTTCACTAGGGGCCGTTCAAGTATTACGTAAGCAAAATTTTAGTCATTTTTAAACCTCCCCCCCCCTGTCAGCGATTGGTAAGCATTGGTATATTTTTTACAAAATCTGTTCAAGTTTCTTATTTAATCAGAATCTACTAAATTTTGCCAAAAAAATACGAAAGTAAATAAATAAATATTGCTGACGTAATCGCCATTCAGACCCTCCCGTCCCCCATGTCATCAAAAATAAGCACAGCAAAGACCCTTTGGTGCTTACGTAATACTTGAACAGCCTACTACTAACTATTAATAATATAGGTACTAAAAAAATTAATTCCATAAGTAATTAAAATATATCTCTAAAATACTCCTCGTACAACACCTTACAATTCCTCCATGTATCTCTTCCAGATGTTTATGGGGCTAGAAGCAGGCTGGATGGTTGCTTTGCCATCTACTTGTAGGCAAAGCTGTCCGTTTGTTTAATTCGCTTTTCAATTGTAAAATTGCCCTAAGGTGCATTATTTCATTCTTGGTTATTGTTAAAGATCCTATTTACAATATAAGATACGAGTACTTTAAACAGAGTATTATCGGAGCAGAAATTGTATCAAATTTGATTATATCTAACGAGATCTCCAGTATGCTCTAAGCGCAAAGTAATAATACAATACGTAGGTACATCAAGTACTGCTCTGTCTATGTGCTTTCCACACAAAATCCTCTGCCACCTTTCAAAGGGCTAAATTCAATTTGCATTCCATGCATGCTAAAGAGGCACAAACAGGTGACAAAGTAAACATCAGACATTATCAATTTATTTGCCTCTCTCTCCCTCTCCAAATAGGATAAATACGTCGTTTAATTTATCTAACCTGTTTACTTTTGATTTGGAAGCCGTTCTCTAAAGCAGATTTCAATTAGAAAGGATAATTAAAATGTAATTAATATTAATCAGGTGAAGTTCATTTCGTGTAATTCGGGAAATTATTATAACTTTCTTTAATTGATTGTTGGGCTTGTTGTAATTGATTACCTATATAAAATGTTGCTGTAATTGAAAACATAGGTAATTAAAGCATGTGTTATTATGTGGTGAAATACGAGTATGAATTGATTATATGTTGTGTTAATTAAAAATATATGATTTCATTGAAGGGCCTAGAGCAGCGATGACGTAGGAGTATTAATACTAATTCAGAGTTCAAACTAGTGTTGTAAAAATGTGCACTAATTCAACATTAATGAATCTTAAGAACCTTAACCTTGAGATTTTAATCTCAAGGGTTTAGGACCATCAAACGTTTAACGCTTGAGTCTTAGAGAAAATGATCGAATGAACATTAGCGCTCATTCAGCGTCGAGCGCTCAGCGGTCAATTTTAACAATGTTAGTTCGAAACTTTCTATTTAAGTACCGCTGATTATCACTAGTGCCGCAATCTGTGAGGGAAATAGTGAGGAAACTCGCATGCCGCACTAAAAAAAATAAAGTAATTATATCTTTTAATCCGCACTGGGCTTGTATTGTGAATTGTGACGTTCTTGGCCGTGTTTGCTATAATAATAATATTGTATGGTCACAGGGCGGGACATACTAGAATGTAAAGGTAAAAATTGTTTTTCTTTAAAAAAAGATCCACTGTAATTGAATTAATTACTTATAATATAGGCAAGTAAATCCCAGTACGAATAAGTACAGCGTGCAAAAAAAAATCTTTATCTATAATTTCTACTTAAATAAATATTTATTTATAAACTTTGTTTTTTTATAGGGAGTAGGCGGACGAGCAAGCGGTTCCACGTGATGGTAAGTATTACCGTCACCCATGGACACCTGCAACACCAGGGGGTATGCGGGTGCGCCGCCGACCTTGCAAAATCCTATTTACGGCTTTCTTGAAGAACCGTAGCGTATTTTATACCGTTGCGTAATGGACAGACTTTTTGAGGCAGTTCGTTCCACAGCCTACGGGTTCGCAGTATAAAATGATTTTTGGACTGTACAGTAAGCGATACCTCCGTATCGACGAAATGCGGATGGAACGCACTTCTGTAATGGGACGTGCGGTTGTAGAAACCTGAAGTGGGAATTATATTGAATTATCTTCAGAGCATTCCCCTTTGTACAGGCTGTAGAATACACAGAGACGCAACGTCTCTCCGAATGCTGAGGGGTTCTAAACCCCCCGTGAGAGTGGGATCGTCGACAATTCGAATAGTACGTCGTTGGAGTCAAATGTGTCCAATTGATATTTCGGTGCACCGGCCTAGAGATGTGAGCAGTACTCCATATGGAGCCTAACCTGAGCTTTGTAGAGCGTTAGGAGTTATCCAAGGGTGAAGTACCGCTTCGCTCTATTCAGCACACAGAGTGTTTTGGAGGCCGTTGTGGCTTTAGGAGTCGTTAATTCGACTTTGCTGGAAATTTCGACACTAAGGATCCGAGATCTTGGGAGGTATGTTCTGAAAGCGAGGTGCTACGACAAAAGGGGCTTTTTTTACTAGTTTATGTTGATACTAGTTTCAATCACATGTACAAAAATTTGTTTAGTTACTCATTAAATCGTTGTGAAACACTTACAATTATAATTACCTACGACTAAATTGTAATTTTTTATAGACAATGGCAACAGACGAGCACACACTTCACCTGTGCCTGATATTTTCTTTAAGATAATAAAAGAAAATATTATCTAATAATAATGATGCTTTTGAAACATTTTTTACTAACAAATATTTATAAAAATCTAAAACTCTACTACGTGTTTGTCTTTCTGAGAAATCTGGATATATTCTAAAATTAGAAATTGATCCAGAATTCTTAGAAGATGTAATTAATAAACATACATATTTATAAATAAATTGCGCTCCCCTTTCACTGAGTGGTTCGAGGAATTAATATTAGAATATTTTAAGTTAAAATGTATGTACCAAATACTTTAATGACTTTTTAATACTTATTTCGTTTATAAAGAATTCTAATCCAACTTGCAGTTTCAAATTTTTTATTTAAATATATTTTCTTTATATCCCACTTAGTAAAATATTTTACAATTTTTGTATTATTAAGTCCTTACCTATGAAATTGCCGTTTGTTAATAGTGGCCATTCTTGCGTTTGGCTTGGAATTCAAAGTTCAAATTAATTTCGACATTCTTTTTCTAAATCAGTTATTCATTTGATTGTCCATCAAACGATTTTTTGCTTAAATATCAAACGTTGTGTTTACGACCATGGAAAGTCAAAAATTCGCGTTATTTTCGAGTATGAGTTCCGTAGTAGCAGCAACTCAGCACAGACGGCACGTAATGTCAACGATGTGTATGGACCAAACACCACAAACGAACGCATGGTGTGTTTTTGGTTTAATTGTTTTCATTCTATAAATTTCGATCTGAAGAACAAGCCCCGTGGACGACCGGAGACTTAAGTCGATAATGACGAATTGAAAGAAATAGTGGAAGTGGATTCATCTCAAACCACGTTCGAGTTAGCAGCAGCCTTCGGCATAAGTGACAATACGATATTGATTCATTTGCATCAAATCGGGAAGAAACTCGGAAAATGAGTACCGTATGAGCTTAATGAATGCCAGCTGCAAACACGCGTCGAAGCTCGCCTTACTTTGCTGAACCGGCACAAAAATGAAGGAATTCTGAATGGTATTGTCACTTGTGATGAGAAGTGGATACTGTATGATAAACGCAACCATTCGTCACAGTGGCTGAACTCATTAGACACAGTGAAATCCATCTACTGCTTCTCCATGATAACAGTCGCCCACACTGCACCACAGACAGTCTCAAATTTACAAGAGCTTCGACTGGAATCTCTGCGACACCCACCTTACTCGGTGGACTATGCTCTTCTTGATTTCCATTTTTTTCGGAATTGAGATAACTTTTTACAAGGGGAATAAATTCAACTACGATGAGGCAGTGAAAAACGCCTTCAGAGAATTCATGGATTCCCGTCCCCAGGAGTTCTATAGCAGAGACATCAATCAACTTCCATTAAAATGGCCAAAAGTGCATTGATAATAATAGATTTGGAAATTAAATATATAATATTCATAGAAAAAAAAATTGAATTTTTCTATACAAAACGGCAATTTCATAGGTAAGGCCCAAATATTATTATTATATTTTTACATACTGTGTATGTATGTATAACAGATGTTAGTAAGTTGTACTGTAACAGCCTTTGTCGTCTCATTGGAGGGCATAAACCTCCCCTAGTAAATCACTGGAGACTGTAAGTATTTATCACTAATATGCGTTAAGGGAAACCACATTCGAATCCGTTTTTCATCACATGCAATCGTGTATTCATAGCATGAACTTAATACGATTCGATTTCATCAAATAACGTTGCATTGCAGATGTGCTGTCTCCTAGTAAACGGGCCATAATCCACCACACGGGCCACGCATTGGTGGATACACATACTCAAGATTTTGGTTTTAATGCTCGAGCTCGCAGGTTTCCTCACGATATTTCTCTGCCGAACTAGTGATAATTTTAAAAGTCTGTAGTTAAGTAGAAACTCAGCGATACGATTTGAACTCACGACTACATGAGTGTGAAACATTAACTATCTAAAGATAAATAATAAAATTCCCGTAGGCTGTGGAACGAACTGCCTCAAGAGGTCTTTCCATTAAGCTACGATATGGGGTTCTTTAAGAGAGCTGTGTATAGGATTTTGCAAGGTCGGCGGCGCGCCCGCATTCTCCTGGTGTTGCAGGTGTCCATGGGCGGCGGAAACACTTACCATCACATGGGACCGTTTGCTCCTCCGCCCACTAGTACATTATAAAAAAAAAAATCTCAAACTATTCGAGTATATGGCCTATAAAACAATATGTCTTATCAAGCTATATCTACTTCAATTGTTTTCTTTTGTGTTAGTGGTCCTTTTGGGCTAAGCCGCGCTTGAATGGTCTATAAACAAATTGCATTGTAATGGAACGATTGTAAATCAACTAACCGACTCTACCAAGGAGTAAAAGGATCATCCCAACGTAATTTTATAAAATTTACCAGCTAGTAATCAACTGCAACAATTGCATCTTTGACCGCTATCAAAGCAGTCGCATCAGTCCCAGATTGATTCAGGAACACGACTCCGCTTCGTGGAGCATCGCATCACGACGGTGACCTCTTCCTACATTCGCGTTCACGTAAAAAACGAAATACAACAATCTGCATTTGGCATTGTACCGAATCCAGTAAATACACGATTATTCGAAAAATACTGGTATACACTAGACGATAAAATGGGCAGGTCAAAACAATTAACTTTAGTTTTTTTTTATTTAATAGCATTTTATATGTGTGGGTTAAAGTAGGGATACGGTATTGAATCAAAAATATCGATACATTACACGCAAAAAGTACAATAGATCAAAGTATCGAAAAAAAATAATCTTCGACAACTCAACACACCGAGGTGTGTTGATGTGATGCTTATATTAAAGTATTATACACACTAAAAGTATCCATGTAAATAAAATAATATTTATATTGATTTTGATGCGATACTTACATGTCTTAAAAGTAGGTATCGATTAAAAAGTATCAACAGTATAAAAGTATCGGTATAAAACAAAAAGTATTCAATATCGAAAAGTATCGATATTTTACGTTACGAAAAAAATTTACGTTAAAAATTACGAAACTAATGTAATCTTGGCAGATGAATTTAAGGCTTCTTAATGTGAATTCCATCGATTTTTTATGGCTTTATACCCAGAATTATACAAGTCAATAATAGACGTAAAAGTCGACTAGACAAAAAATAAGTTTAGGTATACCTTGGAGTGCCTACATATACATACCATACCCTATTACGGTATATGTGCCTTGACGTTCATTTCATAGATGGATTAAGTGGGTTCAGCAGTTTCAAGTTGACAACAGTTGAAGCTTTTATTGTCCAGAATTCTAGAATTTTATACACTAAAGTTTTAGACTTTCGCTGGACCATATTTGATCGATCTTTTAGACATTATCACATTAAAGATTTTTTTAACTATAAGAATAAAGCTTAAATTTGTCTAATTTTGTTTATAATTGTATAAAATTTCGATATAACTAAAAAGGATAAGGAACAATATTGTTGAGAACCCCTGACATCCATCTGTCAAGTTGACACCATATTTGTTTACATAATTTTTTTATAACTTTGGGGACTTTTTACGGTTTAATCTGTGCAAAGTATACAGTTACGTTTGAGTATAAATTCTTATTCGTTTACGAGAGGTGTGCCTATGAGAGCGAAAGTAATCGAGTAGGTATGCGTACAACCGTTGCTTCGGCTATGTAACTTTGGCCTACTATGATGGACTATGGATAGTTTTGATTCGATGTTATTATTCGTTCTTACTGTTGTGATTTGAGGGAAATTTTCATCGTATTGAATTGATGCGTTAGATGAACATTTCTTTTATAGAAAGAAGGCGGCAGACGAGCGGACAGTCCACCTGATAGTAAATGAATACTGACGCTTATAGTTTATAGACATCCGCGATACATGCCAATATCAGTCCAGAATGACAAACGTTAACTAGCTTCCGGATGCACCGCCTATCATTACAGAGTTAGGAATAGACTTTTATAAGGGTTGGAAAAATGGGGAGGGATAGGCCGGATGGGAATGGGCTCTGGCATATCTCACTCACTACCGAAACACGTACGTACATACCTTTTACGGTAGTCTTCTGTGGGTCAGTAGAGTGCGTTCAGTGGTTTCAGTGTGGGATTTCAGCGTACAACCCCACTCTCAACTTATATGTTCGAAAGTTAAAGTGTTTGTTGTGGGAGCTTTTGTGAGTACTTTTTGTGTGCTTGACCACATGATAGGTTACTAACTAATTCTGCTTCCAGATTAAAAGTGCCCATGGCCTCTTGTAATATTGGATTGCTGTCAACAAACCATCGAATTAGTAAGGTTAAGGCACACACGTAATTATAACTCCATTTACTGATTGCTATTTAATAAGTTTAATAACAGATTTGCTGCGATCCTTAATGGGCCCAGTTCCAAGCATCTGACCTTTTGTATAACAAAGTGCAAACATTTGTAGACAAGTGATAATTATTAAATAATTACTAGCCCGAGTGGTTCAAGATATTATTAATAAGGTTTGACCTTCGTTTAGGCGTGTCACACACGGTTTTGTAAAATGACATACTTTTCGATGTTTCATTTATTTTATTTCAGTCAGTAATGGGAATATATTAATTTTATAGGTATTATACTAGAAACCGATAGTATGAGAGAATAATAATAATAATAATAATTCACAATGTTTTTACTTCCGAAACTTTTAGGAAAAAGTATTCAGGAGTGGCATTAATTAACTGTTATTAAAAAGATATTTTTTTGGTGTACATATGAATACAAATTTAAATACAGGATCTAGATTTAGATTAATGATTCTAGATTTCTTTGACATAAACATTTTGCGAAGTTTTTTTCCGTTAAATAATTCATTTGTTTGAGTTTCATCAATTGTTCTTACAAATTTGCTAAATAATAAACCCAAAATTTGATATTTTACCAATAAGTACTTACCGTTATAAATATGTTAATCAATTCAAGAATCATGAATTCGTGGTTTCAGGCTTAGGGGAATGACACACTGTATACAGCTGCAGCGTAGTAATAGCTAATATACCATGAGCCTGTATCTCTCCGCTGCTGGATATAGGGCTCTACCGCAGCTCGCTACCACACACGATCCCCGGCTCTTCTCATCTAACCACCACCGTCAAATTTCTTTAAGTCGTCCGCATCGGTCCACCTGGCCGGAGGGCGCCCACACTGCGCTTCCCGGTACTTGGCCTCCATTCTAGGACCCATCTACCCTAACGGCCATCGGTCCTGCGGCAAATATGACCCGCCCATTATCACTTCAAAATGCCGATTCTACGAGCTATGTAGCTGACTTTAGAATGACTTCGTTTCGGATCCTATCACGCAAAGAAACTCCGAGAATAACCCTCTCCATAGCTCGCCGAGTGACTTTAAACTTATGGATCAGGCTTACCATTAGAGGCCACGTTACGGCACTATACGCCATAGAACATCTAATACATAATTTTTTTTTACTTTTAAATTTAACTCAATAAGTTTAACTTCCCTAAGGTCCTAAGGGGCCTTTCTCACACGCAGTCATTACCGGCCTATGGGCTGACTACACCTAATTTGGAAATTATGTTAAATTTATGTATGTTAGTCGTTTTATCGTTTCGTGTGTCACATGCTGCTGGGAAGGGCGCTGACAGCTTAACCGAAACGACTGAACAACACGTGCCGGTTCGCAATCAGTACAAGAAATACATCTGAATGAAGAAACACGTGTACGGGGAGCATGTGTAATGTTACAACGAAAATATAAAAGGAAAAATAACAAAATGTCGAAAACATTGTTATCAATTTATTGTTAAAATGGTTTATTGTTACTTGGCTCACCTTTACTTGTCGTGTGCCAGGAACACGTGCGTGAAAATACATAGGCATGTTGTTGATTACAGAATACAAATGGAAATAGGCAGAACAATATTATATTTCTTAAGTTTGTTTTCTACAACGGAATCTGTTACTTTATGTAAAGGGAACTTTAGATAAAGTATAATAGAAGGATAGATAGATAAGGGGAAGGGAAAACGAGGGAACTTATTGTCGGTTATAGTTTCCCAGATGTTGAATGAAAAAATAAATTAAAATTCTTTATTGCACTCATGTTTTAACTTATTTAAATAAACAGAACATGTATAGAAGCAATTGGCGGGCTTATAGTTATCACCAAAAGCTATCTCTGTCAGGCAAGCAACGGGCAGTGAGATTACTTAGAGGAAGGGGTAGGCTATATAAAATTATAATGTATACAGACATAGGTACACAGGAAGAAATAATAAGTTGAAAGAAAGTAGAAAGTAAAGTGGTATAATAAAAAGGAAATCACTTGCAATAAGGTCGTTTTGTTCAACGTCAAATTTATTCTCGAACATAACAATAGACTATTTATAATTACCAAAAGTATTAACGAAATTAAGCAATTATTCTGCTATAAGTGTTGCAATCACCTTGACTTTGTACAATAATGACTTATTGACGGCTTAATAATAGGGTACATGCGCCGTTATTAAAGTAAGACGCGACGCACACAGTTCCCACGTTCTACTGTAGAAATATTGTTATCGGAAGAACAATTCACTTATTTATACGCTAATTTTACTAGCAACAGTTATAATAAGAGGAAGTTTTACAAAACGACACCTCTGACCATTGTGGCGATACACAATCGTTTACAAAAAGACAAGAACGTCGTAACAACATAAAGTACTGTTGCAACAATGGTCGTGCGACTCACAAATTGACAGTATCGATGTGATCTACATCTGATATGGCTTCGACTTATTTAGTCTACGTTTTGTTACTTATGAAGGTCATGTAACTACTTGTATTCTTAGTTGTTTGCTTAGAATTTTAACAATGGATTGGTATTCATTTAAACTTATTACACGTGAGCGTTTTAGCGTTGCGCGTGGTTTCGTGAGTGCGGAAACATTCGTAGGTAGGTACGAGTATAGGAGAGTCGGATATCTAACTCGATCATGTGCTTATTCACATACTCGATGTCTCGAGACATTACATGTCTCGATTTGTATAAAAATACAGTTTTCTGCAGGAATAAAGAAAAAAATGTCCAATTAATCACAAAAGAAATCAGTTCGGTGTCGGAAAATTCTCACCTTATACTTAGAATACGCCTGATACTTAGGCCCTTAATACCTAGGACGAATAAGGACGTCCTTACAAAGTCACATCGGGCGTCTGAGGGTCGATGAGTAATGTCGGTCTTAGTAAACAGTGGTTGTACAAATAGCAGTGGTATTTTCAACACTTTATTTAAACGATCCTTTATCTCATAATATTCAAGATGGACTATGAACACTCAAGTTTATTATTTGAAGCTCATATTTTTATTTTACTTGTGCAAAAAAAATCAAATATTTATTTTGTTTTTGGAAGAAACCAAACTGTTGTAAGAGAAAATTATTAAATATCCCAAATGATACTAATTTACTACCAATTTAACCAAAATAGGTTTCTACTATATGACTAAAATAAAGAAGAGGACATTAAAGTTTTTAAGACTCATCAAAATGCCTAGATACCAAAACAGAGATTATTTAAAACTAAACGTGCAAACCTGAAGTTATAAATATAAAAAAGTTATTATATTAAAATACATCTAATAATTTGACATTTGAATTCAGGAAAAGTATTGTCGGCCATACCAATGTCCGAGAAAAATTATTCATAACAGCAGTGAATAACAGAATTGGCAAGAAAGTTCGCATCTTACGTAATGACATATTTATTACATTTTAAATAGTGCTAGTTTTAAATGTAGGGCATTCGGCTAAGCAATGGATAATTTTATATAAAAACAATACGTTAGATAAAAGGCGATGTTGCTGCATGGTAAATGGGAAAATAGCTTATTGATTGGATAAACGATATTTAATATGCTTTATAAATAAAATTTGTATTTTTTTCAATATCAGTGTACATAAGTTAAATACTGTGGATCCCAAATTACACTGGTAAATTCAAGATGATAAATGAATAGTATAAACATTTAGAATAATTTAAAAAAAAAATACGAAACATAATACGAATACCACATCGCCTAGAGTAGCCTACATAAAGCTGTGATAGCCTAGGGATATCAATTCTTGACTCTCATTCGTGAAGCTCAGCGGTAAAGGTAAACATTGAGAGGGAACCCGACAGAAATCTAAATAATTATTTAGATTTCTGGGGGCACCCACACTCGAGAATAAAAAAAAATACTACATTAACCATTAAAAAGGCAATCGGTGGATATGTTTGAATGCGGAAAAGGTGTGCATATATTTTCAATTAAAAAATACACTTTTCTATACAACAACATAGACTTTTAATAATTAAAATGGGCATATCATACCTGTAGGTAGCATTATGGAAAAATGGGGCATTTATTTAATTGATCGCTTCAGTCATTCACGAAAACAATTCATATAAGAAGATTTTTTTACCACTTAGCTCAAGCACATTTGCGTCGCTACACGAAGTACTGTGTTTCTTTATTTACCATTAAGCATGTCGAATTAGTGCTCCACCTATTTAGGTTCTCGATTGCCTAGCAACAAGTTGGGGCCACTCAGACGACCGGGGAGCAGTGAACAATAAATTTTCACGTTTACAATGTATTTCTACAGAAAGTCGACCCACAAAGGGAAGTTTTTCTTTGAAGTTCACGGCTTCGCCCGGTCAAAGGCATAAAATATTAAATAAAAGGGAATGAACGCGCGTACACAGTTAGCTCTTATTGTACAATTAATAAAAAAGGTCAAAAGTACAAATGCAGCTAATTTAATTTTACTTAAGGATGAAAATGTAATAATCATAAAATACAATGACCATGTTTATGAAATGTATTATAATATAATATAAAAGGAAAAGGTTTTTAATTGACATCAAATTAGGGATAGGACTGAAGTAATTATTCTTTACTTGGAATTGTTGGCTGCTGGTAGATCGGGTAGGGATGTAACAAATATTCGCTTTTCCAATATGAGAAAGATTCACAAAATATAAACTTATTTATTGCCAAAATTTTCGCAAATATTTTTGTGCAAAATGGACACTAGACTTCTACACAGATATCGTTCTTAACTTGCAGATGGTTCTTAACTTGTTCTTAATTTAACGCTGACTTGCAGATGGAAATTCGACCTAGTCTCATATATATATGTTTTTTTTTTATTTATTTATAGAAAGAAGGAGGCAGACGAACTGACAGTCCACAAGATGGTAAGTGGATGCTGTCGCCGATGAACATCCGCGATACATGCCAACATCAGTCCAGAATGACAAACGTTGGCACGCTCCCGAATGCGCTGCCTACATTCGGAGATTTAGAGGAATGGATTTGGAGGAAGGTATGGGAAAATGAGGTGGGATAGGATAGGATTTGTATTTGCTATTGGAAATTTACTATTGTTCAATAAGGAATAGTAACATTGAGTATTTTATTTAATTATAATACTAAAGTCCATATCAGGTTATAACGTCCCATTGCAAGGCACAGGCTTCCCTTACTAAATCACTAGAAGTTTTCGGGGCATAATCCACCAAAGCGGGTCCAATGCGGATTGGTGTATACACATTGTTTTTATTGTTTTAAAATTTTCTCAATACAAGTTTTCTTTCGCCACTAAGCTTAGAAGAAACGCAGTGGTACAGGCCGAAGGTTTGAATTCACTTCACGAATGAGAGTCGGGACTTTTCTCAACTCCCATCTATAAGTATACCAAATCCAAAAGGTCCAGTATCCAAAAGGTTATCTTACCTTCAGGATATCTACTACTAAAGTAAAATTAATAACTATTATAATAGTATTACTAAGGGTCAAAACGTCAAAAACTCAAAAGAAAAAAGACAATCTCTATTTTCGCTTTTGTTACATCCCTAGTAAATACGTAATAAATATCCGTGAAATGTACGCAAAATGAACTAATTTAAACACTCATCATACTAAAGCCTTCAACTGGGAAATGACCATTACAGTGGTTTACAAATTCCAAGAACACTTTGTGTACGGTTTTATTGCGATACTTATTACGCCGAGAAAGGTTTTAAACGTTTTTTAATCTCAAATCATCTTGACGTTTGAACTCCAGTTTTATCAAATGGTGACCTTTTTATATCAAACTAGCGACCCGCCCTCACTTCGCTTTGGTTTATATTCGCTTTAGTTATAGCCTATATTAGACACGGATAATGTAGCTTCCTATTTGTGAAAGAATTTTTAAAATCGGTTCAGTAGTTACAGAGATTAACCCCAACATACAAACACACAATTTTACCTCTTTATTATATTAGTATAGAAAAGGACTTTTTTGAGTAGTGATGGGAAACAACTAAAAAGAATTCACTTCTCGTTCAAATCATAATATAGACAAAAGCATAATATAATAAATAGGTAGTCGGAAAAGTTCGTGGCCGTTTTGAACGTATGATTTTAGCGTGCTACATTTATGGCAACACTTATCACTGGCGGGAAAGTGATATTCCGTTTGACAGCTGACTTTTTTGGAATGGCAGCAAATTGAAATTACAAGTTAAAAGTTTTATCGTTCATATTTTTTAACAATTTTAATATGGAAAGTTACTAAGGAAAAAATTACATATGTTTTTTCAATTTTTTTCGACAAGGGTATGAATGCTTCTAGTGCTCGAAAAGAGATTTTTGGTGTTCGCGGAGAAGATGCTTTGTGTAAATCTACTGCAAAAAATGGTTCAGTCGATTCAGATCTGGTAATTTTAACAAAATTTTAGATTTAATAAAATCTGATTCCACAATTTTACTACATTTTATTTAAACTTTAATGCACAATGAAATATTGTTTAAAAGGCGGACTTATTTTTCTAATGTAATAATATGATTACATATTTATTTATGTTAAGTATTATATTTATCACCAAGTTGTAGAAAATAATACTAGAAAAAATAAAAAACATGAAACTCAATTTTTTCTAAACTATTGGAAATAGACCAGTTTTGGTAGCCAGATGCCTAATATACCATACGTAAAAATAAGTCGTCGACTTTTACGCATCATGTATACATACCTTACCTTATACAGGACTATCGTTTCTTACAACTTATCATTAACACCTATGTTTACTTTTTTTATTTTAATAGGTGGCAATCCGTCCAAAAAACTAGTTCATTCCAATAGAATAACTTATTCAGTTTCATGTCTATTATATATAACTATATAAATAAAAATGTAAACGTTCGTTTGTTCAAAATTTTAAATCTCCAAGTCTTCACCGATTGCTTTGAAATGTTGACACAACGTTGCATTGGAATACGCGCGTGTTTTTATATACATATCACAGGGTAGAAACATGCTTTTTACCCCAAAACAGGTAAAAACAACAGTGCCATCTGTTAGGCAGCCACAGCAACGCGTGGCCGGGCACAGCTAGTATTAAAAAATAAAATGAAGATTCCTATCGGGAGGTAAATCGTTATCCAGCGACACCCAGGCTTCTTGAATTACGAGATCGCCGAGGCATACGTGACGCGTTTGCTAACGTACACCTGTCTTACTTTAGCTAGGCACGATAACAATGTGCGATACTGACTTATGTATTGTGTCCGTGTCGCATGTCGCATACCAGACTAGATTATGACCAGAGATTAAACTCTTTATGGGTTATTTCAAATGAAAACAAACTGTAATCGCATTTTAGGCATTTATTTAGAGTGACCGAACAAATTTCAGCGGGATGGAATGCCACATGAAGCACGTTAAACTTACACTAAATAGGTATTATAATATTTTTTTTGGATATAAGTTCGTTAAAAAATATAAAAACGAAGAAGACTTTTTGATTTCTTATTTTTTTTAAATATATTTAGCAAATACATAGTCACAGTTATATAAAAATAGGTAAACCCAAGCCTGACAGTAGGATTCCCGTGTCGTGACGACCAGTTCATTCCACTCTGACAGTATGACATTTTATGTTACAACGATTAATTTAAATTTCGTGAATAATATAGATTGTTTCAATTTCAATTATAACAAAGCGATTCTTCTGAAGTATATAACTTTTGTAGTATATGTTGCTGCTATATTAATCATATATATCTATTTAAAAGGGGCTGAATGCGAATGTTTACCTTATTTATTTTACGAGCTGGAGTCAGCTCGTGACCACGGTCGGTGCAACCCAACCGAAATGTCGAGTAAAATAAATAAGGTAAACATACGCGTTAGGAGCCGTTTAAATAGTTAAATATTTATGAAAAACGCAAAAAATCTCAAGTGTTATATATTAATCGTATTGTAATTAATTTATATGGCGTTGAATTGATGTAGAATGAATAATGTACCCCGCTATATTTTTCGTGTTTAACATAGAAAGTGCATCTTTCTGCATAGGTATTTATTGTCATTGATACAAGTATGAGTAAATTATTTTTATTAAAACTGAGTTAAATATTTATTTTTTTCAGATAGACAAACGGTGATCTGATCTAGAAAATGGGAAACCGGTACCTACTCACTTATACCATCTGCGAGCTCAGAGTAATTTTAATGTATTTATGTAAGTAATCCTACTTTATTTCTGCAAAGTTTATTTTGCATGCCAAGACTTAAGTCAGTATTGGTATCAAACAAATTTCAAGGCTAATACGTAGATATAGAATGTTATCTATTTTACTTTGATTATATAGATATGAATCAAGTGCAAGATCAACTTGTGTCGATCAATAGTTGTCTAATTGGTTAATACCACGGCCGTAGACATGTATTTTGATTACCTTGATCAATCTATATTTATATTAGTTTAGATTATCTTTTAAAAAGATAAGAAAATGAGTTCAATTTATACTGAACATAAACATTATGCTTTCAGAATTGAATTTCTATTGCATACAGACACAGAGACTCGTATACGAAATTTATATTTTATTTTTTCCAATCTTTTTATTATCGGGAAAGGAAATACATATTTTAGTTTACAATGAAAAAATGAAAAGAAAATACGTAAATCTAAAAACTAAATAAAACTTAAAATAAACTTCTTCACGAATTATTGCATAAATTATTGCAAATCATCTGACTGACCCCAATGATCCACAAATGAATGTAGAATCACTCGGATCGAATGACTTACAAACTTTTGACTTGAAAACACAGGAACGGCCCTTTCGAACGGTCCGTATGTTTTCTTGTCTCCAGTCCCTTCAACGGCGCCCTCTTCGTGGTCACCCCAGGGCGCTGCTGAGCAGGACGTTGTACACATAGGTCGGCGTTGTTCACATCCACCGGGCTCGCAGAGTAGCGGCGCAGGAACTATCGTCGATGGAGGTCTTGAAATGAAGAAACTCTCTTGATTTTTTCTTCAAAACGGCTTGAGGGCTTGCGGTGGTGTATTGAGGAGCGAGACGGCTATAAATTTGTTCTTTTCTTCATAAAAATGTCCCGAGGACCTCGTTCGTGGATCACGTTAGAGGATCACGTTTGGGCTCTATTTGTTGTTCATCATGCTCAATTAAAATTAAAATAAATACTTATTTAAAAAAAGTAACAACACGATGTAAAAAAACCGCCAAACATTGTTTCAACAATTTGTCTGTCTAGTTGGAGGTCGTATTGGTCGTTGCTAAAAGACACTACTTGCGTCTCTGGAACCGTGTGATGAAGGCAAGCAACTGATCTGTCGTAGATTTCAAATGCCAAAAAAGATTTTAACTATTTTTAATCAATATAAGGTAAATTGACTGCGCAGTATTTGACGCTGTTGTAGTCAAGTTTGCCATTGAAATAGAATGGAAACATGACTAGAAAATATTATTGATTTTTTTTAAATTTTCTAACATATTAATGTTTGCTATAATTTTATTTTATCAATTACTTATACTTTTTTGTATACAAAGAAGGTATAAAGACAGTCCACCTGGTGATAAGTGGACAACGTCGCCCGTGAACACCCGCGATACGTGTCACCCATCAGTCCAGAATGACAAAAGTTGGCATACCCCCGGATTAGGAAATTTAGGAACTCCGAATCCTCCTGGATAGGGGCATGGCGTAGGATATAATGGAATAAAGAGTTGCTTTTATTCCATAGCATAGTACTTTACTAGAAAAAAATGTAGACAAGAAAATACGATAAAAATATTGAATGGTTAATAACGGTTAATATTAGCATTTTTAAATGGTGTAAATTAAAAATTAAATGTGGGCAGTAGCGACACTACCCAGAGTAAATAAAAGTATTGCTTTTCAGTAAAACTAGGTCAAATTAATTAGTGTAAATAACTCGTTATTTTTAATATAAATTTATGTTAAATTGGCACAACATTGCTAAATTGTCGTTCTAATTGCTGCTAACTTTTAATTTATAACATTTCAGTAAAACTATTTTGCTGTCGCGCATTTCAAGACATTAAAGATAGTAAAACTTTAGTAGGCATTTTTTCATATGGTAATAATTCATATGTGTTAATCTATTTTGGATTTAAAATGGAGAAAAACACTAGAAAAACAATTCAAGACGCAATAATGAAAGGCTCAGAGCAGAGATAGCTTAAAGATTGGCCTAAGGTGATAAACTTTAGCCTCGACTCGTAAGGTTGTGAGTTCAAACAAGGCCCTGCACTACAGTGAAATCAACGAGATATGAGTTTAGTGTTTGTGTGAGTGCACACCGATAGTGTACAGTGCGAACGAACCACTTCGACAGTCGGATTGAACAATTCGGCACTCACTCACACAGATGCAAAGCTCATGTCTCGTTGCGACAATAGGATTGGATGATTCGGCACCCACTTACTGTAATACAAGTAAGTATTGGAACATACTGTAAGCATAGCAATGTTGAACTAGAAATTGATCGTCCTTAAGTCACTACGATGGATTTCAACATTCTAAAACAAACAGAAACTTCACAAACCCAGCTATCTCCGCTATGTTTGTACTAACGGGTCGAGATACTCAAAACAGGTGAATACACTTTACAGCTTATAATAACTTCTCACTATAAGCTTTATTACATTGTAATAAAGCATAGGATCAAATGAGCCATGACAAGAGTAAGGTGTTATGTGAAACACATGGGGAATTTAAATATTGCACACCTGTGATATGCGTATGTTACAATGACTTGGAATTTTTATTCTCATTCATTACTTTTAGTATTCGAGTAGCAATTTGAAAATATGAAAGCTAATTTCTAAAGCAGATGGTCAAAATCTTAATTTACTTTATACATATTTTATTGTACACACAAAATAATATTTAAAAAAAAATGATTAATTAGAGAAATTGAACAAATGGCAAACTTATTTCCTGTGGAGATATCTTGTGCTGCAATTAATATACACTTGTCCTGGACAAATTTTCATAATCTATCAGTCTCAGTATTTGTTGAAAACCTTACTATGAAAATGCTTAAACTGTGCTAGATGTCCTAACTACTAAGTACTATTTAGTAACTTGCCACATGTCTGCTATCTCGTTTCAGAGTCCTGTACTATAAATAAAGATTCCAAGCGTGTCAACTCCCACGTAAAGTCGATTTACATTTGATAGTTAGTCATTGCATGTTGGTAATGGCAGCAGGAAGATTTGAATATTCATATATTAGACATGGGATCATAAATTCGCGCTTGTCCAGCTTGACAGTGGACATAGCAAATATATGAATAGGTAAGTACAT
Organism: Sesia bembeciformis; assembly: GCA_943735995.1. NCBI lineage: Eukaryota > Metazoa > Arthropoda > Insecta > Lepidoptera > Sesiidae > Sesia > Sesia bembeciformis. The sequence goes on along the minus strand of OX031029.1, from coordinate 3,459,809 downwards.
CGGTAAATTATGACGTCTGTAGATCTTAGCTTTCGACTATATCTTCCGATAGAGCAACAATTATCACGATAAAATAGTATTTGACAATATCGTGGAATATTTTTATAAAATTTTTTGCACGATATTTAAAAAAATACTTTATTGCACGTTTTTTTTTATGGACGAAGGCGGCAGACGAGCATACAGTCCACCCGATGGTAAGTAGATACTGTCGTCCATTGACATCCGAGAAACATGCCAACATTAGTCCAAAATGACAAACGTTGGCACGCCCCCGGATGCGCTGCCTACCTTTGGGGATATAGGAATGGATTTGGAGAAAGGGATGGGAAAATGGGAAGGGATAGGATAGGAATGGGCTCTGGCACATCTCACTTACTACCGAAACACGTGCGTACATTAGGGAAATAAGATAAAGTGGGAAATGCAGTACATTTCAAGGTAGTCTTCTGAGAGAGAGAGGTATCATGGCCAGTCGAGCGCGCCTCGCGGCTGTTGGATTTCAGCGTACACTTTCCCCCTCATGAGTATGGTACAAAAGGAGAACTTAATGCCTTAAGGTAGTCTCTACCAGCTAACTTTTGGGTTAAACAGAGAGATACATTGCGAGGTGCGATGAGAGGCATAAATATAACTTAAACGGCAACCAGTAAAAATAATTATTTATCTACGAGTAAATATATCTGACGTATCCGTATCCGTGTATGGATATGGAAACGTATGCACATTATCATATAATTTAACAATTATAATATTTTTTATAAACTATTGTAAATTTTAAATTATTAATTGTAATATTTCAATAATTATAATAACTTTTTGTGACACGATGTAAAACGTGACCGGTCTTCCCATCTTCCCATTGGGTAGACAGTGCATAAATCACTTGATCTATATTCAAGATCTATATTCACTAGTAGAGAGATACAAGAAGATCATAAGTAATTAAGGTTAAGGGCCTTTCACACCACCTCCTGATACTTTGAGGAGGAATCATAAAGTCAGTTATGATCTATTTTATATATTTTATCAGAGAGTCAGTATCAGCTAGATTTAATTGGCTGAGAATTTCTGTCAGATTGTTAGCTAAATGACGAGAGGATAAAGTAACCGTCTGATAAAGTATCAGGAGATGATGAGAAAGGGGCCATTCATTTATTACTTAAGACGATTTTTGCCAATTTTTGACACCCTCTCCCCCTATGTAAGAAAAAATAAGAATAGACCGACCCCCTCCCCCCAGTTTAATATTTATTACGTAAGAATCTAAAGGAAAAAATGAATACACGTTTGGTTTGGTTTAATTTTTACCTATATCGTTTACCTATGCGCATCCGAGCGCGCGCCTCGGCACTCGCGCGGATGCCCGCGCTTTTTCAAAGTATAATATTAACTTTGCGCATTTTTGTGATCTTACGTAAGAACTATCAAGGCTCCCTCTCACGCCCTTGTAAGAAAAAATAAGATATGGTCGACCCCCCTCTCCCCTAAATCGTCTTACGTAATAAATTAATGGCCCCAAAGGTCCTAAGTATCATATAAACAAAAATTTACCAAAATATACGTACTAATGTGATAATGTAGACATAACTTCTTTTTACGATTGAGAAGGTGTTTTCGAGTATGGAAAGTCTCCGCTTTCAGCACAGAAAATCTCTCGAGAATTAAATTTTGAAGTAACATTGACTACTTATAATGTTACTCCTGACTTCTCGTCAGGTGCCAGGTGATTAAGTTGGTGCCAGGACTAGGCTCAGTATCTACTTACATAGTTTGTGAACCGGAGACGGCGCCTGAGCAAGCATACCATGTCACAACGGTACATCAAACATTATTCCAATCGCATGATTATATCGGTGCCTGTCAATCGTCTGTACAGTGAATGGCAATGAGAGAAGTTTAATTAAAATTATTATATAATTTAATTTCTTTCAATTACTTGTTACGAAATTTGATATTAGTCATAAGGTATTTGTTTCAATACGTACTCGTAAATTAACGGATGTCAAAACTATGAAATTGCAAGTATTTATTACAAATTTAAGATTTTTTTTTGTATAGAAAGAATGTGGAAGATAAGCACATTGTCCAACTATTGGTATTATTATTATTATTATTGAATACTGTTATTTATGGACATCCTTGAAACGTGCCAATATCGTTCAAGAATGACAAACGTTGACACTCCAGGATACGTATCAATCCTACCTTAGGAGATTTAAGAGTAATTCGGAACAAGAATCGGAAAGGATGAGGTATTGTATAGTACAACAGGGTGAGGAATTTTCCTAATCCAATTACCCTCTCCATTCTACGACCATGTCGTACAGTGGACGATAAAAGGGCTGGTTCCATACTTAATGAAATGGGTTAAAATTACAATAAGGGAATATTAGGGCCCAATGTGTAATTATTCAATAAAACAGGTTGAAAAAGCATGTCTGTAATTAAATACAACACGGTCCTCTTAGAATGTCTATTTTATGAGTTATCTCTTTACACTTATCATATTTTCCACGGACATCACGTGCTGCAATGTTGTCCAGTGGTCAAGCTAGTTCGGCCGCTGGCTGGGTTTATCCTTAATCTTGCGATTAATTGAAATGTCAACACGATAGCGAATCGATACCCCCATTATGGTAACGACGAAGCTGTCTATTAAGCTGTTAGATTTAAATGTTTGCGCTAGTAGCAAAAATGAGATATATTTAAAATGTGCAGCGATATTGACATAAATATGGGACTTTAATGCAATGGGGAAGGGAAGAAAAATGGCATTGACGGACATATTTAAAATTACCTTTGTCAACAACACGACGCCGAATGACGGGAAGCGGTAACCAGTTTTTTTCATAATGGCTAAATTCTTGTGGCCCTAATGGCCCTTCAAGAGTCACCGGACATGTGTGGTTTACGGCGAGCACAGAACGCGCTCAGCCAGGAGCAAAGAGTGTGCCGAGGATGCAAAGAGTGTGCAAAGAGGATTCCCCCGCCGTTAGACTGGCGGAAGGAATGGACCTCGGCTTAGGGCGTTGCTTTGGGAGGGTACCGCAGGGTCGCGACTCGGTGAAAAGCGCCCAGGCAAGTGCCTGGTAAAAGTGTTGGCTGAAGGCTGGCGTGTGTCCACGGTATAGCGAGGGTGACGTCCTCGTCTCCGCCGGCGGGGACGGTGTATATGTGTAGCCTGTGAATCTAATGTAAGAACCGCATTGGCAGCAGTAATTGGGTCGTCGGGGTAGTCTAAGCGTGCCGAGGACGACGACGGCAACGGGGAGGATTTTTTGATTTACAAGGGAACCCACCTTGTGTTAAAATATGCTAAAGTGTTAAAGTAGAAATAAGTGCTTAACGATCGATGCTCAAGCGCTGAGCGCCTTAAGTCTAACCCTAAATATTAGTGAGCGTTATAATACAAGTTTTTTAAGTTTTGATAATCTTAAATATTTGAAATTAATAGTTCGAGTTAAGGAGAAAGATTGTTAACGTTCATTAGCGCCAACTTAGTGCTCATTTTTACAACATTATACCCACCCATTACAACACCCATGGCATGGTCCCAACCTAAACGGTACCAAAAAGACAACTTGTCAAATCGCAATGGGCAACGCGACCTGTAGGGAAGTTTTATAGGCTGGTATTGATTGATTGAGGGATCTTACCGTAGGTATTACATATATTCTTTGGTAAAAGCATCTACTATGCGGATATCTTATATGTAAGCTAGTGCAAGTGGATATTTGGGGAGGGTAGAATATATTATTCACAAAAATCGTTAAAAGCTGCATTGCTGCTTACTTTGTAAGCAATAACAAACATTTATATACAATTTTATTGTATATGGTAATAATAAGATAGTAATATAAAAAATTAATCTGATTTGAGATTTTTGGCAGAGATACACTAAGATCTCTCCCGATTTTGGATTCCAGACAGCAGTGAGCTGCGCCAGAAAATATTGCTGTGTTGTATTTTAATGCAAGAACTATTGCATCTTAAAGTGCTTTAGAATACACTGCATTGGACAAATAAGCATATAAAGATAAATTTGCAAGTTAAGAGAAAACTGTATTTTAAACTTATATTTAAAGTTTATAATTTATATTTATCAATAATAAATATTTATATATTTACATTAGTCTTTTTAAGTACAAATGCTCTCATTATACCTCTATTTTCTTAAAATATTTTAGACAATAATTATTTTTAGTATTTGAAGTCAAATAACGCTCGATAATTTAAGTAAAACCTCTAAAAAGGTTTTGTGGTATATTTAGCAAAATCGCAAAAAGTACGAATAGTTTTGAAAATATAGTGAATACTGAAAGACAATGTATCTATAATGACTTCTTGGTCAAAATTGAAATCCAAGCACGCCAAGCCGCAAGTGAAAGCTTATTTATCATACTTTAATTACACTCATGTAATCACACGCATCCGAAAGTCTGCTTTTTTTTTTGTTATTCAATCACGCCTCAAGAAGCAATGGATTGTCATGCAATTTTGCATTTTACATTTTGCATTTGCAATTTTATTTTATCCAGATTCATTACAAAGTTCCCGCGCGTCAATTATTATAAAGTCCAAGCTAACAAGGACACGGACACAGTTACACAGATTAGGTACGAAATATAAAAATAAAGGCCAGATTAGACGTTCTACCACCGTCCTTTGCTTACACTTAGATGGGAGTCGTTGGAAACTAACCTCAATACAGACTATTGCAAACTGCATAATATGCTACATAACACGATCCTGACTAATTCTATGACGTCTATTTATACGAACATAGTCCCAGTGGGCCACACATGTAATTCGCAAAGCAACCCACTTTATTCGTACCAAACTGACAGTCAATACATTGATTCGATTAACTTCTGGCCTGTTGAAAGTCGGCGCTGACTTCTTGTAGTTATCGGTGAGTGATTTATCGGAGTTTCCCAACTTGAGATAACGATAAACAACGTTGTCGCTTCGAAGTTTCGAGAGATCATTGTGTTAGTTTGTTGATTATAGGTGTGTGGTTGAAGCTCGGATGTTTCAAATCGAAGGTCATAAAGAAGGAAAATGATAAATCCTAGCTAAATATACCGTAACCAGACCTTTCATTGTTCACTGCTGGACAAAGCTCTCCTCGTGCACATGGACGGACGGCTTTAAAACGCCGGCTTTAAGGCTGGCCAAGTGGATTGATGAGTACAGCGAGTGGTTATCGAAACGTTAACCACTCGTTTCGATGTAGTGTGGTGCGTCAGGGCTCATTTAGTTAGTCGCGTTTTACGACACCTACGGCAAGGCATGCGGTGGGACTATTCAAAAGCCGGCTGACTCCACACAGCACTAATCCTAACTAAATAAGGCATAAGATAACTGTATTCTTTGGTGTCGTTGGATTAGAGCCCTGTTGAGCCTTAAGCTAAACCCCTATGAATAAAAAACTTCTCTCTAAACTTTATTGCCGGGCTGCTGAAAGTTTTGTGGTACCTTATGGTCCTGATCGCAGAATATACAAGACTACAGCACATGGTGCAAGTGCCAGGAAGTCAGTATAGTTTAGTTAGTATAGAATAGTTTGAATAAGTAGATATACACCAATTAGATACCGATAATACCTGCAAGATTATGAAGTAAAAATTATTGTAACCAAATGTTTCTTTTTTTAACCAATTGCACAGAAATCGTAGCCCAAAGAAGTTGTTCGGTATTGGAGGCTGTAGAGAGTGATTTCCGTGTCTCTATAAGGATAGAGTGGCTGTAGGATATAGCAAGACAAGAAAATTTGTAAGGAAGCACAGCGGGCGAGCTTATGAATGACTCGGTGATTACTTCCTGCATTTCGGTCCATATAAATAAACCGAGTAGTGTTGGTAGAAACATGGGCAGAAATAGGCAATTTGTTACTCCTAGAAATACTATGTGGTTATATTACAGCAGAGTAATATAACAGCAGAGTATAGAGTAATATTATATCAAGGAAAATAAGCAGGAACTATCGACAGCATGTCAACTTATATTCAAGTAGGTAGGTACACCTTAATGTACTAGTAAGAAGGACTGAAATTGAATAGTTTTGGATATATTACAATGATGACTACATCATTGACACATGACTAATGATGTACATGGATATACATAGTTATACATAGAAGTCATTGTGATGACTGCCTAAAACAGCGTGCGCTCTTTAAGTGGGACGTATATACGACATGGTGTTAATTATATCATTATCTAGCGCACATTAAATGTGTTGTTTTATTATTATTGCGCTCATATCTTAAGCTTCACAATTTATTACTCTGTAAGCACTAAATAATTTATGTAGGGTTGCGTTATCTCATGAGTAACACAACATTAAGATTTTACAGCCGTCTATTAAGGGAAGTTGTAAGTGACGTTAAATACTTTTTTCAAACTTTGTTAAGTTTAAACTACAGTACTTACACTGTACTTACAGTACTTATACTTACGACACATATTTTTAAAGACTAAAAGTCATTAACTCGATTCCCTAGTAGTGAGGCGCCCTAAGGCTGTGTTCAGATACATCACTTTCGAACCACACCACAGCCACAAAAAAGTGGAAGGGAGCTAATTTCGATGACAGCGCTTGTATTATAACTTTTTAAACATCCGCGTTGTGAGCACATTTTATATTCTAAATCGGGTCTGAAATATAAAGAAATCAATCGGGACGATGGATATAAACTGTCGTCGACGTAGAATCCAGTGACTAGCAAATTTAAACCATGCGAATTATCGTCGAATACGTCCGGGGACATTATTAGTGTAGTGTGTCGCAGCTTTTCGGAATGTGAATATCAAATGTGGGTAGTTGATAAAACTGCTCGCAGCTCCCATCCTGGATTGCCCGCCTCTTCAGTCAACTCGTGACCGCGGCTGGTGTAACCCGTGGCGAAACGTCGAATAGAAATAAACGGTAAACAAAAGCCTTTTAAATTTTAAATTAAATTAAGTTAAAATTAATTTAAATTAAATTAAGTTTTAAATTTTACGCGTTCAGACCCGATTTAGAATATAAAAAGCGCTTGGTATTATTCACACCGAAAAGACTTTGCGGTACATGATGACAGCTGTCGCAACGTGTGGACGAGATATCGATCACATACAACCACAATGCAACGGCTGGAGGCGACACCGACCGAGAGAATGTTTTCTCTTCTACAACGCTGCTGGAGCTGCAGCAGCGGGAGCGGGACCGCCGGTTTGTAGTTATGGTAATTTACTCGTACCACTACTGGACTACGTTTTGTGGCTGTGCTGTGGTTCTAAAGTGGTGAGTACGAATACTGTCTAAAATGTTATGATAATATGCCCTAGTTTTAAGGGAGATTCCTAAGAAATTTAAGATTTCGTATTTTTTTAATTATATCTCGATTGCAGGGCGCATTCCTTAAACGATTGAAATTTGGGACAAATATAGTTTGGGTCCATCTCTCGGTTAAATTTAAAAACTAAAAGAAACAGGTTGTGATGCCTGTAGGGTTATAGAGCTCATCGAGCTGCAAAGAAGTTTATATTTGATCAAAACTATAGTTTATAATTCTCTATGATGATGTGTTTACACTAGCGTTGATAAAACTATAGAGACTGGTGTAAACGCATTATCACCATCTACAGTCTGTTTCCACCCAATGCTGAGTATAAGCCTCCCCTCGTTTGTGCCAAGGCCAGGCCAGCCAATGGACCATTCAAGATGAGAGAGAGGATGGGAGAAATATGAATTGTATACTAGTAGTAGGTATATATAGGTACAATGATTTTTTTTTTAATTTTGATTCTCTAGAGGGGGGCGACTGACCTCCCCTGCCCCCCCTTGGCAACGCCCTTGGTTTATGCCACCCTCCTCGGTTCTGCGCTGTTAGTTATCTCCTAAAAACAAAGTTAGAATTTCCATTTCCTAATTAAAACTTTAACAAACTTATATTTCATTTTCCCAGGTCTACTGGCAGAAATCTCCGCGCGAGATAAGCTTGCCTTTTGTACATGTTTTCTTTTTTATTTATTTCATGTTATGTGTGTGTACACATAGTGTGTGTGTGTAAATTGTTAAATAAAGAAATAAAACATTCGATCTGTAATTATTGTAAAACCTTTAATGTAAATATTACCAACCAGTGTATAAGTAAAATTACATCACAGCCTGTGACACGTCGGTGAGGTCACTCCTTGTCAGACTGGTTCACACAACCTATATTTTTTGCTCATAAATGATTTAAAAGTCATTCCGACTAGTTCTTACTACGGGTATTTTTTCGGTAATTTAAATCGTTTCACATTGTACCTCTTGTAATTATGAGGTTTTTATACTCTGAAAATAAACAGTAATCGATCCTTCATGAAGGCCACTTAAAGATATTTACATAAACCACACTCAATATTTACATAAACTCCGCTGGAGTTGAAAAATTACAAAATAACTTAATGATTAATGAAAATCCTAATTATTAACAACATTTGTGACGTTATTAGAGCATAGGGACCTCATTGTCGGTATCAATTTATTGGTTAAGATTTTCTGACTTAAAATTTCGTAGTTTCAATATTCAATCTAAATCGAAACATGCCATAATATCATTTTTTTAAAAAAAAAAATACATTTTTTATAAAATTTCACCAATGCCTCAATATTTAGAAAAAGGTCATATTTAATTTAAAAGTCTTGGGGTCTAAATAACTTCAGAAAGTGCAAACTCGCTAACTCGCAATTTTAAAGCCTTTAAATTCCCCGGTGACTCGTCACTTGATTTTGATTTTGAACCATAGTCTGATTTTGACTGAGTTTACTACTAAATGCCCTTCAGATCTAACGCACCATACCAGCTGTGTTATTTTCGCTCTTTTGAGTAGTTTTCCAGCACCATAAAAGATGTCGGCGTTAAACATCGTAAATTCCGGCACATTATGAAAAGTATGATATATTTTATCGCGTTCAATCCAACGCTTTTATAAAGCTAGGTACGTTAAATGTCTTGATAATCTGCTCAATAAGACAACCAGTTGCGCCGCCTACGCATCCAATACTGGATTGTACTTATTTCATTTTGTTGCTTACGTATTTACTAATTAGTATTATGCGCATCGAGGACAATGTAATTTACTAAATAATTTTACGTCCCAGATTTCGAAAAATGTCGAATTTATTGATTTTTTCAAAAGCGCCAGGATTTTATATCTATAATTTATTGCAATTTAATCCATTTTAATGGATTTAATGGAAGCTAATGGAAGCGCAGTGTAGGACGCCCTCCGGCTAGGTGGACCGGCGACTTAAAGAAATTCGCCGGTGGTGGTTAGATGAGAAGAGCCGGGGGTCGTGTGTGGTGGCGAACCTTGGGAGAGGCCTATATCCAGCAGTGGAGAGACATAGGCTGATGGTAATAATTATTTAATACATTTACCGTAACCAGCCCTTTATCGTCCACTGCTGCACATGGGCTTCATCATGCACATTGGCGTGCATGCGCTCATGCACGACAATGTGCATGATGAAGCAATTGTCAATTGTCCAGCATACCGTTTTATGGCCATACATCGCTGATGTATGGCCATAAAACGGTATGCTGGACAAGCGAGTTGGCCTTTTATGACACCGGTGCGAAGAGATATACTGGTGCTATTCAAAAGCATGCCGACACGACATGGCCTACTTAATAAATTATTATTATTTTACTTTATTTTAAGCAGTACAAAACAGAAGCACAGCAAAACAACATACATTAACTTATTTGACAATAGTTCTAGTTACGTATTGATTGATATCAAGCCCAAATTACAATTTTACCAGTGATAGACTAAAAAAAGATGTAATCTAAAGAAACCTGAATATAATGATACCAGTAAACGCATTTAAATATTTAGGTATTAAATCAATCGTAAAATAAGATAAATAAATTTCTATAATTATTAAGGGTTCATTTCCAATGAACTTGTATGAATTATATGTTTATTTATTTATTTCCATATTCAAAAATCTACAATTTTATCTGAAGGTAATAAGAACAACGGTATAGCCAATTACAGATTTCACAGCAAAAACGTAGGTACTATAGAAAATATAGAAACATAGAATAAGTAACTACATATGTTTGCTTTTGTGTGTTTGTTTGCGTGAGGGAGTGTGTGTTTGTGTGGTGTGTGTGCGCGTCATGTAAGCTTTGAAAGTCCTGCAGCCTCAGAAAGAGGAAGACCTTGGCATAGGATGAATTTACACTCACCCACTTATAGAACTATACAGGATTGTGATATATGTGACCTTTCTATTCATTCAGATATGCTCCTAATGATCCGTGATCTGAAAGATTGCTTGTGTTAATTATATTAATAATTATTATTTTAATTATATTGTACAATGTTGTATTAATTATATTTTAATTTTCGTTACGTGTTATTTACGTGTAGGAAGTTAAGCTGCGCTTACTCATAAGATTAAAATAAATCTCATGGCTTAGTCCAATTAAAGCCATTCGTCATAGATAATCAAAGACCGGTAAAACTAGTTCAAATGATTGGTACCTAGGTTCTATACAATGAAGAACTATGCGTTAGTAATGTCTATTTGTGCTATCGAAATTATAACTGAGATCTTAGGCCAGGAGAAACAAATAATTCTTGGACTGTTCTTGGCTTAGAGTTAAAGCGCATGGTTGCAGGCCGCGTGGTGTTCGGTTTTAGAATAGCATCACCCCATCTCTTCCAACTCTTCCATCTCGTAATAAATGGCGACTAAGAGATGACAAAGACAGTACCACAAGCCTTAAGGAACTACACCACCTCTAAAATAGAGGACCCCGCTTGGCCAGCGGGGCGTTTGAGGCCGTACATCTCTCAAACACTAGACAGTGTGCATGATTAAGTCCATCTCCAGCAATTAACGTTTCAAGAGTTAAATATATAATTGATAAGTTGAAATAGATAATTTATTTATTAAATGATTAAATCGATTTTGTTAAAGAACTTGGAATTAAATTAACATTCCCCGTTGTTTCGGAGGATTTTGATCACGCCCAAACAAGTTTCCAATCAGTTAGGTTCAATATTTGAGCAAAATAAAATGTATAGACATGTTACGGTTTTTCAAACTATATATACTATACAATTATTATAATTACCTACTTGGAACGTGACCTCCACTCAAGGACTCGTCTACCCATTGGTTAATAGGTCCTGTGGCAAATATAAGCTGCCCATTGCCACTTTAGCATACTTTTAAATGAGCTATGTCGGGGTCTTGAATTCTTTGGCGAATCTCTTCGTTTCCTATCTTATTCCACAAAGAAACTGTGAGCATATTAAAAAAAAATATCATCCATTAACTTTCAATTGTTTTGTGGAACCAATAAGGATAAACCAAGGGTCATGGCATTAAGCCTTGTGGCCCTCTTGGCGGGCATTGCGAGTGAAATATTTTTATGTGGGCTGTTACATCAGCCGCGCGACATTTCCATAAAAAGCGCTCTCGCCCACATCAAGAATGGATACGCTGAGACAATGTGAAATGACAAGTTACTTTTGATTTTATACCTCGCTGGCTTCTGAATGTTGAACTTACGGTAGATAGTTGTACTTGTATTGTGCTGCGATGTTTGATTCATTGCAACCATATTTAATACATTGAAGACAGTGTTCTATGATGGTCATTCTGGTGTCGGCGGGTTTGAGAATATAATAGCACCACCCAATTTCTTTCCGTAGTAGACTAAGGACTAACAAAGCCGTCACCACAAGCCCCGAGGAATTAGACTGTAACTAAAAGAGTGAACTCGTCAAGTCGCGAGCGTAGCGTTTTAAGGCCATACATTCCTCATGCACAAGATAATGAGGCCTATGTCCAGCAGTGGACGTTAAAAAGCTGGTTATGGTTACGGCTCCACGACGAGAGTTACGTCTTCGCATGTAAAGCCACTTCATTTTTCCTAATATGTTCTTTGAAATTGAGAAAATGAGTTATATATTTTTTAGAATTAGGCGTTACTATGAAAAGTTCATTATGTACCTAATGTAATTATGAAATACGTTTATTTCGTCCTATCTTTGGCTAGATAAGTAGTTCATTAGAATGACTACTGGAACTTCATGTTTTTCTGAAACTTTAAGTATACCCATATACGAAGTGCCAAATTTCATTTTAAATTTAGTTGTCCATTGTATTTGTGGTATTTATTCCGAAATTCATATGTGTATGAAATACGTAGATTCCTTTCTGAAATCTCCTCTAAAACATTTACATAAATAATAATTAGTGATCAAAATAGGCTACGAGTAACATGGAGATCGACCTTCACAATTTTTAATTCCAAGCGTTCCAAGCGATCCATTCCATGTTCGCGTTCTTCAACACCAAATAAGTACAAATAAGTGTGTGAAATAAATCTCTGTACAATACGTACATTTAAATTGCCATGCCATAAGTTTAGTTACAAATTAAATAACACTGATCGTTTTACAATAAAATGTATCGTGACCCACTATTATCCAATTTTTCAATAATACATTTATTGTCCATTGTTGTTATTGAAACGCGTGAAAATATTACGAATAACTTTTACAAGTGATTATTGAAAAGATATATACGATTAGTGTTGTAAAAATAAGCGCTGAGCGCTCGAAGTTCGAGCGCTGAATGAGCGCTAATAAACCTATACTAGACTACGAGCGTGATACGCTCGTCATCGTTATATCTAGCCCAAGTTTTAACATTTGGTGATTAAAAATTTGAGGTTAATAACTTGAGTCTTCAACACCCAGATGTTGACAGGTCAAATACGAGGGATGCAACAAGGGTGGTAAATGTAAAAAAACCTTGTGCACCAACGGTATATTTCAAAAGGGTATAACAATCCCACATTCAACCAATTTCATAATAATGGTTAGACACTGAACAATGCAAGCGCGATGCACAACATGGTCAGCGCCATCTATGAAGAAATCCCAGAACTAAATCTGTGTTTGTACATTAACCGCCCGCCAAGGACAAACTGCATTTTGTCCTTAAAATAAAAAGTAAAGTACTAACCACTATAACCTAAAATATTTTACGCTATTGTATAATAAAACAACTTTGACAAAGTAAGTTAAACCATAAACAGAAAATAGCAAGTATTCTAAAGTGTAAACATGTAAATAAAAAAAATAAAATAAAAAATTATTACATTTCATTCCGTTATGGGTAAAATACACAATTTATTAACAGGACGCTTAATCTGTGAATTTTTGCATCTAACTGTGACCACTCTCGAGATTCCGTCTTGACCTGGATGCTCTTTGACTATTTGACCATAGAGCCAACGACAAGGGGGGAGACCGTCTTCCTTAATTAAAACTATATCCCCGATTTTAGGCTGTGTTGTTTGGGTTGACCATCGGTACCTATGAAAAAACTGGTTTAAATATTCTCTAGACCACTTGCGCCAAAATTCTTGACTCATACGTTGAATGTATTGCCCTCGCCTTAGAGAGCTTATATTGGAAGTCTCATAATTGTGATCTGGAGCATTAATTAGAGGTTCACCTATTAAAAAATGTCCTGGTGTCAAGATATCCATATTCTCCTGATCTGCGTCTAATCTCGATAGCGGTCTCGAGTTAAGGCATGCTTCTATCTGTGCCAAAACCGTTGACATTTCCTCATAAGTTAAAGTGGAGGTGCCGATAATGCGTTTAAGATGCATTTTAGCTGATTTGATTCCAGCTTCCCATAAACCACCAAAATTGGGAGCATGAGGCGGTATAAAATGCCAAGAAGTATTATTGTTTGCCGACATCTCTGCAATCTCAGGTAGTATACCTGACTTTTCATGAAAAAATAATTTCTTGATTTCCGCTGAAGCCCCAACAAAATTTGTGCCATTATCGCTCCAAATGTCTTCACAGCGTCCTCTTCTGGCCACGAATCGCTTAAATGCCTGAATAAATCCCTGTGCTGTAAGATCACTTACTGCCTCAAGGTGTACAGCTTTTGTACACATGCAAACAAACAAACAAATATACCCTTTGTACGACTTGTGTCCACGACCTCTTGCTGTGCGCATTTGTATAGGACCTGCAAAATCAACTCCGCTGCGTAAAAATGGACGTGCAGGGGTAACTCTTACAGAGGGTAACTGGCCCATTAGTTGGTTTTGAGTGTGTCCGATGTTCTTAACACAAACCACACATTTTCTTACATAATCCTTTACTAACCTTTTGACTCCTATTATAAAATATTTGTTTAGAATGTAGTTTATGGTCAGTTGCGGACCTCCATGTAAAGTTTGTATATGTGCATCAGCAATAATTAATTGACTCAATTTTGATTTATTAGCCAGGATTATAGGATGTTTCCTATTCTGTTCCAAATCTGAGTTATCTAGTCTTCCTCCAACTCTCAATATTTTCATCTCATCTAGCATTGGATTTAAAAATTTTAACACCCTGTTCTTTCCTATATTTTCGTCTCTTTTTACACTCTTTATCTCCTCGCCGAAATATTTTTCTTGGTCCTTACGAATACATACTTCTAATGCATTTTTTAATTCTTCAGTTTTCAAATAACTTCTGTATCTTTCTATTTTCGGTTTTTTCATTTGTAAGAATCGCCTACAGTACGCTACCACTCTTATCATTTTCTTTAAAGACGAGAATCTGTCCCAAATTTCTTCCTCTTCCCTTGTAAAATAAACTTTGATAGCTTCTAAATTCGTCTTTATTCCTACTAGTTTCTCATATTTAATATTTTTATCTAATAGAAAGCTTGGACCATTTATCCACAGAACCTTATCAATTAATTCAGAAGGGGTTATTCCCCGTGATGCACAATCCGCAGGGTTGTTATCAGTGCTTACATGTGACCATTGACTCGGGTTCAGGGAAGTTAATATTTCTGAAACCCTATTGGCAACAAATACCTTCCATCGATTAGGCAAGCTGTTCAACCACGCCAACACGATAGTAGAGTCGGTCCAGGCATGCAACTTACTCACTTCTATCTTCATGACTTTAGCCACATCTAGCATCAACCGTGTTAATTCAACAGCGCCACAAAGCTCTAACCTCGGAATCGAAACTTGTTTTATGGGCGCTACTTTAGACTTCGCTGCAACTAAAGCCACCTGCACGTTACCATCAGAATCAATCCTTCTTACATAGACCACCGCTGCGTATGCCATTTTAGAGGCATCACAAAATCCATGTAATTCCGTTTGGACATCATTTAAACTAGTGCCTAGCCATCTCGGTATCCGAAAATCATGCAGTTTAGAAAGATCTTCTCGAAACTGACACCCCTCTTTAATTAGTTCTTCAGGTGCTTCATCATCCCAGGCAATACCTGCAATCCAGAGCCTCTGTATCATAATTTTTGCAACTATGATACACGGCGCTATCCAACCAAGTGGGTCGAACAAACGCGATATATCAGCGACAATTTTCCTTTTTGTGATAGGTGACTGTTGCTCTAAAAGATTTACTTTATATCGAAAATTATCATTACTTCTTTCCCATGTTAGCCCAAGAATTTTTATCACTTCATCCATTTTAATATTCCTCTCTTCTTTCGTTTCTTGCCTTATTTCATCATTATCCTTCTTACCCTTTCTTATACTTTCCATCAGTTCTTCATTGTTACTTGCCCACTTCTGCAATTCAAATCCTCCTTCTTTTAACAATCCTGTCATCTGCTTATAAATTTCCATTCCTTCGCATACTGTTTCACATCCACACATTAAATCGTCCATATAGAAATTTGAGCGAACTTTTTCAGCAGCCAACGAATACTTATGTCCTTCATCTATTGCTATTTGCTGGAGAGTCCGTACAGCCAAAAATGGAGCCGATGCTGTACCAAATGTGACTCGAAGAAGTTTATAGTCTTTGACTTCTTGGCTATCAGCATCAATCCATAACAACCTTTGGTAGTCGGTATCTTCCTCATGAACCTTAATTTGACGATACATTTTAATAATGTCTGCTGTCAAACAAATTCTAGACATTCTCCATTGCATAACTAAATGTCGCAAATCTGGTTGTATTGAAGGTCCCACAAGAAGTTCATCATTTAGTGCCACTCCATTTGTACCCGCTTGAGAAGCATTGAAAACTATTCTGAGTTTGGTCGTTTTCTTGTCTTCTCGAATAACTGGATGGTGAGCTAAATAGAGTGAACTTTCCCTTTTACTGTCTGTTTTTTCAATTTCAATCATATGATTCATCTGTAAATACTCATCCATCACTGCTTTATAATTAGCCTGTAGCTGTTTATCCTTTTCCAATCTCTTCATTAACCCTTTAAATCTTTTCTCTGTTATTGATCTAGATTCTCCTTTTATACACATAGGATTATCTGTTTTAAAAGGTAATCTTACTACATATCTCCCAGTTTCGTCCCTACTTGTAGTTTCAACGTAATATTTTTCACATTTTTTCTCCTCCTCTGTATAACTTTCCTCTTTCGTTAGCCCTATTCCATTTTCTATTTCCCAAAACATCTTTAAAATTTCATCTCCCTCTTGTAGTTGACAGTGTAATGCCACTACACCTGTATTAATATCTGATGACTGCAAAGTACCTGACAAAATCCAACCTAAGCTCGTATATTGAGCTACTATAGAACCGCTGGGCTCTTTGCGTATACCTTCTTGGATAATCTGACTATACAATTCTGCACCTAATAACACCTCTATTCGGTTAGGTCGATTGTATTCAGGATCCGCCAATTCGATTCCTTCAAATTCTGGAAACTCCAATTTATCCACTTTCCTTCCCGGAAGAAAAGAAGTAATGGATTTTAGAACGTAAGCCTGCACTGTGAATACTGAATTGGAATCAAACCTAGATTTAATATTCAAAGTAACAACTGCTTTGGACATTATCGCTCTATGTCCCCCTACTCCTGTAATAGAACCTCGAATAGGTGTCCGTTTTAATTTTAGATCATTGACTGTAGCTTCAGTCACAAAATTACCCTGAGAGCCCTGATCCAATAAAACTCTCAATACATGGTTTTGTCCATTTTTCGACACAGCATTGACTAGCGCCGTTGCTAACAATACTTGTTTCCTTTTCCCTGTCGAAAAATTACAAGCTACAAAAGCCGAAGAATTTTCAGCCTTACCTGTCTCCTTATTAGGCCCTGATCCCTTAAATGAACCTTCCGATACCTCAGATTCAACCTGCACAACACTAGTTCTTCCGTTCTCAACACCCTTTGGATGAAGAAGTGAATGATGACGACGATGACATAAGTTACATTTACTCGATTTACACGTTTTCACCCCATGATTTGCTCCTAAACAGTTATAGCACAAATTATTATTTTTTACGAAATCGCGACGTTGGTCAACAGTTTGATTTACAAATTTTTTACAAAAAGTCAATTTGTGATTATCGGAACAAAATACACATTGATACTTGTTTACATGATGACTCTTAAATTGAACCACATTAATATTTTTATTTGTAGTTGGCTGGTATTTATTTGATACAACTTTAGTATCCAAAAATTCAAGTGCCCGATACCTATTAGTTAAGAACTCCTTAAACTGATCTAAGTTTGGCAGCTCCTCAGATTGAGTGCTACTAGTAATATTAAATTCCCACTGTTTTCTAGATTCTGGATCCAGTTTTAAGCAAATAATGTGTATAATAATAATATCCCAACTACTTACATTTATTCCAAGATTTTGTAAACCACTTAAGCAATCATTTGTTGTATCAATTAATTCCTTTAAATTACTTGATGACTCTACAGTTAAATTTCTCTGACTCAACAATCTTTTTAGAATAAAATGCGACAAATATCTCTTATTATCGTATCTTGATTTTAATTGTTCCCAACACCTATCATAATTAGCCTCAGATATTGGTATTTGCCTAAGTAACTGTTCTGCTTCCCCAGTTAATGAACTTTTCAAATAATGCATTTTTTGTACCTTGTCTAACTTAGAATTATTATGGATCAATGATAAAAATAAATCCCTAAATGTTATCCACTCCGTATATTTTCCCGAAAAGTTAGGAATCACAATCTTTGGCAATTTAAATGATTCTGTATTTGACATTTCAGATTTATTTACATTATAATTTTGATCCGAATTGCTAGGCGAAGAATTAAGTTTTTGTTTGATTTCAGTTTTATACTCAATAAACAATTCCTCAGTTTGTTCATAAAAATCGTTTTTATAATAATCTTGCTCTTTTAATTTCGACCCATAAGTTTTTACTAAAGACTTGTGAGTTTTAGAATAATCGGACCATAGCATCTCCAAAGACTCTAATCTAGTTTGACAGTATGCTTGTGTCAGTCGCTCCTTTGGCGATTTTTTAAAATTATTTCTAGCTTTTACCATTTTTTCGTAATAATCAATCTGTAAATTTATTTCAGAGTCCATAATGAAACTTTAAAATATACAACAATTAAAAAACCAAACAAAATTTCAAACTAACAACTTTTACTAATAGATAAATTGATCAATTAAATAAAGCAAAACTGTTTTATTACAAAAATAATAAAGTAAAGATAGGGCAAACTACAACATAATTAATGTAATTAAACTTTTACATTAAGTAAAACTCAATATTGCAAATATTTATCAAAATTTTCTAAGTTAATATTTAATGATAATTTTTCTAAGTTTTTGAACCTTAGCAACTCTGACAGAAATTGGGCATAGGTTCCCCGTACCATACAATTTATCTTAAAATCTAGCTAAGTTAAAACTAATTATTCCCAAATTATTCTAAGTCCGAAATATCTTCAAAATTTCTTAAGTCACTGCCTATTATTAAACTTCTAAGTTAATTTTCTTTAATATTTATGGTTCAAATTCCTTTAACTTTATTAAAATAAAAACTGTTCAAACACTCACTGTTGTTATCTCGCTCACTCACTTGTGACGTCACCTTCTGCCTGGCATCAGATAGATCTTGGATCCTGACAGTTGCTCCTCACCAGCGTTGTCTTGAAGTCCAAAGCCGGATTCACCACCAAACTTGGACCCCTGCTGCAGTAGCTTCCTCTCCTGAAGCTGAACTGCTCCTCTTCCAGGATATTACCTTCGCCTTAATCCTCCAAAATTGCGTCACCGTTAACACGACTTTCCAGAACGGGGCTGAGGGTTCCCACTATCCGGCTCGAAGGACCATGTTCAACACCCAGATGTTGACAGGTCAAATACGAGGGATGCAACAAGGGTGGTAAATGTAAAAAAACCTTGTGCACCAACGGTATATTTCAAAAGGGTATAACAATCCCACATTCAACCAATTTCATAATAATGGTTAGACACTGAACAATGCAAGCGCGATGCACAACATGGTCAGCGCCATCTATGAAGAAATCCCAGAACTAAATCTGTGTTTGTACAAAAACGGTTAAGTCTAAGATTCTTGAAGTTGATTAGTGGTGACTTAGCGCTCAGCGTTAACTTTTACAATACTAAATATTTAGGTTCCACCGCTTGTGGTGGTCGTGGTAGGTCCCTGAATTGGTTCCTGTGTGGAGTTTCTGGTCTCCCATCGGGAGTCTGCCTAGGTGGTGGATAAGGGAAAGCCGTCCAGGTGTGGACGGTACCGGGGTAACCAGAAGCGAACCAAAACAAGGAGGTGGCATTTCTCTGCGTGTCCCTCTGACTAGCTCTATAAAAAAATCCCCCGACTGGGAGGGCACCAGTCGTTGGGGGCTAGCCCTGGGATGCCGCCCGGCCTCCAAGTGGTATCAGGGTTACCCAGGCACACGGAGTATTTCCCAAACATCCGTCCAGGGCCTGCACGAGAGAGCTGCCACCGCTGTCGTAACCCCAGCACAAGATGGCGAGGTGAATCACTGTGGGGTTTTAGCCGATAAGAGTCCGGCATAACTCCTTCGGATCGGAGGGGTATTCATGAAGGGGTGGAGTATCCCCACGTGAAAACCAGGTCCCTGGAATGGGTTGATGTTGTCATTCGTTATCCAGCGTTATGTTGTACAAACACGTACCTACAAGGTGATACGAAGTAACTCCCACTGACACGGGCAATAAAAGCTTATGCAAAAGAATTTTTAAGTTTCAAGTTTTTTCGGCAGACATTCGAAATTATGACCCGAAGCCTGTCGACCTTGCAGACGAAAATGTTAATGTTACACAAATATATTTACAATAAATCCATACGTATATACGACTTTTACATTTATGCATTAAAGTACGGTAGCTCACTGGGATTTACATTATTCTGTCTTTGAACCATAGAATAATGGGCAAACGTCGAGAGTGAAATTCATGGCGTAAGCGCATATGGAAATAATCGGCTACTTTTTTCCTTTTACATTCGGACTTCGTTACGAGTAATATTTTACAGAATAATACAGCCTTTGCGATTGTTTCAAGTAAATAAATATACATGCAGCAATAAAGTAGGCGTTTAAGCGTTTTCCAGAGAAATTATTGTCGGTTATTTCTATTCTGAGATTAAATAAAGGGATTTAACTCTAGCTAACATAATATTGTTAGCAAGAATAAGAGAAGGTATTCCACAATTTTCCGAATTATACCTAAAGTCTAAATGTAGATAGTTGGATAAAAATACTGCCAACCCTCGATGTGAACTACCCGCCTCTTCAATCAGACGGTGACCACGGTTGATGCAACTAGAGTAACCCAGTCCAAAACGCGGAGTCTTAGATTTAAATGACAAAATATTATATGTCTATACGTGGAGTAAAATAAAATAGATGAATATAATTAAGCATCCTTTAAACTTACGTTTAAAATAAACAATTAAAATTACGTAGTTACTTAATTAGTGACTTTTTAATCTTAAATAAAGTAGATTTCATATTGATATTGGGAAATTTTATTTTGAAAGAATCCAGCGTATATGTGACATATCCAGAATGAGAAGAAGATGGTCTGTCGTAATGGGTTATTTTCGGGTCTAATATTAATACTCTTAATGACGGAGAACGTGCTCTACATAAAACAAAGAAAATAATCACTTGTCTCTTTTTCACTTCCGACGTGCTTGCTATATATATCGCACGGGTACATATCTCAATACACACAAGGTGGCTGCCTGCTGTACAGCATCACATTTTACTATGTACAGAATCTTACCCACGTGAATACTTTTATTCCAAGTGTACGTCGTAAAAATGGGCTGCGGCGCCGACAATGATGTTTCGAAAACATGGAAGAAACTTTCCTTCAAAAATAAACACCGCCAAAAGAAAAGCGTTACGCTAGGAAAGCGGAAACTGTCCAGCGGAGATGTAAGGTGCTATTCATATATGTAAGTAGGCCATTGGATGTAGGCCGCTGCATGCATGGCTTCGTATATCGGCGATCACGCGAGAAAACTGGACACTGGGGTTCATTCATGTCGTCTTATACGAGCGCTTTGGCTTGAGCAGTACTCGTACCTACCATATTTCATTTTAGGTAGATTTCTAACAAATCTATACGGTAAAATTCGCGATCTCTAACGAATTTCGAAAAACATTTCGATTAAGGGTGTGACTTTAGTCGATGGGACGATGGGTAAGTGTCTCAAAAATCACACCAGTACACGTAAGATCTCAAATGAAATTCATAGATCATAGATCTATTCATGTTCAGCCCGTTTATGTCAAAACCGCGGACGAATCGTGACATAAGCACTTTTCTAGCCTTATAATTTATTTGTTAAAATCTATTTTCATATGTTTAGTAAAAGAAAACACGCTTTAGGAGTTACGAATTGCTTAATTAAATATAACGATTATGGTAGATCGTAACAAATATAATATACCTTGTCACTAAAATGTTTGTTGGTGGGTTGGGACGATATCCATACATTTTTTGTCATTGTCCTTTGTGGCAAGACCGAAGGCTGTATTTTGAAATTACATTTGGCATAAAAATAAATTGAGTCAATATATCTCTTATATTCGAAGATGAGCTAAATAAATCAGTTTGGTAGTTCCAATGTAATTTTTTTTTCAATCTGTGAATACGTTCAAATAATGTTATGATAAATTGTGCGAATAAACATCCGAAAAATTGGCCACTATAATTTGACTCAATTAGACTTTATATTTTTTTGGTTGACAGGAATATAACTACACAGTATGCGTTCTTAAAAGTAACGTTATTTTGATAAATCAAAAAATATAACATGTTACAAAGTTATTATTATATATAAGACCCTAATTGAGCGATGATCTGTTGGTTTTTTCCGCCACTGCAAAATATAGATATTTAGACAATAATATTAATGTAAAATTATGTTTTGACAATAAATAAAAAGGCATGAATTATGAATAGCTTCTGATACAGACTGTCATTTATTTTCCTTTTATAATGTACAAGAAAGACTAGAAAAGTTGAATCCGGTATTCCATAGCACATAGAGAGAGCAAAGAAAAAACATATCAAGCACTATTTTATACACGGCCAGTTCGAATGTTAAATCGGACGCAAAGGTCTTTTAGCTGGACGGCTAATTTTGGTATAAACACAATTATTATTTTTAAATCAAATGCGCATGCTAAAAGAGAACAGACACGTTCCTTATTCAAGACAATGTTTTGACGTGTTCTTTTTTTAATTAGGTTTTGTTATTGTAGATATAGAGACAATGATAATGATTGTTCTGTTACTGCCAATGTGTCATGTATGTTGGCTGACGATATAATCTAGGGGCATTCATGCAGTGATTAATAGAGGTGGTTTATCATGCAGTTAATATTTAAACTTCAAATAGTGATTCTACATTGAATCATGGTCTGATTCATGCAGGATAACACTGTTGTTAAGGGATTACAACTCACAGACTTTAATATGGGGGTTGCATTATAAAATGTCACGTACCCTGTACCAAGTGGCCACCTGTGTAGCGCCGATGTCGCCACCGAAAACAATATACATACATATTATTATATTGGTTAATTTTGTGCTAATATACAATAAAATACTTTGGTAGTGCAATTAGTTTGTGTTTCTTTAATAATACATTTTATTGCGTTATTAAGAGAATTAGGAAGTGATTACATGGGATACACAATAGTTACAAATAATCTGTAAAATGTCACATAAATTAAACAAATAAAGAATACGGTTTCCGAACGTCAATAACAGTTTTGGTAATTGAATACCGCCATAAATATGTAGTGCTCTGAATTTCGAACGTGCGCGTTTATTAATCTCGCGCCATTTCAGATCTGACAGGAGCTGGATGCAAATTGCGGACGAGTGTGTATCGTTTCGTTTAGCGTAACAGGCGACTGTACTGACTACGTTTAAGAAATTACTTCCACGTAACGGTATGTGAGAACTGGTTTGTATTGTTGACTGTTGGTCCGAAGTCGACCGGTGATTTTTCCTGATCTAGGGAGGTAGGTACTAATATATATACATTTTCGTACTGAGAATACGGCCGATTTAATACTACAAACATTATAATTTTAAGATGCTACTTTTTACTTCTAGTTCTTATCTTATGCATAACTAGATTCAATAATCTTCAAAATAAAAAATAAGTGCAATAAATTGCTTTTCCATTATTCATCAAACGAGGTAGCTATCTGAATCTTGTGTGCTCGAGAGTGCTTGAAACTAAAAAGCATTTTTTCTAAAGTTTATAATAGTTTGCAATGGAAATTCCATTATGAATATTAATGTTCCATTTGAGCGCATAACTTATTTAGAAGCGAAAGGAAAATTGACGACGGAGATAAACAAATATGTTTTTCGACTCGGATCTTTTAATAAGATTAAAGTCGACTTCATAAGAAATATATTTGTCGTATGGCTCGTGTTATCAATACAATGTAGCGTGTTTATAAAGAAATTGTATTTGGAATTTAAAAAGCATAATATGTATGGCCATATTTTTAGCACCTGGAATAAATCTGTGATGTATTATTACAGCGTTTATTATAATTTACGACTGTTGTAGGACTTGTCTCGCCCACTGCTGCCCACGTGGTTACCTTGCAGTTTTAAATGCATAGATAATGGTTGGTATTTCTATCTTTATGCTATGATAAATTCAATAAAATAGGTATTAAATTATTATAACTTGTAAAAACTTTGGCATGAAGATTTGGTTGGTTACTTTCTTTGGCACTATAACCCTTTGGGTCTTGGCCTTGTCCACCTTGTACGATCCTTTGCTTCTCTCTTCTCTTGTACGATCATTTTTTTGTGTGTTCTATCAAACATGGAAATTTAAAAAGCAGCACTTTCGGCATATTTTGATTTTTATTACCGAAAATGTAAAAATGTAGTTAAAGCAAGAAAAAAATTATGTGACGTGTATGGAGATGTGTTAACAGAACACCAGTGTCAAAATTGATTCGCAAAACTTCGTTCCAATAAGTTCGATGTTGTTGGAATATCGCTATTGTTCGGATGCACCACGTTCTGGAATGCCAGACTTCACACAAGTTTGGTAACTCGTCAAAAGCTTGAATTATTAACAGCTTGAATGGAATGTGCTACCAAACCCACTATATTCGCCAGATCTGGCACTCTCGGATTATTATTTGTTCCGGTCTTTAGAAATTTTTTTAAACGCTAAAACATTTACCTCAATTGAGGATGCCGAAAATCACTTGGATCAGTTTTTTGTAAGCAAAGATTAGAAATTTCATGAGCGTGAAATTATGCTACTATCATAAAGATGGCAAAATGTATTGGACCAGATTTGTCAATATACAGGGCTACTGGTAAATAAAACAGTTCCTTTCGGGGGGTGGTAGTATAGAGTATAATGATTATAATTATTTTTCACTATTAAATAATCTGGCCAAAGGCCAGTTTCCGAGATATTTAAGATTTTTGTATTATTCTCAAATAATTCTACCTACCATCGATAAAACTCAATTATTCTGTTAAATAAAGATTTTATAATGACTTTTTATATTTTATAGCTTAATTGATTTTTATAGCTAATTGTAGTGAATTGATACGAAAGTAAAAATATCTAAAAGAACTAAGAATAATAAATAAGGGACACAAAATCTAAAAATAATACAATGATATTACCAAATATGTGAAAACAAGTCGATTTATTTTAAAAACAATCTATTGCATTAAGTATAAAAACACTATAAATAACAGGCTTAGTTTGTGGGCTAATCGACTAGATACAAAACTGAAAGAATTTCCGACATATCCAGGAAACAAGGCAGTTTCAAGTACCTACTGTATATTTTGTAATGTGTTTAATGTGTAAGACCAACACCTTACCAGTAATCTTTTTTAATGGGGTGAAAATGTTATTTTTACTGATAAGCCAGTCTGTTTGGACCAGTCGTTGCTCCTTCATGCGTTTGTCTGTCACTGACCACTGTAAAATATCATCTCTTATCCGCTGAGTAGTAGCTGTCCTTAGTTCCTCAGTGTTGAGTTTTGACGGTCTCCTATTATCGAAAACACGGTTTTACTAACCATGGTTTTGTTTAGTAATGAAGAGTACACAGACATTCTCTTCATTTATGGGTTTGTTGATGGCGATGCCGTCGCAGCACGTCGGAAATACGCGATACACTTTCCTAATCGGAATCTTCCGGATGAAGCTGTGTACAGTAGAATATATCGTCGTATTCAAGAAACAGGAACTGCCTCACAGAGACAAACTGATGTTGGCCGTCCCCGTTTCTACACGGCTGATAATGACGAAGAAATATTAAACAAAAGTCAAGATCCAACCACATCGACTAAATTTGTAGCCCGACATTTGGGTGTGTCGCAATGGAAAGTTTGGTACACACTTCATCAAATTGGAGGCTTGTATCCATATCTCTACACACCTGTGAATGCATTGCACGAAGGTGACCCAGTACGAAGAATGCAATTTTGCCGTTTTTTGCTACACATGGATGCCGAAGATTCAAATTATCTCACAAGAATTTTATGAATCGCTGAATCAAAATTTGATCGTGAAGGTGTAACAAATTACAACAATTTACATTTTTAGGCCGAAGAAAATCCAACAAAACACCGGGGTAGAGGATTTCAGACTGACTCGATGGATTGGCAAAGGAGAACCGATCCCTGGCCTGTGCGCTGTCCAGGCTTAACGCCTCTAGATTTCTACGTTTGGGGGCTTATGAAAGACTTTGTACTAAGTCTCCTGTTAATTCAAGAGAAGAATTACGAGACAAAATTGTTCAATCAGCAGAAACCTTGAAGGAAAATTTGACTAGAAGAATTATCCGATTATTAGTAAGAATTATTAGTAAGGCCTAGGTAGACTTCGGGCTTGTATCCAACACAGAGGACGTCAGTTTGAACATAATATTTAAGTTTAGTTTTATCAAGAAAGACTTAAAAGTAAAAGTAATCCCCAAAAACAATGAGGGCAGTACTTGAAACGCTGTGTTTTCTGGAATTGTCAGAAATTACTTGATGTTTGTATCTCGTCGGTTAGTTTTTTTAAAAATAAACCAACGTGTTCCGTAATTATCATTCTTTTTTTTTTTAGTTTTAGGGACACTGAAACTAAAAAAAAATATTATTTATTATTTTTAGTTCTTCTAGAATCTAGATAGTAACTAACTATGCTTTAAAACAAAAAAGTCAATAGGAAATCTTTAATTAACAAAATAATTGAATGTTATCGACGGTGGGTAGAATTAATTGAGAAAAATACATAATCTTAAATATCTAAGACACTATCAACTTTTGGCCAGGGTAGGTAACAGTGAAAAATAATTGTTATACTCCATACTAGCACTCCCCGTAAGGAACTGTTCTATTTACCAGTCACCCATTCAATACAATATTTTTATTGTCTTTTATTTTCACTAAATTACTTTCCGAACATCGCAATAGGTAGGTAAGTAGGTAGTGTTAATAAACATAGATATGTACATAATATTTATTATACCTTCAAGGATTCATTTATTAGAAACAAAGTTTCAAAACAAAATATTTCATTTTACATTAAAATGCTTAAACGTAGAATTTAAAACAAACAAAAATACATACATACATACATTGAGCATAATATACAATGAACTCTTTAAATATTTTAACAAGATCTCTTCCACGGTGACGTAAGATTAATTAGTTATTAAAGAAATTTTAATGGATTTGGCTTTCCAATCATTCAAAGTTTGAATTAAATTCTAGACAAACGTTCTAAGCCCGAAGACTTCGAGAACTCTCCATTTGCATTTCGATCGATTCGAATTGAAAATAAACTCGATTACGTATCGAATGGAACCTTTCGTGGCAGCCTTACTCACGAGAAGCACAGTATTTTATAAGAATATAAAACTATCGAACCTGGGACAACCTACGTTATATATCCATTTGCGCTTTTATTAGTTTTGTAGCGTTGCGCAGGTAGGATTATTTATGCCTCGATTATAAGCCACCAGTTGGGTGAGAACTAAATGTAACTAGTGTAAGTACAACCGTGAGCATAAGGAGGATACCATATTTGCGAAATACACATGGACATACGACATTAAAATAGTAAGAAACTTGTAACAAGGCGAATCTTGTATCACGAATTTCGTGAACATGTTCTCTTAGCATAATTATTCTAGAAGATTCTAAAGTTAAGACTTTTCTTTAATATTGTTATTCTATTAATACATATTTAATTCTCTCGTAGACGTCTATAAACATAGTGACAACCTGTTGTGCATATAACGTAATATTATGTAAATCATTATGATTAACATTTATAAGCGCACTAAGGTGATCCACACATATTTATAGATCTACATACATTAAATAACAGCAGTTGAATTAATAATATTCATTAATTTGAATAATCGAAAGTTGGGACTTTATGAGAAGCAAGTTTTGGTGCTTGTGAGTTTATTTTTTTTATGTTAATAACCTTGATTCATGCGACTTTATAATTCGGAGAAATATTCACGTCATCCGCGGAATAAATAAACACAGTAAAAGAATTTATATAAGTAATATCATAGCTCTGTCCTGTGTCGTTTGATCTTTAGATATACTTGATTAATAAACATCTTACGTATTGTTTGTCTAGGTCATATTTTTGACAATTGACACTCGTGAATTGTTCAAATGTTTCAAATGTTTTCAATGTTTCCACTAAGCCACAAATTACAAAGCGTACAAATGTGGTTAAATCTTTTAGGATACATTAATACATATACTATTATAAAATCATCATATATCCAATGGCAGATAGCTCTGTCATACTTGCAAATGAAACTATCTTACTAGCTTGTAAATCCAATAGTTAATTAAGGTATCGCTGCATATTGTGAGTAATTTTTGCTAATTCAAAGTTTTATTATGATCTTACGACGGTCGAGTAAAATATAGATATACATAAATAAGCGAATATAATGCAGGAGACGGAACAGCCTGTTCACAGTATGGAATTAACTGCAATACTTCCAGCTCCCTTCTTAAGAAGCTGTATAATAGATATCGGAATATCAGTTTTTCCTTCATACATTACTTAAGTATGAACTGAAGTATAACTAAAATTTTACCAGCCACATCGGTTAGGTAGCTTCATAGCTGACATGTATCACATACATCGGTATGCACTAGTGGCACGTGTATTGCATGTTTTGTGGTTTGCCCTATTGATACCTTCTGCGTACACTAATGTAAGTACATTAATGGTTAACTTTATGTACAGGACAGTTAGATAAGAATTTTTCTCACGTTATTGGTTAGTGTGAAATCAAATAAAACATCCTGTTTGATAGTTCCTTTGTTGATTTTTGTCATCCATATGTTGTTTATAAGAGTCCTCAATGATTCTGAAGCTGGGAGTCTACTCTGATTTTACACCTAAAAAGTTTCGGGCCCTAGCGAAGTTCGAACGAACGAAGTGCTATGTATAACCCTATTCTGACTTTCGTTCAGTCGGAGCTCTATACATCGGGTATCTCCCTTGTAATCGTGAAATTTTAGTTTGATCCCGAAGTATCTCTTGTTAGAATTTTTATTTCGATCGTTGTCTCGTGCGATTGGATAGTTTCGACACAACGAATGTGAAATTAACTTTGTTCCGGTCGATATATCGGAGTGAACGCTTTCGTAGTAGGAATCGCTCGAAATATCGGTGGATGATTTTGGAGTAGACCCCTTGTTTCAATAGTTATGTACATAGATAAGTTTTAGATACTGACCTTAGGTAACGCAGCCAGGCACTGCTGCTTCACGTCCCAGACGAGTTGATCCTTCGTGAACTGCAGACTCTTCTGCACGTTCAGCTCGGGCACGTGCACGCGCACCAGGAGCCAGCCCTCGCCCTCCGAGCACTCACCCTCCATGCCTACGCCATCTGGAAAGAAAATAGTTATGGTTATCGAAGTGAAATGAAGAATAATAATATATGTTTATACTTTTGACTAATTTTATGACAGGGGAAGTTCTCATTTACGATTATTCATTTTCGTATGAATTACTACTCTCTAGAAACCGCATTATCAATAGTCTTGCATAAATGAGCACTGTCATCGCCAATAAATCCTACGAACCCTAAACTTAACCGTTTTTTAAGTTTAAAAACTTATATGTTTTCGGGGTTTAACGTCTCGAGTTTTAAAGGTTCATTAGCGTTTTCAAGGCGCTCAAACGTCGATGTGTCAGCGCTCATTTTTACAAGGCTTTATAGTCTACTTACACTCCATAGGAAATACCAAAAGTATAGATCCAATTATTTTTTCAGTCTTAACGAAAACGGATTGACAAACAAACGGACTAATAGACAACGGATCTTCATCAACTACGGACAACGGGTTTATGTTTTGACGGAACCCTACAATAAATGACTCATCTTGCACTTTTTCTTGATCAGAAATGCAAGGGCTGCTCGTAGGCTACTCACGCGTCGGGCATCCGGTTGCAATTCCATGAATTTAGTTTCCGATTCAATAGTCAGTGGCGCCCGTTTATCTTGCGTTCAAGGAAAAATACCGCTGATATATACCACAAATATGGCGCCCGGACTTCAACTGATAGAGCTCGACAAAGTTATAAATGCGTGCGAGAGATATGGAACTAACCGGCATGACGGCATCTGTTTAAATGGGTCTCACCGCGTATGGTTACCAAATGAAGACCAAACGCGGGTAATTGATACTGCTCGCAATTCTTGGCGTGGACTACCCTCCTCTTCAGTCAGCTTGTGACCATGGTTGGTGTAACCCAACCGAAACATCGAGTAAAATAATTAAGGGTAAACATGCGCGTTGAGAGTCGTTTAAATAGATAAATATAACGAGTATTATTTAGTATTTATGATCAACTTTAATATTTTGGAATGTGTGCAGATTTAAGTACTGAGTTCGTTTTTATTTAAATAAATCATTAAAAGTAGTAAAGTTATTTATAATTTATATATCAATAAATATTTTTGAATCTTATTTTAATCAATGATTTTATTGAAAAATTCAAGACTATAAAATGTTTCTTCTTTTATCCAAATTTCTTAAACGTTTATTTTGAAATTCTTTTCAGAATGGTGATTTTTTTAAATTATATATGTATTAATAATCAAATATTAGAGCATGTTTCTATCGAAGCATAATCTTGAAACAATGACATTTTAACTAGGAAATCTTTTTTCAAATAACGTAACAAACTAATTTCATTTAACTGATACCATTATTACGTAGAAAATTATTGTTGTTCTGCAATCAATGTTGATAGCAGTGCCAGCTATACGCAGAGATAACTTTGTCGACTTGTAATATTGACTATATCTGGGCAAGTAAGAAGCGATTGACGATGACGCGCGCGCGCCGGTGAATGTTTATGATATAGCCTGATTATTTATAGTAGTATATTGTGTTTAAATTTACGAACCTATTCATTTTATTGGAAAGTAAGCGCTTCTGTATACTTGATTTATTTACTTTTGATTGAGTTCCTTTGAAGTGCCTTTTTTAAGAAAAGCATTAAAGGCATAATATGATATATGATATAGCAGCGATAAAATTACGATAAAAGCATGATACAAGTGCTAACCTCAGCATATTTCATTTATAGACACTTAATTAAGAATATATTAGAGAATTAAAAACGTAGTCTATAGATTTTGCTAGATCACTGAATAGTTTGACGGAGTTTGTATAGACATCTTATCAATAGAGAAAATAATCAGAAAATATAAAAAGAACAAAAAAGTAAAAATTTTTCTCCAGATGGATTTGAACCAGCAACGACTAATTGTTTTAACGTTAATAACATTACTGTAGGTCAACTCAAATCAAGTAGCCCATCTCTTCGCGCGGTTTTCGAAAAAGGCGACTAAGAGATAACTAAGCCGGTACCACAAGCTCTGAGGTACCACACATCACCCCTAAAAGACTGGACTCGCCAACCTGCTTGGCCAGCGTAGTGTTCTAAAGCCATACATCCCTCAACGATAGGTACTGTCATATATAATTTTAATACAATAATAGTAAATAATATGTATTTTGAATCCATTTTCCTCCACAGTGTCATCCGAAGTGGAACACATTATACAGACAATTTCTCTTGAGACTTTCGTAAACTTTTAACACAACTTTTATCTACAACTAAAAGAATAAAAGCATTAGTAATACAGAACTTAGTAAACACACTTAAAGTGTACGTTAGAAGATAATAAGATTATGTTTATCAGTTAGCGTCGCAATACGACGACGCCATTTTGGAATGTTTAACCAATAGGAAGCTGCAAATTTCGACGTTCCATTTTAAAATTTGCGTTTGTATAATATATACATAAATTTGAAGTGTATATACAAGTAGATCCTTACGTATTTAAGGGATTATAACTTCTAAGATTATCATGTTTTTCGCACATAACGTAAAGCTTAATATCGACCTTCTACCTAAATCCGACTACTTATGTTTTTTAAGTACCTACTATACATTTAATTCTGCGCTCCTTTATTTTTATAGACTAGTGGGCGGCGGACGAGCAAGCGGTCCTACGTGATGGTAAGTGTTACCGCCGCCCATGGACACTTGCAACACGAGGGGGTATGCGGGTGCGCCGCCGACCTTGCAAAATCCTATTCACAGCTCTCTTGAAGAACCCCATATCGTAGCTTAATGGAAAGACCTCTTGAGGCAGTTCGTTCCACAGCCTACGGGTTCGCGGTATAAAATTATTTTTGGACCGAACAGCGCGCGACACCTCCGTATCGAGAAAATGCGGATGGACCGCACTTCTATGACGGGAGGTGCGATTGTAGAAACCCGAGGTGGGAATTATATTGAACAATTCTTCAGAGCATTCCCCATTGTACAGGCGGTAGAACACAGAGAGATGCAACGTCTCTCCGAATGCTGAGGGGTTCTAAACCGCCCGTGAGAGTGGGATCGTCCACAATACGAACACGTGCTGTTTATATAAACAGCACGTCGTTGGATGGAGTCAAATGGGTCCAGTTGGTATTTCGGTGCGCCGGCCCAGAGATGAGAGCAATACTCCATATGGGACCTCATCTGAGCTTTGTAAAGCATAAGGAGTTGCCCGGGGGTGAAGTACCGCTTTTTCGAACTAGAATAATTGTATTTAGCTTCTTATGTAAAAGAAATTAAAGTTTACGTGAACTTAATATTTATCATTTTAATGTTCGTTGTTTTAGGAACAATGAAAATGTTACTCACATATTAATAACTATTGAAATATTAATTCATATACTATTGAACACTAATATCATTGATTTGTAAATAAGTCAATAAATTTGTAATTAATGGTCTACAATCCCAACATTATATCGTCGTAAACAAAATTAGTCTGAATATGAACAAAAAGATTGCAGAACTCGGCCATTAATTATAATAAATCATTTAATTCATAGACCTAGTTAAAGAGAGCAATCCAATATCGAGGGAAGATAGCCAAATAAAGCGCGATGATTGATGTCATCTTTCCGATAGTCCATAATGACAAATTGATCGATGAACTATGCAATTAAGGCCATGTATAAATATATCTGAGAAATGGCCTATTAATCAAATATATGAATATATATTTCGATATGTTTGTGTTTTTCCACTGCTGGATATAGACAGGAGTTCGAAACTTGGGACCTTAAATAAGATCGATAACAGCGCCAGTCCGAAGGGAGATGGCCCCATTTTCAGTATGTTATAGAAAAAAAAAGTGTTTATATAAAAGTTATAGAGCTACTCGTGGTATTTTTTGAAAAGTTTCCACCCTACTAATGTTGGCACTAATGAAGTGTTTTGCCTTATATTGGAACTTTAGCGAGATATTGAACGAAACTATTTTTCTGTCATATTTCATTTCCGCAATAGGTGGATTTTTTTTTCAAATCTTCCAGAAGTAAACAAATATAATAGCGGACAATATCGTATACACCGATTTAAAAATAACAAATGAATTAAAAAAATTTAAAACCCGACTGCGAAATTGCAAGTTAAACTGAGAGGAAGTTAACAAGTTCAATTTTATAGTGACGAAAGCAAGAAAAAGTATTTTTAACAGCTCCACCAGAGTTTCCCCAACCTTCCTTTACGAGCGTCACACTTCGTAGTTAATTAGATTTCTGCGACTCATCTCACTAGTCAAAAATTATTTATTTTACACATATTTCATGTACATAATATAAATATTTTTTAACTATTTTTTTTTTAAATATTATATCTAAGTCGCAACTAAAGACAATAGGTTGACCCGCATTTTTCGGAATTATTGGAGCTTGCCAGTGTTATTTTAGATTTCACGTATTTTTAATTTTAGTAAGCTCGTATTAATGTGCAACGCCGGCTTTATAAACTTTATGAATGCTCATTCCTTTATCTATACACTTTCTATTTTTACTTGTATGTTTACAATAGAATTGTTAGTGCCGTGATAATTGGCTTTATTGATTGCTATTATAAACGCCTTGTACTGTACGCTTAAAGGTTTATTACGTAAAGTGTGAGATTGTGATGCAATGTTGTTTATCCAAATGTCCGAAACACTTCTATTCATTCGCCCACCACATAACGTCATTAGAACAAATCCCAGGACGTACGTAGCATACATTGACAAATAATTGTCGACGGGTTCGCCCACATTGACGCAGGTTTAGTGTATACAGAGTAGGGTTAACTTTAATTAATATTTTGGGGAAATTTGAAGGTCGCATTGGACTCTCAATTTTGAACTTGAATACTTGGAATTGTCAAGATTTGGAATTGGAATTAGAAGTGAGAAACAATAGCGTCAACAAAAGCATATTTACAGAATAACAGTTTACAGGTGAAACTATCATTTAGATCGATATTACAGTATCCCGCGGCGTAAGCTCAAAAGGTTTCGGACTATAATTCACCACGCGCGCACAACGCGGATTGGTGGATGTTATGAATACCGTAGATGTTTTAACACACACATACCCATTCTCGTATGCATACACACTCGCATTCGCATTCACACATATACGTATACAACAAACACACTCTGTGTGCTTTTGGTTTTGTTCTTCATTGTTATAAATTCAATCTCATTGTCTAGTTAAAGAAATCATTTGATGGCCTTTATTTTTTCTGTCTTAACTATTGTTATGTCTTTAATTACTATTGGGGTTGTCGATTTTCTAAATAAAGTAAATATATAACCATCTGAAGTATTGATCAAGCAGGCACTGGAACGATAAGAATCCTTTTGCATCTCGTTATCATTCAATTCAATAAGCGGCTACCTGCCGCTAACCGCAAAAACAACGTTGTGATACAATCTTACTTTTTCACGTTATGGTAACTTGTTTGCGGACCGCAAAAGATTGAAATTATTCGAATGCTTATTATAATCTAGTGATTTCTTTGAGTCATGCTTAGCGGTGGTATTACTAGTACCTATCTGCTTTAAGAAATCAGCGAAAATCTTATTTATTCTAGCACTAGAGGAACGGTCCACCTGCACCGCACCAAATATTTACTCCACTAGTATTTACTTTCAAGGGCGCATTGGGCGCAGTTATAATCTAAGTCAAGTAACGTGTCCGGCATAGTGGGGCGTTCATTGTATGTCTTACAAACGTGAGAATAACTCTTAACCTTGCGCCCGGCACATTTGCCATTTGTTTTAACAACAATAGAATGGAATTTTAACACCTAACACTTGTAGTTATTATTTGAAATGTTCTATTGATACTAGTCATAAAATGTTATTCGCATAAATACCTATTTATTTTTCAGAAGGATAAGCCACTTCTATAGTACCTAAGATTGATATTATACTTTGAAATAACTTGATATTATACTTTGAAACAGAAATCGACAGTTCGAATGTGAGATAGGACTTAGAGTTGGATTCAAAGAAATATTGCCTTTCCAGTTAGATATCCACCGCGCCTCACTAAATGTTGGCTAGTAGGGAATGCCTCCACGCATTATGATCGCTGTACGATTAAGTGCAATAAGGTTATTTAAAGAGAATAAATAAATAACATCCATGAAAATTGCAGAATCGGTAATAGTGGAATGTTTATTTGAGTATCTAATCTATTATATATAAAAATGGATGTTCGTATATCTGAAATTAATAGATTTCGACACCGTTTGACCGATCACCATGAAAGTTGGCACATATATTATGTATTTTTTCATGGAGAAGGTTTTTATGATATCCACTTTGTTGTAACTCGCCACTAGATGGCGCTGCAGCACATAAATTAGATACCGTTCAACCGATCGCCATGAAAATTGGTATACATAGGTATTTGAACACGAATAATATTTTCGAGCTGTCAACTTAGTTTCAACTCGCCACTAGATGGCGCTGCAGCACATCAGCTTTTATACCGTTCTACCGATCGCAAAAATCATATCGACGGCAAAACAGAATAATTTGTGATTTTATATATAGAGGTAAATAAATGTACACAGGCAGGACAACGTCTGCCGGGTGCAGCTAGTGTAATATAAATATCAAACCGCCATGAATTTAGTGATACATAACCTCCAGTGATAGCCAGTGAAACCCAACACGACACAGATGCGTACTGACAGTTACGGAGGGACGACGAAGAGAACCTACGTAAGTACTTAATTTTTGAATTTCAAATTAAAAAAATACTTGATATGGGTGTCTTGGAAAAAAACTATTCGTGAAATTTTCATATTTATGACCAGTGAAATTGAAATTTCAATTATGATATGAACGGAATCCATAGTTTCAAGCTTCGGGAAAGGGACGGACACCGCCTGTATATACGAGTTGTCACATTTACCGATTTATTAAGATGGAGGTACTGTGGGCCCATGAAAACGTTGAGCAATTTCGCGTTTGATTCGTTTGAAAAACAATGATTGATTTGCAAGGATATTCGTTCTGTTTTAGAAATGTCAATTTGAAACTTAATTTGAAGTGGTCAACATTATCGTTGGCCGACTGTACATCGGAATTGTTTGGTCTGCAATCTACGGTGGCTCTAAAATTCTTATTTAGGCAAACAGTTATCTTACTAAATCTAGAGTATATACACTAAAATTATAAGGATTACCGTTGAAAAATGGGCGTGAAATCAAAGAGATTCGTCACAGTCTGGCTAAGTAGTCTTGTATTGAACAATACCTGAATTATTTAGGGCACGTGCAGATCAAGCGTAATGTTGTCCACCAACCATGAACTGACTGTAGGCACGGAATTGTTGCTGTTGTTCATGGAATTTGTCATGATACACCTCTCGAAGTCGTTATCTACATACATATAATAAAATTGTAACAGGCCGATGTCTGTACATTATAGATATTGAAAAAAAAAACTAATATGGGGGATCTTTATTAGAGCAACAGAAGCCAAAACAACAGTTTTTAGAAATTTTGTCTGTCTGTCTGTATGTACACGCATCACGCAAAAACTACTGCATGGAATTGAATGCAGTTTTCACCGATGTATTGCTAGAGGTCTAACTTAAAATATAGGCTCCATTTTACCGCAGGAAAATATCTTATTCCGATTGTTTTAAATTTAATAAACCGAAGCGAAGTAAGGGCGGGTCGCTAGTCTATAATAATAAAGTTATAATTAGAATACTTATAGAATGAGTGGAACCCGCGAATTAGTTTGCTTGAATTTTAGTGATTCCCGCGGAAATCATGGTTCATAATGGATCTGAATAAAAAGCACCCTAACTGTTAATGCGGTACATGAGCTATAACTATAACTCTGAATTGTAAACAAACTCGATAAAGCGCCCATTTAAATGTATCCGTGGTAGTATAGAAAAAGGAGATGAGTCATGCAAAATTAACAAAATTAAAATCCAATAAAGGGAGATGCGAAAGTATGTAGGTAAGTATGTCTGTCTTTTTTAGCAATAAAGAAAAAACATCGTCAATTTTTTGACTAATTTCGGGATTAGATTTATACACTTAGTAACTATTGTTAGTAACTAATACAAATAACTCTTTGTTCAATTTTCGTGTCTCATCTCCTTTTTCCATACTACTACAGATATATTCGTTAAAAAAATCAGTATTCAGATTTAGGTAGGAGGTCGGTATTGGGGATTAGTCTATATTCAATCCAAAAAGTTTCGACCCCCAAGTATTATAATGCCTAAACAGTTGTTTATATGCAACTCCCAAACGTTGTGCTAGTCTGGGAGACGCAACACCAGTTCAAAGTCAGGCATCAACATAACGCTAGGTTTGCACGTGCCCTTTTAGGAAAATACAAACACACAGTTATATCTACAAAAACTGAAGAATAAACCAAAAGGAAGACTTTTTCAAAGCGTTTAAATTATTACGTCAACAATAAGCTCGGGTTTGTTTCGCTCGTGTAATGTACAGTCGCGTAGAACATTCTCTGAAGTTTCCATTTTAGCTGCATTCAAGTGGAGAGCAATTGTAGTGGATCGCGTGTTAGTAAACGCGAAACAATCGTTTAATAATTTCGTTACTTATTGTATACATTTTTATGATTTAGGTGATTTATAACTAACGTGATTAACTGCAATAGTTATATAATCGTTTTTTGGACTTGAATTACAGGTTAAAAGCGATTAGGCTTATCCGGATAACGATTTACATAAGTATGCAGTGCGTAAGTCGTTTACGTAAAGCTAATTAAGTACATAATTATTGACTCATAATGACTACATTCCATCCCCTATCGTGGATGTCTTAAAAGGCGACTATGGGATAATAAAGCTGCTACCTCAAGCCCTGAAAGAACTACACCACCTCCAAAAGCGTGGACTCGCCATACACGCAATATGATCGTCGAAGTCAACTAAATGCAGAGAAACCTGCCAGTTGAAGATGAAGGTGATGAAGAATAGTGGACTCGCCAACTCGCTCGGCCAACTTGGATGTTTAAAGCCATTCCCCATGATTATAACAATGTGCGCGAGGAGGCCCATGTCCATCAGTGGGCGAACAAAAGGGGCAGGTTAAGGTAGTGACTATAAATGTTCCAAAGTTAACGCAACGAATAACGAAAAAGCAGTTTACGGGGGTCAGTGCCAATAAAAAACTTATTATGTTATTAACCTGCTAAAATTGAGTATAAAAAAATAATGAATCACGAATGATCTCTCGTTTTAACTTTCCTATACACAAAAAGGCCAAGCATTTATCCATCGGATTGTACAATTACCGGCAAAAAGCGGTCATCGGACCGAAGAATTCGTACATAGATCGGATCGTGACGAGTCAATCAGGGTTCAACGAACTTTGTACCTACCGACTGGTCTTTTAACCAGTGGGTACCTTCAAGGCGGCCAGTGGTAGGAAACCGGATGACCGTGGGTTTAAATGAGAATTCATTAAAGCTAATGAGTCTTTTAGAAAATGATCGTTAAGAATAATGGAAAATACTTTCGAACCGTATATTTAAAAATATATATATATAGATTAACGGTTAAATTGTCGCTTTTAAACTTAGACCTTTTGATTTGATCTAAACTTTTAAAGGAGCATAAAAAGAAGTCGCACAATTACGTTTTTATTGCAATTCAATTACAGTGACTAAGGTTTGTAGTAGGTAGTCTAAGATTGTACTACAACCATAATTTTGCGGTTAGCATTACTTAGTCGTCTATTGAATAAATTGATAACGACATGCAAAGTCGTAAGCTATTACTTTACATACATACATACCCACATACATTAACTGCATTACTCATCAACGCTATGATGATTTCTAAAATATTTTGTGTCTTCTTCTAACTAAAATTGGCAATCATCATGGCTATTTGAACTTTAAAAATTGCAGCACGGATAGTGAGAGTGCTCTCGCTGTACCGCTGGC
This sequence comes from Sesia bembeciformis, assembly GCA_943735995.1. Taxonomy (NCBI): domain Eukaryota; kingdom Metazoa; phylum Arthropoda; class Insecta; order Lepidoptera; family Sesiidae; genus Sesia; species Sesia bembeciformis. The sequence goes on along the minus strand of OX031029.1, from coordinate 3,420,635 downwards.
GTAAGTTCTTTCGGTCCTCCTCCTGTCCTAGATCTGTCTTCGTATAAGGAGTCATATTTATTAGTCCTCATTATATGACCGAAGTGCTGGAGATATCTAATTTTAACCAAAAAAACGTTACAATTAGATTAATAATTATAAAAAAAAACGATTGTCAGTCGCCTAAAACATTTAATTACATGTTTATTTATTCGTCTGCTATTTTTTTTTATTATAAAGATAGTGCACTCTGTGTTTACTTGTAATGAATATACACAGTGTATATTATGCTGCATGGTTATTATATATTTTTTATTTTATTCTGTATATGTAAAATTATTGAAATAAAATAAAATAAAAAAATAAAAATCTGAATAGTCTTTAAAATAATCAGAAAGTGACAAGAAAAAATTAAATTATTTTTTTTACTTATCAATAGCCACCGTATCAATTGTTGATATAGACATTACACACCGTTAAAAAAGTTAATTAAATATGAATATTAATTTGAAATTGGACGGAAGGTTCTCAAAAATATATTATCTACAGATACAAAAAAAAAATGTCGATAGAAAATCTCACAAGTTAAGTTTTTTAGAATAGAAATCTATTACATGAATAATTATATTCAAATCAAATAAATCTAGGTCTGTGATAAATATACAAATTCAAATCACTAGTATGGCTTTATATCATACAATCTTGACAGCAGGAAAACTAAGAAATGAGGCCATAAAGTCAGCGGTTGCAGCATAAGTTGCCAAAATTATATTCACACGCCTCACAAATGTGTATTGAATACGAACTTCCTCGTGCACAAGACAATGTGTATAAGGTCTGTATTCAGCAGTGGACGATAAAAGGGCTGGTTACAGTGACGTCACAAGTTAGGATGTTTTCACAAGACACACTGTTATGTAACTGCATGTTATGTAAACAAACAACTGAATTTCGTGACGTCGTAAAAACAAACCGCTGATTCAAAGTACAACTTTACTCATTCAATCATTGTTAAGTATGCGTCCGCGGCCAATAACTTCAAATTGGATTAGGCCATTACATAAATTTTAGGACAATGTGGAATAAAACGATCCTTGATACCTGTAGTGCCAGTCCGATCCTATGCCCCTCTATCTTGTTAAAATCTTGTTACTTTAGTCTACTCTCCCTTTTGCGGACAAGAAATTTTTGAAACAGTCATATGGAAATGTGTAGTATTTTACAAATGAGTTGATATATGAATCTTATTTTTGGAATAGGGTCTTAAGGGACATGCGATAAGGGCCAGAAGGGAACGTTTATTTGTAAGGCTTTAACTAACAGATTCAAGACTTTATGGTCAACTTTATAATGTGAGTGCAATGTACTTTGCCTAGTTTTCGATTTGAACATAATAAATAAGTAATCATACTCAACGGTAAATAATTTATTTATTATTAATAAAGCCATAATAGAAATACGAAAGTAGGTACTTATTATCAAGTTTAATAACACAATATTAGTAAATAACTATCACATTTCCGATATAAATACATTTTCATTAATTCCTATCATTAGAGGAAAGTTTGAATAGAATCCGTGTGGCTACCTACTTCATTGTACATCCATTTTATTATAGCCCTTATTACTAGACTATTAAAGGTGTCTATAGGTGCAGATTGTTTGCTACCTCTCGTACCCACGCTTTCATCTTTTAGAACCCATCGTGAAATAATGACCGCTAATTGCAAAGCCCAACACCCGCCACCCGCGCCTCTATCAATGGACCGAGTAGGCGGACTGGTGCCGTTGCATATGTTAATACAAGCAAACACTCTACATTGACTTAATTACTGTATACATACTTCCCACTCTACAGTAGCACGATACTTAAAAAAACAGTAAGCGATCTATGAGCACACACTGAAAATTCACTTTACGTACCTATGCGTAAATTATGCGTAAAGTTATATGTGCTAGTATATGCGTAATTGTACAACCCTACGGATAAATGCTTGGCCTTTTTGTGAATAGTAAAGTTTAAGCCATCAACGCACGGTGCGATCGTTTGTCGTGTTTGGGCCATACACACTATTGAATTGTGAGCTGTCTGATTTGTGTTGGTGCCGCGACGAAACTTATATTCAATAATAGCACGAATTTTCAATTTATCGATTTTATTTTCAAGACAATCACATCAACAAAATGTAGGCACAGAAAAACAAATGAAATACTGATTTTGAAATAAGAACATTATAGCTATTAGATGCATTTTGTTTTATTTTGAAATTCGAATTAGAACAGAACATATCGAAAATCAAAGTGACCTGTAATAAAATCGGTCATTTCATGGGTAAGCAAATAATCTGTGACCTGACTTAGTTCAACCTAAGGTCTTCGCGCTTTAATTTGCACGTTAAGGCGTCAACGTAGATCAGATCAGTTACTGTCTCCTTACCTCTACTGTGGCAAAGCAAGGATAAATTTGTTAAATTTAATATAGTTTAATGTGACCGGTTTCCAAATTAGGTGAGGGCGGAAATTCGAGAAATTATTTCTAGGAATTGTATCATGGGACTTGTGAAAGTCTGCGCGTTAATGTGATTTAAGAGATGCATGTTATTTGAATTCAAAACAGCTTCTGAAAGACTACTGTATACTCTATATTTACAAATGTAAACATTTAATTATGTATTTGTGACACCCGTGTAAGAATTGGTTAGATATTTTTTAGAGACGAGCCGACAGACATTTCGCTGCCGACTAAGTAAACTTTGTAGATATAATTAGTTTTAATAAATATTTAACGTTAGGGAGAAGCTAAAATTTAGAGAAATTATCAGGAAATGGTTTAAACCAAGATGTTAATTTTACAAGTTATTTTTTAAATCTTTATAGGTGATGGTGGCAGACGGGCATGCGGCCCACGTAATTTTCTGGATAAAGTGTCTTAATTACCGCACTCTGTGCCACGACTCTTAGACAAAGATGTGCGGATTCAGCGACTCCTTGTTATGGAAATGCAGATTAACCCACACTACAATGACGGAATGGTACAATACAATTTTGGCTTCAAATTAAACAATTATTGAGAACATTCCTCATTATACAGGCGGTAGAACAGGCAGAGGGACGCAACGTGTCTCCGGACTCTGAGGGGTTCTAGACCATCTGTGACAGTGGGATCGTCGACAATTCGAACGGTTCGTCTTTGGATGGATTCAAATGGGATCCAAGATATCCAACATGTTATTAATTCTGTGAAGTTAGTGTTGGTGTTAAAAAAAAACGTTAGTACTGTATACCATTCCATACTATATCATCAGCCATGTCTCTCAACTGCTAGATATATATCTATTCCGAGACTCATCCCGCACACGATGCGCTCTTCTCAACCAGTCAATAGCGGGGAACTTCTTCAAGTCGTTGTGGTCGTCGCGTCGGTCCATCTGGTTGGCTGGAGATGTCGTACGTTGCGAAAAGTGAACTCTAACCATAGCCTGATCCATAAGTTTATATGTTACATGTTCAAGTTGTTGTATCAACTTTTATATAATTTTTCTCAACAAACCCGGAACAAAGCGAGCATTAGTGCTTCATTATCGCAGCTCCATCTATACCAATTGCAGTCACATGAACAATGGTCGATTAACGCAGCCATTTCTGCAGATCTGTATCACAAGACGAATGTCAGCAAATAAATTATAGTGGGCAAAAGTGATTTATTTGTGTATGTAACAATTCCTTCATTTGTAATTTATTTTATTCTTCTAGGTATACCAGGCCATACCACAAGCCTGCGTTTCTGCTGGGTAATACACCTCTCCTAACTCCTAAGACCCAGCACAACACATAATCGTCCGTTCTAATCACAGCAATACTGAGGACTTTCTTTAAAATGTCATTCCAACTTCGTTCATTCATTCATTCGGTATTGTCTCTGCGACAGCTATGGCCCGCAACTTCAGCGTGATTCTTTGATTAACGTTTTTCATCGAATTTGTTCGTTTCGGATTCTGTCCAGCAAAGAAACTCCAAGCAGTCCGTTCGTATGTCTTAGCTAATAAAAGAATGTATTAACACAAAAATGCATAATCCGACCACTGAGTTTATTAATTAATGTCTATTTAAAATGGACGCTTTTTCCAATTGAAAGGTGTTGCAATTTTGCAGTTGCATGATGCTTCCGGGAGCATAATTTTACCTCCGGGATCACGGAATTTTGAAAATTTTATAGTGCCTTCCAAATGGAACCAACCAGTTGTTTTCGAAGATCTAGTAGCTCCTGGAATTAGTGCCAACAGACGAATAGCTAGAAGAAATACATAGACGAATAGGGAGACGCTGCTCTTTATATTTACTGTAGAGAGATATATACGAGTACAAACAGTGGGCAATTTATTGTAGATTGGTTCATCACGCGTCAGAATGGACAGAGTGGCAGAACTCAAGAGTTACTGTTACTTTTATAACAAGCTACAAGGCCTCCATTACAATGAAATAATGATACCATCTTCTAATTATTTTCACATCGCGATGTATCACGATCGGATGGACAATGCCCTATTCTATTGTGCCCTTCGTAATTTATAGCTGTTTTTTCTGATCTATCGCAACGTTAACTATGAAAAAAAATTGCAAGGTTATCGGGTTTTTTGTTTGAATAAAAATAATGTATCGGACTGATCAATAACATTTTTGATTATTGTTCAAAAACAGTGGAGACATTTACGAGTAGATATCTACTTTTAAATATGGACAGAATTTTTTAAATTGAAACTGGTGCGAAATGGTAAACTATAATATTAATAACGGCGTACTCAATGGCCCACATTAGGATTCCCCGTGTCGTGGGTCCAGAGACACATATATATACGAACACAAACGTGCAAACACCCAGACCCGGAATAACAGCTGTCTTTAAACAAATAATTGTTTGACCGGCAATCGAATCCGGGACCTTTTGCAAAGTAGGCAGCAGAGGGGCACTATCGACTGGGCCAATTGGTCGACTATAAATAATTGTAAAGTTAAAATTTCAAATTAAATAGTTTGAGATTTTAACTTTGCAAAATTCGGTAAAATATTAATTTTATACGGGTGAAACCTGAACAAAACGTCCATTTGTTCTTAAGAGTTGTTTAAAATTCTTACCGGAATCCAAACCTCGTTACTAAGACTTCATTCCAATCAAGAAACGTGTTTCTAGCAAGCCCTTATCTCTAGTCTAGGTGTTACTACCTCCATTGTTACTTGTTCCCGCAATACCGGGATAAAGCTATGGGCTTGAAACGGAGATAAGGTTAACATAGAACGGGCAAGTGTTTAGCTGAGTGCTAAGTAGTTGCGGTACTTCTATAGAAACCCAAAAGCTTGGCTAGGTACATAACAACGAGACAGGTTTGAACAAGTTCTTGCTGCTTCCATTTAATTTGACAGATTTAACGGTACATTTTTTTTTTATTCCTATTTGGTTTATCTTAAAGTCAGAATTATTTCCTATTTGGTTTATCTTAAAATCAGAATTATTTCCTATTTGGTTTATTTTTACCTGATTTCGGTTAGTAATACATTTGTAGTAGTAATCATTGGTTTTGGTCTAAACCAAATTAGTATTTATTTAAAAAAAAAACAATATAGGATAACTCTGATATGGTTTGAGATTCATTCACGATTACAAACCATTATGCGGTCGTAAACGGTGTTGTTGCTGTGATTTTGAAATTCATATTCGTTGCTCTGACTGAATGAATAGGTTTGTTCTACAACCGCTTATTAAATAAGTTGATACTGAGCTGCAAACGAGTTTGTATTTGTAAGTTTGTTGTATCGCTGGAGATTTGGGCTTCTATGAAAGAATCTAAACTGCAAAATAGTGTATTTTATGATGCATATTTATAAATAACACACGCACACATATATATATATATATATATATATATATATATCTATACATATAATAAAGTTGTAACAGGCCGATGTCTGTACATTATAGATATTGAAAAAAAACTAATAGGGGGGGTCTTTATTAGAGCAACAGAAGCCAAAACAACAGTTTTTAGAAATTTTGTCTGTCTGTCTGTATGTTTGTACACGCATCACGCAAAAACTACTGCATGGAATTGAATGCAGTTTTCACCGATGTATTGCTAGAGGTCTAACTTAAAATATAGGCTCAATTTTACCGCAGGAAAATATCTTATTCCGATTGTTTTAAATTAAACCGAAGCGAAGTAAGGGCGGGTCGCTAGTGTATAATATATATATGTATTATGATATGTTAGACTTGTTTATTATTAATATTTAATTTAGTTATCACATTTAGTCAAGATTAAAAATTATTTGATATCAAGTCAACAGATTAAAGATACCGTAAATGTAAGACGCAATATTTAGATGACATTGCTTTAGAAGCAGTTACGTTGCTTTTATGTAATGTTGATTACAACAGTCCATTTAAATCAAAGCTGATCAATGTTTGGTGTAGAAGTGCCAGGAATATTGTATATGCGCGGGGTGAATGCGAATTATAGAGTGATCTCCCGGTGGCTCAATTTTGTATACTTCAAAGAATACTTAAAATATAATTTTGACGTCTATATATACACATTATGTGGCAATGGATAGAGCTCGAAAAGCACTAGAACTTGTAAATTTGATACTGAAATAGATTGGGTCTGGATAAATTCGAGTAAAAGGTTACACAGCTAACTCTTTCTTCGTGTCGTTGAAACAAGTGTGAACAGTATTGATAGCTATTAACATTTGAACACGTTAGAATCCCCAGTGAGCCAACCCAAAAAATTTCAGGATATAGAAAAATTAAAGAAATTAACGCCCTTTCTATTTAATTTATTTCTGTGACTTCTAGAACAATACGTTCGTCATAATTTTATTTACCTCTCCGATAATTTGATTGTCAGTATCGTAAGTAAATGTCAATGGCATGTCTATCGTATACATTTCACTTAGCGATAACGCGTCCGTTTGTGGGTCACGGCACTTTCTAGTTATGAGTTCGCTATTTGATACTGGTTGTTCATGCGCAGCTGACCGCGGCTCGTGGACCATTTCTTAAGTACCTATACACCTGGCTTGAGGATTTTGTCCCACACGAGCTATAGTATATCAATAGTCTCACCAATACAACGTCAATAGTATTATTGAGAATTTTTGTATTATAACATATTTGTAAATAAACTGGATCGCAAAAATTCCGAGTCGCTAATAAATGGCGTGATAGTTTCTTAAATACATAAGACTAATTTGCGAAACTATAGTATATTGTAGATGACTGATTAATATATATAAAAAAATGTGTAACACGTTCTGTACACTATATAACTTTAATTAAATACTAAAAAATAAGAAAATTTCGCTTCTAACTTATGACAACAAAAATACACTTCGCAGTAAATCTTAAAAAATAAAAGTTTTTTTGTCAATTTAATATTTTGTATTTCCTCCACGAGCCCGTATCACTTCAATAAGACGATGTGGCATGCTGTAAACCAAATTTTTAATACGATTTTGGTCTATGTTTGCCCATTCTTCCACTAGCGCATTCTTTAACTCGTGTAAGGTAACGGGAGCAGGAGAGCGTTGTCTCACGCATCTCCCGAGCTCGTCCCATGCATGTTCTATGGGATTTAAGTCTGGGCTGCGAGCTGGCCACTCCATGCAGGTAACACCGACGTCTTGAATATACATATTGACCAAATGAGCAGTATGTGGTCGCGCATTATCGTGCATAAGAATGGAAATTGCACCCATATTCACTAAGAATGGACCAGCATGCTCATTTAAAATCTCTCCTACGTATCTGACAGCAGTCAGAGAACCGTTTTCTATGATCACTAACTCCGTGCGATCCTCTGAAGATATCCCAGCCCAAACCATTATTGATCCTCCACCGAATGGCACCTTTTCTTCAAAACACGCTTGATGATATCGTTCTCCTGGCCGTCTAAATACTCTTCGTCTCCCGTCGTGCGTAAATAAACAAAATCTGGACTCATCGGAAAACATAACCTTGGACCAATCTTCATCTGTCCATCGGATGTGTTCTCGAGCAAACCGTAACCTGGCAACTCGATGTTCTCTGAGCAGTTTGGGGCCGTTTGCTGGTCTATAAGGCTTTATATCAGCTTCACGAAGACGTCGCAGAATTGTATTAGAGCTCACATTGTTGTGGTGAATTTCTTGAAGACTGTTTCGGACCTGAACAACCGTGAGATGTCGATTTCTTAACATAGTGCTCACGATGAATCGGTCTTCTCGTGTAGTTGTGCACCTTGGCCTGCCATTTCCTGGTCTCCTGATGTTCATGCCGGTCTCTTGAAATCGCTGGAGTACTCTTTGGACCGTTGATAAAGATACTCCTACTGTTCTAGCAGTGCTACGCTGACTTCTTCCTTCTTGTACCATGGTAATAATCCGTGTACATTCTTCAGGTGATAACGACATGATATTGCATTGAATACTCTGATCAATCCAAGGAACCATTTATAATGACAGCTCCGTTTGAAACAAAAGCAGAAAAAATATTCTTTTCCTAATTTGAAATTTTGAAATTTTTCAAAATGCAGAATATTTTTTTTTAAATCTGTAACTTGTACAAATGAAACCTCTTTAGAGATTTAGAACAAGCGTTAGTAACCTCCTTACTACATATTATTTATTCGAGCGATCTAGGTATATAATTTATGGAGATATCACGGTTTTTATTAGTGATCCGGAATTTTTGCGATCCAGTGTAGTACGTTGCATTTGTAGTAAGAAGTATACGATAAACGTTTTGGTATTTTTTATTTACTTTATTTTTGGATACGTGCCTGGTGGTACGTGGATACTGTCGCCAGTGGACATCCGCGATACCTGCCAACATCCGTCAAGAATGACAACCGTTGGTACGACCGCGGATGCGCTGCTTACCTTTGAAAATTTAGGTATGGATTTGGAGAAAGGATTGGGAAAATTCTGAGGGGATACGAATGGATGAGAATGGGCTCTGAGGCTATGGCATATCTCACTTACTACCGAAACACGTACGCACATTGGGGTATAGGATAAAGGGTATAGGGTATAGGAAAATGCAGTACATTTCACGTTTGTTTCCTGTGATGTTTCGGCACCGTACGTAGCCAGGTGTAATCTTTGTGTGTGCTTATATTTACAAATGTATGTGACCTTATCTGAGTAAAGGAACCTTATTGTCGATGTGGACTGATTAAATTTGGTTAAGATGAGAATCTTAATATTTCGTTGGTTCCAGATTCTGTGAAAACGAATACATAATCAACATCTTGTTAAAATTATTAAATTATAATTTTTTATGAATTTACAAAAATTTCATAATTTGGGAAAACTAAAACCGATAAAAAGGTCTTTTTTCTGAAATAATGTCACAGATATATTATTACCACGGTGTCGAAATGAGTTTATAAAATTACACTTCTGTCTATGACGTGCGTTGTTATGCATACGACAGTACTGGGGAAACTTTGTATAAAGGCCGTGCGAAAATCCCTTGGGCCGAGGTGGAAGAGAGGCGCTTAAGGCATGTGTCCGAAATCGAGAACTCGATCGAGTCTCGAATTGTTGTAAATCTAACTTGATCCAATTTAACCCTAGCAAGACACAAGTCTATGCATTCACCGCTAAAAAGCTCAATTTGTTGTATCACCTTATTTCATAACATTCCTCTCAAGAGTTTAGAGTTTTAGGATTCTTTGGGTGTCGATATTTCAGTCAAGTTAAGTTTCGGAGTCATCTGGCGAGCAAGATAAACCTTACTAGTAAAAAGCTCGATGTACTGAATAGAGCAAAGCAGTACTTCTCTCCGGGGCAACGCTTGTCGCTTTATAAAGCCCAAGTTCGACTCCATACACTCCATTGCACTCCATACACGCAAGTCTAGTATTAATGAGCGGATTGGAGAATTTTCACATGACTATAAAAATTTTGGCATCCCCGCGTTAACCTTTCACGTATCAAATGTACTGCCTCCAACATTTTCCACGTCACCTGACTCTTAATTATTAGTTAGTAACAGGACAGTGAGTTAGTAAGCTGATGCTTGTATCACGCTGATAAGCTAATGAACGGTGTTGGGTTACAAGCCCCTACGCGTAAGTTACGCGGACACTCGCGGACAAAGTGTTTATCTATATTAATAAATTCGACAAAAAAACTCAAATTGCTAACATAGCTCAAAGAATCAGCGGGCTAAAGTGACAATGGGCAGGTCATTACAGTTTGTGGGCGTACTCGACTGACCAAGCCATCCCTCTCTAACAGAAGACAATCGCAAAATATATTTCCCAATTTATCCTATTCCTCCAATGTACGTACGTGCTTCCGTAGTGAGTGAGATATGAGTGAGTCCATTCCTATCCCATCCTATCTTATTACTCCACATTTTCCTAATACTTTATCCAAATCTATTCCTAAATCTTCAAAGGTAGGCAGAGCATCTGGGAGGATGGAGTGATTTTGGCATATACCGCGGATTGTAGCCTGTCTGCTACTTTCTTTCTATATATTATATAAAAAAAACTATTGTGGGATGGGTAACCATTTCCTAAAGAAGTGTATAGAATGCTAAATGGTGATATGAAACTACGCGATCTTACTGCTCTATAGTTAATAAAAAGCATATAAAAATATTTTATTCTGCATTAACATTTTTATATCACCTGTTTATCACATCATAGGTTTTTGATAAACACGCGTGAAGGTGAATTATCAGTAATGATTATAATAAAAATAATTGGAACTTATAACTAGGTTACGATAATTCGAATTACTTAATTATTGTTATTTCTTTATTTAAATGAGGTTCCTCAGTCTTTTCGATTGTTATATCGAGTATTTATAAAATGGAAAGTCGTTTTTTATTTTATACTTTGTAACCTACAGGCGGCAGACGAGCATACAGTCCACCTGATGGTAAGTGGATACTGTCGCCCATAGACATCCGCGATACATGGCAACATTAGTTCAGAATGACAAACATTGGCACGCCCCCGGATGCACTGCCTACCTTTGGTGATATAGGAATGGATTTGGAGAAAGTAATGGGAAAATGGGGAGGGATAGAATGGGAGTGGGCTCTGGCACATCTCACTCACTACCGGAACACGTACGTACATTAGGGAAATAAGATAAAGTGGAAAATGCAGTACATTTCAAGGTAGTCTTCTGTGAGAGAGGGGTAACGTGGCCAGTCGAGCGCGCCCAGCGGCTGTTGGGTTGCAGAGTCCACTCTCCCCCTCAATATAGTTAAAGGCTTTAAACATGGCAATCTTTTGGTCTATTAAATACATAAACATCCTAATTTCAATTAAATATACATATATACGACTAATGGGTACTAATTCAAATATTTTTTGAAGTCATCTCTGATTTTACGAATGATGGATAAAAGTTCCAAAATAACAATTTCTGGAATTTTTGTGTCTGTCTGTCTTTCTATGTGTGCATCGCGCAAAGACCACTTGATGAATTTTAATGAAGGATATCGAAATAATCGTAGTCACAATTCAAGGTCAAATAAAATATAAAGATGGTCACGAATCCCAAAATCCTAACAGAATAAAACGTCGCCATTGAATTTCACAATTTCCATCCAAATCAAGAAGCTGTTAAAGCCTTAAAATGTAGGCTGCAAACCCCTAAAAATCGCTGAACTAGATTTCCGGGTAGTCTTAAAAATAGTCTTTCTGAATCAGTTCAACTTCCGTTGCAAGCGGAAATCCATCAAACACATGATATTAAGTACTAATAACTTTTTCACAAAACCAGTAGTGATAGGAATCTTACCCCGGTAATAATAGGTAATAATGAAGTTGTAGGTAGTTACTTTTTAATAAAGTATTTTGCATGCGATAATACAGTATCACACTGTATGTAAGGATGCTCGTTTCGGACAATTGTATCGATTGCAAACACTTCCGACAGCGGCTGCGTGCCGGCGTAGTTTTATTGGTGCGAGTGCTTTTATGTCTTGTACATGATACACTGCAATGTTTCGATGTAAGGACATAGTAAAAGCACGTAAATTGAATAAACTTATAAATAACTAGCGACCCACCCTCGCTTCGCTTCGGTTTATAAGTTTTACTTTTTTCAATTATTTTTCCAAAATTTCAAAATAAACTATAGCCTATATTCGACACGGATAATGTAGCTTCCTATTTGTGAAAGAATTTTTGAAATCAGTTCAGTAGTTCCAGAGACTACCCCCAACATACAAACACACAATTTTACCTCTTTATTATATTAGTATAGAAGTAGGAATAAATAAAGAAAAACATTTATTTGTTAACATAAAACACTATAATACATAAAACTTAACATATAACACGGATAAGGGACTGTGCAGTGTAATTGTGTGTCGCTATCTGCTGCAACACCAAGATGGGTTACAGCGCTGGTTTTCAGCTACATCCTGACGCTTAGGAACTCACTGACCATCTGATGGGAGTTATACCTTACCTAACGGCTAAAAGGAGAGAATACGAGTATGTATATTAAAAAATCCAAAAGTAATCGCATTGCACAATTCAAGACTATGAAATACGGATAGCACACATTGTATTGCCACTCAAGGAGCCAATTTCTGACGCTTCAAATGAAAAAAAAATAAGTTTGGAACTAACTGTCCCAATTGCAGCATTAGGAAGAATAAGAATAACTACCTCTATTTAAATTATAAGAAAATTGTTTGCTTTGTCCTGCTCTGGATGAAACGACTGGCGTCCATCAAGAGACCCAAATTTCGAGCCTCACATGCTCAGCTCAACATGCTGACCCAATATAGTAATAATAAGGTATTGAAGGCGTATATTATTGTGTTGCTTTCTAGATCCGAATACCCTGTATTTTAATTTTACAGGATTTAGAACAAGGGAATTCCCATGCGACCAGGTCGCCCATGCGACCAGGTCTCCCATGCGACCAGGTCTCCCATGCGACCAGGTCTCCCATGGGACCAGGTCTCCCATGGGACCAGGTCTCCCATGCGACCAGGTCTCCCATGCTACCAGGTCTCCCATGCGACCAGGTCTCCCATGCGACCAGGTCTCCCATGCGACCAGGTCGAGACGATCCAGATTATTATAGAAATTATAAAAATAAAAGATTATTATAAAAAATATTATAGAAGTACATTCTTATAGTAAATTAGAATAAATTCTTATAGTAATTTAAATACTTTTATGATTTTTTGACTAGAGGAGCAGCGAATCCACTTGATTGTAAGCGATTACAATCACCCTATCTGCGTTATGTACTAACATCACTCTGGAAGAGATCGCTTTTTATTTAGAGATGAGAGATAATTATTTTAAAGATTGCTGAAACGATGTTATTTAATTTTGATATAATGTAATATCTATTCAACAGTTTTGTTTATCTATCAGCCAAGAATGATGAACTTTAAACACGTTTAAAAATATAGTTTCGAAAAAATGGGATAGATGGCGAATAGTGAATATTACAGGGCGAGGAAAAAAGGAAATGGATGAAATAACGAAAGGGCATTTATTCGTAACACGAGACCATTCATAATTGAATAGCCGCAAAACAAAGCATTTAGCTTGACATGTAATAATACAGGTTACACAGTATGCAGTAAAAGTGAAATAATGATCATAAACGTAGAACAATATCGTTCTCTGAGTAATACCATCAATCTATGACATCGAGGTACTGAACAATAAAACAAAGCCGTCTACGCCTGGAGGCGAAAAGTAAGTTTAAATTATATAATAACATTCCTTCTAAAGGCTATACATTTCATTGTGAAAGACGGCTGACCAAAAACCATAATAATTACTTGCACAAGATTGTAACGTACGAAATGGTAATCATTTAAAACTGACGTGACCTGTTGCGGTGGTTGCAGATAGGTAGGTCACGGGGGTAACAAGTGTTACAATTAATTACTATAATTTGTAGTTGTTGCAATGAATTACTTCACTAAATGTGAGCGAAGGAGTTAATTCCTTCGCTTATATTCCCACTGATCGTGAGGTAGGTGATATATGGTAATGGCAGTGCGTAAATGAGAAAGAGTCAATACGTTACTTTCGTTTCTTGCCAGTCTTATATGCTTTCTTATATATAATTATTGGTTGACTGTCCTGTTAAAAAAAATGATTTTTTTTTCGGAATGTCTAAATTTTTGTGGCCCTAATGGCCTTTCAAGAGTCTTGTGTCACATGTATAGTTTAGGGCGAGCGAAGAAGGCGCTCAGCCAGGAGCAAAGTGTGTGCAGCAACGAGCCTAAGCGCTGCCCCGTCGGTAGACCGGCGGAAGGAACGGATCTCGGCTTAGGGCGTTGCTTTGGGAGAGCACCGCGGGATCGCGAGTCGGTAATAAAATTCGATATGGACTAAACTCTTTTTAGCTAATTATTAATCTACACTTAAATCTCTTTTTTTATGCATTTTTTTACTTGAATTAGATATACAAAATACGCGATTTGTATCCACTTTTACGCGACTAACCAAGTCTATATATTATGGAAAAATCAGTAATTTAAATCAGTCTAGATCTGAGATCTTTGTAGAATTTCACGTGTCAGTTAAGATACGTAATTGCATAACGTCCCACGATACGTCCACGAAATGTAAGTAAAAATGGTAGACCATTTTTACTATTATTTTGTATTATTTTTATCCTAACGAATTATTTTGTATTTTTTTTTTATGTACGAAGGCGGCAGACGAGCATACAGTCCACATGATGGTAAGTGGATACTGTCGCCCATAGACATCCGCAATACATGCCAACATTAGTCCAAAATGATAAATGTTGGCACGCTCCCGGATGCGCTGCCTACCTTTGGAGATATTGGAATGGATTTGGAGAAAGGGTTGGGAAAATGGGCAGGGATAGGATGGGATGGGAATGGGCTCTGGCACATCTCACTCACTACCGAAACACGTACGTACATTAGGGAAATACGAAAGTGGGAAATGCAGTACATTTCAAGGTAGTCTTCTGTGAGAGAGGAGTAACATAGGTAATATCCTATCCTAATTATATCCTAACGAATTATCTTAACGAAACGGATTCCTAAATGTTTCTTTTTTTCATTATTTTGCTTATATTTCGGGTTTGGAACCAATTTTCACCCCTTCTATTGAGTGAGTACTTATTTTTAGACATCTTCTATTTACGCGTAACTTTTGGGAACGGACAAATATCTGTTACGTAAAAAGAAATTCAGGTGTATTTACACTACGACATTACCAAAGAACTCTTAGAGTTGAAATATTATGCCAATAGAAAATTACCATAATTTATTTTCTAAATTCGTGACTTCGTAATAGCAAAACATATAAGTATTTTAATTTCTTAATTGTAGTTTCAAAACTTAATAATAAAGATAAATTTTATCTTGATAAAGTTACAAGTGCGCAAGAGAAAAAGGTTACGATAACAAGATAAGTGTAATTGTTTGATTAAAGTAAGATGTATGGACTTAATTTTTAATCCACGCTAATGAAATTTCATGAATGAATGAATGAAATTTCATGTAGTGATTCCAAAATCATTCTTATTTTCATTCCGATTTATTTATTTGTATAAATAAAAATAATAACCACGGGCGTATGCCCGAAAGAAAGAAAGAAGAATACAAGAATACAAACTTTTACAAAGGAAAAGTATACAAAGACATGATAATCTAAAATACAGGTACATTATTTTCAGTAATCAAAACACTTCAAGCAGAAATAAAAATTAGACCTTAAAAATAAATGGGCCCGCGTTCTGGTTTTAGTCCGAAACCCCCAGTAATTCGCTAGGGGAGGCCTGTGCCCGGCACTGATATCGCCCGGCCCTTATACTGATATCGATACATTTCAAATAGGGATACTTAGATACTATAACTATAGACATTAAGACAATACAACCAACCTAATCTAACCATAAAACAGTTTTAAGATACTAAATAATATACTAAAATAGTTTTCATGTTCCAACCAATAGCAGCCAATAACATCTCACTGTGGGGCACAGGTCGCTCTTTGCAGTCAAAAAGGGGTTTTGGGTTATAATTCAGTATATCTACGGATCTAGAACGAATCGGTGGACACAGTTTTAAGGAATAAAACTTCATTAGTTAATTGCCACTAAAATTGTGCTGATAAATTATCGCAAAAGTATTCTTTATTAATAGAAAAGCCGAAGAAAGTATTTTATATAACACCTTACAACTGTCGTTAATGTTATTTACTTTATTTTTATCGTATCCAATAATGATAAAAGACAATTCAATCCAGTGATAACGAAACGCCAAACCGGTGACATTTATTACTTCAGCCTTCATTGTCCATTATTTAAAATTTCGAAATTTACGCTCATTACTTTAACGCTGATAATAACGGAACAGGATTGTAATGAGGAAGTTAATGATTGTGATATTATAACGAGAAAAACGACTTTATTGTCGATATGAATTTACTATTGTTTTTTTGTTTTTTCTTTATAGACAAAAGGTAGCTGACGAGTATACAGTCCGCCTGATGGTAAGTGGATACTGTCGTCCATGGACATCCCGCAATACAAGCCAACATCGGTCCAGAATGACAAATGTTGGCATGCTCCCGGATGCGCTGCCTAGATATAGGAGATATCGGAATGGACTTGGAGAATGCGTTAGGAAAATGGGCTGGGTTGGGATGGCATAAAATGGTATGGGATGGGAATGGGCTCTGGCTTTTCTCATTCACTACCAAAACACGTACGTTCATTGGGTAAATAGGATAAAGTGGGAAATGCCAGTATATTTCAAGGTATGAGAGAGGCAATCGACGTCGCCAGTCGATTGCGTTCAGCGGCTGTGGGAATGCAGTGTGTGTGCACTCCCCCCCTCCAAGACTTATGTAAATAATAATTATTCGTTCAATTAGACAACATGGATTCTTAATAAGTGTTATTACAATAAAAAGAAAAACAAAACTCTGTTAGTGCTACAAACTTAAAGATTTCAATCACTTCTGCTCGGATGATAATCAAGTAGCTATTTTACATAATCAAAATCCGAACGAAATACTCATTAAAGGAGTCATATCTCTCCGCTACCTTTACTGTTGGAGGGCACTAGAAATAAAAAACTAGAAAAATAAGTAAAATTCACAGATCAGATTTTTTTTCGCACGATAGTGTAAAAACCAACGGTACCCTTCTTCGCAAACAAGCCCTTATTGATTTGATTAACTTATTCGATTATTGATTTAATTAATTTTATAGATTTTATAAGTATATTAAATTTTCTTATTTCAAGATTCAGTTTAAATAGAAACTATCATTTGATTTTTTAAGATAAAGTGTAGCAATTAAAGATAAATTAAATATTACTCGGGATCTCGCAACCCGAGTAATTCGAGTAATTTAGATTCGACATATACCATATATAAATGAATCATCTAATTATTATCAATCTATCATCATCTTAATTATTTATCAAAAAGTTAACCGTAGGTATATCAATTACTTTAAGAATTTAAAAAAAAAGTACTCTACATATAATAACAAATTGAAAGAATTTTTAATGCCAATTGTTTTTATAGTACAGAAGTATTTCGCGAATAAAATGAATAGGCCGTGCCACCACACAGAAGGTACCTACCTACCTACCTACACAATTCCTCTTTTGTTTTAATGTTTTTGTTTGAAACCCCTTCCGTTGTAGACTCACCCACACAAACGATAAGCTAACTCCTATAAGATTTGATGAATTTCATTTACATAAATTATATTTATTATTATTTTTGTAAGTGATTTGTGGTGATACCGTTACAAAAAATAATGAGATAAAAGCTGCACAGGTTTAGGTTAGGTTAGGTTATACTTAATTTTGTTATACTTAATTGACTAATCAAGCGCGGTTTGACTCAATAGGGGCACTAATACGAAATAAAATAACTAAAGGTCAAAGGTTACATAACTTGATAAGTAACGAATGATATACAATGGCATAAAATACGGTTTCAACCTTAGGTAAACTGAAAATTTTTTAGCAAAACATATTTTTTTTAAATTCCAGTTGAAACTCTTTTCGAAAGTTTCACGCAAAAACCTATCTTCTAGTCCTTTTCCATAGAAATTGGGACAATTAGGGGTCATTGTCAATATTATTATGGACTAGTCCTTCCTACCTACATTAAAACATCCCCTTCAACCATTATTACTTATTGCCACCCGAGGAAAATCGGAAAATCTGGTTATCAACATGACTCATAAAACTTAATAGAATTTTAAACGGATGTTAGTACAGAAAACATCTACCTACTTATTTCCTACCTTTGATAAAGCAATCTGCCAAGCAAAATGCTATTATTTTTTCAAGGCAGGTATGCCCAGAAAAAAATCTAAAGGTTTGCAAAAAAAACCTTATTGTCATGTCCATACAATCGTTTAGTAATCGTTGATCTTTCGACTTACCACAAAAACGTTCACAGAGAAAAATCCGACTTTAGGGAGCTCACAAAAAAAATATTCGTATCACACACGCACACATCCAATTTTAACGCAATATCACACTAAACACAAAAACGAAGCACAAAAACATAATCCAAAACCTTTTAATCGCATTTATCAATTTATCGTTCGAAACGGATAATTACGCGGGAATTTTAATACGTCGCGGCGCGAATACGTCCACAAGAAAACGCTTATCAAACACGACTGGTGAACGAATGAACGAGAAGCGGGACCGCGATGACCGAACGATACCGAACTCACACGAGGCTGTGTTTACGAAAAGCGAAACCGGTTTGGTTTCAATACCGTTTATAATATGGAAAATTGAAAATAATATAATAACTTGAACCTGGCATTGCAAATTATTGCACAACACATAATGTTATAAATTTCAACGATATATGAAACGGCCTTTTGTTAAAAGCAAGTCACCCACTTTCCTTCACGTAGTAAGTGTTTGTAGAAATGATTTGCGCTGCCACGAGAAAGGTAAACAAGCCGAGAATACGAAGATCGATTTACGGCTAAGAAAATAACTGTTGTTTGTTGCAACAGGAATACGGTTTAAAATCACTGGTTAATTTTTTCTTTGTGGTTTGAGTCCGGTAGTCCGTTTCCTGTATTCATTCACACATACAATTTTCATTCCCACGGTGATATCGTATATCAAGTAAATAAATGTGACGTTGTCTAAATAATTCTTTTCGGTATGGACTTTTGGTTTCTAACTGAAAAATTTTAATTTCATATTTTATTCAGGTTTCAGAAGTCAAAAGTCAATTGTCTGTGAATAATATCAGAGTCTCTGTTGACAATGAAGAAATAGAGACTCCTATTTGTCATCAGTCATCACCTAGTCACGGAGTCCTCTTCGCTACTTATAGAGACTGTGAGTTTCTTATTTTCCGTTTATTTTTATATAAGAGGAAACTTAAAAATAAATATATAGAACTTAAAAAATCTTTACTTTTAGGACGCTAAATGAATACCGATGGACATAGGTAGATTTCCTCGAATCACAATACCTACCTATTTTAAAATCACAGTATTAGCAAATTTACCGAAAAATAAATCAGGGGCCCGAAAGTGAGTGAAGCCAATAAAAAATGGTAGAATTGGATTGGTAGAATGTAATAAGAATGAATAAAAAAATTTTGTATGAAAGAATATGTAATTTCTTTACCGACATGCTATTAGGGCTTTTTATTAGCTATATAATTGTACATTTTATTTCTTTTGCTTTCCATTAATATTTACGAAGTAAACTACATTCTGAAGATGGATACGAATGCAATAGGACGAGTTTGCTAATACATACTTATTTACTTGTACATGAACGTACCGATTATAGGATGACTGCAAACATTCTAAAGATCAGTGACAGAAATTCCTTTTAACGTTTATAACTTCAAGCAAAGTACTTCAAACATACATTTAAAATTCGAAATTTTACATACCAACCTTACCTATCCCTGGTTTTTGTCTAAAAAAATGCACATTGAAACTAGGCGTACAAGTTGGGTTCGAGGGTAAATTTTTCTGGATAAAATTTAATGTCATTTTCGTCCGTAATTTTTAAACATTTGTAACATTATGAAGTCCATTTTTCATGTATATCAGTCATATTTTATTAAATTACATGTTTAACAAGAGCTAAAAGCTGTTCTGACGATATTCGAAAATAAAGACTAATTAATATTTAAAGAAAATAGAATTAATGCGACCCAGCGCGGAGGTTCTCAACAAAATTTAACGTATCACCAACTCTAAAGGTTTTTATTCTTTGTTTAAGTAAATGTGGGTACTGTATTTTTAGCTTTATCCTATTCCCCTAATATACTGTACGTACGTGTTTCAGTAGTGAGTGAGATATGACAGTGCCCAGTCCTGTCCCTATCTGTTCCCATTTTCCTAACCCTTTCTCCAAATCTATTCCTAAATCTCCAAAGGTAGGCAGCGCATCTGAGGGTGTACCAACGTCTGTCATTCTGGACTGATTTCGGCATGCATTACGCAATGCATTAAATTAACGCGCATGTTTTCAATTATCTACCACCTACACTTGCACTATGTATCCTAATACTCAACAGTCTGATAACAATTCCCAAGTCTATAAACAAACATTAAGTAAATAACTTCCGTGGTAAGCCAGCAATAAAAACAAGAAATGTCGGAGACCGTCGCCGCGGGCGCACGGATTGTAATTTGTAAAATTTAGAGCATGAATGGTAATAGACAAAGCCGTAGGAAATAGCTTTGCGGTGGGCCTTTACGGTACTGAGTTGGGGAAAAAACAAACGCTAGGTCTGGTGGTCTACTTAAAATTTTCGACTTAGGAGTTAGACGCATGTTTTTTTCTTTTCTTATTTGGCAATAGCACAGTTAGTGCATTTGTGCCAAATTTTCTTCGTAATTAATAATTCGCCAATGTGCAGTTCCGTTGAAATATGTTGGGAATCGCTCAGTAAAGTAATAATAGGTTTATTGAGGATAACAGTTGGACAGGTTGGAATCCTTGGAGGCACACGGAAAACGCAGTCTTATTGTTCGCGCCGCATATTGGCATGTTGGCTTCGTTGTGGAACGCGGTCTTTTGGTCCATGAGAGATGATGACTGACACTGACCGGGAGACAATTCGCATATCATTGTAACGTGACACCACGCCGCCGTGTTCGTTCGGCATCATCAAAATCGCGCAAATCGTTTATATGGACAATTAATAGTGTCACGACCCCAGTGAAGTAGTTACAGAAGTGACCACGTCTTCGTTGGCTGCTGGATGAGCTGCGCCTGGAATCTCCCGGATAACTTGACATTTTCTATAATTAATCACTTTCGTAATTTTCCCCTAATCATTTATGGCCGCACCGCTCCCACATCCAGTAACCATTTCTTTTATTTTCGCAATCAGCAGGCCCATCGTCCCCATCGCGCACACACGTATATTTTTTATATATAAATAAATTTTATGATGATAATTGTTGTATTGTTTTTACTTAGATACGTTCTCAACATAAAACACTTTAAGAAATTGAAAACAGTACATGATAGTCATACAATTCTCAATAGCTGAATTTTTAACTAGGTACGTACTTATTAATTTATTATATTTCAATAGCTATCCTTTAATATCGAATTTTCCATGATATTCGCTGTAAGTATAATCTGCCGGTAACGTATAGATATATATTGCATCAAGAGAATGTAGATTTGTATTGCTCAACGAATAATCTAGATCTTACCTTATTCTGCGATAATTAGATGCGATTAGTAGAAATAATTATTTCTAAGCATCGGTTTCACCGATTAACGCGATACTACAGTTTGGTGGCGGTCAACGAGATAGCCGTGGAATGACGCGTTGCTTTCATAGTTACAGTTTATAAGCTGGATTAACATACAGGATTACTTTCTATCCAGATCCGTTACGAAATTTGTGTAGACTATATTTAGACGTTGACTGGATCATCTGAAGGATACGTAATTAAACTGCCATAGTCCTCCATAAATATTGTTTATTACACAATTTAGTTGTGATGAGTACAGTACGAACAGTGACGCTTTACCACAAATTGCTGATCACGTAAAACACCGTGCGCGTATTGCGCGCACTGTGTCGATGCTGTTGTCTTTCTTTACAAATTTCTTATAGAAATCCAAGGAAATTAATAAAGAAAAAGGCCAATGGCAGGTTACAGTCGGGAGGTACATTTCGCTATTTTGCCTATGTTCATGAAAAAAATGTTTAAAATGTTTAAAATGAAAAATATTTAATGTTGAAAAACATGTAGTTTTGTATATTGGCAATAAAAAAAATTTTTTAATTTTTTTTTTCATGTTTAAGGAGCTGTGATAGATATCTATGTGATAGATAGCTAGGGGTATCTATACTCAAGTCACATTCGTATGATTGTGAGTTCAAATCCTCAGTCTGTACCACTAAGTTCTACTTAAGAACAAATTTAAAAAAAAATCACTAGCTCTGCGGTGAGCGAAAACGTGAGAAAACCCGCATGCTTTAGAAATAAAAAAAGAAAATATGGTGTATAAAACCCTCCAGTGATTTACTATTTTATTTATTAATAATAGTACATAGTTATCTATTATCTATACATATAATAAAATTGTAACAGGCCGATGTCTGTACATTATAGATATTGAAAAAAAACTAATATGGGGGGGGGGGTCTTTATTAGAGCAACACAAGCCAAAACAACAGTTTTTAGAAATTTTGTGTGTGTCTGTCTGTCTGTCTGTATGTTTATACACGCATCACGCAAAAACTACTGCATGGAATTGAATGCAGTTTTCACCGATGTATTGCTAGAGGTCTAACTTAAAATATAGGCTCCATTTTACCGCAGGAAAATATCTTATTCCGATTGTTTTAAATTTAATAAACCGAAGCGAAGTGAGGACGGGTCGCTAGTTAATAAATAAATCTTGATTTCAAGTTACAATGACATGGTATGACAAATTACGAAATTAAAATTTGATTCATATTGCGTGTCGCAGTCGGGCAATTGCGCATCGATCTATGAAATATATGAAATCTACGACACGATTATTATATATATTTTTTCAATATACATTATGTCAGAGCATCGATTACCGATATTTTATGGGAGTGTTTGGGGCAGGAGTAGGTAGAAAAGTGTTTCCGTCGATAAACATAAGTTAATAAACACACCCTTAAAATATCGGTAATCGATCCCCTAACATACTTCACAAATCTATACTATAAATAAAAATCTATACTATAAATAAAAATCTATACTATAAATAAAAATTAAATGCTGTTCGTTGGTAAGCGCACCACTTGAGAACGGCTGGACCGATTTGGCTAATTTTTTTTTAAAATGTTCGTAATAGTCCGAATAAGGTTTTTAGGGAAAGAAAAATTGGAAAAGTTGCCCGGAAAATTGGAGAATTCGGGAGAAACTGAAAGTGATTTTATTTCTATGGGGTTTTTGTATGTACTTATAGAAATTACAGAAATTATTGTATTATTGAAATTTGGACAGGAAAAGCGTGTGTCGAGTCAGCTAGTAACAAATAAATAGCATCGAATCGTTAAACATCGTATCGCATCATTAATGATGAAGGTGCTCATAATTCCACATAATCATGTCGCAAACCGTTTAAGAATTTCCTTAGCAAAATTTTGTAACATAATTTCAGTCCAAAGAAAATCCGTCGACATGGTAAATATTCAAGAAAAATTGCGACAGCACGGAATACTATGCAAATTCATTAGACGGATAATCTGAAATGCTAATTAACGGATTATTTTGCGGTAGTAGACATTGTTTTTTTTTCTTTTTTTACAGAAAAAGTGTGACAAACGAGCGGCAAACAGTCCACTTTATGGTAAACGGTACGCCCATGGACATCTGTGATTCCTGTGATACATGCCAACATGAGTACATCCTCAGATGAAATTTAGGAATCATGTGGAAAAATAATTGAGAAGGTCCCTCATCTATTCCCTAATACAGAAGATAACAGGATGGATAAGAAATTGATGGGAAATGGAATGAAGGACGAGCTCTGGCTACTCCAATGGCAACTGATCTACACGGACCAGACGGCTGTGTAACTGAGGTAACTCGACTGACCGAGGCCAAGCGTTTATGGGATATAGCATCGTTTCTTCGTATTCTTTTCTAAGTATATGTATTATTATTATCATATTATATTATATCATATCATTAATATCATTAAATATCATCATGTTATATAATATATTAATAATCTTTTAAATGAGAAGCGTCGCATATCATTTTTGGTAACAAGTACCTTTTTTATACAAGTCGACGTTAGCGGCTGGATAGGAACGGAAAATGGGAGACGCTGAGAGATGTATATAACATAGAGTGGTTACAACGCAAGGTATTTTTTTTTTTCCTTTTTTACTAATCATCTCTTCATACGTGTTCAGAATGCGAATATGGCCACCGGCAATAATTGGTAGTACTGTATTGTTCTTAGTATATATAGTGGTACCAAAGGAAGTGTAATATTATATTACATACAAGTAAAATAGCAGCTTTAATCAATACCGAACTAAAATAATTGGCCCCCATCCAACGACGTGCTGTTCGAATTGTCGACGATTCCACTCTCACGGGCGGTTTAGAACCCCTCAGCATTCAGAGAGACGTTGCGTTTCTGTGTGTTCTACCGCCTGTACAATGGGGAATGCTGTGACGAATTATTCAATATATTTCCCACCTCGGGTTTCTACAACCGCACCTCCTGTCACAGAAGTGCTGTCCATCCGCATTTCCTCGATACGGAGGTGTCGCGTACTGTTCGGTCCAAAAATCATTTTATACCGCGAACTCGTAGGCTGTGGAACGAACTGTTTCAATTGGCGCATCCGCAACCTGGTGTTGCAGGCGTACATGGGCGGCGGTGTCACGTAAGTGGGACCATCGTGGGACATCACGTGGGACCGCTTGCTTGTCCGCCTACTTCACTAATAAAAAAAAAACTTTGATTAATCTTCAGAATAATATTTGAATAATATGTGTACAATTATAACATTTATAATACTTATAATACTTATTAGGGACTTCGATACTTCTCTTGTGATCTCGAAGAACAAACTTATATTAGTTTCTCAAGAAAGGTAGTTCTCAAACTCCTGATTATGAATATATCAGATTTATTTATTCAATCAGTGCGTCCTATCCGTTATGTTATGATGTATGGTGCCCAAACGTGGTTTAACGATAGGACTAATTCCCAAGTTCAAAGTCAAATAATGTACGATACTTAAATATAGATATTTTTTTTATGGACGAAGGCAGCAGACGAACATACAGTCCACTTGATGGTAAGTGGATTCTGTCGCCCATAGACATCCGCGATACATGCCAACATTAGTCCAAAATGACAAACGTTGGCACGCCCCCGGATGCGCTGCCTACCTTTGGAGATATAGGAATGGATTAAGAGAAAGGGTTGCGAAAATGGGGAGGGATAGGATGGCAGTGGGCTCTGGCACATCTCACTCACTACCGAAACACGTACGTACATTAGGGAAATAAGATAAAGTGGGAAATGCAGTACATTTCAAGGTAGTGTTCTGTGAGATAAGGGTAACGTAGCCAGTCGAGCGCGCCCAACAGCTGTTGGATTACTCGTACACTCTCCCGCTCAATTTATTTATTAAGATTATATTTTAATAAGTAACAATGAAGCTGTCGTCGCAGAATACTTGCTAGTACTAACTAGTATTGAGTACTAGCGTATTGTAGTTACTACTTACTACCTACTTACTGTTATTACTACCCTAAGTCGAAGTAAGTTTATTTTTTGACATTCCACAAATAACAGATCAAAATAAAGACAAACGAACATCTTACCATTTACGTGGCCAAGTACCTCAGAAAACGGAACCGAACAGACCCTAGCCGAAGGCAGACAATTGGCCACCTAAACCAGTATAGCACCTAACCAGAGTAGGAGTGAGAAACAGTAAGTGATCATATTAAATCTAACGATAACTTCACTCTGAGGTGTAGTAACCACAAAATTGTCAAAAATTGTCCATCGACTAAAAAAGTCGACAATGACAAAGATAAACAAGAAGGTAGCATATATCTCATTTCCGTTTCTTACTATAAATAGGGTTCAAATTTATTTTTAGTTAATTAAGTATAATTAAATTTCATTGGTCCACCATTATGAACTTCAATTATACTTAATCTGCAGTAAATTCATCTTCCTGACGGTTCATTATACTTTGTTATTGAGCCACAAATTCTTGCATTTCATTGTATTAAATTTATTAAAAAAAATATTCTGGATTCTCAGTTTTTATGTTTCTAGCATGATCACGTCGGGATATATCCTGTGTGTATTGACGTTCGTGTTTATGTCAAAAATAATGACACTATATAAGACCATTTCTGCCGAGGACCGAGGATTTCAACTCATGGCCACACGAATGTGAATCGAGTATAGATACCACTAGGCGTTCACTGCTACGTTTTGGATAACCATTGTTTATTCTCTGTGTTCAGTTTTAATTTCCGAATATATTCCTATGTTTTTGCTAAAATTATTACTAGTGCCTTTTTTCTTGGGTGGAAATATTTCTGCAAACGCGAATGGCGTCTGTAATTGTTTAAGATTCAATGCTGATTCTTATTTTTGCTGTGTCACCAGAGCGCGAAATAGACAAGTTACATAACAGTTGAACCGTGTCTGGCTGGCCTTATCAAGGAACTAGCATTAATCTTGGTAGAGGCTATACATCGCGGAGCCTGTTTCGGCTTATCACGCCTTGGCAGAGACATGACACCGCAAGTACGGTACAGTTATCCAGCCACAGTTTGACTACACATAGAGTTTGTTTGTAGATGGACAAGTGTCATTGACTTTTACAGGTCCAGTTTTACAACTTGCATTTTACAACTGTTACAACTGTTTTACAACTGTTAAAGTTGTTATTTGTAGGTAAAATTACCATACTGACACCATACCATACCGTAAAGATGTATCTTTTGAGTGTTGGATAGGTTCTCCTAAGACACGTCACTAATTGGGTCGTTTGCTCTGTTCATTCAATCACTACCGACAATTTCTTCAAGTCCCCGGTCTACCTGGATGAAGAGCCTCCCACGCTACACGGTACGTGGTCTCCAATCCAGGATTCGTCCATCCCATAGGTTGTTGGTCCTGCGTAAAATATGACTTATCCATTGCCACTTCAGCATACTGATTTCATGAGCTGTGGGTTTCAACTCGAAGACTCCGTCTGTCCGATTCGGTTATCAGTCAGGCGACGAATATTACCTGCCTGTGGCTAATGTTTTAGCAATGAATTAATCTTCAAATAATTGGCATGTGATTATTTTTGTGACTTTTTATTGCCTGGATAACTTTGTTCGCTCAAATTAAAGAAGACAATAAAAGGTAAATTGAAAAGATCCTTTGATAAAGTATTTTTTGTTCTATTTAAACCTCTATTTTAGCACATTGTTGGGCATATGTTACAGTAGAGTTGAGTCACCCTACTGGTATCTATTTTCGACAAATTAGCCGTGTGGTGTTAGCCGACAAATTAGCCGTGACTTTAGTATCTAAAAAAATTCAATTTTGTTTTGGTATTAGATGCACGGTTCCATTATTTCCCGAGGGTGTCGCAAAAAGCGACTAAAGGAAAAAGAACCGCTACCACAAGCTACAAGCCCCGAGGAATTATATCATCGCAGCCGCAACCGGCTCTTTTCCCGTCCACTCTTGGACATGGGCATCCTCATGCATATTGTCGTGCAAGAGGGATGTATGGCCTTAAAACGTCATGCGGGCTAAGCGAGCTGATGAGCCCACTCTTTTGAGAGGTGGTCCAAGGCCAAAGTAGTACTAGCGGTTTTGTTATTCCTTAGTTGCCTTTTACGACATTACAGGAAGATATGGAGTGTTGCTGTTTTAAAGCCGGTCGACACCAAATGAAAATAATTCAAATGCGAAATTAATTGGCATGAAAATGTAACTAATCTCTTTTTTTTTTTGGGGTTTACCACATTTACATACCATACCATACCATCAGCCTATGTTGGTGGATATAACTGCTGGATATAAACCTTTCCCAGGTATTTTTTTATAGAAATTTTCTAAATACAAGGTTAAAAAAACGATATCTTTACAAAAACTGTATGTTAATCAAATCAGGATCCTGAGGAGAATCTACGGTTTCAGGCTTCGCAGAATGTACGCTTACATCCAATGTACCTACAACT
Source organism: Sesia bembeciformis (assembly GCA_943735995.1). Taxonomy (NCBI): domain Eukaryota; kingdom Metazoa; phylum Arthropoda; class Insecta; order Lepidoptera; family Sesiidae; genus Sesia; species Sesia bembeciformis. Next base: position 3,392,423 of record OX031029.1, on the reverse strand, counting down.
TAGTTGAATCAATTATATCATAGGCATTAAACCAAGTCACGAGTATCACTTCTGACCGTTCACTCTATATGGCGTCCAAGTGTACCGTTAGCCCCGATCTCCGAACCGCAATGGTACTTACTATCGGAAGATTATCGAATCCATCGTGCAAGGTCGCCGGTACTTACGCGATGATCACAGTCGTTACAGCGGGAATTGCTTTTATTCGTGTCTGATTTAGAGTTATTCTTTGATTATAATCCATTTCTATATTGTTATTTTATTGTTCCATGTTATAGTGATGTAGTGAGGGCCGTGTAGTGACGGCCGACTTTGGAGTAACACCAACCCATGTCTTCCCGTAGGTGTAGTAAAAGGCGACTAAGGGTCAACAAGCCGATACCACAAGCCCTTGTTTGTGTCATAAAACTCGTAAGCAGAGGTCGGGGTTAGGTAGTGTGATTTTGGTACTCGTGATAAAATATAATTACAAAGAAATTTTTTTTCTTTCTGTGAATCAACTTCTCCTTATATTTTACTATATTTTAAACAATTTAATATTTTATTAATATACACATATATAATATATATATGTATTATTGTACCTAGATATTATATGTGTATTGTATTATATGTACTGTTAGTAGTCCTTTTTAATGATTGCACTATGCAACGCCCTTCATATTTCTGTTTAACCAAATGTTAACAGGCAGAGAATGCCACTAGGCATTAAGTCCGCCTTGAATGTTTGTTTGTGCACTAAAGTTTAAATGAAAAATAATTGTATATATTAATATGGATATACCCCGGGATTTTGAATCTGGTTGTTAATGATGCTGTACCTACTTGCAACTATAGCAACGATATCTATATTATTGTGTGCGTATCGGATTATCGAAAATAGATACACGATATTTGACACAGCTTGAAGTTAAATAATGAAGTTATTTACATATCCATAATTTGATTCATCAAGACTGCAAGATTGACCTAAATTTAAAGCTAAGTTTATTTCATTTATATTTATCTGAGTAAGCTTTCCAGTGATCCCACCAAAGCGCCTGCTGGGGCTCTTTTTACTTATGCTAACATAATAAAACTACTTTCATGCAAACGTAATCAATACTGAGTATCCACTGCCAATGTAGAGGTAATTTATTGATTTGGTTTTGTTGTCGACAATTGGATTAGAACGGACTATATAAGAATTGAATCGTAAAATCTTAAAGCTAAAAATTTCGTCAGATTATCTTAAATACGTATACACCAGTTCGACGAACAAATATTTCTTCTTCACACCAATCACAGCTAGACGAGCAGATATGAAAGGAAGCGGGAAATTCGACGCAATCAGCGTTCAGGAAGCAACAATTTGACTACAATTTCTCGTCACCCTCGCAGTATATTAGCAACGCCCTTTAGGGAGAGGGTCTAGTGCTCCTAAGAGAGGAAAGCGAAAAACATTTTAGCAAGGCTCTTAATGTGACACAAGTGTATAAACTTTTTGAATTGAAATTTACGAATATTATGAGTAGAAGAGGAATAACTAGGATGGTTAATTAAACCTCTAATCAGACGCGTATCTAGCTATACTCTATTCACATTAAGAAAAAGGTGACGTCATAACACACATAACACACGCATAACACAGCGTTGATTGGTCAATCGAGGAACGCTCCCTCTGGTAATTGGTCAATAAGTGACGTCGCGTGACAGATAGTGATGAGATCATTTTTTTCCTAACTTGAACAGAATATAGAATTTATTTTTTCGGTTTCGAAAGGAGGGGGGGGGGTAGGTGACAAATCCAAAAACTCCCTTTATAATTACAGTATTACGTATTCAATACGTATCAAAAATGTAGTAACACTATTAAGTGCAAAATATATTAATATCATGAATGATTAGTATATATATTGGCTGATCCAGCTGAGTCGAGGAGTGAGATAGGGAGATGTAATATCTCCGAAACTGGTCACAAAAGGGCTGCAAGATGCATTTAGGATGCTGAACTGGAAAGGACGTGGTATCAATATGAATGATGAGTACATTTCGCAACTTCATAATGTCATCATGGCAGAATCGCTGCGAGATTTAAGCGGGATGCTAAACGGCGTAAACGCAACATCACGATGCGTTGGTCTCGGAATGAACTTAGACAACAAAAATAATGTTCAATGAACATGTTCTTCCGGTACTGATAGACGTCGAAGGCGTGGCACTCCAAGTTGTTGATCATTATATCTACGTTGGGCAAACAATCCAACTAGACAAGCCTAACTTCAGCAAGGAGGTCAATAGACGCATTCAGCTTCAGCTGCCCACATTGGAAAAATGCGTCGGCACTTCGCCTATACCACAATGCACGAAGAAGAGTCCCCGAATGGAGGACACGTACCGGGAAGCCCAGTGTGAGACGCCCTCCGACCAGGTGGGCCGACGCCTCAAAGAAATTCGCCGGTAGTGATTGGATAAGAAGAGCCGAGGATATCTGACAGTGGAGAGACATAGGCAGATGGTATGGTATGAAACATAGAGTTACCGATTGTAATAGTTACTAATCTATGAACGACTTGCTCACTCGAGAAGCTCATGTCATGTGACGTCATCGCGATTACATTAGAGCGGGTTAATCCATACTAACCGGAGTATTAACTGATACCACAAGAATTTTATCATGCGAGACAATAAATAACCACAAAAATATGTTTTCTACGCACAATAGAGATAAAATCCTTTTTTCAACTATTTTCCTTCTTGGCTTCAATCGCATCAATTTAAACTTATACAAATATCACTGAAATAATGCAAAACCTGAAACACATCAACTAATTTAAAATATATATATAATCGATTCAGCGAAAATAAAATTATTTTAAGGAAAGTCAAAAGTTACAATATATGTAAAATATTTTGTTCTATCTAAAACGTCCGTAGCGCTCCGTAGCGTATACAGTACAGAATAGTGACTGTACGCCGTGCTCGGTAGTTGCAATGAGTGTATTTGTTTTGTATAACTGCGCGTAGAATAAAAGATATACCTACTAGAAATGAACAATAAATGGAAAATATAAACCTATTGTAAATACTAAATAATCTATTTTCAGATTTTCTGTTATTTGAGTGACACGAATAACCGTTTATGTGGTCAATCTGTTTGTAATACACAGCGGTAATGTTAATACTTTGTAATACTCTTATTTATCTATACTAATATAATAAAGAGGTAAAATTGTGTGTTTGTTGGTATGTTGGGGGTAATCTCTGGAACTAAAAAACCGATTTCAAAAATTATTTTACAAATATGACCCTACCGATGTCTAATATAGGCTAATATTGTCTAATATAGGCCATATTTTATTTAAAAATTTTGAAAAATAAAAACTTATAAACCGAAGCGAAACGAGGGCGGATTGCTAGTATGTTATATACCTGAACTTTAAGTTTGTTTTATTTTAAGGGCCGCGTCGCCAGGGTTACGTCAATATTTGTAGTAGGTATTTCCAGTTGAAACACAACATGCCATAAATGTCGTGCTCGACGTGAGGTTGCGGCACGCGTGAATTTTCGAAAATATTACATACTTTCATCTATTTTCACTGTATACAAAAGATAATTCCTCTCTTTATACGGATGGGACTCGAGCCAACGACTAAAGTACCAGTTCGTATACTTCTTTGTATCAATATTAACATAGACTTATCATAGGATATTAAATATTTCATAAGGTCTTAAATTATTTTTCTATGATAAGAACGTGATATGTGCATGAAAGATAGTAATAATATCGTAGTTACTTGATATTAGCTTAATGCCACTTGATAACTAAATCCTTAATTGTTTATTGAAATATTTACGCATATTTTATACGCCTCTTAAAAAAAGGCCGCATGTTTGTCCTGCTAGCAGTAACTAGGGTTGTCACTCATCCGGGTTTGCCCAGGAGTCTTCGGGTTTGAAGTATGTTTGTGCGGGCAACGGGTTAACATCGTAGGTAGATCTCAAGATAATGAGGCTGTAGATTAAAAAAAATCGCAAAAAAAATAGGAAGTTAGGTTTTAAACATTAAGCTGGCTCCTGTGAACATTAATTCTAATATAGACTCTTTTTAAAGATTCTTGTTGTGCATAAAAATGCAAGGGTTTTTATATATTTGCTTTGAATCACAATAATACGTTTAAAGCGTTGCTGTGTGTACCAAAGACAGTATACGTTTATTTGGTGTTAATTATAAATAATAATATAATATTATCTCGTCGAGAACATTAGTATAGTATAGACTGCAATATAAAGTATACCTAATTAAAAATGTAGTACTAAATTTCCTGTTCAGATTTTTTACATATTTTCTTAATCTCCCGGTCTAGGGTATTCTGATGGTGGCAACCCTACTGGTAACTATTATTAAAAGTAATGTCCCACTAAAATAAATCTAATACCAAAACTATCAAATTGGTATTCGGTATTCTGCGTCAAAATGTCAGAGTAAAATCTTGAGTATGTGGATTCACTTATCCGAACTGGGCCCGCGTGGTGGATTGCGGCCCGAAACCCCCTAGTGATATACTAGGGGAGGGAGGCCTGTGCCCTGTAGTGGGACGTTGAAGGCTGATACAAAAAAAATGTTCTGCGTCAAATAGATTATAGATTCCAACACTACATTCCGACTTTTATCTTGGAGATATAAATAACAGGATCTTGATACAGGAGCTATTTACTATACAACTTGATATTGTGCCACATAAAATATCTTATTTACGCTGACGTAGTTGGAAGTCCGCCCTGTATGTGAATAAGGTCACAGCATAGGTAAGCCTAGGCATACTATAGGTATATATTTCTGTTTTGTTTACTGTCAAATGAGTACATATTATTATTTACAACATCTTATTCAACATTAAAACATTTAGAAGAAACAGAATTTACTTTAAAAAATTATTGTGAAACTGTCCAAAATTTTTCGATGAATTGAAAATGTAACCAAGTTCTACTACATTTTTTTTCAAGAAGGTCGTCGAAGTGAGTTGGGAGTAAAGTGGTAGTAGGTTTACTGAGGATAGAAGAGTTGGACTCCTCGTGATTTAGACTTTTCGTATGCTTCCAGCACACGAAAAACGCTGTCTTACATAGCTACCAAGCAATGTGTCGTATTTCCTCGCCTCCCGCGTGTGATCCGACAAATACCGCTAACGAAGTTGAATTTAGGTCTAAATTCTTAATGACTTCATTATATTATAGTGAGTCGAAACGATTCACTTTACAAGAGATCGCGTGCTCTCGGCCATGTCATGACTATAATGACATAGCGTGATTATTCTGAAGGCATTATGTTTTAAATGCGATGAAATTACATTTTCCACATAAAAGCTTTTTAGGTCAGCCGTAATGAGTTGGATATTGATTGAAGAACATTATTTAACCAAGCAGGATTTATTTATTAAAATAACTGTGCAAACAGGGCGTTATATAACATGATTCGACGGTAGATACACTGTATGGTGAATGTTCCTCAGAATAGCTCAATTTTCATGTTATCGACTAATTTGCTCGGAGTTTGTCTAGTGGATTTTGGCTCGAAACCCCTTCGTGATTGTAAGGATTAATTTTTATAGAAAAAAGATGGCAGACGAGCAGAAAGATCATCTGGTTGTAAGTGAATACTGTCATCCATAGACATCCGCGATACATGCCCACATCAGTCCAGAATGACAAACCTTGAATCAGTCTTGAATGCACTGTCTACCTTTAGAGATTTAGGATTAGAAGAAGGGTTGAAAAAGATGGAAATTGAGGTATAATGAGACAAAAAGTTTTCCTCATCCCATTTCACTTCCCATTCCTCCTTTGCTTGTTTAATTTGGATCATCACACCATCTCTGTCAACTTGTACTATCGATGTAGGCAGGAAATTAATATTCCAGCTGGAATAGAAATTATGTTGCCATTAGTCATATTGATATCAAATCGAAATGTACGTGTTTCTGAGATATGTTTCGAGATCAAGTAATCATTTAACTTACAAATGAAAGGGACTGGAAGGGACGTGACCGCACACCTGCGGCGCGGTAGCGAGTAATACGGAAGCGGTGCGCGAGGATGGCATTTGTGCATGCCAGTAAAAGTACGTTGTGGAGTATTGAGAGTTATATTACAAATGAGAGCTTCTTATAAAATTTAGCAGTAAGAAGGTAAATAACTAGAAATACCCGATAGCGTCTATACGTAAGAAGTAATGCGAGAGGATGATATTTGTACGTACATGTCAGTATGTAAATGTGAGCAATAGAAAATATATGGGGGAGAAGTATAAAGAGTGCTTAAGGTCAATAAAAAAGATAGAACATCTAATGAGTATTTAATGGAACATACAAATGAAATAAGTTAGTCGTATACGACCACACTTGTGTCGGTAGCGCGTGACCACGACGACAAGTTACCTATCACCCCTGTAATAAGGATCAGAAGAAAAAACAACATTAATATATAGTTCACAGTACATTATTGTCAGAAGATGGACGGCAAAGAGTCTTATATGAAATCGTCGATCACAGACCACTGTCTTAGATGGACTTAAAGATACAAGGTAAAGCACCTTGAATCTTTAAGTCCATCTAAGAAAGTGACATTATTTTCTACGCCTCTTACTAAAGCTATAGCTTAATGGCGTGTACAATGCTATTACGCGGCACAGAAATTAAACATACGATCACGTGCCGCTTTACTTTTACTTACTACTATTTTATTATATTTCATTAATTATTTAAATCAGCGAACCATCTCGGTTTTACATTCTTGTTAACTGTTGTCCTTGCTATGTATCCCTTAATCTAACATACTGCTATGTACTCGTATAATGTAAAAATGTGTATTTGCATCACGCAAAAGTCACCGGACAGAATTTAATTAAACTTGGCATAATTATAGGTTATGACCTAGGTTAATATTTAAAGTATATTCTATCCCGAACAGTTATAAAGTTCCCGAGGCATTCATAATTAACTTCACATGAACAATATCAGCCGTTACATAAAAAGCACTGAATGGATTTTCTTTTTACCCGAACTATTATAAGTTCTCTCGGGAATCATTATCGTAATGTGTCGTCTGATAAAATGTAATAGCAATATGTTGGTACAAGGGAGAATTATAAATATAACAGGCGTCGGTCGGGTTTTAATTTTGAATCATTAGAATACAAACACAGCGGCTATTTGTATTAAGCAAATATAGAAATAATAATAAAACATATGTATAGTAACAATAAAAAAAATTCAACTACGAGGGTAGTGCCCTTATCGTAAATAACATTTCTACCCTACCAATATTAATACTCTACTGTACGTGTGTGTTATCGCTCTCAATGACCGCGTGAGTCTTATTAGAGTTACATCCATACTTTGGCTACCAGCTAATAGCCACGTTTTCGCGTGTTTTAGAAAATTGTCACATCGTATGTGATTGCTTAAGGATCCAAGAAGTGTGGACATCCGTCTATCAGATGTGAGTAGTGATCTAATAATAACAAACTAATTACCTAATCAGTACTAATCACACATTAAAGTCCACATGAACGAAGTACATATATTGGTGTAGAGTATACATATACATATTGGCAAAAGGTCATACAGTAGGCACCCTTATCAGATTTTAATAAGACTAGACTTCTTTCGTTTAGGGTATATTAATCTCCAATCATTGGCATTTTGTGATTGGGATTCTCGTAAACCGCGGCCAATTTAACAACCAAGAATGAGTAAACCAGAGCAAAAATGAAATATTTTAACAATGACTCAGTACTTGAATGTCTCATCACTTACTGCATAGCATTCATAATTTTCTTGGTTACTCGGTCGCATAACAATGGTCACCCAGGAGGCGGTACCTGTAACAATATAACATGAATTACACAACTGCGTGTGTTACATAATAAATGAACATTCAATCAGATAAGTCCACATCATATCCACTTTTAAGGCGGAGAGTGCACGCTGCAATCCAACAGCCGCTGGGCGCTCTCGACTGGCCACGTTACCCCTCCCTCACAGAAGACTACCTTGAAATATACAGCATTTCCCACTTTATCTTATTTCCCCAATGTACGTACGTGTTTCAGTAGTGAGTGAAATTTGCTAGAGTCCATTTCCATCCCATCCTATCCCTCCCTAATTTCCCAATCCATTCCTTAATCTGCAAAGGCAGGCAACGCATCCGGGGGCATGCCAACGTTTGTCATTTTGGACTAATGTTGTCATGTATCGCGAATGTCTATGGGCGACAGTATTCACTTACCATCAGGTGGACTGTATGGTCGTCTGCCGCCTACGTACATAAAAACAAAAGAAAAAATATATGCAGAAGCTTCAATGTGTACCTAAAGAATATACCTAAAGCCCTTTCATCTATCACCTTCAGGCACATATTTTAAGCTAAAGGTGACAGAGAGAGAGGCAGCTCGCCTAATGGAAAGTGACAGCTAACTGTAAATCTAAGAACATTTGTATTGTACAAAATCATACAAAAATAATGAATATTATCACAACAATTAATTGTGCTTTTACGAAATCTCCAGAACAGGCGGCGATGTCACTCTGTGTTGTCACTCACATGAATGGATTACTTAATAGCTATTAGTGTAACGCTATTGTACACCTAAGTTATGAGCGCTTACATTACGAGATGTATTGTGTATATTACTGCAAGGCACAGTGTGTTAAAAGACTTCAAAGTCGGACATTAGACGCTATTTTTTTAAATAGACATACCGAGATACGTGAAATAAAAAAAGGAAAATATCGTAAAAACAACGCCTTATCTCATTTCCTATTGTTATTTCATAAAATACTAAATACGTAGTTTTATTAGTTCTACGCATCTTTGTATCAGAAATTCAACACATTAAAAATGATGACTATCTCTCTGTTTTTATTCTTTTAGGGTTAATTTTGATGTGTTTTTACTCGAAAACTAGACAAAATTGGCATATGAGAATTTTAATTAGGCATTGACATAGTAAGCATAGTCGAAAAGATAGAAATTAAAAGACTGATTTTGAAGTATTTTAACACACTGTACAGGGTCACCTTTTGACCCTATGCTACAATGATTTCGCAGTAACAGCTCATGGTTAGGGTCAAGCCGTGGACCGACCCCCGGTTCTATGTAAATTATCTGAATGTTTATGCCCGCATGGGAGGTATGCGGGAGGTATACATGCATGCGTTTATTTAAGTATTAAACAGAAATAGAAATGTGATATTATCTGAGATAAGGGACCTTATTGTCGATACATTTTATATCATCATTATCTTCAGAATGAAATTTGGCCGTCAGATGGTGAAATTAAGGTCAGACAATTAAGGTCGTCTATCATTTTATATCAAAATAATTAAATCACTACTAGAATTCAAAATTTTAGGCTTCGAGGAAGGTCTGGGCACACCCTGTATAAAAATGGAGATACATTTCAGTAATAATTAGTTCTTATTTAATAATTATCTAATAAAAGCTACTTAATGAAGAAAGTGTCTTTTTCCAGGAGTGGAACAAACCAACAGCAGTGCTACGTGAGCCACTAACTAAACTAAACAAGAGACGATTTTCGTATTATAGCACAGATTTATAATTAAATAACTAAAAAAAAATGAAATTGATGGTATGATGCCGTATTTTTTTTTTAAGACATGGCAGAGGCAATGTTTGCGTTAGCTAGGAAGTCGAATGATATAAGAATGTTAAATAAATGTTAAAGGAGAATTATGTACGAAACAATTTATGTTTTTCGAATTATCATTATAATTTTATTTTATCTGCGTCTCCAGCCCTTTTACTGTCCGCTGCTGGATATGCGCATCCTCATGCATATTGTCTTGGGCATGAATGATGTATGGCTTTTAAACGGCACGCTAACCAAGAGTCCACTCTTTTAACGGCGATGCTGTTCTTCAGGACTTGTGATGGCGGCTTCGTTATCCCTTAGTGGTCTTTTACTACACCCACGGGAAGAGATGGGGTGAATGCTATTCTAAAGCCCTCCCACACCATATGGACATTTTTTATCTCACACTAGAAAAAACAATTCTAGCATTCAAGCAAAAATAAATTTCTGCCTCATGTTTCTTTTATTCAGCACACGTCCTCGCGTCGGATTTTGATGTATTTGCTCCTTTTGTGGCTAAATAAACCTGTTTTGTTGTGAGTTTCGTCGCGGAAATATTATGTTTGTGTGTTCTGTGATATTTAAAAAGGAATTTTGCTTCTATAAATATTTAGAAATATGTATAATGGCGAATATATACTACTATAATTTGACTTGTAATACCTGTTTTACAAATTTTACAATATTCAATACCTATCTCGCTGTCAAGGACACACATGAATTACCACCCTTCAGTGACAAGAGGTGCGATGATAAAAATCCGAAACTGGTATCAGATTGAACAATTCCCTTAACAGTTCTTAAAAAAAAATATCCATTATGAAGGCGGTATAAAACGCAGAGAAGTACAACTTCTCTTCGGAGGCTGAGCGATTCTAAACCGCCTGTGAGACTGGAATCGCTGACAACTGGAACAGCATGCCCTTGGACGTAGTCAAGTGGGTTCTTCAGGTAGTAGAAAGATACTAACTAGCAAATACGAGTCGAGAATGAGTGCCTCTAGCTGGACTTTTTAAAATGTCTAACATTAATTAATTGAAAGAACTTCCTCCCTCGTGGGAACTACCAGTGGAAATGATTTAGTGGACAAGTACCGTAATAGAAGCGGAGTCATTTATACGTTCGCTTTGCAATACGGGATTACACGGGTCTTAAATTGATTTAGATTTAAGACCTTAAAAACCTTCACCAGCCCTTTCATCGTCCACTACTGAACACGACGCTCCTCACACACATGAGTCACGTCTTTGCATGAAGGATGTATGGACTTCAAACGCCACGCGGGCCTAGTGGGTTAGCGTGTCTACGGTATGGGCTACTCGAAAGCCAGCGGACACCACACGGCTAAATACCAGAAGTACTCGACGGATAATTGCCGCAGTTGCCGCTGTATCCCCCTCCCCCTCGTCCCTACCAAACCCCAATAGTCAAATATTGCAGCAATTTGAATAGGCCTTGATGCAATAATAATAATAATAAATACTTTTTATTGCTTATAAATGGTTATTACATTTGCACACATAAATAGGCTAGCATGACAATACAATAGGCGATCTTATCGCTGAAGCGATCTCTTCCATGTAACATAACCCCGAGACGGAGAAAAATAGAAATAAATAAATAAATTCTTTATTTGCCACACTGTAAATAACACAAACAAAGCAATGGTATACAGAGTTAATTATCTCAGTGCGCAAAGGTCGCAAGCTCAGCGTATGCTGTGAGTACTCGCCTGCACAGCGCTGATTGTCAGCTTGCTTGTCTCATTATTACAATGGTTCTGAAATGCTATGCGTGGGTAGTCGCATCCCTTATTTAAAATAAAATTGTGTACAAACTAAAAATTCGAATCTAAAAGGGAGTGAACAATATAAAAAATCTAATCTAAGATAAGTACAAATATAAGACAATGGGCAACCTGTTTAATTGTATCTATATCATATTATAATAATAAAAAAGAGAAAGAGAAAAAAAAAAAAGAAATGATACAGTTAGTGCAAAACGATTGAAATTTAAAGATAGAGTTATGTTCAATATATACCGAAAATAGTAAAACATAGTGTAATAAGCAAAAGCTAAATGCTGACGGGCAAGTGTAACTCGCTTGGCAGTGAAATTATTCGCCATTGAAATTAAATTATTAGCAGTTCTCGCGCGGCGTCATCACGCCTCCGTGCAAACGTACCCGCGAGCTATCACACAACTGTGTAATATTGATTAGTTGCCTGTTAATACCCTTCCAAGAACTCATAAGTGGTCAGGTTCAACACGGTTTATACCGTGTTACATTTTTATTTTTAGTTGGTAGGGGGAGAGTGCAGGCTGGATTCCTACAGCCGCCGGGCGCACTCGACTGGCCACGTTACCTCTCTCTCACAGAAGACTACCTTGAATTGTACTGCATTTCCTACTTTAACGTATTTCTCCAATGTACGTACGTAAAGCCCATTCCCAATCCCATCCTATCCTATCCCTCCCCATTTTCCCAACCCTTTCTCGGAACGTGCCAGCCTTTGTCTATGGACGACAGTATCCACTTACCATCAGGTAGACTGTACGCTCGTCAGGCGGCTTTTTCTATATAAAAAAAAACATTTTGATTTGTAATGTTAAAATTTCAGATAAGCGTGCTTTTCTACATTAGAGCTATATGAAAACAACACGGTCTGTTCAAACAGTTCCCAAAGCCTGTGAAACTCATGTTTTTTGTAACAAACTACATGATTTTCATTAACTCAGGGGCTTAGGGATAATAAATTACTTATATTCGAATAGGTTCGGAAAAAGTGTGCAAAAAAATATTTTTTGAACACTATTCAATTTATTAACCTTTTATAATAAAATATAAAAAAATATTGTGTAGATAAACAACTTATAAAAATGGGCTTTAATTGAGATCCTTAGTATGATTACGAAACATTTAATGGAAATTTGAGTAAATATATTCGGGTCAACCAAAAGACAAAGAAAATATTTATCTACGTCTTTTTCTCTACAAACTGAGACATTTTTCCCGCGAACCGGGACCAATAAAAACTAACAGACCGTACCACGACCCCGTTCGACATAAACAGGCAGGAACGCTCTTATTGGCTACAAGCTCTTCTTGTAAGGACTTCGTGTACGGCTCCAGGCATTCAACCAGCACTAAAGGTACTCGCATTTCTAGTGAAAATACATTTGAGCAGGTTTTCTTGGGATATCTTCTTTCTGTATAGAGTTGTTGAAAAAATGCCGCCAACCCTTTTCCTGCAACAATATGTGGTTATTGTGCCACTGTAACACCACTCCTTCGAGTATTGTCCTTTACCGACCTTCTTGCTGCTAAATCCTAACCACTGGCCGCTAATGAAAACCTAAATTCAAAACTTCAAACTCTTTGACTTGATTCCTTTTTAATTAATTCTGCTGTCTAATTTTCGATATGTAAATAAGTGCATATTACACTTCAGTGAAGCCTTCTGTATTTGTATGTTTGTGAATAGCTCATAAAACGCTTGTAATTGCGCATGTTACTGGAATTCTGCTGTATAACAATACAATTTTGTAAAAAAGCACCTAATTAGATAAGTAGTTTTTAATGGTCTATTTTTACATACACAGTGATTTTATAAAATCAGTATCTTAAGAGCCTTTTTTGTTTCGGTGTTTTTTCTTATTATTAATACTTTTATTGATAAATGAATTGCTGTAGTGAAGACTGTGTGTTATTTATCTCCTGAGGACCTTATTACTCTTTGAGCAAACGTCGTACCACCCTCGGTGGTAATCATGGCGCCTTGAAAAAAAGAATGGACCTTCGTTTTTGCTAAACTAAAAGGTTGATCGGTAGGAAATGTTTAAGGCATTGAGCACACCTTTGTTTTTATTAGAAAGAGGTGCAGTAGAGTGGGCATATATATATTAATAAACAGAAAAATGACATTAAAAGAAATACATTTATATCTTTCAGGAGAGCATGAACCTTCAAAAGTATTCTAATCAAAAAGAAAAGGTAAAAGTGTTGTCGGTACTTATACTGGCACTTGACTTCCGATTCAGCTTGGACAGAGACTGTAGGACTGTATACATATAAGAGAAAAGTATATTGGTTTTTTACAGTAAAATCTTTCAAACTGCTCTGTTGTAGCAAAATCTGTCTAGGTACAATAAAAAAATGTTTAAGTCCGTTGTATCATATGATACTGTTGCACTAAATAAAACTGAAAAAACTCATGCCACCTTTGGATTTTTATCTTACTCTCGTTGTCCAAAGACAGTGCATCCACATGGAGCTTACAAGGAGCTGTTGCGTATTGTGCGCTTTTCAAGACACCATTTATACCGCGAACCCGAAAGTTGTGGAATGAATGTCATGTGAGCTTTTACTGCCACTTCTATAAAAAATAAACTGAACCAGATTGTTATTAAAATATCATAGTTGCACTCTTTCAGATATAAAGGGATTGATAATGCAAGCTGTCCGTCGCTGCGTACTCGAAGTTGGCGCTAAGCTCTTACTCCTCGCGCTGCTCGTACAGTCTGTTCCGACCTCGTGTCGCTAGCAAGTCGCTAGCGTGTCGTTACAAAATACAAAAAAGCCTAATTTCGCTTTAATCAATAATCGTAAAATTTAGTCATAAGTGGTGAACGGAAACAAGGGAGGTGTTTCGTTTCACCGGTGAGTGGTCCTCTAAATATTTAATCGTGATATGACACGCTTGGTTTTCATACAATTTCACAAACTTGCGTTGTCTATAATAAAAATAATTTCTTTATTTCGGACAACGTCCATAGATATTGTTAGTAAGTTACAACTTAAACTAATGATAGTACTTAATATTAAATTATACCTAAAGCCAGCTTCATCCACTGCGTCTGGCGTCTGCGTCGCGGCCTTGGCCACAATCGTCCTCAGGATGCTATTGCCGCTATTGTCTATGGTTTCAGCAGTTTTTTGCAATGTTATTCCTTCTATGTTCCACCTCCGAACACGGATTCTTACAACCATGAACCCTATATTTAAATAGACAAATTCTAGCAACATAACGTTTCGCATCAAAATCGATTTGTTTCGATTCCGCCTAGCTCACTGTAAAGAACATTAGTTAATCATCTAACATGGCATAACCGTGGTCACGCAATATAATCGCTAATAGAGCCGGTCTCTATTAATTATAAAGACTGCTACCGGTTACATATCATTCAATTCCGTTAACTCGTTGGTTAAGTGCAGTATCCTAGCGTATAATGTAACCGTTGCACGAACTAGGTTGGCTTAATTACTAACATAGTACGATTTATTTAAGTATATAAAATATTCCCCAAGGCCGAATTTGCAGGTGAAATGCCATTTAATATACACATCTGTTAATCTGATGGGGCAACTTTGGATTTTTATCATCGCACCTCTCATCACCGAAGCGAGGTACTTTAGCGTTTTCTTGACAAAGTTATTGAGTACAGTGCGGTCTTCAAGATATTTTCTTCCGCGAACCCGAAAGTTGTGGAACGAACAGCCAGACATGGTTTTTCCACTTAGTTACGACATGGCGATCTTCAAAAGAGCCGTCAACAGGATACTACATTGTCAGCACCCGCATCCCCCTTAGTGTTGCAGGTATCCGAGGGTGGCGGCGACCACTTACTCTCTCGTGGGCCGCCTGCTCATCTGCCACCACTTCTATAAAAAAACTTAAAAGAATCCAGTATGCGAACGATCTATGTATCGAAGCTGTAAATTGTTTGTACTCGCTGCAGATTTTTTTTTAATATATAAACAATTAGGTGTCCAAGATGTAACTCCAATTTGTAAAATTAACACTTGTATTTAGTCATCGGTTAAGGTAAGTGACGGTAACAAGGCACTGTTCTACGCAGAAATGCAAGGAACGAAAGCATAAAGTTTATGCATGAACGGCATAACTGTCCAGTGGCCCCTTGACCGACACACAGCTTATATTTCTTGCAAGTTAGGAGGGAACTGTAGTATGTTATAGGATGTAGCGGAAGCCCGTAATTTGGTTGCATGGGGGCGGCGAAGTCGAAATACAGAATGGTGCTTCTTCAAATACATAAGATGTCCTAAAAGGCTGAAAGTTCAGAAACAACAGCACTGAAAAGAGTCATACATTTATGATTAACTCCTTTCTGTTTTCCGTCCAATGTTACCTGGGAGGTATCGCTTTAGCGATAAGGGCGCCTATTGTATTCTTTCATTTAAAGATATGATGAAATGAAATAACTATTTGTAAGCAGTAAAATGTATTTATTATTTTTATAAATTGACTTTTTAATTAAATGTTTTCTAATAGATCGTTTTATTTAGTGTATGTTCGTATGATTTTCAGAAGTCAGTTCACCACGGTCCATCCATTTTACGTGGCTGGTGGTGTAATGCTCATTTTCGCTACAGTTCCCGCTACTCGCTTACATTTTGTACCAGCATCATTACGGCATATCTTTTTGCGTCGATACGTACGCGGCAATTTAGTTGTGGACTTCATTGATAGACGTATTTGCGTTTAGAGGTCAGTGGGGATTAACGGATTGTTATGTGTACTTATTCTACTAGTTGGTGAACGTTGGTGTTCTGCTCACGTTCTATTCTAAATAAACTAAGGTAAGGCCTTTTAAGACCCCAGCCACACGCAGTTGCCTGGTCGCGGCGACCATTGATGCGGCCGATCGCTTGGTCCCACTGACTTTGACGTGTGACCGAAGCGAAGTTTAAAGATATTATTGGCCCTTTTAAGAGCCCAGAGACTATGCCATACCGTCAGCACAGATTATATAATTTTACCCTGGATATAGGCCTATCTCAAGGCTCGCCAGCGACCTTGAGGTTAGCCGACTAAGAGATAAGCGACAAAGCCGCTCTACCACAAGTCCCGAGGAACTACACCACCTCCATAAGAGTGGACTCGCCAATACGCTTGGCCAACGTAACGTTTTAAGGCTATACATACCTCATGCACAAGACAGTGTGCATGAAGAGACCCATGTCCAACAGAGAACGATCAATTGACCTTACGTTATTTATATAACCACCTGCTTGATTTTTTGATCAACAAAGCTTTAAAATTCATCACCTAAATACTCGAAACTTAAGGCATCATGCCACTTACCATAAAGAGAACCGTCTACCATTCCAGCTCCTCCATAAAACCGCGACTTCTCATCAAAACCGAAACTCAAAGTACGTTCTATAACCGGGCTAACACGTATGTAGCATTGAATCGCGCCTTGTCAAGGACCTTTGACAAAGTAATGACGACGTGCAGACAAAGGACTACCCCTCCCCCCTTACCCCCCAGGAGGGGGGAGTGACGTACTTGTCTCCCCTGCGAAACAGTCTCCTGGCGAGAGTATCTATGGTTTGAGAGGATAAAGGTATTGTTTAAGTTAGGAAGAATCTTTCGCTTGTTTTTGTTGTTTGCTTTCAGCACAATTACCGGAGTTTAGAGGTAATTTTCGCTGACGGCAGTGAGAAGGGTTTATTTATTGTTTGAAGTTTAGTCTATATTTTTAGAATGTTTTCTTTGTACTTTTATGTAAATTACTAATTGAAATATTGAAAAGTTTTGCCCAAGGTCGGAACGTCGCACAATATTGAGAGATATTTCTCTTATGTACGTACATGTTTCGGTAGTGAGTGAGATAGGTGTGCCAGAGTCCATTCTCATCTCACTCTATCCTATCCCTCCCCATTTTTCCAATCTTTTCTCCAAATACATTTCTATATCTGAAAAAGTAGACAGCGCATCCGGGAGCGTGCCAACGCTTGTCATTCTGGACTGCATAAATCGCCAATGTCTATGGACGACAGTATCTACTTCCATCAGGTGGACTGTATGCTCGTCTGCCGCCTTTTTTCCAGTACTAAATATGTGTTTTTTTGGCGGTTGGTAACCTGCTTTAAAACACTGTCAGCCTGTCAGTACTGCCAGCCTGTGTGTCTCCATAGTCGGACTCAAAAAATGAGAGTCCTTTCTCCTAAATTATTTTTATAGAAAAAAGGCCGCATACGAGCATACAGTCCACTTGATGATAAATGGATACTCTCGTCCATAGACATCCGTGATACATGCCAACATCAGTCCAGAATGATAAACATTGGCCCCCGAATGCGCTGCCTACCTTCGCAGACTAAGGAATGAATTGCGAGAAAGGGTTGGGAAAATGGGGAGAGATAGGAAAGGATGGTATTGGGAATGGGCTCTGGAGTATCTCACTCACTACTGAAACACTTACGTACATTGGGGAAATATGATAACGTAGGAAATGCAGTACAAGGTCTTTCTCAAGGTATCATTCGTATACATACCAATAGTCTACCATAGCGTACCATAAGTCAGTCGACCTACTTCTAAAATTCCAAGGTTAGCCGGTGCAAGTGGATGCGTATCAATGTTTATCATTTTTCACTGATATTGGCATATACCACGCTGCCTATAAAGGGAGAAAGCATTCACTTACCACCGGGTGAACCGTATGTTCGTCTGCCACCGTCTTTCTAGAAAAAAAAACTGAATATGTCCAATGCAGGATATATAAGCCTTTCTCAATACCGGCTACCATAAACGACACTACCAGTTAATGAAAGTTAATATCGTTTTTCCATGTTTTTCTGTGGACATACTTCGATATGGATCTCGAATACCTTATACAGCGTACACGGTTGTTTATTTTTCTAATAATATCTGTTAATAGCGGTTTAGAGTAAAGCGATATCAATTAATCGGCTTATTACAATCGGGGCTGACGTATTTGTTAAAGTATCGCCTTGGTGACGTCTTCAATGTGTCTAAACCCGTTAATATAAATAATCGAACTTTGAGAATTTAAGAATTTTTCGTGGACATATTAAAATTGAAACATTACGCTCCTATGTGTCTAAACCTAAGTTGGTTTGAATAATTTAATCGGTTTCCATGACTTACTCCGACTAATGTTATCTCATCTCACATAGTTCTAATGTTGTTATCACAAACATAGGTTCAACATAAGTTGTTCATATCGAAACATATGTTCAACATGTTCCGAGAATAATACAAGTCGAACGACATTGAAGAAGTTTTGGTGACATTGAAGATGTCTAGACTCAACAATACTTATCTATACAAACTTGAAACAAGTAATCATAATTAATTAATAAAAACTACAGTTTAGCAAAAACTTATCTGAGAATAAGAAAAAAATATGAAGATCGACAAGCCGTTTAGCAATATTGAACTTGGAGTGACGTCGTGTATGTATTCAATCTCAGAGTCTAATCTCATTTGGTCAAATCGGTTGAAAAGTTTAGGCTGTTGGTGAGAACTTATCCACACATATACATATAAACACTACATAACACTTGAAAACCTTTCGGCTACCCTACCTTTTTATCATTTTGGTTTCGCCGTACTCTGTCAAAAAGTTTCAAAAGACCCAAAACCATAGCTCCCCTACACCAAGGCAGTGCCACTGCCATTCCAGATCGCACATTTTGATTTGCCGAGAGCGAGTGACGCGACGTTTTGAGTGCCTTCAGCACTCGTGGTCACCCTACTGAATTACTGAGGTGGCACTCCGTACAGTAGGTACATACGAGAACATGTACAGCTAGAGGCGGGATTAAGGCTAGTTTACATTCTGTTAGTTAAGAGGCGAGTGGCTACTAAATATGCTACATTGTTTAGTGGCTTAATTGTAACCGAAAATTGTGGTGTCTATACAATGTATATAAAATGTGATAAAAATGTTACATTATGAGCAAAGACAATTTATATAAAATATAATAAAAAATACTTTTAATACATATAAAACATAAATACAAATAAATTTACCGATTGCACTATACTGCGCGGTTTGTATTTCTGTTTAACCAAAGGTTGACTGGCAAGTATTAAGTCCGCCTTTTGTACGTTTCTTTGTGCACTAAAGTTTAAACAACATAAAAAATTAAATAAAAAAATAAAAGTAATTTCATTACAAAGAAAACTTAACATTGTCATAATGCACCTATTGCACCATTGCCATATGTGAAAAGAAAAAAAAACTTGAGGAAGGGAGTGTTGACGCGGGTAATAACGCGTTTAGTTTTATATCAAATAATAATAAAAATTATACGTGTGTATATTTAAATATATATATATATATATATATATATATATATATATATATATATATATATATATATATATATATATATATATATATACTATAATAAATATTTAAAATGCATACATACACCAGGAATAACTACAATTTTACGAAAGTTAAGTCACTCCTTTTTTTAAATTGAAAGAAGGTGGCAAACTAATATACAGTCCACCTGGTGGTAAGTGGATACTGTCGCCCATACACATCCGCGATACATGCCAACATTAGTCCACAATGACAAACTTTGGCACGCCCCCGAATACGCTGTCTAATTTTGTTGATGAAAGAATGGCTTTGGAGAAAGGGTTGGGGATGTGGGAAGAGATAGGATGGGAATGGGCTCTGGCATATCTCACTCACTACAGAAACACGTACGTAACATTGGGGAATATGATAAAGTGGGAAATGCAGTACATTTCAAGGTAGTATTCTGTGAGAGAAGGGGTAACGAGGCCAGTCGAGTGCGCCCAGCGGCTGTTGGATTGCAGCGTGCACTCTCCCCTCCAATGAAATGCTCCAATGAATAATACTTAATGCTGAATTTAAAAGAATTAATTTTATTTTCATTATGTATAAAATATACATAACGCCCTACTATTTTTAATTCTATCTTTCATATGAATTACATATTTTACAGCTCGGGTTCCAAGTTATCACATATGTGTTTATTTATGTATAAAGTTTCGCCATGATGTGTTTGTTTAGGCTTTATAGACATCATTTAGTCTAATTTTGATTAAATAAATTAAGTTCCTTTCATTTTAACTTTTAATAGTCTCCGTCCATTTAGATAACAGAGCATCGTATAATATTATTTACGTAACTTAACTGGAGGTAACATAATATACTTCAGGACGGCTCATACTACGACCAATTAGCCGAGTTGGTAGTACCCCTGTCTGCGTTGTAAAAGGTCTTTCTGGCTTCAATTCCCAGATAAACATTTGTCTGTTTAAAGACAAATGTTTGTTCCAGTCTGGGTGTGTTTGTTTTGTATGTGTTTGTACAGGGAATACCGGTGTGGGACAGTGAGTGTGGCGTTATTATTATTTATTTATTATTACATATAGGTTTACGCCGATTTGCTTACAAATAAAATAGACACAATTTTATAGTTTGTTTGTAGAAGGAGATCATCAGGTTCTCCCTTGCGATCCCTTGTCAAGCACATTTATGTCATGTAGTGTCTCAACACGAAATTCAACAAATATTACTTTTTTCCTATGTAGGGCTGCCCATGAGTTCGGATTTTCTCGGATCTGTCCTAGCTTGGAGGGCGTCCAGGGAATTGCCGGGCAGAGTTTTCGATACCGTCCAGATTTCTCTAATTAACTATAGCAATCAATTATGCCAAAGATTCACAATGACTTATTGTATGTATTGTATATAATAAGTCTAATATGGATTTTTTCATTATGTAGGAGTATTATAACTACGTATTTAAACTTTTATTTTATTAAGCGCAATTATTTTTGTTCTACAAACTAGATCCTTTTTCTGAAAACGTAAAAATTTCAATCGTAGATACAGTTAAAAAAAACTTAGGGTTTCAAGCTCAAAATTCTGGGGTATTCGAGGTCTTTGGCCAGATTTGATGATTTTACAAATAACAATTAAGTTTGGCTGTGTAGTTTAAAATAACACCATCCCATCTATTCCCATGGGTGTAGTAAAATGCGATTAAGGGATAAAAAAAACCGCTACCATAAGCCCTGAGTAACTACATCACGTCTAATAGAGTGGACTCGCCAACCCCTTTAGCCAGTGTGTCGTTTTGAGGCTATTCATCCATTATTTGTGATCATTCTTGATCAGTAGTGTGTGTTTTATGTAGATATTCTATTTATGTGTGCTTATAATAGATTAACCACCTACTAATATATCTTCCTTGAAAATTAAATAAATAATTATACAAGACAATGCGAATGAGAAGGTCCACCTCCAGCGAAGGACGATAAAAAGGCTGGTTACGATTTTACGTACGGTAGCCTTGTTCCTGTATGAAACATACATGTCTTGGATTTTTATACATGCCTCTTTATACTAATTCAAAAGCCACTAACACAAAAGAGAGCATTGCAGGTCATAATAGCTTAATAGGTTCTGAGGGTTCTGAAAATGTTTTCCTTCGCCTTCTAAATACAGAACAGAACATAGGCCCTTTCCCGAGATTCGCAGCCATACTGCACAGTACGAGATATATTTGGTATAGTTCATAGTTGGTTATCTCGTGTAACGATGTTGAGTAGGAAAGGCTTTTAGTATGAACAAGTCTCGTGCGTATTTTATCGAGCGTACAAACCAGTCTAACATACCATAATGTTACATCCTGTCCTACTGTGGAGTTTTTGTCTTTTCTTATCTATGACTGACAGTGAAAAATCAATCCGATTATGATAGCGTTTCTTGAGACATATCTTAATGTTTCTACCAAATTAATTTTCGTATTTGGTCTTACATTAACCCAGTTGCTGATATTATGTAATATCGTCTCACTGCAAGGATAATCTTTTATCAAGCTTTAGTCGACAACACGGCTACATGCAAATTGATAGTTTATTTACAATACAAATCACTAGGGTTAATGTGGAATTGTCTTTACATTTATAAAACTCAACGTCTGTCTGTTCTTCTGTCCGTTGGACAGATTTTGATGCGGTTGTCACTATCATGTACGATAGTACCGCGATAGGAGTATTTACCATGCGAGCGGAGCCGCAGGCAAAAGGTTAGCTTGCAATAAATAAATACATCAAGGAGTTTTAAGTTTGCAATATACAATACACCATATACCACAAAGCAGCCCGAGTGCAAACTGGTGGTTAAGGCACATTATCCAATTAGCTGCGTTATTTTTAAAACCATATTAAAAAATAACCTAAAAACAGTCCATGTAAAGGTCAGTAAATCATGTGTAATGCCCCTCATTGGAGTCAAGCTTGCCTGTTCCCGTCAAAAATGACACGTAATTTACTTGTCCGTGGTAATACAACGGGCACCAATTTTAAAATGTCACGAAGACGCGTGCAAATAAAAATTGATATAAGAAGTCTGCTTAAAAAGACCGCTGTTTTTCAGTAATCTCCGGTATGAGGTCGTCCAGACGTCAATTAATTGAGGAAAACCTGTTCTAGTGTTTGAGTTTTTTGAGTGAGTAATTGCCAGAATTGTATTATGTATTTTCAGAATGGCTACCATAAGCCGTAGGGCCTCAATGCTAGCGTGTCTTCAGTTCTGATCACCTTAGCGATAAGGTCGCCTATTGAATTCTGTCATTTAAAGATATGTGTACTGGAGTGTAGCCGAATCAACCGTCACAGTATTGGCCACTCAAATCGGCCAGCTATAACCTATAACGCATAGGACGCCGTTGGTGCTACCACGGACACAACTTAACATCGAAACAGCTCTTTTTCTTAGGGTGGCATGGAAACCATCGGTGCAAGCATCTGCAAATATGCACGCTGAAACGCGTTACTATATTGTACGCGCAGGGCGTTGATTGTCTTTTGCGTATAGTTCGTCCACAGACTGCACGTATAAAAGGGCTGACAGAAAGACTTAAAAAGCACAACCTTTACAGCACCGATGATTTATAGATTTGACTCAGTCACAAACTCAGTAATAGATCCAACGTGGACTGAGCTTGCTACGCCGCGGGTGCTGTGTAAAAGACAAATATTTGAAACAAACGCAGCGTTTGTCAAGTCCCCTTCGGGCTCACTGTGATGAATGCAATTGTGTTATTACGATGTTAAGCTACATATTGAATTTGAAAAGGATTGTAACGTACATATATGTTTCGGGTCGTGTATTATGTAGTGAGTTTTTAACTCGGCCTATATTTAAAAGAACTGGGTACAAAATAGTATATTTACTTGACCAACAAGCGCAACTTGGATCAACAGCATCACTCACGCAAAATAAAACAAAGATCATAGATCATATAGCTTGATAGTTGATAGGTTAGGAGAGTAGATAATATGAGCTTTTTAATGCAATGCAATGCACCCAGTTCTTTCAGTATCCACTGCTGGATATTGTCTTGTGCATGAGGGATGATTGTGGCCGTTAAATGCCACGCTGGCCAAGCGGGTTGGCGAGTTCACTCTTTTAGAGGCGATGTAGTTCCTCAGTGGTTGTGATAGCGGCTTTGTGATAGTGCCGTGTAGGCCGGCTATAGAATACCCCCCATCTCTTCCCGTGGGTGTCGTAAAAGGCAACTGAGGAATAAAGCCTTTTAATAGCTCGTAAGAAATGATAAAAAAATGAAAAGCGTTAATGACATTCATGAATGTCTAAATAACTTTGGATTTGAGAAACTTTATGCCCTGTATCCTGTTGGTTTTAATTAGGTAACTAAATAGCTATAAAAAGGGCATCAAAAAGGCAAACATTGGCACCACTTGCAATTTACATTACTTTTTCTTTTTTTTCTTCAATTTAATAGTTTAACGGGCGCTCGTTTTTCAATGCAGTTGAATCTATTGGATCCTGGAACACTTTACTTTCACGATTGAAAATTCCTTTCCGATATAAGTCAAGACTGAGCTATCGCGATACGGGCGGGTGGGTTTTAATATAAAATTGTCTAAAATTGTATAAAATTGGCCCAGGTTGTATGTACACTGAATATTTGTTGACCTGATTGAAACAATATTGTATTCAAAGGAATTCCCTTCATAAAGGATACATTGCGGGCTTGATTAAAGTATAATGAGAGTGCAATGCAACCAGGTCTTTCAAATCTCTTTGTGCGTGAGCATCCCTCGATGAATTTCCTTAAAACGCCACGCTGGCCAAGCGGGTTGGCGAGTTCACTCTTTTATAGGTGGTGCAGTTCTTCAGAGCTTGTGGTAGTTTTGTTACCCCTTAGTCGCCTTTTAATACACCCCCGGGAAAAGACGGGGGTGGTGCTATTTTAAAACCCGCCGATACAATACGGTATAATGAGATTATAAAGGGTTAAAAAAAAAAATACTTGCGCTCTCTTAACACAAGATTTCTTTAGTGGAAACTAACAGCTATTATTCTACTGTTTTTATAATTAGTACTTTGTTTCACACAAACTACTTACACACTCGCACCGCGTAGATACTTTCTCTAGTGGAGATTCGCCTTTAAACGGGCGATTTCTGCTATTTGATCATTTAATGATAATTTATAACGTATCAAACACAGTAAAACTTAATTAACCTGTCAAGTTTAGCTTCCTTTATTTGTTTATTATCTTTGTAGTAAACAAACCGGTGGCGATCGCTGACAGCTGACACGCAGCTTGTGTTCCGGCGCCAGAGTAGGATGAGAAAAGTCTAATCTAGTCTAGTTGCGGCCCTGGGGTATGTCTTGTAAGAATCCTTATACGGGTTATCGCTTCAAATCGGAATTTGCATTAAATTATTTATAAAATGCTTTGTGAATAATAGAAGCAATGATCGGACACATCATTTGGAAGACCAGGGATAGCAATAAAATGAATTTACTAGAATTTCGACCGCATTTTGCGTAAGAGCTAATTTACTGTGTATACTTTTTAATTATTTTGCTTTGGCGAATCTCTTCTGTTCGCTTTTTACCCCCAAAGAAACTTCGAGCATAGCTCTCTTCGTAACTCGTTGAGCGGTTTAGAAACTTCGACTAAATTCCGACTAATTCGACATAGTCCTAACTCGTAGTATCAGCATGCTGAAGTGGTAATGGGCCGGTCATATTTGCCTCGGGATTGATAACCAATGAGGTTATCGGTCCTAGGACTTAGTATCGAAGTAGAGAGTAATTACTATCGATTTAAGTTAATAAATATGTCAATATTGAGTCCTGAGTGTTGCTACCGTCCGCTTCCTGTACGTGGCCTTTAGACTAGTCCTTGAACGCAGGTCACATACCAGAAAGCGTAGTGTGGGACGCCCTACGATCAGATGGACCGACGATGGCTTGAAGAAGTTTGCCGGTGGTAACTGGATGAGAAGTACCGAAGATCGTGTATGGTGGCGAGCTTTGAGAGAGACACATTATCCAGCAGTGGAGAGACATAGACTGATGGTATGACAACAGGTATGACACATTCAGGTATCTTAACCTGAATAGAAGAACCTTAGTTTTGAAAGAAGGCTCTCCTATTCATAATAGACGCACTGATTTTTTCTAAAAATAATAACCTAATATGGATGTAGTGTTTTCCTGGGATAATCTTCTGAAAAAATGAAAGGGTTCGGACTTCTATTTTACATAAATATGCGTATTTTGATATAAACTATACAAAATACGATTGGCTAGAATCCCTCAAGCAAATCAAATTTGCAACCAATCAGATCGCCTCAATATTCCATTTGAATATACCCAGTAGTATTGTCCGACGTCCCTTTCGTGTCATATAACGTTTACAACGACTAGTAATAGGGCCACTGGCCTGTCCCGTTTGTTATAGAAAGCACGAACTATGCGGAGAATGTTAGTGCGCTTACACACGCTAACATATGATGTTTAAACGCGCGATTTAATGGCGCGATTTATCCGCGCCATAAGCGGTGCAGTTGCGGAATAGCGTGCTAAATCTGACGCGTAAACACTTCTAGTTTATGGTAAAATAAACTAGCAAGTGGCTTTTTATACGACCGTCTAATAAGTGAAGATAATTATTAAGTTTAAAACTGTAATTATTAAAGCGGTATAAATCATAATTATTATGGCAGTAAGGCTGTCCTACTCGAACTATTTTTATTACCGACTTCAAAATAATATCTCAAAGATAGTCGGTACAAGCGTCAATTGATGTATTTATACATCACATTTTTTATTGCACAAAGCGGAGTGTGTAGAGTGACCGTTTAATGTTTTCTGTGTTTTAAGAAACATTCGAAATCATCCTATTGCGTCCCAGTACAGGGGATAGGCCTCCCCCAGTAATGACAGGGGGAGGTTTTTGATCATAGCCTATCACGTGGCTTCAGTGGAAATTGGTGGGAACACATGCCATAGGTTTTTTTTATTCTCGAGCAGGTGGGTTTTCTCACAACGTTTTCCTTCGCTGCCAAACTAGTGATAATATAAAAATCAGTGTACAAATCAATGGTACAGTCCGGGGTTTAAACTGACGACCTCAAATGAAAGTTGAGAATAGGCTATTACCGATCTCAAGCATAAATCAACGAATAAAATGAAATCGAGATTGTGAATGAGAGTTCAAAACGCAACGGTTTAAACTTGCGTGTGAAGCGTCCTTTAAGTATACTTTATCTCCATCGCCCAGTAGCCCGCGGCGTTTGACCGGATGGCAATTTTCTATTGTGATATGTGCTGACTGTAGTTGTTAACTGTATGAAATGCGAGGAATTGAAGATAAATGCAATAGAACTTAGTTATCATTAGTATTATTCTTAACAAATAATAATTGTAAATTATTTATCGCTCAGCGGTAAAAAATCACTAGAAGGAAAGTCGCAAGCCGTATATATATATATATATATATGTACTCGTTTAATAGTTTAATGCAATAGCGCCTGCAATATGGTGAGCCTATGCAATAGATGCAACAGGTCGTACAAGATTCTAATGACATTCTCGAAGCGGTGCATGAATATGTATCAGCAATTAATACGACGACATCGGTTATTGAGACTATAAGGAAGATGTTGTATATAAACATTATAATAACAGAATAATGTGTGTAGTTCTGTGTAGTACTTATGTGCATGATATCGGTACGTACCTAGTTTTCTTTCTAACGCTCTTTTTTATACAAAAGTACAATGTACGTGTATATTTCCCATAATTTCTTACACGCACTATCTTTTGTCTTACAGCAGAGATGATAGACGAGCGGTCGGGCCACATGATTTTAAATGGTCACCGCCGCCTACGGACACCTGTAACACAAGGGTACACTACCGGTGTTGCAGCATTCTCTTCACAGCTCTCTTGAAGAATCGAGAAGTGTCTTGTACACATTGTACTCATCGACTCCTGATCAAGGTAGTGTGAACGAACCGCACAATGATGACGGGAGATGAAATGGTAAAAATCCGTAGTTGACATCAACTGTATGTTTTGTTTTTTATGGAAAAAGGGGGCAAATCGTTCGTTAGTTCGGGCAGTCTCCATTCTTCCACTGTAACTATTTATTGTATGATTTACGATTATTAATTATTATTACTTAATGAAGTAATTAAATAGCACGAGCGTTAAACAACTATAATAGTTTACTGTAATGAACTAAATATAACTATAATGAGAAAAATCTTAAGTTTTTTTCATTTTATATTGCTGTCGATGTCGTTATAGAATAGATAGTATTGTAGTTGTCAAATTATTTTCTTATTATTAGCACATTTTGATATTTTAATGGGTTTCTAAAAAGGATGTTTAATTTTTACAATATTTAAAAAAAACGTATAATGAAACATGCATTTGCGTCTAAAGAAAAATCCGCGGATAATTAACAGTTGCCGCGTCTGTAGATGACTTTATGCGCTTTCTTATTATCTATCCCAATTTCACCGCAAAAAAAAACCTTAACATTGAGACGGATTTAACAAAAAGACCGGCTTAAAGATCTTATCGTTACGTTATTTTAACGTTTCGTCACAGTAACGGTCCAGCCGGTTATGTAACGAAATGCGTGCACCTACTTTTGTGGTGGAATTTAATAACAGTTGCTTTGGTCAATAAACTGATAAATAACAAGCGGTATCTTTATTGTAATGATGGTAATTGCGTCTCACGAAAGCGCCTTTTGGTTAGGCCGGCTGCTCACACAGTCGTAGCGGATTGGTATTTTTTTACAGAACTGGTTCAAAGTGCAATAGTGCCTCTTCGTGGATTATTACTACATTTGACCAGTATCACAAGTATGGCTACTGGCATTCAAGGCTAAGAAACGGATTATGCGTCAACATTTTTTCATTAGTGAATTACTATTTATTGCATGTCAAAACCTACATGATAAATTATGGTCTAGTCTTCAAGTACTTGATTATTGCGTGGTGTTCAAAGCTTATTGTTGTCGTTCTGTGACTGCTTCAATTATCATAGTAATAGATTATCAATGACAAGTTTTTAGCATCGTCAAGTACTTGAAGACAAGTTATACAACTAAACTTTATAGCTCACGCGCAAGAAGGCAATCTTATCACTGTAACCAATCTCTGCCAACTTTGCTTCGAAAGAAGACCTACATGCGAGTATATACCAGTATACAATATAGTTGTCCAGGAGTGACTTGCGTATCGCAGACGTCACTCGTGGAAACGTTTTCCATAAGCATTTCCCATGGAAGTGCTCAACACCTGTCTTCTTGTGGATAAGTCTAAGTACAATAATCATACATAAATGTGATTTGTACTCCTTACATACACCCACCCGAGCAGACTCATCTGACCTACACGGATCACCTTGTTAGTGGGGACTTCTTTTTATCTATTAGGAGGGAGGGATTTACTATATCAAGATCCTTAATTTTTTTCTTAACCAGCACTATAAACACTCCACATGCATAGGCTAATGGTATGCTTTGGTATAGTAACATTGCGTCACCAATCGGTTCTTTAATGTGAACTCTCCAAACTAGAGTACTAAAGTGGCTAATACAAATGTAATCAAGAAAAGTGCGCTGTTAAAACTAATAGTACTCAAATATTAAATTTACTATCTGTATAGGTACTATGTCTTCATACAAAATTGACTTACACCATACATCATGTTAACAATAACGACTTACGTACAAAGCGCAATTCACACAACCGATGATAGACGTGTACAAACGCACAGACAGACAGAACAATAAATTTGTTGTTGAGAGGAATTTATTTGCACTTTATACGGGCGACATTCACATTGGCGTTAAACGGACGCGGCGAAAAACGCTGACGTCTTGACACTTGACACTGTCAACATTATTGACAATATTGTAATTATTGAAAAGATTTTTTAAACTAAAATGTGGTTGGTGGTCATGTAAGTTGGCTTTTTTTTAGGCCGTACTTAGGTTAGACTTGGTTGTAATCCAGCCTCTAGACTAATTGTATAAGATGTCACGACTCCAATTCTAATATCGAAAATCATGTATTACCCAAGTCTTGAGAAATAAAAGTCGAGTATTAACTGTTGAGATTTTCGACACTTTTGGTTATTGAAAATCAGTTGAAACCTAAAAATTGAAGTGCTAACTGATAGTGCTATTGACATTTATTGTAATTGAAAAGGAGTCAAAAGCCAAAAGTGGTTCATATTTTCAACAAAGTTGCACCGACACTGTTCAATATCTCGTGTATGAAATTTTGTAATAAAACTCTATCTGCCCGATATCTAACACGTAAAATGGCAATAAATATCGCTCTTCTGACTTTATTATAACAGTTTATTTTATATCTGATTTGCTTCAGTAAATTCTCATGACGTTTATACTTATACTTACTTGATACTAGCAAGATACTAGTATCTATAATTTATAATTTGAACATGAAGATATTGGTAAATATGCTACCTACCTAAATGGAATTGGTGAGAATTGCACTAGTAAGTTTTTTTGTTAATAAAGAATTTCACTTTATTATCATTTTGCGAGACCGAAGAAGAATAAAATCCGTGTTAGAAGTTAAGTTTATTATATTTTATGTATTTTAGGTTAAGGTATGGCCCTTAGTTGCCTGAAATAAATACATTACTAATTTAATGATTTTGAGTTCATAGGGCTTACTCAAAAGCTAATCATGTAGCACACAATAAAGTTTCGTAGGTCGTAGTTGTAGTAGGTCCATGTTTTTGTCAATAAAAATAAGTGTATAACCCTTAAAATATCGGTAATCGACCCCGAAGCTCCCGATACACTGTATCGTTACGTTATTTTACGTTGTATTGTTGTTTTAATGGTAGTAATAATTTATTGCATAGCCTACCTTTTATTTACTAGTCGTCGTTTGCCTGGTAGCGATCGCTTTTAGGGATAAGGTCACTTAGTGCTTCTGTGTGTCTTAAATTAATTTCTTACTATAGTTAAGTCAAACCAGGAATGAAATAAAGCATTTATCATTCATTAATTTATAGGGAAGAGTGCACGAATGCAATTCATTCCCACAGCCGCGGGGCTTATTCGACTGGCAACATTAACACCCTCTCACAAAAGACTACCCTGAAATGTATCTCTACTGCATGTATCGTATTTCCCCAATGTACGTGGTTCGGTAGTGCGTGAGATATGCCAGAGCCCATTCCCATCCCATCCTATCCTATCGCTCCCCGTTTTCCCAACCCTTTCGCCCAATTCATTCCTTAATCTGCAAAGGTAGGCAGCACATTCGGGGGCGCGCTAACGTTTGTCATTCAGATTGATGTTGGCATGTATCGCGGATGTCTATGGACGACAGTATCCACTTTCCATCAGGTGAACTGTATGCTTGTCTGCCGCCTTTTTCTATGAAAAAAATCTATTCTCATCTCCAGAAATAAGATACATAAACGTTATCGACGTTTCACCGACACGTTTTAAACGTCAGTGTAAAAGTATGACACCTTACAGTTGCGTACGTACGTCCATACTTCTTCTTAGTGGACTTGCGCAATGTCAGCTATACTTCTAATCGAGGACTGCCGACATTTTACTTACCAATTACTTATTAGCTCTCAGCGAATTACATAACGTCTAAACTTGGTCTAGCTCGCGTTGCGTTACGCAAATAGCTCGTCTAAGTAGCTTATTAGATGTTCCAGAATAGAGCTATTTGGTAAATTATTGAAATTTTGTTAAGGGGGAGGCTCTATCAGAGGCAGATTTGAAGTGGCTTAAATATTGGCATTCTGAACTACCTTTTTTTTTTTTTTTGTAGACTAGTGGGCGGACAAGCAGGCGGTCCCACGTGATGGTAAGTGTTACCGCCGCCCATGGACACCTGCAACACCAGGGGGTATGCAGGTGCACCGCCGACCTTACAAAATCCTATTCACAGCTTTCTCGAAGAACCCCGTATCGTAGCGTAATGGAAAGACCTCTCGAGGCAGTTCGTTCCACAGCCTACGGGTTCGTGGTATAAAATTATTTTTGGACTGAACAGTGCGCGACACCTCCGTATCGAGGAAATGCGGATGGACCGCATTTCTGTGACGGGAGGTGCGGTTGTAGAAATCTGAAGTGGGAATTATATTGAACACTTCTTCACAGCACAGAGACGCAACGTCTCTCCGAATGCTGAGGGGTTCTAAACCGCTCGTGGGAGTGGGATCGTCGACAATACGAACAGCACGTCGTTGGATGGAGTCAAATGGGTCCAGTTGGTATTTCGGTCCAGAGATGCACCGGCCCAGAGATGAGAGCAACACTCCATATGGGGCCTCACTTGAGCTTTGTAAAGCATTAGGAGTTGCCCGGGGGTGAAGTACCGCTTCGCTCTGTTCAGCACACCGAGCTTTTTGGAGGCCATTTTGGCCTTATTTTCCAGATGACCTCTAAATTCGACTTTGCTGGAGATGTCGACACCAAGGATCCCGATACTCTCCCAGATCTTAAGAGGTATGCTCTGAAAGCGAGGTGCTACGACAAAGGGGGCTTTTTAGCGGTGAATGCACAGACTTGCGTCTTACTGGGGTTGAAATTCACTAGGTTCAGAGAATCCCAAATCGAGACTAGATCTAAAGAGTCTTCGATTTCAGACACAAGCCTGGCGCGACTCTCTTCCACTTCGACCCGAGGGATGTTGGCGCGGCCCCTGTACAAGGCGTCACCAGTACTGTCATCTGCATAGCAACGTATGTCACCAATTTGCAACAGGTCGTTGATATGCAGAAGGAACAGAGTTGGGGACAGCACGGAGCCTTGCGGGACGCCAGCGTTAATAGACATGGTGTCGGAGCAGCTACCATCGATAACGACTCTGATGCTCCGTCCAGTCAGGAAACTGGCAACCCATTCGCATAATCCCTCGGGTATCCCGAAAGATGGTAACTTGGAAAGCAGAGATTTGTGCCATACCCGGTCAAAAGCTTTCGCAATGTCTAGGCCTACAGCCAGAGCCTCGCCTCTACTCTCAATGGCGTGAGCCCAGCGGTGTGTTAAATACGCTAAAAGATCACCAGCTGAGCGATTATGGCGAAATCCACATTGACTGTCGCTAATCAGCTGGTGATCCTCTAGGTACCCAAGGATCTGTATGTTTATGACACGCTCCATCACCTTGGAGAGGAGGGAGGTGATCGCTATTGGCCTGTAGTTGGCCGGGTCTGTGCGGTCACCCTTTTTAGGTAAAGGGTGAACATGAGCTACCTTCCATGCTGCCGGGAAGTTTTTTGTGGAGTATGAGAGTCTAAAGAGTCGCGTAAGCACCGGGGACAACTCGGTAGCCCATAATTTGAGCACCACTGCAGGAATACTATCTGGCCCACTCGACTTTCGGATATCAAGAGTTGCTAGAGCTCGCCGGACTTCACGCTGCGTGAAACAGATTTCCGGCATGGAGTTTGTGCATCTCGAGATAGACGGTGGTGATGCACCTCTATCGTCCAGAGTCGAGTTCGAGGCAAAAAGATCGGCTTTCTCCTTCGCTCCGTGGGCCAGTGACCCATCGAGTTTTCGCAGTGGTGGGAGTGACGACTGACAGAAGTTACCTTCAGCAGCCTTGGCGAGCGACCAGAAAGCTCGGCTTCCAGAAGGACAGTTAACTAGTCGATCGCCAATTCTGCGGATGTGCTCATTCTTTGCTCTGACAATGATCTTCTTACTGCACCTCGAGGCAGCGTTAAATACCTACTTACCTACTTACTTAGAGAATTCGAATTCGACATCTCTCTCCAAGCTTGAGCAAAGGGACCTTATATTCGTTATGGCATAAGGTTATGCCAAATCCATAACGGTTATGGATTTAGTTGTGCTCGGTCGCTTGTTACTTTGGCGGCAACATGTTTATTTAATATTGTTTCTCTTAATATAACTTATGTAGATATTTCATTTATATAATGTATTCATTGATTATGTATACCTTATATGTATTATATTTATTCTTCTGTATATATGTATGTGTTTAAGTTTGTGTATATGTATATGTAACAACGTATTATATTCACACCATCTAAATTGTGTCTTACATGCACCTCCTTATTGAACTTCTCTGTTTAACCCGAAGGTTGGCTGGTAGAGAATACCTTAAGGCATTAGGCTCGCATTTTGTACGATATTGTGCAAAGAAAAATTAAAAATAAATAAATATTATAAAAAACTCGTCTATGCACATTTTCTCTGTTTAATGTAATTATTTTATACCACATTTTACTTCTTCTTCGTTCACTGTGCGCTCGTACTTCACTGTACACTGTTAACTGTGTACTGTGTGTACTCGTATTTTGTACTATTTGTACTATAGCTTACTTCTTCCTCTAAATCATTTTACTGCCCGTTAGTTGTCTAGAAGAGACCGCTTTTAGCGATAAGACCGCCTATTGCTTCTGTATAAACGTCATTATGTTTAATGTAATTAATTAGTTAAAACAGGAATGCAATAAAAAAAAAAATTATTCATTCATACATACTTGTTAATTTTGGTTAAGATATTTTTAATTTAAAATTTCATTGTTTGAAGATTCTGAAAGATGTGCAGTGATTAGATTGTTAAGTGGCGATTTCGCCTGTTGTATAACACGGACTTATAGGCATACTACTTAGACAAATGTTCGTTTGTTCTTTCATTTTTATAATCTCTAATAACACCAGTCCATAATCAAAGTTATGGGATAATTTAGGATGTCCAATATTTGTTGGTGGAGTAATACCTAAACCTGAGAGGCAGGCTTTGATGGGACTAAATTTGAACAGGTGTGATGTAGGGATGTTCCATAAAATTCTGACCGAGCCAACAGTGAAAGCTAGCGAGATAAGTTAGAGTTAAGTAGGGATTTAAGAAAAACATTGTAAACTTTAAGCCGCATTGTAAACATTGTACTTTAGGATTTACATTGTAACTTTAGGATACTTTAGGATTTAGGCTGACATACACAAAAGTGTAAAAGCCCCCATCTATACTAATAAACATAATAAAGAGGTAAAATTGTGTGTTTGTATGTTAGGGGTAATCTCTGGAACTACTGAACCGATTTCAAAAATTCTTTCACAAATAGGAAGCTACATTATCCGTGTCTATTTATTTTGAAATTTTGAAAAAAAAACTGAAAAAAAACTTTTAAACCGAAGCGAAGCGAAGGCGGGTCGGGTCGCTAGTATAAAATAAAGAGAAAAAAAAAACAGCCTATAACTAAACTACACAATCCAGGTAATGAGTAGTAACTACGATCACGTACCTGGGAATGGAATAAATTGGCGCGGCAATTTGCCATCTCCCTTCCGCGTGCTGTGGTGTGGTAATGGTGCCCACTTATGATGTTTAAACGAACATCCAAAGGTCCATACTTCTGTAGTTGTACTTCGTACTTTCACACACAGTTAATAATCACACACACAAAAACACACAGTTGTTAATAGAGTAGGTACTTATAGCTGGCCAATTGAGTGTTCGAACAGAAACAGATTCCTTTGCAGCAGTCGGTTACTATTAGTGGTTTCAATAGTTGGAGCCAACCGCAAATAAAACGTTTTTTTATAAAAATAAAAGTGGCAGATGAACGGACAGGCCAACTGGTGGTAAGTGGGTACTATCGCCCATGGACATCCGCGGTACATGCCAACATCAGTCCAGAATAACAAACGCCACCGGATGCGCTGATGTTACTTTATGAGATTTAAGAATGCATTTAGACAAAT
The DNA here is from genome assembly GCA_943735995.1 of Sesia bembeciformis. Classification (NCBI taxonomy): domain Eukaryota; kingdom Metazoa; phylum Arthropoda; class Insecta; order Lepidoptera; family Sesiidae; genus Sesia; species Sesia bembeciformis. Next base: position 3,356,931 of record OX031029.1, on the reverse strand, counting down.
GGGTTGGGAAAATGCGAACTAGGAATGGGACGAGGAGTTTTCCTCGTGAATGCCATTACACCTCTCAATCCTTAGTGCAATGAAGTGGGATGGAGAGTCAGGAGTATAATGGAATAAGGAGTTTTCTTTGTTCCATTATACTCTTCATTTGACGGGATAGGAGGGGATAATATAAGATGGGGTGGGGTAGGAAATAATTTCTGGTATATTCCACACACTACCGAAACACGGGTACGGTCAACCAATTGGAAGTACAGGCCAATTTAGAACCTTGTCACAATAATAGCAACAGGGGATGGTTTCGGGTGTCGGGCAAAATTGGTTTATTTGTTGCTGTGGATTCTAACCTGGCCTACATTTCCAATTGGTTGACTGTACATCGGAATAGGATAGGGATGGTAAATGTAATACATTTAACGGTAGACAGAGGTAACATGGCCAGTCGGACGCGTCCAGCGGTTGTGGGATTGCAGCATGGACCCTCCCCCTCCCAAACCTGTTCTCTGTAATCGTTCGATTGATGTTTTTTTAAAAACAGGGAACGAATCAAATAGAAGCTATCGACAAGCTGGGGAAGGATCATAGCAGTTGGTAATGAATGTCAGTTCTTGAACGATATACTACTTGAACGATTTTGTGTTGAATGTAAACATTATTATTTGTTTAGTAATGGAATTTGAATTGGATACAAAAAGGGATATATTTTTCTCGGATACAGTAACACTAAAAAGGGTTGATGAAGGTTGGATTACCTGAGCAAAAGAATGTCAAACTAAAGTAAACGAATTTTTGATAGGTTCGTTCATGTTCACTATTTCCAATCCTTTCTTCCCAATCTCTTCTCCGAAGCCTTTATTCAAAGGTTGACGCTACCCGCGGGTATTATCGTCGGTGTAGAAATTTACTTATGACCGTCTATAAAGAGATAAATCTCCATCAAACCCTAGAATCTTCAACCTAGATAAAAGCAGAAATCACATAACCTAGATCACCTAGAAACCTAGATAAAAGATAGTTTAGACCAAACTGATATGGACAATTCGCAAAGTGCTCCCCTTAAGGTTAATTCTTATGATAATGTGGAATTGAGTTTGTTGAGGAAGTCATGAATACTTTCGCTGTGATACTAGTCTTCTTTGACAAAGATATTTTGGGTAAATATATAAACGAGTACACATGTCATGTCTGTCTGTTCTTGTTTCTCTGTGTGTTTGCGCTAATCTCGGGATCTACGGGGACGTTTTTATTGCGTTTTTCACTGATTTATTCTGGAAGGTGATAAGTAGGATATTGTTTTATCAAAATCGGTTCAATAGTTTTGAAAATAAACGGCAGATTATCACGTCGATTGTCGATCTTAGGAACAAATTAGAAGTCATTTAAGAAATCTTTATCCGAGCACATTATCAAAGAATATTCCATCTGGTGTTTTATATTGACTGTAATCCAACCATACCTTATCAAAGCATATTGACGTACAATTTTGAGAATTTGTGGCAAGCAGACGAAACTGCGAGCAAATGCAAACTACATCATAAACGGATAATAATATTTTGTCATATTTCTGAAACTGGTGCTAGAAGGGGAGCTTATGTCTATATGAATACACATCTCTATTCTAAAAAGAGTTTAAAATATTTGTCCTCCAGGAATTAACTACACAATCCAACTATTAAATTAGAAACAAATTAAGTCCAAACCGGTAGAAATATCACAGTTATCTTAGGAATCGCGGCCTTATCCGGAAAGGCTTAATCTCCATAACGTCGAGACTCGCGTGCATATTATTGTCGACTCCCGACCGTTTAATTGATATAAGCAACTATTAGAGTAAGGGCTTTGCATTTCAATGACTTCTTAATTGCGTATTCTAGTCAATAAGGTGGGTGTGTGGTAAAAGATGCTAGTTGGTGTCATTGACTTTGATTTTATATGACACTAGTATTCCGCCCTGGCTTCGTTCAGGTGTCCAATGATTAGCAAGTTGACATGACATTGGTTGGGTTAGCCTCCACCTTCAACCTCCACCTTCTATCAACCTCGTGGTTATAGAAGCGCGCCGTACTTGCGTGGGCTCTTTCCGACGCGCTCTTTCTTGACTCCTCACAAACTTTCGTCAGGCCATATATGCCGCAAGACCGATTACTGATGGTGTAGATAAGTCTTTGAATGGAGACTATGTACCGGTGAATGTAGTGTGAGACGCCCTCCGGCCAGGTGGAGTGACGGCTTAATGAAAGTCGCCGGTAGTGGCTGAATGAGAAGAGCGGAAGATCGTGTGTTTTGGCGGCCCTTGGAAGAGGCATATATCACACACTATAGAGGCGACTGTAGAAGGCTCTATAGAGGCGGGAGTAACCCCTTACTACGGGCTGATATAATGGATGGAATGGTATGTGAGTGTTTAAATTTTAATGAGTTTCAGAAAATTTAATTATGGAATTTGAGTACTTGTCATCCAGATTTTCTGGTACACGACTATAATCTAACGCTTATAGGATATCGTACCATCAGCCTGTCTCTCCACTCCTGGATATAGGCCTCTCCGAACGATCACCACCATACACGGTTTTGGAATTTACTGGTTATAGGATACGCAGACGAAAATCTAATAATATAAAAGTATTTCAGGCAGGTTCATACATTATACAATTTTCTCACCGGTCCTGAAGCGCGGGTTACGCGGGGAAGGGGTCGCCAATAATATGGTAATGTAAAGACAATATTGGAGGTGTCCCTATACGGTACAGTCGGCCTCATATAAGGCCATATTACCTATGTATTAAGCTAATATAAGATCGGTGTACACATCGGTACAGCGAAGTTTGTAAACCCGGTACACAGCGGTGTCTGTACAGGGTTATTAAAAGGCAATTTCTTTAGACTGAAAAATCACTATTTTTGTTTCATAAACAAAATTAATACATTTTTTTTTTAATAGAAGAGATAGCAATAGCGGCCCGTGTGGTGATAAGTGGTCATGGTGTTAAGTACATCTAATCTGGGGTGAATAACAATATGTTTCTGGATTCAAAGACTTATAATTTGTTTTTTCTATTTCAGGTTATTTATTAGAACTAATGATAATAATATGTGACTCATAACTCCCTCTTTTGTTTTCAGTAACCCCATAAGAAGATAAGTTGAAACGCTAGATTATATTGACTGAAATATATCTTATTGCAAATCAGACTTTAAGATGAGTCCTTAGCAACGACATATGGGGTAAAAAACAAAGACTTTTTGTCTTTATGAGGATAGTGGTTATGGTGCACTAAAACTTAATGTTTAATATTTTTTTTTTATGTTAAATGTCCGTACAAAATTTACATCTTTTTTTATTTATAAACTAGCATTTTTTTAAATATAGCAACTATCTGATGTTGTAAATCACCCCATCATTTATTGTAAATCACCCTATCGGTTATTGTAAATAACCCCATCAGTCGTTGTCAATCGCCCCATAAGCCTTTGTGAATCGGCCCCATAAGCCGTTGTTATTCACCCCGTTTGGTACACGAAATCTAACCTAAAATTGTTTTTTTTCATATCACTTCGAAAATCAACATGTACAGCTTACCTTTTCTGTTTATTTTGCACCCAGAATACTAATTCACACGAAATAAAGGTTTTTCTGGTCGTATTCGTAGTAGGTATTTCAACTAGATAGTTACAAAGTTTATACGCCAACAGAAACGGTTTCAACAAGTAGATTTACTTTAATTGAAAAAAAATCCGCGAACTAAAACTGCTGTTAAAGTACAGTGTTGCCAATCTAAGAAAATAATATTGGTAAAATTAATGCCATAGACTTTTTCTAAATAGAAGCTTACAATATTACCACTATAGCGCTTCTTTTTTTCCCCGAAGATGTTGTTATTCACCGCAATTAACCCCAGATTACGGTACGGTACATTTAATTTTTCCCCTTAAATCTGCTTTTTCACGAAAAATCTCGCCGTCTGGCAGTGATATTTGTGTGTTAGAGATTTACATGTTCGGCGCAGGATTTTCTCATGTCAAGTGCACACGCACGTACAATTTATAAATAAAATTACAATAATACAAACCAGACTCGACTGCAAATTATATTTAGTAAGAAAGATTTCATAACGATTTTATCTTTCCATACTATCCAATATTATTTTAGTTTATTTCACGATTTCATATTTGAATATCTTGGAAAGAAGAATCAAAATCATTGAAAGAAATCGAGAAAATCATTTGGAGCTGGTGAAGAAATAAATACAAAAAATAGCCTCCTTTAGGTACTACCAAATTCCAGTGATAAGATCTCTTTGTTCAGTTAAAACATTTGCTTAAAAATTATTTATCTTGTGCTTACCTTACGTTTAGGTTTTAAAAAGTAAATTCACAGTTCAATAATCTTATTTTCACTATGGTAGAGCCTAGGAGAAATTTAGAACCTAAGAGTTGAATTGCATACAAAACATTTATTATTACCAATAAAAGATTTCATTCGTCGTTTATATTATATTTATAAGCCACCTTCATACGCGCGACGCGCAGTTTGTGTGCGATATCTTAATGGGTAGTGACTTTATGATCATTTTATGGTTTGTCATTTATTAGAAGATTTATGATCGAAATGCGAAATAGTCCAGAAGATAATATTATTAGTACCGTAAACAGTAACTAGCCCTTTTATGGTCCCCTGGTAGACATGGGCTTTCTCATTCACATTGTCTTATGCATGAGGGATATAAGGCCTTATAATGGTTTATTCCAATGGAATCCCATAATCCGATCGCAATTGTAGGATCTGTTAGGAATATTAAAATTTGTTTCGAACCGATTACTATTCTTATCTGCTCCCAAAGTGATATTCCCAAGGGGCCTTCGGGATTCGATGGAGAATAGCGATTCTTTATACAACTGAAATTCACCTTAAATCAACAGAATTTTAGGAGTTTGTTGAAAGAAATCTGTTAAGGAGATAAGTTCGCCTATTGTACCTAATTTTGTTTTTCCATTTTTATGTACTACTAGCTGACCCGACAGACGTTGTCCTGTCCAAATTTCAATAATACAATAAGTTCATACAAAAATCCCATAGAAAAAAACACATTAAGTTTTTCCCGAATTTTCCAATTTTCCGGGCAACTTTTCCAATTTTTCTTTCCCTAAAAACCTTATTCGGACTATTACGAAAATTAAAAAAAAATAGCCAAATCGTTCCAGCCGTTCTCAAGTGATGCGCTTACCAACGAACAGCATTTAATTTTTATTTATATAGATATGAGTGTGTACAATACAGAATACATAAATCAGCGTAAACTCACTCTATTTATTAACATATATTCGTAGCCGGATCTGGCGTGAGAATCTCAAGCCTGTATAACTTATTAATCGAATCGACTAAAAAGATTCAAACGACTCGACTGAAGGCTACCCAATAAAGACTACATTAAAGCTATTTCAGATATAGCTCTCAAAATTGTACAACAAAAATGTTCACAGGAGTACAAAAACCGGTGTTGGTAAAGAGTTATTCGCATTGAGAAAGACATACCGGCCCTTGTAAGGGACCGCAAAAGGCCTGTATGTGATAAAGATCTGCATAAATCTATTTATGTAGTTGCGTAGAGACAATGTATAAGGGAAGTCGGGAGAGGAAAGCTGGCGAGTATGGAGTCACATTTCGTATGGGTTAAGGATCTTTAAAGTGTGGTAATAGTCGTGGAGTGCCCATCCTCCACTCACATTTATTTATACACTTCATTGCACATTATCGTCCGAAAGGCGAGCTTAATGCCTTAGGCATTCTCTACAAGCCAACCTTTGGGTTGATTTGAGAAGTTTAATTGGGAGATGCAAGTAAGACTCAAATAAAATGCATGCTATATTATATATTAAATATACAAATATACTATCTACACACACACACTCACATACACACACACACATATACATGATATAAGTACAATACAGAGTATAAGAAACTAATAAATAGATACATTATTTAAATAAATTATCCACATAAATTGATCTAGTAAAACTGATAACAAAAAGAGAAGTAATATTTCTGGAGTTACTTTTTAAAAAGTATTTTATTTGGTATTTGCCAAATGTCAGTGGGGATTGCGTTCCAGAGTGCTCTCCGTTCATATGGATCCACCGGGTTGATCCATGGATGATTATTCCTCCTCTTCGATTCACAAATTCAGAAATTCAAATATAATTAGGGTTAAAATTAGGGTCTTAGCATTTGTTTATAGTGGCCACTTTGAACTTAGTTATATCTTGCGTTTGGCTTGGAATTCCAAATTCAAATTAATTTCAATTTAAAGCTATGACATTCTTTTTCAAAATCAGTTTATCATTTATTTTTCCCTACTGACCTAGTCCCTACTGATTTCTATTTTGTTCGGTATTTGGACAAAGTTTAGACGGGAATAAGATCAATTCCGACGAGGCAGTGAAAAATGCCTTCAAAGAATTCATCGATTCCTGTCCCCAGAAGTTCTATAGCAATAGTGGATAATACTTCGATTAATTAAATATATCATTTTTATACAAATAAAATTGAATTTTTCCATATAAAATTGCAATTTCATAAGTAAGGAAGGACCTAATAATTAGCGGTAAATAGGATAACTACATATTTTATTTAAAATAACTACATTCATTAATAACAACTTCGATCCACCTATCGTTCGAAGAAACAGAATTATCCATGGATCCATCGGTTGAGCCCGATTGTCGATTTATGTAAACGGAGGCCCAGAGTATAGCTACCTGCGCAGTGAAGGACTTGGTCAAATAGTTATAGTATGCCTACCTATATGATTTAAGTCGAATACATTCTTAAAATAAGCTCAAAACAAGTTTTGAATGGATGCTAAACGATACTTACTCACTTTACACGCTCCACACCTCACGTATCCTGTAAAAAGAGAAACAGAAATAAAATAAAATAATTCTATAAAATAAATTCTATAAAATAATATTTAATACAGTCAATAATATCAGCCTATAACGTCCCACTGCAGGGAACAGGCCTCCCCTTGCAACTAACTCACTAGGAGGTTTCGGGCCACATAGTTCACCGTGCGATTTTTTTTATTCGAATGCATGCGGGTTTCCTCACAATTAGAACCGAACCCCTTAATTGTAACAGTCTGCGTTCGATAAAGGAGACAAGATGTTACCCACCTAAAAAACTTTTAGGCGACAAGCTTGGCTAAATATTAAAATATTGGCTCTTAAAAATATTGAGAGAAATTTTATTGAATGTTTTTGAGTAATCGGCATACACGACATCCACTTGGTATCCATTAGACATATTTAGAAGAACAGTATGCACCGGTTCATTGAGATTGGTTTCAACAGACTTTCTGTTTACAAAACCGTGTTGATTTGCAATAATTAAAGGTCGCAAAATTGGGTAGATGAATAATAATTTTCTCGAAGAGCTTGCAAATTAATGACAATTTGGAGATTGGTCTGTAATTTTCTATATTGTGCCTATCCCCCTTTTTAAGGATTGGCACAATATCCATTCGCATCAATGATCAATATCCATTTCCACTCGGTTGGGAAAACACTATAATTCAAAGATTTATTAAAAAGAAAGTTGATTAAAAAAGATTATTAAAGAAAGTGGTTCTGCGCCCTTATTGAGGAAGATAGAACCAATAACGTCATGGCCATCACTTTTAGAACAGTCTATAGTTTTTAATTATGTTTTAATATACCTGCATTCGATTCTTACAAAAGAATAAAGAAATATAATACTGAAACAATAGTCAAAATATATAAAACATAAAAACATATAAAATAAGAATTAACAATATTAAAAGTACAAATACGTTTGTACAATGATTTAGTGAGTAGCAACTCTACAGTAATAGCACGCAACTTCTGTATCCAGGTCTCACGTCAATAACCTCGAGCACCACTGGGAGCTATCCCAACAAGCTCTGTTTATTGTCAGACAACAGATACAGTTCCCAGGGGCACATTCACAACAATGAAGTTATTGGACTCGCGATTTTATCTGCGTTTCGCTTTTGGGGTTATACGGTGTTGTGGGGTTGTAAAGTTTAAAAATTTAAGTACCTGGTAAGACTGTTTACGGCGTTTAGAACTGAGTTCTGAGATATCGATATTTTCCGTGCGTTATAAAAAAAATTGATACAATGATTGATAGAGCTTGATGAGCCCTGTCCAAAAACATATCGTTTGTATATAGAGTTAAATAATAAATACGTTCATCTTCTTAAAACTAAATTTCTTTCATACCATAACCAGACCTTTTTTGTCGTCTAGAGTGGAAACGGTTGGGAAAATATTTCCCGCTCGTTCCCGGTGGTAACAACGACACGAAATTATTCCCGGTCTTTACCACTGACAATCAAATCCCGTGTAAGTAGTTTCTGAAGAAAAAAATATATTATATATATCGTAAATTTATTTTAAAATCGTCAATGGTAAATTAAAATGAAGACTACAATTGAAATAGAACATCGTATGTGTATAATAACTTGGTCGCATGACCAAGACCATGCGCAAACCTCATGTGGTCATCATATGAGGTTTGCGCGTACGCTCTCGGCGCACGGACGTGTTGTGTCTGTTATTTGTTATTACAAATAATAAGCAAATACAAAATATGCATAAATTCATTGCACGTGCCTCCTCGAGCACGTTGTTTGTGTATGGGGGATGTGTAGTGTAGCCTTAAAATGGCACCCCGCTGGTCAAGCAGGTTGGCGAATTCATTCTTCTGGAGATGGTGTAGTTCCTCAAGGCTTGCGTCAACGGTTTTGTTATATTTTAATCGCATTTTGAGACAAAGACGGGAAGAGATGAGGTGAGGTGGTCTCAGCTCACGGTCAAACCGGCCGACTGATCCAAATTTCTGGCTTTGCAAGTACTTGTTGTGTTTGCCTTACTAATTGTAAAATTAACCCATTAGGCTACCTTTCTTTGTTGTTGTATGAATAATAAATTCTTTCTTATTTTCTTCCAATTAATCGAGATATAGACCCGAACTATTTTTTCGACGAATCTCATTTCAATCGTTTATGCCGTACAGTTTTTTCCAAAAATTTCCAAGGGCATCATATACATATAGATATATAATTTTAGAAACTGAATGCCGTTTTAGGGTCTGCTGGTCACGTTTAGTCCGAGATGTAGCGAAATTTTTCAGAAATTGGAAATCCCAGATTTTGCTATCTAGATTCATCTAAAGTTAAAGCAAAGAAACTTCCGCAAACAAAAGGATTTTCACAAAAGGACCTACATATTCATTCTTGCAACGTTAGAATCGTAGACAATAGCATTAGCCCTACAGTTTACCTTATTTGTCTAAACCAAACCATTAAATCGACATAATCGGACCGAATCGCCTTGCAAATCTACATCGCACCAATCTGTTATCAACTCCAGACGCAAAATTACAGGGTCGTAAGTAAACGGGGGCTCCGTAAATTATACAACTGTGTCACAATAAGAAATTCTTTCTGGCTATTATTAGGCAATCATTAATGTCATTGGGTATTTATTGGCTGCGTTGGAACAAGGTTTTTGAGATGTTGGTTGATGCAATTAACAGGAGGTCTACGAAATTTCCTCCTGATAAAACTGGATAACTTAGTTTCATAGAAGACTGTAGTGAAATATTTAGTGTAAAAGTACGTACATGAGCAAAATTTAGGTACAGAAAAACAAATGAAATACTGATTTTGAAATAAGAACATCGTAGCTATTAGATGGATTTTGTTTTATTTTGAAATTCGAATTACAACATAAGATCTTCTGTTGATTTTATTACTGCCCACTTTGAGTTTCTATAAACTCAAAGTGGGCAGTAATAAAATCGGTCATTTCATAGGTAAGTACCTAATACATACATAACATATAAATGTGCACGTATATCGTACATCTCGGGAATGAGATAGAATTGGAAGGGCCTATTTTTCATCCCATCCCATCGTATCAGCCTTCAATAAGATGGGATGATAAAATAATTTAATAAGATAAGGAAGTCGCTTATCTCTCCTTATCCCATCCCATATCTTTAAAAACCTGTTGTGCTCAAGAAACATTGTCATTGAATGTGACATAGTGTATGTGACGGTAAAAAAAGTATTGTTAAAAATGTATAATTAAAAAGTTTTGAAATACTAGAAATCAAAGCTGAAATTAAAGTCTAAATATTTTGGAAAATGGATGAGATAAAGAAATTAGACCACCATTGTAACCACTCGTACATGATGAGTAACAACAGCTCCTCATAAGTAACATAAGTCTGTGCTCCGAATACGCTCAAGCTCATATCTACTTAATTGTACAATGAAAATTATATAGGGACCGCCAATTATAATACTACTAATAAAAAAAATATCTATCGGCTATCTTCGTATTTCCGACCGCGATTGAACATTGAAAAACTACATAGTTTAGTGCAGAGTGGTTACAACGTAACGTAATGTAAGTGTTTTCATGTTTGTTTCTTTTTTACTTAATAATGCTGAAAGGATTGCGGAAAACTGAGATGGTCAACCGGCATTTTTAATTAGTTATATTGTACCTACTCTATTATAAAAACCAGATCTCTTGCAAGTAGTTTCCGCTTCCGCTTCTGTTTTACGCACACGCTCTTGTTGTGTGAGCTTGCGAAAAGCCAATATTTTAGGCGCGAGGCACGCCGTTCATGCTACCGGCCCATTACTGCGCGTAGGTTTTGTTCATGTTTACAATGTAAATTGCGTAGTGGGGTGCAGTCGGCTGTAGGTTTTGATCGGTTGCCTATATCAAGTTGGGACTGACCTTAAAGAGCGTGCAAATGCAATAGCTAGCAATATTCTACACACGGTATTTCAACAAAGATACTAAGAGACAGTAAGAAAAGAAGAGTAAAGTAAATTTCGTTGATGTCCTCGTTATTGTAACTCTTTATTCTACATGACATCAATTATAACATCCTATTTCAGAACAAAGGTCATCCCTTGGAATCACAAAGGGGTTTAAGTCATCGTAATCCTCCCGATGCGAATAGGCGGATGTTACATTATGCTCTAATTATTACTTTTTTAATTCATCACTATATTTTCCTTTATCGACAAGTTAAATGATAATTTAAAATACAAACACAAATAGAAACTCAATGGATATGAACTATGGTTTTATGCCAATGTGAGTGGAAAAGAAAAATCCCCAGAACAACAGTTTTATTCCATTTAAGTCTTTATGTCAACGCAGCAAGATTTACTACTTATGACACTTGATGTACTGGCTTCCTGTAGTGTGCGCACAATCATTACGTGTAGGGCTTGTGTGAGAGTGAAGGCATTACCACTCCAACAGTTTTCCACACTCCACACTAATGTGATGGCACAGACTGTGTATTCCGACGTCAATAATATTGCCGCGAATTGACAAATGCATACTGGATACACTTTCAACATCCTTAACGTTGTTTAATACATAGAACACATATAGGTAACTGTTTAAACATATAGATGGATACATAAACTCTTTATTGTACACCGATACATGTTGCAAAAAGACAATTTAGGTAAGTAACACGAAAAGCACAAAAGGCGGCCTTATCGCTAAAGCGATCTCTTCCAGGCAACCTTTGTATGTTTCTTTTATTGTGGTACTTCACTGGTATCGGCAGGTTATAGAATAGGCACTTTAGTGACCTTGTAATTTTGAAAATAATGAGCAGGGGTCATCACGGTGAAATATCTGGATGATTATATGACATGTTAGGAACCTACTCACCATACTCATCTATTTATCCTAAACTTCTATAATTCTTTGGTTTAATTTTATTAACTGTTTTATTGACTAGCTGTTGCCCGCGACTTCGTTCGCTTGGTATTTTACAATCAACACCACTTGTTTAGTCACACACGAATTGTAATGTCGCTGTAATGTATTTGATTCAATTCAATTCTGTCAAGCGTTCGCACTCATACACCGAAAACACACGAACTGCCGCTAAACTATATCATTTGTTGAAACGACTCTCGCGCCATCTATTGTAAAATGGTTGTACTAATTCAGAAATCTTCGCGGGCGTCATCAAACTCACCACTCACCACAATAACTCACCAAAGTTTCATCGCAATCGGTAGAATGGTATACTGGTATAGGAGCGCATACGGGACAAACAAAGAAACATTCATATATATACATATAGATTACTATATTAATCAATATGGCAAAAGAAAAAAAATTATATAAAATATTTTTTATTTTAAAATAATATTTCGAATATCGAAGTGAAGTTATTGAATTTGGATTAAAATGTAAATACAAATGTAAAACAATATCTACCAAGTTATAAGTCTATAAGTTGAAATTGTTCGTAACAAAGTAGTGTTACTGGAAAGTGTTTTTTGAAAAAACAAGTAAAAGTCTCGCTTGAATTTGGCTTCGTCTTTGATGTCTTTGATCTGAACATAATCACAAACACACATCGTAACAATCACTTTCAAGTTGACAGAAACTTGCTTAAAACACGTCAAAACCATAGTACCTAACTTAACAACTACTTAAGTCATTCACACTTAATTAAGGCTTAAGTAAAAGCAAGATGAGGCCTTCGGTGTCAGACCCAGGAACTTTAGTTAACGTTAAAATGGATTTATTTTGAAGTGACATGGCGTTATTCCAATGGAATAAAGTTGAAAGTCGCTCGACCCTGTTCCCTAGAGTGGAAATTTGAGTATGATAGTGATGGTGGGTGACAAGCCACTCGGATTCAACGAAAGTGTGACAAAGTGTGACCTTTAAGGTCAAATTGTTACATAAATTGATTGTTGAGAAAGGTTGAAAGAATTTTCTTCATCCGTTATAATTAATCTTAAAATTAGGAACAGCTGAGTAAATTTTCTATGGAATTATTCGTAAAAATACATTCATAAAATTCGTATATTCTTTTATGAAATAAGGTGGCAGACGAGCATATAGTTTATCTGGTGTATATTGTCGTCATGGACAGCCGCGATACATGTAAGCGAGCAACGTTTCGTTGTTCACTAGATGGGATTTAATTTGATTTTTTCCTAACCAGAATGTAAACAATCAGTTGCAATGCAATGTGTGGCAAGTATCGAATTCAAATGCTTTGGAACATACTACCGTTACACGATGAAAGGGCGTCACTTGATTTTGGGTTGATCACACCTGTTATGTGATTTGGAAGTTACAAAATAGTCTGGGATTTGGGTTCATTTTCGGTGATTTATAGTATAGTTTTTTTATGTCGTAAAACAGTAACAAATAAAATCAATTTCTGTTGCTAAGTATGTGTTTTCGAGCAATACACTTTTTTATTTAATATTTTGAATAATCCTAAACAGAAAATCCTTAAGTTTAGCCGACCTTTCTTACTAAAAGAGTTATTTATGAGTCTTCATGACAGAAACTTATGGATGTTACGCCCTTTCTTCGTATGAAGGCAGTATGGGCATTTTTTTATCCGTTTAAACGGGTATATTTATTTTGCTCGACGTTTCATTGAGTTAAAATTTAATTTACACTGACATAGGCATTAAGTTAAAATTAAAATCTACGTTTTTTTAGTAATACCTATAAATAAGTTTTCCTATTCATCATGTTTTACACTGGCATTTATTTCTGTCAATTTAATTAGCATTTATTTATGTTGCTAACGGTAAAATCTAAAAAACTAATTAAATGTACGTTCAAAATGTACTCTAATAGGGCACCGCAATTTTAGGGTTAACATACATAGGGTTAATTAAATAACCGCGGCATCTGAATTAGAATTATTTTATCAATGATTAAATAAAATATACAATAAATTGTTTTGCATATTATTCACCAACCAAATAAACAGTTAGCAGCAATTAATTTATTTCTTACTAATTCTTCCGCAGAATTCATGATATCAAGAGCCCAGTGCTCTGTGGGGGCGGCGAGTACATTCGGAAATGTCGTTCCTCATGATTATCCAACCACACGACCGCTGACCGTGGTAAGGTTATAGCTGCAACCCGACGCTGCACGGATGATTCACGGTACACCGCCTCGGGATCGCCGAGGATATTGTTATTTGCTGTTGCTATGGTCATGTCGCTGGCTGATTGCTATTTATTGTTAGCTACGCTTCATCTTCATACAGTGAGAACAAAATTTTAAAACCCCGATGGGGATTATGCTAGCCTATCCGTTGTCTTTTTGTCACCACTGTAAGAATAAACAAAAATGAAACAATAAAAGGTCAAAGATTAATTGCTCGAATGTCTAGATACAGTATTATTTACTTTGAACGCACAAACGTCTTTATTTTTAACCAGCTTAAAACCAAAATCTCATTGTCTTCTATTTGACTTTATTATTTATGTTTAATATATTGTGTTACTTAAACTAGTTTTTAATTAAGTACTCTAGAAGTATGAATTGCGAAAACTGCCTAGAAGAATTATTTTCCGTTAAGAAAGTGGAGAACAAATTACCTCGAGTCGATAAAACAGATTATATTTTTAACAAAGAATTTTATCGAGTGTAACCTACCTATATAAAAAGCCGACTAAGGGGTAACTCAATTGCTACCGCAAACCCTGAGGAACTGCACCACCACTAAAAGAATGGACTCGCCAACCCTCTTGGGCAGCGTGGCATTTTATATCCTTACTTACATCGGCCATACATCCTTCATGCTGAAGACAAAGTTCATGAGAAAGCCCGTGGTCCAGCAGTGGACACTGAAAAGGCTGGTTGTATTGCATTACATTGTACCTTTATCTAGAGTTTCGAGTGTCGAGTGTAGATACCTATTAAATACAAACGTTACTAATGTTGCAGCAATAAACTTTTAAATTACCTAATATGAACACGATTTTATAGTAACATTGCGTGTGTGTGAGAGCCATAATAAATCGTGCCCGTACTGTCGTTGTAATGTAATCGCGTTGAGTTTGTGTTACATCCCAATTTGGTTGGAACCGCGATGTATCATGGATAGAGAAGTGGTTACATCACCGACGCTCGTATTATATATACTGGCAAAGATACTTGTGCGGGTGGTGAAATTCAGAACTAACCATCATTTTTGACTTTAATGAGTTCAAAAATATTATTATTTATTTTTTTTTTGCTTTTGACACGGCTTGAAAACATTTTTTTTTTATAACATAATTTGATTACAAAAACAATTTACATGAAGTAATCGCGTCTACCATTATTATGCCATGACTACTGTTACTCTCTATAAGTACAGATAAGTATAATATTGTAACACGTGTGTCTGTCTATTTGTGTACTAATTTATTAATACATAGTTCATATCAACTTACTCAATATAATTTAATAATTGTTAGCTATTTTGTTATAGTAAAAAATAGGATTATACGAGTGCAATTTGCAGCAAAAAGCGAACTATATCATTTTACAATATAATTCAAAACTTAAAATAAATTAATAATAAAAATCAAATAAACATCTGTTGTACCAAATGTTCAAAGTACCACATTATAATGTATTAAGCATGTTGAGCGTGCATAATTACACAGTTTTATATACATAATTGTTGCATATTAATTTATATGTAGAAAGACAATTAAAAATTAATTTTCATACAGTGCTACGAAGGCATTGATTTTTTTGTTTACAGTATTTATATGTTTCGGTTTCATTCGAATAAACCGATATTAAAGCGGTGCTCTCCGGTTCCCACAATAATCACGGTAATCTGCCGCGCCGTGCCATCCTCCGATATAAATAACAAGCTCCTTTAGTGGCCCATACAACGCTGACGACCGTGGGTTTTCACGGCGGAAAACCGTGTCGTTAACAAGCGGCCTAACGCTCAGATATAAGTTTGCCAGATTGTACACACATATCTTACATAGTTTAGTAGATCGACGCGCGTTGAATTGTGGTTCTACTGAGAGCGAGCAGCTAGTAATGATTAATGATTTCTATTTGGGAATAAAGTGGCAGCTGGTGACAGCTGTTCAAGATCTGAGAGACCAAAGCAGTTTCTGAATCAATGTTAATAAGTGTGGATTTTATAACAGCGATAACTTGAACTTATTTTGTAAACGCAAAATTCATATAAAAACCAACAATGTTATGAATAAAACCATTTCAATTATGTCAATTTTTAACATGTATGTCATGGATGACATTAACCTAAGCACAGACAGATTTGACACGTTCTGATACGGCTTGAATTTCGTTTTCAAATTGAATCCTTTCATTCTGTACGAAATATTTTAATACGATCTATACATATAAAAAGCCCTGACTGACCCATCGACGTCGATCCAGAACTGTTAAAGCTAAATACATGTATGTTCCTTCTAAAGAGGTGATGCGGGGTGCTAAAGTTTGTATGAAAATAAAGCGAAAGAAAGCTGCGGGCAATGTTTTAGTGTACATTAATGTACTGCGGGCAATGTACATTGTTTTAGTGTGCGTAAACTTGAGAACGCTCAGTCGGGTTCCCGACGCCGCGGCGCACAATAAAATAATGCAATAAATAAATAAAATAACCATGTACCTTACATTGGTAGGCTTCAACACATGGCCGTCTTAAGCCATGCAGGGACCCTTGGGCACACAGAGTTTGGGGCCGTTTTAGAAAGCAAAAAAAAACATCAATGAATGAAAACATCAGAATTTACTTTTGCCTAGTGACTTTATTGGTTAGCTTTATACAAATCAAATATAAATGATGTGATTACTGTTTAGAGAATTGGACTTACTTTGATGTTAATGGTTTCTTTCGAGTTGGCTATCAAATGAAAGGATTCGACGAGTAGAATACGATAAAAACTTGTTTTTTGTTAAAAATAATTTTATGTATTTATTGATTAATTGGATAAAAAATACATAGGCACTGGATTTCTACGGGATTTCGGCATCTCGGGGCCCCCATCGGGCCGGGGGCCCTGGGCTCATGCCCCACGTGCCCTTAGGGTAAAGACGGAACTGCTTCTACATGTACTCATACGAGCACAACCGCTACTAAGCGTAACCCGCCTTCGTGTGGTGAAAGAAGTACACTTTCTTAATTCCACTATAATCTTTATTCAATGCGATCGGAGGGAGTGGGATGGCATAGTGATTAGAGAGTATACTCTAGGAATATATATTCAGAAAGGCAAAAGCAAAATTATACGTTAAAAGATGACAATTCCATTGTATAATACTACCCTTTACCTGCGGTTTGGACCTCTTGGAAACTATCATTTTAGAACTACAGAACCCTTCACGTACCAATAATAAACATGACTGTTTTTTTTAACTCAACATCCATTTGTTTTCTGTAAATTGGTTTATCATAGACCTTGATCATAAATCTAGTCAGCATAATGGTCCATAATGACGTATCGCGATATAAATTAAATGAACGAATGAAGGTTGTTAAATAAGGTTTTGTTCAATCCTACTGTTTTATTGACTCTGCACAATAATCGAAACAAATTGAGTTGTTTTACATAGTTGAAATGAATTATTATTTTCTATGATTTGTATATGTCCATGAGTTTGAGTGTATTTTTTTCTTTATTTCTTGAACGATAATTGAAAGGGATATTTATTTTGATGATAATCAAATAATGCATATTTCATAAAAATAAAAGTAATAAAAAAATATTTAAGCGGCCCGTGCCGAATAATGGTAAAGATATTACTTCAATTCGGTTAATTTAATCTGAGATTTTGAAATTGATCCAATTATTATTCCATCTAAATTCATTCCATATGGCCGAAAACTTCTGAGATAATGGTAACAATATATACCTACATACAAGCATACTTAGTTCAAAAATGTATATAGTCTATTTTTTTTTATAACATAAATATAAGTATAATTTTTAGTCAATTAATAGATTTTTTTTACTGTTTTTTGATATATAAAATAACTAGCGACCCGCCCTCGCTTCGCTTCGGTTAATAAGATTTTTTTTCCAAAATTTCCTTATAAAATATAGCCCTTTTATTTTGAGGGATCCCTAATTTTTTTTAGTAATAAATATAAAGCCTATGTTACTCAGGGATAATGTAGCATTCTAATGGTGAAAGAATCTTTGAAATCGGTCCAGTAGTTTTTGAGTTTATTCGTTACAAACATACAAAAATACAAATCTTTCCTCTTTATAATATTAGTATGATATGTAGGTATACTTAAGTTACGCCATACATAAGTTGCTCTCAATTTGCAATACCTGTAAAAGGCGACTACTAAGAATAAGTCGTATGCTACTTAACATTCCTGTATGATCATTTTTCTAAGACACAGTCGGCAAGTTAATTTTTGAATTTGAATACATGCAAATGTACAAACAAACATAAAGACGGTTATGAAAAGATTTTTGCATCTTCAATGCCATAACTTTTGACATTTTTCACTTAATAAAATATTTATTAAAACACAAAATTAATTGCCTACTTCAAAGATTTCATTAAATGTTTTCATTGTGCTTAGTGGCACAGATTTATTGAATGTTACTTTGTTTTCAATAAACACAATGCTCTAAAGGCGCTGCGATTCATTTTAGCTGTTATAAGGAGGATGCCATAAAACATGAGCGTTGACGTTCATAAACGGAAACACTGCTTGGATACAATGGGCGTTAATTCTGTAATAGCAATTGTCAGCGTGATCAGCTATAATCGTGTTTTACCACATAAGTATAGTTGTAATGTAAATGTAAATGTAATGTAATGTACAATGTATACATATTGTAATGTATACAAACGGATATTTACATAATATGCGAACTTAAATATAAGAAACTTCCAAAATTCCAAAGTGGTTTCCACAAATTCAAATTACTAAATGTATCTAAGTACTTAAAAATACACTCGTGTGTGTGTGTGCTGTAATTACTATAACAATATATGTATTTTAATCGAATACATCTGAGAAATATCCTATTGTGTCATTATTTTAAGATTAAACAAGTCAAATTAAAAAAACAGTAACATAATGGAGAAGTACGCCATTTTTTATTTCTTAACAGAATAGGGTTTGAATTGAAACATTAGAAAAAATCTCGTTAAAAATTTCTTTTGATATCTTTAAATGGACGAAGTTATAACCTATTCAAGTTGAATGTTGACATATAAAAGTGCCGACCAGCGTGTGACGTCACGATACATTTACATACAAACGATACATCGTTGAATAGTGTTTGTGAAGCTCTATAAATTTTGCCTAAACGTTTTTTCCAAAACATACGGAAAATTGTTGAATCTCCCTTAGATCGTAAGGCTATTTATTATGTTATAGCCTTTTATGGATTGTCACATCACATATTATAAGGAGATACTTTTTGTAAATATGCTTTTTTTTTTTCGAAATAAAATATCTTATAGAGAAAAAGCGAATAATATCTTCGAATGCCCTTTGGAGAAACATAAAACACGCCAGTTAAACAACATCCTTAGTTTAAATACACTCGAGTGCACAGAAAAGCTATAACAATTTCAGCATTGTACACTGCAGAGACCGTAAAAGGCGTTAAAACTGTATCAAGCGAAGCACTCGCTGGGGAGTTAGGAGTGAGTTGGGATAGTGACGTTAAAAGGTATTTATACTTATTATAGTAGTAAATCCTGTCCTCCTAAGAAGAAAAGGCATTAGTCATATTTTTAACGAATGCATACGTAACATTGTGTTCGAAAATCAAAAATACTTTTTGTCTTGACCAAAACTTCAAATTTCTAACTTGATTTTAAATTAATGCAAATTTTACTGAAAATTTAATACATTTTTGTCGAATGTCATCAAAATGTACTTGTGCCCTTTTTTTGTAAGGAGGGCAGCGCCGTCACCAACTGTTTTATTATAAACACGGGCCTTCTAACACTTGTATCTCGTGCATGGCCAGTTCACTCTTTTAAGGGTGGTGAGTTGCTCAGGGCTTGCAGTAGCGGCTTTGTTATCCCTTATAGTCGTTGTGACATGACACCGGAGCTGAGGGAGATCAGCTGATGCTACTCTAAAGCCGGCCAACATCACACAGCCTACATCACATTGCAATAAGTGTAATAATACAAATAAAGTTAATGGAAATTTCAATGTTTACAGAGAAAATGATAGGGTCTAAAAGTATTAAATTCATAATAAAATTATATTATTATTTTTATTTATTAATTTTCTTTTATTCATTGCGCAAGTATTTGACTTTTTTATTATATAGCATATTATATTATATATACTTTTTTATAGAAAAATGCGGCAGACGAGCTTACAGTCCACCTGATGTGGTAAGTGGATACTGTCGTCCATAGACATCTGCGATACATGCCAACATCAGTCCAGAATGGCAAACGTTGGCACGCCCCCAGATGCACTGCCTACCTTTGCAGATTATGGAATGGAGTGAGGAAATGGGGAGGGATAGTATGGGATGGGAATGTGCCCTGGTATATCTCACTCACTACCGAAACTTGTACGTACATTGGGGAAATACGATTAAGTAGGAACTGCAGTACATTTCATGGTAGTCTTCTGTGAGAGAGAGGTAACGTGGCCAGTCTAGTGCGCCCAGCGGCTGTGAGAGAGAATGCAGCATGCACTCTCCTCCTACAAAGGGCTCTTTTGACTTGTACAAAAGGCAGACTTAATGCCTGACGACATTCTCTACCAGTCAACCATCAGATCAAACAGAAACCAGAACGCGGGTGCAGATTTCCCGGAAACAAGGGCGTTCATAATAAAATACAGTTTAATTGAAAAAATAATACAATTAAACCAATTGTTCAAACAGAACCGTTCAAAGGTTTCTATGTAGCCTCGTCTTACATTATGTGGCTTCCCTGAGGTCACTGCGTTGGATCAAATAACAGAACACAATTAGAAGAATTAGTTGCTAATATTATGTACCTATATAGTTATTCAACATTGATTATAGTTATCAAGATAATACGAGTATTAAATTATTTTAAAATAAATAATATCATGCCAACTTTGCATTGAAAGTTATATCTAAGTTCAATAATCAATAAATTCAATAAATTCAATTGAAAGTTCAATAAATTTAAGGGAAATTTAATCTATAATTATTTAATTCAAAAATTTTCTTTACAAAAATAGAAGTTGTTGTTCTGCACTATTGATAATTATTGTTATTTATATTTATTATTATAATACAATTATCATTATTAATAACTTTCTACAACCTTATTGAAAATATTTTAGCAGATTCTGAAGTTGACTGTCGCCCATAGCAACCTCATCTATAGATAGTCCACTCCAACTGTACCAATTGCTCTTTTTCTTATGCAAATAAAGGCCAGTTTATACAGTGCGAGTTACTAAGAAGCCAGTTGGAAGTGATTGGCTTTGTATACTGGAATAAAAAAACGGATAACCAATCAATTGTTTACATAACAATTTTTTCTATGGAAAGAAGGCTACGGACGAATTGACAGTCCACATGATGATAGGTGAATATTGTCGCCCCTGCCCATACGCTATACATGCCAACATCAGCCTAGAATGACACACGTTAGCACACTCCTGGATGCGTTGCTTACCTTTGGAGATTTAAAGGGATGAATTTGGAGAAAGAGTTGGGAAAATGGGGAAAGATTGGATAAGATGGGATGAGAACGGGCTCTGGCATATCGCACTCACTACCGAAACACGTACGTACATTGAGTAAGTAGGATAAACTGGGAAATGCAGTGAGAGAGGTGTAATGTAGTACGCCCAGCGGCTGTGCGTACTACATTCAGCGTGCACTCTCGCCCTTCTAAAATTGTTTAGTAGTGACCAAAATTACATCAGCACTAAGAACAATATTTTGAAATAGCCTCGTGGCTGACTGACAATTAAACTGATTAGAGAGCAATCAACAATAATGTTTATTTTTACCATTTTTAAATGGTATTGGCAATATTTAAAAATAACCGTTTCGGAAGGGGAAAGAGTATACCCTGCAATCTCACAGCCACTGGGCGCACTCGACTGGCCTCATTACCATCCTCTTACAGAACACCGCCTTAAAATGTACTGCATTTCCCACGTACATTTTACGTGTTCCAGAGTGAGATACGTCAGAGCCCATTCCCATCTTGTCCTACCCTATGCCCCCATTTTCTCAACCATTCCTACAAATCCATACATTTAAATCTCCATAGCTAGGTAGCGCATCCGGGGCCGTGTCAACGTTTGTCATTTTGGACTGATGTTATCATGTACCATGGACGTCTATGGTCGACAGTATCAACTTACCACCAGATGGACTGTATGCTCGTCTGCCGCATTCTATCCATAAAAAAATTTTGGTTCACTGAGTTTTTGAACTCACACGCTAACTGGTACTGTGTAAATTTGGCTTATGCACTATCGTGGGTATCGTAGGCGACAAATTGCAACGTCAAAGTTTTTTTGTTGCCATGTTGCTGAGATGGACGCATCGATAAGACTCGGTAACAGATATACAGAACTGTAAGAATATTATTGAAAGCTTAATACAGACTATATTTCGTTTGTGGATCTGTTCGTGTTTTTGTAGTAATTTAAAAAAAAAAAAAATGGAAGCTGGAGTGGCACGAATTTTCAAATTGTGATAGTGGCATATGATTATATTAGCAGGCCATATTATATGCCGGTATCCCCCAGATGTGAATACTTCTATAATCATTCCGTAATTAGTCCATGTATGTTTACTATTTCGTAGTAGTGGTGGATTATGCCCCGATATAGGAGATTGTGTCTTATGTGCGGAAGCCTGTATCCTGCAGTGGGACGTAATAGGCCAATGTCGATCGATTGCCACAGTGCTAATAAAATAATTATGTACGTCTCTTTTTTATTAACCGTTTTATTTCGTCTCTTGTCTCTATAACCAGGATAGGTGGACTGACGACTTGAAGAAAGGCGCCGGTAGTGGGGAAATGAGAAAAGCTCAAGACTATGTGTGGTGGCGGTCCTTGGGAGAGGCATATATCCAGCAGTGGAGCAATACACAGGAAACAGGCTTCCCTTTACAGTCAGGTTGAAAGGCCTTGAGCGCCGTTCGGTGGTCATTAATCTTAAAGTGCCGCCTATCATTGTTGCTTTCCATTTCACTGACGATATGAGACTATTATTCATTTACTGTTGACCTTCGATTCTTTTATAGTCTTTTATATATACACGAGTACGAAGCTGTGTGACGACAAAGGGTAGAAAACAAAAATAAAAATACGAATTTAGATCAAACCGAGGATACTAAATTGGAACGGTTTCGGTTTTATTTCTTAGAATAAAACATTGTTATGTATTATATAGGTATAGAAACACAATCTCCAATACCCATTTGCCGTAAGATTCATTTAAAAAGAGGTTGAAACATTTTGTGTCAGGGATTTATTACCTCTCTTTATCTGTTTTAAATTAAGAAATTTATATTCGTTTGCTTTATTTTTTATAATCAATAGATTATATTTGCTATTGCAAAAGCAGTTGGTGTTTAATGTAGACGGAAAACGACCTCGACATATGCAGTCCCTGAGCTTATGGTGTCGGCCAGCTAAGCATCACTCCATATCTTCCCGTGGGTGTCGTAAAAGGCGACTAAGGCATAATAAAGCCCCCCTCCCCCTACCACAAGCCCTGAGCCTAAAGGCGTAGAATTGCCCACCCGCTTGGCCTGCACAGCGTTTTAAGGCCATTCTTCTTTCACAAGATAATTTGTATTAGGCGGCCAGTGGTATTTACTTATTTAGACACTAGTTGTGCCCGCGACTTCGTAGGTACGCGTGGAATTTTAGTTTATAAAATTCTAAATTGAGATATCTTTTCTTCCCGTCAGCCAATTTCGATGAAACAAAGCCTATTCGAAGCGCCAAGCTAAGCTTAATTAACCCCGGGAAGCATGAAAATCTGTTCCGTAATTTTGGAGATTACCGTTTTCGAACAGACAGACAGACAAAAACTTTCAAAATCAACTTTTTGTACTCTTTGTCTTAAAACACATTATTAGGGTAAGTGGCTTTTAACGGTCCCTTTTTATATACACAGTTTACTTTTATTAAATCAGATTCTTAAGTGCCTTTCATTCGTTTCAGGCTTTTTTTATATTTTTTTATTACTTTTACTGATATTTCCTATATTTTACTTTATTTCCTAAGACCGCTTTATCAATAGCATCAGCATTATATAGTGACAGAGATATATTAATATTAGATTAAATTATTAGAATATGTTAAACATTATTATAGATACGTACAGCATTAACAAAATAACTGTGCTATGTGATTATATAGAAGCATTCAATTATAAATACAAAAAAGAAGAGTAAATTAATCTATTTCTAGCAACTTGGACACTTTAAACACTGAAAAGGAATCGTGGGAGATGTCAATGTCATTAGATTGGAGATCAGTATTTGGATCATTTACGGTATGAGAGATATATTCTTTCATATCGATGGAATAATCGCATATTTCGTATAACCACTGGAACCCTCCAACGAATAGAGTCAACTAAAAATGACTAAAAATGAGGTATTCAGTTCGCTAATGACCCATACAAAAAATATCTTAACTACCTTGTTCCCATAACATGCAGAACAGGCTAATAAAAATTGGATACCTGCAATGACCTGCATGCATCCTTTTCATGCCCCCTTTGCAGTGTAAGTGTCTAAGCCCATTATGCGCTGTCCACGTTATTTCAGTACGTGTGCATGTTAATGGCAAAAATATGGTTATTTCCCGGGATAATGCGCCCTAGGTAAAAGCTATGTCCATTAGGCCTCATTGTTGCGGTTCCATCTCGTCCTAAAATAGCTTCATCGGGGCATAATAACAGCTCATGGTAATAAAATTATTTTATGCAACACACCTTTTGTAGAAAATTATGTGTCACAAGCTGAAATAGACTTTAGCTTTAAGGATGAAGGTGGGTTGTAGAGCGTTTGAGTTTTTAAATACGTTTTGCGTCAACACGAGCTGCAGATGGAGCTAGTGCTCGACTGTTGCTGGGTCATGTTGGATCATTTACTCAAGAGTTTTACTCAAGAGACTGTACTCAAATTAGTTTTGAATTAATTTCGTCCTCATTCCCTCATTGCAAACGGAATCAGAAAGAGCATTATTATTTTGCTATCCAGAAAACAAACTATTTGTTACTGTGCCGGCTATAGAATAACAACACATATTTTCCCGTGGAGGCGACTAAGGGATAATAAAGCGGCTACCACAAGCGTTGAAGAACTACACCACCTCTAAAAAGAGTGGACTCGCCAACCACTTTGCCAGCGTGATATTTTAAGACCATACATCCATCATATACAAGGCAATGTGCATGAGGATACCCGTGTCCATCAGTGGCAACGAGGGAATGTTTTTTTTCCTTCATATATGGCAATGATGCAATTAGCACATTCTGCCAGTGTCAAGTTTTCTACATAATAAACAATTTCAAAGTCTAACACGTATACTATCAATATTCAGTTCCGTCGAAGTAAATCAGGTGTCACTCAGTAAAGCGATAGTAGGTTTACTGAGAACAGAAGAGGACTCCTTGGAGAAACGCAGTCCCACTCTTTTATTTAATTACCATAAACACCATTCACAAAAAAACACTTTGAAGTTTAATAAACTATCATTATTAAATTACAAAACGCCCAATACACAATTTTTACAATAATTACACTTTACATCTCGAGTTCCCGCCAAAAAGTCCAACTACTAGATAACTACTTATGTAGGAGATGAAGTAGGAGAGGATATGCACTTCCTATAAACTCTGGTAAACTGGATATTAATGGATAAAATAATGTTCAATGTACAACCCGTCATTTCATTTCGTGACCGTCCGTATATAAATAAACTAGGTACTTATTTTTATTCTTTATGTCTAACGAAATGTTGACTCATATGATTGTCATCCCTCGTTCTCCTTTCAGTACAACACGACACACACGAGACTACGGCTCAGCATTTTATTTTATTTTGCAGTAATATCGGACATGTCCCGTGCGCTATGCGGCCCGTGTGACAAAGATATCGATGCGAATCGATCACGGGTAACCTATCATTATGCGTCTTAAAATAAAACGATATTTCATATACCGTTTATTTTGCAATATGCAGACGTCCGACAAGGAGTATAAAGAAAATGTACGAGAACAACTACTTCGAATTTTTCAAATCGGATTCACTGAAGACATTTATGTGCAAGTATAAAAATAAAGGATAGGATACGCTGTTGCTTTTCTAAAGTGTTTCTACATTGGGGTGGGTAGAGAATGCAAACGGGTCTCTGGCAATTCTCATTAATTCCCGAAAGAATTATGATGGTATGTTTCATGGCCGTTTATGACCTGTCGGACTTGATCGGTCGACTGCGGGATACAGCACAGTCCTCGCTAGCAGTTATCAATAGTAGTGTCTTAAAAATAGCTTGTATTCTTTATCTTTTGTATTTTATGTTTACCGTATTTTTACCTGATACCAGGTTTAATAATAAATATCATATCATATAATATGATAATAAATATAATAACATATTATTATGTAATGTGTCATTATAATAATAACCACAGTATGTTACAATTGTATACATTAATAGAGGTTTTTTTTTTATATATAATACTAGTGGGCGGACGAGCAAGCGGTCCCACGAGATGGTAAGTGTTACCGCCGCCCATGGGCACCTGCAACACCAGGGGGTATGCGGGCGCGCCGCTGACCTTGCAAAATCCTATTCACATCTCTCGTGAAGAACCTCATATCGTAGCTTAATGGAAATCTTATCGTAGCTTTTTAGATCAAAGAAGCACAAATAAAATATTCTGTATATATTTTAAGATATAGGTACATAGGTTATTCTCAACTAGGCATATGCGAAGTAAATAGCGAAACAATAATAAATTAACAACAGATGCTCTAAGAAACAATAAACACGTGCTCAAAATGTTATCTGAGTAAAGATAACGTTATTGTTAGCGTGAGCATATTAAATCTGGTTAATGTTTTCTAACTTAAAATTTCGTTGTCTCAGGATTCGGTTGAAATAAAAGATAAAATAATATCAAATATATGTTTTTTTATGATTTCATTAAAGTCTCAACATTTGAGAAAATACAACCGACAATAAGGTTCCTTTTCTCAGATAATGTCGCATTATATAATGTTACATATAAGTAGACAAATGAGAAGTCTTACTTACTTGCAAACAACGCTATTTGATATTTTTGGCGGATTAATCCGGATTTCAATCAGTGATAAAAAGACTTGAAAATTAACTATTTTTAATTATTTCCTGAAATTACAACATAGGCTACCCTTCTAATTATATTTTATTTTTTATCACTCATAGATAATTCAATACTTATAGTATTTGGTTGGTTGGATAGTTTGGTTTTAGCGACTTCTTCAAGTGGAACACAAATGGCGCTCTAGAAAAAATAGCAGTGCATACCGACATATAAGTAAACGAAGAAGACAAATAGAAATAATAAGAGAAATAGAAAAAGATAGAAGATATGGACATTTCGTTATATTGAATATTACATAAATCATTAATAATGTTAAACATGGCTCAAAGCAAAAATGATGTGTAATGGATTACTCATGACAAGGAATATACGTAACCTGACATCACGAAATTAATTAATATATGTACGGAGGTTAATTAACTGATCATTAATATTTAGATTAATTAGAATTAGAAGAATAGGAAATGACTTAATGGAAAATATGAACCTTAAGCTTTATACAAATTAATTAATTAATGATATAAATATTCTCAGGCACGCAAGTTTATTTACGATGTTTTCTTTCACGGCGGAGATAGTGATAATTGAAAATTTTTAACTTAAGTAAAAATTCAATCCTATAGGCCAGGATTTGAACTCACAAACTCAAGAATGAAAATCCAGATTAGAACCGTATGTCATCGCGCCTTAGAGTGCATTGGTATCGAAACTAGATAAACATTAAAGGCCGACTAAGGAATCAAAATGCCGCTACCACAAGCACTGAGAAACTATGTCACCTCTTAAAGAGTGGCCTCGCCAATCCGCTTGGCTAACGTGTCGTTTTAAGGCCATACATCCTTCATGCACAGGCCAATGCGCATGAGGATGCCCATGTCCACCTGTGGATGCTAAAAGGACTGTTTAAGGTAAAGTAAGTACGATTAGTATGAAGGTACATTTTCCAATCGGATAAAAATTGTCTTTACTACCTTTAGCCTGCAGCTTAGTCCACACGCTCACTATCCTATGGAAACCTTAGTTATGTAGCCTATGTCCTTCTAGTAGTCCCCAAGACTGAACCTGACGAATCGAGCTGAACTTTTGCACGCATCAATATGCGTGAAATTATTGTAATAAAATTTTATATGTCCCTCGTCGAACTGCGACGCTGACCTTCAGTTGCCTCGATTACGAAGTGCCCACCGCAGAGGCTGTGTCATTGTCAATAGAGAGAATTCTTTATAAACAGATTTTGAACAATCTGGATTGTCCCACATAACTATAAGCGATAGATGATATGTCAGTAGGTACCTTTAGCTTCCCTAATCAGAAATTCGTATGTAATTTACCATCCAATAAACTCGGTGATGGATGTTACCGTTAACTACCTATTAAGTCCGCAGTAAACTAAACATGACCTACATAGTGAATGATATTGCCTTTTGGATAAACTACTTAAGTTAATAAATGACATTAAATGTGTCAACTTTGATTAGGCATTAGGTTGGAAATACAACGAAGCAAAACGAGGAGGATATATAGACTGTCCACTAACAGTAAGCTGTAACTGTCGTTCAAAGACCTGCATCATAATTATGCCAATTTATGCCAAGAATGACAGAGGTTCACGTATCCGTTGATACCGCTAAATGACCTAGTTTGTCATTAAGGTTGCCATTACTTACCTTTGGATCACCTCTGGAGTACAGACGGAGATATTGTAATCTACTGGATTAGCTGAATTGAGATTGGATGGTACGGGCAGAGTAACAACGGTGGAATAAAGGAATTTTCACCTTCTCAAATATCAAAGGATGTGTTCCAGATCAGAATTCCACAATCCCCAAAGTCGCAGGTTTTTAATCAGAGTGTATTCCCGGTTTATTTGTGACCTAAGCTTGCGAACAAGGGCTATACACAAGCTTAAAGCAGCATAGAGAGCCATGAAACTATCTATGCTCGGAACATCCCTACGCGACAGGATACAAAATGAAACCATTCGCCAACGCACAAGGTAATCGTTAAGGCACAACTGACTTGGAAATGTTTTGAGCATGTATGTCGCCGAAGCGATGATAGATGGAGCAAGATCGTATTAATCTGGAGACTCCGCACAAGAAAGCGAAGTGTGGACAAGCCTCCGACTAGATAGTCCGACGATTTAAAACACATAGCAGGTATAACCTTGACCAGAGTAGCAACAGATTCCAGGTGGAGAAACGTGGATAGGCATGCGTCTAGAAGTAGATGAAAACATGTTCAGAACCTTCTATAAAAAACAAATAATAATTTGGATAGCCGGTATTCTGTGAACGTAAGTAACTCGACCAGTTGGGCTCGTCCAGCGACACTAGGATTTCAGGATCGTCCTTACCCTCATAAATATCAGTTTGAGACACTTATTGCCAGTTTGATCTAGCCTTTATATCAGCATAAATAATGTACAAAGTATAATAATATAATAAATTACGCATAGCATATGAGATTAAAGCGGTTATTAGGATTACGCTGAAGACTAGACGGATGCGCGTAACACGGTTAGTTGTGGTGGTCTTAAATATAGTGAACGGGTCATTCGGCGATCGCGAAAACAATGCTATTCGTAGAATTTATATATCGGTTGATTCGATGTTTTAGTTATTTATCATTTACAGGACCTGATAATCTTACAAAGCACTTAGCAACAGGAAAAGAATAGGAAACATTTCCGTACCTGTATCGTTTTGAAACTAGTCTTTATAAATTTTAACCACAGTTGTTTAGTAAAAAGCCAAACACCTAAAAAGTAAATTAAGGGTCTTTCTTAATTTTTATGCTGGCGACGCTGTAATTTCATGCGGTAGGATTAATAGGGAAATTCGTCGAACTTATTGAAGTCGATTTTACAATGAAACTCTGGAAATTTGTTTTTTTGACTCAAAATTTTTTTTTTTTTTTTTAATAAAAAATTTCACTCATTTTTTATTTTTCTATAATCAGCGTGGTGTTTTAAGGCCATACATCCCTCATGCACAAGACAATGTGCATGAGCAGACTTAAAACTTAACCCTGATCTTATCGAGGATGATCATCCATTTGGATCTCCAATCATGTCGACCCAATGAAATCTTTTGTGTATATCTAAGCCTATCTCGCACTAGGATATCTACCATACTACTTCAGGATATCAAGCAGTCGTAGAAGCCTGTGGTCTTCTAGTGTTGATAAATGATTTATGATTTGATACTACGGTCTTGTAATCAATTGATATAAATTGAATTGGCTGTGGAATTAAATTTAGAATTGTATAGAATTTAATATAAATTAATTAGCATATTTCTTGCTTCTTCTGTAAAATGTGGTTCTTCTAGATTTTAAATTTGTGAAGAAATTTAATGAGCAAGCAATTTACTTTAATGCTTGTCTAGCATAGGTTTGTAGTTTTCGCAGTGGCACAGGTAATTAGGGGAGGCACGTAACGTAAGTCACGAGGTATGTCGCACGGACATGCAGTCACCGTTACACCAGCAATTACTCCGAGATGTCACCTCCGAGACGCCGAGTTCACGTATATTCCAAAGATCTCTAGTGCCACGACTTGACTTGTAGGTACTTTATTTATATTCTTTGTATTTTTTTATTTATTTGTATCTTAATAATATTTCTCTTATATTTATCTCATTGATATTCTCATCTTATTGATAATATTTGAAATGGTATATTTAATATGTCTTGTGTGATATTCTCAAATGAAAATCGTAATAATTATTTATGTATAATATTAAGAACTTCAGATATTTATCAATATCAATGTATTTCAATAATTTGATTATTTTTTAAGTTACACTTGTAGAAATTCATTTTTTTTTATTTAACTTCTTAAATACTTCGAATAGTTATGTGGAATTGGATTAATTTTTAAATTCCACTTGAGTTGAACCCACAAAAGTGTTTATGTATAATCTTAAAAACCTCAGATACCTATTTATATTGAACTGGATTATTTTTTAAGTTACACTCGTGATGAAATCTTTAAAAAAATCCCGTGTATTATATAAACACCTGCGATATTGATATGGAACTAGATATTTTTTAAGTTTTACTCGAATCCCAAATCATAAACAGTATTTATGATTAATTATTATATATAATCTTAAACAGTTCAGATATTTGTATTGAAATGGATTAATTTTTAAGTTATCAGAAGATAGTTTGTAATGTTTTGAATACGTAAAGCATTGGCCAACCGACCGTTCACACAATAAGGAACTTCTTTGGAGATTCGTTCTAGGGTTAAGTCCAGTATGTAGTTATGGTAATACTGTAATGTCTCTTTGTAACAATTCACATTTTAAGTACAGTAAAGAGCAACAACAACAACAAACTTATTTGCGTTCGTAAACGAGTTGTTACGGTGATTTTTAAAGTTCATATCCGTTGCTCTAACCGAATGAGTAGGTTTGTACTACAACGTTATATTTGCGATTGGCGTTACCTAATTGCTTATTGAATAAGTCGATAATGAGTTGCAATGGAGTTTGTATTATTTATTCGAACGCTCGATTGGCCGATACTGTACATACACGTAATGTTATGATCAGCTGGTCACTATTTCAACCAATTAATTAAATAATTAATACCAATTGAGATTATTTAACCGTGTACTTAGTGTTTCATAAAAAAGATTTACTCATCGGTACCATAAAATGCTAGTAATCTATCTATTCTATCTATATATACATATAATAAAATTATAACAGGCCGATGTCTGTACATTATAGATATTGAAAAAAAACTAATATAGCGTATTGTATGTAACTATTGTAGCGGTCTCAAGATTACTTGTACACTTTGTACGTGATGCGTGTACAAACATACAGACAGACAAACGGACAAAATTTCTAAAAACTGTTGTTTTGGCTTCTGTTGCTTTAATAAAGACCCCCCCCCCCTTATTAGTTTTTTTTCAATATCTATAATGTACAGACATTGGCCTGTTACAATTTTATTATATGTATGTATAGATATATAACCACCTCATTAGTATCTTTCACGGACTTCCCAATGGAATCTCTTTGACCAACTCAAAGGCCTTAATTACGGCGCTAAGCTTACCTTTTGTACGATAATTTCCAACGAAGAGAGACGAGACATCCCGAGACGAGTCCCAGACGGGGAAGTCCCTTAAGCAAATAATAGTGAAATGATAATGCTTATTAGTGAATACATCAATATTGTCTTTGGCTCTGAGAGGTTAGTGCGATTAAAATAGTCACAAAATAGTCTAAATAGTCACTAGTGGTAGTCTTTTGAATTGTAGAACACCAAAGCGCCCACATATGTGCTGCGGACCTATCTATGGTATTATTACAGATTCTTAGAGCAAAATATGCAACTTAAAGCATGCAAGGAAGGTTAATGAACTGGAACATTTATGTCACCAAACGGGGCAGTCACCAAGTTTCGGCACTGATTGCCGCCTTTAACTTTTAGTGACCTAGCACCTTTGAACTTTAATCTCTGCTTTGTGGAAACAAATATGAACTTGGATACCAGTAAAGAGTAAGATATTGTAGGTACTACGAGTTACGACGTTTTGTGACCTTGGACCGTTGGACTGCTCACTGTGGACACTGTCTTTGACTTTTTGACATTAAAGATATTTAGTAAATATTGACGAGTATGATTCTGGCGTATTTGTAGGGATTCCAGTTTTTATTACACATTTTTATTTCATGGTCGTTTGTACCTTTAATGGCTCTCCGTGCTACAGTCACTTTATACAATATTAGCGACCCGCTCTCGCTTCACTTCCGTTTATAAATATTTTATTTGCAAATTTGTAGTCTATATTAGACACGGATAATGTAGCTTCCTATTTGCGAAAGAATTTTTGAAATCGGTTCAGTAGTTCCAGAGATTACCCCCCAACATACAAACAAACACACAATTTTACCTTTTTATTACATTAGTATAGACTAGCAACCCGCCCTCGCTTCGCTTCGGTTTATAAGTTATAAGTTTATAAGTTTTTTCAAAATTTCACACTAGAATATAGCCTATATTAGACACGGATAATGTAGCTTCCTGTTTGTGAAAAAAAAATTTAAATCGGTTCAGTAGTTTCAGAGATTACCCCCAACATACAAACACACAAGTTTACCTGTTTATTATATTAGTATAGATAATGTAGCTTCCTGTTTGTGAAAAAAAAATTGAAATCGGTTCAGTAGTTCCAGAGATTACCCCCAACATACAAACACACAATTTTACCTCTTTATTATATTAGTATAGATGGAATATTTTGTTTTCGGGTATCACGTTCACGATGTTTTGTATAAAGCTTTTTCAAATTTAATTTCTCAAAAAAACAATTGAGAATATACCTATTATCAGCTCTTATTGCCGGACAGTTTATGCCGTAAAAAGAACTCTTGCAATTTCATAGAACGCACTACAAACGACACAGCAAACGGTCACGTGACCCATAACAATTCACCCTCGTCACAGCGCCACAGGTAATCGCAGCATTTGTTGCTGAAACTCAGCACAAGTGTGAAATGTACACAATGCGGAAACTATACATATACGGAGGCATCGAAATTCCTCATTAATATACCGTCATGGTTGTGGCCACAGTAGAAGCGGGAAAAGCCGCTGAACTGCCGAGAAAATTTTAAATGTGGTTACTTAATTTGTATTAAAAAATACTATCGTAATAAGTAAAACTGACGTGTTTAGACTATTTTTTTGGCGATGTTTAGTTTGGTCGTTTAGTGAACAGTTCCAATAGATAATGGAAGACAATGCTGTGTCCTACAGCTCACTGGGCGAGACTTCTCACTCTCATAGAAGACCGTGTTTGAAAACCGAGTAGAAGTTGTCGATGGTTGCGTTTTACTTTCCCAAAACTCTCGACAGTTAAAAAAACCTCTAGGTAATTATGTGAATTTAAGAAGGTTAAAATAAAACAGACAAAATTAAAAAAAATTGAAAAACTCACGACGGTTAAAACCATTAAAACAAAACATTAAAAAGGGTTAAAAGTTAAAAATTAACGAATTTATTTTACTCCTTTTAAGGTTTTGTTAATTAATTGTTTTTAAGCGACGTGAGATTTTTAGAAATTTTAATATTATTCGCGTCTCTTAGCGCTCGTCCCGGCGCATACTATTCCGTTCCCGCTCCTCGCTCCCGCTCCCGCAGAGCCCCTACTTCTAAACGATTAGCATTCCTGCTGGACTGCTGTCTAAACTGGCCGCGGGAGCAATTATTCGAGCATGTGCCGTGTAAAGACGGAATTCTATGTTAATTCTATAATGTAGCTACAATGCGGATCCGATCAACGAACAGCTAAAGCTGACAGCTGGCAATTTGGTGGATTGCTAGGGAATTTTATTATAGCCACTGAATGGTAAATAGTAATTTCCTGGAATTCCTGGTTATCTAACGTTTTCGATACAACCGCATTAGACAGGCCAGGCTATAGGAACAGGCTAAGTAGATACATGTTTAAGCTTAATTTGTTCGGTCAACGAATAGTTGACTGGGAGGTAATGCTTCCAGGCATTAAGTCCGCCTTTTATAATAATTTACAAAAAAGAGTTGATAATAAAATAGATACATAGTTTCATAAGAAGCCCTTATTATAAATATATACAAATCTTTACAGTAACCGTAACCTCAATTTCATTGTCTTGTGCATGAGGGATGTATCGCCTTAAAACGTCACGCTGGTCGAGCAAGTTGGCGAGTCCACTCTTTTAGAGGAGCTGGAGTTCCTCAGGTGCCGCTTTTATCCCTTAATCGCCTTTGAAGGGGATGTATGCCTTAGTCGCCAGGGGAAGAGAGGGTGGTGATATTGTAATCTAGTAGAACATAAATCAAAATTGATTCACACTGACACAATTTAACACAGTTAAATTACATTGTTTATTTTTTTATTTGTTTGCTATCTTCATTGACATTGACATGAGATTAGTTATTTAAGATAATATTTTAGATTTTGAAAATATTATGTATTGTGTGTAACACCCCCGGCAAGGGTTTACGCGTTGCATATGAAGGAGTGTTTTAAATTGAGAAAGAAATTGAAGTGAAAAGAATGAATATTGTCTACAAATTTGAAGAAAAAATAAAGACAACATTGCGAATAGCGTAAAACATCTTACAGATTACAAAGGTCGGTGCAGAGAATTAAAAATATAATTATAGTAATATACATATAAAAGTGAACATCAATCGAGTTCCAATAGTATCTAGCCTAGTGTTCTGTGAACTACGTAATGAAAAGTGTCACGTGTCGTCACGCAGACGGCGGCCGGATTTCTACGAAAATCGAGCGTCTGACACCTCCAGCTCACATCGACAGGAAATATACAACGAGTAACATAACACTGGAATATTCCAAGGAGCTCAACTCAATCCTCAGTACACCTACTATCACTTTACTGAGCGACTCCCGATTTCTTTGACGTGATGTGTTTTGGATTGTTTTAACTGTAATTAAGTAGAAAACGTAACACTGATATATTATATGCTAATTGCATCATTTTGCCACATATGAAAAGAAAGAAAAGAAAACATTGGAGTAAATATTACTACGTAGTATGTGTATTTTATATTGTATTACTTAAGAAATGAATACCTAATATTTCATGGTATTCAATATTAAATAGGAGATCGTAAAGAAAACACAGAATAGAACACAATATTAAACAAACATTACATTAACGAACAAATACTAACGTTACAGAAATGTTAGTACTTAGATACTTATAACAGAGATTTAGATAAAAATTCTACATAGCAACATAACAAGTCATTGACAGTCTTTTAATGCCTCATTTACACAAGGAGAGATTCTCGAACGCGAGTTTCTCGAACGCTAGTATAAACAACCATTATCGTCATCTGATCACTGTTATCCCGGTTATCATCGAATTTCTATCATCATCTGAACTATCGTATACAATATTCTCACCGGAACCGTTCGAGAAACTCTCCTTGTGTAAACGAGAATTAGTGCAAAAAAATCACTGGAGTCTGGCAAATGAAAGTAGAGACTGCAAAAGCCCGCAGATTCAAAAAAATAAGTTATCATTAAAAATATTTGAGTAAATAGTTTTGATATAATACTTGAACTCAATGCAAGGCTAATTTTATTATTCATTTCAAGTATCAAAAATATTGTTACATATATTGTACAATATACTATACAATTGATACGTATATATTATATGTAATTATGTAATCTGGACACCATCTACCTGTGATTAAAATATTTATTTCCTCTCTACCCAAATTATCGCTAATAGCGATAATTTCCTTTTGTGAATTTCATGTTACAATGTATGTTATTGTATTGTTTTGTTTTCTTTAGTGTGCAATAAAGCGTCATATCTTATAAATGTCATAATTTATAGGAAAAATAGCAAAATTTGTGGACATCTGGTAGCAGCAATTACACACGTAAACACCTTAACGATTATAATCATAGCGATGATTATCGCTCGAGGATAAAAATCAATTATTCACTAGGAAGTGAATCGTCAGAAAAAAAGCAACAATCGTTCCATCTAAAAGCATACTGCGTTCCCATGGGATCACCGTGTAACTCCTATGGGAAGTGAAGACAATACACACATAAATAAGTATTGGTATGCGTTGTGTTAATTGAAAAAAATTTCGAAGAATATTTTTAATTGAGAATAGAACATGACGTTGTTTTTTATAATATAGTTGTCATGTAGATTTAAATATCTTAACAATTAAGAAAAGAGAAAATTGAGTAAGTATGTTTATTGCATGTACTGTATTTTTGTATTCATATGAGTAGATTACAATACATAACTTTACAATATTTTTAATAATTATAATTATAAAGTAATGTATTAAGTGTATCCTATTCACAGCTTTCTTGAAGAACCCTATATCGTAGCTTAGTGGAAAAACCTCTTGAGGCAGTTCGTTCCACGTTTTTGTATGAGGCTTCCTCTTGTAGTCACAATGGAGTGGCAATTCCCCTTGAGAGTTAGCGAGCCCACTTTTTTTGGGGTTATTTAAGCCCTATGGTTTGTGATAGCTACGCTGGGAAGCCAGTTGACAGCGCTATCACCGCGCGATATTCGACGTTGTGTTGTTGCTCATTTAACACCACACGGGGGAGACCTTACTAACAGCTAAAGCATTGGCCAACCGAGAGTTCGCAAAATTACAAACTTTTTTGCGTTTATTTCGGTGATTTTAAAGTTATTGTTCGTTGCTCTAACTGAGTAAATATGTTTGTACTACGGGTTGGCCTTATCTAACCGTTCACCTTATAAGTTGATATTGAATGAGCTGTAAAGGGCTTTGTATTTGTGTGAACGTCCGATTGACCGATACTTTAGTTACCTGTCAGCACTACACGCCTCCTCTGACCCCTAGTAAACCGTTAATAGAAATTCCCACTGACTCGTGTCTATCAGCTCAATTGAATGACTTTGCCAATTCAATAATGTGCATTGAGGACAGTTGCACAGTATATAAAATAATATTATATTATTATTTTATATACAAGAATAATTTGATTATTAGTGAACGATAAATCAAAATGTTTTCGGCAATCAAACCGTCAAAAGCCTATTTATTTGGAATTGATTTATTTACTTTCTGACCAATTTCCTTATTCATAAATCAAGTGTTTAAACGTGTGTAAATAATACATAAATTTAATCACATAAAGGTTTACTCATACTAGAACGATAAGTAATAAAAAAGAAACAAGTCGCACAGAATTCGGGATTTGTTTATTTACTTCTATATTCGATTTATACTATCGTACAATCCAGTAGATAAATGTACGAATGAACTGAGTTAATCGAATAGACGTCCCTCATTATTAATATTATGTTATGACGTTCGCGTCATTTATTAATATTATGTTAAATTTTAATAATCTTAACTCTTACTGTACCTACCGCTACTGTAAATAATGTAATAATAATGTGATACATAAATTCCATTTGAGATTTTCGCCTTTTTCACACATATTTAAACGGGTCTCAACGCGTATGTTTACCTTATTTATTTTACTCGACGTGTTGGTTGGGTTGCACCAACCATCGCGAGCTGAGTCATCCGTTGAGACCATTAAATAGATAAATATACACAAATTCATCTAGAACCCACTACCATTCTACTTTAAACCTGAATATTTTCTTTTTATCTCTGTCCCTGTTACTGCGTTTAAGGAAGTGTGACAGAGAAAGCTTATAACGTAGACGCTCCTCAGGCGTCCTTCATGAAGCAAATAGTAAACTTGTTCATAACAGCGGAGACTTAAGAGTATAAAACCCTTTTGCCCATATCTTAGGAATTTTAAAAGTAGAATGGAATAAAACACATTAGTATTGCATTAATATTTTTGTAAAGTACTTACTTTTTTAACGTTAATTGATAATATGATCTTTACCTTTATTATTTTCATTAATTGTTGTACTTTTTAATTTTTAGAACTAAATTAATAAGGAGGTAAATAAAATGTTACCAAAATTAATTATTATTTCAGTAATTTGTATATCCAATTTCTTCTAGACAGTTTTTTTCTAGTTTAGGTTTTGTATTAGTTTTAGTACTTTTTTTTCTAGAAAATACTAATCAAAATACATAGTAACAGGTATATTTAAAATATATACTTACGTTGAATTAAAGAGTAGTGAATTCAATTTATTGCTCATATAGTGAAAAATATGCGTTAATATATTTTTCCATACCACCATAGTCTATAATGACCTTTATTATTGACCTAATTTTTAACCAATCAAAAACAAGCCGCCTCAAAAGTAACGTCCATATTTAAAATTCAAATTTAGAACTAAATTACATCATATACGTTTCAAATAACGTGTTTTCATTATTCAGTAATTAATTTAATTGCAATTTATTAGAATACGGAAGCACAGTAATAACATAGATAATAACTTAATCTGCGTACGGAAAATAGATTGGCTTATTTATCACTGCAGGAGTTAGAGTAGGTGTTAGTATTATTTTAAATATGGTTCTAAACCATCTCGTCTCTACCTCGGTGAGCCAAAATGAAGGAAAGGCGGTATAACTCCCGACGGAAGCAGTCGGCCCGAATTCAGGACCACAGGGAGAGAAACCGGCGGCGGACGATACGCGCGGTATCGACCACTGAGCAGCACCGCTTTCTGCATCTGCGCCGAGAGTCAGCCACCACCGAATCTCAACTGCCTCAGGTTGATTTTCAGTTAGAGCCGCACCGGTGACCACGGAGTGTCCACAGTATAGACCGTGCTATATATGTACGACAGGTTTTTTTAAATTTTATTATATATAGGTATAAATTATAGTTGGCACTACCCACCCCATCTCCTTCCGTGGGTGTCATAACCAGAAGCCCTGAGGAACTACATCACCTCTCAAAGAGTGGACTTGCCAATGC
This sequence comes from Sesia bembeciformis, assembly GCA_943735995.1. Taxonomy (NCBI): domain Eukaryota; kingdom Metazoa; phylum Arthropoda; class Insecta; order Lepidoptera; family Sesiidae; genus Sesia; species Sesia bembeciformis. The sequence continues at coordinate 3,317,340 of OX031029.1, read as the reverse complement.
GGTTGGCCAGCGTGGCGTTTTAAAGCCATACATACCTCACACACAAGTGCATGACGAGGCCCATGTCCAACAGTGGGTACTGATAGGGCTGGTTGCATTGTATAGATTATTGTAAATCTTTATCATATACTACTCGGCCGAAACGATATACCCACTTTCGATTTAAAATTCCATTCTGTTTCGATTAAAAGGTTCCAATAAAATGTATCAAACCGTAAACAGTTTAAACTACATAATTTCATTGGTTACACGGTTAGTTCTCACGAGTACGGAAGAGCACTCGATAGTTCGCGATAGATACGGGCTCACTACCATTACTTTATTTAACCGCAGCGACTAGATACTAAACCGTACAATGTCACCTCTAGGGGAATTTATGGCCTCATACGCGGTACTAAGTTGAAGTTTATAGACGAAAATGATCCGGTACTGTGATATTGTAATTCATACCATTTCATCAGCCTATGTCTCTCCACTGCTTAATATAGGTATCTCCCACACACGGGTTTCTGCTCTTCTCACCCAACCACTACCGGCGGCTTTTTTTCAGGTCCTGAGTCCACTTTGAAGAAGTTCGACCTTGAAATGACTAACAACTAGAAGAAATTCGCAAATGGTGTTTGGATGAGAAAAAACGAAATGGTGTGTGGACGAGCCTTAGGAGAAGCCTATATGCAGAGGCTGATTGTAGGCTGTGTTCTGATAACAACACCCATAGAAAAGAGATAAAACAATAGAAAGCTGAAACAATTGTTCAAACTGAACTAAATTCTATCGAAGGGATGATGAACTTTACACAAGTGTTGCCTCTGTTTGTTCTTATAAGATATTCAGAGGCACGTACACGGGTTCGATTCCCGGCTATTTGTAGTTCTTTGGTAAACAATTGTCGGTCCCTTTGTAATTACTTAAGTAATTCCTTTATTTCTTCATTTATTCAGTATATTCATTATCACTTCAAAGTATAGAGTCCCCAAAAGTGCGACTGTTTGAATTCGCAATAAAAACGAGATATTTTAACCCCTGTTATTTAAAAAAAAATTGTGTCATTTTGTGACTTTTCTGATGATATGGATATTCTTGTCGTTTCTAGATATTGACACTTAAAAATAGGCATTTTAGATATTGCTCTATTTTGAAAACCAGATGTTAGGTACGGTCCGAGGATTCGAACTCACGACCATAGTCCCTTAAGTTATTACCGCTCCTAACTAGCTAAGTAGTCGATTTATGACTGAATCTTCAATTTAAAAGAATAATTAATATTTTGCCCAGCAAAATCAGTAGCAAGAATTTAATTTAAAGGAAAGGAACATTCCTAATTCTCAAAATAGCTTTCTGGTAAAGTAAATTGTTTACGTTTTGCGAAGCCTTCGCAAATTATGACGAATTTGTTTATTTTTTGCTTTTGAAACCAAAAGGCGGTTCGAATCTAAAAGGTTTAGAATTGCTGTGTATAAGAGATTGTTATTTTAGTTATTTTGTGGTTTGCCTTTATTAGTTCATTTTATAATTTTTTTTTTCTATTCCTAACTACGTCTTCACTTTTCCTAAGTACACCTTCTTCGCTTGCAGCTAAGGGATTACGGAGCAAAAGCCCCTTCGGCATTGCTGGCGGAGACACTGTATCCTGCAGAGGGACATTATAGGCTAATACCGATCGATCGACAGCTGCATATAGATTTTATTCTATGTATATTATCCAGCTACACTATAACCCCTTCCCATAATGCAAATAAGACCACGTTCACACAGAACCAGCAATCAATCACCTATTGTAGATTGCACACGCTCCCAACTATTCAGAGGCCTGTGTTGTAAAGATGCGCGCATATTTTTCTCATAAATGGTGTGGCCAATTTATCAGGCGGGTGCGCTTCGGGCGTCCCGCGGTTAAACGGTTATGGTCACATTAGCATTAAGCACGCCACATCCTCGGCGGGAATTGTGGCCACTTATCCCGCGATTTATCTTTTGTTAGCTACCTCCCATGAAACGCATCAATGCTTTGTAAATAACGCTTGATGCAAATGATTAGGCAATACAAGTTGTTATGTGGATAACATGGATTATTCGAGTTGTTAAAATGTATTTGATCGTAGAATCAGTATCCTAAAGTGACAATGGGCACGTTATATTTGTGGCAAGACCGATAACCGACCAGGAAGACACTCGTCTGCCTCTAATGGAGGCTACGTTCCGGAAAGCGCAGTGTGGCATGCGCTCCGGCCAAGTGGATTGATGACTTAAACTCGCCGGAGGCATTGTCTACCCGCCAAAACTTTGGGTAGAACAGAGAAGCACGAGAACAGAGAGTTGGGAGGTGCGATGAAATGTATAAAATAAATATAACTATGTATAAATGAAAGTAAAAATATTTTACCCAAATACATGCTATAACGATAAACCTACTTATAAATAGTACGATATTACAACTTAATTCATACATATACACACACACACATATATATAGATATACATACATATAGATAGATATATATATATATATAGATATATATAGATAGATAGATAAATACATACTACCATATAATACATATAGAATAGCCTAATTAACAGACAATTTTAGGGTAAAAGGTACCATGTCAAGAGTAATAAATAGAAAAAAAATAAAAATCCCTAAGCCCGCAATGATAATAAATATCAACACGACCTGCCCCAACAGGAACTTAAGAATCAATTAATTCTCATTACTTTGTATCCGGTCTAGCGGTGAATATTGTGGACGGCATAATTAGTCAGTAAATACTGTAGCAAGCTGTTGTTTCTGCTCGTTACAGTTTTTGTGTTTGTATTACAGGTCCTCCATGGAAATCTTTACACATGCATAGCACTGTGAGCGGTCGGAGCGAGAGCGGAATTCAATGTTGGACAGAGTAAGTAGTGCGGTGCGAGCTTAAGCGAGAGTGGAAGACACGTAAACCAATTTAAAATATATAAAACCAATCTGGCGAACATTTTAATTATTTTAGTTAGAACAAATTAATAGTTACAAACATGCAAAAAAAGATTTGTTGTGTTATGGCAAAGATTCGTAGCGCTCATTACTAAGTACAAGATCTGGCATAATAAACAGACGACTGTTAGAACTGCTTGGCGGCAAATTTGTATTTTGAGATTGTTGACGCATCTGACATGATTTATTAATAAATCTCCTAGGAGGTTTGAGATGCGCCGTATTGACTAGTGGAGAACGCCCTGTGTACACATACTGATATATATATATATATTGCGGGATGACGCGTGAGGCGCCGGCAGCGCCGCCCCTTTGAAGTAAAAGTTAGTTGAAGTTTACAAAACGTTCGCAAATTGATTCCGTTCTAAACGTAACAGATATTAACCTTCATTAGCCGGTATTCAGAAACCCGTCCCAATTTTTGGTCTAAATTATTACACTTCTAAGTGTTTAGATTAATTAGGTTCAATTGGGTTCATAGCATATTTTAATGACAAAAGGTGACTGAGCAGTGAAAACTTGGTGCGACTGCGAGTAGAGAGGGTGTTTGCAGGATAGCAGTTTTCCCGTGGAAGTCGGAGAAAGTTTAAAACTTATTTACATTGCTGATGTTTGGGGTTTTCCCCGCGCCGGGAAAGGGTCAACTTGCAAACAATATAAAGAAGTTTTAAATTGTATCCATTTACACATAGGTACCTACTAGGGATGTTCCGAATACTCGACAATTTGGATGCATTCGTATTCGCCATTTTCTAAACGAATGCTCGAATACTAATCGAAGAATAAAGTGAAATTAATTTTATCTGTCAATTATTTATTCATTATTTTGTTTATTTATATAATACTAGCAAAACCCCGCAGACGTTGTCCTGCCATAGAAGTTGATGTGCTGCAGCGCCATCTAATGGCGAGTTACAACAAAGTGGATAGCATAGAAACCTTCTCCATGAAAAAATACATATATGGTGCTAACTTTCATGGTAATCGGTCAAACAGTGTCGAAGTCTATTAACATCAGATATACCAAGATCGTCTTTTATATTATAGATACACAAACAGTATACCTACAATAGTATTGCAATGTAAGAATAATTTTATAGTTCTTATATTTCAGGTGTAGGTACACAACATTTATAATAAAGGTTGCTTTAAAAAAAAGGTATTTTACTCATATTTTCTATTAATTTACTTTTCTTAATGTCTAATAATTTTTTTTTAAATTTGTGCAAGGAATCAGAAAGTATATATAAATCTTTCACTTTGCTACTTAACATATAACTATTCTGATCAGAACACATTCTGACTAGAGACGAAATTAAATTGTCAAATTGTACATATTTTTACTGAATTATTTTTACAAATAAGTGAAATATATAATATCATATATTACGGCTCATAGATCGTACGTTCATATGTATGTACAGACATATACATATTTTGGTTTATTACGATGTACGGTCTTGTATAGTAATATAAACGGCGACAACGATGACATGGGCTATTGAAATAGAATTTACATCAACTGCTGTCATCGCCTACATATAGTATAACCATAACAAAGTCATGTCAATATAATAGCAACACGACTCGCACAACGATATATTGATTACATTGATGATTCGATGACACTGTTCGAGGTAACACACAATCGACATTGTCGATATGCGATCTATTCAATTGATTTGTTTTTGCAATGCAAGATTTTCTCAAAACATGACGTGTCGGTGTTCAATGTATTTTTTTTATCTTCATATATGGAAATAGTGCAATCAGCACAGTCTGCCAGTGTTAAGTTTTTCGTAATTAACAATTTCAAAGTCTAAAACGTATCCTGTCAATGTCCAGTCCCGTCGGCGTCAAAGTAAGTCAGAAGTCGCTTAATAAATTGATTTACTGAGGACAGAAGAGGACTCCTTGAAAGTACACGAAAATCGCAGTCCTATGCTTTTATTTGATTGTCAGAAACATTACGCACAAAAACACTTATAAACTATAACTATTAAACCACAAGACGTATTATAAACAATTTTTATAATTACTCAAACAAAGACTCATCTTCACTTCTCGAGGAAACCAAAAACTCCTTTTTTTAAATTGAGGAAAATCTTAAAAAAGGATCTGCTAACGGGTACTTATCTTTTTACTTTTCTAAACATAAATGATATCTTAACTATATATAACTTGCAATATAAGTAATTGAATCCCCTAAATATTTGAAAGGCACAAATCGATTTAATTGCTAACCCCTCGGTCAGGCCGTATCTATGGCGACACACGCGTAATGTTTCACAACAATGTACGAGTTAAGGCATCGATTGACTGCACGCAATGAAGAGTATAAAGATAAGTGATAAGCAGAGGTCGGAGTTAGGTAGTGTGATTTTGGTACGTGTGACAAAATTATATTAATATGGATATACCCCGGGATTCCCGATATTCTGAATCTGGTTGTTAATGTTAATGATCTACTTGCAACTCTGTCTATATTATTGTGTGTGTATCGGATTATCTAAAATAGATACATTTGATATACCCACATTATTACAAGGCTTAGTGTATCGTAGTTATAGTTCGTAGTGAGGATATCAAGAAAATTGAAATATTAAAAAATTCAGTCACATAGCGAAATAAACTTAGGTAGGTACATAACAAAAATAGATTAAAATGATTCCCGGAAAAGGGGAATGTCCATATTAATCTTTTTTAGCGTAAATACCAAAATCACACTATTTAATCAAGACATCTGGTGATAAGAGTTCAGTGGAGGGTAGAATGAGGCAATTTTTATATATTTACAAGGAATTTGTGAATACTATCATCTGTAAACATCTGCGATACATTTAAAGTTAATGAAAATATCATTGGCTGGCATTTACACTGCGCTGAGAAATCAAGATTTGGAAGAATCGTTGGAAAGGATTGAAAATATGGAGTATAGACACGAGGAAAGCCCGTAGTCCGTCCACAACTCTCATCTGCCCCGGCCACGCTTCTGCACTACAAAAATAACTTTGTCCCTATGGTTATACTCGTATATGGTTATTCGCTAGTTAAAAGGTCCAAATGTAGGTTTTGGTCGTTTGCAAACGTTACTATCGCGTAAGTGTCAAATGTTTATCCCTATGAAATTTTAAGTACCTCGGTAAGTTCGCTAGAGGCGCTGCTTGATTCACTATACGAAAAAAACATAGCAAACTCAATAGTCGCGTTCACAAACGAAAAACATTACATACATTCAAAGCACTGATATACCCGACTTCTTATGGCACACGCCCTCTGTAACGCCCTTTGAAGCCTTAAGGTAACACCATTACACCGATTACTGCGTTTCTTTATTCAAAGCCCTCCACCAACATATAAAACGTTCGTTTAACACGTGAATTACGTCTGCCAATGTCAGTTAAATAATTTTTTATTACGATGCTTACATTATTTTGTATCCGTTATAAAACGCCACATGAATTTTTAACAGAAAAATGATTGTTCAGGTGTTACCCGGTACGTGTTGCCAGGGATTATAACAATACACGTGTCACAAGCAACGATTGACATGTCGGTTCGGTTGGAGAACAGATATAAAAGCCTGAGGTTTCATTCGCACGAGCGCAGCATTGGATTAAACTTTTTGTATGGAGGGAGTGTCAGCGCTTTTAGAGCTTAGCGCTTCAGTGGAGCATTTGAAATCCGCTCTTTTTTTTCTGCAAATGAAGCCTGACGCTTGGTGAAATATATGTCAACCTGTATACTTATGAGTATACTAGGTGATATATTCCCAAAGTTTTATAATTAATTATGCATTACCTAATTGATGTGAAATTTTAGATTTATTCAAGTAAAACATGTTTTTTTGTGATTTGTTTGTATATGGATAAGAAGTATATTTTCTATACATATACAAGTGTATAAAAAGGATTATATAGGGTGTAACCGAACCATTCCCGAAACCTGGAACAATGCGTTTTATTCATAATTCGCAGTTCATTGACATAGAAATTATGAAAATATTTTCTTCAAAAGAAAAATATTTATTCAACCATTGACCTTTGACCTTTTATTGTTTGTCTATTGTTTGCTGGGATGCAGGAATTCTAACACCAACGTAAAAGTAATTTTCATTAAATTGTTTATCCAAATTTGCTAAATATAAAGTACATTTAATGGCTTTAGTACATTTTCAAATACAGAACGTTTCGGGTGCATTATAAAGACATAAACATTATTGACAATGATCCCTCGCTACACCGTTAACACACATCGGCCTTCAGCCAACCAACACTTTTGCCAGGTATGGGCACGTACCTGGGCGATTCTCACCGACCGGCCATCCCACGCTGCCTTTCAAAGGAACGCCCTTCCCTTCTCCTAGTTAACCGGCGTAGAAGCCCATAGGTTCGTGGCACACATTATTTTCTGGTTGAGCGCCCTCTGCACTCGCTCTAAACATCTCCGGTGACCCTTAATAGCCAGCTAGAGCCAGAAGAATTTTATCCATTCCGAAAAAAATTAATAATGACGAATATTTATGTAACAATAAAAATATCTGTAAGGAATAGCTGAAACAATTAAAACTGTAACTAAACCAACCCATTTGTTATCTATACTAATATTTATAATAAAGAGGTAAAATTGTGTGTTTGTAGGTATGTTGGGGGTTTATTATTATTATTATTATTATTTCACAAATAGGAAGCTACATTATCCGTGTTTAATATAGGGTATAATTTATTTTGAAATTTTGAAAATAAAAAGTTGTAAAAAAAAACTTATAAACCGAAGCCAAGCGAGGGCGGGTCGCTAGTTTACTATATAATTGAAGGTCACAACACCTAATGTTATTAGTTACTAGTATTTGCAAAATTATTGGGTCGATTTTGTTGCTGTTGATTCCGGTTGATAAGCAACTTGTATTGTGTGTACATCAACCTTAATTATTCGCTAAGCGGGTCTCTAGCCAGACCTAGTGTATTAACATGACTAAAGCCTTCGTCAACCTAATCTATTACTGTAGCACAAAGGGAGCTGTATCCATTAATAATTAAAAATGTAAAAAGGCTTTCTTTTAGGTCAACTTACGCACAAATTTACAACGCGTATTTTGTAGTATTAGTGACGGTCTGGTTGTTTTGGTATTCTGTAAAGGGAACCTTATTTGTGTAGCTCTTTTGTTCGAATGATGACTCAAAACTGAAGCTTTTAAGTCCTTTTACACGTAAATAAAGCATTAGTCATGTTTCATTCAAACATAAAACATGGATAAGAAGTATAACTGAATGGTACACACACAAAAGTACAAGTCAGATATAGTGTATGTATACATGTTAGGTGCCTGGACGTGGGGTGTAGGCCGACTGACGAATAGCATGATCCATTTCTTCAGGTGAGTGTCGTAAAAGGTGACAAAGCATAACAGTACCTAAGGGATAATAAAGCCACTACTCCAAGCCATGAAGAACTAAGTCACCTCTACAGAAGTAGACTCGCCAACCCGATTGTCCAGCTTGCCGTTGGCTACATACATCCTTCATGCACGAGACAATGTGCATGAGGTGGCCCATGTCCGGCAGTGGATAATGAAAGATGACATAGATCTATCTTTTTAATATGTTTTTTCTCCTTTTTACACTAATTTTTATTGTCTATTTTGCAACACATGAAGCACTGTAACACGAAGACTTTTTTTACGAGTGATAAAATCCTTGAGGCCTTGTTCATGTATGAATCAATTTGGATGATATTATGCGAAATAGGTAAAATTTTTGAGAAAACATTAATAGAAGTTTTAAAGTCTTTATCGATAAATGGAAAAATACGACATGAGTTACTACTTGCAAAATTAAAAGGAGCAAAATAGAAAGTAATTTTATTTAGAAAGATTGTCACCTTTTTCACGATCAGATGATAAGGGGTTACTGCCGCCCATGGACTTTGCGATAGCTAACAGCAATCCAGAATGATAAACGATAACGCGCCCGAGTGCACTAGGAATGGATTTAACGAGGGTTGGAAAAAGGTAAATAGGAGATATAACAGGACCAAGGGTTTTCCTAATCCCGATTCAACTCCCAATTATCTTTAGAAGGATGGTGTGGTATCGATAGTCCAGAGTATAATAGAAAAAGGAGTTCAATAATTTTTTATGTTTTGATCAATATTTAGAATCTGATTTGGTTAACTATTGCACAACATCGTTCAATGTCCAGTGAAGCTTGTACATTTGCAACAATGTAATAATAAGCAAATACGATGCAGGATATAATGTATTAAACACATACATTATGGATGAGTTGGTTTAAGGCTTTTGAGGCGGCGGACATATTGCAGACATTTTGCACGACAAACTAGAATTGTAAGCCTATTAATAGTTATAAGGAGCTGTTCGTGATGTTAATAGAATAAGTTAACCTGTCTTATACTGTAAAAAATGTGTTTTTTATTTAAACAGCATACAATTCTAGTTTCAACTTAATGATTTAATTAAGTGACTTTCAGATCGAAATTGACTAAAATGTACCTAATCAAATTCGTCTCTTCGCTACTTAGTGTTGTAATCACTAGATGGTGTTACGTGTCTCGAAAGAAGTTTCGGACAGCAGCTTTTGGTAACCAACAAAGGTGGTGAAAATGTAAATTCACTGATTGACCAATAAGTAAGAATAATTACTATATTTGTACTGAACGTATTTCAAAATAATTCTTAACTCAATAAACTGTATAATCAGTAATTACCCTTTTTTAATTGGCATTCCTGTAAGCAACCGTTGTCAACGTTTGTTTATGCGTACGCAATAAAAGATTTCGTTTAAAAACCGTTGTCAACCGTTCATATAGTCACAACTATAACCAGGACACGTTGCGGATAATTAGTACCATCCACACACCGAAATAATATTTCATTTCGAAGTTTTGACAATCAATACAGTTTACAACGCGTAATTGGTGTTCGCTCATTGAGCGATTTTGAATGATTGAGTTTAACAGATGTATGTATATCGTTGCAATTAGATTTTTTAAAAACCTGTTTGGAAATATGATTCGCTTTTACGAAGGCGGCGATATGTAATCATTAAATTTATCAATATAATAATGTTTTCCATCCTCGATCGATCGACGTAAACGCCGCAATTTTGAGATTCGACCCGAACGCGGTAATTTACCTCATAACAATAACAAGACGTCCAACTCTCAGCGGAGATAGCTTGAAGATAAATTATGGCTGATAAATGCCAGATTTTATGTGTGTTTTTTTCTAGAATATCCTGGCGAAGTCACAGGACTGTTTATGGTTTAAATTCATTCTTGGTTCTTTGGCTTTTAGGTGTGTATATTACGACGTACACGTCGCTCCATATTGACTCCATACGAAAACACCCAAATATGATGACACATTCAATCCGATGAAAACTTTGTTTTTTATACTAAAGGGCGATACAACCGCATTTTCCTTGACAGAGAGCTATTGCACGTAATGTGCGTAATTCCTTGACAGAGAGCTACTGAATAATGCGCGGTCTTCAAGAAACTTTATGCCATGAATCCATAAATTGTAAAAATGCTTAAAGAGCTTTTTCTATTAAATTACTATAAGGAGCCCCTGAAAAAAGCTGTGAATATAATTGTGCGCGGTGATACAGGTGTCCACGGAGCGTGGTGACCACTTATCTTGCGAACCGCCATCGCGCGAGACCGACTGCCGGTTTCTTCTATAAAAAATATTGATTTTTGGCATAAGCACTTTTCTAACTTTCGTGAAACCAAAGCCTATATAAAACGAAAAAAATACATTTAATTGGAATTAGGAATGACGGAATTGGTTACTTCTAAACAATCTCTTGAGGCTTCTAAGCATTATTTATAAATTAAGCATTAAATTATACGTTCTCCTTGTAATTGAAAAATAAGAGCCATTCACGAAGGACGGTCTTAGTACAAATACAAATTTATTATTTGTACTCGTATTTAGTATAACAAAAGAAAAGTTTTTCTAATTTCTTTAAAAACAATTTTCCATCAGCCACCGTCTTTCCCCGCTGCTGTATATTGGCCTCTCTCAACGTTCTGGTACTCTTCTCATAGGTAAACTACAGAGAAACTTCTTCGAGTATTTTGGTCCAAAAAGCAGACTAATCAGAAATCTTGTAAATAAAATCAAATACTAGGAAAATGTCTATATTTTATTTGCCTCTAGCTTATCCCTTAAGAGATAAGAATAAGATAAATCCTCTATGAAAAGGAAAAATATAATAAACGCCACTCAGAAGGATAATAGGTACTCTCGCAGTTGACTGCGAGAGTACCTATTATCCCTCTGAGTCAAAGGCTGTCAAAATTGTTTGAATAAGAGGCAATCGAAAGAGAGTGTATATGACAATAAATATAATAAACTAGCGACCCTCCCTCGCTTCGCTTCGGTTTATACGTTTACTTTTTCAAACTTTTTTTTTTCAAAATTTCCAAATAAAATATAGCCTATATTAGACACGGATAATGTAGCTTCCCATTTGTAAAAGATTTTTGAAATCGGTTCAGTAGTTCCAGAGATTTCCCTCAACATACAAACACACAATTTTACCTCTTTATTATATTAGTATAGATTGCGTTGTGTCGTAATGCGGCTGAATTTTTCTTTCACTCTTTTCTATTGTTTCAACTATCCAATTCTATTATTAACTAGCGACCCGCCCTCACTTCGCTTCGGTTTATTAAATTTAAAACAATCGGAATAAGATATTTTCCTGCGGTGAAATGGAGCCTGTAATATTTTAAGTTAGCAATACATCGGTGAAAACTGTATTCAATTCCATGCAGTAGTTTTTGCGTGATGCGTGTACAAACATACAGACAGACAGACGGACAAAATTTCTAAAAACTGTTGTTTTGGCTTCTGTTGCTCTAATAAAATACCCCCTATTAGTTTTTATTCAATATTTATAATGTACAGACATCGGCCTGTTACAATTTTATTATATGTATAGATTACTTGACCTCTCTAATTTTTTATTTTATTATGTTTCATCTAAGAAACCAAACAGTTGTACAAAATAATTATTACTTTTTTTCAATGGACGAAGGCGGCGGACGAGCATACAGTCCACCTGATATTGCATATAGTCAAATATATAGAAAGATTAAATTAAACGCTTCAGTAGCAGGTAATTTAATTATTCTCATAAAAAAAGTACATACATTTTTCTTTTCACGCCCGCGTGACACGTTCACTCAACCTCAGAACCTCCAAAAAAATGTCACGTTCCGGACTCCATTTATTACGTTAAATTGGGGGATCCCCGACTATCGTTCAAGATTAAAACGATATCGAACTTAGGATTAGGTGCTGAAGGTTGAATTGAGTCGACATAAGGGCTCGTTTACACAACTGAAATGCAGTAATTGTTTTCATGGCACCTTGTGTGTGTTTAGTTGCACATATAAACCATATGTTGTTGGATAGTGTTAGTGAAGTTTTCATTTTTTAACTAATAGCGAATTTTAACTAATAATAATAATTTTTTAACTAATTTAACCAATAAAGACTAATTTTTAATAATAGCCTTCAGGTCTTCTTCATGTAAGGCAGCGTTTCTCAATCTTTATAGAGTTGCGACTCCCTGAAAAGGTCAAAAACGAAGTAAATAACCTCTCGACCCCATTACTAATAATTAGGTCCTAATTATGTTCTTCATTGTTTAACCATTTGATTATAAATCATTAAGTAATTAATAAAAGGATTTTTCGTGCATACTCGTAAGCAGTGTTGGGCAAAATTAAATTGTTGGATAATTATCAATTAATTAATTAACAATTAATTAATTGTTAATTGTCCAACAATTTAATTTTGCCCAACACTGCTCGTAGGTGCTTACTTTTTCCAGACGCTGCGACTGCGACCCTCTTCCTATATATGTGATCGCGACTCCCCTGGAGGTCGCGGCGACCCCCAGGTTGAGAAACGATGATATAAGGTAATACAATAGGTAGACAGATTCCTGTTTCTAAAATTAATACTATAATAATAAATTTATTTATCTCAGGCCTTTAACGTATACAATTGTTAATATTAGGTCCTTACATATGAAATTGCCGTTTTATATGGACAAATTCTTTTTTTTTTAGTATTAAAATTATATATTAAATTAATCGAAGTATTGTCCATTATTATCAATGCACATTTGCTATTTTAATGGAAGTTGATTGATGCCTCAAGTAATAAGGTAAACATTCGCGTTAAAAGCCGTTTAAATAGATAAATATGTGTAAAAATAGATAAATTGCCGCTAGAGAGCAAAGAATTCCATTTTCAAAATTCAAAACTGTTTTTTTTGTCGTATACAGTAGCTAGTTCTAAGAACTTTTAGTTTGACCTATCGTATACGTCGCGGATAGGTGAAACGCAACGGTAAAATAATTGTGAACTCTGCTTAAGTTACAAGTTATTATTATTGGAATTCCCCCTTGTAGCCATAACGCTAGGCGCTTAAGATCTGTAGGACTTATGTATCTATGGTTCGGCATAAATATGACTGTCTATTTTTACGGCACCAGGAAGCTGTATACTGGAAGCTGTAGTCGATTACGGCGTCAGGCGGAGCCGTTGACAGTGCTAGTATATGGTCTCAATTACTATACGAGTCAAGAACTCATTACGGCTTCCCATTTCTAGGTAGCCCAGCGTTTATTGTGCTTACGGTATGACTAAGCGCGCATTGTATGAAATTCAAGTAAATTATATTACGTAATTTTATACCGTTTTAATGACCACCTTTTTCGGTAGTGAACGGTCCGCGACAGTTAATGTTAAGCGATATTACGCGATCTTTTAGTTCACTCATAAAACAGAATATTTTTTTTTGGTAACTAAGAGTTGCTTGTGGCTTTACCTGCCAGAGACAGAAAATAGACAAAAATATACATCCGAAAATCTATACTAATATAATAAAGAGGTAAAATTGTGTGTTTGTGTGTTTGAACCGATTTGAAAAATTCTTTAACAAATAGGATGCTATATTATCCGTGTCTAATATAGGCTATACTTTAATTTTTAATTTTGAAAAAAAATAAATTAAAAAAGCTCATATAAACCGAAGTAAAGCGAGGTCTGGTCGCTAGTATATATATATATAAAGAGAAATCTCCCGACTGACTGATTCATCAACGCTGAGCAGAAACCGCTGAAGCTTGTAGCATGAAATTTGGATCCTAGCTTTCCTTTATGACGTAGACTCACTAAGAAATCCTTTTTAGAAATTCAGTCCCTAAATGGGTGAAATAAAGATAATTACGGAAAAAAAAAAATAATGGTCCTTAAATATTGATATAAATTATTTACAATACAAATAAAATTAAACACGTGAATTACCGGTTTTCAGAATTATATTATGTATTTTAGACCCCCTGACAACAGAAAGCTGAAATGCAGTGTGTAAATTTTTAACGAAGTCTAATTGTCAATATCTTACTATATATATATCTGTATACTAGACAATTGAATACACATATAATTTTTGTTTTGTCTGCCTCCGATGGGACGTGATATAATACAAATAAATAGATTATTTCTAAGATTACCAGACAATAATTAAACGCAGCTAATCTAATCTACGGTAATAAATCAAAATATTAAAATGGACAAAATTATTAGATTAGATGTGTCATTTTATACACATTCTGAATGATTTCAAACCAATTTCAATTAAATATTCCATTTTCTTATCAATTTAATGCTTAAATAATCCTTCGGTCAATTTATCTTCGACCTTGCCATGCACCGTGACTTTGTTAGGGCGGCGTTACATCAGCGTATAACTATAAGCACAGAGTACAAAGGTGAACGAACAGTGAAGATGGGGGAGGTAGACGCATGCGCTCTCTGTGTTTTTGGCATTCCGATGTATGAGAGGAAATCAGATTGGACGATTTTGGGTAGGTGTAATAGACCCTTTTTGGTTTACGAGTTGAAAATACGGGTCAATGTCAGTATTATTCAAGATACTTTAAGCGATTCACACATACTATAAGCGAAAAACAAACATACCGCTGAATAGAATATTAAATCGAATTTCTATTAATATTGACCTTCGATTGTTCGCTGTATTGATATACATAGTACTTTCATCACACGATACATTCATCACGCGGGTTACGCTTAGTTGTGGTTGTGCTCGTACATGTACATTGCTTTAGTGTGCGTAAACTTCAGAACGCTCAGTTGGGATCCCGATGCCGCCCCTCCAAAATAGATTCGTGCGTAAGGCCGTGGGTGCCTCACGGTACTCTTACAATGTTGACCTCCTCAAGGACTTGGAACTTCCCTCCATCGTCAAATACGTGAAAAACTCCGCCTGACGCTACTATGACAGAGTCTCGCACCATCCCAACCCCCTAGTAGTTGACATCCTAGTATGTACCGAATAGGAATGATCCTCCCCATTGCCGTCGTCGTCCTCGGCACGTCTTAGACGACCCCGATGACCCAATTACTGCTGCCAATGCTGTTCTTACACTACACCGACAGACTTCACATATACACTGTCCCCGCCGGCGGAGACGAGGACGTCACCCTCGCTCCACCGTAAACACACACCGGCCTTCGGCCAACACTTTTACCAGGTATCGGCAACTGCCTGGGCGCTGCTCACCGACTCGCTATCCCGCGGTACCCTCCCAAAGCAACGTTCTAAGCCGAGGTCCGTTCCTTCCGCCGGTCTACCGGCGGGGAGCCCTTAGGTTCATTGCTGCACACAATCTTTGCTCCTGACTTAGCGCCTTCTGAGCTCACCCTAAACTTTACATGTGCGGTGACTCTTGAAGTCTTGACCCTTGTGGCCATTAGGGCTACAAGAATTCCGAAAAAAAAAACCTGTCGCTGCTCCGCAGCGCACGCTAAAGCAATGTACGTGTACGAGCACAAGCTCAACGAAACGTAGCCCGCCTTCATGTGATGAAAGAACTCTATCAGCCTATAACATTCTACTGTGGAGCTCGAACGCACTGTTAACAAGAATGATGAAAACTTACAATGAATCATATAAGGATATTGACTTATTTTGTAATTCTGGTTTGACTTTTGGGAGAAAAATTAGAGCGTCTTTGCATGTTAAAATTGGGCAATCTGTATTTAACTAAAGTTATTATGTTAATCATTCATAGTCACTGAATTCACATACACACACAAACATGCGCATTTAAAGGCACTATTAACTGTACATATCATGATCAGTAACCTGTCCTCAAAAGCTTAAATCCATTTTTTTACAGATAGTTTAATAAAAGGTTAGTATAATATAAGCAACTAGCGACCCGCCCTCGCTTCGCTTCGGTTTATAAGTTTTTTTTTTTTCAATTTTTTTTTTCAATTTCATAATAAAATATAGCCTATATTAGACACTGATAATGTAGCTTCCTATTTGTGAACGAATTTTTGAAATCAGTTCAGTAGTTCCAGAGATTACCCCCAACATACCTACAAACACACAATTCTACTTCTTTATTATATTAGTATAGATTACTTATCATTTGTTGAAACATTAATAGGCATGTGTTTAGAGATTTTTATACTTAATGTTATTTTTATGCTGTTGTTAGAAACTCAGTGGTACGAGCCGAAGATTTGGATGAGAGCTGAGATACCTCTAGGCTAGACTATCACTCTTTGGTTTACCAGTTAAAAATACGGGTAAATAGCACTGCATTCGTGAAGATACTTTCAGCGATTGCAGGAAAAATAGAACACAGTTTCAGGACACAATGGCAGATTAGATAGGACAAGATAGTCAAAAAGTTATTGTTCACGGGAATGTAGTCGCGGGCGCACAAATTATAAGACTATTGACGATATCGATTACAATTTACAAAACTAACGGTGGATCTTCTGATTCTTTATTATTGTACTGAGTTATTATTATTTATTTTAATGCCACCATCTGCATATCAATCACTGAGTCTTTGATAATTGGTAAACAGTGTTGGAATGTAAATATCTGTTTACACACTTGGGTAGACGGCTATGGTTAGCTGGCTTGCAGTAGACGTAAACAAAATATTTATTTTTAAATAACTTGTAAACATGGTGCGTAATTCAAGATTATCTTTGCGTGAAATGTAGACAATTGCATCGAGTGAATCTTATTGCATGGACATTACGTACGACATGGCATAAAAAATATCAAGGTATCTACTTCACGATATCATAAATAAAGGATCTTATTGAATACCGTCAGTGGAATCTAAAATTATATCTATATTTACAAACATTATTTATAAATATAAATTCCAAAAAATGTATCATATTATTCAAAAGCAAGTATTTAGAAATTATTTTCGTATTAACCAGGAGTAATCCTAATGACGAATAAGACTAAAAAAACAGGACCGTTTGACCCAGTACATGTGAAATGATCAGTAGTGTATCTCCTTTCAAACGCTTAAAATGTATCGGTAATCGGTGCGACCACTTGGCGTCGAGATAATTAAATGTTCACCATTCTATATCTTAGATCTCTACATCTTCGATATCGATATCTACAAAACTACAAAAAATAAGTGTGACAGTTCAGTGACATCAAAGCTAATGCAAAATAATATGTATGTAAGATACGTAATGGTTACAACAAGGAAGCATAATTTTAGTTCATATACTCCCCAACATTAGGCGAACGATTTTTTTTTATATCTTTTACATAACAAAAGCTTTAAAAAAGTCGCAACAAGAAATCCGTAACAAAATACGTATAGCGATTTTATTTATAGAAAATAGGCTGCAGGCGACCATACAGTCCACTTGATGGTAAGTGGATACTGTCGCGATACATGCCAACAGAATGACAAACGTTGGCACGCCCCCGGAGGCGCTGCCTACCTACCTATTTAGATTACTTAATCTAAATAGGTAGTATTACTTAATGGATTAGGAGAAAGGGTTGGGAAAACGGGGAGGGATAGGATGGGATGGGAATGGGCTCTGGCATATCTCACTCACTACTGAAACACGTAAGTACATTGAGAAAATACGATAAAGTATGAAATGGTACATTTCCAGGTAGTTTTCTGTGAGAGAGAGGTAACGTGGTCAGTCAAGTGCGCCTAGCGGCTATGGAAATGCAGCGTGCACTCTACCCCTACATAACGTACACATACATAGAGCGTGAACATTGAGGTAACAAGACTTTTATGCCGAATGAAAGGAAATAAAATAAAGCTAAAGATACATTACGAATGATAAATAAATTGAATTTTGTTTGACGGATTGAGGTATCATTTCTCTTTTCCAATAAGACGTAACGCGTTTTATTAAGAGTACGCAAAAAATTGACGTATCCTGGTCAACACGTCAATTTTTATCAAGTGATAATATTTATAGGGTCGGTGCGCTATAATCGTTCATTATTACGCGTCGATTGACCATAGTAACATTCGGTTTGACGCAGTAACATCGATTCTATGCACTAGTGTTATTTGACTCAGTGCAACTTATTTCAGTGCAATTAGGCTGCGATAATTAAATAATGCCGGTCGCCTATCTTCGTATTCCGAACGAAGAGATGATCAGTAAAAAAAGAAACAAACATCCAAACACACTTTCAGAGTTCATTACATTACGTTGTAACTACTCTATGTTATATACTATTTCGCAGCGTTTGAAAATATTCGGAAATAAAAAGATGGCCGAACGGCATTATTTATTCCGGTTAATTTTTTAATGATTATTCAAAGTTTAAAATCTGCCACTGGACACACCCCACCCATTATTGAGGTTTCATATTCCAATTCCATTTTTTTAATATGGCCCCATCGTGACCTTTATGATTCTGCCAATGTCGAGGTGGGGTTTCATATTATTCATTGTTTTACAACGTATTATTTGCGGTTGGTGCCAGATGTCCTTCAATAGTTTAAATTGGTAGTGAACTGCAAAACAGTATGTATTAGATTCAACCCTCGATTGGTCAATATTGTAAACACTAAATTACGCTACTGTTTGCTTCTTATTGTGTGCGGCGGACCTAATCTTCCGCTTTGTGATTAGGACGGCACCGAATCCCTTCCTTGAAGCGATTGTCTGAAAAAAACCTCATTATGACCGTACTTTGACGGACCGCTGCGGTTACGCCTACACTCAAAACATATTGGAACATATGTATAACTTATGTGTGTTCATCTTTATAGATATGAGACGTTTGTTGACCAAATGACAAATAGGACTTCAGCGTATATTGTAACAGGAAGTGCAGGGGTGGCCAGGTGGACTGACGACTTAAAGAAAATCGCCAATGATGATTGGATGAGAAGAGGCGAGGATCGCGTGAAGTGAGGAGACATAGTCTGATGGTATGATATGTATATTGCAACAGTTGGCCTGGTGGTGGTGGGCGGCTTTAGAATAGCTTCACCCCAACTCTTCCCGTGGGAGTCGTAAAAATGTCGTAAAAGAATAAGGGATGACATGCACATGACATGTGCATGAGGAAGCCCATGTACAACAGTGGATGCTAAAAGGTCTGGTTACAGTTACAAATTATTATATTGTAACACATACCGTTGTTATTATATTGTAACGTTTACCGGACTTCTAGCTTTTTAATTCGTAAGAACTGGCAATTAAAACAACATTTGAAAAATGAGTATGTGATTCTGGTCCTTCTAATGACTCGTTTACAGAAGGAGAATTTCTCGAACGGTTCGGGCGAGAATGTTGCATACGATTCTCGTATGCGATAAAACCATTTACATACGAGTTCCATACGTTCCATTTACATACGATAAAACCTGTTCCGTAATCAAAAATGGTTCTTTCAGCAACATTAGATCATAAGGCTCGCTCAACACAGGTGGGGCCATATTCTGAACTTCATTGGAGCTGAAGACTGGACGTCATCTCGTCCCGATCTTAATCAGCTCGATTATGATTTATGGTCTGTTTTAGAGAGCATGGCATGCTCTAAACTCCATTATATATCGAATCTCTAAAACATTCCATAACGGTGGCAGAAGCCAATTTTCCAATGGAAAGGGTGCGTGTTTCAATCGAATACTGGCCACAACGTTTGAAAGATTGTAAATAAAAGCAAATAGCGACTATTTCGAATAAACGTTATATTTTTAAAATGCTTACTGATTTATTTCAGAAATAGCATAAATTCTTCTAATAATATGATAATGTAGAAATATCAATGTTTTCTCTGTAACAATATTTATGGCTAGACTAGGTAGGTATATATTTATAATTAAGTAGAAGTAAATAATAAGATAAGACTAAAACATACATGTGTCAGGAATGAAAATATTAAATTTAACATAATGTTCTTAATTTGTTAAGATGCATTAAATCTGTGAGTATTAGCACTTACGTTTGATGTAAAATTCAATTATATACGCCATTGCGTCAAGCGTTAATGATGTTACGTGTCGCTTGATCTAGTCGATACCAGCCTGTAACTGCCCATTGCAGGGCACAGGTTCGCAGTCATCACTTGGGTGTTTCAGACCATAATTCACCACGCGAGACCGGTGCGGATTAATGGACACACTTGCTGGAATATTTTTATTTATCTCCAAAATTGACAGAAATAAAGGATTTTAATTTAAAGAGAATGAAAATGAAAAAACATTCTCAGGGGTATTTAAGTATCGCAGATAAAGCGCCAAGTCATAAAACTTAACACAGAGGGCTAGAATTTAATTGGTTACAATTACTCACGTAGTAATTATTAAGGACTGCATTTATACCTTCGTTTTATGACCTTATGGCACTTAAGGTCTCTAATTATGTTTGAGACCTACCGACGGTTCTCTACGAAAAATTTAGAAAATTTCTGCAACGAAAAACTTTATTTATTTTATTTTGAATGCCGATACGTATCCGCAATAATTATTTGAACACGTAAATAAATAAAATATTTCAAAGAAATGTTTTATATTTGCTAAAATAGAAATGATTTAAACCAGTAAAAATCCCAGTCAGAAACTCATATATTTAAAGTACATTGTGTTACGTATACCTACAGTCGAATAATAATCTCTTTTATCTACGTGTCCTGTACTACCATGGAAGCCCTTGAAGCCCTTGAAGCCGACGAAATAACACTTCCTTTTGTGCTAATACGTTTTAATTGATAACCGCATTAGTCTTACCTTAATTAAGAACTTACCTTTTCCACGAAAATTTCTGGGAGCGCAAAAATCCAAATCAACACAAATTATAAGGAAACACTCACATTATACTACAAACGTGCCGTATAAGGCTTTACGTCACTGAAAAAAAAATTAAACAAACACTGCAAAGGGATTATTTTTATTTTCGTTTCGATTTTGAGAAGGGCAGCGCGGCAATCGCACGCGGGTCGGTCTCACGACTGGCCAGTATCGAGCGAGCGACGCTCGACTCCCCCGCGCCGCTCTAAACCAATTTATAATACATACGGAGTCGCAGCATCCCCTGTGGACGAGTCCAAAGCAAAATCAACTAACACCCCTTACATTACAGCTCATTTTTAACTGTTCCCACATTGCCGCAGAGGCAAAAACGCCGCCAGTTCTTGCAGGAGCGCGAAGGGTGCGAATTGTGTACGTTTTCGCCGGTCGCCATTTATAATTGAAAGCGTTAAACACTAAGTTGTCCCGTCTATGGAATATTTACGTCATTGGTATATTAACTGACAAGGTTGGGGGAGTACAAAGTTTGTCATGAACTTCGAAGCCTCCGAGCGATTAAAAAGTGCATTTTCGCTACAACCAGTCAGCCAGAATTTTGACATAAGTTCAGCGCTTATGAGAGTTGACCGAAGATATACAATTTTAATAAATTAGATAAGATTTCTTGTACTTCACAATCTTCAGAAATATTGTGATGTGCCTCCACCAGTAGAAGTAAAATCACAAGTTACTTTACACAATTTTATTTATAATAATGTATCTTACAATGTTACATGTTGAATGTGAAATATTAAGTGACGAATATTAGACTTCCGTGTCCTTATATACATACAGAATATGATTAGGAAAATATGCAATTAAATATCATTAGGAAAATATGCAATTTGTGTCATTATAATACAACTTTCAGTTTAGAGGCAATTAACAACATACTTTAGTGGTTTCACTTCAATTATGTAATGAATGTCAATTAATAATGATCAATTAATAATGACCTTTAGGAATGTTACTTGATGAGTAATGTGCCAGGTACATTACACCTTCCCCCTAGGGAAAATAATTTTCCAAATTATTTTACAGAATTATAATGAACATTTCAAATATACTTTAGTAACTACATAATGAATCGTACAAGAACACAGAATTCATGACACGTAATTCTAAATTATAGTAATAATTACAATTTAACCATCATAAGTTTATCATTGCAAATTCAATTTCCAAACAATTTCTTATAATAATCATTACATTAATCAATCATAACATAATAATCATAACATAATCATCAGTTATATATATTACAAAAAAATACAACAACATTTATGAATTATACTTAACTATGGTTTTAATATGAGTACGTTATATCCATTATCTTACGACTATCATATACAAACAATAATTGTAAAAAAATGATATATCTTTAATTCAAATTATATCATATTATATTTGATTACAATCATACAAGAAATACAAATATACCAATGTAAATTTCAGAAATTTCTTTTATTGACTTTTACTAATGAATACAAGAGTATCCACAAGTTTACATTTCGTACAGTACATATTATGTTTTTAATTTACTAGCTAATCTGACACTTCGCCTGGGTGTAATAACAATTGGTGGTTCATTAATGGGTTGAAGTTCGACATCTTCTGGAGCGGATGGTGTACTGTTGTAATCATGACCGCTTCTTACATTGAAAGTTATGCAATTAGTTATTTTTGAACAACACGAACGATCGTGATCATTATGAATGTATTTCCTCCATAAATATTTTAAGAATCTCCAAATATTCCG
Organism: Sesia bembeciformis; assembly: GCA_943735995.1. Taxonomy (NCBI): domain Eukaryota; kingdom Metazoa; phylum Arthropoda; class Insecta; order Lepidoptera; family Sesiidae; genus Sesia; species Sesia bembeciformis. The sequence continues at coordinate 3,294,424 of OX031029.1, read as the reverse complement.
AACTAAAATATAAATTATTGTTAATTTTAATATTGACATTAAAATATATACGAACATTCCATTTCCTATTATTCTGTTGTATAAGGTGTTTGTCTTTTCAAAATTTTCTGTTAGAGTTTCAATTTCATCTAATTTATGACTTGTGAGTTTTAATGATTCGTGATCTAATTTATAGCTTTCTAAAGGAACTAAGTTTATTTTGGTTAAGTTAAACTCTTTAGTTTTTATGCAATCGTTTATATCGAAAGTAGGAAACACTGATATATCTATGGTGTTTTCATTGTTGTTGTCATATGTGGCTAAGACCATACTTGCTGTAAATATTTTGCAGTTTTTATTAGAGTTTATGATGCCATTTCCTACAAGTGTAATATCTTTAGGATGAGAGTTTTCACATTTGACCGTTGCTACAGTTGGTTTAGGTGAAACGAAAAGCCATTGATTGTATGAATTTAATTTAAAGAACATTTCACTAAGAACTCGTGTAACACGTATGTTACAAATATTAGCATTATCTAAATGGTTTAACAAAATTCCTACCTCGCATGAAGGTCGCGCATGTGTTAAAAATATTACTCCTTTGTTTAAACACAATTTTAAAGTTTCGGAAAGGTCTTGGCAAAGGTCTAAGTCTGACATACTAATATAGTACATTCTATTTTCAGATATAGATAAGAATTGAGTGTTTTCCTCAGGAAGTATAAAAGAATAGTAATCATCATTTTTATGTACGGGCAAACTTATGAGTTTATAAGTGTCAAATTTTTCATTAAATACTAATGGAATCAATATAACAAAAATCAATTTGTTATTATATACAATTGCATTAATTTTTAGCATAGTTTCTAACTTGTGCATTTCGTTTAATTGTAATTCGATAGGGAATTTAGTATTAGTCGGTAAATGAGGTATAATTTTCTCTAATTCTTCGAGTAAATCTCTTGGAGATATTATTCCTGGGTGCAACAATCCTGTTTTAGCAAAAAGAACTGCATTTATTACACTTGAGAATTCTTTATCTACTTCATTAATTAATAAAATTAGTAACGACAAGTGTTCTTCCATGCTTTGTTGTTGTTCGATAGCAAAAACTGCTTCGTTAGTTGTTTTAGTGAAATTGTCTAATTTCTTAATGTTACTATTAAAAATTGCTAAATTCTTTTCATAATTAGTGATAGAAGCATTAAAATTTATTATAGTACTTTGAACAACTTGTGTCTGTTGTTTTAGTATCTTTAAAAACTCAGTTTTATCCTTTTGTATGGATTCAATTGCATTTTCATAATATTGTGCATCATCAGCATCTAGAGTACCAAAAACGGTTTTAAAAACTGCTCCTATTCCATTGAACCAACCACGTTTTTGTCTTTGGTGACCAATAAGGTCTTTTAAGGCTTCCTCTCTATGTTTTAGAGACGGTATTAATTTTTCTATAAGTTTCATAGAAGATTTGCAAACTGAAAATTTTTTAAAAAACTTTTCTTTACATAAATGACTTGTTTGTACTTATACATTTTCAATCATACCGATTTTGTTATCAAAATCGCTGATATCAATTTTTGTCACTAGTCTCCAATTACTTTCATAATATAAACTTTTACCGATAGAATCGAAGAAGATCCCGGCATTAGCCTTTGTTAAGGGATATATCTCGACGTCACTATTGGCATTTCTACCTTCAGAGACAGTTGTATAATACAGTATGATGAGCAGCGCCCGAATCATTCTGTAACAATTTAATATGCTAATTTGAGTTTATTGTTATGGACCACTTTAATTTTGTTTTTAACTTTAATGGTTGTGTTACATCTTGAATTAATTTTTACGACTTCATAAGGTCCCTCATAATTAGGACTTAATTTCTTACTTTTACCTTTAATTTTAGAATCATTTTGCAAATATACCCTGTCCCCTACGTTAAAACTAACTTCCTTAGTTACTTTATCATAATATTGTTTATTTTTATTTTTAGATTTTAAAATATTCTCTTTAGCTATTTCATGACTTTTTTGAAGTTTCATTTTTAATTCATCAACATAATCGTCGTAAGTGTATTTAAATTCCGGTTTGCATGTTAAACTGGATGGAAGATTAGGTTTACAACCGAATATAAGCTCAAAAGGCATAAAGTTTGTTGAAGTATGAATAGATGTATTATATGAAAACATGGCAAAATCTATCCAATTATCCCAGTCTGTCTGTTTATCATTAATATAATGTTTTAAGTAGTCTGCTAAAGTTAGATGAGATCTTTCTAATGCTCCATTACTTTGTGGATGATATGCAGAACATTGTAATTGTTTAATTTTAAAGAGTTTGGCAACATTTTTTAAAAGAGACGAGGTAAAATCCGGACCTTGATCTGTTAAAATAGACGTTGGTATTCCGAATTTATAGATAAATTGAGATACAAATACTTTTGCAATTGTAAGAGCCTCATGATTTGGAATAACATAGGCTTGTGAAAATTTGGTAAGGTCATCTTGCAAGGTCAATATAAATTTATTTCCATTTTCAGTAAGTGGCAAAGGACCTACGATATCTAATGCAACTCTTTCGAAAGGATAAGAAGACGTAGTTGTTAGTTCCATTGGAATTTTATTTTTCTTTCTTACTAGTTTATTTTTCTGACATGATACACAAGATTTAATAAATTTCTTTATATCCCTTTTCATGTTGGGCCATTTGTATAATTCTTTTATTCTTTTGTAGGTTTTATGGAAACCAGAGTGCCCTCCGACTGGATTAGAATGATTTTCTTCGAGAATTTTAGGAATTTCATAAATATTTGGGTTAAGTTTTAGATAAAGATAAATTATTATTTTAATTTTTGTATTTCTAAATATGTATCTTAACATACATCTTATTTTTGGCCAATTCACTTTATCATATTTGTCTTCAAATTTTGGGATTTTTAACTCACACTCTCCCCCTTTATTTTGGAGTAAGTGATCCTTCACTTTTATGAGACATTTAAATAAATCTTCATAATTAATTTTGTCCCAGTATTGCTGTTTAGTGCACATGTAGTATATGTAACTGCTGTTTTCTTGTTTTATAATTATGTCGTTAATATCTAAATTTTTTGGTTTTATTTCCTTTAAATGATTAAATTTAGTTACTAATTCTTTTTGATAGGTTTCAGTATATTCTAAATCACATGGTATTGGAATGCAAATATTACCATTAAGAGAGTTTGTTAAACTGTCATTAGTTTCTTCTATGTTATTATTTAAGATGATCTTTTTGTTAAAGTCGTTTAAAAATTTTGAGTATGTTTCTGTAACAGGATTAATATTATTTATTCTGCTTAGAGCATCGGCAGCGTTATTTAATCTACCTTCTTTATAGATTATTTCAAAATCAAAATCTTCTAATAAAAGTCTCCATCGAACCAGACGTGAGCATGGATCTTTGGCATTAAAAAGCCAAGTTAATGGTCTGTGATCGGTGTAGATTTTAAATTTTCTACCATAAAGATAAGGTCGAAAGTGTTTAACACTCCACACAATTGCTAGAAGTTCTCTATCTGTTGTTGAGTAATTCGATTCGGCGTGATTCAGAGTTCTACTAGCGTAAGCAACCGGTAAGTCATTAGGTGGATGACCTTGAGATAAAACAGAACCGATAGCATATCCACTAGCATCGGTAGTTAAAACAAATTCTTGAGTAAAATCAGGATATTGTAGAATTGGTTTAGACATTAAGGAATTTTTTAATTTCTCGAAAGATTCTTGTTGACTACTAGTCCATTTAAATTCTACATCTTTCTTTAATAACATCGTAAGTGGTCTAGCAATTTGTGCAAAATCCTTAATAAATCTTCTATAATATCCAACAAACCCAAGGAAACCTTTAATCTCCCTTTGGTTTTTCGGCGTTGGGTAATTGTTAATTACTTCAACTTTCTTGGGATCTGGTTTGATTCCTTCATTAGTTATTAAGTGTCCTAAATACAAAACTTGTTTATGCATAAACTCGCATTTATCAAGTTGAATTTTGAGGTTAAATTTGTCTAGTCTTTCAAAAACTTCAATTAATCTTTCGTTATGTTGTTTTAATGAATCAGCATGAATAATTATATCATCTAGATAGACAAAACATCTATAATTTTGAATACCTGCTAAGACACTGTTCATTAGTCTTTGAAAGGTTGCGGGTGCATTTTTCAACCCGAATGGCATCCTAAGATACTCATAATGACCTGAAGGTACTGAAAAAGCGGTTTTAGATGCATCTTCTGGGGCTATCTTAATTTGGTGGAAACCAGAAGTTAAATCTAGTGTGGTAAAATATTTCGAATGTCCTAACTGTTCAAGAATATCAGTAATGTTGGGTAGAGGATAACTATCACCAACAGTAACTTCGTTAAGCTTTCTGTAATCAATAACTAATCGCCATTTCTTTTCGCCTGAGGCGTCTATTTTCTTTGGAACCACCCAAACTGGTGAATTCCAAGGAGATGTTGACGGCTCTATAATTTTCTGCTGTAACATTTTATTAATTTGTTTTTCGACTTCCTCCTTGTGTATTTGAGGATAACGGTAAGTTTTTACATTTATTGGTGGACAATTTTCCTTAGTAGGAATATAATGATAAAGAGCATCACAACTGCTTAAATTATCTCCTTCTAAATAAAATATATGATTAAAATCTATGCAAATTTTTGCTAAAGATTCCTTTTCTTCAATATTTAAATGTGAAGTACGTAATTTGGACTTTATTATCTTGATTCGATTTGAATCGTAATTTTCCTTGGTGACCGTATGTATGGTACAAGTATTTAATTTATTTTTAAAACTTTCGTCCAATTTTTCGATTTCAAAGTCAATATTATTTAAATGAACTTCCTTATCATTATTGTTTAAGATGGAAGTTATTATTTTACCATTCGATACCTTGACAAGGCTATCCGCAATGAATACGCCACTTTTTATCTCCTTTTTGTTAATAATTCCTACATCGGAATCAAAATTTTTTACATGAAAAATAATAATTTGTTCACAACGTGGCTTTAGCAAAATGTTTTCATTAAGGACACTAGGTTTTGAACCTGTGGAACTTGTACAATTTTCAACAGAATCCCTGGTGGGAATTTTAATATAGTTTAAATATTTAGAATCCTCAACGGGAGTTATAGAATCCTCAACGGGAATTTTACAAAATAATTCTTTAATGGAAATATCATTAAAGTTTTTAATAAAATTATTCTCATTAGAAGAATTTTTGGACACGAGTGTCTCTGGCACGGGTGCTTTCAATGCGGGTGTTTTTGGGAAAAGTGATGTTTTAACCACTTCTTTGTATTGGACATCCCTACACTGAGTTTGAGTGGCCCCGAAGGCCGAATTATTCCTTTCGGGAGGTTCATTTGACGTTTCAATGTGTACTAAGGGTATAACATGACCATCAAATAGCAAAAGATTTCTTTCAAAGTCGATGGTAGCATTGAAACTTTTTAAAATGTCATTGCCTATTATACCATCGAAATTAATAGGGAAATCTTTTCTAACTACATGCATTAAAGTATTATAAGATTTGTCATGTAGTTCTATATCCAAGTAGGAATAACCAAGCGTTCTAGTGTGCGTTTCAACATTATCGATTCCTTTTAAAAAAAGAGTATGATCGATGTGTACAGGAGTTTCATATTTTAGTTTATCTACTTTTATCAAAGAAATATTAGCACCTGTATCGACCAAGAGGTTAATCAGCTTATTAGCTTGGCGTAATTTTAAAGTAATGAATGTAGTAACTGCGTTAATATTTAAAGCATAGACCCGGCTGTTATTAAATTGATTTTTCCCCCAGACCCAGCCGGTTGTTGAGGGTTTTCGGAGTTTAAATTACCTCTACCCGGCTGTTGTTTACTGGAAGGATATTTCTTATTAAAATTATTTGGAAATGACTTTTTATAATTATTATGGTCTTCTTTTGTGTGTATTTTATAAGAATTTTTATTCTTAAGCTTATAGCAACTTTCAATTGAATGGTTGTTCTTTTTGCAATATCTACAAAACATATTAGTGTGAAATATTTGACTACTATGATTGCTATTATTTTGGAATTTAGCGGTTTCGATTTTACTTTTTAATTGTTGTTCTTCTGTAAGAGCGATACCTATAGCGGATTCAAGGGAATCTGGCCGTTGTGATTTAACTAAAATTGTCAGTTCCTTATTCAACCCATTAATAAATACACTCAAAGCTTCATTTTTTATTAGATTTGCACAGGCTTCCCTGCTTATTTTGTCTAATCTAATATCTAAGGCATTAATGACTTTAATATAACACGATTCAACTCTGTTCGCGAAAGACATTACAGATTCCTTATGTAATTGACGACAAGAATTTAGTTCTAATTGCCATTGTCCTAGCGTTCTTCTTTCTGAGTACGCGTCGAGCAGATGTTGTTTTAGAGATTCCCAGTTTAGGAATTCCCTGTTTCTGACTATAGCTCTGGCTTTATCCGTAATGCGTGTTTCGATGATTGCAAACAGTGTATCTTTAAGTTCCGGTTTGACAAGTTTCATAGCCTTGTCGCTGTTATCAATAAATTCGAAAAGCTTACTCTTTTGTCCATCGAATTTAATTAGCATTCTCTCAGCTATCTCGAGAGAGATTGACATTTTTGTTGAGTTAGTTTTATCTTCAAATTTAATGTTTTCCTTTAAGTTTTTAATGTCAGGATACATATATAAATTGTATAGAGCTTACTTGTCCTTCTTGCGGCGATGCTGACACTTTTCCTTCCCAAGACGTCTCCAAAATGGCCCGCTGGTGGCTGGTGACGACCCGAAGAACTTTGAATTGTAGGTTCTGGACTCGTTGACCCTGTAGTTGGTCGTAGAAACGAATCCTACCGCGACTGCGCCAGAAATGTGATGTGCCTCCACCAGTAGAAGTAAAATCACAAGTTACTTTACACAATTTTATTTATAATAATGTATCTTACAATGTTACATGTTGAATGTGAAATATTAAGTGACGAATATTAGACTTCCGTGTCCTTATATACATACAGAATATGATTAGGAAAATATGCAATTAAATATCATTAGGAAAATATGCAATTTGTGTCATTATAATACAACTTTCAGTTTAGAGGCAATTAACAACATACTTTAGTGGTTTCACTTCAATTATGTAATGAATGTCAATTAATAATGATCAATTAATAATGACCTTTAGGAATGTTACTTGATGAGTAATGTGCCAGGTACATTACAATATTGTTGTATTCACCAGTTGTTTTTATTACATTATTACAACGTATATTAATTAGCTTCCCGTCAGCACTATATCTCATACTTTAGTATCTATACTAAACTATCTATAGTATATTACTAAAGTGGATACTAAAGAAATCATACTTGAGTATCCACTGTTGAACATGGAACTCCCCCTGGACATTGTCTTGTGCATTGTGGCTATAACATGTCACACTGGTTAAGCGGGTTGGCGAGTCCACTCTTTTAGAGGTAGTGTAGTTCCTCAGGGCCTGTGGCAGCCGCTTTATCCCTTAGTCACCATTTACGACACCCACGGGACCACCAGCCCGTCTGGGCTGGTGGTATTCTACAGCCGTCCCACACCAAAATACTTTTTATTTGTCTATTTTCTAAATAACGTCAAATTTATAATTTTATTTATTTTAACTATGTGTAACTATGTTCCTTAGAACGTTGTAAGGGTTAATTTAAACTTGTTTAATAAACATGTTTAAGGTATTATTATTATTTTTATGTAGAAAGCGAACTACAAACAAGCATACAGTCTACCTCGTTAAGTGGATACTGTCGCCTAGGACGTCCACGGTACATTGGGCACGCCCCCAGAATACGCTGGTTACGTTTGCAGATTTAGGAATTGATTTGGAGATCGTATCGTGAAAATTGGGAGGAATTGGATGGTATGTGAGTGGGCTCCGGCATATCTCTGTCGCTAGAGAAATAGGGTAAAGTGAGAAATACATTACATTTTACGGTCGTGTTCTGTAAGAGAGGGGTAACGTGTGATTGCAGTGGCTGTGGGGTTGCAGCGTGCACTCTCCCCTCCTAAACGGTAAGTATTTTCGGTAAGTTAAAATAAACTTTTTAATTCCAATAAATATTTAACATAATCGTGTTATAACTACTTCCACATTATTAAATACTTCAGTTATTATTATACATGTCACAGATACATTTTTGTGAGTCTCATAAATACATGTATGTACTTTGTACTTGTAGTTGTATCAGCCTATAACGTCCCTCTGATGGGCACAAAGTCATAAAAAATGTATTGTCCTTGTCTTCATTAGAGCAACAGAAGCCAAAACAACAGTCTTTAGAAATTTTGCCTGTCTGTCTGTCTGTATGTTTGTACACGCATCACGCAAAAACTACTGCATGGAATTGAATGCAGTTTTCACCGATGTATTGCTAGAGGTCTAACTTAAAATATAGGCTCCATTTTACCGCAGGAAAATATCTTATTGCGATTGTTTTAAGTGAGGCGATTGTGAGGGCGGGTTGCTAGTATACAATAAATAACTTTATCGAATAAGTAAATTATCAGTGTATTATTATTATTATTTATACGGATGGATTAAGCTTTACTGTTAATTTTTTTCTGCACCCGCTTCTGCCCCAAGGCATTAAGTCCGCCTCTGTACAATGTAGTTCAAAAAAAGTAAATAAATAAACATTGCTATTATTTCTCTTCCGTTGTAGTAAATGGACTGTAATTTATCGCATATTATACAGCGCCAATCACTTCATATTAAATATAGGGGAAGGTCGGGTAGCCCCGGACAGCGGGTAGCCGCGGACATTTAAATTTCTAAGAAACGAAGCACGTTGCGTAGGTAAAACTTTCTTTTAAATGAGCGCCCTTTGAAGCAAAAACAAATCCAACTCAGCTGCGGCGTGAACGCCGAGTGACTTAGACGTGAGAGTGTGGTTTGTTCCCGCAAAAAAAATTTCGTCGCTCCTGTCAAACTTCATTGAAGGTTATCAAGTTCAATACGTAAGTGTTCATATATGTCTTTAAGTTAATGCTTTACAATATTTTATATATTTTACAGTTGTAATAGTATTTGTAACATTACTTGCACAATAAAGTAGGCATTTTTAAAAATGTTGAATGATAACGATCGGGTACCCCCGGACATGATAATGTCGGGTACCTCCGGACATTGTTTTAAGTTTTCAATCTCGCAACATTGTTTTAACAAACTACAATAGTTTTGTAATTTTGCTTATTTATGGAAAGTATTTTAGAATGTTGTTATTATTGTTGCAGAAAGACTGAAATATGCCGAAATTCAAGGGGAGAATTAGTGATAGAGGAAAATGGGATCAAAATAAAATGAAAGAAGCTGTTAAATATGTGATGGAAGGCAAGTTCTCATTAAGACAAGCGGCAGACAGGTATGATGTACCCAAAAAGCTCACTTCACGATCGCCTGAAAATTTTGAAAAGTGGAAAAGAGATTGCTTTTATCTCGAAATTAGGTCGATTTGAAGCCACATTTTCTGAAAATGTTTCTATGCAACTATATAAACACATTAAAGAACTGGACAATCGTCTGATGCCATTGAGTAGGAAGGAGTTTTTGAAATTGGCGTTTGATCTAGCAGAAAGTCTCAAAATCCCTAATAGATTTAACAAAGAGAAAGGAACTGCAGGCAAAGATTTTTTTTACAGTTTTACCAAAAAATATCCGGATATTGTTTTAAGAACTCCTGAATCGACTAGCATTGCACGGGCTGTTGGGTTTAATAAACCACAAGTTAACCGTTTCTTTGATCAGCTCAATCAACTTCAAGAGAAACATAAGTTCCCTCCTTCTCGAATTTATAATGTCGATGAAACAGGAGTATCAAATGTGCATAAAAATGATAAAGTCATTTCGATAAAAGGAAAAAAACAGGTTGGCAAATTAATCTCTGCAGAAAGAGGTCGAAATATTACATTAACTTTTGCGATGAACGTCACTGGTCATTTTATACCACCCCTTTTCATTTTTCCTCGAAAAAAAATGGATAAGAACGGTCGTTTGATGATAGGAGCTCCGCCAGATAGTGTTGCCATTCCACATGAGAGCGGATGGATGAACGGTGACGTGTTCTTACAATGGTTCCATCATTTTAAACAGCATGTTCAATCAACGGATAAGAATCCTGTCCTCTTAATCTTAGATGGCCATGCTAGTCATAAGGAGCTGGCAGTTATAGAATATGCACGTAAACATCACATTCATATGTTGAGCACACCACCTCATACAACTCATAAATTACAGCCGTTGGACAGGACATTTTTTAAACCTTTTAAGGCTGCGTTTGCATCTGCAAGTTCAGCATGGATGAGGCGAAATCCTGCGGCTAGAATCACTGATTATGATATTGCTGCACTTGTGGACGAAGCTTTTAGCAGAGCAGCAAGGTTAGACATAGCACAAAACGGGTTCAAATGCACAGGAATTTATCCTTTCAACCCTGATATCTTTACTGATATAGATTTTTTACCGTCAATGATGACAGACGTTACGCAAGAAGCTTCTTCTAAAGAAAATATATCTGATCAGCCTTCGGTAGCCGACTGTTCATCATCAGTGCCCTCCACTAGTCATGCATTGCCTGCAACTGAACGCACTGGGCCTTCAACCGGCCCAACAGATTTATTAAAACAACTGTCACCATTTCCAGATGCATCAAAAAAACGCATGGTAACGCGGGCTCGAAAAACCCAAAAGAGCGAGGTTCTAACATCCTCATCGTATAAAAAAGATGTAGAGCAAAGACAGAAAAGTAGGGGCAATAAAAAAGAAAAAGAGAAAAACCAGAAAAGTAAAGGTGGTAAAAATAAATTGATAACAATGAAAAATAATCAAATTCTTTCCCAAGAAAATCGAGAAAAAGACACCGAATGCATCATATGCGGAGAAACATTTGAAGAGGACTGGATTCAGTGCCAGGAATGTCAAAATTGGGCCCACGAAGATTGTGTATATATTGATTCTTCAGATGTTTACTATAATTGTGATGTTTGTAAGGAAAAAAAACGATTGGGCCACAATTGAGAACTATGTCCGGGGTTACCCGCCAACTTTTCTGTCGCCGAAAAATGAAGACCAAAGTTTTTTCAATATATTTCTTTAAAAAAAATTGATTTAATTACTAATTTTTGATTTATATGATTAAAGAAGTTCCTAATTTTAATTTAAGATGCTCATAAAGATAGAAAATTTGTTAATCGGTATTTTTATTTGCAATTCATTTATGTGTCCGGGGCTACCCGAACTTCCCCTACATAAAGACAATTACACCAGTCAGGTTACATTTAAATCTGTCCACGAGTCGTGCGTATTAGCGTAAGATGTCAACAATCGTCTATTTTAGGAATAAACCGAATTATCTACATTCTTTTCTAGGGTTGGCACATACTTAGTTCTCTGCACTTCATCGTTTAGCGGTGCCAGTAACTTCATTCTCATTTACACTTACGGGAATGTATATATATGTGTATATTATGAAGATTTTTTAATTTTTTAAAGATCTTATAATTTTTTAAAAAGTATTCAGACGTACGTGAGAGAAGCGCTCCTTTAAAACAAAAAATATGATCTTACTTACCGTTGATTAGAATTGTTATTTATAGAAAAAGTAAATATATCTCAGGAATTTGAATATTTATCTTTATCATATCCCTGCCCATGTTCCCCATCCTTTCTCCAAATTCATTCCTAATTCTCCAAAGGTAGGTAGGGGAACCGGGGACATTTTTTTTTTCGGAATGGCTAAATTCTTGTGGCCCTAGTTGCCTTTCAAGAGTCATCGGTCGTGTTTAATTTAGGGCGAGCGCAGAAGGCGCTCAGCCAGGAACAAAATGTGTGTTGCAACGAGCCTAAGGGCTCCCTCGCCGGTAAACCGGCAAAAGGAACGGACCTTGGCTTAGGGCGTTGCATTGGGGGAATACCGCGGGAGCGCGAGTCGGAGAGAAGCGCCCAGGCACGTGTCGAACCGGGGACGTGCCAATGTTTGACATTCTGGACCTGATGTTGGCATGTATCGCGAATATCTAATCATTTGCCACATTTCGATACAAAATACATTTTTTTTTTCAATGACGAAAATGATTAAATTTCAAAATACTTAAATATTAAAACTATAAATAAAATTATACTATTTATGTATTTAAACGGGTCTTAATACAAGTTTTTACCTTATTTATTTTACTCGACGTTTCGTTGCACCATATGATTACACCATTGGGTTGCCATAGGGTTGGGTTGTGTGAAAAACACGAAAATCTCAAATGTAAAATTATACTATAGGTACCCCCTACTTACAAGAATATATTTTTACAAGCTGCTATACTCACATACTCACCCACATACTCCCTGGTGTTGTAGGTGTCCATGGGCGCCGGTGACCACTTACCATCACGTGGACCCCATGCTCGCCTGCGCAAACCTTCACCGTAAAAAATATATCTAAAACTTACCGCTAATAATAAAATATACGACATTCAGTATGAATTCCTACATTGAATGACGCACGAAATTGACTTCAAAATGCAATTTTAGTTTTTATTCTTTCTCAATTCGTCCGAGGTGTCAACCCTATCAGTAGTTTGATCAACGTCAAACAAACATACGTAACCGGTAAGTGAGCTTAGGGTATAGTTTCACAAAGGAGTCGTTAATTGGTTCAAGTGAATGTATCGCACGGCCCTCCAACATACATTTACAAACAATGTGGGCGATCATATCGGATTCTTTTAGTTGCAACATTTGAGGGGAAAAAGTAACAATCCATGGTAGTTTTTAAGTTCGCCTTTGAATTAATTCTTTGTTGATTCCGCTTATCATCAAAATAATTCAAATTGACAATATTTACTGGTTAGTGGTTGTAAATGCTATGTTTCATTTCCTACTTCTTTTGTATCTCATACATTTGGAAGTACCCAACTGATTGTAATTTTTTATTAATTTTTTTATAGAAATAGGACGACAGATGAGCAGTCAGTCCACCCGATGGTAAATGTCATACGTGCCAACATCAATGCAGAATGACCAACATGAGCATGTGATGTCGGCCGGCTTTAAAATAGCGCATTTTAATTTAAAATAGTCATAAAAGCGACTAAGAAATAACAATACCTCTACCACAAGCCCAGAAGAACTAGACAATCTCTAAAAGAATGAACTCTCCAGCCCGCTTGGTGTTTTAAAGCCATAAAATGCTACGCACGGATAAACAGTGCACATAACGGTATGCATGTGGAGGTCCATTTCCAGGAGTGGACGGTGATGGTGACGCCCAGATTATTACCACTTAAATCAATCTGTGAAAAATAATGTGTTCGTTATTGAAAATCTCTTTCAACTTTTGCAACTAAGAACATTCCTCTCCGCTATCAAATACCGTTGACAACCTAAATAGTTCTTCTGAATATATCCTGGCGCCTCATCCTCGTTGTGGTTTATATTAGGCACTGGTAGACTAATGGAGTTATTTGTGGAATTATTTGCACCGTCTGTCGTCTCTCATTATGCAATGCAAACTCATATTACAGATATAAATAAAGTCACAATCGACAAGTACTAAAGTTACAAAACAAATTTTTATGTCCACTTCTTCTCTAACTGACTGAGTTTTACTATCTTTTCTTATTTTTATCTTAGGTTTTATTTACCGTCTTTATACTATTACTGTCTTATTATTTACAATATGGTGATTGACTCACTTTAAATAATTATATAAATAAGATACTAGATAACAATCCTTAAAATTAAAATATCTTGAAAAATTACTGAGTTAGATTTAGGACTTAGAAATCAGTCAGAAGAGGACTGCACTGCTGTGTTAGTGATGTCACTAACACAGTAGTTCCATTACATCCATGCACGAGTGATGGAGATAACAATAACTCCGCAATTCTCAATATTCTCCGGCTCGTGAATTCGCAAAATATTTTAAATGTGTCTTTATTTTCTTCTCTAGTTATCGAATAACCCATATAAAATATACCAGTGTCAAAGTGAGTACAATTAACTACAGTATCGGCCAATTGAAAGTTTGTAAAAATACAAACTCTTTTGCGGCCCATTGTCAATCTATTCAACCGCATTGTAGAACAAACCTATTCATTCATTTCAAAATCACCGTAACAATAACTCGTTTACGAGCGCAATGAAAGTTTGTAATTATGCGAACTCTCGATTGGCAAATGCTTATCTCAATCTTAGTTCGATTGTCTTAAACCATACTAATTAATATTTTTTGATGTTGCAAATTAAACTACAAAACAAATGTTTTTGTCCATCCGTGGGCGGACAGTTCCATTTTATGTCATTTAATCTTCATTTAAAATGATTGAACTATAAGTATGAATTGAGAAATTGTAGTCTTTATTTTTAGCTTTTTTTATGGACGAAGGTGGCAGACGAGCATACAGTCCACCTGATGGTAAGTGGATACTGTCGCTCACAGACATCCGCGATACATTCCAACATTCGTCCAAAATGACAAACGTTGCCACGCCCCCGGATGCGCTCGCTGCCTACCTTTGGAGATATAGGAGATGTATTTGGAGAAAGGGTTGGGAAAATTGGGTGGGATAAGATGGGAATGGGAATATGTATAAGCAACTAATTGCTTATAAGAGGACGTTGACAGCAATAAGTTATTTTAGTTCAGAGACGTCAAATTATGTTGTATGTCAGTAATTTCTCTAAGAGAATGCAATAAACCATATATCCCCTCAAAGGTATTCGAATATTTTAAAATGCACATTCTAATTGCGGCCACAAGAGCGCATTAAAAATAGGTAGGCAGTATAATTCTTATTTTTCCTTTGCCTTAGTGTAGTCTAGATAGTGAAGATTCCACTGGAGTGTTGAGATCTTAATCGGATTCCTCCAACCCATATCGGATTACTGATCCACCATCTATCTGTCTGCATGCAGTCTGTCTTTATTTAACTTGTTATGAAGCGAATGGGTGTAAGAGAGACATGAGTAGAGCCCTTTAAACTTCCAACTTCGCTTGAGAAACAATAAAAGGTTTAAGTGGATAGAAAACATCTTAAATTTCTTCATACTGTAGTGTCTGAGCACTTTATAAAATAGGAAAGTAATTAACCTTTCAACATTATTGTGTCGTCAATAATGTTGAAAGGTAACAGCTGTTAAAAAAATGACAAATAATTGTTAAAATAATTCATAATTAATTTTACCTTTTATCATCACCATTTAAATAAGTACATTGAATTTTTAGTAGAGATCGCGACGTAAGAATGCATTTGGCATTAAAAGACTGAATCTAATAATAGCATGAGAGAGAAAAATAAGATTACTACTTAAGTATTATTAAATTAAACGCATAAATTATTAATTATTTATTTTAAATATATCTGGAGTATTAGGAAATTTATTTTATTTATAACTTACTTATATATTTTGATTTTAATCGCTTTCTCTACTACATTACTTAATTGATTTTAATCGAGGTGAACAAAATGACGCTCGATCATTTTATTTATTTTATTGTTCCAATTAATGCCCTAGGACACTGCTGTGTAACGGTTTGATTCCCAGTCAAGCAGATGTCTATAAACAAGATCTGTTACCTGTTACGTCAATGAAAGGCCGAGATCCAAAGCAGACTGTTTTATTAAAATAATATTCTATCTACCTTACACTAAACATATCGTACACAACACCTACCTTCTTATTGTAACCTATACTAATGATATAACAATCTTAAACTTTATACATTATATAAGTTGAACATAACATTTTCTTTTATTTGACAATAACTTGATAACAGATAGTACCTTTGTGCATTATACAAAGTGGTTCGTATATCAATGAATTAGTTACTACATATTAAAGTCATTTGCGGGGGGGCGTCGGTCTTTTAAATATATTATCTCACACGTTTTTTCCTAATTTTTTGTAAGCATTGTACAGCGGCCTGCCGCCGGACACGACCTACCGGCGCAACCGGAGACGTTTGCTCCGTAGGTGAGCTCGAGCTCTTTTCTGGAGACGAATGATTGGCCAGCTCATCCTTCCCCCTCGGCTCTCTAGCCTCACTACCATCTTCTGCTTCTACACTCAGTCTAGGCCTATCGCAGGCCTCGATTTTCGTGAGGGAAAAGCGTGATTTACGATCTTTATCGCACATTATCTGGTCCATGTGTCGTTTGTGTATTTGACCGTCACTCGTTTTGACGGAGTACGACACCGGACTCGAACGATCTAGAACTAATCCTTCCGCCCACTTCCGATTGCGCCTAGAGTAGTCTCGAATCAACACTGAATCTCCGGGAGCCACAACCCTCGGCGGCGCGTCTCGACGCAGCTCGCTAGCTATTTGCCGGTCGCGAACGCGCTCGTCAGTATCGGGCCGTAGCAGATCGAGGCGCCCACGCAGCCGCCTGCCGAGCAACGCCACTGACGGTTCCCGCCCGGTCGTACTGTGTTCGGTGTTTCGGTACGAGAATAAAAATCTACTTAAAGCAGTATCCTCGTCTTCGTTTTCTAAAGAAGCCTTTTTTAAAGCCCTTTTTACCGAGCGCAATGCATTTTCAGCCGCTCCGTTGCTAGCGGGATGGTATGGAGCCGTAAGCGTATGCTCTATTCCATTTCGTTGGAAATGCGTCTATTGTCGCCCACCAAACGTAGTTACGAGCTATTTGCTTCATTTTAACAATACCCGGATGTCCATCGTGAATCTCTTTTATAATAGCGTTTTGCAACGTCCCCGGTATTATTATTTTGTAGCCCCACAATAGGCAGCCCTGATCGATACAGATATTTTCTTTACGCCTAAAATACGCATTGTACTCCTTATTTATACCTGGCGGCCAGCCGTACAAGACGTAACCATAAATTTTGCTTAAAATGGGATCTTTTGCCGTTTCAGTTTTGATATCTTTAAAACTGAGCGGGAAACCCTCTTGCACAAAATTTAAGTAAGTGGCTGCCTCGTATTCCTTTGTGTCTCGTCCAACAGACGAGTGCGGCAATGGAAGTCTGGACAGCGCATCGGCCTGACAATTCTCCGCGGACCTCACGAACTCGACCGTGAAGTCGTAAGCGGCCAATGTCATAGCGTAACGCTGTAGTCTGCTCGCGGCCGTAGTGGGAATACCTTTATTTTTTCCAAAGATGTAACTGAGAGGCTTATGATCGCTGCGGAGTATAAAGCGTCGGCCATATAGATACTGGTGATGCTTAGTTACACCGAAAACTATAGCCAAGGCCTCCTTGTCGAGCTGGGAGTAGTTGCGCTCCGCGGCGCTGAGCGTGCGAGAAGCGCAGCTGACGGGACGCTCGCGACCGTCCGCGCTGCGCTGCGTCAGAACCGCACCCAGCCCGTAGGCGCTGCTGTCCACCGCGAGAATGAGCGGCAGCTCCGGGTCGTAGTGAGCGAGCACCGGAGTGCTACTTAATAGCTCTTTTATTTTAATAAAAGCTTTGTCGCACTTGTGTGTCCACACCCATTTGACATCTTTTTTCAATAAATCATATAAAGGTTTTAAAATTTCACTTATATTATATACGAACTTAGCATAGAAATTGACGAGTCCTATAAAACTCCTCAACTGTGTTATGTCAGTGGGCTGTGGCGCGTCGACGATTGCTTTTATTTTCTTGTTGTCAGTATGCAAACCGTCTTTGCTAATTTTATATCCTAGATATGTAACGCTATCCTTAAAAAATTGGCATTTATCAAAATTAATACGAAGACCGTTATCTTTTAGCCTCTGTAGAACAGCTCTTAAATTTTTAAGATGATTATCACTATCTTTACCCGTAATACAAATATCGTCAGCGAACACGGCAGTAGACGGCAGCCCGTTGTGTGTCTCCTCCATAATTTTCTGGAAGTTTTCCGGTATACACTTGATACCGAACGGTACTCGACGGTATACAAATGTCCCCACATGCGTCGTGATGGCCGTCATCGCCTGCGACTCCTCATGAAGGAGACACTGCTGAAATGCGTTAGATAAGTCAAGTTTCGTATACTGCTCGCCCCCTGCTAAAATTGAAAATATTTCTTCTATCCGTGGCAATGGATAGTGAAAATCTTTAAGTATAGGATTTAGAGTGATTTTATAGTCACCACATATGCGAATATCCCCATTAGATTTAATGACGGGCACAATCGGAGTGCCATAGTCCGAACGGTCCACTTTATAGATAATTCCTTCGCGCTGCAAGCGCTCGAGTTCAGCCGCCACGCGCTCGCGCAGCGCCAGCGGCAGAGGACGCGCCTTAACAAAAACCGGTTTCTTATCATTCAAATGTAAGCGAATGCATGATTTAAAAGTACCTAGTCCCTCCGCAAACACTTCTGGGTATTCTCGTTTTAACCTACTGGCTATCGAGTCCCGGTCGGTTATCTTGTGACATTCTACAATTGATAACTTTAATTCTTTGATCCACGTACGACCCATCAATGGTGGGCCACCGTTTTCAATAACATATAGCTTAAGTTTAGCCGAATGTTTGCCAAAACATACATCGACATCAATATACCCGAGGGTGTCGATAGTATCTCCAGTATATGACTTTAATATTAAATTTTTACTATGCATTACAATATGGTTAAAATATTTATCATAAAATCTTTTGGGTATTGCCGATATTCTACTCCCCGTATCAATTTCGAATTTACATTTGACATTATTGACGAACAAGGTAGCGTAATAAGGTCTATCACCTTCGCCGCCCGTAACTAAATTATAAAAATAATCACAGTCGCCCTCGGAATCACTACTGTTATTTATAAAATACTGACCTTTCGACTTTGCCTTTCCAATAGGCCCCTCATGATTACTTTTATTTAAACACATAACTTTTAAATGTCCTTTCATGCCGCACAAATCACATGTGAAATTTTTGTAACGACACTTACTCGGCGTGTGAGTAGGCCTACCGCATCGCGCGCACGGTACGCGCCCGTCCGATGCCCGCTCGCCGCCGCTGCCGCTCGCGCCGCCCCGGCCGGCCCCGCCGCCGCGCGCACGCGCCGCCGGCCCGCGGCCGCTCACCCGGTGCAGCGCGTCCGCTCCAGCGCCTTCACCGCCGACCGGAGCGCCCGCCGTGCTCGCGTGCCGCTCCGCCGCCTCGAGAGCACTAGCCAGTTCCACAGCCCTCTTGTAGTCGATGTCCTCCTCGGCGAATATCCTCGACCGCATTTCTTCGCTATATAATCCGGAGACAAATTGATCTCGTAGGTTCTCCTCCAGATTCGACCCAAAGTTACAAGTCTTAGCCAAATGTTTTAATCCTTGTAGATACAAACGAATGCTTTCACCTTGTAGCTGGGTTCTTTGTCTAAAAATGTGTCTCTCGGCTATCTCGGACTTTTCAGGTTCCAAATGATGTCTAAGCAACTCAACGAGCTCATCGAATCCTTTATCCTCCGGGTGATCGGGCGAACACAAATCACAAAGTAAATTGTAACACTCGCCACCGACTAATGTTAACAACGTGGCGAATTTAAGTCCGTCGTCGATACTATTTAAGGTTATAAACTGTTTTAGACGACGCACGTAACTGTCCCAGTTTTGTGATTCGACCGAAAAAGGTTCTATTTTACCGATAGGCATTTTGAGATTAATTAATAACTGTTTAAATCCAATAATAACTTTTTAAAGAAACCGACTGCGCCAATGTTACGTCAATGAAAGGCCGAGATCCAAAGCAGACTGTTTTATTAAAATAATATTCTATCTACCTTACACTAAACATATCGTACACAACAACCTAAAGACAAATGTCATCTTCGTGTGTGCCACTGGTACCAAGACACAGATAATCTTAGTGTCGACTTAGTGTCTTAGTTAGTTGACTTAGTGATATTAGTGTTACGTTATTTATTTTATTTATAGATATTGAATAAAATCAGCCCTAGAAAAGCACGAAACCATTGACGACACAAAAACAAATATATAAATCGCTTTTTATTATATATTTAATGAAAATAAAATGCCATTGCAAGACGACTTTTTTCCTAATTAAAATTTCGATTCGATTTGTTCACAAATAAGTTTTGTTCAAACAAAAACGCATCCGACTGCTGTTTTATGTCGTTTTGTCCAAAGATTATGTATCCGACAGAGGGATATGATATTCGACTTGTGAATGAGGCCTAAATTTGCATCGTATTCGATAATTCGGAGTAACAGAAAATATTTGAGAATTCCTAAGTCCATTTTCAAATTATGACACGTCCATTAGAAAAAAAAAATCTAGATGACCTATTTACTTAATGATAAGTGGCTTCAACACTTATTGTGACTCAACAATAATTACGTGATTTCACCTATTTACCAACAACGTTCCTAGATTGACCAATTAACACTGTTACATTAGACGAATAACGTCACTTTCTTCTTAACGTGAAAAGAGTATAATTTCATACTACCCACCCCACATTCAATTCTAAGACAAATTCAATAAACTATTTTAATCACTAACTAGTTCTATCACAAACTCTCTAATGAACATAAGGAGAACTCTGCGAATTTATAACACATACAGATAACTAGTACATATAGAAGTACATATAGATAACTTTACTTAGATGAATAATTGTGCTCACGTTATTGCTTACTGTAAAGTTGCGCCTTCTAAAAATTTGGTTAAGGAGCATTATCTGAATTAGTAATTTCCGCATTCCCTATCTCTTTTCCACTACATGTTCCTTACTTTGTTCTATGTTCATTTTGTTTAAATTCTATTTTTTTCCTTCAATTTCGCATGTTATGTATGTATGTTATGTATGCACTGTATGCATCTCAAGTATTTGAATAAAATAGTTTATTTCAGTTATATTATGTTGACATTATGTAAAATTACACCAACTACATTTATTTGATACTGTTTAACATACGCAAAAGGCACTGCATCAAACAACAGTGGTTTCTATAAATCGTTCAATCTATGGCGGTTATCGCGGATTCGTCATCGCGAGTGTCGCGTCGCCGAGGTGCAAACACATGAATAATTGAGCGAGCGCATCCCTTGTTTTCAACTTTGTGTGCAGTACATGCAGACAGAACTATTTTATCGCATTTTGGTGCGTCCATTGTCCACACGACATGCCTTTCTCAAAGGACTATTTCGCTTGCAAAGTGGTTAGTCACCCATGGACATCGGTGATACATGTCGCCTACCTTTGCAGAATTAGGAGTGGAAAAGGACCGGGAGGATGAGGAATAGGGAATGTTACGTCATTAAGCATTTTCATAATTGTAACTAGCCCTTATTTTTCTCGTCAACTGCTGGATACGGGCCTCACCATGCATATTGTCTCGTGCATGAAGGATATATAGCCTTAAAACGCCACGCTGGCTAAGCGGGTTAATCCACTGTTTTTGAGAGGTGGTGTAGTTCTTCAGGGCTAGTGATATCGACTTTGTTACCCATTAGTCACCTTTTTTGACACCCACGTGAATAAATGCGACTCCAACGATGATGATGTTGATGTGGAAATTTACTATTTGCAATTTTATTATTGTTTTTAATAAACCCGTCTCGTCCAAAATATTTATTAATCCTTCTGCAAGCATATCCTCTCTATAACGAAGTAAATTGAGAATGCATGGAAGGTCATCCAAGTGGTTATCAATAGGCTGATCAAAAGCACGCAACGTTACTGCGTGTTTATTTACGAGTATGTGCGGATCTATAAATACCTAGTTATTTATTCAATATACAATTGAATCAAAATAGTTTCTGCCTCTTCGCTATGTTAAAAATCTCATTCTTATTACAATAAGATTAATTTTTAATTTATAAAACTGACATTTTAATGAACCCCTTCTCACTTGCTCAATTGTTCTGAATAATAAATACCCTAAATACATATTAACCCAACTATAATATAATAAAGAGGTAGAATTGTGTGTTTGTTTGTAGGTATGTTGGGGGTAATTTCTGGAACTACTAAACCGATTTTAAAAAAATCTTTCACATATAGGAAGCTACATTATCCGTGTCTAATATAGGCTACATTATATATTGAAATTTTGGAAAAAAAAATAAAAATATATCTTATAAACCGAAGCGAAGCGAAGGCGGGTCGCTAGTAAGTTATAACCATGCCAAGTTGAATTAAAATCCGTCCAGTGGTTGCGTGATGCGCGTTCTAACAGATAAAAATTCCAAAAAAAATGTTTCGTAGGTTCACACTCACACTTTAATCGGATGACGTTTTTCAAAAAATATTAAATTTAAAAACATGGCTATGTTACGATTTTATTATATGTATACATAAATATAGATAATGAACCAAGGAAAGTTTTTGACTGATGAATTTGAATATATTCTATACTAACTGCTGCTCGCGGCTGTGCTCGCTTGAGTTATTTATTTTTTTTACAGTCATACAGTCAGTCCATCTGGTAGTAAGTGGATACTGGATAGTGGATCCACGGTACATGCCAGCTTCAGTCCAAAATGACAAATCGTTGGCACGCCACCGGATACGCTGCCTGCCTTTGAAGATGTAAGAATAGATTTAGACATACTGATATAATGAATTACTTTGATAAACTTTAAAAGAAAGGTAAAAAGGGTTTATTCATTCATTCATTATATGTATTTTTATCAAGTTTTAAGCATAGTATAATCAGATATTCTTTTCCATACAAACTTTGACACTCCATTTCGCAGTTATGGTTCATACTTAGTGAGAGTTTACGTCATTTCGTTTATAGTTTCATCGATTTCGGGTCAGCGTTGATGAATCAGTCAGTCGGGTCAGGACGTTTCTTTTTACGAATATACGAGGCTGTGTCAGTCATAACTCAGTGATTTAAAGACAGAAAAGGATCGCCCGTTAACGCTCCAAAAACAAATTTCCTTTCTAACAATATTACAGCTAGTCGCATATGTAAGTGAAAAATACAGAGGGAGAGGAAGCCTGAGGGTATGTAGCCATCAATAATTGCCAGTTAGCTGAGAGGGTCTCCTCTCGAGTGGAAACTGCGAAGACGAGGTGAGGCTGTGTCATAATGTAGCTGTGTACTGTACAATGTGTCTAAGTAAATTGACATTGTCGGTATGAACTTATTGACTTTGGTTAAGATTTTGTAGTTTTAAAGTCCCTTACTTTATGCTGCCAAGTAGAAATGAGCAGTAGAAACATATAATAAAACATTAAGAGACGAGTCTGTACATTGACTTAATTAAAAAAAAAGTGAAGGCTCTTTAGAAGCTTCAGAACCCTGAACAGTAGTCTTTAAAAAAAATGTCTGTATATTTGTCTGTTTGTTTGAGCATCACGTAAAAACTACTGACCGGATTTTGATCGGATTTTCACTAATGTATAGCTAAGTATCCAGAAGGAAAACTGGTACATGTGTCACCTTCATATAGCACAAGGAAGTTGAGTAATAAAGGAAGGTAAAATAAAAAATTTTAATATAATAGAATTATTCAAAAATTACTGAATGGATTTTCATCCGTGAAATCCAATTTCATGTTAAAAATCTTTTACAGCTGCTTAGTCCACGCGAGCGAAACCGCAAGCAGAAGCTAGTACGTTATAACTTTTATAAGTACCTGTCGTTTTGCAGTGGAAAAGTGCTGTAATCCAACAGCCGTCAGACACATTCGACTGGCCACGTTACCCCTCTCACACAGAAGACTACCGAAAAAGGTACTGTATTTCCCAGTTTATCGTATTGAAATCTAAATAAGTTGTTAAAAGTTATCTTCGTCAAACCGAAAACGTCAATGATCTATCAATTGTCTTTGACACAATTTGTTGCTCTCTCTTGGCTCGGCCATTGTAATGTCAAGTGCGTTGCTCCAAGATAGAAAAACTAAATCTCTGCATGTCCACTAAATCCTCTTTTATTTCGACCATTACCGATCACCCCAAATGTACGTACGTGTTTCTGTAGTGAGTGAAATATGTCAGAGCCCACTCCCATCCCATTCTACCCTATCCCTCCTTATTTTCCCAATCCTTTCTCCAAATCCATTCGTAGATCTCCATATTATTTTATATTTTATATTCACTTTATTTATAAGTATTCACTTTATTTGTATTTCTGTTTAACCAAAGTTCACTGGCAGAGAATGTCACCAGGCACTAAGTCCGCCTCCTGAACAAATTTAGTGCAGTAAAGCATAAATAAATAAATTATATACATGTTAAATGTAGTCACAAAAGTACACTTTCCTTCTCAGAGTGTTACTCAAACGCGTTTCGGGAAAAACATGGCATCTCTCACAGAGAACGGGACGATTGCAATAATTCATCACTCCTTAGAGATCTTCAATATCATTACTCATCTCTGTTTTCTTACAGAATCTCCTTTCCTGTTTATTTTTACTTTCCAAAAACTATACTCTTACTTAAATATACTTATTACGAGTATATTATCGTTATATCTTCCCACCTATATAGTAGATATATATAAGTTCATACAAGCAGGGTATAAAGTTCATGATTTTAAATTCATTGACATGAATTACGAAACCTTTCTTAGGATTTTTTTTATAAATTGTTAATGAAAGAAATAAAAAGATAATAAAGATAACACTGCAATTCGTTAGAACTCCCTCCCCCCTATAGCACTTGGCTGGCCAACTTACCCCGTCCTCACAAAACACTCCCGCAAAATGTACTTCATTTCCTACTTTATCCTATTCCCCCAAAGTAAGTCTTGTACGTGTTTCGATAGGGAGTGAGATATGTCAGAGCCCATTCCCATCCCAATCCCATCCTATGCCTCCCCACTTTTCCAACCCTCGATTCAAATTCACTGCCAACAACGGGGCGTGCCAACAATCATTTGTCTTTTTGAACTGGTGTCGCCATGTAGGTACCGCGGGCGTCGATGGTCGACAGTATCCACTTACTTCCAGGTGGACAGTCTGTTCGTCTGCCACCGCTTTCTAGAAAAAATAATAATATAGCAGAACTAAAATTATATAAGCTTATATTAATATAAGCTATCAGATGCTTCATGTTCTACATTTTAACGGCACACTTGGACTTAATAGTTCACGACAGTAGAGGTGGGAAGTAGTGCTGTGAATGAACTAGATGGAACTGTTATTGCAATCGCTGCTAAAAACACTGTTATTTTTGTTGAGTAGAAAGCAACTGCCCAATACTGCCCAATACTCCTTGAGGTTCATAGTTTTGTTCTTCATAATTCAATTAAATAAAAAATAATTCGTAAGAAGTAAATCGTTATAATAAACTAGCCATCTGCCCTGACTTCGTTCAGGCAGCATAACCATTTTCTAAGAAAGCCCTTTAGAAAGTGAAATAATTTTCAAAAGCACGATGATGAAGCACACATCATGGTAAGTGGTCACTGTCGCCCATGGTCGTATTCCACAGTAATTAGATTGGAAGCTCACACGCAGACCTTACACGATTAACCAATCGGGAGAAAAATACAACAATACAATATATTATTGTATTGTATTATACATAACAATAATATAATATAACGTCACACTAAATGGCCCACACTGGGATTCGCTGTGTTGTGTGTCCGCAGACACACTATAAATAACGTGTAGAAATAATTTAATAATATAGTAAATCTAATATTTTTTTTTAATAGTTATAAATAAAGTACCTCAATCGTTCTCAAACTGTGAATAAATTGGTGAAATGAGTCATGCTACACAATGTGGAAAGTGAGATGAGATGTTATGACTTACGATATGAGATATGTCTAATCTTACACCGTTCCGTCCCGTTTCCCTCGTACTATGAGATGGGAAATGTAAGTGGGATTAGAAATTAGAATTGGTATTGTATATTTGGATTAGGTATTAGAAACAATGGCGCCCAATCCTATTTTCAAATCCTGACTTTTACATCCACAAAGGCGAAAAGCGCAGCTACATTTGTCATTGTTGACTGATGTTGGTATGTATCGCGGATGTTCATTGGCGACAGTATCCGCTTACCATCATGTGGACTGTCTGCTAGTCTGCCACCACCAAAACGTGTTATTTTTTTAAACTTTTTTTCTTTGTAAATCATTACTAACGAAAGTTTCTCTTTGCACATCCCTACAGCACATCCCTACACAGCACAAACCAAACTTTGCACATTTAATTTTTATTATTGCCCTACGTGCAGTGATGCACCGAGTTCCAGCACTATTTCGAAGCAACGACCTAGAACGTCCAATTTCAAATGAACTTTATTCATTGGTGGCAAGGTTGAAAATAGGTTTCGTTACATGAACTATTATTAAGTCAATTGTTGAGCCTCGAAATTGGCGAAATTAAAACACTTAACTTATATGTTTTCGTAAAATTCTCAAATTTTCTTCAATATTCGTATATATAGTGTAGGTAAGTACAACATTGTAATTACAGTACTTGGAAAAAAGAGAGGCACATATATGAAAATATAAAAGTACGATAGAAATTGTGCACACCTGACACCAATTCGTATCGCAATCCACGACCGTCAGCGCCACGTGTGATCGTTAATAACCATGTCAAATGTCTCATAATAGCATGGCTTTTATATGTATTGCATTTTTAAATGCACTATTTATTTCTCTTAATAAATATATGAATAGTTATCACAGGAAAGCTGAATGAATCCCAGAAATGAACACATCCGCACAGGAATGGATGCATAGTAATCATACCATCATCTTTCCATGGTTCCATACACTGTCTTGCGCTCTTTTCTTCCAGTCACTACCAACAAACTTCTTCGTCGGTTCACGTGGCCAGAGGACGTCCCACGCTCCGCATCCCGATACGCGGTCTTCATTTAAGAACTCGTTTAGCCCATCGGTGTCGCTCCTGTGGCAGATATGACTTGCCTTCAATTCTCTGTTTGTGTAGGTAATATTGATAAGTATAAGTACTCATATATTCATACTTATTTATAATTATAAAAGCCGGAATTTCAACTGTCATTTAAGCTTTTCATCCTTCTCTGTACGGACATTAGACAGCATAAGACCTAACCATAGAACATCCCCGGCCAGTGTATAGATTCAAACCCTTAGAAACCCTAAGTTCGGATAAGTCAGAGTCCACGTTTCGACAAAAGACTCATAACCGACAGGACGCAATGACCGAAAACCTTAGAATTCAAGCACGTCGAATAAAATGAGCTGACATATCACCTCAAACGCTGTCCGTTCCAACTGAATTGTTTGTCTATTTCCTTGCTGAAGATTGTACTACGTTTTTTCTCTACCCGCTAATTTCGTGGCCCTCTCCAAGTTTGTATTCAATTACAGCAATGCCAGTGGGTTCAAAGTTCGTGTGTAAAAAGTCCGGGTTGTTTCCGAAGCCGTATAAGAGTCGTTGCTAACGGTCCCTGCTTTATTGCTGACATTCTGTTTGTAATTGTGTGAATTTGCAATTTCTAGTCGATGTGCGATACTAGGAAGTGTTGTTTGTGATATCTGTCAATTTATTTTTTTATTTAAACTTCATTACACAATGATATATATGTACAACAGGCGGACTTAATGCGGTAAACTTTACCGCATTGAGTCTTTACCTTTACCGTTTTACCTTTACCGGGTAAAGCATTTTCTACTAGTCAACAACTAGATTATATATATATTATAGATTGTTTATATTTTTCGAATTTAAAACTGTACCTACGATAGGTGCAGTTTTTCAAAATAGGAAACCCAAAAAAGAACATAATAATACATGTACATTATAAAAAAATATACATATTCAAATATACACATTCATAATTTTACCACATTAAACAGAAACGTAGTAATAGGCAAATCACATTGGTCAGAAGACTGTCATTAGTACCATACATACCATACCTTCATACCGTACTGTTGCATATAGGCCTCTACCAAGAACCGTCACAACACACGGTCTTTTGCTCTTCTCATTCAGCCGCTACCGGTGACTTTCATCAACTCGTCAGTCCATTTGAACGGGGGGCGTCCCATGCTATAGATCAAATCTGTGTGATCAAAATCGTTTTTTTTTGTATCAGCTTATAACGTCCCACTGCAAGGTACAAGCATCCTCTAGTAAATCAGTGGGGGGTTTCGGGCCGTTATCCACCACGCGGAATTGCGGGCTGGTTCATACTCCAGATTGTTTTTTTATAGAGCATACGGGTTTCCTCACGATGTTTTCCCTCATCGCCGAGCAAGCGAATTTTTAAAAATCCGTAACAAACAATTTAAAGACACTCAGTGGTACAGGCCAAGGATTTGAACTCACGATCACACGAATGTGAGTCTATTATAGATACCAATATAAAAGAGTATTATATTGTGTCAGAATAGTCAGGGCGGTGAAAGAAAACGTTGTGAAAAATCCCGCTTGCCCAGGAATTGCAAATTGGACCAGCGTGGCGGATTATGACCCTTAACCCTATAATCATCTTATAGTGGAACTTTAGGCTGAGATCTAAAGTACACGAGTGAGACGAAAGTCCAACCGCAACGGAGGTCGAAAATACGTGACTCTGCATGTTTTTGCGCTGTGTGGCTGGTTTATTACTCTGTAGCTGTACGACCACACGGGACGTAGCATTTTACAGGTATAACATTAAACGTACGATAAATTGGCATAATAAGACCAATTTCTGTGACTTTTACATACCTACACTTTTTGATATCAACATATAACGTCCCTCTGCGGAACGCAGGTATGTCCTAATAAATTGCGGGGGGTTTCGGGCAATAAACCACCACGCGGGCCCATCGCAATTTGGTGGATACACATATTCTAGTGGTTCTTTTTTAAATCTCGGATGTATTCACGATGTTTTCTCTCACCGCCGAGTCAGTAATAATTTCAAAACTCCACGGGTCAAGGTTTTGAAATTATGACCGCACGAATGCGAGTCAAGAGTACCTACCCCTACGGCCTACGATATCATGCTACAGTTCACTACAAATGTTTTATTCTCCCGTACGTGAATCTTGTTCCGTAGCCCGAGAAAACTCTACAAAACCCAAATGCTAATAAACACACTATTTTATAAATAATATCCACATCAGGTATATATACTTTCTATAAAAAGAAATCTTATTTATAGAAAGAACAGAAAACTGGAGTCGTTAAATCATTTCTAAAGTGATGTTAAGAAATTCAAATGAAATTGTAATTGTAAAGATCACACAAGAACTTTTCTCTTCGTGGCGACCAAATGACAAATAAGGAAATTACGTGGGACTCACATAGCAATACCTAGCAACATATTTTAGGGGTTGATCGCCTGATATGAAAATAAAAAAATGACCTTTAATAGAATTACTCAGAAACTACGGCATGGATTTTTTTTTATAGGAAAAAGGCGGCAGACGAGCGTGCAGTCCACCCGGTGGTAAGTGGATACTATCGTCTATAGACATCCGCGATACATACCCACATCAGTCCAGAATGACAAACGTTGATTAACTATGTGCATTAACTATTATAGGTGTTGAATTAGGATTTCCGCTGTTGTATAGATTATTGTCTGAAAGGAAATTTATTTATATTAGGCAACCGATTGGTGCAGTTGGTAGTGACCCTGATTGCTGTGCAAAAGGTCAATTCCCGGTCGGACATACGTTTGTTTAAAAAAAAAGACAAATGTATGTTCGGGTCTGGGTGTGTTTGTCTTTGGCTTTGTATGTGTCACTGGACCCACAATACAGGGAATTCTAGTGCGAGCCATTGAGTGAGCGTTATTTATAAAAATAAAATAAAAAAAATATAATAAAAATGAATAGAAATAAAAAAAATCTCGTCTGATTCTCCGTCCTGCACGCGTTCGAGAAACTATCCTTGTTTAAGTGTGCATTACGACGTTATAGTATTACTTGACAGATATTTCAATTTATACTTATAAAAGTACCTTTATTAATGAAATTTAGAGTTAGAGAATTAACCATGGTCCCCATGTTAGGCCAGCCTGCATCATGGGGCCTACTATATAGGTGTAACAAATACGGTATGCCTCAAAATAAAACAATGGTTATTAGCCGTTTTGTAAGATAAGATAGTTGTTTTATGAGATAAATAAACTCCTAGTTCACATATAGCTGCTACATAATTTAAGCCATATTTTCATTTCCCGCTGCATTTGGGTGCAATTTCCCGCTGTGTCTGCGAGTGCTAAAATAGGAAGATTCGGGAAATTACTTCAATTTCCTCATTCTCCCCGTTTCGAGTAACACTCACGGACGCGGAGACGGCGGCGTCGTACTTTTCCTTAGTAGTGCTTTTTTTTCTTTTACGAAGACTGAGCTTATATTATTAACCTGTTTAAATTGAAAAGAATAAGTGCATTGAGAGAACATACTTTGAAGAGCTTTTGATTAGAGGTACATACTTTGGGGAGCTTTTGATTAGAGGTACATACTTTGAAGTGCTTTTGATTAGAGGTACATACTTAGAAGAGCTTTTGATTAGAGGTACATATTTTGAGGTACACAAATACTTTCAGAGATACATGTATTTACGACAGCACAGCTATGCTCATACGTAGTCTACCAATATTGTTATCAGTTACTATGTATTATTATTATATCATATGAATTCTAGGAACAACACCACCCACGTGGGAGTCGTAAAAGGAGACTAAGCAATAACAAATTCGCTACAACCAGCCTTGAGGAACTACACCACTTGAGGAACTTTAAAAGAGTGTATTCCTGAACCTGCCTGGCCAGTTTTAAGGCCATACATGCCTCATGTACATGACAATGTGCATGAGGAGGCCCGTATCCAGCAGTAGACGACAAAAGGGCTGGGGTGATGAGACTGTACCAATATATTATTTTTTTATAGAAAGAAGGTAGCAGACGATCAGACAGTGTACTTGGTGGCAAGTGGATACCTAACGTTGACATCCGCGATACATGCCAACATAGGTCCAGAATGGCAAGCGTGGACACGCCCCCGGATACGCTGCCTACTATTAGAGATTTAGAAATGAATTTGGAGAGAAGGTAGGGAAAATACAAAGCGCAAAAAATTTATATTTTTACTAAATAATACTTAGTAACATGCTTTGTCAATTCAATCAGAAACCATGGTTTCAACTTCAGGAAAGGTTCAGACACACCCTGTATAATTAACGATAAGTATAAGTCTGTATAAGAAATGTTGATATTAAACGAGAGGACACAATTTATCTAACGGTATTTCTAAATATATTGCGAGTATTTTTATTACGATAAGATGTCGGCTATATGTCATAGGTAAACTGACATAGGTCAAAGGTCACATATATATTACAGGTTACAGATAACTATTTTTAGTATAGCAACATACCTGCAAAATATTTCTTTGGTAAAATTATATGCATAGATACCTACGGAAAGTGGAAAAATAGAAAAAAGGTGGCAGACGAGCATACAGTCCACCCGATCAGGGTAGTCTTCTGTGAGAGAGGGGTAACGTGGCCAGTCGAGTGCGCCCAGCAGCTGTGGGAATGCAGCATGCACTCTCCCCCTACAAGTGAAAAGCTTCCTAAACGTGAAAAAATTTTCAAAATCGGTCCAAGAGTTTTTGAGCCTCTTACATATAAACAAACAAAACGAACTATCGCTCTCTCTCTCTCACTCAATAATATTACAAATAGTTTCTCTTTATAATATTAAGTATAGATAGATTAAGTAACTCTATATAATGGTGTAAATTGCAAACAAAATATATTTTTCTCCTACTTGCTCGGAAGTGGCTTCATTATTTTAAGAAAAGAATACGTCAATCGGCTCTTTTCTGTACGCACGCCAGCAATTTCCAACACGACAATAATAGAGATTGCTGGACAGTAGCGAGGTTATTTTTAATGCACACTAACATAAATTAGGTTTTTTAGGTACACAATAATTATTATTATAAAGGCAGAATGTGCATTTGTTTTCAATAGTTTAAAAAAAGAACAAAGACCGCGCGCAGTCGAATTGGCAGGAATGAAACTTCTGTTTCTTGAATTAATTTGTTTATTGTTTCCTCGCAAATTAGA
The DNA here is from genome assembly GCA_943735995.1 of Sesia bembeciformis. Classification (NCBI taxonomy): domain Eukaryota; kingdom Metazoa; phylum Arthropoda; class Insecta; order Lepidoptera; family Sesiidae; genus Sesia; species Sesia bembeciformis. Next base: position 3,262,455 of record OX031029.1, on the reverse strand, counting down.
GAAAAGTACTATACAAGTCTCGGCCGAAATAGCAATTAACGGCCTCGTTTCGGCCGTCAATTGCTTTATTTCGGGCCTAGGCAGTAATGTACTATTTTCCTATTGTCGGGATTAGCTTTATGACTATAATTTGCCAGTCGGAGTCAATGCGGAATTGATAGATAAACTATTATTGGTAATAATAAAATCGTAACAAAGAAATATCTATGAACTACACCACCTCTAGAAGAGTGGACTCGCCAACCCATTTGCCCAGCGTGGTGTTTTAAGGTCATACATCCCTCATGCACAAAGCAATGTGCACGGGGAAGCCCATTGCCAATAGTGGATACTGGAAGGGGTGGTTGTGTTGCATTGCTTTGCATTGCATCTAAAGCATGTTCGTCCAACGTTCATGTACTTATTGAAATACTTAGGAATACTCAAGCCAATAGCACTATTTAGATAACCCGAAAACCCACTTTAGTACGTTATCTAAACTAAACAGTCGTTTATTTGACATTTATATGAGTTAACATTATTATACCTTTCGATATCAATTATTTCGAATGGTTATTGTCTTAGTAATTTGTGACCCATTTGTTATAATAAGGGTAGACGCACATTGGTGACTATTTGTTTTGTGATTATTTTTTTTATCACGTCCTATCATTTTCTACCCTTTTTCATACATGACTCAATAGATGAGTAGTGTGTTGTATTATCTTTGCCTGGTCACAAAAAATGAAACTAAATAATTAAAAGAAGGAATATTAATTCGTCGCCTATCCATTTCAATGGCGCACGCGGTATCTTTCTATAATGCGATATACAACACAATAAAATCACAAAGATTTTCAAGTTTTAAATTTCATAATCCACTAGCAGTGGCGCTTGGAAGCGGTTTCAAATCGAAAATTTGATCTAAATATGACGTGGCCAGGAAGCGCTTGTCTTTATATTTGTTTATTACTAATGCGTCGAAAACAACAAAATAATAATGGATTAATAGCTGCACACACAGATCTGGCCTTACAAATTAATTAACTTAATAGATACGTGGGTGACTCGTTCAATTTTGAGATACAAAAAAAATATTTGGGTTACAACACAATTTTTATTACAACTTCTCAAAATACTGTCCATTAGTATCTATACAGCGATTCATTCGTCTAAACCAAGATTTAAAGCACCAGCGATACTCTTCTTTAGCTTCTTAAGAGTCCAAGCTTCACCTTCGAAAAGAGAAAGAAGTCGCACGGAGCTAAATCAGGGCTATAAAGAGGGTGGGCTCAATTCTTGGATCTCTATCACATCTAACAGACTGACACGGAAGGACGAGGGGAACCACCGTGTTGATTTTCCCAGGAAAATCACTCATGGATTCTAATCCATGGACGTGGTCAAGACCCTCAGAAATGAGGAGAACGTTGTAAGGAGGATTAAGACGATCGTAATAAGGTTTTTACATCCAATAAATAAAAAATACCTACATAAATGAAATAAAAAAAACAATTCCTATAGAGAAGAGAAAATCAGAACTTCGTCCTATTTAACAGTTGTCTCACTAATTCGTCCATTAGCATTGAATGCCCCGACTTTCGCCGACACCGCCTTCGCCGACAGTTTCGCCGACACAATGTGACGCGTTGTCATTCGATCGGTATTAGGTTGCACCTATTCTGTGCATTTTGCATATCTGGGTTGAGTAACGAGTAATAATAAATGTAATTCAATAACTTCACCAGGAACGTGTCAAACATATACCTATGGGTAATCTGGAGTAAATAGTTTTAGGTACGAGTGAATTTCCTGGCTACATTGGTATATATATATATGTACATGTGTATACATGCAACTGTGTGTATGTAGCCAGGAAGTTATTGTATGTACAATCTTGTATAATTTTTAACTTTTAGATACTTTTCTACCTATTAGACCCAATCTATTAACCTAAATTTTATTGTAATACTAATTTTCAGTCTATATTTTTTTATTTTTTTTTATTCCAACTTACAACTAAACAATGTCGCAAGTTTTCCTAAAAAATAAGTAAGAAATATGTATAAATTCGAGGCTAATCTGGATTATAATAAAAAGGTTTGTTTGTTACAATGTAAAATTAACGAGTAAGATCGGCGAGTAATCTGCCAAGATTTTACCCGATTTTTTGACTATTTTGACTATCATTTTGTTTTTAAACAAATGTTTATCCTACCGGGAATCGAGCCCAGGACTTTTCATACTGCCAACTGAGCTAATCGGTCGTCAGAACCGTAATGACCTACGGTATGTTACACTGAATGTTGATGACTTACGGTCGTGATAATAATTTTTAATTCAAGCAACCAGACTCATAACAAAGGAGCAGAATAAAAACATTAAAAAATGTATACAACAAAAATATATCGGAATAATACAAGATGAAATAGACTAAGTTAATAATACAATGAAATAGACTAAGTTAATAATACAAGATGAAATAGACTAAGTTAATAATACAAGATGAAATAGACTAAGTTAAAAACAAGTTAATCTATATCACCTTACTCAGTAGAATCCCCACCCAGTGCTATAAAGTGGGGCAATCAGTTTTTACAGCCAAAACCCTCAAAATACCATTGGTGCTGCACCACGTTCTGTGCAGCAGGGATACAACTTTTTTGCGCCTGGTCTCATGGAAACCGTCAGTACGCGCTTCTACAAACTTCTCCGAAGCACTGCAGTATCGGAGCAGTCTCATCACCACCATGAAGGCATTATTGTATTCGTAATGAACACAATGGAATATTAGGGAAAATTATTGCAATCCATATACCTAACTTGTTTTAACAGTTAATGAAAGTACTCCTATTATTCCAGTTATATCCAAAAGAAATTTAGTCTAACATAACATGTCTAACATAACCTTCGGATATAACTGGAAATCGAAGTTAATGAGTGGTTTATGTACTGTAGGAGTAAGGACTAAGTAACTTCATACGTGTACTTCGGAATATTAAGTAGGTACTTAGTTAAATTTCAGATATTTCATATTCCCAGTAATTTAGCCATGAATGTAAGATTGAAAATGAATAGCGATTGTCATTCGCGCGCCATGACATCATGACGTCAAGAACACCAGGGAGGATGCAGGTGCGCTGACGAATCCTATTCACAGTTTTTTCGAAGAGTCCCATGTCGTAGCTAAGTGGAAAAACCTCAGCTGTCAGTTCGTACCACAACTTTCGGGTTGACGTCATAAAGTATCTTGATGAACGTATTGTATGCATTAATTGTTTGTCGAAGAAGTTCGGATGAACCGCCCTTCGGTAACGAGAAATGTAATGATAAAAATCCAACTTCAGAGTTGACTTCAGATCGAACAGCTTTTCAGAACAATCCCCATTGTGCGACTCACATATTATGCTCAATAGGTTTTCACATGACAATAACTCCATTTAAACGATGGATCTTGGCCTAATAAAATAAGGCTTCTAATACAAAATAATAAGAAGGGCAAAGGTCATATAACTTAATAGCTTATATCTATGGATATTTTCGGAAGCAAATGGGCTGTAGCCCTTAAGGTAGTCAGCATCAATTAAATAAAAATAATAATAATCTCTCCAACTCTATGACTACCTTATTGAAAAGGCAGGAAAGTATTGTACAATTGACAAAAGATGAGCACAAAGAGATCTCAGCCTCAGTCCAACAATGCTTTGAACCGATATCATGACGTAAGCACCCTTTATCAAAAATTCAATAAAATCACTACTTTCAATGTACATGTTTTAAAAATAACTTCACCGACCTCCTGCGCGTACATATACATAATTTAACGGGTAAAACTACAGGCATTAAAACGAAGAATAAAATTAATTCTAAATCGGTCTCTCTCTGTAGCCTGTAGCTATCCATTGTTTGATAAATAAAATAGCATAATAATTTAATTGGAGGGGGCCGCGTTCCCCCTTCTATCTTTAACTTTAAACGAAGCTCTTTTCTGGAAGGTCATCTTTTGACCCCAGATCTGATGAAGGTACTCGCACTCAGCTGACATTATTCGTCTCGTCATGTATATGGCGGCAAAGCAATACATGAAGCTGGTAGTTTCATCCATCTCTTTGCCGCTATATAAACGATGTCACCTACCCATCTAAAGACTTGTCTGCCGTAATTACTACGTCCTGTTCTGAGTCTCCACTCCGTCACTCCTACCGTCCATCTTTCATTTGGCAATTGCCTCAGGTGTCCGACTCATTTTTACTCAATATTGTCTAATTAACGCTATTCGACTTTGATCTAAACCATTGTGCACGTGTTCTCTGAACTGTTCACGGAAAAATAATCAGAAACAAAACGTACTTATGTTCCTGCTTAAGCCGAAATCGGTTTCAAAATTTAAACGATTTACAAACCTTGCTTAAAAGGCTGTCGTATATAGCCCAGACCTTTTCCCATTCAATATTTACCAGAAAACCAGTTTCAGATAAAAATTTGCCCTAATTGAACAAATAACTTTAAATAATGAAGCGAACGACCGGTACGTGCGTTATCTCGTTATTTTCGTGTTAAATATTTCCACATGTTTATCAGAGTTCATTGCATAATACTTTTCACCCAATTACAGGTCATAAAGCCCGACTTATTAGAGTATTTCTCAGAGACCCTGCAGTGAGGTATATGTCAACGGCACTAGTACACTTACCATGCGTCTTACCATGTGTTGAACTAAACTAGCAAAATTATAAACACGATTAAACAGTTTAGTGCATCTCACATACAAGTACTTACACATATTATATTGCATGTACGTTTATACAGTTCATCTATACATATAATAAAACATGCTATACATACATGAGTCTGTCTGTACGTTGACTTAATTTAAAAAAAGAAACTAGGGTTTCTTTAGAAACTACAGAACCCAAAACAGTAGTGTTTAGATTTTTTGTCTGTATGTATGTTTTAGCTTCACGTAAAAACTACTGATCAGATTTGATCGGGTTTTCACTAATGTATAACTAAATATCCAGCAGGAAAACTGGTAAATGTATCATCTTCATATGACACAAGGAAATTGAGTTTTAGAGGAAAATAATAAATTTGCTTTTAATAAAATTACTCAAAACTACTGGATGGATTTTCATCCGTGAAATCCATCATGTCGGTGCTTTTAACAGGTGTTAAAATTCTTTTACAGCTGTAAAGTCCACGCGAGCGAAGCCGCGGGTAGGAGTAGGAGTAACCATGTAATGGACGTCTGTGTACGGCATCGACTCATTAAATGGTGTTACAGGTGTCCATGGGCGGCGGTAACACTTACCATCACGTGGGACCGCTTGCTTGTCCGCCCATTAGTCTATAAAAAAAAAAATCTTCAGACGCGACATCTCATATAACTAGTAACCACTCATCACTTAGGTGAGTTCTTTTAACCATAAAATGTACACGTTTCAGCCCAATGAATACGGCCAGGATTTGGCGCAGTTATAATGCAATTTAGCGATATAATCATATTATTGTAGTTACTCAGTGTCACGCGTGAATGATCACTAATGTTGTGAATGTTGCTGAAAGGACCATTCTTATTTATGGAACAAGGTGTTGGTAAGAGGCTTTACGACCTTCTAAAGAATCGTATCTTGATACACTTGAGCCGACGTTTTAATAACCTTCTCATAAAAATATGGTTCAGTCACTCCTTGATAGCTAACACCCCACCAAATCATCACTGAAGCCGGATAATGGCCACGTTGCATCCTATTGACCAATTGAGTAACTCTCGAGGCGAAACATGTTCACCGTGGTAGTTTTTTGTGAAACCCAATCTATTGTAATAATATCGCATAAGCCGTTTTTTATAGAATAAACATGGCAGACGTACATACAGTCCACCTGATGGTAAGTAGACTCTGTCGCCCATATATTATACATCCGCGGTACATACCAACGTCAGTCCAAACTGACAAACGTTTAGCACGACTCCAGATGCGTGGGCTAACTTTGGATATGGATCTATTACTAATGAAGACAGATTATCAAACAATCAGCAGATCAAAGAATAACCACAACATACGCGGTAGAAATGCCCAAGGGGTGTAATATACATCTTTTATATCAAACCGTACTTCCAGCAATTCATTGCTAAAGATGAGGGGAGAAACCACACTTCGTTAACCTAACGTGCGGTAATTCTCGTGGAACCTAGAAACCCCGGGTATGTTGTGTTACGTTACTTCGAAGTGTTGTAGTGTGCGTAAAATTGCCCGAGGTGTATATGACAGTATATCTAGGTAAAAACGGAAGGTGAAGTTATTCTCGAGATCAGCGCCGGCTCTAGCCCATATAGCGCCCGGGTGCAATCAATACCCTGGCGCCCTCTAGTAGGCTCTTTGGAAGCGTCGCGAGCGGCGCCGCGACGCTAACACTAGCTAGAGCCCCCTAACACCCTGCGCCGGCCGCACACCTTGCACCATAGGTAAAGCCGGCACTGCTCGAGATAAATCTTTCGCTGGCCGATCAAATATAATGTGAGGAATCCGTAGGGTCTGAATATTTTATTTTATTTTACAAGAAACAATAGCATAGATACAGTATAAAAATTACATTACAAATATTTCCTAAACACATGCCTATTAATGTTTCAACAAATGATAAGTAATTGCCCATATTATACTACACTTTAATTAAACTTCTTTTAAAAAATTGGTTCTAAGCTTATGAAGACAGGTTACTAATGATAATAGTATATGAAGATAATAGTGCCTTTAAATGAGCGTGTTTACGTGTGTGTATGTGTGTGAAGGTGCGTGTGTGTATGTGTGTGACAATACACTTGCAAATTGCAAATGCTATTTCCCTATAATTGTTCATGATGCTGTGTAAACTGTTCATGCATGTGTGAGATGCAATTCGGACTAATTAAGACTTACTATTGTCTCTATCTCCTGATCTTAAATTCTAAACGACGACGTTGTTTTGATACAAGTCTACTCGATATGTTGCCAGTTGACATCGTTACAAGGACTCAAGGATGGGGTTGTAATAGCTGATTATATGACTCAGTCGTTTATTACATTAATTGCTGTAGTTAAAATTACCAATATTTTTTGGTCCCCTTCGACTGTTAGGTCGTTTTAACAAACGATAAGAGCTATTAAATATTAAACTGCCTCAGGATGTGAATGTTATCCACAGTAATGTAACCTTTTGGAAATATTGAAGCCTTGTGGGCGGGAACTTGACTAACTATCGGGCGATACAGCTGGTGATAATTGAAAAAACTTATATATGTATGTGGCTATTATGTTCTATACTGTGGTCCCATACTCACATTTTCTTTGGTAAGCAGAATATTTTACGAATGAAAACGATGCCGCGCGTCGGCTGTGTACTAAATATGAGCATTATTTATCGAACCTTAACAAACTAACTGAAAAAAGCAGTTTCACACAAAAATAGAAGAAGTGTTAGTTACAAAACTACAGTTCGGTGTATCTAACACACGGCACATTTCATTCCATCCAAGTCCAGCTCCATTTCAACCCATCTAATCCCATCACATCTTGTCCTGTTTTCCTCATTCAATAAGAAGAGAGAAATGGGATGTCATTAAAAAAGAGAAAAAGAAACCGGATATTTCCCATCAATTCCTTTTCTAAACCTAATTCCTAAATCCAAATGAGTAGGATCATCGGTCTTTAGAGTTACGCCAAAATTCGTAAATTTCAGCTGACGTTTATACAAGCTATCCATAGACGACAATAATCGCTTTTACCATCAGGAGGACTCATTTGCCACATTCTTCCTATAAAAAGGCTATAAGTTACTATAATAAGTATATTCATAAACTGTTTCAGAGGGGGAGGGTGCACGCTGCAATCCAACAGAAGCTGGTCGTACTCGACTGGCTTCGTTACTCCTTTTTCACAGAAGACTACCTTGAAATCTACCGTATTTTCCACTAAATCCTATTTCCCTACGTACTTGTTTCGGTATTGAGTGACATATGCCAGAGCTCATTCCCATCCCACCCTATCCCATCCTCCCCATTTCCCCAACCCTTTCTCCAAATCAATTCCTACATCTGAAAAGGTAGGCATCGCATCCGCGGGCGTGCCAATGTTTGTCATTCTGAGCTGATGTTGGCATGTACATGGGCAACAGTATCCACGTACCACCAGATAGACTGTATGTTCGTCTGCCACCTTCTTACTATAAAAAAAGAAAAGATAAAGACCATTAATCAGTAATACAGTAAGAGTTCGCAACAAAACCATTATATAAAATCGATTACAGTTGCCACTCAAGCGGGATAATTACTAAAATCTATCTGTCTAATTCTAGATAAAAATGTATTCATTATAAACACTAATGGGTTATCTTTGTAACAGATTTTATCTGGCTTTCATCTGTCGGACGTACACTCATCAATCAGTGATGTCTCCTCAGAAGTTAATGCATGCCGTGCGGTACAGTTGCCCTTAGGTACAGTTGCCGTGATGTTATAAATAGTCTAGTGGTTATTTTAGCAGATGTTTCCTGAGCTCATCTATCACCTACTTGTATCGTCTACCGCTGAAATACCCTTCTTAATAAAATAACTCTTTTTTACAAGTCAAACTGTCACTAACGGCACTCTTGAACGGTATGTCGCTGTTCGTCCTAGAACAAATACGTCTGAATTTTATAATTCGATTCTATTTCAAATATGTAGTTTAATTGTAATTAATTTGCACTTTTTATTTGTTATCGGAGCATCGGACTGTAGTCTATGCGCGTTTTCTCTTCCGGTCTGGAGAAGGTCTCTACAGAAGAATATGTTTCCCCAATCACTGGTCGTCACATAGGTGACTGGTTCATGTGCACTTAAGTGGGGCTAATCGTTTGCCCGCTTGGCCAGCGTGGCGTCTTAAGGCCACCACTGGATACTGATAGTTGCATTCAATTGCATTGCAATTTTTTGCCTTATGACACTAAGACAGTGGTTCTTAACGCTGGCCACACAACATACGGAGGAGCAATTATTGGCCTCTTTAAACTTACTCCACGTGAATTCATTATTATTAATTATGGGGGAATGGCCAAGCAAATTTTGAAATCTATGCACTAAGAGATGGGATTAAGAGATTGATTTTACCAAATGGGGAAAAGCGAAAAAAAATAGAGAGGTCCGTAGTGAACAGAAAACGTTTCGTTCCGATTATCACCAACTAAAGCAACTATCATGAATTGCTCCTAATTTGATGCTGATATTCGCGCAGGCGCGCACCGTTGGCTCCCATACAAACGATGTACATCCTTACTGAATCGAGTGCTGGCCAGCCCCAACGTCGTCCTGAGCATGTTCGCGGTTAGGCTGGATGGGACCGATTATAAGCCATTGTTGCATGGTCAACATGACAATTTGAAGGTTAGTATTAATTTTATACTTGTGTAATATTATAATTGATTAATCAATTGCCGTGCGACGTGCTGGTTAAAAGCAGCAAACTGCATGTTCGCTACATTTTTGCAGTCGAATCGAACTGCAAAATACGAAAAAGACATATTTTAGGAGATAATTATCCTACTCATGTAAACTATCTTTGAGCTGCCACTTCGCAAAATTGGGGGCGCAATTTCTTATCTCCTTATAAAAACTCCGCGTTAGCGTCAAACTTTATATGTGAAAAGAAAAATTTATCGCGAATTTTCCAAAGTAGAACAAAGTCGTTTGTTTATATTACCCTCAAAAATGTCGAGCTTGTTCAAGAGAACATCGTAATGACATTTGCAACTAAGACATGCGAAGAAGTGAAGAAGGACTTATGATGAGCGAGGTGTGATAGATGAAAGGGGGTTGTTTAATTTAATTTTACTAAGATTTCACTGAAGTTTAGTATCTAGGAAACTGGTACTGACATTGATATCTGTTTTCGCCGCCAAAGTAAGTAGCAGGGGTTCTGGCTCGCTTCCGAAAAGTCGATTGTGCGATTTTGGTGGCAGTGCAAAAAACTCTTGCCACATTAAATTCATATCTGTAATAATTATACCGCGAAATAATTTGATATTAACCGCGAGTACACCAGCGAAATAATTAAATTAATTAGATATATGTATTTAATGTGGGCATGGCCTTATGCAGTGCCACCAAAGTCGCAAAATCGACCCTCCGGAAGTGAGCCGGACCCCACGATTCCCTACTGCTACTGTAGCCAGAAACAAAGATGATAAGTGAGAAATAATTTGATTTCAATCGCGAATTAATGCGGGTATGGGATTTAATATGGGAAGAGCATTATTTGCTGTGCCAGCAAAATCGACCATCCCGGAGTGAGGAATGAAGAATCACTACTACCATTGTGTAATAATAATAATAATAAATCTAAACTAGTTTAATTACGATTTCCAAAGAAAATAGATTGAACATTGCATAATATTGTAGAATGCTGTTACTTGTTCACTGTTACTATCAAAAACATGACAAAACACAAAGAAAATAACTTTAGTACAATATGTGACAACACGTGTATACTTCTAATACAGCTGGGTGTTAACTAAAGCCTATAATAATTGATCTGAAACCTACCGCCGACTGTACGTCCTTGATAAAACAAAGATCCGCCCCTCGTGGGGGAGTGTACAAGGGCAATCAAAGTTTAGACACCCTCCGAGCTACATAGCTTCCTCTGTATTGGGTAGCAGGTATTTTGTGAGTTATAGCGATATTATAGATTTAGAATTGTGTTCCTAATCAACCAAACGAATTCCTAATTGTTTCCTTATCAACGTTTACCATGAAGGAGAAAGAAATGCGAAACGAGAATCATATGGTACAAGTTTTCGACTAGTCGAAGAGGCCGAGAGTCCTGTCAAACATGTGTTTGTCGAAGTGGGTTATGCAGTTTTAAGCTGACTTTTAAAACATGCGAAAATCGCTCTTTAACAATGCTGCATATCTTTGTATTTTAATAATACAGAAAAAGACCAGGTAAAAATTGGATTGTCCTACATTGGATCAGTGGCTACTGTCGCCCATAGACAACCGCACGAATGACAGTGGCTACAGAATGACAAACAGTGGCACGCTCCCGGATGCGCTGCCTTCCTTTTGAGATGTAGGAATTGAAAGGGTTGGGAAAACGGGGAGGGATATGATAGAATTGGATGAGAATGGGTTCTAGCATATCGCACTCACTACTGAAACACATAGGTACGTCCATTGGGAAATAGGATATAGTTGGAAATGCAGGTACATTTCAAGGTAGTCTTCTGTGAGAAAGGGATAAAGTGGCCAGTCAAGTACGCCCAGCGGCTGTTAGATTGCAGCGTGCACACTACCTCTCCGAATTTATTGATATCTTAACGAACGAGAATAAGCAAGCCACTTTTATTCAATTTTTTCCTACTCAATCGGATAAATCCCCTGGAGTAGCTGAATCACGAAAGGAACAAGCCGTTAGTGGAATTTCTTATTTTCTTTTGTCGCTTGCCCTTGTTGATATAAAACTTTTTTGTTTAAGCTGATGATTTAAGTTGTTCTAGCACGACTTCTTCCCACAAGTTTGATTCGATTTGTTACGCCGTTTTATCTAATTTAAAACAATCCAAAAATGATCTTATATTTTTTTATGTTTTCTAATTGTTATTATATTCCATTCAACTATTTGTTTTAAAACGAAATTGTGAATAAGTGGTGTTATGTATTAAGTGTATCTATCTATTAGTGTGGATAAGTGATATTAATGGATATTATCTTAGAAAGGGCATCAATTTAAGAATACATACTAGATATGTTATATTTACAAGCACTCTAGCGCAGGCACGTTACAGTCTAATAGTATTCTATGTTCAGTAGCTCTCGAATTCTTTAATTCATATGCGTTTTGAAAATGGAACACTCTTATTACCTAGTACTTAAGTTTCAAATTTAACTTTTTGATGAACCCCTCCTTATTTGCTTCATCCCCCCTAGAGTTGCCGACTAAGTTTCTTTTATAAGAACGTATGATATGTCATCTACTCTATTCCGATATGGATGAGAAGAGGGCTTCTTATCTCAGAAAAGGGCTTTCCGAGTAACTTTAGTGAAATTTAAAAAAAAAGAAAAAAGATCCTTTATTTAAAAAACCAGATGTTTTAATTTACGTAGAATCTTGAAACAATGTAATTTTAATAAGGTCACATCGACTTTATTTTTGGCTTGTATTTAAAAGAGCAGGAATAAATAAAATACAAAATGGGCAGCAACATCAGAAAACCTATTCTTAAATAAATAAAGTAAATAATATGAAATAATTAAAAATGTTATTACCAAGTGGACGGAGTCTATAGTCGGGACTTTTATCTCTTTGTCACCAGAGAACCTAGACACTTTACATCGCGAACCCTCAATTTGTGGAATGAACTGTCAGTCGAGATTTATCCATTACCCTACGACACGGGGTTGTTCAAGAGAGCTGTGAACAGGATTCTGCAAGATCGGCAGCATCCGTAAGTGTTGCAGGTGTGCATGGACGGTGGGGACCACTTACCATCATGAAGCCCGCCATTCTCTTTGCTTTTTTCTTCAATGCGAGTAATTTTATTTTTAGTAGCTGTAACAAATGAAATATTCCTTAAAAAACGTTTAATAAAACCCTCATAAGTCCATCACTGAATTCTCCCGCCCCCCTTATCCGCCACCTCCCGGGTTACCTTGAAAAAACAAATTGGAAAAGTTTCATTGTCGCTCTGTCGCCCGCGCCTCGTTGAAGCCAAATATTTTAGCAACTTCAGTAACAGAGCCTTGTTTAATGTTAATACATTAAACAGCTTTTAGCTGTGATTTCGAAAGAATTAATAATGAGAAAAGTTTCCGAGTATTATGATCGCAGCTTAGTATTTAGGCTGGTCTCACTTCATCAGAATTCTTACTTTTATAAGGAGCTGTTGTGGGCGTCATCAGCCTTATCGTATTAGGATTAAAATCTATTATATACAGTATCATATGGAAAAAGAAACGAAAAAACTGAAACGAAGAAATTCGGCAAGGGCCAAGGTTATACTACCAGTATACAAACTATGGACCCCATTTCAAAAACTTTAAAATATATACTTTGCCTTCTATATATTTTAGAAATTTGTGAATTCGTCAGAAAGCACCCCCCCCCCCCCCACTCCTATACGACGACCTTCCCTGACGCTATGACTTCGGAACAGGAAGAAACAGAATTATACTACTTCGATCGAAACTGAAGATGCATAGTACTGGTCCATATTTGATGTCGATTAAAATTTATAATAAAGTTACATCTTATATAAAAGATGAAAAAAAACGATTTAAAAATTACTAAAAACCTAGTCTTTTTTTATTGAAAAATATTATTACTAAAGAATTCTTATTACAAAAACAAATTAAAATGATATTATGTTAATAATAATTATCAATGTTAATAATAATATTTAATTACTATTAATAAAATCATTAATTTACCAATTTAAATAAAATAAAATTCAAACTTAAAAATAAAATTAAATATATTATTTACCTACACCTATATATTTAAACATCGGCCTGCCACCATTCCATTGCCTAAATGTCTTAAATAAATGAATGCAATAAATGGATTGAATAAATCTGTCTCATGACTGATAACTAATGGGGTAGACGAGTCTTCGATCAGACCACTTACTGGGAAATGTGACATGAGATGCACAACGGACCAGTCTTTTTTCTAGTTAGATTTTTAATTTTTAATAAAAACAATGTGGCAAACAAGAGAACAAGCAACGATACTTGTAGTCTTATACAGGCTCATGTACATCTACGATACATACCAACGTCAGTCAAAAATAACGAACGGTGGCACGTCTTCTAACTTTGGAGATTTCAGTGTCAAGATTTAGTATAAGGGAGGAAAGGGATTGGCAAGATCCCTGGCAATTGGCACTGGCAATAGGATGAAAATGAAAAGGCATGTAATTTCTTAAGCACATTAATGCTGACACTATCTATTGAAATAATTTTCTTATTATTCGTATAGAAAAAATATAATTCTCCAGTTACATAGGAACCGCATTAACACCGTATAAAAAGCTAATGGTGTATTCAGACTCACCAACTTATTTTTACCATCGACGGTGGCGCTACTGTCTAAACAAACGAAAATAAGGTGTACAATTTTGAGTGCAACGAGGAAGTACTTAATTTGGCCACCGGTAAAATAAAGTTGGTGACAGGGGATGAATGGGATGAGGTATTGATTCACTGCACGGTAGCCTAGCAACGGCGAGAAGAGGCGTCTCACTGCGTCGTGTTTGTTGCTAACTTGGGGAACTATTGAAATTAATTGCTCTTTAATAATGTTGAATGATTCAGCAAAGGCTAATTACTTTTGAAAAAATCTAGGTTGTTTTAATCATTTCACGTAACTTGTACACTGCGCAGGTTATAAACAAGTTAACAAAAAAATATTAAACTAAATCGTTGTAGGTTTTTAGTAACGAAAAAATTTAGATTGCTGCAATTATTAATGAATTATACTTTCTGCTCTTCATTCCATCCCCTCCAATCCCATTGAATGGTGAGTATCGTGGAATAAAGAAAACTACTTATCACATTTTTTACTCGCAATTCCATTCCATCTTCGTCAAGAAATAATGGGGGTAAGGGGGGTAATAATAGGAGGAGAAAAAGTCCTCCTATCGTTTTACTTATTTATTCTTTAGTGCACTAAGTGATAAAAGCCGGAATTAATGCTCTCTAAATGCTTTTTACTCTCTATTCCTCATCATTCCTAATCATTTTCCCAAATTGTATTGCCTATTCCCCCCTGAACCTCCAAAGATAGGCGAAGAATCCGAGAGCGTGTCATCATTTGTCACTCTTGACTGATATTGCCGATATCCACGAGCGGCAGTAATCACTTATCACCGGGTGGACTGTCTGCTTCTCTATCACTTTTTTATTTAAAAAGAAAACTCCCTTTCTCACAAAAATACCGTTTTTAAACTTATTTACTTTTTATATCAAATGATTTATAATGAAATTCGCTACAAAACAATATCGTCATGTGAACCCCTTTATAATATTACTACATTTTTTTTGTAATCGATAAAAAGGACTCGTATTATAAAAATCACAACAATATCATTTTTTATTGCAAACGCGTTATCTGCATTCTCTGACGGTACCATACATCTTATAAAAGGAAAGGGAGCAACCCTCCTGTGGTTGAAGCGACGATTTGCTCTTTGTATTGAAATCAAAAATGATGGCAATACGGTCCCTTATCCCTGTTTCGTAAAAAAAAATTTAGTGGAAGTGATTTATAAACACGGTATAATACCGAAAATGACCCCTCGTAAGAGCATTTACATGTGACGCCACGAGACGTGTTACATGTGACGTGTAAAGGCCCTCAGAGCTATGGAACGACGAGTTGACACGAACGTGACGACCACGATGAGCGCGACTGTAATTGTATGGAGCATTGATATAAGAATACATGATATCCATATGAGTCGCGCACAGTACTCTGTACGAATTAATACATTTTTGAATCGGCGTTATTAATGAAACAGGAGATGAGTCACGAAAATTTATGAATAAGTTAATCTGAACAACATTTTTTCTTTTTCGACCTGATGTATAGGCTCCTTCAACTTTCTCCACTTTCTCCTATTCTGGGCAGTGTGGGTCCAGTTGCTGCCCGCCACTCTCCTAATATCGTCCTTCCACCTCATTTGTGGTCTCCCTATAGGTTTTTTCTTGGCCCATGGTCTCCAGCACTTCAGCAGCACTAGTCAGACTTTCGGGCGATATGTTCCGCACATGGCCGGGACATATAACAGGAACAAAACTTATTTTATCTTTATCCTAGGGGTGGATTCCTAATATCTTTGACCCAATGGGATCTTTTGTGTACCCCTAACCTTATATTCTAATTTTGACCGTCAATAAAACAGACTTTATTCTGAATTTACCCTTTAAAGGAACTTTTCGAGCCACCCATTGCTGTTGGGCCCTTTACTGAGCTTGTTCTCTCAATGCCTATCCTAATGCGAGGACCTACAAAGGGTCCAATGAATTTGGTCTTTGATCAATTTCTTGCCAATTCATCCGTCTTTAAAATTCTAATGTCCCGGGACCCAAATAAGGTTCTCACCTACTGTGGACTGCTGAGGTCTTTGACGCAATTGAGTTATATTCAATAAACTAGTTATATTCTAGTTTATTGAGAGCTAAAATACTTGAGAGTGAAGAAATTATCAATGTCAACTGACTTATTAGACATGTATGTATGACAGAATTCTCACCATCTTTGACTAGTGACAAAAACCTCTTCAGTGGGCTTGACTCTTTTTCGCTTTAAATGATATTCGTGTTATTGTTTGAATTCTTGATTGTGTATGCTTTGCTGATCTTTTCGGTGAGCAAAAATAACTAAATCATAAGTGAGATGTATAATACGATTAGTTATACAATTGTCTTGTCATATGATAATAGATAGATAGACAGATAGATACACTTTATGGAACATCAAAAACACGCAGAGAAATACAAAGTAGGTACAAGTAATCCTAGTGTGAGGGCTAGGGTTTATCTTGTTTTTTTAAAATTGCGACTTATGTAGTATTTCAATAAATTCTATTCTATTCTGATTAGAAGTACAACTGACGGCCTTATCGCTAAAGCGGTTTCTTCCAAGCAACCTTTTGATGATTTACATGATCCATTAGATCTAATTTTGATTTTTTTTTGGTTTGTATTTAAACTAGTAATAAACAAACTATTGTACTAAATGAGCTTCACGATCACGATCAACAAAACAACCTACCTTTTTAATAACTGAAGTAAATAAATCTAAATTACTAAGCATGTCACCATCATGTTCACGGGACTCGTTCAGTATATTTTGCTATTTTTTTTTTTATATAAAAAAATATTAAATATTTATTTAATTACTTCAATTTTTTTGTTTCTCAGTAATAATATTGCAGTCCGCGTTATAATTTATAAGTATTAATCAGACAACAAAGTATCAAACCCATTTTGATGTATGCAGCCAATCACCATTACAATTCGTTTGCAATCAGCTAATATACATCCGATGTACGACGATGCTTTAACTAGTTTAGCCCAAGTGAGTGAAAATCCATTCTTTTTTGCATATGCTACATATTTCTTTGCTACTTACCACCGCACTGGCTAGCAGATAGTATAGTGGTATGTGAATACTGTCACCCAAATACATTCGTGATAGGGTACAACACTCATCTTGGTTTCGTCGATGACATAGCCATTTTGGCAGAATTACTGGAAGATTTCAACTGGATGTAGAACAGTCTAATCGCGGCATCACGACAATGGTTTCGGAATGTACTTAGACAAAACAAAAGTAATGTTCAATAAACATGTTCTTGCGGGACCGGTAAGCGTTGAAAGCACGCCACTCGAAATTGTTGACGAATATTTCTATCTGGGATAGACCATCCAACTAGCAAGTTACACTTCAGCAAGGAGGCTGACAGATGCATTCAGCTCAGCTAGGCAGTATTTGGACAAATGGGTCAGATCTTCACCATAATGTTTGATTTTGAAAGTCTTCAATCAGTGCACGCTACCAGTTATGACGTACTATGACCGAAACGTGATATCTGACGGTTGACCTGGTCCATAAGTTCAAAGTCCCTCAGTGTGCCGTGGTGAGAGCTATGCTCGGGGTTTCTTTACGGCATAAAATCCGAAATAAAGAACTTCTACAAAGAACTAAAGTCACCAACATAACTCATAGAATTAGCAAGTAGAAGTAGTAATAGGCAGACCATATTTGCCGCAGGACCCACAACCGATGGGATAGACAAGTCTTTAAATGGAGATAACGTACTGGGCAACACAGTGTAGGACGTCCTCCAGCTAGGTGGACCCACGACTTGTAGAAGCTTGCTGGTGGTGGTTTGATGAGGTGAGTGGAAAATCATGTCTCATGGCGAGCCTTGGAAAAGACATACATAGGTATACCTCTCCACTGCTAGGTATAGACCTAGTAGTGGAGAGACATAGGCTGATAGTATGGTACTAGCGACCTGCTCTTATTTCGCTCAGATAACCTAACGATTTCGTGAAGAACCCAAACAGCCTACATCTGCATCAATTTAGCATATTAAAAGTGAGAGAATCGGTCTGATTACATTTGAGTTTATCTCCTACATATAAATGAAAATTTCCACCCCATCCTATTCTCTGTCCCTCTCCATTTATGGAACAGATGGAACAGATTGCATCATGATGCTTTATCCATGTTTTACCCCATGTTGAACATGGGGCTTAAAACATCACGTAACACTAGTTTTATATACTTACTCCAATAGTAAGGCTAACAATAGCATACGGCTCAGTAATCTGGTGGCCCAGAACGCAACTGAGTACGGTGTAGAAACGGCTACAACGCTTAAGAAGAATGGCTTGCGCGGCGATATCGGGATGAACGACAACAACCCCCACAGCAGCACAGGAGGCAACACTGAGTCTGCCACCTCTGCACCTATACATAAAAGAGGAAGCAGCCATGGCGGCTCTTATAATGAAGATATTTAATGAAGATTTTATCCTTCTATAAAAAAAGGATTAGTTTAGATGTAATAAGCTAGAATGTCAAGTAATCTTTATATCATTTTAAAAAGAATACACGCAGACCGCTCATCCCTTGCACCATTAAACAACCGATTCGCGGCGCAAGCTGGGGGCACTGCATATAACAATTGATGACTTCAATCAACAGCTAATAATGCGCATGCTCGGCGCCTTTGCGCCTATATTTATTGTACCAATTAAGTACTATCGTTAATCGAACTTAAAGAAACCAATAGCAAAACATATAAATGCTCTAAAAAAATATTTTATTATAGTTATTTTTGTTTACTAATTGCACGGATTTATAGTTAACAATTTGTATTAATTCTAGGGGTGCTGCACCCTTTATATTTGTTACCTTTGTTATTTCTATTTGTTATCATTGGTTCTCGTAAAAACGTGAACATTTTTGCGCATATTATAATCAATTTTAAAAGTTTTATTCAGTAATTAGAGAAGAAAATATGTCCATATTAAAATGATTTTTTCAAATTCACTGATTACACTTATAAACTTAGGAAAATCTTGTAAATGACTCTCGCGTCATTGTAATGGCCAAAAATGGTATCACTAAAACAAATTGGAAATATATAGGTATTGCATAGATATGAGCTTCAGAATATTTTAGGTTAGGAGTTATCGCTATCTCTGTCACTCAAGCATAGGTGTAATGGCACAGTAGTGCGGTTCTTTTCTTTCGCACTGTACCTGTGACTTTTAGCTTAGTAAATTTTTCAAGATTTTGATATCTCAAATTAGTTTCTAGTATCGCAAGATTTATACCTAAGTGACGTAATCGGTGCAAAGACAATATAGAATGTAGTTTATTTTGTTTCCAAAACACAATGAGAATAGGTTATAATTATTAACATAATCTACAACTAAATAAAGTACAGTGAGTGGTAACGAAAAAGGTCTCTGACTCAGCATGACGTTGTGACCGCCTACAGCAGACCAGAACGCTAATTTTCAGTCCTGACCTGTTTTTGTACGTCACCGACGCCACTCAGCGAATAATAGCAATGAAAAATCTTGCAATAATTACATTAAAAAAAATATATACCTTATTGTTGATATGGACTTATTAAATACTAGCTGTTGTCCGCGACTTCGTCCGCGTGGACTTTAGTTTATAAACACCGTCTTTACCTTCTTAGGGGTATTTGGTATTTTCAAAAACGATCACACACATTATTTCTTATAGCTTATTTTTTATGGAACAAATGTTCGACGTGGTTCTTTAAATTGATATAACTTTTTTATTTATCAACTGATTGAAATAAACAAACTAAATTTTAAGTGAAGCTTACCACAATACATTAGTGACCCGCACCCACCTCGGTTAAGCCGTTTCTAAGATTAGCGCGCACAAACGCACAGACAAACAGACAAAAATTCTAACAATCATTGTTTTGGGTTCTATTGCGTTGATAACGGCCCCCAATAATATTTTTCTCATATATCTGTCATGTACAGACAGCGATCAGTTACATTTTTATTATATGTATAGAATAGATGATTAAGATTTTCTAACATTTTCAATTTTGTGGGAGACTGTATGCTGTATTCCTACAGTCGCTGGGCGCACTCAACAGGCCACGTTACCCCTCTCATGAAAGACTGCCTTGAAGTGTACTGCATTTCCTACTTTATCGTATTTCTCCAATGTACGTACGTGTTTCGCTAGTGAGTGAGATATGCCAGAGCCCATTCCCAACCCATCCTATTCCTCCTCATGTTCCCAACCCTTTCCCCCAATCTATTCCTTAATCTGCAAAGGTAGGCAGCGCATCTGGGGGCGTGCTAACTTTTGTCATTCTGGACTGATATGGCCATGTATTGCACATATCGTGGTGCACATATCGTTAATGAAATCAAGCATATCATTAATTTGACATCAAAACGAATAACAATTTTATCAGAGAGGTAGACGAAAATAGGTGTAACCTAAAGATGCAAAAAATAAGCAAAACAGATGTAATTTGTGGTGTACAAGTTTCAAATCACATTTTGCTACTAAGGTGGATTACAAAACCTTCTCTTGATTATATGGAACACTTTTAAGCTGCCGTAAGACGCTGTAAGCAGTCTGATCAGGAGATAAAAAAGAACTCCCACTTTATTCACGTTAGCACCAAAACGTGACGAGAAACAATAGTAACCCCCACATGCTAAATATTGTTATCACAGCGCCGTTCATAATTATGATTGAAACGCACGAGGGGGTATTTGGCGAGGGTGAATTATAATTTAATATATATAGGTACTAGAATATACCATCAAAGTTAATAATGCCATAAGGAGTAGAATAAATTAGTACAGATATTTTATGGCATTTGATGACAAGCTTTGAGGAACTACACCACCTCCAAAAGAGTGGACTCGCCAACGAGCTTGGCCAGAAGCGTGGCGTTTTAATGCCATACATCCCTCATGCACATCTGTAGCAGGTGGACGTCAATAGAGCTGGTTACGGTTTCGGTGATATAAAGCATTGACTAACCGAGCATTCGCCTAATTAGAATTGTAAACCTTTTTGCGGTTCATAGCATTATTATATGTATGTATTACGTAGGTATATGTGCATATGTGCATGTGCATTGTATTAGATGTATTATTTGGAGTCTTTGTTTAATGATTACACGATGTTTAACCAAAGGTTGATTGTCAGAGAATGCCACGAGAATGCTCTTAAACACATAATAATTAACTTTAATTGAATTTTAAAGTAAAGGAAGCTGCGTAATCTACATAGACAAAACCTCAGTAAATAACTAAATCTATAAATATTCAAAACCCAAGTATTATAGGTAAAATCCGTTCAATATTGCCCGTTTTACACACACAAGCCTTTAATAAACCGCCCCTAAATAGGTGAATAAAAATAGCTAATGCGTGCTAACGGCATTAACTTTTCATTTTGTGTACTTACACGCCCCCCCCCCGTCCCTGTGAACCTTGAACTTTGACCTGTCTCGTTATGGACTTGCTTTTTAGGCGCAATATAGAATAGAATGTACGAATAAAATGTTACATAAAGATACGTATGAAAATATGCAGTAAAAATACCAAGATCAAAAAAAATCCAAGATAAAAAAAAAAAACAAATACCGAACTGCAGCGTCAATTTTGCTCAATGTCGTTCGTTTTAGAAACAAAGTGTTTAGAGACGAATTCTAGAGCTTTACGAGCCCCATTTAAGGACATAATATCTATAGTTTATAATACTTATTACCTAGATTCATTTTGAGCTTTTTTTTGTTTATACCTAGATCTAGTTTATATCTAGATTTTAGCGAAATTGTAAACCTCAACGAATTTGACAAGATAAACTGCAAAGCAATAAAAGCTCCAAAATCAAAATCCAAAAACCAATTAGTAAAATTAATTTGTACGCGAAACAAAACATAGTGATTGTCAGTATTTAATACACGGAATTAAAACTAGTCCAGCGTCCAGCCTCTGCACCACGCTACGACTACGAGACCATAAATTAGACACATTCTACAACTATTGTAGCTTTAATCCGCCTCCATCTATCCCCTAATTACAGATAAGTATTCAGTTAAACGGGCTACTTAGTAGTGATGTGCTTATATTGACTCATTCCCTCAAAAGTACTTTATATTTGATAATAAATTCGTTATTATAATAATAATATTTATATTTGATAATAATTAGATAATCATAAATAAATATTGATAATTAAGATTAATAAATTCGATAATA
The DNA here is from genome assembly GCA_943735995.1 of Sesia bembeciformis. Classification (NCBI taxonomy): domain Eukaryota; kingdom Metazoa; phylum Arthropoda; class Insecta; order Lepidoptera; family Sesiidae; genus Sesia; species Sesia bembeciformis. The sequence goes on along the minus strand of OX031029.1, from coordinate 3,240,161 downwards.
AATAAAAGGCTTTCGAACAATACCACCCAATCTTTTCCCATAGAGCGACTAAGGGATAAGAAAGCCGCTACCACAAGCCCTAAGGAACTACACCATCTCTAAAAGAGTGGCATCGCCAACCCGAGCTATTTAAGGCCACATACCCCTTATCCACGAGACACGACCCCTTATCATGACGAGGTCCATGTCTAGAAATAGACGAAAAAGGCAGATTATGATACGGTTACCGTATGTTATGCGTATTTTTTATTGTACTTTCCTTGTTCGATCTCATATGCCATTCAAAAATACCTCACACCATTACAGCACTCATATTTCGCCACAAAAATTGAGTTACAACAAGGACTCATAAACTCATCTCAAAAAATAACAGTCCTCATTTTCTATATGAAATAGTGAATTACAACACTGCTTTTTAACAAAGTTTGTCGAATGTTTGTTAGTTAATTAACCGTCAAAACATTGGAACGCAACAAGAAACAACAATGATATACCGCCGCGATCACAATCTGGTGGAAAGTGAATTATTGGAAACAATGTACAAATGATTTTGTACAACTCTTGCAAATGATTGAGTTGCTGTTACTCAATCACAGTTTATATCTCAATTAAATCTTTGAATCGTATAAGATTTGTGTACGATGCCTTCAGAACTCTTAGCAGATTGAAACGTGGAGTTTATAAAGCTTAAATAATACTCCGTTGGCTCAACCACGCAATAAATATTTCTCTTTCTTTTTCAATTTTATTTTATTCAAAATAGGCGGCAGACGAGCATACAGTCCACCTGATGGTAAGTGGATACTGTCGTCCAAAGACATCGGCGATACATGCCAACATCAGTCCAGAATTACAAACGTTTTCACGCCCCCGGATTGTGCAGATTTGTCTACCTTTGCAGATTAAGGAATGGACTGGGAAAATACGGATGGAGAGGATGGGATGGGAATGGGCTCTGGCATATCTCACTCACTACCGAAACACGCACCGAAAGTAGGAAATGCAGTACATTTCAAGGTAGTCTTCTCTGGGATCGGGGTAACGTGGCCAGTCGAGTGAGCCCAGCGGCTGTGGGAATGCAGCGTGCACTCTCCCCTTACCAATATTGCTATACGCTATATGCAATAACATTGCTATTGCTATATGGCAATAGCGCAATTTCTTTTCAATTAACAATTACGAAATCAAAATTCAAAACAGTGCCGTCGAAGCAAGTGAAGAGTCGCTCAGTAAAGTGATAGTTGGTTTACTGAGGACAGAAGAGTTAGACTCCTTGCAATGCAGTCTCATGCTTTTATTTGATTATCACAAGCATTATGCACAAACACTACCTATACTTTTAAGCTTAATAAACTATCACTATTAAACCGATAATCAAACATTTTGTATATTAATTAAACAAAACTCAACCATCATTTCTCGAGCTGCCGCCAAAAATCCGTAAATATTTTTAAATACACAAATCTTGCAGGTACTGGGTATAGTTTTTCAAGAGTACCTCTAGTTTCATTGCACTGTGTTTGACCAACAATTTGAAAATAATTCCTGTGTGTATTTATTTATGTATACGAACGATACTGTTTTAACAAAGGGTTTTTTCTCTATATTGCTATAAAGCTTTTCTCCTCACCCCACCCTGGCGCTATTTGGTGAGGTTGAGGTAGAATCAAAGAAACTTTTAAATAAGTATTTTTTAAGAGAAGTCGGTAGAAAATCAGGCCACAGATTCATTCTCAAATACTTTCGCCTGGCCAGCAACAAGATTCCCACCAATATCAGAAATGCTCCATTACCACACTGTAGCCTTAATTCTTCGATATATAAAAAACCTGTCGCAGACAAATATATTCAGATTACTTAAACTAATACCCTAATATTCTTCCAATAATGATTATTCCAATAATAATAATAATATTCCGATAATACTCTAAGCCCGCATAATTTGCACTATAATAAAACTTACTAAAATCCATGAATTCCAAACGCATAACTTACTAAAACAATGTCGATTGTTATTCATGGAATCGGCTGCTGTCCATAACTTTTAGTGAGTAGCCCTTACCGTCCACTTTTATCTGACCTTCAAATAAGAACCAGTTATTTTAAATCGCAGTCCAGAACAACTGGTGAAACGGAAGTATACCTAATAATTAATAAAATCAGTCTCACTGTTGGTGTATTAAAGTTTATTTTTATTTTATTTTTAGATTGTGGAGAATAAACAGAAAACAGGCAACATTTAAGATATTTAAATTGTAGATTATAAAACTATGAATACAACCCGATTTAAAGGATATTTCTCACTAAGACACATGTGAAGAATAAAATAACTATCGGTGTAACATACATAGTTACTGGTAGTATTCCTCAAAATTGAAAAATTATAAGAAATATTTAAAGCGCTGTTGCAAATTTCTTTTTAATATTTTTTTTAATTTAAGACTACTTATACTTTGACAATTTAGCAATGTGTTTGAATCAACGTGTCATTGTAATAATGTGAAAGCTGATAATAGGTTGTTCAATGTCGACTGAATGTCGAGAGTAGAATCGATTCTCCCAGTTTTTATTGTTCATTTCTATTAATCTATGCGTGTCGCCGCACCGCCGTCGCCCGGTCACTAGCCTAGATTTAGATAGGAAAATTTTAGATAGAACAACAAAATTTTACATAGTTTGTAATTTTTGATATATTCCCCAAAAAAAAATAAATAAATTTATTTTTCATAGAACGGTCTTTCAGTTGACGTTTTTCAAGGTTTCCGATATTTCATTGACACGTATTAGGAGGTCTTTACCTATGAAATTGCAGTTTTGTATGGTAATTCAAATGTTTTTTTTGTATTAAAATTATATATTTAATTAATCAAAGTATTGTCCATTATTGTCAATGCACTTTTGCCATTTTAATGAAAGTTGATGCCACTGCTATTGAACTCCTGGGGACGGCAATCGATGAATTCTCTGAAGGCATTTTGCACTGTCTAATCGTAGTTGAATTTTTTAAAGGTTAACCAAATTCCGAAAAAAATGGAAATCAAGGTCAAGGGCAATAGGGGCAAGGTCTGGCGAGTACGGTGGGTGTCGGAGAATTTCCAGTCGAAGCTCCTTCCTGTAACTTTGAGACCGTCTGTCGTGCAGTATCTGGGCTAACGTTATCATAGACAAGCAGTAGATGGATTTGGCTGTATCCTGGGCTCAACAATTCTGACGAAAGTTTATGATTATCATAGAGGATCCACTTCTTATCACAAGTGACAATATGATTAAAAATCCTTTAATTTGTGTGCCGGTTCAACAAAGTAAGGCAGGCAAGCTTCGACGGGGGTTTGCAGTTGACTTTCATTAAACTCATTCGGTACCCACTTCACTTTCCCGATTTGACGCAAATGAATCAATTTTGTCACTTACGGCGAAGGCTGCTGCTAACTAAGACCTGGTTTAAGATGAATCCGTTTCCACTATTGCTTTCAATTCGTCATTATCGACTTTAGTCTTCGGTCGTTGTTGATCCGGTCGGGGCTTGTTCTTGAGCTCGAAATTTCCAGAACGGAAATGATCAAACCAAAAACGCACCGTGCATTCGTTTGCGGTGTTTTGTCCGTATACATTGTTGGTATTGCGTGCCGACTGTGCTGCGTTGTTGGCACGACGGAATTCATATTCGAAAATAACGTAAATTTTTAAATTTTCCATGGCCGTAAACACAACTATATCGAAGTAAAAAGTCGTTTGACGGTAAAACGAGTAACTGATTTTGAAAAAATATGCCATAACTTTAAATTTGTAATGCCAAGGCAAACGCAAGATAATTAACTAAGTTCAAAGTGGTTAATATGAACAAACGGCAATTACATAAGTAAGGCCCATAATTACATAATAATATTGCTTGAATTTGCCAGAAATAAATAATTGAATAAATAAAAAATCAAATGAATTGTTTTACGAAAGAGATTTAACGTTAAAAATTAAATGTAGGCTACTATACTAGTAAATCTACGCAGCATGACACAGTAAATGTTTTATGCAGGCAGCTCCGGGCGTCAGTACCAGATGCAATCACGTTCCATACTTAATTCAATTTTTCACGCCCCATTATACTCTTGTGATACTTGAAGCTACGTTCACATGGAGCGCGGCGCGTGTGATTGACATCATGTTTACCTACACCCAAAGCAACCAAACATGCAAATTGATGCAAAGTTTCTGTTATGGTGAAAATGATTTTATTTTTTGTTTATTTATACAACCTAAGTAGACTTTAGGTTCTCTGATTCGCCTAGAGTACCTTAGAAAAAAAAATGAAATTAGTATTTCATTTGTTTTTCTGTACCTAAATTTTATTCATATGATTGTCTTGAAAATAAATGGATAAATTGAAAATTCGTGCTATTTTTAATATGAATTTCGTCACGGCACCAATGCAAGTCAGACAGCTCACAATATATCAATATTGTGTATGGGCCAAACACCACAAACGATCGCACCGTGCGTCGATGGTTTGAGCGCTTCCATTCTGGTAATTTCGATCTTAAGGATGAGTCCCACGGACGACCTACGACCAATGTTAATGACGATGAATTAAAGGCTATAGTGGAAGCAGACCCATCTCAAAGTACTCAGTCTCAAAGAGTTAGCAGCAGGGTTTGATGTTAGTGATAAAACAATGTTGGTTCATCTGCGTCAAATCGGAAAAATAAAGAAGCTCGAAAAGTGAATACCGTATGAACTGAACGAACGTTAGCGACAACAAAGCGTCGAAGTGTGCACTTTGTTATTGAACTGTCACAATAACGACGGAATTTTAAATCTCATCGTGACTTGTGGTGAGAAATGGATCCTGTACGATAACCGCAAACGTTCGTATCAGTGGCTGGATCCAGGAGTTGCACCCCAACAATGTCCAAAACGCAAGATAACTAAGTAAAAGCTACTGTTATCAGTTTGGTGGTCCTGTGCCGGTATTGTCCACTACAGTTTCTTGCAAACGGGTCAAATTATTGATACAGATGTGTACTGTAAGATGATGTAGACGATGATGGAACAGCTGGCAACAAAGCAACCGAAATTGGTCAATCACTCATCTACACTTCTTCTTCATGACAATCCCCGCCTTCACACTTCCCCACCATACTCGCCTACCATACTCAGCGGACCTTGCCCCTACAGATTTCCATTTCTTTCGAATTCTGATTCTGAAGTAGATGTGATTAGGGATTTTGAAGAATTCATTAATGGGTATTAATAGCAGAATACCCGTCCACGAGACTTTTACATGAGTGGCCTCAATCAACTGCCCGTGAGGTGGCGAGAGTGTGTAGATAATATGGCACGTAACGGAAAGCGCAGTGTGAGACGCACTCCGAACTCGTGGACGTATGGCTTAAAGAAATTCGCCGGTGGTCTGATATATTTCGCTATAATCCACGTGTTCCATGTGAACTGACCCTACACTAAATTCTTACAATTCATAAATTATCAAACCTTATTATAAATCTTATTATCAAAGTATTTAAGGTCAATTTCAATCGTTGTAACATTTTATTTTCTTACCTAAACCACTATTAAACTGAAACCTTCATTTTAATACTAACTCTTACCCATAAAAGATCCGTATAAATTGGCTTTATTACACGTGGCTATAATAACTAGTGGGTAAAGGCTTGGATATCTATAGTTGTGCTACATGGGATGGTAGGTAATGTTAAGTTGGCAGGTCTGTATTTATGAAACTGTCTGGTAGGGAACACACCCATCTCGCCCGCAACGAGCCGTGGCGAAACGTGTGGATGAGATCACACAAGATAACTAGACGAGCTCCAGTTATGTTATTACGCTCAACCTTTTGTTGTACCATATACCGCAAAGGTATGTACCATAACTTTAGCAGGACGGAACTGCCAAAATCAAACTTAGAGCAGTACAAAATCATCTTGATCTTTATTTTTATTTTATTGTATTTATTTGGTTTACCAATGACAGTTACATTTTTTATAAATAAAATGAAATTTTATTTGCATGGAACGTATAGGTACATGCTGTTAGCAAATTCATGTGTACACAATATTCCTCGTGCATTGGCGAGCATGATATTTGTGATAATCAAATAGAAGCGTGAGACTGCGTTTTTCTAAGGAGTCCTCTTCTGTCCTCGGTAAACTATCGCTTTCCTGAGCGACTCCTGACTTACTTTGACGGGACTGGACATTGACAGGATACGTTTAAGACGTTGAAATTATTTAATTTAATTGTTTAAAGAAAACTTGACACTGGCAGAATGCGCTAATAGCATCATTGCCATATATGAAGAAAAAAATAATTAAATGGCATTCATTTTATCATTATAATGTTATATGAAACATGTTAAAATATACGAAATGAAATTATTAGGGAGTGGGATAAGTTCGCGGCTTTTTATAGTGAAAATAATAATAAAGACTTTTTGGTGTTACATAAATATTTATTGAACAGAATATTTTCTGATTTTGAATAACTGATAATAAGAAACATTTTAACTAGATAACTAATAAGATACTTTAGAATCGGTTCTGTTCTTGAGGATTAAGAAGTAAAAGCCTTCATTGACTCGACTAATAGGTATTGGAAGCTAAAAAAAATAAATATACGGGCTATATTCCTATAGTCAACCTATATTCTGTTAATTTTCAGAAGAAAAGCTACTATAAAAATCTAACATAAATGAAAAACACAATGTTGTCGTGTGTCGAACACTGTGTTGCTGCAATAGTATCGCTAATAACTTCGAACGACGTCACGTTCGATTTTCAAGCTAATGTCTTAGGCCTTCTCCACATGGGGCAAATTTTGCGCGAATTGTCACGCGCGTATACGCGCGAATGTTGCATCCAGAAGGAGCGCGAACAGAGCCTACAGAGAGGGATAACAGTCATCAGATGATGATAACAGTTGTTTATACTAGCTTTTGACCGAGGTTCGAGAAACTTGCATTCGAGAATCTTTCCTTGTGTAAATGGGCCATTGGTGTTATAAAATTGTGCGCCGAGCGCTCGACTCTCCAGCGCTGAGTGACTACTAGCATTAAGATTCGAACGGCAAATGCTCGTGAGCGATATAGTCCACGTTTTTTGATGAGGTTACAAACTTTAGTCCAAAACGGTTAAGGTTAACGTTCGTACGGTTCATTAGCGCAGACTCTCGAGCGCTCAGCGATCATTTCTACAATACTAGTCTGTTTGCAGCTTTAGATAAACTTTCCAATAGTGTACGATAAATGAAACATTGTGCTTGCACATGTCACGTACGTGTGCATGCTTGTATAAATATTTTTTGAAAGATATCGATTATATTAGCACTACCTAAGACTGCAATATATGACTGTACAATACTAATAATTAAACAACGCCGTTTGGCCATCTTCGTATTCCCAGAGATGATCAGTGAAACATAAACAAATATCCAAACATACTTACAGAATACATTACATTGCGTTGTAACCACTCTTATACATATACTCTTATATATAGTTGTCGTATACATTTGTATATTATGTTTTATACATCTGCCAGCGTTCGGACACGAGCGGAAATACGAAGATGGCCGACCGACATTATTTAATTAGTAATACTGTATCTACCTATCTTGATAGTTTTGTCATAAATTAATCCAAATTCTTACAATTAATTACCCCTTGCAATTACCCTTTACCCAGTTAACCATTTATTAGCCATACGCGTACGTTAGGAAACTTTGTTAAAAAAGTCTACATTGGCTATAAGATGGTCTTCGTATCTATTGTTAGGTTAGGTAATAATTAATGGGTTCTTAAAATAACGCCTACAGTTTTTTTTAAATCTAGCTTGATTAGAATGAGAGCTGTCAAAGTGCCTGGAATAGTACTGGGTCAATAATGATCAAATCGAGATAGTTTGTTTATTTATCAAACTGCACTACATGCACTTATATGCACTACAAATAGAAAAATACGTGCGTGTACGGCTAAAATCTTCTGTGATTTTTAGGTTTTATAGATTAATTATTTTTATAGAGTACAATTCGGGGCACTTTGACAGCTGTCATTCTAATCAAGCTAGATTTAAAAGAATGTAAACTTAAATTCAGTTGTACAAGATACAAAATACGAAACAACAAACAAAAGACAAGCATAAACTGAAAATGACACACACAATATCAAATTTGGGATGATAGGATGATTTCAAAAACGTGTGGAAATTTCTCTTTAAACAATCTAGTTTGTTTAAACTAGTTAAAATCTAGTTTAAACAATCTTTGTTCTACAGAATGCAGCATAAATCTAAATTTAAATTGTTAAAGAGAGAAATTTGTACGTTTTGGAACTCACCTTTGAATCTGCATGATTTCATAATGTGTAAAGCAAAGACCAACTGAGCTTTCGTACGATTACAAACTTTTATGCGTTCGTAAACAACGGTGAACTGAAAAATCTATATTCGTTGCTCTAAATGAATAAGTTTGTTCTACAACGTTACATTTCCGGTTGGCGCTACCTAACCCCTCCCCTTATTATATAAGTTGGATAGTATTCCGCTAAGGAGTTTGTATTTAAGCGAACGCTCGATTGGCCGACACTGTATATTGTCAAATGTATAAACACTGTCAAGTGCGTTGCTTTGATTCGAGTTTCCAAAATATTTCTGTAAAATGGAGAACATCTTCAGAACTCCAATTTGTGAGTGCCCAGACGACATTTGTATAGTTTATATTAAAATTACATTGCGAATATGCAGTGCCAGGACAAATACAATCGGTTTAATGAAAATGTTTCTGTATATGTTGTATTAATAAAAATAAATAAAATAAATTATGACACACACATAACATTGAAAAATTGCTAAAAACCCACAAAACGCGAAATTTTGCTCAGCGTTCGCCAAATACTTCTAATCTTGATGTTGTCTTCTTATACTGTTGATGGGGTTCAGGTCGATACTTCCACTACGTCACATCACACGTTGTAACCACATGACCACGTGACTGTGAGGTAATGGCCATTTCAACACTGAACTTCTTCTCTCTTCTAAAATCTTCGTAATTCTTCATTCTTCTACCACGATGTGATAATAAATTTGATCACAAGCATTGATCGGCGCAGATAGTGCTACTTTGGATCAACTAACTCACGAGTATGTTAATCAATGAATGGGCAATAACAAAAAATAAATAAAAAGTACCAGATAGCACTACCTGTACCGATTAACCAATGAAAGAAAAATATGAAATGACAAACTTTTAGAAGATTTCTGACCAAAGGCAGTGCCGCCATGATTGCGCACTTGAGACTCTTGCACTACATTGTGGCTCTCTGCCGAGGACAGTACTTAGAAGATTATAAAGCTAAAAACAACATAAATTACATCCTATCTTTTTACAAGCATTACATTACAAAAAGTATCATGTCAAAGTTTTTGTCTGTCGCCAATGAGATTATTATTAGTAGATACGTTAGCAAATCTTTTAAAACATTACAATTTCGTAAATGATTTAATGATACTCGTATTACGGCTAGTTTACACAGGGAGAGTTTCTCGAATGCTTCTGGTGAAATTATTGTAAACGATTTTGTTGCACAGTTTCCGAAAAAATATTTTTTTAAGAAATGTTTTCGTCTTCAACTTACCGATTTTTGATGACAATGAAGAATTGGTGGCAGCGTCGCTTTCGTATCGCCGTTTGTAAGCGAATGTTCCGTCGGTACTGAAATGTTATTAAATAATTTATTATTAAGTGTATTAACATTTTTTTTTGTATATGTTTTTAAAATAACTTTGACCCATTAGCAACAAACGAAAACAAATAAATCTTCTCTAACGTGGTCACAGCCGCCCGTAGACATTTGTAACATCCAGAGGAAAAGGTAAGGAAAAGGAAAAGGTAAGTCCACTACCCAATTTTTAGTGCTGCGGACATTACAGAATCTTATTCACAGCTTTCTTGAAGTATTCCATTCCATTTTTGTAAATCTACTCCAAAGTCTGCAAATGTCTGCAATGCGAACTGCCTCAAGAGGTCTTTCCATTAAGCTACGATATGGGGTTCTTCAAGAGAGCTGTGAATAGGACTTTGCAAGGTCGGCGGCGCGCCCGCATACCCCCTGGTGTTGCAGGTGTCCATGGGCGGCGGTAACACTTACCATCACGTGGGACCGCCTGCTCGTCCGCCCACTAGTCTATAGAAAAAAAAAAAAATGCAAGCGGCATCCGGGGGCACACTAACATTTGTCACTCTATACAGATATTTGCATATATTGCGATAGGGCCGAGAGTATTCACGTACCACCACTTACCGTCTGCTCGTATACCATCTACTTTCGAAACAAAATGTTGCATAATGGAAATCTTGTCTGAATATTCTTGTCCGTGGTGCTGACTAACGCATCAATATCAATAAAACTAAACACAACCTAAATAACAGTCTTTAATAACATATCTGAATCTGAAATCTAAACAATAGCTTCTTACCATCAGGTAAGCCGCCAACTTACTTGTCCATTATAAAACCTATTTCATTTGTAAAATAGTCTATACTGTCCTACTGCTAGGTAAAAGCCTCCCCTATTTTCTGGCATTAAAAACAAACGCTATTACATAATTTTCTGTTACCACAAAAATCAGAAATTCATCAAAAGTTATATTTTGTCAAGTTTAAGGCAGAAGTGATATCATCCTAGAAGATTTTGTAATGTTGTATTCAATTTATACATGAAATAATTAAAACGTTACTTACGCGTGATGGCAGTGATCATCGCGGTGGGCTGCGCAGGAGTGGTCGACGGGTGCATGCGCGCGGCTACCGGTGAATTGCTGAACAAGCGTTTTGGGAAATGCAGGGGACTTGCACTTCAATTTATTAATTAGCTACTGATTAGGAAATTACTAAACCCTTTCTCCAAATCCATTCCTATATCTCCAAAGGTAGGCAGCGCATCCGGGGGCGTGCCAACGTTTGTCATTTTGAACTAAAATTGGCATGTATCGCGGATGTCTATGGGCGACAGTATCCATTTACCATCAGGTGGACTGTATGCTCGTCTGCCGCCTACGTACATAAAAAAATAATAATTGAACTATTGTTAAAGGAAATACTAATCTTTAGTCGAGATATTAGTCTTGGTCGGAATGGTCGGAATGGGCACGAGTCCTTGATTGGGGATGAACTTGAAGCTATAGATGAACTTGAATAAGTTTGCCAGTGGTGACTGTATGAGAAGAGCGTAAGACCGTGTTTGGTGGCGAGCCTTGGAAAAGCCTGTATCCAGCAGTGAAGAGACATGGAGTAATAATCTGATATGTTACTCACTATTTGCTACACTGCATAACAAAGCCGCCTCCGTACATAAAATATTTTTTGAAAATCATTCCAATATACACTATGAATGATACAAAGCCCACAACAGTTTCTGTTCTGTCTGTCTGTCGTATAAAAGTAAATAAAGTAATGAATTCAAATCCCGCATCAGATTCACCCTTGTTCTAAGTTATACTTTAATACTATATGAAATTATCAATACCTGGAGGTAATATGTGAATATTCTCCAGTAAAATAATATTATATATATATTATTATCGAAGTTTCTTTTGTTTCAAATTTTTCATCGGGATCGAAATATTTTATCTATATCTATACTAATATAATAAAGAGTTAAAATTGTGTGTTTGTGGGTATGTTGGGGGTAATCTCTGGAACTACGGAACCGATTTCAAAAATTATTTCACAAATAGGAAGCTACATTATCCGTGTCTAATATAGGCTATATTATTTGTGAAATTTTGAAAAAGAAAAAACTCTTATAAACCGAAGCGAAGCGAGGGCGGGTCGCTAGTCATACATAATTCAGTCGGAGGTTGTTTAGTGCTGAGCATTTGTTAGTAAAAGAGAGGCCCAGCAGTAGCTGGTATTGGGCTGTCATTCAAAATTTATGTTTATTATGAAAATCATTTTTTTAGTTCCAAGGAATGCTTATAATTTCATCGGTCCTTTTTTGTTCGTCTGTCCTCCCGTCTTGGTTTGACTTCATCATCAAATATCATGTTAATTTGTATTCTATGTAGGCTGTCTTAGGTGCAAAAAGAACAAGAGCTTACTATTAGTACATAAATACGAAAAGAGACATATTTCATTTATAAAAATGGCTGTCTTGTCCTCATTCTGTCACCCCCAAACCAAAGAACTGGCTGGTAACGCCCATGCTTGAATGGTCGCAAGAAGTAAGGGTTGAGCCGCTATCCTATATTCTTAATTTTACCGTGTTATAATACTGTCATGTTTAATACGTAGCACTGTTACGTAATATCACCGAATTAGAGATATATTATGTTGTCGATGTTTGTTTAATACTGCCAAATTAAGAATAAAGAATAGTGGCTCAACAATAAAATTTTGTGATCGTATCAAAACACTGTCGATACAAATATACCCGGTGTGTACGAGACTTTACAGCGGTAACTGGCCGGTATGAAACGATTTATCTTCTCTCTAATATCGTTAAATATACCACTTATTGAGCTATGTCCGCGCCAGCATTTATCAGTTCTAAAGCGCATAATTATCTGACAATATCAGATTGTTCGACACCCACTATCGTTAAAACCATAGTTTTAGAAAATTTACTGAGAGCAAGGATTAACCAGCATGCGAGCGAGAATTTAAACTCACGTATTCAACCATATGCGAAGTAGGGTCAGAACCAGCGTAAACTGCTTGGTAAGGGTATTGATGAATGTAATAAATGTGAGAACAATGAATGAATAAATGAAAAAAATTATGAAAATTCTCCCATGTATTAATTTCTTCGGAATGAAAATATATTCCTATTTTAACATAACTACTAATTACATTTTAACGTACGACATACGGAAGCAAAGGACTGCTTTATCGCTGAAACCCATCTGTTAGAGGCAACCAACGGGTCGTGATATGATTTAGAGGAAGAGAGAATATATTCGTGAGGATAAAATAACAAAATAAACAAATTGTCAAGAAACTAGTCAAAGTGAACGGGAATCCCATCATACAGAACAGCTTATATATTTTAGGTTCCTATCCAAAAGAGGTATCCGCTAAATCTCATCGCACCACGCACTCTCAATCAAGAGAATGCTAGTCTAAATGAGCGGATGTCTTGTCCGGGTTGCTTATATGTTTTAAATAACCCTGATCGCTAAACGATGTCACATCGTGTACTTTGAAGCATGCGACTTTTCAGAGATGTAGATTTATTTTGCTAATCGCATAGATTAAAACTACGTACAAGGAAAAATTTCTTGACATTTTCCGTTTTCTGGCAACCCACGACACACAGAATCCTAGGGCACTCAATAAATGGTGTCACACATTAATAATAATATTAATATATTTTCGACTATTAATATATTTCGACAACAGGGTCAGTGACTAGTCAATAAATAGATAGAGATGTACAACGCAGCCCATATTCTTCATTCGAAGGTTAAATGAATAAAATCACTTTTTCAATATTAAAAGTGTATTTGGCACAATTAAATGTGTGTATATCGATGAGAAATGATTTTATGCGCACTTATACAAACACTAGTTGTGCCCGCGACATCGTAACTAAAATTCCACGCATACGATGTCGCGGGCACAGCTAGTGTTTGTATAAGCGGGAATCGAACCCAGGTTCAGTACTTACTGAGTTTACCGGTAGTCATTGGTACTAAGGACTTTAATACAACATTTATTATGAAGGATTAAGATTTATGTTATCGATTATAGTGTACATAAAAATGTACAACTATTATTAGTTGTTAGCTGAGTTTAAACCATAAACTTAGTATAAGAAGACTGAAAATGTGCGTGATTTGTTCTAATATGAGTGACGTTTAATTGTTAACATCGACGTTAATCTTCCTGTAAGGTATTCTATTGTATGTATAAGCGCGCATAGAATCATTTCTCATCGATATACACACGTTTAAATGTGCCAAATACACTTTTAATATTGAAAAAGTGATTTTCTTCATTTAACCATCGAATGAAGAATATGGGCCGCGTTGTACATCTATCTATTTACTGACTAGTCACTGACCCTGTTCTATAGTTTTTTTTATATGAATATAGATTATACGAACCTTATTTATTTAAAAACAGACTTTATATTCGTGATAGTGTAATTAAATTAAATAATTTACAGTTGTCTTTGTCTAAAGTAGATAAAGATTAAATTTGTGAATTGTAAGATAGCGATGAGTCTTGGAATATTTATTTCAGATTAATTTTTGGTCACGATTTTGAACACCGGCACGTACCACTGAGTTTCTACTGTACCATTTTTTTTAATTATCAATAGTCGGCGGTGAACGAAAACATGGTTGGGTAACCCGCATGCTCGAGAATTTAAAAAATTCTTGTGTTTGTGGTAACATCCATCAATCCGCACAATTCCTTACAGACTTGTGCCGTGTGGTGTTGGCCTGCTAAAGAATAACATCACCCGTCTCTTCTCGTGAGTCTCATAAAAGGCGACTAAGCGAGTAAGGGATAACAAAGCGGATACCACAAGCGCTGAGAAACTTCACCAAATCTAAAAGACTTAAAGACAACCCTTATGCACATTATATTGTGCCCATGTCCAGCTGTGGGTAGGTACTGAAGGGGCTGGTTGCATTGTATTGCCTTTTGCGGCATGAGCCATCGATCGAGATGGTTGAAGTTCAATCATATACGAGTAGTATTTGTAACTAAGTGCATTAATTAGGACGTCATCTGAACAAAGGAACCTTATTGTCCGTATGGACTTATTGAATTTGGTTAAGATTGTCTATAATAAAATTTAAATGTTTCAAGATTCTGTTTAAATAGAAACACACTCAAACATCTGATTTTTAAGATAAATCAACAAAAAATAACTTATGTTTTTAAGATTTCACTGATCTCAATTTCATTCTAATTTAATTTACAAATTAATTTCTGACTCGAAGCTCTACTCGAGCCATTGGCTGAATATTAAACTCATTAATTCTATGATCTATGCTCAAGCTAAATCAAGCAACATTAACCAATAATTATAATTATTTCATTAATCCAGTTGCGCGCACCTGGCCGGTGTCGAATTGCCTTGTGAAACATTTGTCGCGAGTGTTCCCGGGCTTAAAATTAAATCCTTACACAATTCACTTACCTATAGCCACAATAAAAAATATTCACGGTATGAATACTATCATGTTTTGTGGATTGATACAGAAACTGATGGTTGATCAGATGGTAACTCCCCCCAGCCACTTAACTGCAGTCGCAACTCTTCGAAGGCACATTCGAAATTAATACGTAGTGAATACCTATCCGTGTCAGGTAACCGAAATAGAGACCTAAATACGTAAACTAGATATTTATATCACAACTCAATTGATAACAAAAATAATTATTAACTTGAAGGTAGACCTGATACAATGGGTACCGGCCAGTTACTAACAAAGGTGAGAATCAAAAATACCCACCACAAAAATTTGTTACAACATTAATTTGTTTTTTAAGTTTAATATTTCCAATATTTCACAACAACAAAGGAATTTAAGATTAAACACTTAAAATAGGGGTAGACCTTGGAATATGACGCTATTAACAAAATAATAATTTAACTTATGTTTATGTTTCACAATATAAGATCCATATAGCCTAACCACGCTCTGCCACCAATGTTTTATCCGCGATACGCGGAGTCAAAATTAAGGAAGAAAACCAAAGTCTTGACCTTGTGATTACAAGGTCAAGACTTTTGTTTTCTGCTCACCCACTCTCGATCTTCCTGGAGGCTCGCGGAACTGCTGAAGAGGGAGGCGCTTAATGGCGCCTTTGCAAGATCTTCGTTACACTACACTATTAAATACAACAATAATCATAACACACGCGAACCCCTAGGTCTCCATAAATGTGCAGCCTACTTGCACAACAAACAAATTGCTCTCGTACCGCTCAAAGATCAATGGCCGACTCACGGGCGATCCGCGCCCGCGCAGCACGTGAACTCACCCCTCACCTCTCAGCCCCCGAGCAATACCCGAACATTAGGACTTTATTAGATAGATAAATCAGAAAGATCAGAATCAGAAACCGTCAAAATCAGTAAGGCATGGAGCCTTACTGATAGTTTACTGATAGATCGGGATAGTTTTAAAAGGAGATTGAAAGATCCAAATATTCCTCCCCCTCCTCCAAATAGACACCGTTTAAGTATTATTTTTTTATTTGCGTTTTGTATTTTATTATTCATATCTATGCATTAAATATTTATTTGAAAATATATATTATAATATTTATTTTTATTTGATATATGTAATGTAGCCTACCTTCATTGTGCATTTTATGTATATTTATGTTTGTATATTTTATTCATTTCAAATTTTATTTTATTTCATATATTGTTGTTCACTTGCACCTACCATTCCATCACAATATAGCCCCGACGTTGGCTCGGAGATAAGCTTTTTAGCATTAAGTTCGCCTTTTATTAAAACAATAAAGTGTAAATAAGTTTATAAATGTAAATAGATGAAGCGATTGCACACCAAACCAAAATAAGACAAAACAGAAATTAGTCACTTAACGTAGCTATTTCATCCAATCTTTGGTATAATAAAACCGCAACTAACCGCTGTATCGTCCACTGCTGCACACGGCAAAACGGCACACTGGCCAAGCGAGTTGGTGAGACCATTATTTTAGAGGTGGTGTAATTCCATGGCACTTGTGGTTGTTATCTCTTAGTCGTCGGCGCGCTCCTATACACACCTATAGGCACATATTTTAATGAAGTCTATAAAAATATAATTTTTTAACGATTTACTTTTAAAAAACAGACGCTAGAGTATGGTTCTATTTAAACTGTCTTGAAACAACCATTTATTATGTTAGTAAATCAAATCTGTATTTATAGATTTTTAGAATAGGGTCCTGGTCCTTTTGTTCAGACACATATTTATTATCATAAAAAGTGTACAGTATTTTTACTATAAAACGTAAACTTCTTAAACCACCAAGACTCGTATTATTTACACTGATGAAATATAATATATACGATACGGCTCACTATGAGAAGTTTATGATGCCCCTGTGAGAAGTTTATGAGCAAAATTAAACTACCAAACTTAAAGTTTCCACAGTTTCCAATCTTGAAGTGTACAAGATTGAGTCACGAGTCAACTCGTGACCACGGCTGGTGTAACCCGTGCCAACACGTCGAGTAGGAATAAAAGGTAAACAAATACCGTTATTATACACGTTCAGAGCCGATTTGGAATATAAAATGTGTACAAAACGTGAAAGCTTGAAAACTTCGTACTTTATACTCCTGATTTATTGCTTACCCCCAGGTTACACCATCAGCGATATCGCAGCAACGCGACGTCTCCTAGGACAATATGCCATGACGATATTGCGGCGATATAGCGACGATGTCGTTCGCTCATCGTTGAAAATCAAGTATTATAGTTTCGCTCGAAAATCGCTTCTGTGATACGGGCTCTAATACCGCTCTTAATCGGTGGGCGTGAACCTCATTTCGTGCATTTTTATAGTTTACTTACTTTTCGACCCATCTACCGTGTCTACAGGTATTGTAAGTAACGCCATATAAAGCGCTTCCCTATAAACAATATCATATTCGAAGTAATTGGAAACTTTCCTGCATGCCGTTATTATTGCTAACACATTTTGTAATGGTGGTATGTGGTATGTACGTTTTAATGTAGTATGAGGAATCATGACACAAAAATATTTTTTTGTCAATACTTACATATTACAAAACTTCCCGAGGTATTTTCTGTTTTCAGAACACTATCTTTATTGCTTATTACAGACATTGCTTAATCCTGTACTGTGTGGTAGATTCCTTTAAACACAGTATATACATGTATTACTCCTAGATATATATTTTTGTATGTATATAGTTTCTGTATATACTTATAATAATAACAGTCAACTGATGGGATGGACGAGTCCTAGAGTGAAGACCGCGTACCGGAGAATGTTTCGTGGGACGTACCCCAGCTAAGTGATTCAATGAAATGATCAATGATTTAATGATAGTCACCGGTAGTGACTGGTTGAGAAGAGCGGAAGGCCGAGTGTGGTGGCGAGCCTTGGGAGAGGCCTATATCCAGTTGTAGAGAGATACAGGCTGGTTGTAGTAATATCAGTAGTAGAAACAATGATATCTGCTCATGACTTTGAGCCAATTGACATGAAATGTTACGTATTTTTTGTAAGAAAACTAGTTCTTTATGCTTTGTATCTAGCAAAATAAAATGTTCAAATAATATTTTGATATCAATTAACTTAAAATCAAGAGCGGAAATCACGCTTAATAATAATTACACCAGTTATACCACATAATGACAACCCTTATCGTAACACGAGGAGTGATACGTATCTTTTGGTATAGAGTTAAAAAAACAAGTCTTTTGTCCTAAACTAAATTTTCCATCCCATCCATGTCATCCTACCAAGTCTCACGGTCATGAGTTCAAATCTTTGGCTTAAAACTTGACACAACTTAAGTACCTACGGATTTTTTCTAAATTGACAGTTGGCGGTGTATCGTGAGTAAATGTAAAAAATATCGTGAGAAATACGGGCCTAATGCCGAATTGAAAAAATCTGGAGAATGTGTATCCATCCAACGATCTGCAATGTGGCCTCGTATGACCCGAAACCCCTTAGTGATTTACATAAGTGGAGAGTAGGCACATTTTATGTTAATTTCTTGTAGAAGAGTCGGGCGCGCCCCGTCGGCTGTGGAATTGCAACATGCACCTCCGCACCTGCACCTGCAACATGCAACATGTACCTATGTCCCCTTCGACATAGGTACCATTTATTGCATGATATCGAATCTAATACATATAAGCTATGTTTGAATTCCTTACAAAATTCTAAATACAAATAATGCGATTTAATCGCAATTTTCCGAAAAAGATATAGCACCCGAACCTTTTTTATTTACTCTCAAAAACACATATTCTCCTAACAAACTGCTTAGCACTCTATTTGCAGAAACGTCCTAATTTCTACTGTAGGTACCTAATACCTACCCATTTTATTACATTTATATTACTCCTTATATTATTATCAATACGCTTATTATGTCATCATATTATATTACTATTATTTCGCAGAAAAACACACATATTATAATAGTCTAAATAAAATATTCTTTTTTTAATTAATTTTAAATATAATGAAACCAGATTGTGAGTGGACAGCGGTATGTTGTTACATATGTTATCCTATCTACAAACATATCTGTTACATACAACATAACTTTCACCATAATAATTATCTGTTATACCATCTTGTATTTATGCGGGTCTTTAGAGTGTATTATAAATATCATTCCTATACAGTAGCTAACTACATTGTCATACATAGTACTTACATTGTCTGGCATTTTATTGCATGATAGCGCGGCATTAGTGAACTTTGACACCGAATGTTATGCACACCGCATAGCGACCGAAGCTGCATGCAAAAATGCACACCGCATGTTATGCCAACACCGTCCCATGACGTCAGCAAGTTGCACTGTTACCTACTGCTACTTACTTGTGCCGGTGCTGGATTGTATACAAGAATGTATACAAATTGCAACATCTCAATATACATCCATGGGTACTGTTCGCTTTAGAAAAAACTCACAAAAGAGCATTTTGATGATATTCGAGAACTGATAAATGCAAAAAAGTTTGGTAGTTTTTTCTCGAAGGTCAAATTTATAATCATCTGCGACATTTCGCTTTCAAACCAACACCGAATTCCAAATCAATTTGTTTGTGCGTCTACACTATATACATTCAGATGAATTCCTCATTTATATTCCTACAATATTATATCATTATCTGGAATCCAGATAAGAAGTGCGGTCCATCCGCATTTCCTCGATACGGAGGTATCGCGTACTGTTTGAATAAAGAATCATTTTATACCGCGACCCCGAAGGCTGTGGAACGAACTACCTCAAAAGGTCTTTCCATTAAGCTACGATATGGGGTTCTTCAAGAAAGCTGTGAATAGGATTTTGCAAGATCGGCGGCGCGCCCGCATACCCCCTGCAAGTGTTGCAAGTGTCCATGGGTGGCGGTAACACTTACCATCACGTGGGACCGCTTACTCGTCCGAATACTTCCCTATAAAACATTAAAAAAATACAGATTCGTTGATAAATAACGTGATAAAACCTGCAGTTATTTTTTTAAATTACTCCGCTTATTTTAAGAAAATGTATTCTATAACCCTCCGAAATAAATACCTACGGCAATGAAAATCCCAACAAAATTGGTCCAGCAAATGTAGAGACTATCACAAAAATATACCGACAGGCACCTTGTCCTTTATATTATTATACTCCAGACCCGCCCTGGATTCGCTCAGATGGCATAACTACCTGAGTTCATAGGGAACTCAAAGTTAGCGTATCTATGTCCTGCATTAATTTAGCTTTCTTAAAATGAAATATTTTTTAATAACTCATTGGTAATTTTTGAGATTTTCTCTTACATATAAGTAAATAATAGTTTTTTTAATGTACTAGCCAGTTTTATCCAGGGATGCAGTTAATATTTTTGGCTAAATGAAACTTTCTTTTTTTATAGGAAATTTATACGAGCATGCAGTCCACCTGGTGGTAAGTGGATACTGTACCCCATGGACATCCGTGATATATGCCAACTTCAGTCCAGCATAACAAACGGTGGCACGCCCCCGGATGTTGCGGAAGCGCCTACCTTTGCGGATTAAGGAATGGATTGGGAGAAAGGGTTGAGAAAATGGGGAGGGATAGGAATGGGCTCTGGCATATCTCACTCACTACGGAAACACGTACGTACATTAGAGAAATACGATAAACTAGGAAATGCAGTACATTTCAAGGTAGTCTTCTGTAAGAAAGGGGTAACGTGGCCTTACCCCACATTAGAAAGTGAGATATGTCAGAACCCATTCCCTCCACCCTATAATGACATAAAACTAACTCCTTATCTAGGATAATCAAATAAAAGTAACTCCTTATCTAGGACTAGTTTCTACCCACTACTTCACTCGCGTGTACTAAACGGTTGCAAAAGCACCGACATGATGGATTTCACGTATAAGTAGTTTTTCAGCGATTCTATTACCTACCAGTTATTTTTTTATTTTCCTCTATACCTAAACATCCTTGTCATATGAACGTGACACATATACGAGTTTTCCTTCTGGATACTTGGCTAAAAATTAGTGATAAACATCAAAATCCGTTGAGTAATTTTTACGTGATGCTTAAACAAAGACAAACATACAGAGAAAAATTCTAAAAATTACTTTTTTGGGTTCTGTAGCTTTTAAAAAGGCCCCCAATTTATTTAGATTTGTAAATGTACAATCTATTTTGTTGTATGTAAATATTTGTATATTTACATACAATTGTGTATTTACATTGTATATTGTATGTAATTTACGTTCAATGTACAGACTCGTGTTTTATTATATATATAGATATTAGTATCGATAATTATTTAGTTCATGAGGTTTAAGCACGCTTTTTTAAAATATGTATTGTCTTTTATAATAATTTTAATAACTATTTAAGTGCGTATTATGTATTAATAATACTATTTTAATTTTAATACTTTATATGCATATGAAACAGTGAAAATGAAAAGTTAATAATGTTCACAATTTTACATATTATATATATAGCTGAGGTGTCCGAGTGGTTAAGGAGTTGGACTTGAAATCCAATGGGTTATACCCGCGCAGGTTCGAATCCTGTCCTCAGCGATAAATTTTCTTTCTTGTTCCAAATTATTTGCAATTTTTTTTTTTGCTTTTTTACGTATTATTTCGAGTTTAGATAATTGATTTATATAAATATTTTTATATAAATACTTACATAAATCTATTGATCCTTAGATTTTCACTGTGGATCAACATCTCATTACTCAGCCTATGACACCAGCTTGACGATCAATAAACTGTCATAAATCTATTGGGAATCAAAGTCCTGCTTGTAGATCACCTTTAAAGTGGTATAATATATCGAAAAGTAATAGAAAATTAATTCCAGTACAGGGAATTGTAGCACTCTTCAGATGACCTGGTAAATTTATGAATTCACATTTGATCTAATCCTTA
This sequence comes from Sesia bembeciformis, assembly GCA_943735995.1. Lineage (NCBI taxonomy): Eukaryota > Metazoa > Arthropoda > Insecta > Lepidoptera > Sesiidae > Sesia > Sesia bembeciformis. Next base: position 3,218,021 of record OX031029.1, on the reverse strand, counting down.
CCTGCACGGTTTCTAAGTATGATTTTTACAATAATCACGGGTTGGGCATAGAAGGGAAACTCGTGCCCGAGAAAATATAATATGTAACAAGTTTTCTCCTCGTCCTATTATACTTCCCATTCTATGGCATGGGATTGGATGATATGAGAAGTAGATAGTATAATGGCATATATATTAAATCATTAATTTATTTTAAAAAAAATATTATCAAGATTATAAATTATAAAAAACCTAGTTTTCTACTTTGTTGAACTTTTCTGGGGAAACAGGTATACACCCAATTTTTGCACAGGTAGAATCTCTCATCTCACCAGGAGCGAATTTATTTTAGGGGATATGTCTTCAATTAGGGCCAAATTATAGTTATAGAATTTAATTCTTGATATAAGTTCCTTGTTACTACGACACGGCAAAACTATAACGCTCGCTGTTACACGATTCTTTAAAATGTTATATTTTAAATGATATTGTAAGTAAGTGATATTTACATTTTAATGTGATAATTAAAGTGCAAAATTTATTGAGTTTAATATTCTTATTTATTGAGGTCGAGTAAAAATCTTTAAATTGCATTAAAAAACAATTTTAGTGTTGCTTATATTTTCGGTGACCCTTAAATTTATTATACCTACATTATTTCCGTGTATCTCGGAAATAAGTTGATAAGTCAAAATCGATTGTTTTTGAGGGCACAGTTTTAAAGTTTAATGTTTGTATTTTCGCTTTAACTTTAACACAAATCAATTTCTCTGAAGCTATCGAGCATTGCGTTTTTTTTATTTTATTGTAAATTCAAAGTGATCTAACGTGCTATTAACTTAGATATTATAAATATAATCATATTATTTAATTATAAACTAATACCTGTCGTGCAAGAATTCATTGTGGAAGAAAAAATCTACATCGGCTTATATGGATGCGATAAAAATGAAAAACAAAATAAAAAATTTGGGAGAAGAGGATTTTTTGTATGATATTGATGTATATTACGTATAAATTTGGGTGTATCTCTGCGCGAGGAGTGTGATTTTGAATCTCTTCATTCTTAGGACAAAATCTTCCTAATAATACAAGTATCGATTATTCTCCCCAAAGATTTGTTGTGATGGGGTGGGATATAGAGTAGGAAGTATAGAAGAGATGCCCTTTGAAGCTGATTATCATTATTCATTTTCGTTAAAAAAAACAAAATAATAATCAATCATACAATATGTATTTAATATAAGATACAGTACGTGTGACGGGTGTACAAACCGTTGTATTTAAAAAATTCTTATAACCACTACATTGAACAAACTTTAAGGTTCCACATTAAATTAACATTTACTATTATTATGCCCAAACGTGTGATAAATTAATTGAGGTAGATTACCCAACTTGTGGGTCAATTCCGGGACATATCCGGGGAGTAAGCAAATAAAGGCAACGCATAAACATTATACTATATATAATTAAATATCTACAATTGTATTGAAGTGCACACTATTCGGAATACTATATTGTATCGTCAAACATTTACAATAAAGAACATTCATATAAACGTATTATATAGGAAACATATTGAAAGACAATTCGCGTACTCTACCACTATCCTAACCCCGCGCTGATTCCGGGACTGCGTGACTTCGGCCTGGGGTCATTTAAATCCAATTCCTAAATTACAATAGAGTCACAGACTCTGGTCACAGAATCATAATAAACTCCAAGTGAGGTCATAATACCCCACGAGGGGTCATATTGACCCAGTCCCGGAATCGGTCGCCTCCCGCTGTCTAGGCGCGAAGCAAATTACAGAATTGCAATAACAATAACTATTTACACTCCTTGTTTATCCCTTACTCTACCTACTCTACTCACCGCACAGCTGTAATGTGTTTCACGCCTTCACATTCCAGTGTGAAAAAAGCACTAACACATTTGGCCAAGTCTACGTATGTAACATGCGTTAATTATATAACCATTTGTCCAGTGTGGTTAAAATTATTGGCAGCAATTGTTCCCCATTGGAATACTTTGTTACAACGGAACGACTTATTGCTGAGCCACAAAGACCGCACGGAATGGAAGCAACGCAAAGCGCTACAATAATATACAACCTCATTTGCAGTTTATTACTAACAAATCCAATAGGCCGCTAGGTGGCGCTAGCAGCAAATATAACTTTGCTTTCGGTCGAAGCAATGTTAGGGTATCCCGAACGAACACAGTTTAAAACCGACGGATGACCACTAATTGTAGTCGCGGCGTCATGCAAATTGAAATTATGCACGTTGGACATAAAGTTCATTATTAAAACACAGTAATTGCATGTTGCATCGCTTCCCTTCCGTGCAGTTGATGTACAATGACCTCAGGAGGAAAATAAAACTTACTTCAAAGACAATCTAATTGCAGTAATACCGTCTTTGCTTATATTAACTCCTTATACTGCTGAGCAAGTATTAAAAAGGCACTCGCCCCGACAAAAAACCTAAATCACACCATTCACGACACTATGACTATTGTGGCAGTGATAAAAATATATTGTTCTCTTTCGCACTTACGAATATGTATATCAACGTATCTTTTTCGATATAATTTAGAGCTCGCCGATGAGGCTTTACAAAATATCTCTCTGCTAACGTTTCGAAACACTAATTTTACGCTACAGAATTCTTACTCTGTATTTTTCAAACTGCCAAGTCTTATCATTAGAGCGAAAACTAAATTTGTACTTAAGCGTTCTTGTAGGCCAAACATACAATATTGTTTTATCGAAAATGAATTTGTTAATAAAAGGAACCATTGTAATTGGGGTTGCCAATTTTGAAAAATAATTCATTGTATTGATAGATATATTCCCGAAACTGAAGCAATGAATTGTTTTCACGATTATAAGATAATTGGCAAAAAACTTACGTGCTTTGTAAAAATAATCAATATTTCAAATAGTTTGCAAAAATTTAAATAAAATGTACATTTTTATAAAAAGAAAATACGTATATTTTCATGTCAATTAATCTAGAATCATGAACGAAATACGTGGCTATAATTTTCTGAAATATATCGCAGTAACTAAAAAATATCAGCACAAGTAAAGAAATACCGGTACGCCACTAAAATAGAAAAAATGAAAGTATCCGATAAATAAACTATTCTCATAGTATCTAGGACCAAATTAAAAAAAATGGAACAAATTACGTCCCGTCAGCAATCTTGGCGGTACGCGGCGCGCGTGGGACCATAATTCGATTGACAACCCTAATTTAAATATTATTTTTGAGCGAGAGAGTTTACTCCGGACCATCATTCCGTCTCACTCTCCATATATACCACTTCACTGCCGATTTTGAGATCATATTCAAGTCCATATTGTTACTGGGCAAAACAAAATACAAAATTTTGTTTTTCTGATTTTGGTGTCGAATTTCACTAGTCAAATAAAATTAAAAAAAGCGAGCCAATAAAATATGGCACTATGATCAGTGCTGATAAAAATTAAGCTAGTTTTTTTTTTAATTTATAAAAATAATCAGTTCATTGGAAACGCTCTAAGAATTCTTGACTGTATAGGTAGCGATTCCATAGACACACCGACATTCAGGCACCAACTTGACTAATAGAGAAATTTTCCTATTCGCTTCTTTGCAAGGCTTGGAACCGCTTTACAAATACTGTTATTAAAAGTAAAAAACTGTTTATAACGAATTACGTTCAGAATGAAACCGATATGCGAACATAACCGGTTTATCTAAAATGAGCGAACAACATTAGTCACGCTGACGATATATTAAATAGAGAAATTTTAAACCGGGTAATAATACCGGATAGATAAAGCGATTTATACCCGGTAATCTAAACTTTATTTAACCTTTACCTATTATTATAACATTTATAACTTAAAAAATATAAAACCGATCAAAAATCGGTTTTATATCTTATGTCCAGTACTTGAATATTAAAAACCGGTTCCAAACCCTCACTTCTTTGGGTATATACGTCGTGTTCTGATATTGCTATCTCACTCTACGCTGTGCTCGCGAAAGAGACAGCGAATCTAACGAACCCATCCCACAATCTCTACTATACCTACTATTCGCGCAAATATCGCCTAAACGTTTGAACTATTGACGTGTTAAAATACGTCACTAAGGCTCCCTTATTTTATATAATATTATATAATCGATGGCCGCCATGACACTATCATAGATGTATGATAATATTGCACATGCATTACTCTTAATTTAACGAACGAGTGATGCAATGCATACATAAATAGTAAGATGTACATTTAGATTTATTTTTAATTGTGACCACTTTTATCATTACGTAATCAATTTCTAAATTAGTGTTCAATTAGAAGTCAATCAAGCAACTTTCGTTCTGCATTTTTATTGGACAGTCACCAACATTGACAGTCATAAGCCACTGGTTCAGATCAGATTAGAACGACCAGAAAATATAAAAATTGTGCAATATTGTCAACGCAAGAAGTGACGCTCACCTGTACACAAATAACTATAAATTAAATTTAAGTGAAGTGAAATCGGGCCGCTAAATAAAAATATCTGATAAACGAATGAGTTATAAAAAGTCATGTGTTAGAAAAGAACCACATTGATGTTGATAACGTCACTAACACAGCACAATCACGCATGAATTCGCATGGCTTTGTTTTCTTATTTAACTTAATAATCGAATAAGGCATAGAACGTCAATTTTGTGTACAGTTATCCCAATGAATACTTTCCCGTCAAATTATACTGTCCAATGGATAGAACTGAATAGAAAGTAAAAATTATAGAATGAGATAAATGTATACAATTGAGAGTCCGTCTGTGTACATGAAATACGATCAATGATCTCTGATAGTGTAACAGCGATTTAGGGGCCACCTACGTCACTACAATCACCGTTACCTTTCTATTACGACGTCCAAAAGCGAAAATCCGAAAAGTGTTTTTTATCGACACACCATGACCACAAATTGATCCTAACTTAATATTATAGGCACTAACTAAAAATACTAGCGAGATCGTGTGAGCACAGAACACAATTTATTTTACTCTTTCATAATCCCTTATGGCTAAAAAGGCATTACTGACAATGTACAGTGATATCCAAGAAACATTTAAAATCTGCCAAATTCAGATGTAAACATCGAGCATTCGAACAAATACAAACTCCTTTGCAGTTAATTATCAACGTATTCAATAGAACCGGTAGGTAGCGCAAACGGAAAATATAATGTTGTGAGCAAACTCATTCTTGTTAGAGGATAAGAGTTCGAGAAACGAATGAGTCAACGCGATAAACTGTTTTAGGAACGCAAATCAAAGTTTGTCTGTGGGAACGCTCGGATAATTAATGCTTGCACCATACAAAGTGACAGACAGAACATTTACAATCGTATGTGTAAAACAAAGAATTTTGAAAATAATTTGATTTAAATTGACTCCATTGGAAATTGAAATACATGGGGTATGTATTATTTTGCAAGAAACTGATTTCTTTTAAAATTCAAGAATGGATGTATAATTTCGCGAATGTCGACAGCAAATATCAACTCTAATATCTCAGGAAATATCTTGTAAAAATAATTATCAACTCTAAGCTTTAGGCATTTAGTTTCGAATTCCATTTTAATGTTTTATATAAAGAAAAATTATGTCAATTGTGACTATACGTGTTGAAAAAATGTTCTGCGTGGACTTTGTAAAATGCAGTTAACATTAAACTCTCGCCTTAAATTTAAGACGAGGTTTCTAACGTCTATTGCATGTAATATGTATAAACAAAATACACTAAAAACTTGTGCGTGGAAACCAATTATGGTATTAATCAACTATTAAGTCTCTTATCACAAATAGTTTATTGCTACAGTACAAGTCGATGCTAAACAATGTACAGTCACGTTGAAAAAAAATGTTTCAAGACTGATATAGCCATGTTTGTAAACTGCGGCCAAGAATGAAACGCGTATAAATCGATAGGGGATACGTATACAGGATGTCTGAGCCTTCCGAAATCTGTAAAAAAAAAACGATTTCTACTTATAATTCTTAAGTTTATTGACGTCAAAATTTCAACACTTGCAAAAAAAATCAAATTTTACGAGTTTTTACAAAGTATTTGTAAAAAAATTATATTGAAAATTTGACACAAATCTTCTATATTTTATTTTGTATTACTTTATTCCATAGCTCACTTCTTCATTACCCGTCGGCTGCCTCGAAGACATCGCGTTTAGGGATAAGGCCGCCTACTGCTGTACATCTTAAATGTAATTAGTAGTAGAGTTTAAATGGCAATACAATAATATTCATTCGTTCATTTATAACAAAAATGTCACGTGACAAAATCTCTGTATTAAATTAGCGAAATATTTGGAAATGAAGACGCCATCTTATTGTCGGTTTCTATGAAGATATATTTCTTGCCGAAATAATGATAATGTAGTATAGAGATCGCTTTCATGGCCTTTTTAAGGAATATCTGAGATCGTAACGGATGTACGTGTCCCTATCGATTCGTTTTACATTTGGTTGCAGTTTCAAAAAAATGTCGCATATGACGTCAACCTTTGACGAAAAATCGTCATAGCATTTTGGCTATGACGATTTGTCAAAGGTTGGCAATGGCAATTTGGAAAACTAGTAACACGCAGACAAAGTATAAAGTATGAAAAATAAAAACATGGATTTTTATTGTCACTACTATATGCAAACACACTTATTTTATAAATACGGGACATTTTTAAAATTGTTATTTTCCCATGACTGTACAAACGGAGTTGTATAAAACTAAACACAACTTTAAAATGGCAGTGGCGTTTACAAATAACAGCCATTGCAGTCGACTAGTCTGTCGACCAGTCGCTCAACTCGCCTTTGAACACATCCTGTTTCACATCAAAATATAGCATACGTTAGAATAAGCTCTCGACTCGACTAGTCCCGACCAGTCGTCCGACTAGTCGCTGGATCATTGGACACACATACATAGACAGTTGTTGATTCCGTAAAGCGTCTTCAATTGCTTTAAATTCATTGGAACACAAGGGACTCGAAAATCGTATCAAAATTTAAGTTTCTACAATTACCTGCAAGTTTTATTTGATATGACTACGCGGGTATATCTGATATTATATGAACACTACTTCGGAATAACCCCGAGACTGTCAAACGGCTTATCACCATCTTAATTTACGATTAACAATATCTAACAAATATTTGCTTATTTAGATCAGTTTTGAGAGAAGAGGTGTTTGGGCTAAGTAAAAAATATGTAACCTTGAATACTAGAAATAAACCTGTTGAAATAAAAAAAACAACTTGGAAAGTGAATAAGCTCCCAATAAATAGAAGTTTTTCGATTCTAGAAATTGATCTGGAATTTATATAATTTACGCAGAGGCTAGTTTTCAGTTAGTCTAAGCCTAGAACTTGTCTAAAAAACCTTATCTATCGCGTCCTGGGACAAAAACCTTAAAAATCACCGAGTTAGAAAAGGATCAGAATACAGAAAAATGACGTCATTTACTAATTCATTAGTGGTATTACAATCACACATAGATGATAGATAGAAATAGTTCCACCTCAAACATTCTCAAGTCCATATCTATCAAACTTTCTAATGAAAGTGAAAATTTCAAGAATAGGCTACAGCAGATTGAAATGAATCATACATCAAACCTCAAAAACTAATGCTAAGCCGTTTGAGAGCCTCAGAATAGTGATGTGAATCATATCGAGGCACTTGTCGAGTCAATACGCACCCGGAAGACTCCCGATCACATACTAACAACAAACTAATTCAATTAGGGCTACCATAATATTCACCAGGGGACTAGTTGGGACCGTAAGGTTTTCACTTCGCATGGTAATTATTTTTGTTTTAACTGTGGTAAAACGATTACCTAATACTGTTATTTTTTGTCTAAAAAACGGAAAAAAAAATAAAAATAACACGTTCCAAGTCGGAACTACAGAAGTACAGACCCATTTCTTTGTTACAGGTGATGGATGCCCAAGGTTTCTAATATAGATTGCCTAATAGTTTGAAACAGACTACAGCCAACCAGAAAAACATAAACTTTAGATGATGTTAATGATGTTACGTGAATAATATCATCAAGTAACACGAAAATACCTAGTGTTTTGACACGTTACGCGAACAACGCCATCTGGTGACAAGAAATGACACGATAGCCCTCTTTTTTTTTTCACCTCAACAAGCGAAAGCAACGAGACGCGGGGACATGACACCGAGCAAATTAAACTAAAAATCAAACTTTTAATACTAACTATGTACAAATTGGCAGTGATGCGTGTCGCTGGTCGCATTACCTCATTTTACCCTAACTTAACTAACCGCCTATACACTCGAATAACGAGATTACCTTAACGATTTACATTGCCTAACTATTTACAGTTTGTTCTTGTCCGTCGCCAATAAACCTTTCAATATCATTTAAAAAAGCATCAGTCTTGTGAATATTCTGCTAAGATTGTAAGCAGTCTTAACCGCGCGTTTAGGCGAATCTTTGGCGATAAATTGTCCTAGGGCGGATATCGTCGGCCGGAGAATCAACATCTGTCGGGTTGCCACTATTGATGGATAGTTTTCAGAAATTTCTGCAAACGTGGAAAGTTTTAGGAAGCTTGCAAACACTTCGCAAAATCATCGTTTTTTTTAACATTCTTGAAAAAAACTTAGTTTTTCTTAAAATTTTCATTGCGGTTTTTTTTTCGAAAATCACCCATCACTAGTCGCGACACTACCGCGGGTTCACAGGAACCCAAACTAATGCAAGTACACAGGTAACTGCATTGGATACGACAATACCCGCGTACCTAACACATAATAATGGACATATTGAAACCGGTATAACGCTATTGAAGAGACACCATAAAACAAACAGAAATCACTACGTTTTCATCTAATATCTTATATAAAATGGAAGATTAGTGGAAAACAATTGCAATCGATTTTGAAATATAAAGCGTAAATTTTACAGTGTGGCAAGATTCTCTAAGAACGTGAACCGTAAATTAAGTGTTGCCAGTTAAACCAATTTTTTTCAAATCAAATCATTTCTTTTAACATTCATGTAAGATACACCATGGTATTATATTTTAAACATCTCCACATTATATTCTGCCTCAAAAGGCGTGCAGCAGGAATTAATTTCAAATGTTACTACTTCAAAAGAAATGTACTAATTTAGGAGAAAATTAATGTTATTTCAACTAACAAGTTCTATCAGAAGTATAACTGAGACAAAAATTTTATGATTAAGTAAGATGAAAATGTAAACACGAGAAATAATGTGGTCACTAAAAATAATGAATATATATATAATATATATATATATATGTGGAAATATGAATAGCTATTTGAGATACTAAAGCTTTTAGAACAACATACAACAGCAGATTTGTCAATAGAAGACTTTTCAAGATGGCCACCGTTGGTTTCTTTTTTCGTCACATTAATTTAAATTCTTGTCACACTGTATCAGGATCAGTAAATAAATGAATTTAAAAAGATATTCAGAACGAAATTCAACCAAAAAAGTTTTTAAATTTGGCGCTTTAATATTTATTAAAAACATCGGTAATTTTTATCCAATACAGTCATACCGGCTCACCTTAAACAATCGAACAGTAGTGTAACGACAGTTTTATCGTCCGCACGGCCAAAAAGAGTTCCCGTGTCGCCTCCCCATCTTTCTCTTCTTCGCTCCACTAACTTCTATCTTCTCTTCTTCTTTAAACAGCATCGGTAGATTGGTAGCACTGCAGCTTCTCTTACTTCGCAACTTCTGCTTCGCAATTAAATTATTTAGAAGTCTGGAGGAGTTGCAGTTTCTAACTGGAAGTAATCTGACGGGTTGTGGCGTCGGCACCGGTGGAGAGGGTGGTTTCAGACAACAGCTTGTTTTATATGAAGCCGTGAACTGTTCATATAGAAAAACCTTTGTGTGAGCTGGCAGTGAAGATATTTCTACCCGCTTGATTTTCTTCACATCTTTTTCTGGCACCCATTCGTCTTCGATCCTGTAATGGAAAGCAAACTTGAGTGATAGATATAGTTATGCCACACACAATGGTAGCTGCAAACACAATAAAGTTTTAACTTTATTTTTATCTTGATTTCAGCGTCTGAAAAGTAAATAGATTTAGTCCGTCTGAAAAGATCTCAACGTGTTTGCAGCGTTTGGGTTGCAATCCCATAAAAATGCCACTAAATAAAATTATATGAAAATGGAAATAATCAATAGGTAGGTACCATGCAAGTTTATGTATCATCAGCAAATTTTTAAGTGTTCCCAAGTCACAATCATCAATAGTAGTAGGTAATTTTTGGTTTCCCCGATGGTTGAAAACAAAAAATTCAAAAATTGGAAAAAATCTCATATTTTTCTAAAAATATTCAACATTAAATTACCGAAAATTACCCATCACTAATTAAATCAGGAATAATATTAAAATTTGTCGATGAGACAACAAAATAAATCGACACGTTGCGATTCAATTGGCGTAAAAGCCATTTTGGCGAAAATGAGTTATTTATAGTTTTGATTGTTATTTAGTTTTAAAATGTCGATATTCGCAATAAGTGGCTTTCGTGAGTCTAGACAAGATTTTTTCACAGAAATTATGACGTTAAAGACTAAAAAAACATTGTCACAAGATGGCAATGGTCTTAAAAGTCTTCTTACCTTTTCTAACCTTTATTTTCTTATACAAAAGGTGAATGTAACAAGAATTATAAATACAAGTTACTTCTAAAACTTTTTTAACCACTATGTAAAATTATCTATTATTTCATGGTCGTAAAAACTAGATGGCTTTTACGACCATGAAATAATAGATGTTTTATACCTTTTGTATAAGTAAATTTAGATGAAATCATTGAAATTCACAAATAATAATCTATAAAATAAGTAAATTTTACCAAATAATATGACTCGAAACTTGTCCATTCCTATAAACTGACGCTTACGATTTCCCCATAAATATAGAGTTATTTATTGTATTATTTCTTGTTAAAATCCTTTTAATTTGTACTGGGGCGTATTTACACATCCATTTTTTTATAATATAGAATGCAATTTGGTATTTAGACTGTTAAAGCTCACAGAAAGACAATCATTATTTATCCACACAATTTTTAATTAGCTATATAAACAAAAAAAAGATACATTAAAAATAGTTATTTTTTGAAGTTTTTTGGTTCTCCTGAAATGTAGCCTTGACTTTTACGCCAATTGAACAGCAAGGTGCCGATATGTACCATTTCATACATAGTAAATTATAGTTAGTTGGGAAGCAAATAAATGAAATAAGTATGAATTTTTATTTTTCTATTTATACCAGGACCACACTGAAAGTTTCCGGATTGAATAAGAAAAAATTACACAATGAATGGCCGAAAATCAATTTATTGTTTCTCAAAATATTGTCTGTGAGCGTCAATACACTTTTTCGTACGAATAAATCAATTCCCATAACATTTATTCCACTCCTACGTGGTGACCTCGACAGCCTCTTCTGGCGATGAAAATCGATGACCGCGTAATTGGTTCTTAACTTTTGGAAACAAGAAGAAGTCACAAGGTGCCAAGCCGGGGCTGTATTGAGGATGGCTCATGAGTTCTAGGTTTATCGCCTTCAAAACACCGTTTGTCTGTTTGGCTGTGTTACAACTGGCATTGTCATGGTGCAAGAGTATGCGGCGTTTACGGTTGTTTTTACGGAGTTCGTCAATAACTTCCGGCAAGCAAATGGTCGTATACCAATCAGCATTCCCGGTACGACGATTCTCCAAAGCAACAGCAGCCACGAGTGCAGTTTTTCTAAAAAAAGAAGCGATCATCTACTTCACGGCACTTTGCACACGCGCCACTTTAGTGGGGTTCGGCTCATCTTGAAAGATCCAAATAGTCGATTGCTGCTTTGTTTCGGGATCGTAGCTGTAAATCCATGTTTTGTCACCTGTTACTATGTTCCGCACAAAATTTGACGACCTTTCGTTGAATCTGGTAAGTATGCCATTGCACCAAGTGAAGCCTTCCGTCTTTTGAGCCTCAGTCAAATTGTGTGGGATCCACCGCTAACACAGCTTTCGCACAACCAAATATTTGTGTAAGATTGATTGTATCTGACTCATGCCTATGCCCAAGGATGCCCTAATCTCATGGTAGGTCACATGCATGTCTGTTTCGACGATCATAAGGCGCACAGCATCGCTGTTTATGTTGTTGACATCGGTGGACGGGCGGACCTTCACGAAATTCGTCCCTGAGATTGACACGACCGCGCTTGAATTCTGAAAACCAGCTATTATAAATTGTCCTCTTGGTTGGTGCTTCATCGCTAAAAGCAGTTTGAAGCCGAGCGAGGCTCTGCTGAGCTGTCATATTACACTTGAAATCGTATCATACAGCGAAAATTTTCACGAATAAAATGACGCCACAATGAAAAAACAAATGACTGTTAGATGAAACAAACTTTACTCTACAGCCAGAGTTTCAATTTCAAATATTGTAATTATTTTTTTAATATTGTTTATGTAAGTGGCCAGATCCGGAGATTTTCAGTGTGATCTGTGTAACTAAACTGCTGACACGTGCTGTATAATACATGATAAGGAAACCGTGATAACCCAATACTACTAATTGGGATTGGCAACCCGTTGAGTTGAGTTGCTAGCAATCACTTCCATAATATAATATGCCAATTCATTGTATTTAATAATACAATATTCGGTAATTTAGAACAAGTATGTTCTGTATGATTTATTTAGATACATTTTAGTGCAAGAAAAACTTTGTTTATTGCATAGCATTTTTTCTTCTTTTTTATGCTAACAACTTCTGTTCTTATCTACGTGTGGCACGTTGTTATGGTAACAAGTAGGATGCTATAAGCATGAACGTTGCTTGAGGATCAATGCATCTGATCTCACATGTGATCTCAAACATGCATACATTCATGTTTATAATTATCTGTTTTAAAAGAAGATGAAATGAATAGGCCTGTGGCGCACCCTCATTTTTACAACTAAACCGATAAGGCCAGATAACTTACCATCAGGTGGCTCGTAAGCGACATTTTTTCTATAAAAGAAAAGTTGAACTCGGAAATTCGTTAAATTTACAAAATGCAAACACTTGTTTTTCTTCATTTTAAAAATGTTCCGTTTGAGTAAACTCTGTTAAACTCATGTGAGAGGTCTCAATTGGCATATATACTTTCGATTAAAATTGGTTTCGTGAGGATACCCTTATCGCCTTTTGTTTATTATTTTCTAAAGCACTTTTTGGGGTTGTGCCGCAGGCCTGGCTAATAGTAAATAGTAACAATAGTGAAGAGTTACTAATTGTAAACTTCCACTGAATGTTTGAGATCGACAAAATTTATATTCAAAATTATTGGTTGCATATTATTTTTTAATTGATTACACAATGCATATGATCCTCTTTTTAATTTAAAGCGAAGTATGGCGAAATTAATGTATAAAAGTGCAAATAAAAAGTGATTAATTGTTAATATGGCATTAATTGACAAAAATGTTGCCCCGCGAAATGGTTTATTCCCCAAGTCCTCACTAGAGATTCTCGTTAGTGGGGGAACTGGACATCCAGGCGATTTTTGTCGAAAAATCTCCAGTGATCTATGCAGGGAACGCTACTTTGAATTCGCAAAATCCGCCCAATAATTTTATAAGCCTTGTATATAAACGAGCGGCAAAAAAATTCTTAGCAGGTCGACGGATTCCTGTGACTTTATTGTCACCGGAGAACTTAAACCTAACCCACCTTTTTTGCTGGTTCTTTAAATAATTCCCGTTTTTTAACAAACAGTACAACTCAGAGATAGATATCAGGTTAGAATGTGATCATCCTTGGATACATCTAAAATTAACTTAGATCAAGTTGTATTTTGATTAATCCAAAATATTAATCCAGTATATTAATTTTAGAACTATCAAAAATGGAAAAGTAAGGTAGTTTAATCAATTCTAGTTGATTAATTCTATTAAAATATAATTATGTTTATGAAATAAAATAGTTTATGACAAAATGGTTTACAGAAAATTTCCTTTCAAGTCCAGTTTTCCTAAGGGGGGATCTCTAGGGGGGATCTGTGGAATAATCCTGTGTGATGAAGACACGTAAATAACCCACCTGTGTTTACCTGATACTGATACAATTTACAAACCCTGTGCTGTGGGGTAAACAGTGAAACGCATTAATTAGTATCACTTGCAAATTGTACTAATACTGTATTGAAATTATAATAAAGTATTTGACAGTGATATAAAAGAGTAGTGTCTGTGTGGGGCCGGCTTTATAATAGCATCAACCCATCTCTTCTCGTGGGTGTCGCAACAAGCTACTAAGTGATAACAAAGCCGTGATAACAAATTTGAGGGAGAGACTGCACGCTGTAATCCAACAGCTACTGGGCGCGCTCGACTGGCCATGTTACCCCTCTCTCACAGAAGACTACCTTGAAATGTACTGCATTTCCCACTTTATCTTATTTCCCTAATTCCCTAATGTACGTTCCCTCATTTCCCTATGTGAGATGTGCCAGAGCCCATTCCCATCCTATCCCTCCCCATTTTCCCAACCCTTTCTCCAAATCCATTCCTATATCTCCAAAGGTAGGCACCGCATCCGGGGGCGTGCCAACGTTTGTCATTTTGGACTGATGTTGGCACATATCATGTCTATGGGCGACAGTATCCACTCACTATCGGGTGGACTGTATCGTCTGCCGCCTTTGTTCATAAAAAAAAACACAAGACCTGAGGAACTAAGACCACATCTACAAGAGTGGACTTGTCAACCCGCTTGGCCAGCGTTTTAAAGTCATACGTCCCTCGTGTACAAGGCAATGCGCATGAGGTCCATGTCAAGCAGTAGACGACAAGAGGGCAGGTTACGGTATTCAACAATAATTTACCATGTTGTACTACCGCATGGCCATGAATGCCGGATGGTGGGTTAGTGTGTCTTACAGCGGATAACCGCTGACTAGCTACTAGCAAAACTTTTCACAGTCTACACTTTAATACTTAGTATTAAATGTACTTAGATACTTCATAAATATGTTAAATATAACAGATACAATAAATAATAAGTCAGCAGTGTGTCCCTACTCGCTTCAGCTCCGTTGCACCCGCATAGGTATAAAAGACATGAGCAACGTGAAGTTATTGTCCATCGGACAAGTCATTGCTCAGCTGCAAGGGACATCTTTCTATATCATCTGTATCGATGCCTAGATACCTAGATAAATGTTTAAAGTCTACTTATATATAACGGGTATTAGATCAGCAGCGTGTCTCTCGACGCTTCAGTCACGTTGTACCGCATAGCTATAAACGACACGAATAATGTAAGCGGGTCCAGCGTCCAACGAATAATGCATTGTCCAGCGGGTAGTACCTGGTCAGTTACAAGCAAAACATTCTATACCGCCTGCATTGATAAGTAGATAAAAGTGTAAAAGTATTATATAAATCGGCAGCGCGTCTCTCCTTGCTTCAGTCACAGGTGTTCCAGTGGGTAACCGTTGCCCAGCTACAAACAAAACCTTTAAATCACTCGCGTCGATACCTAAAAACCTAGATTATGATGGTCTTAACTAAACAGGTAGTAACAGAGCAGAGCTTCTCTTCTGGCTTTGACGACGTTATCGCTTACCGCATGGTCATGAGCGCCGCGTGTATCTTCAAGTGAGCAACCGCCAGCTCACCTAGAAACGGTGAGCATATCTACTATCTACTTACACATGCGGCGGGTAGTAAGTGAGCAGAGCCTCTCTCCTGGCTTCGGCGACGTTGTACCGCGTGGCCATTAGCGCCGCGTGGAGAGTGAGTGTGTGGCGTCCAGCGGGCTCCCGTAGCGGGCAACCACCGCCCAGTCGCCAGCGAGTGCACCGCGCTAACCGCCACGCGAGACCTTCCATGGTACCCGCGTCGAAGAAGTCGAACATGCGCGCTGGAATAGAAAAAATGGTATTTTGACTATTTTTACCAATAGCAGAAGATGCCTCTATGTCGATTTGTCTATACAATTTGGTTAGTCAACAGTCAAAAATGTTAAATGGTAGTATGTTTGCAAACACGACGCTTACCTTCGGGATACAGTAAGTAATATTTGGAAAAAGATGAAACTTCTCTGAGGAATAAGAATATGATGAGGTGACCCCCGTTTCGTCTGAGCAAAACAGACGAGATGGGATGAAGGATGAACTCCAGCAACTGTCACTACCGAACAGAAATACGTTGGTACTTTTCATGGCAGTCTTCTGTGAGTGAGGTAAATCGGACAGTAGGAGGTACCCAGTGACAATTAAATTCATTAAGTTCTCTATTAAATAAATGTCGTTGAAAGCAACCCGCTTTTCCCGGCCAGGTAGACGGACGACTTGAAGGTCGGTAGTGGTAGGGTGAGAAGAGCAAAAGACCGTGTATAGTGGCGGTCCGCGGGAGAGGTTTATATCCAGCAGTGGAGTGGCACAGGCTGATGGTATGGTAGAGCAACAGCAGCCCACTTGGGAATTCAGTTTCATAAGTAATTCATTGGTCATTCGTATCAACAGATAGACTTCATGAAGTACTCACCAGACCACGGCTGTCGTCTATACCGTAGTTTCTTGCCATTCCGCCGGATAAGCTTGGGCGCGCTGTCAGCTGTCTTCTTGCTGCCGCTAGAGTTAGGTGACGCCTCGTTGAAGTGGTTGTTCACGTGCCGCTCTAGAAGGGTCTGGAACGTTCGAAAGCGGTATTAATATATGTTAGAGATTATCAGGAGCATTTGGGAATTTTCCTTAATTTTTGCTTTGGTAAGAGATTGTTTCTTCCGTTCACATTATCTGTAGTTTCGATTTCCAAATCGTAAAAATATTTGAGCTGTTGACGTCCTGGGTTAGTTTACCTTTTATCTAAAGGTCTTAAATGTTTAGTAAACCTCTCACTATCCACTAAAGTACTTGCTTTTTACACTATCACTGCGCCTCGTCTTGTAGTAAAAAAATAATAAATCAATAAATTTATGACAATTTTCTTATGGAATAAATTTATTGGTACGGAAAAAAACAATAAAAGGAGATGCTGTATGTAGATAGGCTGCGTTAGAGTGGCATCTTTCTCGTACCTTAGGAAAGAAATAATTCACACGTTTATCCTTTAATATGAAACTGTTGGGGCGTTATGGATCATTGCATTATATTGCAATACAAACTAACAGGTGTTCATCAAATGATAATGGTTCATAGACAGCAAAAGGAAGCAGAGAATTGGACTGTTTCAAACGATGTCCAATGTGACATCAATACTGATTGAAATAAGATGGAAATTCAAAATGAGACCAATGCTGTGTGTAAGATAATGAAAAGACAATTAAAAATTAATGAAATAAATGAACTTATTCGACTCAATGATAATGGTATCATCCAGCGACTGAGTCACTATACGGTATTTGGTTCATATATAATGTGTAAAAATCAACACATTTGTTCTCGGATGTGAGAAAAACAACAAAGACCAAACAAGAACGAAACAAAAAGAAAAACAACAAGTAGTGACGATATTATTTTGTCTCCGAACAAGAATAACTTTAACACTCAAGTAATATCCAATCACAAATGAATAGTCTGGACTTCAAGAAAAATGAAGAAAAGTGAAAGCAAGATTAGAAAAATTCTTGAAAGAAAATATGAAATAATACTTATTTAAAATACGTCAATAAGAAAAGAGTAACTTATTAAAATATCCCACCCCAATCATTATGGTTGGAGATGATTTGGAGAATAATAATGAAGTAAAAAAAATAAAGAAGATATTGAAGCAAAAAGTATCTTAAAACTAATGCAATTCAAATCAATGTCAAAACCGTTAGTATGATCATCGGAGAAATCATTGGCCAATAGCTTTGGCTTATTTGAAAATTATTGCTGCGTTTATCGCGAGCAAATAATAAATTAATTAAATGAAACCCATCTACAATCTATGTACCCATGTTCTCTCAAAGGGAAATCTGTGATTGGTTAATGTTTCGCCTGAAAAATGCCCGTATCCACATTTGAAAATGCTTTTAAAGCACTATTAAAAATAACTGATATTTCAGCGAGGCCGATAATAATATCGTACTACGCTTTGACGGTACGACAAATAAATACATTGGAGTTGTATTCTCAATTTAAACTAAAATGATATAGACAGTAAACGACTACCCCGTACTTGTAATTCTGCAACGATTATACTTCGCAACACTTTCTGATAATACTGCAATTAGTATCAAAATCAAATAAAAAAAAAGTGCTAGGGAGACACAATATACTCGAAATACCAATGATGTCATAGCTACAGCCTGTATTGTTTTGATGCTACAGCCACAGAACATTTATTTTACATCCACACGAAAATTAATGACTGAATCGACAAAGAACGTAATTATACCTGTGTGGAGAACCGTCTGCCGC
Organism: Sesia bembeciformis; assembly: GCA_943735995.1. Classification (NCBI taxonomy): domain Eukaryota; kingdom Metazoa; phylum Arthropoda; class Insecta; order Lepidoptera; family Sesiidae; genus Sesia; species Sesia bembeciformis. The sequence continues at coordinate 3,199,536 of OX031029.1, read as the reverse complement.
AGCCGTCGACGATGCACTTGAAAGGCTTATTGCCGCCGTGCGAGAGCGCATGCCTCTCCAGCCAGAGCCGAGAGCAAGATGGCTTGCCGCGGACTTTGCACTGCTCCCAAAGGCACACGTAGTTTTCTTTGCCTGCTTGCGTTTCCACGTGCACTGTCTGAAAAGTTGGTGAAACACATTTTTATGGGTGCTACACTACAGATAAGATTAGTTTAGGACTAATCGGTACGACACGGTCGCTCGTATATGTATATGCGCATACACCGAATATATGCATAGTCGGCATGTACGTATATATATTGACATTGTTTAATGCTCAACGAGAAGATGCACAGTAGAAGGTGAACCGTATTCAAATCAATTACACGATTTTGCCGACCTACATGAAACGAGCAGAAAGCAAATTAGTAGTTTTCGGCTTTGTTGTACGATGTCGAGTTGAACACGCCGAACGGGTATGTGAGTAGGTAGTACCACTTTTTTATGGAACATGCATTTATTGTAAACGTGAGACTTATATGAGAGAACAGCACAAACCATTACGACGCAACACCTGAATGATTAATAGAGTTAAAATATTTAGTTTCATTGTTGACTATTTAGATTTGTATCTAATTAGATGTTTAGACTTTGCAATTATTAAATTCATGTAGGCAAAATTTACAATTTACTGGGCTGTAAAAATATATTGAATATCTCACCTGTAAATGCTCCAAGAGATCTGTGTCACACTCCAACTCCCTCTTGCAGTTCTCCCACAAACACACCGTCACTATGGATGCTATATCCGTACTAGATGTCCTTTGGTTACTGTTCGCTTTGGTCGGGTTCCGCGGAGGAAACCGCAATGTTTTCGGTTGCTTCAAAATAGGGCTCTTTTGGCAACTCTGCACTTCCATTGAACACACACTCACACTTAGAGACAACGAGGAGTCCTCGTCACACTCTTTACTCGTTAGAGAATCAGGCGAATCAATCGATTTGTCGGTACCTATTCCAGATTCCGACGACTCGGTAGTAGCACTACAGAAATTAGCTTCTATCACAGTACTATGAACGTTAGACGAGACATCTTTTAGAACGGTGATTTGTGTAAATATTGTTTCTTCTCTCCTAGCAACTTCCTCTATCTTTCTCAACTCCTTACCCATACTGTCTCCCTTCTCTTCCTTTGCTTCACCATTCTTCTCTACTTTCTCTTTCACAACTTTTTCCGTGAACTCTTCTAGTTTCTCCATTAAACTACTAACTTCTGCAAAAGGCCTCGACAACTTGTTGGCATCTAACGGGACAATGTTATTGTTGACAGTTTTAGACAGCCATGGTATATCACACTTTGGAATTGTCACTTCGTTTGACTCCGGTTCTTTCACTGTGCTACTAGGGGGTTCTGTGCCTTGAATTGGATTATCCGGCGGCTTCACTGGTGCTATAGGTATACTACTCGTGTGCAGCGATTGCGTTGTAAAATTATTTACTAAAGACGTAGGATGCTGAACTATTGACTTTGAGCATGACGTTTGTGAAGATGACCCTATGGCAGTATTTGTGTAACTTTGAGTTTCTTTTACGCTTATATTTGGCACAGATGTGACGATGAAACCAGGCTGAGGCATAAGAATCGGTTGACTTAAATTGACGGTGTAATTCGTTTTTGGTTGAACTGTCATGCCCATAGTTTGAATTCCAGACACGTTTTTGTTCAACACCGGGATAGACTGACTTGTTGCAGGCATAGGTTTATTAACATTGGAATACGCAGACGGCATTGTGTTTGCGAGTTTTAAAAGCGTACCGTTTATAAGAATTTGTGCCGCTTGCTGATTCTGTAAATGGTCTTGCGTCTGTGCTGTCAGTTGGGACGTTTGAGGAAGAACAAAGTTTGGCATTTTTGTCATCAGATTTGGTATTTGAACAACAGTGCCGTTTAAATTTTGCACAAGCGGAAACATAAACTGTCCATTCAATTTTGACGGACTTGACACATTGACATTTGGTCTATTGAAGGCAATGTTGCCAGTTATATTACCTTGTTGATTCAAACTTTGTGCCGATATTCCATTTTGTGGTATCCTTAAAGCGGTGAGCATAACATTCTGCGGAACAGTGACGAATGATGCCAAATTGTTAGTTGGTACCGTGCCGTTGCACGGTTGTGGGATATTTAATTGGTGGCAATTTTGTAAATTTGATACGGGAACGTTCAGGTTGTTGAGGGTACCGTTCATCGTCATTGGAACTTGCCGCACACCGTTTGGGATACTCATCTTTGGCGCTGATAACGACACTTCACTAGCAAGGCTTTTAATGGGTGGGCTATGCACAGAATTCACACAATTTTGTTTCTGTAGTTGCACCTGTTTTAGATTATTTGCTTTGGACCACGTAAGGTTTTTGCTGTTTGCAATACACGCTGATGATTTTCGATTCGTCCTTTTGGAAGGCTGCGTAGATTTTCTTTGCAATTCCTTTTTGGTTGTTGTTGGACTGGGAGTAATAGGATGTAAATTTAAATTGTTGGAGCCGCATGTAACCCCATTCATTCTGCTGTCAAATTTAGTTGTTGAACTGACGACACCGTTCAATCTTGTGCTATCAGGTTTTGGAAGTGTTAGTTTTTTCGGCGACTGAGTACTTGAAGTTGCGGCAGCAATTCTCATGCATTCACTGCTCGCTGGTATCGGAATTTTACGTTTACAAGGGGATGTTGTCTGCTTGCTGATATTCACTATACCGTTGGCGAATGGGTCTTTAACTGGCGACGTCTTTGTCTTAGAGTTGAGGCTTAGTTTCTTACCGTCAACCAACCCATTTAGACGCCCGCCCAGAGATTTCCCTATAGTCGATGAATCGGAAGAATGTTTTACGTCCATGAATCCATTCATCGTCGTCGTATGAACTTTCTCCTTATTGTCTTTAGGCGCACTGACATCAACTTTCCCGTTGATATTGGTACACGATGCTTTTATACTGAGATCTGTCGCTTTTGTAGCATGCAACGTGCCGTTGAGAGTCAGGTTATTCGGTTTTTGTACTGCAGTTCGGACTTGTTTTCCGACATCAAGGAGCACTTTCGGGTTGAGCGTTTGCGATAGGTAGGAAATGTAGTTTTCCCAATCCTGGGTCATTCCGTTTTTTGGCAAACACTTTCTCTTTGTGTCATGATTGTTAGAAGTGTTCGCGTCGCGCTTGAGGCTGTTCTGTGGCTTCATTTTGTGGTTGAAGTACTCCGTGATGCGGCGGTGTATCGGTGGTTGCGAGCGGCGGACGGGTGCGGGTTGAGCCGCAAGACGTAGCGGAGCCGGCGGCGCCGGGTCGTTCGCCCAGGGTGGCATGCGCGCGCCCGCGCTCTCCTCTGTGTTGCTGCACGACGACTCAGGGCTGCGCGGCGATGCCGGCTCGGTGATGTCACTACTGCTGCACCCGCCACTTTCAGTTGGACTCAGCACCGCCACGCCACTGAAAACAAAAACATTAAGTCCGTTTTAATACAGTGAATTACACATATCTACAAATAGTAAGCAGTTACCAGTTGCTAAGTAACCGTACCAATCTAGATTAATTCTTCATCAATCGCGTTCGGAATTTAGTAACAATCAGCTGTTGAATGGTTACAATCGATCGTATGTAAGGACAGAGGAGCGTCCGCGCGAGCGGGACGGCATGCGTGTCGGTGGGCTTGCGAGCAGCGCAAGGTGCAATGCCCTGCCGGTCCAGTGCAGTGACGCAACGCGACGCACCGCTGCACTGACCGTCCGACGACCGACGCATACATTGTACATTATTTTTGGCCGCGTGACATTCACCGCACGTAGAGTTGACGTGACTACAGTCTGTGACGAATGAACAAATATATTTACTTTTATAATGTTGCTGCATTTGAAATAAAAGATAATAAATTTATTTATAAATGCCCTTATACTTGCGAGCGGGCGAGATATCCATCAAAAACCATCTGACACGTGACGCTATTTGAGTTAAAAAGTCGAGACGAGACATTAAAAATACCCGCTTATTTGTTTAACGCGACTCACACGTGGAAAGTTTATTCTGTGAGCATTCTTCCGCTTAATTCGTTTTAGACTCTTTTGTTGGGTGAGATACACAGGTAAATGTCGAATAACACAATTTTGACAAATAACGTTGCTTAGTGTGGCAAACAATTGTGAACTCTGTGGCTTGGCGATGAAGGGTATTCTATCATATTCTATTCTGTGTGTTCTCACGGAGCGGAGGTGTGCGAGGGTGAGAGGGTGAGAGGGTGGCGTCTGGGTTGAACAAGGGTGCAGCCCGCACATTGTGAAGCCGCGAGCTATAGCTACAGCTAGAGCTGAGCGTTCCTCCCCTTCCTCGCACTTCATGAAAGCTTTGTCGCTAATTGACCCAATTTTTTTAAGAACTTTTTTTTTTGCACCATCAATTTTAAAGAATATCTCAGGTATCTCTCGAGGGGATCTTAATTTCATATCGATGACTATTACAGGTTGTAGAGCGAAGACCCCTTTTAATGAAAGGTGGATTATATTTCATTTTTGCTTTCAGATTTAATTTATATATTAAAAAAAAACCTCTTGCTATACAAGTACATTTGTTATGGTGATTACTAGTCTTTTGCTGATTAGGGCATTGTTTATGTTTATTATTATATTTTGTCCGTAGGTACGCTGTTTTAGATTTAAATTATACATAAGATAAGGCAAAAATAAGGCAGGACATTTTCGCACATTCAATCAAGTTTCAAAGGTTTAGGTTTAGTGGCATGTAGTATCGTTATTCTATTTGCGTTAGACGACCGATTGTACAACACAATATCCGAGTTATTTTTTGCGAATTGTCGAAAGCAAAAGTGCCCCGTCGTATGTAGGTGAGGCAGAGACGATGCAAGGTCGCGTCTGCCGATTCCGGCCGTTGACCCACGCGCCTTGCAAATGTTCCATTGTCGATGTCTGATACACAGTATTGACTTGTCGGCTAACATTGTTTGTTAGCAGGTTACATAATTGCTGCTGAAACTATTCAGTATCTACTTATGTAATTTTTACACGTCTTGTCATTGTCAAGATTATACCTACTCGTAATTAAAAGTAAAAAAACCTTTTAAGAACAAGCTTTTATTAAAATACACTTTATTAAAATAGCTTTTATTAAAATCATTTTAGTGCATTCTAAGAAAAGCATATTTTTAAAAGGCTTTTTACGTTTAATTTATTTACTCCTTTTTAGTACCAATCCTAACGACGCCCATCTCCGACGCCCGAACCAGACGGTCAAGCTCATGTCACTAACTTTTTGTCATCAAAACTGCGAAGCCTTCAAAACGAGCTTACTGTTCGCTGGTGAAGAGTTGCAGTGTGCTTAGTGTTCTTAGCTGCAGTGTCAGGTCACGGTCATGACACTAAGGTGTTGTCATTAAAACTACGAGGCAAACGAGCTTAAACACGACATGTTTACCGTTCGCCGTTGAGGAGTTCCAGTGTGTTGGTTTTCCTGGGTGCAGCATCAGGTCAAGGTCATCAGATCATTATATTGTCATCAGTTTTATATACATATGTAAAATTTCTACGATATATTTGTGAGAAACGCAGTTTTAGATCTGATATCAACGTATAAAACCAAATTATTTAGACAATTTCGTAAAATATCTCATGAATGTTTTTATATACGAGGAGGCTAAGTAAGCCACTTTTGTTATGGTTAGCTGCAACATATACCACTTAGGAATAAGTTTGCCTTTCTTCTTCTTCTTCTTAGCGTTTTTCAACCAGTCGTCTGGTATACGCCTGCTTCAACTTTCTGAACTTCCCTGTTTTGATCAGTTACGGTCCAGTATGTAGCATCTGGACCCAAACTGCCTTTGTGTTAATATTGTATATTTACTATTTTTTTTATTTTAACCACAAAAAAAAAAAAAATACAATATATTACATAGTAATACCTGCCAAACTGCAGAACAGTTTGTCGGCAGATTCATGGAGTTATATTATTGTATCATTTACTTGCCCATTTTTTTATTTATATGAAGCATAAATAATTAAATTTGGTTTTAATTGTTTAATTTATTTATTATACAGAAAATTTATAAAGCTATAATTTAATTTCTTTTTATGATAGTGTATGTGACTTGTATGTTAATTTGGCAGGATGTAGAGATCGTATATACAATATATGTTTGACAACTTTTTTATACCCACCTACAATCGTGTTGTATAAGATGTAAAACTTTGATGACGTAAATCTACTGATAGATTTAGTTAGAAATAATGATTACAACATACGTCATGTACCACGCCTTGAACAAATACGGACTTATTCATATATTAGTCATATGGAGAAGAAATTGCTATCGAGGTTATCTTTCACACCTTCCTAAAACATAACTAAAATTACAACGGCGAAAGTTGGTTTATTCGTTTGCTACATAATAATAATAACTGCAATAAATCAAATAATCTCAACCAAATTTGGCATACGTATAGTTTACTAGTTCACCGCTTCGCCCGCGTTTAAAAGACTCAATATCCTTTTATGCCCCCTTCCAAGTCAAAAGAGAAAATACGCCGATATACTTGTTTAATTATTTTAAATGAGAAGTCTATATGCAAATTTCACGTCTCTTACTAAATAGTTCTTCGGTTACCTATAGATTTTGCGTCGAAAAAATAGGTATATGTTCCAAGTCAAATATCAAAAAAACACCGATACGCTAGATTAGATTAGACGTAGATTTTCTTTTATTGGTTTTCTTCATTGCTTAACGGTCGCACATCACGGAAATATTTCAGTTAACCGTATTTCAATTGCACCCTATTCGGTAAAGAGACGGTTGCTGGGAGCCCCATTATCATATTAATTTGGTACAACCATCACGTAGGTGAGAGCCATCCTATGAACATTTACTTTTGCCCATCTTCCCCATTACTAACTTTTTAGGGAAAAGTCATAAGAATCCTCTGGTAACAATTTGTAGTCTCCTAAGTTGGTAGAGAATACTTTTTCGGGATACGTAAAATACGTTTGCAACACCACATACCTGGCACGTCTAGTTTTCTTTCTCATTTCTCAGCACATATTGTTGTTGTTTGTTTAAGATTTAATTAATATTTCTCAAAATGATTTTTACGGGTATGTTCCCCACTTCTCTTCCAAATCCTATCCAACACAACGTTTTGTCCATCCTTTTAAAACTATTGAATTTGACCTATATCCGGCAATTGTGAGGGCTGATGATTATCGTCAGAAAACAGCACTGTGGTTCATTAATGCAGGTGGAACATAAAAAAGGCAACAATTGGGCGTGACGACGTCGTCACAAGATCCTATCGGTGAACAAATTAACGCGTGCGTGTGAGTTGCTCGTTTAGCGTGACGCTCCTAATCACTGATTATGTCATTGGGATATTCTTTGGAGGATGACTATAATGGAAGGTTTACGCCAAGCGTGATGTCATCAATGAGGATTGTTTTTAATTTTTGTTTTTAGAAAGTGGTGGCAAATGAGCATACAGTACACCTGGTGGTAAGTGGATAGATACTGTCACCCATGGAACATGCCAACATTAGTCCAGAATGACAAACTTTGGTATTTGGCCATTAAAATAGGAATAGATTTAAAGAAAGGGAAGGGTTGGGACTGGGCTCTGGCTCACTCACTATCGAAACACGTACGTATATTGGGGAATATGATAGTGTGACATGCAGTACATTTCAAGATACTCTTCTGTGAGAGAGGGGTCGAGTGTTCCCAGCGGCTGTTGGAGTTCAGCACGCACCCTCCCCAGAATGAAGAATAATATAATAAAATATCGTCTAACTATGCGTTCGAACGATTATACGAGTAGGTATATCACTTAGTATTTTGTAGTTCCTAACAAACTTTCAAATACTTGGACTATTTACATATCGATGGTTGAAGGGCAAAATAGCTTAATCGACATTCACTTTACTTTCGAAACTAAACTTTAATGTCGAAGTATTATTTGTCTACAAGTTGCACGTCGGTTAAGCCGTTTTGCCTTTCAACCGTCGAATTATAATGTATCGAACTCCATATGGAGGTTTATCGTGTTAGATATTCGTTTAAAACGCAATATTAAATAATTTAGTTGAATTTTTTTTGTCCATAATATTAAAAATAAAGTACGTATACGTTATATTAAATAAAAGATTTCGGGAGCCCTCTTTTTCTGATTCCGCCATCTTGACATAATAAATAAATAATAGATACAAGTATAGAAATGAAACTCGCGGGGCGAACGCGTTTAAAGTCGCGATATTGGGCTACAGTTCCGCGTCGTATCATACAAGCTGGCAGTTAGGGCCGCGCCGCGCAGCCTGACTGACGCCTAAGTTTTAAGGAAACCTTAAACTAACCCAGTAAAATTTAAATCTAAGATACTTAGCTAAACTTATACCTAACTATTAGCTGCACCATTTTTGTGTGCAACTTATGTACTTTAAAAAATTAAATCATTGAAATCAAAATAATAAATCAAGCAAACCCAGGTGCTAATAGTATAAAACCGTGAACTACCTATACGCGCACCATTTTGTATTGACTTTGATATGGATAGGATTAATATCAGGTATCTCAAAAAAAATGTCTTCAGGACTATAACCAAGAATGGCGTCCTCTTCCATGCTTTCGTATTCACTCCTAAAGTATGTCTATACTTGTGCGAGCGAGAAGGCATGACAGTATATAAAAGCCGTATATAAAATGGTCTCTTATGGTGCGGGCTGTAAACACATTAATACAATGCCACCTTGCTTTTTTATAAAACTATTGATAAAAAAACTTCATAAAATAATAAAACTTTTTAATAATTACATACATAATTTAACTAACCTAATAGTTATACGGATATAATAAATTATTAAATAAGTGACAATGTAGAGAGTAGTGGAGAAGTAGGTGTTTATTCCGCGGCTTTTGAAACACGCACAAAGGAGATTCCATTTTAAACTTTATTATTTTATTTCTTATGCGCGAGCGTCGTAGGATGTTAATATATTATTTATTATTAGTGTATTCTGTCATAATTAAAGTACATACGTTTTTCGGACAAATATAAGCGGTACCTGGACTAGCGGTACTGGAGGTTGACTTTAATAATCGAGTACGATAAATTTTATTTTTGGTCACATTCTTATGCGTATCTGCAAATAGGAGAACCAAAAATTAGTCTACGAAGAGTCGTCAATCCACCTGCCACCAGCCACCACCGGCAAACTAATTTAATTCGTCAATCCACCTTGTCGGAGGGCGTCCCACACTGCATTCCCGGTACGTTTTTACATGGCCTTCATCATTCTTCCGATGAAAATAAAATCTAGTGAAGTGTTTAGCAAACGAGGTATTGGAATATCTACAGTATAAAAGCAAGGGAATAATGTCTAGAATAGTCAATGTTTTCAATGTATAATGTAAAGTACAATGTAGATATAAACTAATCCCTACACCCAACACAATGCATGTCTACGTTAACAGTAGGAAAATAAACACTCGCGTGATTATGATTACGCTGGCGCTTCACGGAAACTCGTCCGACGTCACGCTAATTGTTCTAGGAAACTGTAATAGTACGCTAATGGTAATTGCGTAACGTATAGTAACGTAGTAATAAATAATCGTTATCGGTTTGAAACTGGTGTGTTATTGCCCCGTGTGGACGTCATTGATAAAATTAATTAATTCGTAAGTATGGGTTGCGGACCGTGTAGCGTGAAAAAATATTTGAGCTGGGTAAAAGTTTTAAGTTTCAGAAAAAATATAATACACCTTTTCGCGTTTTTTTACTTTTTGGGTACCAATCTCAGTAACATCAAACACAATGTAATTACTAATAGATTGGTAACAATCTTTGGTAACATGAGACAATCCTGTAACGAGACGCCCACTGAAAACTTTTCCATCACTATATACGCCCAATTTTTTTTCATTCTCGGGCATACGAGTTCTCGTTCACCGGCGACCTAGAGAAATTAGAAAACCTCCATGGTAATATAATGTACTGTCTATGTATGTCTATGTAAAACTGATGTAAAATTTCCTATGCCGCTAAAAGATGTTATTGTCACGCAATTTATGTGTAGAAACGAGTGATATAAAACATGCTGCTACCAATTATCCATGAAAACGAACCGAGTCGCTGCACTTAAACCTAGTTATTATTTTCACAAAAACTCACTTATTAAATCTACGCTACATAAGTGCATTATGGCAGTGAATAATGCACTGCGGACGCATACAACTGCACCCCTATGTTGTATGTGTGTAGGTAGGGCTGTCACATATTCTGGTCTTATTTTTGGTCTTATTTAATCATTTTATTTTTAAAGGGGACGTAATTTCTTTTTCGAAATGTAAATTTCTGAAAGTACTAATACGTAGACAACCTTCATAAAGTTATAATATAAAGCTTAGATAATTTATGTACGTACATCCAACGTTCATAAATTATCTAAGCTTTATATTATAACTTTATGAAGGTTGTCTACGTATTAGTACTTTCAGAAATTTACATTTACTTTTAGAAATCTAAACCGTGCCGCATAATTTGCTTTTGCCCGAATACAAATTGCATCCTTGCTGAATGTGAAGAGAGAAGATCCCGTTATTATGGCTCTTGGAAAATATGAAAATCGATGAAAAGGCGCGGCGTATCCTTTATTGCGCTTGATACCATACCGTCAACCTGTCTTTCCATTTCAGTATTTAATAGCCTCTCCCAAACCCGTCACCATAGCCTTTTGTTTACGTTATTTTTATATTTTTGCAAAAACAACGAAGCACACAAAATTAACACAATAGTCGAAGTTTTTTTTTAAATTTCTGCAACAACAGCGCAGCATACAAAAATAACACAGAAATCGATTGCCTTCGCTGAAATATCTTTAGACAACCCTAGCTGCATGCGTAACGAGTGGGCGTACAAAAGCGCAAATGATACGTCAAGCGCACATGTCGCGCGCAACCCTCACGCTCAGGATCCTTTGATTATCCAACCCCTGCGCGATGGAATATTTCGCACAATAGGCGGTGGACAAATTTTATAAACATGGCACTGACTAACTTAATGTTGACGACGCAACGAAGTTTTTAAGCTTATAATAAGAACTCTGGGGCTGTTTTATCTGCGTATAAAAATATTGGAAATTAATATCATAGTAAGAAAAAATAATAGATATTTTATATGTTGTTGACATCGATCTTAAATCGTTTACATTATGTTCAAGGACTTATTGAGTATACATACATACAATCATTATGCACTACATTTAGAATGACGGATATCCTCAGCGGTGATTTCAAACCCTACCAAAAATTATGATTCTAAAATTAGTAAGTGTTAGAAAATATTATATAGAGATTAATAAATAATTTCATTATTATAATAAATAGGAATGAAACCCACTACATTGTATATATTAGGGCAAAGTAGCTTTCGAAAAAAAGGTTTTTCCGGCTCACAAATACATACTTACGAGTATGTAAGGTGCCTAAACGTGTATTATATTCGATGGCCTGATTTGGAAAAATATATTTGTACTGCAATGTATTTGCGCGAGGCATCACGTAGAAGCTAATTCAATAAATTGATAATTAACTGCAAAAGGTAACTAAAACAGCAGTTCTGAAAGGTTCTGAAACACAATCAGGAAAATACAATATAACATTTTTATTTTACAAAAAAAAAAAAATTCCAATTAAGTCCGAAACCAAGTTTGTATTCTTAAGGGATTGCAAAACGGAATTTTATTTCGTTTAGTGTTAGAGATTAATCATAGGGGAACATGGTCGCTGGGGACTTGGATGCTTGTCAAATTCCGCTCGGGGTTCTGTCGAGTCATAAGCCTTGAAACCCCGCGGCGTGCATATGTGTCCCACTGTGCACACTTTTCGCCCGATTTTAAAGCCCCATCTGCAGCATTTTATATGCCATGCATTAGCATCGAGTTGGAACCAGTTTTGAACGATGTATCGACTGGTGAATCGATATTAATAATCGTATGTAATTAATATCGGTTTATTTATTGCTGTTAACCACCATTTAATTATCGTATCAGTTTAATAACTTGATTATGTCAATATAAGATATTATTATCAAGACTTTTAACATAATTTTCAATTCGCTTTAAGCGCGGCTTAACGATCACTAATTGACCAAAAATAACTTGTGATGCAAAATGTTGACCTTTAAATTTTAGAAAAGAACAATGAAATCCATATTATAAAAAGCTTATATATATATCTATGTTCAGTCGAATAAAAACGAATCTGATATCTCATGAGTCGCATCTAGACGGCAATTAATGTGCGAAAGGAAACGTCCACTTTCCTTTAACTACATTATCTGTCACAACAGGTTTTCAATGTCGGGTTGTGTCGTCTTATGTCACCGTATTTACGTCGGCACCCATTCATTACGGGTTGAAAGGAAGTCGCCTCGCGTGAGAATCGTGTCACAGGAGTCGGGGAGGCGAGCCCCCTCTACACACCCTCACCCCTGCACCACCCCCGCGATTATTATGCTAAGTGTCTGTTGGTTAACGCGGGGTGAGTTTTTCGCGCATCTGCTATTTATTTACGCGCTTTATATTCATGGGATTGCGTAACTCGCCCGTGGCACGGCAACAGCCTACACTTCATTGGGCCGGGTTATAATTTTTTCTATTTTCTTAAGCCTTATCTCGTAGAAATAAGGTGCTTGATAGATCAAAGGGAAAAAGGTTATCGCGCGCACCCCGCGTGACGCTGCCAAACGCTGTTGTGTTCGATTGATTTCGTATCGAAAGTGCTCTTTGAAATTGTACTTTGCTGCTTTTAACGGCGTAATGAGATTTGCTAGTTCATAAAATGGTACAAGACTTGTTGATGCAGTTACACCCGTGCTAATAAAAACATTTTCCAAGTGAACGAATAAATAACCTTCTACCTTTCATCTACTTCAGCTTTTAAGTCTTTCATTTCAAGGGGACATTTCCGGATGTCGTCTTTGGGCTTATAGAGCATACCTATATATGCTACTCTGTTTATTTACGTGCTATATTACGTGCATATTTACGTGCATGCTATATATGCTACTCCTAGTGCAAGAGAATTCAGAACATTTTTAGACGTTCTTAAGAATCGTAATTATTAATAACTATTAGTATTTTTGCAATCAAAATTTTACTCATAAACTAAAACTACATATTTTAAAAGTATTTCGTATTTCGACGGGTTTCGTAAAAATCCTTTGAAAACGCATATTTTCCACACTCCCATGTGAAATAGCAGTAAGGGATAGCGGCCTCCGTACAAACTAGCTTTCAGAAATTCAATTTCCTTCTCAACTGGATCTGAATTCAAGTAGCGATAAACAAGGTAGTTTGCCGCACTTTGAAGTGAAGTGTCTGCAACGACTTGCGTCGGACAGCGTCTACTGAGGATTAAGTTTCTTCTTGTTTTATACGATAAAACTGTTTGCATTTAAAAACTGAAGGTATACATGATTTAAAAAATGAATTGCTTTCATTAATAAAAATAATAATATTAATTTAAAAAGTACTGTGAGTACGAACTGGACTTTTGCATGCCTATCGAGGCAAAACAACGGGACAAATGTATTTATTGCAACACCCTATTTTCATTACCTATGTTTTGGCACAATAAACGATTTGATTCGATTAATGAAATAATCACCTCTATCTTAGTAAACATTCCAGTTCATTGTGAAATAACATACATTAGGTATTTGCAAATATTTACAGCTGCAGAAACACTAGCCGGAGCATTCCGCAATATAGTTCACCGTTCCTCAGCTGACGATTAAAATTGCACTCGTCATCCCGGAACTTTTTCGGCTACAAAAACATTAGGTGGAGCATTCAGCGATATAATTCACCGTTACTCAGATGTAGAATAAAATTTTATTCGCCAAAATACGAGTATTTGCAGTTACAGAAACACGTCTAGGGACATTTCGCAATGATTCACTGTTACTCAGCTGCAGAATAAAATTGCAATCGAATGTTCCAAAACATTTGCAACTACAAAAATAGTTGCTGGGAAATTCCGCGATATAATTCATTGTTTCCCAGCCACAGAATAAAATTCCATTTGGCGTCCCAACATATTTGAACCGACAGAAATATTTGCTGGACTGTACCGCGATACAATACGCAGTTACTCGACTGCAAAATGCTGTTGCATTCGGCGGTCGAAAGACATCGCGGTTTCCGCTCTAGTCTGGGCAGGAAATAAGCGGATCCACGGCGAGTGCTTTGTCTTCGCAGCCGCTACTTTAGTTAATATCCGTCGGGAGATGTTTGAGGCTGGTTCGCTTTTATTCTTATCCCACTTGTGAATAGATAAACGAAGGGATGTTTATAAATGGAGGTGTTTTAGAACCTCCTACGCAATCTAGTCACGTCATATCTATCGTGAAATTTTTGTGCATTAATCTACACTAATATTTTACAATGTAGGTATATGTTTATTCATAGACGAGACATTAGAAGAAAACCAAAAAATATGGACAATAGCACTGGAATCGTCAAGTATTTAAATGTCCAATGAATACGTCGTTGTAAAGTTAATTCGTAAGGAAAATTATGTGCGATGATACGATCATTACTGTCGAAAGAAATTCGGCGGCACCGGCGGCAGGAATGACAAGAGCCCAAGACGTAGTGGCGAGCCTTAGGAGAGGTCTATATTCAATTATTTGCTAATGATATGATAAGATATTATCGTATTATCGATGCGTGTATTATCGATATTATCGATAAAGCATGATCCATCTGTGGAATTCGGTCTGTTTGCACTACCTATATCTCTTTTATTTTTCTCTATCCTAAGGTTGCCTAGAAGAGATCGCCTTAGCGATAAGGTCGCCTATTGTATTCTGTCATTTATTATTTGTGCACATGTAATAACCAATTGTATGCAATAAAGAGTATTTATTATTATTATTATTAAGATACTGATCTCGTTTTTTGCATGTCCAAGGTCCATATAATATTGTGTTCTTCACACTTTTGATTGATTTCAGTGGAATTGCTTTGTTTACAAATCATGACTTCATTATTGTAAAATCAGTCTCCGAATACCTCGCGACTTGAACTTATTTTTATAGCGTGTAGGCGGTGCGGTAATTAATTGCCATTGTATACGAATACGAATCTTTAAATTATTATTTCATTTGAGGACGAAAGCTCGATTCTTTATGCATTGTACTCGTATGCATATAACACTTACCATACTTTAACTTAGCATTAACTTGTACGAAAACGACACAAGAACAGAATTTTCACACTTATTGCTACGAACTGTGGTAAATCTTGTTTTACATGCAAAATCAACAGCACGTCCTGTTATTTGTATAGTTTTAGTCTCAAATGTATTTACGTACTGTTATTGTACGCTGTTAAAGAAGCGTATTTGACCATAGTTTTAGCAAATAGCAAAAGTTAAGTATTTATGTTGTCGTTATATCTTCGTATAAAGACTTGAGATCTATAAATAAAGACTAATAAATAACATTAATATTTCTTGCTAGTGTTGTACCTTTGGAGGGGCCTACTACACCCGGTACGGAATAAACAAGAGAAGCACATGGGTAATAAGGAGGAACATGTAAGCATGAGCTCTACAGCAGTGGACGATACAGGTTGTTTACTCCTTTGCAGATCCTTATTTACTTCTTCAATCATGTCAAGTATTGTCTTGTCAACCGCATATATAATGTTGAAGAACAAACCCGTTCATTTAGTTACAACAAACGAATATGAAACTATTAATATAATCACTCATTCATATAAAACCATCAGCCTATGTCTCTCACTGGTGGATATAACTAAGCCTCTCGCAAGGCTCGTCGCCACCACACATGATCTTCCGCTCTTCTCATCTGGCCACTACCAGCGAACTTATTCAAGTTATCGGTTCACCAACTCTTCCCCGTACGTGGTCAATTGTTGGTTGTTGGTTATCTATCCGAACCCTACACGTGTCGGGCGACACGTGTATGTGTATCCGGGATATGTGAGGTCACCACCCTAAATGGGCAACAACACAACATCGAATATAGGACGCCGATAACCCGACACACTGGCTTGACTACCACGAGCCTTCACGCTTAGATTACGGCAAAAAGAATTAACTCCAATACGCAATGTCCTGCGTAGCGTTCTAAGGCAAAGACGTAAAATGCTCTACGTTAATAAATTTCCAGTTTTGTTCTTTTTTCGTCCATTGTTGGAGAAGGAGCCTCTTCATGCACATTGTCTTGTGAAGTACATGAGGGGTGTATGGCCTTAAGACACCACGTTGGCCAAGCGTGTTGGCGAGCTCACTCTTCTAGAGGTGGTGTAGTTCCTCAAGGCTAGTGGTGGCGGTCTTGTTAATCCTTAGTCGCCTTTTACGACACCCACGGGAAGAGATGGGATGGTGCCATTCTATAACCGGTCGACACCACTCGGCATGAACACGACTCATTCATAAACAAAAGTGTCTGTAATCGTGGAAATGCTTTATACGTATCCAGGCTAATAGAATATTATTTTAAGATCAGTATTTTTTTTTAAATTAATCTATTGGCATCAACGATTTCGCACTTACAATTATTTAATTAAAAAATATAGTTAGTAATGAATAACTATGAGATAGTATGACGATACGTTATCAAACACACTGCAAAAACACAAACCCGCTCGTTGTACTGAGCACTGATAATAACTGTGCCCTACGTCATTACGCGTGTCATATTACGATAACGACGGGTGAAAGTCACTCGTCACTAAATGGGTGTTACAAGCACATATAAGTGTCCAAATAACTTATTTGTCTTATCTTAATTTATGTTATGGAAACTAAACTTCAAATGTTAGCATACATAGAATGCCAAGACAAAATCAAGTTCAGGCGGCGCGCCGCCACGACAAAAATGCTGAGGGCAGAAAATAGAGGAGATTTCGCCATTAAAGGTATGAAGCGTTTAAAAAAAAACACAAAAATTATGGAACTTTACCCACCATTGGCGCAATAAAATTTCGTTCATACATCTTGGCATTCAATTTTTTAGAGCTTTTTAAGTGATTCCGGCGTAATTTTGGAACTACTGGACTTCGAACTAAAACTATACCCTAACTATGTCAATTTCAGTCCAGATTTTGTATTGAAGTCATGTGTTCACTTACTTCCGTCAAAAACATGTGCACACTTTTTATACGATATTTTTTTCCAGGGGAGTACATTACCTTTAAAATAACCTTTAAATCTACGCGGGCGCAGTCGTGGGCAAAAAACTAGTGTTGTGAAAAGAACATTGGTACGAAACAAAAACCTAAAACAACATTCATTGGTATTTTTGTCAATCTATCTGTTTCTGCATTACGCAAGAGCCATTCGACAGATTTTAATAAAACTTGCCAAAGTAAGTTTAAGACCTCCTGGATTAACATTAAGAATGCGCTTTTTATTCATGTCATATTTGATATTAGGCTAGTTTATTTATGTACTCTTTTTTGTAAATTGTTACAAAAGGCGGTAACCACGTATCATTTTTTGTCTTCTATGTGTGTCAAGTGCATGCGTGCATTGCAGTGAATCACCGGTGATGCAGTTCGACCTTTACTGCATGGAAAGGTACGACAATAGATTAAATGCCTACGTTACAAAGTCATGTCAATGTCATTGGTTTTCCTATTAATGATCCATAAAAGGGATGCCGTTCCGCCATCTTGAAAAATATTGACTCAAGCTGATATCCAAACTAAGTGCATAAACTTTTATACAAAATTACTCGTATATCACTTTTTAATAAAATTATATAAAAGTGATATATCTGTATAAAGTTATATTAATTTATCACTCAGAATGTATAGATTCAATATAGAAAATTTTAAGTCGTCTACAAGGTCATCCAGCAGTGGAGAGACATAGGGTGATGGTAGGGTACCTATATACAAAATTTTAGTCACTTCAACTTAACATCTGTTTCGTAACTGTGAATAAAATTTTGAACGGTAAACGAGTTTTGTACGCTTTAGAAAACTTTCTATACATTCGTGAATATCGCAATTCACATGAAGTAAATTAGCACATATTATATTTACTTATTACTCCACAATCTCTTGTGGAGTAATAAGAGGTCCGATATAGACACAAAACTTAATAATAATATATCTGACACTATGCCTAAAGACAAATTCCAGAAAGTAAATACCTTAAACTTGACCGGGTCTTCATGAACAGCGAGGCGGTAATCATGTAGATTCCGTAGTCTTGCGTACTAATACCGTTATTGAACAATGTATTTGTCAACTTTTACTACTACTATTTTACTTACTTTATTTACTATTTTACTATTTTACTTATGCCCAAACTTCTATACGATTTATTAGTTTCTAGAATAGTAGCTCCAAGTTGGGCAACAGCTAAGCAACCATTTCTTTCTTGACTAAAGAAAGGAAAAATCCTATTTCAAATTGCATATAAACAAACTACAACTCAACATGCAAAGCAGTCATCATAAAGAAGTATGCAAGTATGCATTTCTCAACGTACGACATTGGACGCTTGCAACCGCATATTGCAGCGACCTTAGTTACGCGACACCGACCTCGATTGCTCGTGATTATGGTAGGTATGTAAAACGTGTAACACGTCTTGTCTTTGTTACTTGGTCGTAATTATAGTACGAGTTATTTAAACATTTGCGAAATTAACTCGCAGATAATAGCAAAAATATTGGCTAGAATGTTCTAACAGAAGAAGGCCAGGAGGCAGACTGAATAACTGTGTAATGGAAGACTGCCATGTTAGGAAAAAACCCACCCGGAAATGAGACATGACCATATAAAGTGGTAGAATATAGAGGAGGCAAAGACACACAAAGTGTTGTAATCGCCGCAAGAAATAAGTAAGAAATGTGTTCTTATTACAATTAAAATATTCCAATATTGTCTACAAAAATATTTATATTAATTAGTTGAAATTGACTTAAGTTACATTTGATAAGAGTTGAATAAAGAGAAAAGAAACAAGACGAATATTTAATATTTTTATAGTTAAACGGCCTTTCATGACAATGAAAGGCCGTTTAATGAATTCTTTGAGGCTAAAAGTAGCATTGAAACAAACTTTAGCCGAATTCTCAACTTTATAAATAAACTGGATTAATTAATATTAATAAAAACAAAGAAGGTATTCCAAGTATAAATAAATAAATAATAAAATTAACATTGTAAACCTACACACAGACTGTACATAGAGTTATTATCATAGAGATTGATTTTAAATGCTTCATTATCGCAGCGGGTATATCCGACATCACATTCATGATTATAAAGAGTTTTTAAGTTCGTACAAGATTACACGAGCGTTAAGTGATTTTACTACAAGAACAATGAATCTAAACATCTAATATATTCGACTTTATTGATTTGTGGGAATTCGTCAATTCAAATGCGGGACAGGCTTGAAAAAACGGGGACGCATAAAAAATATGCCTTCCTGCATAGATAGATATCCATGAAATTTGTAGAATTGCCAATAGTGAAAAGTTTATTTGATTAGATAAATATCAAACTGCCATAAGCCTAGTAGTGACATTTTTATTTCGGTCATTGTTGTGGTTACGAAACAAAAAATATTAGGTCATCGGCCTATATATATCTTCGACCAACATGTTTTCCACTATTAAAATGATTGGCGAACACGAATGTGCCTCTGTTGTTAGGCTCTGTATTCTCCTCTCGCCATAAATAACTACATTTACTTAATTGTTAAATTTAAAGCGCGAATAGTATAACGGGATAATTACCGTCTCGAATAACACCTTATACAGGTCCCTAGAAACAGGACGTCGCTTTTGGGAAATCTAGTCAGGAGTAGTATAAACTAACATACATTATCATAATATCTATATTATATATATCTGTATCTTTCGCCGATATATTTACAAGTATGTATATCTATATTAATTTTATAAAGAGAAACTGTGAGTTCGTTTTCGTTTTTTATAAAGAGAAACTTAAAACTACGGGACCGATTTCGAAAATTCTTTCACTTTAGGGAAGATATCCACAGGCTGTTTGAGTTCCCTAGAGAACCTGAGCGAAGTCAGAGTGAGTCACCAGTACTAAAGAAAACATAAGCAATTAATGTTACTTCATCACTACTTATATTAAAAGCAAAAACTGTACTCACTGCGTTGTAATCATTAAGGTGAATACTCCCTGTATTCACCTTATAATTAATATGGCAATCACCCGGTCGATCTAATTTTTATACAAATACCTTAATTAATTGTGAAGGTCTCAAGAAATCTGTTAAATGCTTGGAGTTTCTTTACTCAGTGTGAAGCCATTGGATCTATTGATTCTAGTAATACATAAGGTCACGTATCTTGGGAATGTACTATCAAGTATCGATGTGACACGATGACGGTAGAAGTGTCAATAATGTTTTATGTATTACCTATCATTTATTAGTCAGAAGACGTTGTCTTTATGTTGCACCAAATAACAACATCAAAGATTTATTAATACACACGGTTTTTATTTTGAAATACGAATTTCAAAAGACGATGCGAATAAATTTATGGATATCGTCCCACCCACCAAGAAATATAAAATTAGTGACCATGCATTTGTTATGAACTTATGGTCTACCGTAATCATTTTAAGCAAAAGCGATGGGTTTTTTTTACTAAAGAAATATGAAAAGATTTTAATATAAAAAAGAATAGAAAAGCGGTTTATATCACGGTTCGTCCTCGCATTTGACATTAACAGCCTCTACATTAATATATATATGAAATAAAAGCTTTCATTCGAGGTATGTATACATCAAGGATGTTGGTAACAGTCAGCAACAAAACATTATATAAACATGGGTACCTTAAGGAGCTACTACCTCGTTAAGGTACCTTAGGGACCACTTTTGAATGGTTTTGGGTATATTAGCGTGTTGCTGACCGTACATGTTGTTTTCTTTTTGGGATACTTACCCATCGTCCTTTCGGTGAAAAGTTCAGCAATGTTAAAGCCAAAAAGAAGAGTCACGCAGCTTTTGACACTTTTCGCGTGTCAGCGTCGGAAGTGTCAAAGTTTTTAACTCTTTGACAAGCCAAAAGACGAACTCTTTGAAAGGAAATCGTCGGTCGAAATTTTAAACGAACTTTCCGCACATCGAGCAACGGCAGACGAATCTAGGTAAATTGAAGTAGATGGAAGATAATTCGGGCGGAGAATTGAAATTGACACACCGACGAGTCCTCTAAAAATGAAAAATCTTTAATGTGAATCTCTGCCAAATTACGGCACGAGTTAATATTTAAGAGTAAATAACTACGGTAACTAGGGACAGGGATAAAAGCTTAAATAAATATGAACATCCATTTATACTACCTAGGTACTAATAAAACGAAAGTCGGTGTGTTTGTTCATTACCCAATAAAATTTCGACAAATCAATGAATCGCTACCAAAGATGTAGTTTGTAGTAGGCATAGTTCGTAAATATGTAATTCGTAGGACAAACTAACACAGAGTAATAGAGTAAGAATAATAATGCGCGGGAGTAAATCTCGCGTGTTCCCAAGTACTCCTGACTAACCCTAGGTATATGAAATAAGGACACAGTGAAAAGGAATTAAATAGACCACAATCAGTAGCAAATATAACCGCAATGCAATAACCGCATTATGCGAAAGTGAACGCGGTCTCGCTCGGCGTTCTAACAGGAATGACTTGCGCAATGCGATGCGCCCGCGGCCGTTGCTAACGCGCCACTTGTATGCAAACTATTTTAATAAGGGCAGTATTAATCGTGCTGTTTGACGTTTACTTACTCCCTTATTAAGTGAATGTGAGAAATGACGGAATTTATTAAGACAAGGAATTGTAACAACAGAACAATAAACTAACCAATATATGGCAAAGCAAAGTATTGCTAGTTAAATATTTTTTATTAGTTTTGTCTATCTTTGTCATTAATGTAATTGTACGGAGAACTTGGTTGGTTTCTATGTAGTCGTCCTCCGTACAAGAATAAAGCACTAAACTGCACGTTGGTCGCACAATTAGTGTGTAGTTGAGTGGCACAGTAGTAGTTAAGTTACTACGTCCCTAAACCTACAATGTCTACCGAACCAATAAGATATATATGTTTGAAAAAGTACAGTATTCCTGCTGCCGTGTACCCTTAAAGGAAACTTAAGAATATGGGTAGGAGACAGGTATGTTGGTTTTGTGGTTTTCTCATGCATAGTCAAGCAGACTCGCAAGACTGTTTACGGATAAAGGTGTCTTATCCGCAAGAGAGGTTATACTCACGTAGTTGGTAATTTGGGTGGTTGGTAGTAGATAGGAGTACTTTCAGAGAGTCGCCATGAACGAGTACGTGGGATTAGGTGGTGGTGGAGTAAATGAGGCGACACACTCGCCTCGCTGACTTGCAATTTGGCAACCCGTTAGGGTTGAACAGTAAGTTAAATTCGATTAATAACGCCTCTGATATCTAACAATCAAGTAGTTGCGTGTTATATTTATCACTGGACACTAAATAATAAAATTTCAGAAATGACCAATTAATGTGTATCTACTTAGTTTTAAACGTTTGTAAAAATTCAGTAAGTAATAAATCCTTAGTAATCGTATAATAATCATTGTATTAAAACTCAAATAAGCTAAAATATTCTGGAAGGATATCAAGGAAGTTGTGTTTAATTAAAATACATAATACCCTGGTTTCGTTCAGACCTCATAACGAATCATAATCATCATAATCATAACGTCATAACGAACGATTATTTTAAAATTGGTCGGATAGTTTTTGAGTTTATCTCTGACATAATAATATAAACATACAAAACTTTCAATCCTTCTTTACAATACAAATAAAGTAACCGCAAACAAGCATATTTAAACGCGAAAATCCAAAACGTCAGAAAATTCTGTGTACTGAAAATATTCGTAAATACACTCAATAATACGGCCACTCAATCACAAAGCAACCAAATAGCACGTCAATATTTCACGATTGAGCTCAAACCATACAGAAACACTTGTGAGGTAAGTCCATATTGTTCAGTGGACAATGGGCATGCGGGCCCAAGGATCCCGAGTTCGATGCCCCCCCCACAAATTACCCCCATCATCAACCGCCGCCTGATACCATCTTTTCCATTAAACTAATAACAATATTGAGTATACGCGTATATTATTCTTGACGTGCAAAACGTAAAAATAAATAAGTACATACCTATACATATTTTAATTTTTGGAGTCTTTCAGATTTAAAAGTTATTTATTTTTGTAAGCTAAGAGTTTATCTATCTGCTTCGCTCATGTAAATTTCGAGCATTTGAAAGGATTCAAATTTAGAATAGCTTTAGTTCATAATTCAAATGTAATTTCAATTTATGTAAATCTTTACTCAATTAGCCGAGAGCCGCCTCTATATAAATTCATTTAGGATTTAAATCATTTATTTCAATCATACAATCCCTCAAAATTTTTAAACAGAATTTTATATATATATATATATATATATGTATGCGGATCCTATCTTAAACGGATCGCGTATGTTTACCTATTTTATTGGACGTGTCGGCCGGGGTCCACTAACCCCGACGGTAAAAATTACTCAGAATTCTAATTTTTGTAATTAGAAATCATAAACCATGTATTTTCCTTAAAAAACTAAATTACTAAGACAATATAGGGGCCTACGGAACTACCAATATGATTAATTATGCGCCTCTATAAAGTAGCCACATATTTGCGGGCGGCGACGTAACTTTTATAGAGGTTTATTATCACCACATACATTAACATTAATTAACATTTCCGATGGCGGCAGTAAAAGCATGGCACTTTTATGTATGGGGTACTTTTATGTATTCTGATTTAAGAAGGCTCTTTCAAGCAAAGTTCTGCGAAAATGCAGACTGAAAGTATTCAGGGATTATGCCCACTTCAGATATGTCTCAATATAATGTATGAATTATTTGTTCAATCTTTATATGTGAACGTTTTAATGTTATATTACAAATTCTTTATTATACAAATAGAATTGACAGATCAGGATTGCACATAAAGACACGGATTTTCGATGGAACTCATTTATGATAGCAATAAATATTGAAAAAATAGAGTAATTCCAAGACAAAATCTATCCATATTTCGACTATTTCGACATAGGTTTCTGTTAAAGCTGGCCATCACAAACGTTCCTCTGCTCTTCTCATTCAGTCTTTACCAAATTAGTTTTGTTGGCAAATAAAAAAGACTATCCTCGCGTATTGTGTATGAGTATTTTTCAAAATCATAAAGGTAATTAAATATTTATCATACAGTCACAAATTATTAACAATTTTACGTATCAGGAAACATTTTTATCTTGAAGCCTACTAACTAGCATCAAAATCGGAATTTTTTTTTCATTTTTACAGGTGTACTAATTGACATTGGTTATCGGCGTCTATTATAAATAATATCAAATAGTTTAATATTTCTCGACTGACGAATCATAGTCAAGGTCGACTGTCCTCAAACTGTAAATACATTTTAAACCGTAGGTCTCTGCAAGTTTTAGAACGAAAATTATAAATAGCCTCATGTCAAATTTAGTTATGCCTATCCAGCAACCCCTAGTTAGATTAACGTGCAAGATTGCACCCATTCGGCTTGCTTGCGTAACATTGAAATCAATTAAAATACAAACCTGACCGGCCATCGACTTGAGTTATTCATTCAGACCTGTCTCGCTTCCGTTACGTTATAAACATAAATAATAATAATAACAACGCAGTTACAACGATAACCTAAAGATAAAGAAAACTGTAGAAACTACATTCGACGAAAGAATGCGTAGGACGTTATTTTAAAGAGTTCAGAGACAAAGTTCGATTATAAATTTCAAATCTTCGGCAAAGTGTGGTTTTTAAATGTAAGTGACCATATTGCAAATTTGAGGACGTGTCATTTACAGACTATAGGGACAAGTTACTGCGAGCGCGCATATCTAATTATCTGATTTTTCTTAATGTCTGCCATTATTTGAAATTTCAGTGTAATCTTTACAATAATAGACAATTTTTATAACGCTTTATTTTAAAAATCAGATGTTATTTTACAACATATTTCCATTTGAACTGAATCATAAAACCATTGAATTTTTACTTTACGTCGGAAAATCTTAACCAAAGTTAAGATTAGATTTTAGGTTAAGATTAAGTAACCATACCGACAGACAAGAGATAACGTTACAAATACTTATTAAAATTATATTGAACTGTTGATATACACCACCTGACGTTTGATGTAGCCGACTTCCCGCTGCGCATAATATGACAAACCGGCTGTAATAAAGGCTGTCAGGCCTTGAAGTACGGTCCTTAGAGCGATTCTTGAGTTTTTTATTCAAAGATCATATACTTATATACTTTTAATTACGGGTAATAGCTTGTTTATACTTAATACTAAAATCACCGGTACACAACACTCACAGAAGTAACCACGCAATGCACGATGTTCAGGATTTGTTTGAATGAAAATTTTTAAAACGAGTTAAAAATATTTCTTTCCCTAACTAGCAAAACTTAGCAAAAACTTGTCCTTTTGAAAGTTATATACTACCTAAAATGTAGCGCATACTAGCTTACTTACATCACCGAATACTACCTTTTCCACTTTATCAAATTCCCCAATGTACGTACTTGTTTCGGTAGTGAGCAACTTTTCCAATTTTTCTTTCCCTAAAAACCTTATTCGGATTATAACAAACATTTTTTAAAAAAAATAGCCAGATCGGTCCAGCCGTTCTCAAGTGATGCGCTTACCAACGAACATCATTTATAAATGTCATTTGGTTAGTTGGGTGGTAAGCATTTAAGAGAATCTGCAAGAATTTAGGAGAATTTTAAGATTGAAATCAGTTTAAAACGAACTCTATTCACAATGTGGATATATATGATTCAACTTAAAGACTGTAAAGTTCTGTCGCCAAAATTTCTTTAAGTGGCTAATATAAAACAAACATTTGTAAGCAATGCAATGCCAGTATTGTTGTTTGTAGAAAACTATTTTTTTACAAAGACGAACTCTCATTTCTATCCAATTTTTATTTTGCTCCTAAAACAAAGAGCTGAATCGCAGAGGAAATATGCCAATAGCTATGTCGCAATGGACATGGGCCAATTTTTCTAACACCCTCATTTTTGTGTATTTTTATATACAGTAGACCGATATAGATTGAAACACAAAGTGGCACTGTTAGAAAGATGATAATCGCAGAGTATAATGTACTCGTAAGTTATAACATTCTAAAGTCTTCATTTATTAAAAGTAGTGTGCTGTCACAGTAACGGCTGCATGAATAGACTCGTTCGCACAAAAGAAAATCCGAAAGCAAAACAAACAAAAATACTTGCTAATTGTGAATCTTTTTCAATCTGTTTTTATTTGCTTTTCCATATTGATACGGGTAGATACTTATATAAACACCTCTGATTTCTGAAACATTATGGTTGTCACTGGTCTTCATGTAAGTACTCTACACTCATACATGTATCGATTGTAGGCAAATTAATGGCATTTGCCGGCACAAATGGGGCAGCAACATTCATTGTGCAATTTCAAATGCAATATTGTAGTACATAACCAGAAATTCAAACTCAGAAAGAAAGAAAAACCGCAGTCAATTCACAATAAACAACAAAGAGATTAATGCCACAAATAGTTTTTGTTTTTGTTTTTGTTTATTTAGATCGATGTAACGTGACAGTGGAGTTTATTTTGATCTGTGGTGACATTACTTTTTATTATACATTATGACAATCCATACAGCCGTAAGTGTGATATCATCCATGGCCTTTATTTCATATTTTTCATTACAATTTCCTAGTCCTTTGTCCAAAAAAATTAAACCAGTACGGAGATGTACATGTCCAATTCTTCCTAAAAAATGATAAATCATTAAAAAATTGTTCCATGTCCATTCACATTGAAAAAAAAAACTGTCGCGCGTG
Source organism: Sesia bembeciformis (assembly GCA_943735995.1). Classification (NCBI taxonomy): domain Eukaryota; kingdom Metazoa; phylum Arthropoda; class Insecta; order Lepidoptera; family Sesiidae; genus Sesia; species Sesia bembeciformis. The sequence goes on along the minus strand of OX031029.1, from coordinate 3,172,517 downwards.
ACACACGAGCTCGGGGAGGAAGAAGGCACAGTTGATTTTCTTTATACCAATTATTAAATTGTATTTACTTTTCAACATCAACCTACTCGTATAATATCTCACTTGCAGGGCACATGCATATGCCTTCCTTTGCAATTACGATGGGTCATGGTATGGTCTCGCGGTCCACGTGATACCACATTACACGTGATACCGATTTTTTGTTCTCAGGCACGTTGGTTTCCTAATAATGTTTTCTTTTAGCGCTGGGCTTTTAGCCTAGTATTGGCTGGGATTCCAGCCCAATACCTAATGAATATGAATAGACTGCCCTAGGCTATCACTGCTATATATCATGTTATGTATTCATTTGTACTGTACACACATTAATGTCCGCTTCTGTACCGAGCATCAGCTTATGTATTATTTAGGTGCGCCACGTACGGTCGTTGACCCCGTCCGAGTTGGAGGCGAGCAGCTTTTTATTACGCAAGTATTTTCAATAGTTCAAGTTCAGACGCGTCGAAATAAGCCTTAAGATTTCTTTCACCTAAATCAAGTTATTGACGTAGTGTGACACGTGGGCGGCGCACGGTTTCCGACGGATGATATATCACTTTTTAGTTGTTTTAATTTATTGTACCTTTGTAAAATAATCGTAAATTCTACTAATTAACAGTTGAAATTGAAATTGGTGCTAAATTTATTTCTTTCATCTAAGTTTAATACCAATAAAAGAGACAGTAGTATTTTTAAATGTTTTTATTTTCATTGCCTGCCTGTACCTCTGTGTTTTTCTTGTACCGGCAGGCATTATTATATTCAGTTTTATGTGTTAATAATTAGTTAAGACGTCAAAAAAGTAACGTAAATCTGTCAACAAATCTACAATTATTGAGTTCATTAAAATATTTTATTCAGAAAAATATGACGATTCAATCTGTCATAAAAAAAACGTGTAAAAAATGCTATCTTGATATGAAAATAAGGGTTGAAATTTAGGGACTACGTTAGTATTTAAATTATATGATAAATTTTTTAGGCCCTTTTGTGTCTGCCTAGAGGCCGTTTGGTACATTACATAACTAATTTAAGAGTAGGTATATTTTCTATAAAGGTGTATGTGAAATTTTGAATTTAAAACAATTAAATAATCTCGTAATCACTTTAATAATTAAGTAGTAATAATTAAATTATATGCCTTAATTTATATAGTAAATAATTTAAGGATCTCTAATAAAATAACTCTTAAATTATTAAAACCCTCTGTATGGATTGATGATGATTGAAGTCAGCCTATAACGTCCCATTACAGGACACGGGTCGTCCACAGTAGTAGGGGGTTTCGGGCCATATTTCACCAGACGGACTACTGTGGGTTGGAGTATCTAGAGACATTTATTCTCGACTCTCATTTGTGAGATCAAATAATCGGTCCGTACCACTGGGTTCTATTTAAGTACAGATTTTTAAATTATCGCTAACCTAGCGGTAAAGGAAAACATCGTGAAGAAATCCGCGTATTCGAGAATAATAAAAAAAATATATATTGTAACCTCATTGGGCCCACGTGGTGCTTTGTGGTACGAAATCCCCTAGGAATCTACAAGGGGAGCCCTAGGCCCTGCAGTGACGCGTCATAGGCCGATATCGTTATCTGTCTCATTACCTAGATTAATTTAGCAAGCTGATAAACAACGACAGGCGACGAACTTACGCTTATACCCCTTACCCCTCAACGCCTTTTATTCCGTGCGTCCGCGCAGCGTGCGATCAAAGTTATTAAACCGTCGATTATCATGCGAGGTGCGCGCTTCATCGCGCGTATATTTAGCGAATGTCCCACGCGTTTCGTTATAGAGGTGAATGGCCCGGTCCATTTAGTTACGATTGCGTTATGGGCGAGCTGTGGGCGAAATGATAGTTAAATTCGTTTAATGCAGCGTTGGTTTTATTTTTACGCATGTGTTACGCACTTCGATGCAATTTGAGCTGCAATTGTAATTTCGCGAAAGCAGTCAGATTATTATTTTATACCATTTAAAAATGTGTTTTAATATGTGTTGTTTTATTTGGCCATTTAGGTTTAAATAATATTAAAGAACAGCATTTAAAGTAACTTAATATTTGGCTTTCGTTTCGAAGCATTTATTAATACTAACTTGCAGATAAACAAAGTAACTTTGAGTAGGCCTGGCTTGTATAAGAAGTATACACGGCCTCAAGTTATCAGCACAGGACAGACAAAATATCTAGTAAGTAACCTCTTTGAAGTCACTATTCTTGAACTCAACATAATCGGTAACACTACACAATATTGTCATTTGTTGATAATTAACAGTTTGATAAATAAATAGGTATGCATTACTTGATATCAGTCTATAAGTCATACTCCATGATAGTCGTGGGTATTCACGACTCCTCGGAGTGTTTCGACTCACTTAATCCGGCTCCGCTCGCGGATCCGACTCCTCTTAATGATTCCTTGACTCCTTTGATTCAGCTACTTATATTTTATAAGAGCCTGAGAGCGACTCGTTCGCTTTGCATCATGTTCGTTCATGTAACTCATCAATCCAAAAATAAAAGGAATAAATAACACCTGGGAGTCGATAACAGTTAGCCGGAATCATTAAGGGTTTCGGCTCCGCTCGCGGTTTTGGAAATTTTGATTCATTGAATCCAGTTACCCGTCGCTACTCCGCCACGGTTCAGTATGTTGATGGCCATGCTTATTTCCTAGCGCTGTTTTCCTTCACTGTCAAGCTGGGGTAAATTAAATATCACTCACGCATCACTTGATGAATATTTCATTTCATATGAAATGACCCCACAATTTACTCACTTAACTGTGGACACTGGTATAGCATTGAATGTGTGCGCATACATAGCGCATGTGTGCGTAATGAATGCATTTCGTGCACTTGTATCAAAATTTCTACTGTTCTTTACTCACACTGCGGTATTAGTAATAATAAATATTAGCGTTGCATAAGTAATTGTAAACATTTCACAAGCGGCTGGAAACAATTTTCTTACAATACATTTAGTGCTCGGCAGTTAACAAGCCTTCGGCATATTTACCTCGTGAATTACTAGCTGCATTAGGGTTACAATAGGCCGTGGTTCCAGTAAAATTTAATACTATTTTGATTTATTGTTATTAGAATTTTAATTCGTGATAAAGGAAACCAGCGGTATTAAAGACGCATTTCACTTACAATACCTATGAATGTAAAGTTATTAGGTTCTTTTATTACCTATGAAATTGTGTTTTGGTCATAGTGGCCACTTTGAACATAGTTATTTTGCGTTTGGCTTGGAATTCCAAATTCAAATTAATTTCACTTTAAAGCTATGAAATTCTTTTTCAAAATCAGTTATTCATTTGTTTTTGCGTCAAACCACTTTTTGCTTAGATATCGTTGTTTGCGAGCATGGAAAAATTAAGTATTCGCGGCATTTTCGAATATGAGTTCCACCGTGGCAGCAACGCAGCACAGACGGCACGCAATACCAACAATGTGTACGGACCAAACACCGCAAACGAACGCACGGTGCGTTTTTGGTTTGTTCGTTTCCGTTCTGGGAAATTCGACCTCAAGAACAAGCCCCAACCGGATCAACAACGACCGGAGACTAAACACTAATAGTAGAAACGGATTCATCACAAATAACGTCTGAATTAGCAGCAACCTTCGGCGTAAGTGACAAAACTATTATATATTGATTTATTTGCGTCAAATCGGGAAAGTCAGGAAGCACGGAAAGTGGGTACCGTATGAACTTAATGAAAGTCAGCTGCAAACACGCGTCGAAGCTTGCCTTATTTTACTGAACCGACACAAAAATGAAGGGATTCTGAATCGTATTGTAACTTGTGATGAGAAGTGGATCCCGTATGATAATCGTAAACGTTCGTCACAATGGTTGAACCCGGGAGACACAGCCAAACAATATCCTAAACGTAAACGAGTCAAAAGAAGCTCATGATGACTGACAGCTGCTTAAAATCTGGCACAACAATTAATACAGATGTGTACTGTGAAACAATGATAGACAAGCTCGTTATCAAACAACCGAGTCTGGTCAATCGCTCCAGTCCACTGCTTCTCCCTGATAACGCTCGCACACACACTGCACGACAGACAGTCTTAAAAGTTACAGGAGCTTCGCCTGGAAAGGCCTATATCCAGCAGTGGAGAGACACAGACTGATGGTATGGTATTGTACTTCTTTATAAATCTACCGAAAACCATCTCTGTAATACAGTTACAGTACTTAGTGAAAATAAAAATAATTTAAGTTCAATATGTCCGTCCCGTATATATCGCCGGATACTATGATGGGAAAATGTTTGTGGTTATGAATATTTAACATTGGAACATTGATCATTGAACGTTGGTTGACGGCTCATAAATTATTTTTAGAGAGTTACGTGTTAAGTTTAGATTAAAAATAATCTCATAATCGACTTTTCCAGCTGACGGTACGTACACAAATTCTGATGCGTTTAGTGTTTGTAGTGTCGGCGTAGGGCACCGCACCTTGAAAACCAGTTCAGTTGGTGCGAACCAGAGTTACAATGCGTTTGGAAACCGGGCTGCGGACGCTTTACGAACGTGATTTTTAAACGTAATGACTCTATTGGTGTACAATTATTACTTCAGAATTCAGTGGGGATCTGCTTGACTTCGTTCCGCTAATAGCACGTGGGAATTTTCCGCCTGTTCCATCTATCCCTATCTATCTATCCTAATAGTTGTTTTCCACGCTTCCATACCAGTAGGGATACTTTTCCATCTATCTCCACTGTGTTGTCAATTATGACAATTATGACGTTTGACAAGCAGAGCTCTATTTTCAAAATTCGAATTTGTGTTTTTTCTATCATATTGTACAGTAGCCCGTTCTAAGAACTTTTAGTTTGACCTATCGTATTGTGTACCGTATGCATGCAGATTGGCAAGAATAACTTCTCAATGAATTCCATTGGAGCGACTCAAACGACGAGGAAGACATGGGCAAAAATGGAGACGACTTCGATGGTGAAAGGTGGTTGCAGACAAAACGGCTCTGAAAAGAATGAGGAAGACCATTGCCCAGCAGAGGGATATTAAAAATAAACATTTAAATTACTAGGAGTTTCAAATTACACGCGGCCCTTTTGTGGGCTGGTGGTAAAATGCTGGAGATTTTTGCCTGTTATAAGTTGATATCGAAAGCATTTCAAACACTTTTAAATACAATGTAGCTCATACACATCTTAAAAATGAAATCGGTGCGGTACTGTGATGAGATTCTACATTTTCGTAATTAAAAATAGTCCGTCTAAAATTTATGCTACAGCAAATCGTTTGGTGTTCGGTGCGGAAATTGAGCGTACGTCTGTGAGATTGCTTTTAAATCGTGTTATGCGCTCACTGCACCGCCTGCAACGAGGCGGCTGCTGCATCGGATCCTGCTGATAGGTAATTTGTCCAATTTCAACAGAGACACTGAATATACGCGGAGATATGGATATATACATGGACTCGTCTGCACTAGTACAACATTAGTAAGACGAGCCCTAGCAGATCAACTTTTTCTCTGAAAGCATTTAAATTGGACTGTTCAGTTTTCTTGTAAAAGTTATCTTTAAGTGGTTGTGATTAGAACTAAAATGTTTATTTAGATATTAAATATGGAGATTTTATTTACAGCATTTGTTACATATTAAGACATATTTGTTGCTATATCTACATTTGAATTTCAAATGTATCTGTAAATCTTCCTTAAAAAATTTTCTGCAATAATATGCCAGGTCGATAAAATCGTCCACAAAATCGAAATAGTGATGCACCAAACACCAAATATAAACATGTGATACACTTTGAGTGACTTGTTTGAGGAGATATTTTCTACCATGCTATAATAACGTTACGACATGGTGGTTGTAGATAATTAATAGCATCAATACTGGTCATCCTATAACTAATTTATCCAATTTTAGCACAGGTTGTCCTACGATAACCTGCTGGTACCACAGCAAAATCCAATTACGTCGCTTAAGGTAGCCCACCGTCAACTTCATAACCCTCTGTACCATTATCTGACCTAAGGTATTACTGGCCATTCACAAAAACCCACATGTCATTGATAAGATAATAATTATATACATAATTAGCGGTGCCAGCGATTTCACAGGAATTTCATAATATATCTGGATAAAAAGTACTCTAAATATTAACCCAGGATATAAGTAATAACTGTGCCAAGTTTCATTAAAATCCGTCTCGCCGTTTTTGCGTGATGCGCGTTCAGACAGACGGACAGACAAAAATTCGAAAAAAGAACTGTTTTGGGCTCTGTATCACATGTATTAATGTAAATGAATTTTTTTTTAAATATTTTATTATATGTATAGATATAAAATCGTACTCGGAAAACAAGCAGCTAGTCATAAATAATGTTATGCATTTAACACTGCTCTACTAAAATATAGAGCAAAGAATCATAATCTTAATTTCATATTAGAATTGAACCTTTATTTTAAAATAAGTTCAAAAATTTGCTGTGTACAAATACTATCGACCTAGTAAATCTGATAATCATACATAACAGATATATAACGTTAATTGATTTATATGATTAATTTTAAAAGGCAATTTATTATTAACATAACGATTTTGTGCTGTCCTGAAATAATTTGAACTAAATAAGTAGGTACTCGTATTTAACGTGATCAGTAATTTTAGAAATGATTGAATCGATTACCTCTTTAGTAAAGACTATTTGTAATCTGTAAAATATGTCAGGTAAATGGAATTAGTAGGAAAGAAATCACTGACGCCTTTGATGAACCGTTATTTGTACCTATTTTAAGCGTACAAAAATCTCTCAAACGAAAAGTCTTGAAAGTTTATTACTTGTACATAAGTACGTCCATTTCTGTTAAATACAAAGAAAATTTGAAACAAATTATTTAAAAGCAAAATGTTCAAACCCAACAAACAAACACAGACAAAATTAAAATGACAAAAGTCGAAGCGTAGAAACACGTTTACAATTGTATTTATGAAAAGGGATGTCTCGCAAGTTTCGTTAATAGTTGTTAGTAATAATTAACAAAAAATAGAAGCGGCGGCTTTCAAAGCAAAAAGCGGCAAAAACGTCCCCTGTGTGCGTATGACGCCAGTGTTTCCAGTAGAAAAAAAACATAAGAATTCAGTATAAACCTACTTTATATTCGATAAGGTACCAAGATAAAACTATGACTAAGGTTAGAACAGGACTATGATTCTACGATCGGCACTATGTCTAAAGGATCTTTTACAAGTTTACGTCCCATAGAATAGGCAAATTTTCAAAATCATTAAATAACAAGATATTTTTAGTGAAATCATTCAAATCTAGAAACAAAATAGTGAGAGTAAATTATTTTAAAACACGTAAATTGTATTTTAAAACAAACATTTGTAACTGGTCTCCATTCATCGGGATATGAAACAATGATCGAATTGTTTTTTACAGTACGTATTTAACATCATATGTAACGGTTTGCAAAAAGCATTAGACAAAAAATTGAAAATGAAACACGCACTTAACAACTTATGCTATTTTTGACACGTGCAGAGAAAACTAAACAAAAAATTTGAAGATTGCTAACGGAGGATATTTTTTTTAGTCCTAATATTGAGTTGCGTTTTATAAGCCTTGAACAATTTTAATGAATGTAACATAATTAAAAATTTTTTTTCGGATTGACTGAATTCTTGTGGCCCTAGTGGCCTTTCAAGAGTCACCGGACTTGGACTTGTGATGTCGTTATTTGCTGTGAATTTAATGAGATATTGGAATGTAATGTTCTTAGCTGTAACAAAGCCTATTTCCTTACAACATCAAAATATGCTTTGAAAAACACGCCAAGTACAAATGAAAAGGAAAACTTGTTATGTACGAGTATAATACGTGTATAGAAACAAGTCAATAAAAGCAATCAATCTTATCCGTCGCCTACAAAGCAATGTTGAACGATTACATTGGATCAAGTTGCTGTTCTCGACACGTTAGCAAATGATTTAATGAGTTGTATCACGGAAAAGATAAACGTTGGTTCCCTCGTAACTATTAACCATTTCAATGACTCCCTTACAGAGTAACTTGAGAAATTTACATTTTCTAATGGTCTGGCTATTTATACGAAAGATGCAATTGGTATTAGACATACATGGATGATTTTATGGCAAGAAATAGATAATGTATTGGATGAATAATACCAGAAGGCTAACTAACTAAACACAAGGTGCTAGAAACACCTGCCTTGTTTCTAGACCTATACATAATGTGCAGGCTGTCGCTAAGGAGTATGGAATTACAATCTAATGTCGATATTACAATTTTAAACATATTAACTTTGCCAAGGTGTTTCAATACAGACAATAAATCGCCGCGTGTTTATTACTGAATCTAAATATTTGCATATATTATAGGTTTTTTCTTTATTTAATGTGGTCAAAATATGAAATCAAATTTGCCAAAGAATCGTATCTAAACACTAGATTTTGTTAAAAAGTTTGGTGTCAAACTACTCCTGATTATACTACATAATGTTGTAAGCAAAAATTTTAGTATAATTTAGTTAAAACTATTTTCTGAACATCTCGTTCACCACGCGATAACTAAGCGACGGCTATGCAAGATAAAATGAACAAGCAAAAAAGTCAATAACCGCAGTCAGTAGACGAATTTTTTCAGTAATTAACAACTGTATAGTGTTGTTTGAGCTGTTTCAGTGCCAATTAATGAAAGGAAGCGAGCGCTACTTAATTAATAATTACAACCAATTAATTGATGATGAAAACGACATTCGCTATACGGTTGTGAATAGTCATATTTCCGCGAAATTATGAGTATTTCCCATTTAACGCTAGTAACATTGTTTTGCAATGGAAACTTGGTGTCGTGGCTGATTTACCCAATGCAGATAACGTATGTGACGTATATTCAATAAATCTGTTACGATCGGAACGCAAAGCAATATTGCAACTAGTATTAGTATTAATGGATACGTTTGCGTAATAACTGTCGATAACTCACGTGAATTGCGTGATTCACAAATCAGTTTCTCATTTATTGACCCAGTATTTATAAATTAAATGATTAATAATTGATTTGAAGTAAAACTTGAAATAATAGTAACGGATTTTCCAGTTAAAAGTGCGTAGGCCGAGTGTGCCGATGCTCTTAATAATTCCCACGTGTACTCTAAAAAGCTAAATAGTAAAAAATCCACCAGTTTGTAGTTTACTTTATATAAAAAGTCCCCCCAAAGTAAAGGGCGACGATCATTGTTGAAACCGAATAAGAGATGAAAAAACTTTTTTTTGGTAACATAAACCCTCGACGAATTTTTTGTGGGATGCCAAAAAAGCGCCAAAAGTTTTAACTTTGGCATTGCTTACCGAGAGTTATTAGAGAATCATGTTGAATAACGGACTACAAGCACTGGAACCGAGTCTCCATTCCGCGGTTCCCACAAGCATGCATGGTGTTTTTAGGGCCGAGGTCGGGATAATCACCTCGGTCGATGGCGTAACATAACTTCTCATCGCCCAGCGGCACTGCGGTCAGCTTCTCGCTGGTGTTCGTACACTGCACATCCGTGACATGGTTCACACACAACACAACATGGTAGGGCACACTGTTAACACTGATCGAGTTGTCACAGCACAACACTATGTCACTGTCACTGGTTTTAAGAGACGGGTGGTACGGGCTATCGACGCCGATGCATTGGCGGCAGTGCGCGCCGCGGTCCCGGGCGCGCAACAGCTGACGGGAGGCGCAGTCCCCCGTCCTCCTCCGCGCGTCCCGCTCTCCTCCCCCCGCACGCCGCGCGCGCAGCCGATGCGTGCGGCACAGCCCCCGCCTCGCCCCTCGCACCACCTCTAATCCATTATTTACGGACGGTCGACCGGTTTCAGGCGCGTTCGTTTTGCCCGCCGCTCCACGACGATCGTTCAAATTTAATGCCCTTCCTATGTCCGGCCTCTAATGCGATAAGATTACGGGCGTCGAGCCGACCGGGATCCGCTGAGTTCTCAGAGAAGCAGTAATAGACTTCGCCAGTCATAACATTGAAGAAATGGGAAACAATGGCAAACTATCTGTGGAACACGTAAATAACAGAGCGGAGTCATCACGAGATCCTGGAGAGTGACTCAGTGACATGATTGATATGACAAGAGGGCAGGTGAACGTACCTAAAGCGAGCTTCGCCTGGCACTAAAACGCCTATAACCCAACGAAATATTCTGTTGTAAACCACTAATACTTCGAAGGCAGTATAAATCAAAGTACTGCACATAAAAGTGTTGTAAAAATAGAATTGGTAAAGAACTCTTTCCAACTTTCAACCAGGGCATGTTAATCGTAACGTTGAGCTTGGGACTGGCGATGTATAGATATTGTCAAAATATGCTTACACATAAAAACTTTCACGGTTGACCCCCTCTCGCGGGCTCGGTTTATCTTAGCATTTATCTTATTTCCGTGAAAACAACTTAAAAAGTTATACGTTATCTTCATTCCGAGAATATATTTTACCACTTAAGCGAATCCAGGAAATACTTTGAAAATAGTTGGGAATTCTACATCAACTACATATTTGAAATGCTGAAGTGTCGTCTCTTTACTATTTAAAGGCTATCAACTCCCATAGCGTTGGTTGTTTGGCTAAGTGAAACAGTTATGTAGTTCCTTTATTCTGGCTATTCTTTGCTACTCCCGCAAGTTTTAAAGTCACGAGCATCTTCGTACAATGTTTCTCTTTCTCTACAATGTTTCTCATCAATATCATCATCACAATGAAGAACATTTGTCTTATCACAATGTCTATGTTTTGACATTTAGTTTCTTTGATGATAATTTTATCTGTTTTTAAGTTGATGGGTTTTTGGACAAAACGTTCAGCATGCCCTACGGCATTACGTAGCATTCAGATTTATATAAGCTCGTTCTACATTTAAAAGTCACTAAGTTTTTTTAAATGTTAATTTTACATGTAAATTAACATGTTCCGAATGCAACTCAAACCAAGCAACACAATGTCTTAATAATGGAATGGCTTTAAATACAAATAGTTTCAATAGATTTTTTTACTTCTTACATTCAAGAATTACAGCTCCAGACATAAATGTCAGAAACTCCACCTTCAAAGTAGTAAATCATACTAAACAAGCTATTTTGTCTCTACAATGTGGGAATAAATAACGGTGGTGTGATAAAATGTTATTTGAAATCTTTGCTTCAAACTTAGATCAAACCATTTTGGTTTAAACTAAATCTTCAAATGAGTTTGCTGTCTCCCATGTCATACTCGTAAATTGCCGTGGTAAAAACATTCGCATTTATAAAACTAAGTTTTATTACTGGGCTATGAAGATGCTAAAGTCGACGCGGGGGCGTTGTAAATTTAAAGTCTCGGTAATTAGAGCAGCACCGAAATATATAACATTATATCAAAGACCACCACGTCGAGCCGTTTCCGTTAGCCACTGAGGGGAGTACGGCCGCGGAATCTAATATAGGACATTAGATACTGTAAAAAGTTCACGAGCAGAGAGCGCACAGCTCGGATGGGGGTCTGCCACGGCCGGAGGGTAGTCTGCAGTGTTTCATTACACAATTCGTGGTAATATTAGCCTTGGTTGAGCGAGTCCCGAGATACTCCGGGATCCACTTTCGGCGGACAGCCGTAGAAATCACGTAGTTCGCGGAACTTTGTTACCTGTGTTGCGGCGGCAGCGCAGCGCGCCAAGGTGAACGCTCGGGCCAAGGACGGCACGGGCGGCAGGGAGGGGACAGGCCGCGCCCCTCGCGCACCCTTCTCCCCAGTGCCCGAGTAAAAACACTTCGAACCTTCAAAGACGCGCGGTGCACCAGCCCAGCAAAAAAGGGACCGACGACGGAACAAATAGAAAACGTTCGACCAAAAAAAGAATACAAATAACAGGGTCTCGGATAACAGAATAGTTAGTCCGTTCTCTAATGGATGTTGGAATGATGTGCAGATCGCATGTCACCTACGCCTATACAAACGGGTCACGCACTCAGACCGCGTGTTTCTATGATGTAATAGATGAAAAATAAAAAAAAACGGCTAACGGAAGAGGTGTGGAACCGGCTATATCGTCAACGGACCACTAATCAGCTAGCAGTACACGCTGTTTTAAAAATATGCACACAGTTATAGGCTTGTTGGAATACGGCACATTTGAATTCCCTACCTAGAGGTGGCCATCTCCGTTTCAATTATTCATGTATCTCCTTTCTCATTCTAAAAGCGTGAGTATTAAGTTTTTCTATGCGAATTAAAGAATCACTGCGAATGATGGACCGTTTCCTACATGTTCTAGTCAGACTTGTTCGGCGACGCATTGTAATAACTTCCCAGATAGAAAAACTTGCGTTGTCCAGCCCGTCCTATTATATTCTCTTGGCATTCGCATCAGATAAGCATTGGCATTAAACAGAAAAAAAGGTAATAAACTCCGAGAATTCCTCTATGAACATTGAGGAAGTAATACTTCTATATTTAAGGAAGGTTGTCGCAACAGAATTAACATTAATTGATCTACTTCCTATCAATCGATCTTCACAAAGACAATAGAACCCTGCCATGACCGCAGTTAGTAGTCCAGCCTATTGCCACGTTACATCATCGTACACAAATAGACTCTCCTGGAGTTCGTACTTGAGCGTGCAAGGAGGCGTAACGCCCGGCTCCTCTAACCTGAACGCCCGCGGATGCGTGTGAAAAGGACAAGACAGTGTTACAGTTAAGCAGGAACTCTATTTATATGCAAATATAACCTCGGAGCCGACACCTGTTTGCGTATTCTCGGCGCTTGCCTCGTCGCTTTGTGACAACACTGTCTCCGCACGTATCCTATAGATTATGGTACACAAACATACTTTTGCGGATTTTAAATGTAAACCAGAACAAAAATCGACCTTACTAGATCCTGTTGAAGGTTCAAACATCTCCTTTTAAAGTAGCATCATCTATGTTGTTCGGAGCCTGTACCTTTGTCGCTTCTGTTTTATTTTTCTGCCCACTTTTTATTCTCGTTGTTTTGGGATGCTTTACGAGATTCATTAAGCGTAATTACTTAAAAAAATGCCGGGTAATTTATATTAAAAAGTGTTACACGTTCTGTGGACGTATCGTTTGGAAGGTGTTATTGGATTAATTAATACAAGTGTCCCAAATCCTGAGTAACAGACAGTACCATAATAATATGCAATCATGGGTCGATTTAAGACTGATATAACAGGCTCGTGACAAAAACCCGAGAATAAATCTGACGTATTTGTTGTGTCAATAGAGTTCCCGACAAAATCGGGCATTAAAATAAAGTATGACAGTGAGGGCAGATCGGCTCCGCACTCGTTTATCACGAGAGATTGCCTTGTATGTCGAACTGCGGTGAAATAAATGGGAGCGTATTTGTCGCAGGATTATTTGCGAAGACTGAATTCAGTATCTGATAAGTGCATTAACTTCTAAGCGAGCATGGTGTTTGGGCTTTCATTATGAAATAGTACTTAATGCACTTTATTTACTTTAATAGACAATTTGAAAATTATCAAAACTAATTACAAATATGAGGTGGTTCAACTAGTAGCCGTAAAAATTCAAGCCAAATAAAGGCATCTTCGTCACTGTTTGTTTCTATGTATTTGGCCCGCCTGCCTCGCTGTCACATGTTTCAATTACTGTCATAACTTCTCGCTCTCCCCCAGACGGAGGTTAGTAAAGAGAAGAATTGGAGCGGGGCAGTCTGTTCATTTATCATACTCGGCCACTGCAGGACCCTGAGTGCGTTCCTGTGTATGTCTGCCTCAGATACACTCGTGTTGTTTATTTTCTTTACACGTGTTACTTCGTTCGCGATGTCTGCGATGCAGATTATGACTCGTAATTCATCTTAAATGTCCACGTCATAGATGTTTTTAATCAAATACTAGTGAATACATCAGCTTCGTCAGAAGTTAACATTTAATCTAAATTACACAAACTGTTACAAGCATTCAATAATTTATGTGAATTTACAATGCCTTCGAAACCCTGACCACCTAAATACACATATAACGTTGTTTCCAAAATCATAATATTTTAAATTCACCGAAGCATTATTCTAACGATCGTAAACACTAAAGTCAATGCCCTATTCAACCTTTTCAAATGCCGTCACAAAACTTTCTTTATCATCTTCACAATCAGAATTCATTTGATTATTTTATATGAAGTTTCCTGAATATTCATTATGTGTGGTGAAAATGCAAATCTCTCACATTGCCACCTGAGCCGCTATCCGTCAGTCAGGCTTATCGTGCAATCATATCGCCTCGCGGAGCCATCGGCCGCGAGTGCGACGAACGCGGCGTCCTTACTCGCCCTTTTGGACGATGCACTGAGAGCGGCGCACCACACGGCATTATATTGCAGCAAGCGATGCTACTCGGTACATTGTTGAGTCGTGTAATAAATAGTAACAATTCGTCACAGATTGCATATCATATTTATATATCGATCACATTCCACATTTACCGCATTCAGAAATTAGATCTCACGTCAATCTAAGATATGACGTCAAATAAAGGTTCGTGTTTGTTCAGCGAAATAAGTCTTGTGTGTCACATGAAAGTCACTGCAATGCTAACGACCGCCGGTTTATGACACATAATTACGTTTGAGACCGTCAATTATTTGTAACAATGTTTTCCATTTTGATCCATTAGACATGGCACTTTTAAAAACATTTAGTACGAGGATGAGCCTGTGTGATATACCTAATTATGTAGCGACACGAATTAAAATTCAGGATTCGCTTAATCAAAGCGAGCATTTAAACTTGGTATTTCGTTAATAGACGGGGATTTAATCTTTGCTCTGGAGCAGTGGAGTTGGAACGAAGTGCTTTTACCTGTAACGGAATAATAAAATCTTGCACTTTGATGTCGGTAGCTAAGCGCCCGAGAGCCCGCAGTCATGGGTCGAGAGGGTGGAAAATCACCCGCGGCGTTACTTCCGAGACGCCTCTGAATTCACAAGTCAGTGGAGGAGCGTCGCGACGGGAGGCGGCGTTAAATTGGATCGCGACGCCTCTCCTCTCTCTGACCTACAAACGCCGCTACATACAACACGTAAATATTTCGTCCCGCGCTCCCATATAATATTTATGGGTTAGGAACCTCCGTGGCGATTAGAATGCCATTTCTCTGCAATATTGAGAGCGATACTCGCTTATTTCGCGCTCTCCATATGGATCTTTGCATATTTTAAAACTCAAATTTTCGGGGTTCCATCAGATAGAATTCGTGAGGAGGTGGATTATCTGATGTTTTCGTTCCACGTGTCTTCTTTGTGTCTGAGTTTGCATATGTAGCGTGAGTGAAGTGAATCGGCTTATTGCGATGTGGACAAAGCCGGTCTCGCCCACACAGCGTTAATGTTAATTAAAACACCACGCTGGGCAAAAACAGTATATGCGAAGTAAAACAGTAGTGCGATGGTTCACTGCTGGCTCGATGGTTTTTTTAACTGCTATGGAGTAATTACATATGCTTGAAAAATAGTATGGATTTAGATGTGATAAAAGAACAAATCAGGAAGTTGTCTGGGCGGATGGGCGCGCGACATTGCGGCGACAGTGTCAATTTTTCAATCAATCGGCCAGTGGTCCTGTTGGCTTGAACACGGTTTATCATTAAAGAACAGTACTAGCTCGTAATAACTAACAGAACTCCACCGACATTTTGTACATTAACAAATAAAAAATAAGTCTTCCAATGATAATATGTCCATAGACATTTCATTGATTAAAATGCCTTATATAATTAAGACATGAAATGAAACGAGCTATGTAAATCTTGTAGACTATGCATAAATGAAAAGTTGAATATTTATGTGCCGGTATGCAAATAGCGACTCGTTTTCTGTGTCACTTGCGAGGAACAAAGGGTGTCCATTAATTTGTCGAATATTCCCGGCGACAGGAAAGCTGGTAAATTATAAACAGCGAAGGTAAAAATACAAATTACGCACGATAACGGCTTACTAAAATAGTTAGACAGATAAAACTCTTTATTGCACACCAAAAACAAAACAGGCATTGTAGACAAAATGCACAAAAGGAGGTCTTATCGCTAAAAGCGATCTACGCCAGACAACCCTTGGGTACAGAGGAAATGAATATTAATATCTGGCCGCTTAGGGCGTAAAGGTACATAATATGTAAGTCATCTTAACCAATCAATGTTGTAGCAACATAGGATTTGATGATAGAGCATTAATTTATAACAGAACATTGAACTATCTTTAGTTTTTCTTTTTTTATATACGAGTATTAATGGAAGCAGATTGGCACGCGGCCCACATGATGGTAAGTGGCTACCGCCGCCCATGGACACCTGCAACACCAAGGGGGTATGCGGGTGCGCTGCCGACCTCGCAGAATCGTATTCACAGCTTTCTTGAAGAACCCCATGTTGTAGCATAAGGGGAAGACCTCTCGAGGCAATTCGTTCCAAAGCCTACGGGTTCGCGGCAAAAAACGATTTTAGACCGTACAGTGCGCGACACCTTCGTATAGAGGAAATGCGGATGCACGGTACATCTGGGCGGTGCGGTTGTAGAAACTCGAGGTGGGAGTTGTCGAACAGTTCTTTGGAGCATTCCCCGTTATACAGGCGGAAGAACACGCAGAGAGACGCGAGGTCTCTGCGGACTCTCCGCTGAGTGGTTGCAAATCGCCTGTGAGAGTGGGATTGTCGATAATTCGTACAGCGCGTCGTTGGATGTAGTCAAATGGATCCAATTGATATTTCGGTGCACCGGCCCAGAGATGTGAGCATTATTCCATATGGGGTCAGACCTGAGCTTTGTAGAGCGTCAGACATTGCCCCGGGGTGAAGTACCGCTTTGCTCTATTCAGCACATCGAGCTTATTGAATGCCATTTTGGCCTTGTTTTCTAGATGACTCCTAAATTTGACTCTGTTGGAAATGTCGACAGCAAGAAACCCAATAGTCTCCGAGATTTTAAGGGGTATGCTCTGAAAGCGAGCCGCTACGTTAAAGGGGGCTTTTTTTTAGCGGGGAAGGTGACTTCTGTCTTACTGGGGTTGAACTCGAGCAGATTCATAGCATCCCACATCGAGACCTGGTCAAGTTGTCTTCGATTTCGGACACAAGTCTATTGCGACCGTTTCCCACTTCGACAGTGTAGACGGTTTCGACAACAAGCAACAAATGTTCAAGGTATAATAATAGTCAATCTGGACATTTTACTTTTGTATCCTAGCCGGGTGGGACGTTACGTCACATAGAAATGTTCCGTTTTTTTATGGAAAGAAGGCGGTGCACGAGGGTGCAGTCCACTTGATGGTACGTGAACATTGTCGCCCGTGGACATCCGCGATACATGCCAACATCAGTCCAGAATGACAAACGTTGGCACGCCCCCGGATGCGCCGCTTACCTGCTTACCTTTAAAGATATAGGAATAGAGTTGGGAAAATGGTTAAGGTCGGGTTAATGAATTTACGATTTTTACGATGTTAATAAAAATAAATACTCTAAGTTATACTAACCTTTATATAATACGCTACTAAATGCATAAGAGGGGTAGTAAATATCATCCATCACGTGGACAATCTCACTCAAGCGTTTTATGTAAAAAAATCATATTTGTTATACATAAAATAAGTCAAAACAATTTCGTCAAGAGTTTCCGAACAAAATAAAGACGGCAAAAACGACGCTCGTGATGTTACATTCATCTGTTTATAATTCGTAACTCATTCGGAGCTGATGAATTTTTGTATGCATTTCATTCTTGACTAATAATATACGTAATCTTTCTCTTAATAACTAATAATTTAAAAGGGTCGAGAAACTTTTGTGCACATCAACGATTTTAGGACGAAGTAAGTTTTAAAATGTAGCTCTACCTCAGCTAGAGTAGGTTTCTGTTGAGCAGTCTGCAAAGGCTGCGGGCACGTAAGGTCGGGAGTGTTCTCTCATCTAGAGGCCTATTTATGACACGTGAATACGTTGCTAACTGCCACTTACGTACATACAAAACTCAACATAGTCAGTGCTACTCTAAGCACCATGTTTGGTCCGTCAAGTCAGATTCTTGCAAAGAAAGGAAATGAATGGTACATGAATCATAGCACTGAAAAATGTGTTCAGAGAATATTAAAATAATAAAAATTAATATCATATTAACAGATAATTATTGTAACTGATATTATTAATTGTACCTACTAACATGAATCATACTGTCTGCTTCTAAACACAATATTCTTTGTGACACAGCGAGACTTTAAGGACCCATTTGATCCTCTAGAAAATATCGAAAAATAACTTTGTTGATATAAAAAAAGTTAAAAGTAAAATTAAAAAGACTAACATAAGATAAAATAATGGAAATGAGGTAATAAAGATTGAGATCGATACGTTACACGGATTTGTACTATCCTTTATATTTTCGCTGTATAGTATACCTACAAGTTCGGATATAAATCTGTTATGTAAAAATATATGTATTATACTATACCTGTGATTTGCACATCATTGATGAATAAAATGGTTTTTGTTTGTTATTTCTACAAAATTCAATTCAAATATTAAATACCATGCCGTAAGCCTAAATCTCTCCATTGCTGGATACAGGCTGGCCACTATAACTATCTGTCGCATATCTCTTATTATCGATAAACGGGTTATAAATGTAGTTCTTAAATAAAATGTAGCGTCATATTACATTTCTGATAACATTTGAAGGAGTTAATCTTACGTGGTGTTCAATAAATTATAAATAGATATATAAGCGTCTAGTTTCCTTCCCAGAGGAACCCTTTTTGTAAATTTATCCAATTATAAATATTTAAAGTGTGTAAACGCACTCGTGTAATTCAATTCGCCGGGTGTAGTGTTTCTTATTGACACATCCATTAGACATCATTCCAGTTCTAGAGTAATGTGAGTGTGTGTGCATTACATTGCAGGATATGTTCACATACATGGTATATTTGTAATATAAACGTATATAGGTAGTAGATAATTATAGACCATATATTAGGTAGTGTTTTCAAAAAATATAAATCGCAAGGATCTAGTTTTTAATATGGAATTACTACGAAAAGACAAAATCAATAAAAATTATCTTATAGAGTAAAAAATAAAACGATACTCAATTTGCTTTTAAAATAAATATACAAGATTCTGTGTACATGCATATCACCGAAACACTTTGTTCCCTGCGGCAGTGTCCACGAAGAAAGAACGTCGATTTATTGAAGTTTGAGGAACGATATTACTGAGACCAAAGTTTGAAGGAAGGGATGAAGTTTGGCAATCTCTAAAAGAAATTGAAGACCGGGACGATGCAAGTGGTGTCAACTGTTTGTATAATAACTAATAATGGATTGTGTACGAAAAGTAAGCATACTGATACAGACAATGTGTTAACTAGAATGATCTTGTAAATATCGCCAGAGCTATTGATACTTTTAGTATAATTATGCTGACTGTTACACGTGAATTCTTGGGTTAGTATGTAGGCCGTGGCTAAACGATGATGCAGCGCAAATGTATACCAACGTTGACAATACAATGTAATAAGAAATATTTAAGTAACCGTAAGTACCATACCTATCCATCGTTGTGATTTTGGGAAAGTACTTTAAATCATTGTGGAAAAAGAGAATAATGTCTAAACAGAAATAATTGATGCTTGCTCTTAGTCAACACAAATACATATGTATATTATGTAGATTTGTATATTTACACATATATGTATAATATATAAATATATATGGATGTTATGTAGTCATTAGGTATATTTAAAGAAACCACATATATACTGTTGTCGTTCGAGTTGTATATTTATAATAAATTTATGTACTTATCATTGCACGTCTTTTTTGTATCTCTCTGTATAACCCAAAGATTAGCTGGTAGAAAATGCTTGCCTTAAGGCATTAAGCTCGCCTTTTGTACGATAATGTGCAGTAAAGTGCATTATTTATTTATATAAACACAAACAAACATTTATTTCTGTGTAATAATAATAAGTTAATAACGTTCCAATGAATGATGTATGCCAAGTAATGTTCGATGTTTGGATTGTCATTTAGGCTGTTGATACCTACATTGTAAGTGAGCCCAGATATGAACAACGATTTGTAAGGGCGTGAAAGATAACGGGTAGCATTTAAATTACGGGTATAAGTAAATATTCGACCAGAGCACTTATATGTAATGTAACGTTCCAGTGAATGATACAAAAGCTAATCCGAGCATTTGCTCGTATTGACTATGGTCAATTAAGTATTCGATGCTTAATGCACAGTTCAATAAACTGCTTATACCAGTAAATTCACGATGCTCTTTTACAAGTAACTGTTTTTGCACAACTTAAACGTTTGTTACTAGAATTATGTTTAATAAAAATAAAAAAACGAGTTTTATAGAATTTTCTAATAGTGTTGAATTTTTCCAGAAGTATGTAAAGTATATATAACATGCAATAAGAGTTTTGCTATATGGCATTTAAAGTTGACATGCTATGTATGTAGTTTTTCTTATTGATCATAAAATGAAAGAAAAATCCTTTATTTAACGTGTCCAAATAAAAGTTTCGTTTAAAAGCTTCTATCATAGCATAATACATAGGTACGTTGTTGTCGCCCATTGAAATTAGACAAACACTAAATAGAAGAAATTACAATTCTTGGCGCGAATATCCGTTTCCGTTGATATTCGCGCTATAAGAACAACATATTATACCCCGAGGTGTACAGTGTACACTGTATGTGTACGAGTACATTGCAAGGAAATGGGTGAGTTGAAGCGGGGTTACCCAAGTTCAAGATACTCGCACATGTGTAGGTACCCTTACATTATAAGGCACGTACGGGCACACCTTTGATCTTTTGCATTTATGTGTAACCAGTATTTAATATTTACAGTTAGGATAGGAAGGATGTGAGACTTTGGTGATAGTAGCCATACCATTATATTATTTACCTCATTTGAACGGGTTAGTCTTGTTTGAATCTTTTCCATTTGTGACGAATCGGCACAAATCTATGATGATAATTCATCTGTGACAAATCGAGACAAGAGACCAAACGGGCCTGACCCGTTTAAATATTCCGTGATAGGCACCAATTATAGGAATGATATCCTCGGTATTAACAATAAAAGCTTGTTTAAAAAAACGTATCGGCTCTTTAAGCAAAATGATAAAAGTGTTTCATTGGAATTTTTTTAGATCGTGAAGTATCATAATTACTATTATACAATCTAATTTTCCGATTGGATTTATTTTCAAATATTTAGCTAAAAGCATATCTATATTTATAAAACGCAACGTCGGTCCGCCTTTCTGTTTGTACGCTCGCTTATTTTTGATCGGATTTGATATCGTTTTCACTATATCGCGTAGGTTATTTAAATTTTCTTCTCTGGAGGGTTTTATTATACGATAAAGTGAGTTGTAAATACATGGCTTTAATACATCTAAATACCATTCAGTAATATCGAAACATTTAGCAACACTTATTTCAATTTGAATTAAATCGACAATGAATTCGCCCGCAACCTGTTGGCAACTCGGTCTGTGTGGTTTTGGAAACTCCACAGGTTGCGATTCATGATTAATTTACGCGATCATATTTCCATTACGTAATAGCTAATTAATTTCAGTTCAGTTAATTAACATGAAAAAGAAATACACCGGGAAATTAAAAGTAATTTCGAAGAGAGAAACTAAAATGGACACTAAAGTTGCCGGACAAAACTCTAATTAACTACTCTGTAAAATTATTTATTAGTTAGCACTAATTTGTCTTCTTTTTGTAGCCAAAAGAATTGTTTTTATGGAAAGAAGTCTGTAAACGCACAGACAGTCCACCTGGTGGTAAGTAAATATTTTCGCTCATGGACATCAGCGATACATGTCCAAAATGATACACGTCAGCGCGCCCCCGGATGCGCTACCCACCTTTAAAGATTTAAAGGAATGGATTGAAGGGTTACGAAAATAGGGAGGAATATGATAGGATTGGCCAATTTACAGTGTAGCTGTTAAACGAAACTGCATCGGTTTATGTATAAGAGAATGCAGTGTTGAAATTTATCTAAAAAATCAATAAAGGCTCTAGTTTAATACCAAAACTGTACCCAGTAATAGAGATTGGACTAGAGCGAAGTTTTTAACGCTGCACAAGAATATGCTAGTATACCTACTCGGTCAAGTAACTTAACCTCGGCGGTCGGCAGTTCTCATTCGAGGAAGCGATCTTGTTCCCACGGAGCTCCTTACTCTGTATAAGACACTCGGTTGACTCGGTCGATTGAGCACCGCGGACATACCTGCAGACAAGTTGCGTATTGTTAATAAGCGATAATTACACCATAACAGTCTTGATTGAAAGCGCTGGACGGTTTTTATATGCGATCAGTATCGCTAGACATATTGTAGAATAAATGCAATGATTAGTAATTTTCTTGAGACTTGATGAGAAAATATGTTGAAAAGTCTAATAATCCCCTATTGGCACTCCACATTACTACAGAGATATCGAATAATCAAAGATTGCTTTCGCGCAAATTTTTCTTAAACGAAATATTTTATCGAATGGAGTTAAGAATTTCTTTGCTGGAAAACATTGGAAACGACGATAATCATATCAAAGGAAGGATGCTGGTAGTGATACATACATATAGAAAAAGACAACAAGAGGTATGTAAATTTCGATAGGGACATAAAAAGATATAAAGACTTGCTGAGCCTGCAATCACTACTATGTAATTGTACAGAAGTAAAATGAATTGATGACGATTAATGTTACTGGTTGAAGTTAAATATTGAAGTAATAAATTTAAATATTGAAGTTCGCAATTGTTACAGGTTAGCCGAATGTAAAGGCAATGAATTATATAAGAGAGACAAGTTTAAAATCCAAAAATAAAGCACAAAAGATAACATAACACAAAACCGTAAACGACGCGGCTACTTCCCTAATGTACCACCTTACTTCACACCCTATGCCTGTCAGCATTAGGCACATCAAAGGCACCGTTACCGTGGGGCTATGAAAGCGATTTATGAATAGTAACAACAGAAAGATTACGAGTGAAAAAGATAAATCTTCATTGTAAGCTACAGTTGTTTCTATAAAAATTGTGTATGCTGCATTAAGAACTCGTATATTTTTCTTATAATTTATTTCTACTAAGATTTATTATGAAAGTCATGAATTAGTGTGCCTGCTATTTCATCGTAGGCTGCGATAGATTGCTAAGTTTTCTCCAGCCAAGGTCTTTCTATAGCGTCTCTATCGGAAATACCTCCACCTCCAAAAAGATTTCACCTTCTGCTAGGCTTTTGTCGCTAACTTTTCACATTATATCAGTAACTTATTCTTGTCTATTTATCTAAACCATTTAAAAGTAAAATCTGGGGTATGTGTTATATCCTCGAACTTGCATCGGACCCGGGCCCATCTTGCATTGCATAATTGCGGAAACCGCTACCAAAGTAAGCCCGAGCCCTTGAATGGGTCGTTCAAGATTCATATTGAACACTGATGTATTTAGCATCAGATTCATCAGCGATATTAAATAATGTATAAACGTTATTGCATAACGGTTTATTTGCGGCGCGCATGGTATTTACTGTAATACGTTAAGTCCAGCCGGTAGCTTTAACAGGTAGTACTTTGCAGATCATTCTGTTATTAACCGCTGGTTTAGTGGCTATAACATTATGTTACATTCGCAGGAAGTGAGCCGCGTAGGCGGACGTATAATACGGGCGAGGAAGCGTCGCGTCCGGTGTGCACCTAGCCTAATGTCGAGCCTCGAGACGTGGCGGGATTGGGGACGAATACCTTCGTGTGGTTTCAAAGAAATGGTATTTGTATATACATTATTATTAGAAAAGACGGAGGTTTACCTAATTATTTGAAATGTACATTAAAGAATTCTTAGCGTTGAAACAATAGAACTTTTGTTGCATGACTATAAATAAATAATTCGTAATGTCTTTAACATTTCGTAAACACATTATGCGAAAGTATGCTGAAAAGAAAATTAAGCTGTATCGAAATACATACATCATATATACATGTATCGTTGTATGTTCGTTGAAAAAGAGTTTGACTCTGAAGCAATTTTACTTTTTTAATAATTTTATCGCTTTGAACTATTGAATCACTGTACCTACGTCTACTCGTTAGTCGACACTTATAAGTTATAACCCTTTAATTCCGACGACTAAATATGCACTTTCATCGCGTCCAACACAATAAAATTATTGAAATAGTGAAATGGTCCTAAACTGGGAAGCTACTGTTTATTTTTGCCTCTATATTTTCCGACTACAATATAACCTCCTGCAGAAACTAAAATATCCATTCTACTACCAACAAGTGTACAACCCGTGGCTCACGTGTCCTGGGGCTCGTCTGTTATTGTTCGACATTCCACGGATCCCGTTGAAAGCCCTCATTGTCCCTTTGTTCTCGTATGTAAACAGAGCACGGGCGATGTTTGAAAATCCAATGATATTGAAGAGCAATCGCCGCGTAATTAAAAGTCACAACATTGCTCTATTATAGCGGGGAGTGGGGGAGTAAATGAAGATGGAATGAGGAATTTTCCAGTTCCCTGTCTCCTACTCGAGCGAATTAATTAATATTGGTCGATATTTCCAAAACTTAAAGTCTTCGTAGTATAGGAAATGAACTGATTTCGAACAGACAACAGATGGTCGTTATATTCTGTTCATGTTAAGAAAAAAGTGATGTTATCACTAGTTGTAGCAGTCACGTGATTGCAAATATTGACCAATTACGAGAGAGAGCGTTCCTCAATTGATCAATTAATACTGTGTTATGTTACATTGAAACACATGACGTCACTTTTCTCTTAATGTGAATAAAATATAGAAAGTATTGTGTGTCGCAGTTCCGAATGGACGCTCAACATACTGCTCTGACCTGTACTCTGCCAGAGCCAGCCAGTAGAATATCGTGAGAAGGCGAACTTTGATGATGTTCTACATTCTGAAGTAGACTCCTGAGTCTACCATGTGGTCCGTACACACAAAATCTAAATAGGCGTACTGCTCTCCCAAAAAGAAGACATTAATAACATATTTAATTAAAGCTTAAGTAACATGATATTCGGAAATTAAAAATAAACGAAGAGAATAAACAATGTTTAAACTTTTGGTTTTATCCAAAACTCCAAGTTTCTAGTTTGATTTCAAGTTAATGAAAATTTTACCAGAATTGTTTGCTTTTTCTCGAATCCACTCATGCCTTTTTTCTAAGGAGGGCAGCATAGTCTCGTTGTAAAATATTCAAGCCATGCGACGTTGCCACTCCGGCGCGGCAGGGTCGCGGGCGCACAATGGTCGTCATCCCGACAGCTGTACCTGAGCGTGTTTGCCGACGACTGTTTGTCAAGTCTCCCCCGAGTTTTGCGAGTAATCGATCTCCGTGAAATTGATCCTTACGATCCGCGGGTGGAGGCTACGAGCACGCACTGCAATGTAAGTGCTTGCATGTAACTATCATGTATGGTATAAATGTCTTGCCTTCTCCAATAGGAATTATCAAATGCAAAGGTTGTCCGTTCACTTTAATTATCTACCAATAGAGAAGTATTCTGATTTATTTAAAAAGCCCCACAGCATAGTCGTGAACTAAAAGCAAAATATTGATTGTGTTGAGCTAAATGTTGCGGTATGTTCCATTACAATTAATCTGCTAACGAGATCGCTTAGATGATTCGCGTAACTAAAACAAAATTTATGTTGTTTGAAAAATCTAGACTAGTTATTACTTTACCTTATTAAAATATGAATTGGGTTTAATTTACTCATCATTGTCATTCGTCAAGAGACGAATTTTGTGTGCATTACAGCACTAAATGTTTTGATATTCATCTTCTCCTTTTTGTGATGTGAATCATCTGTAAACAGTTCACAATTTTACACATCGACCGATAATTTCCACTCAAGAAAGAAAATTTTTGAGAAACTGTATTTATTTTAGTAAATATATTATTTGTAAAAAAATTGCAATAAAACTGAATAATATTATGTTGTTTTGCAAATCTAGTTTTTCAAAATTAATTTATTTTAAGTATAACCTGGCAAAAGTTGACATTAGATATGGTCCTCCGAGCCGTATTGAATAAAACTGTACAGGAATAGAAGGAAATTCGCTCGAACGAGCAGAATAGCAGCGTGGTCGCTAGTATGTTAACCCCCGTGTGTTACTAAGGGGACACTTAATCCCCTGTTACAAACACGTTTTACTCCATTCGTTTCGCGCACAAAAAATCTCTTATTAGATTTACTAGCGACGTCACGATCGATAAACTTTATGTAGTGATTTGACAGATCTTTTTCCGAGGGTTGGGGCTGCAGTATTAGAAGCCCAATGGACAATGTTAAAAATGGACGAAACAAATTATTATTTTTTTATTTGAACAAAAAACAGGCACTTCATTTATATAACCATCGATATGGACAATAATGGGTTAAATTGAGCCTTGTAAAACCAACAGAATGCGTCGACTATTTGAATACAAGAAAGAAAAAGAGAATCCAGTAAATGTGAATTGTATAGTCTAATGAAATTAATAAATAAGAATATAAGTGCTAGTTTTAAATTAATTTATTTTATACTTTGACATGGTAAATATAATCATTATTCATAATGACGTCCTAATGCCTACATTTTATGACTCAGCAACTTTGCTGTCGTCTTTCGAGCGTTGGAAACGGTTGATAGAAAAAAGGTTGTAATTAAAGTCAACTGAAAGATGTCCCATAGACGTCGTTATTATTTATATAGGGTAGTAGTATCTGGTGATATACACACAATGTCAGATCAGATGTATTCTCGAAGATTCAAATTATGGATTTCGTTCTTGACGTCAAATTTCACGCAATTAATGGCTAAAAATTTTTTTTTCGATTCCCGTCAATTTTTTTTTTTCATTTTTTTTTAAAACTGACAAAAAAGAATACATTTTTTACAAAAAAGAAGTAACATTACGCGTTGGTTACATAATTGAGCATCATGGCCAGATTTCATTGTATAAATTACACGCCTTCTCCAAGCTAAGCACTCTTATGTACATATTAGTTATATAATTTAAACCTATAATGTGAATAAATTAAAATTATCTGTTTAATAGTTATGAATGTGATACGCACTTGATAAAATATTTAATTAACGATGTGCCATATATTAACAGAGTACTGTAGATATTTTCAAATATTACGAGTTTAGGTTATATTGATCTGGCAATTAATTATCACATGGCAATGAAAAAATGTGCCAGCTGCTTTTTAACGCTTGCCTTGCACACTGTTATGTTAGTTGGAGTTCACAACCAGTAGACGCCACATTCGCTTAACATCTTTTCTTTACCTACATCTAATAATAATCAGGTAATTAAACATTTATTTTGACATAAACAAACAATTAAAAATTTTAGTTTTGAGAAATATGTATTAAAATTCTTTTACCAGGAAAGAGAAATTTCTAATGTGAACATCCAATATGCGTGTATCTGTGTAATATGTGTTTTTTTAATGTCTACGTTGTTACTAATTTCCATAAAATGAGGCAATGATATTTTTTGACTCAAAAACCCACGCGGTGACGCGTGGGTTTCACATTTTAATGGAACAAATTGTAAAATATTAAAATCCGATGTCCAACTATTTGTTGCACAAATTGCTCGAGCTTTAAAGTGGATAAATAAAGCCGTAAACCTGGCTATCGTTCACCGTCACAATATTTAATTTTATCGATGCTGCTCGCACGCACAAAAAGGTTAAGCGTCTCCGGGCGGTGTGATAAATGAAAATAGCCGGCGAGGGGGGCGGGCTCCCGCGGAGGCTGCCACATGGCGCTATCGACCTGCGGGGATGCGCCAAGCGACAGAAGCGAGCGAGCTGTCAGAAAGGGTCAAGTTCTTTTAAAAATGTTCAATGGGCCCTCCCGCATCGCGCTGTCAGTAGGGGTATACTCATAGAAGTTCGAAAGCCCGACTTATCTACTAAATCTCAAATGGATAGCCATGATATTTTTTATGATAGTTTTGTATATATTACAACTAATACATACGGTATAGACTATTCATTATAACTAATATCTGCGGTATAGCTATCTAATTTGTTGTTTGAGCGATTTTGGGTCTAGAAGTACCGCCACTGTGTGCTACAACTAAATGATTCAATTAGCAAAAATGCTTTTGTAGCGGTCAAACAGAATCAATTTGACAAACCTTTACAAAATGGCGATTTGTTAAACGATCTATGATTAAAACCCAAATCGACGTGTTTGATGCAAACAGTTTGACCGTCGCGAAATTTATATATATACTGCAACTACTAATAACACAGAGGTAACTATCCACCAAAAAGGAAACTTTTGTTTTTCATACACTACTCTGATTAAAATGATTGTAACATTTAGGTGGATTAAAACTTGAAAATGTTCAGAGAATATTTCATTTGTAAGGTCTTGCAATAACTCTCAAAAAACATTGAATGACTCATTAGATATGGAGGTTCCCTTTGATGTTCACGCTGTCTGCTTATTACTTATACTTTCGGCCATCTTCCGACTGACACACGCGTTCCCGACCCGTAATAATACAAGCACGCACGAGCCACGCGTGTGACCGACGACTGCCGAAATAATTGTCCATTATTATAATGCACAGTGCGTAATCAGTCTGCGGGGGATGCAGTTTGTTTTACAACTTTGGTTGATGAACTGTCACTTTTAGTAATTTCTAGAAAGTGTAAACAGAAGCTACCAGCGACCACGTAGCTTTACGGATTGTGGAAATGAAGTGATTACGGATTATGTAATCTACATTTGTCACCTCCTCTGGTCTTTTTAGGGACGGGCGTCTTCTGTTACAGTGACCTTCTGACATTTTAACTCAACCTCCTTTGGCAGATTAAGCAGTATTGTATGTAACTGTAATTTGGCTTTATTTAGACAGTTAGCTCCTTTTAAGGTCATATCAAAAATAGTTTGGTGTTCTGTCAAAAACATTTCAACATATTTTTCCTTCTAAATCCTTTATGATTTTCTGAACAAACATGAGTCTTAAATATACTCATTCTCCATATACAATAACCGCTATTTTTTAAGGAAATCCATGTACATGCGAAGTAAACCGCGCCCGTGCGAGTTGCGGCAACAATACATCGCGGACGTGATCTTCGTCACATTGTAAAGCCATAGGGATGAAGGACGAGAGGGAAGTGAGGGGGGAGAGGGGGTAAGGGAATTGAACCCGTAAAACTAAAAATAGAAGCGGCGACACAACGCCTTGTGCGCTACAAAACGCATCTCAGTCATAGTCAAATTTTAGGCCTATCATTTCACAAAGTGTAATGACACAAGGTCTAATTTTGAAACAACGATAAGTTGAAACTCCGTTTTATAATAGAAAATGTATCTTTGTACGTAGGCAACTAGTAGAGGCATCTGTCAAAACACAATGCGCCGGAAACAATAAACCTAAGGGACTACGAGTATATTACTTTAGATCATAGGTTATGCACATTTTAATTGTCTGTCTGAAACACTTGCATTTGCGTACAAATTTGAAGATTGCCTGTTTTAATCTGAAATGAATATTTAACGATATACATCTTAGTAAACATTAGGTCGACTTGGCGTTTTTATGTGCCTAAATCAAACCCTGCCTCGAGCGAAATACTTCCCATTTTTTACGTGAATGTGTCCTGCTGTTATTCGACAGTGAAGTCACTATACTAGGTATCAAAATGAAGGCGCGTTTTATTCACTGTACCAAATTGCCTATGCAATAGAAATAAATAGCACGTTAAATAAGACTAAATTTGAAATCAGATGTGACGTGATCTTTTAACTACATTATAGGTCAAATCGTGTAGAGATCCACTTTAATCTTATACTTCAGAATAATTCTATACGAAACGATATATAACTTCAACATTACTTGAGACTTGTTAAGAAAGAAGTACGTTTTATTTGGTTCACAAATCACGGGAAGAATTTAATACGCCGTCAGTGCGAGTGTTACAAAAAGTTGCCTCCAGCTCTGTCGTAACAAGTTTCCCCCGTTGGGGTTGGAAGTTCGAAACGTTGCCTGCCGTGTTACGCGGATTAGGTAATAATTTATTTATTTATCTCTTACTTGGAGTGATTATAGCAGGTAAAAGAAATTGTATGAACTTATGATTAATTTAAGAACTGCTATTCCGCGAAACAATATTCTTTTATGCCCAATATCTTTTTCTCTATCTTTCCTAGTTTCATAGTTCTTTCTATTTGTATGTATGTATGTGTACCATTATTTGTTTATTGCAACATCTTCCTCTATTCGTCTACAGACTTCTCCTTACCACCCAAAGAATGACTGAAGAAATCACTTTAGTGATTATTATTATTTTTCCTGTATTACATTTTGGTGTACAATAAAGGATATCTATGTACGATTATGATTTCCAATATAGCTCTATTTTCAAAGAAACATTTAATTAGCCATAAATTGATACATTATGGGAAATTGTTTTGTTGCCTTGTAGAAAACTAATTGTATTTTTAATAATTAATGACGCGATTTTGATAAATACCCTAAAACCTTCATTAATAAACATCCAAAACCGAAATAAAATCGTCTTTAACAGTTTTCGAGATCAACGCGAACGATGCAATTAATTAATGTGGAACCTTTAGTTGTCTTCAAATTTCTTCTTAGCATCTACAATTTATTTATTTAATTTGCAAGTCGTAGTACGTAATTAATTTATGTCTAACAAGACGCTGCTAGGGCACAGCAAATATTACATTATGTATATCTATTATTACTTAAAATTAAATTACAAATTATTACAAAATTTGCCTGGAGGAAATAGTTTCAGCGATAAAACAGTCGGTTGTATGTATTTTGAATTAATTTAATTATGTATTTATTAGTTATTAATATATATATATATATATATATATATATATATATATATATATATATATATATATATATATATAATTGCGTTGTTTAACACGACTATGTACACTACCTGCATTATTACATCAGTTACAACACAACTCTCATTCTCAAGGTTGTCTAGAAGAAATGGGTACAGAGCAATAAGACCGCCTGGTTGTATTCCCTTCTTATTGTTCCTTATTTTTGTTATATACTCCCTAACAATTATAAAGAGTTTTAAGTATATATCTATCCTAATGGTTTTTATATGTATATTTGTAAATAAATATCTAATATATTTTATTTAATATTATGGTCAATATTTCTCAATTTATATTTTGCATTTTTCCTGAATAAAGAAAACCTTTACTGAGGCGATATGCTTTAGACATGTAAAAAGGGGTTGCGAATTTTGAAAGTAAAATAATTGTGAAGGCGCAGAGAGGGAGATCAAAAGAAAGGTGGATTTGATGCTACTTTGAACTACTTATCAGTTTTTTGATTGAATATAGATGCTGCCTTTGGAATCCTACATGAATCTTGATATTTTTAAAATCGCAATCTATACATATATGCAATGCATTGCAACCAGCCCTGTTAGTATCCACTGCTGGATATGGGCCTCCTCAAGCTCATTCTCTTATGCAAACATATACGATGTCTTTAAATAAGATCTTTGCATATACATATATATGTAATAAGATCGTAACAAAGCGGTGTCTGTATATTTAATATTTATAGAAAAAGTTTTTGCAGTGTAAAGTGCGCGTGATACAGTTTTGTTTTTGATACGATTTTTCGAATTTTTTATTGTCTGTCCGTCTGAACGCGCATCACGCAAAAACCAATGGACGGATTTTAATAAAACTTGGCATAGTTTTATAGCTTATGTTTGGGTTCCCACGGGAATCAAACTAAACACACAATACTCTAATATCCACGCGCATGAAGTCGCGGGCTCCATCTAGTTTTCCAAATAAGTAATATATGTGAGTCTGTTTGAAATTAATACTAATTACTTATTTAAGGAACATTTTTTTATATCTCTATACTTACAAACCTATATTAACAATAATTTGTGTGTAGTTAAAATCTTTTAATTAAATTGTGAGGAAATTAAGTAAACGTCTCAAAAACAGTCGCGTGCATTACAAAACAACCGAAATTAGTGAGGGCAGGCAATCAAAGTTTAATCTAACAGTCTCGCATCTACGGAGTACGTAGACAAGCCCGGTCGGCGCGGCTAATTGAGCGGAATCACCTAGCATTGTACTAGTACTGTCAAGTTACAAGATGTAGCGGGCATAAGCTGCGGAAAACATTCAGAGAAACATGAAGTCTTCATTTTAAAGGCAGAAGTTAGTCAATCAGTAAATAATGACAATATTATGTCCTCAGTCGTATGTCTAAAGTTGAAGTAGCAGTGGGCAAACAATCCACATCTCCAATGGAGTAGATAGGTACTCGATAAAGACTGCGTATTGGAAACCAGAATGTGGGATTGACGACATAAAGAAAGTCGCCGGTAGTGGCCGAATGAGCACTGAAGACAATTAATATACAATAATTAAAAAAACTTCAAGTGCATTACGTTAAAGTATTTTCATGCTAATGATTTTACTCGTATAATCTACATATTTTATTAAATGAAAAATGCAAGCATATGCACTAAGCATATGCAGAGGCAAACAAGACTTGAAATATTCTTTGAATTTTGGGTCTTTGCGAGGTTTCTTAGGAACTTGGCAGTACTGGCAGTGGCTACTAGTACCAGTATAATAATAGAAATTACCTGTCGTGAAAGATTATAAATTAGACCAAATTCTTAAGCCAGAACGGCGTGACATGAGTAAAGGGTGTAGTAATAGACAATAGAAGGAGACCGAGAGAGGGTGTGAAAGGGAGGGCTGGTACGGGATCACGCTTCCCAGGAATGCCAGGAATGTTAAGTTTGGCCCGTCAAAGGGTTGAGTGCCTTATAAAATTAAAACGACAAACATTTTGAGTTGGTGGCAGGTGATGAGATCGACTTGTTAACTATGAAGTAAATGAACTATTTTATACAATTATGTTTCATAACTACGGCTTAAAATTCCTTTCTGTTGTCTAAACAAATGCTTGAAAACAAATAAATACTTGACAGGTTCAAATCCGAACGTGTTTTTTGTTTCGTTTCATTTGAAAGTGAAGTGGAGTAAGTTCGAGTGGAGAGTACAACGGGATAAACGTAATTCCTTTTTTCATCGTAATCCTTATTCTCTATCTCATTCCATCGACTTAAGGAGGAATGGGGGTGTATTGGGATGACGAAACCTCATTCCGTTAAACTTCCTATTTACCATCCTTCCTCATTGTTATTCCTAATCCACTTCTAAATCTCCAAAGGTAGACGGAACTTTCGGGGGCATGCCAACATTTTTCATTCTTAATTGATGTTAACATGTCCATGGACGACAGTACTTCTCTACTTAGGACCAGATGAACTGTTTGCTTGACTGCCATGTTCTTTCAATTTAAAAAAAAACTCAAAATGGGCAGAGTTAAACGATTTGTTATACAAAAAAATGTTTAGCGTTTCAAATCTTTAGTGACTACTTACTGGCCGACAGTGTGGTGTGGCCACATTTAAAAATTAAAATCGAATACTCTTATTGTTATTTTCAAAAATCTCCATAAGTCAGTCTATATTATGACAGGAACCTGCACAAACGAAGCCACAAATAGAACTTAGTATCGAGATCATCTTCATTAGCGAACATCAATCTTCATAATACCAGTCCTTAGTGTTCAGACCGATCCTGGGTACAACAAAAGAGAAAAAGATCTAATGTTAGTGGAACGAGCGTCAGTGTCGAGAATGGAACGCACTGCTCTACCGATGGATCCATGATAAATTACCCTCCATGCATAATAATGCTTTGTCATCAATATGCTCAAGAATATAACCACGTGCAAGCAAGCTCCTCTTCACATACGTAAGGCATATCGACATTTTATGTGGTAAATTGGCAGGCGTGCAAGCAACGCTAAATGGCTCTTATGATCATTACCATCACTCAGTGTAATGTGAGAACTGCTTGTCTTCTCATAATCTTTTCTTATGAAAAGACGGTGGCATTTTATATTTGTAAATCGAGTTTTAAACGCGACTATGGGAGACAGTCCATTCGATAGTAAGCAGGATCTGATACAAATATAAACTTCTGTGAAACAAAAGGCAAAACTGACGAAAGTTGACAGATACTGTCCGCATTTGAGTACCGGAGTCGGGATTCGGAAAAAGGATTGGGAAGAGAGGGGAATACGGAATATTCAATATTACGAGGGTGGATTGAAATGTTCCCGGCCTAGCCAAGAAAATAAAATTAAATACGTACAAAAATATTGTTGTTTTTCGACGTAATTCCTATTCAGCTCTATGCACTTCTTCCATCTGCTTTCCAAAGCATCAATGCCGATTTTAAAAAAAATATTCCTGAAGGTCTTCAAAATAGAGGTACTCTATTTCTTTCATCAGATGAGGAAAATTGGACGGGATAGGACGGATAAACGGGGAAATGGGCTCCGGCAACTTTCATAATCCAAAATAAGTACGTTGGTAAGTTTCACTGCAGTTTTCTGTCATTCAAGAAAAAAATGGCATGTATATTGTATATTTGGTATCAAGGAGAATTTTACAAAATTATAAGATTGCATTTCGTTGTATTCTTTTCTTTCGGTAACAATGTTTTAAGCTTTTGTTTTAAAACAATTTTATACAAGGAAAAAAGGAAGGATATTCCATATAAATATTTTCATTAGTAACAGTAATTACGTTACGATCCATTATTAATATGGTGGACGAATGAACATGGATACATACCTAACCATAATAAATCAAAATAAATCACCGTGTATATGTTTTTATCTGGTAAAGTATTTTATCTCCATTAATCCCTCATTTCATCAGTACATTATGGGAACCTGATTCACCCGCTGTTTCCACCACTCATTATACTTCTAATTAGTAAAATTATAAATACGGTCGGTACATGATGTAGGTACGGAGAACGCCACATGCAGTCGGTTTTCTCCGAAAACTCATTACCGGGGCACGCGTCACGTAGGGACCATAACCGGTTTTATTAGGTTTCACTAACGCGTTCTGCGGATAGGGTTGCCACATAATACTCGTATACGTAACGTATGTACAGAACAAGGCAAACAAACTGCCATATATGTTACAAATATGTGTCTCGGAATTGATTCATGTAATCGTTTAGTTAAATTAAATAATTTGAACCTTTTTAGGCATTAAAACTGTGAATTACTCATTATCTAGGTACACAAAAAAAGGGAAATGTCGTAACTGCTGCTGACTCATCAAAGCCGAGCCGAAACCGCTGAAGTTAGAAACATGAAATTTGGAAAGTAGCTTACTTTTATGACGTGGTGACTAAAAACTAAGAAATATAACCCCTAAAGAGGTGTCCAAAGTTTGTACGCAAAAAAATATTTGATGGTCCTATTAACTTGAGGCTTGGTATAAATATTCGCCAATACTAATAATTAAACAAGAGTTTGACCGTTTTTCAAAATTCTACGCGACCAGACTCGTGGACAACTAATTACCGTTTGTATCTTTTTAATAATCACTTACAATATGAAGAAAAACTGGATCAGCTACTCATTCAATCTTTGAAATGTTCCCCATTATGCGGTTACTTTAACTGCAATTTGATGTCCGTCAGGACAACCGCCTTCCCCCTCAACATCATACTGATCGAAGTTTTCAATTTGTTGACAACCCTAACCGCATCGGACTGTGCCATGCGACACATCCGAACATTCCTTTATTTGGTGCTTACTAGGTTTTTCTTAGCACAGAGACGTTCTTGTGCCGGTCAAGTGGGAAGAATCTGGCTTAGGTTGGAAACATCATTCCAATCACATTCGCTTCCAGGACATGCAGATGATGACTTTCGTTTAGGAGAAATTGTTGGATTACATGGGAAAATTATGAGCGTGTACTAAATTATTGTTTTATATCATACACACAGGATATTTACTGCAAGATGGAATGAGGAAGTTAATGATAATGTGGAACATTTTAACACAAGAAAAAAGCAATTTTCTTTTTATTTTATGATACTAACCACATTAACTTTAATACTACAACCTGCATTAAAATAACCGATGCGATATAATTGAAGAGAAATTGGATCAGATGTTCTGAATCTGATGTCAATTCACAATAACGTATTCAATCCTCCTCTATCTTGTTCCCGAACTAAGATGCAAAGCAGGGGTGCGAAAATAGCTTAACCCAAATATTAGCTATCGGTTAAATCTCAAGGGATCACCTATTATAAGTTTAGAAGCTGTTTACCCTAAGGGACATCTATATAGGCATTGTCTTCGAAATTGCCCTTCCTTATTCAAAACATTCCTCTCCAAAACTGCAGAATGAAATATCGGAAAATTTTATTACATTGGCTTAAGAGAACATACAGCAAAAGAAAGTACTTTTTGTGGAACAGCAAAATCGGAGTAACCTATTATTATTATAGCCTGCCATAGCAGTAATATTTCTTAATTATATTTTTTAGATTTACTTCTCCATTCTTATCAATAGAAATAAATAAGTAAAAATTAAAAATTCCCTTATTGATTCCTAGTTTATTTTGGTGAGCACAGATTTATTGGTTGTTTTTGTGTAAGCAGAGTTTAAGTATTTAGTTTATTTACACCATATCCACAGAGCTACATACTTTGTTATGTGACTGACAAGACAAAACAAACAAAATGAATAAGAAAGTAAAAAAAACTCATATTATGATTGTTACCTGTTGTGACGCAAACGACTATTACGCTATAAACATCGAAAATATTAATATACCATTGTGTGACATGCTTTTGAAGGCAAAAGTACTAGGTGAGCATGGAAAGAACCTTGTGTGCTTGTAGGCTCGTCGCAAGCAGACGGTAGGCGGGGCGGGGGCGATCGATACCCCGGCCGCATTGTTACCCGACACACCCCGCGTCGCACCCCGCACCCCGTCCTGCACCCGAAATTCGCCCCATTTGATCCGGAGAGCCCGAATCAATCGCTTTTGTTGCAGTAACTTGATGCATCAAGGGGCAAGGTTCGTAAGGAAGTGTAATCGAAGTCTTTGTGTATCGTACAGTTGGCCGCGTAAAAAATAACATCTGTCTGTTGTGCTCGTTATAATAAGACCTCATTCTCCTTTATTTAAGCACCAATGTAGCGTGTATGTTGTAATCAGCTGTTTAATACGCAGGTATAATTGTAAAACAGCTGGTTTTCTTTATGATACTAGTATACAATTTTACGTCGTGGTAGGTGCGGTGCGGTGGTGAACAAAGAATGTTGTGCTTATAAGCTATAAGGAAGCATTAGTTTATACTTGCTAGCAAAACTAGCATGGAATTTACGAGCAGATTAATGGTCAAATGATTATTACCTGCAATTTTACAGCTGCATGTTTTTCATAATAATAAATTGATAAATGTATGTATTCACAGATGTATTTACTCCATAGCCTTTGTTTAACAAGATCATGCACGTTCACAAATCATTCGATAAATAATCATGCAGAAATCTCATCTATGAGAAAGATATTGACTATTGAAGATATTCCTGCCCCAACGACTAAGGAAACGACTATACAAACGACTAAGGAACTAATGAATTAACTAAAGCCACAAATATAAGGGAATAAAAATGGTCAAAGGTCATAATAGATTTTAATAGGAAGCTAGGTTAGAGTACACGAAAGCATTTGTATGACATCGTTCGATTTCGAAGGGATGTATTCCATACAATGAACAATCACTACTTGACAATAAAAAAAAACACGGTGGAAACGAATTACCTTATAGAATAACCTATTTACAAGTTACCGACGCAGACTTATATTTTTTTTATTGCTTTGTTGTTCCAGGCTCGTGTTCCTTCAGTAAACATTTATTTACTATGTCAATTGATTGTATCGACAATTTAGCTACAAAACGTGGTCACCTCGTGACGTGGTTACTGTCAGTAAAATGTGAAGAAACGTAAAATAAACATACACAAAAGCCTCCATAATAGAACACGTGTAAGAAAAGTTTTACAAGGTAAAATGTGTATAAAACTCAAATATCCGAATATTCAAAGAATAACCATTACCATATTAAACCATCAATCAGCCTATGCTGTTTCTGCATTGCTGGATGTAAACCTCTCTCAAGGCTCGTCGCCACACACGATATTCTGCTCTTCTCATCTCAATACCGACAAACTTCTTCAAGTCGTCGCCTCCGGAGTATTTCAACCAAAAGAAACATAAAAATAATTCAAAGGAATAAAGGAAATTACATTTGAGACATTCTTTAAAGGTATTTTCAACTTGAAATGTACTTTGAATTAAAAGTCTGTCTGTTACCGTAATCAGTCCGTTTAACGTCCACTGCTGGATATGGGTCTCCTCGTGTGCAAGAGGGATGTTTGGCCGTAAAACGCCACGCTGGAAAAGCGGGTTGGTGAGTCCACTATTTTAGCGGTGATGTAGTTCCTCGGGACTTGTAATCCCTCAATCGCCTTATACGACATCCACGGAAAGACAATATGGGGTGGTGCTAGTCTAAAGCCAGTGGACAACACGCGGCTAATTCCGCCTCTAGTTATAAATAAAAGCTTACCCGACCTGATTTACTAACCCGGTAGTAAATCCAGTTAAAGAAACTATCAAACATGCAGGCTTCCAACAAATTTGTCCTAGTTGAGAATTCAGTTGTCAAGTAATCATATGTCATGGTTCACACGACAATAAAGTTGCTATTGGAACGATGACTTCAACTACGATAAATTTATATCAATGCACGTCATTTACGATCTAACAGAGTATACAATGTCAATTGGACGGTATTCAAGTATCATCATCGTTCTGATTATAAGACACGACTACCAAAGTCTAATTTAGTGCGGCACAAAGAATCTTTCACTTGAATGTGTATGATTTGTCATAACATGTGTGTGATATTCAGCGCGGCAGGCATATACTTGAAACAAAGTCTTAAGGTAAAAGTTTTACCCGCCTGCTCGATCAGTCGATACATCGATCAATCTCAAGGATTGACATCGATGGGTTGGTATGGCAGTTCTGGCCGATCGATGAACCACATCCACTCGATCGACTTCCTGCTCTATCTCGATCTAAGAATCGATCGACATCGATCGTTTAGTGTGAGAGTTCTGATCAGTTTGTTGATTACTTGTTTATTTTCTTATAATAATACGAAGTGTGAGTGAGACGTGTACGAAATTTCATCATACGAGTCAGTGAGCGATAGGAATTTTGCATAAAAATATTCGCCATGAAAAGCTTCATTTTGGGAATTTTTTGCATGTTTTCACCGGTCACTGCTAATGTCTCCCGTCTTCATGAATTGTTTACTGTTCTAGTTACCGTCTTACACTTCTCCTTGATATTTTCAGTAAGTAGATACGTAGATAAGATACAATATAGAAGCGGTGACATCTCCGGCAATATATTTCTCGCAATATATATAGTAAAAACCATCAGTCGCTAGGGAGCTATAAAGGATCACTATCGCTATCGGCTCAAGTTGTAACAAACAAGTCTGAACCTCGGAAGAAATTGAATCAGAACTAACAAACGTGTAACAGGAGACCTCAATTATAATTATGTTATGTGGTTAGCATAACATAATACTTTGCAATAAAGCATTGTTACGCTTGCCTGTAAATCCACGGTCGTTGAGCAGTAAACTATTGGACCACGTGTTAAAATTTTAAAGAATATTCAGGAAAGATTCGTCACAGGATATGCCAATATTGTTGTACGATTGAGTCATGTGCCAGATTTGTTATACTATGACATGTGCTACACTTGGTGGAGAAGCAAATGTAAGAACGTGACAACATGAAAGACTGTTTCATTCTTTAGCTTAGAATAACAAGACTGTGAAAGATATAAAGAGTATTTAATATTTTCTAGGTAATTACCTATCCATGCATACTCGTATAATATTAGAAATTCTACCAAGCGGATCCAGTGCGGTTTAGTAGATAATATTAGACTACCCACAGAACACTACCTTGAAATGTACTGAATTTCCTACTTCATCGTATTTCCTCAATGTACGTACGTGTTTCAGTAGTGAGTGAGATATGCCAGAGCCCATTCCCATCCTATCCTTCCCCATTTTCCCAATACAGGGCCATGTATACACGCCATTCAGAAGTATGGAAAGCATATTGTTACTACCACCCACTAGCAATTATTTAGCAGACATGTCGTGTCGCATTAATTGGAAATAGGAAACTTGTAATGGCCCACTAAATTGCACTTGCCAGTGAGGTCTCCAGTAGTTGGCTTGCACACAGATTCGTAGTCATAAAACTGGTGCAATGAACAAGAGGGTCATAAAATGTTTTAAAAATCCCTGCTGGTTAATTAACAATGAACTGCTCTGAAGAGCGAAGCTGGTACTCGTATATCGACGGCCGTTAATTGAAATATAGAAAGTGCTTTTTTTTTGTAGAATAGATGGCAGACGAGCGTGAGGGCCATATGATGGTAAGTGGTTACCGCCACCCATGGACACCTATGGTGCGCTGCCGACCTTGCAGAATCCTGTTCACAGCTCCCTTGAAGAACCCCATGTCGTAGGGTAATGGAAAAACCTTGGCTGGAGGTTCATTATACAATTTTCGGATTAGAGGTATAAAGTCACTTTATGACTGCACTGTACGCAGCGATTCTATGTCAAGGAAGTGCGGATGAACCGTACGATGATGACGAGTGGCGCGATGATAGAAACCCGAAGTTGGCATCAAATTGAGTCAGAACTTCAGTACATTCCCCATTATAAACGCGGTAGAAAACGCTGAGAGACGCAACATCATATTTGCAGAATATCACTATTAAATATTAATTATCTATTCACGTTGCTGCATAAAAATTGTAAAAATAACATTTTTACAGTAAAATACTTCTACTTAGTGGCCGTTGATTATTTATATTTCATCGTGTGACCGATTTCGGCATCATTGATTTCATAAATAAAACTTTGGGGCATTACAGTCATGTTTATTTATAGATTTAGGATTATTAGTTATCGCAAAGATCAATAAAGTGTTAAAACGAGGAGAGATGTTTATAGTATCCACTTGTTGTTATAATAGAAATAGAATATATATGATTAATAGATAACGAACAGGTGAGAATGCTAAAAAATAAGTCAGCCTCTGTATAACATAGTGCAAGAAGGATAAATAAATAAATATCTTTTCTCAGACCGTGTGCTCTTGTCTCAGATACAAGTATACCAGCTATTCCAGCACTTAGCTTAAGTCACAGCTTAAGTACGCTTGTGAGAAGTGCATTTATAAATACAGTATAAATAGTGGGTCTGCAACCGATATCCACATACTAAATTACTAAAGGCTAGTGTCTAACGGTGCCTTGTGTATGTATGTGAGTAATGCATTGGCCCTTTGACCTTAAAGTCGTAAATGCTTATAGAAATCTATTTCTAATGCAGATAATTTATTTTTTACTCACAATTTTCATTAGAAAATGTTAGATATTTTTTTAAAGAGTTTTACCTACATCAGTTTACCTGATGTTAAGTGAATACTGTCATCCACCATACAATAGTGAAAATTAAAAAAAAAACTACGTTAAAACTGTGACCATACATTCCAGCGTTAGTAAAAAAATAACGAACGTTGGTAGCTAATAGGATGTACTTCAATATTCTAATTCAGTAACCTAGTTGTTACTTCAGAACATAAACTTGAAATACTAAATGTGATACCTACACCTACATAGAGGAATAGGACAGTTCAAATTGTTGTTTTAGTTGTTACTGTTTAAATATTGTTGTTTTACTTATCAGCATGGCTACTTTCTAATATTTTATGTCATTAACTCATTACCGTCATTAATCATTTACACAACTTTGTAATGATTTTATTATATGTATCGTATTATACAGATTTCTCAAACACATATTTTTGAAACCAATTTATATGTACGTTGTGGCGAAAGACAGTAAAAAATGTATCGAGTGGAAACAATACTTGCGCAGATACAGTTATCTGCGCGCAGAACCATAAATAACGTAACACTCGCCAGAGAACGAGATAACGCGTTACGTTACGATGTAAGTTATGGATGACGCGATTTTACGTCTGGTTACAAGCGTTGTGTAACTATTGCAGATGGTTTTACAATAGCGTAAAACTACTAATATAACAAAACAGTAACAAAACAGCGTAATACTAGCAAGTCTTATTTGCATCGACATAAGGTTAAAAATAGGTTAAAAATTTTCTTACGGTAAAATAGACTGGTCTGTATTTGTGCCCCCACGATATTACTGTGAAATTACACTCACATGCGTTAAGGATAGTTTAAATCCAAGAAAAGGCAATTTTTACGTTTGAGTTGAGCTATGATATAATACAAGATCGAATATCATAGTTGATTAATTGCTTAAATATGATATTTAATTAATTAGAGTTATCCTTGAGGGCTGCCGGCATATTGAGAATTTTAACACTTTTCTTGCAAGTGATTGCGAGATCTTACCCATAACCGCACCTAGAGAACTGTTATGACGTGTACCTTGTACGGTTCACTATTCTGTGCTGCTGCTTCACAAGTATATATAGCCCTGATGATTGACAACCTTCGTTAAACGAAGACACTGCAAGAAGAAGATTCTGTACGGATCTTGAAAAAGGTGATTTAATAAAGTAGAACAGTGATTTCTGGCTGGTTGTATCATAGTTTTGGTAAGAAACATTGAAACGCATAATAATTCAATGTAATTAATGGACGAGATTTAAATACAGAACGGCAAGTGATAGACACCATATCTTGTAAATAGTATTTTGTGAAGCGCTGAGTGAATAATGAACCCTTAAAAAGACTCGAGCGTTAAACGCTCGTGAACGTTATAGACAAGTTTTAAACATTTGATGTTGTTAAACGCATGGGGTTTAACTAAAACGAGTCTAAAACGGTTAAGGTTACGGTTAAGGTACGGCGCTCGAGCGCTCAGCGGTTATTTTCACATAGCATACATATTTATATACACGGGTAGATTTGTTTTTAATCAGCCTAACCTGATAACCTTTAAGTATAACCTGATATCAACAGATCACCTACATCATTCACCGTCGCTAAGGGTCGTATGCTTTCAAAGTGGTGTCAGGGTCAGTCGCGTCCAATTCAGAGTTGCACAATATAACGATGTGTAATATACATTGCAGAGTACTGTATGTTTGTTACGAGGGAGATGAACCCAGAATAATTGCTAGACTAATGCCTATTTCAAGCCAGTCAAGCACGTCAATAAATTAGGTAATCGATGAATTAAATCAACCGCAATGTTGTTCCACTTCCATTGTGGTTTTGTTAGCGTACGAAACTTGGCAATGTCCCTTAATCTTATTCTTATTATAAATCAATATTCATTAGGCTTTATTTACTATGAAATTGAAACCGGTTTCTCCTGTTTGTGTACGTGGGAGTTTCTGTTTTTTTGATAACATAAAAGACTGCCGCGAATCGTCGAGCGCTTAGCGCTCATATAATCATAGATACTATATACAAGGGATGTTTATATTCATTTTTAATTGATAATGATAAGGGATGTTTCTAGAAACATTCGTATATTTATATGTTGATCACTTTTTTTTAACTTTTTAAAATATGTATTATACCTAGAATTTTACATATGTACCTATTCAATTTTGTTAATTTTATATTATATTAATATGGGTCTCGTACCTGACGCATAAAAAAGTACTCAATTTTATTCAATATTTTAACCCTTAGTAGGACTTATAATGGGATGACAAAAATTTATACTTCCCAATCTCAAATTAGCAATGTACACAGCGCCACTGTACATTATATTTAGATGATGTTGGCATGTGTCGTAGATGTCTATTGGCTACATCATATATGATATCATATCATCCATGATGTGTGCGTGCGCGTACGTCATTGCATGTGTGGCTGTGTGTGCAAATATATTTCACCATAGCAACTAAGTTGCGGAATGTCCAGGAGCTCCCTATGTCAGTTCCTTAGCATTCAAGACGCGTGTATTCTAGAGTTGGATCAAAAAATATCCATCCAAAGATCATTCAATAAAATCGGATTATTTGCGTGATTATCCAAAAACCTTATAATAAGTCGCTGCCACAAGTCCGGAGGAACTACGACCACCTCTAAAAGAGTGGGGTCGCCAACACGCTAGAGTCCGCTAGACTAATGTGGCGTTTTAAGGCCATACATCACTCATGCACAAGACAACGTGCAAAAAGAAGGCCCATGTTCAACAGCGGACGATAAAAGAGCTGGCATTACTTAAGGTATGTCACGTCACATAGGACGCAGCGTGAAATAATTAATCAGTACAAGAAAAATTACGATTATATTTCGGAGACAGCAGACGCAGCGTATTCGACAAAGAATCGCGTAACCGAAACCAACTCTAATGTAGAGCCTTAAAACTGACAAATCGCTTTCATAAACGTAACGTAGTTGTTTGGAACGGCTTTAGTATATTACATAGATATAAAGATAGTTTGGAACGGGCGCCGCTGGTCGGACAATCAACGATTCGCGATCACTGACCTATCGCAACACGGCACTATTGGCCGTACGCGTCATCCGACGTAGACTATTCAAGTGCCTACAGTTTTATTTCATTGAGTGCGATGCGCTTTTGTGCTAGGGGCTTGCGACACGTGTTTGAAGCGATGCAGACAGTAAAGGTCATACAACTAACTATGAATATGTTTCGGTTTTGTTTTATTTTTAAACTAGCGATCCACTCCGACTTTACTCGGATGGATATATTTTTGTGAATAATCCCTACGTTACGTAGTTTA
The DNA here is from genome assembly GCA_943735995.1 of Sesia bembeciformis. Lineage (NCBI taxonomy): Eukaryota > Metazoa > Arthropoda > Insecta > Lepidoptera > Sesiidae > Sesia > Sesia bembeciformis. The sequence goes on along the minus strand of OX031029.1, from coordinate 3,127,534 downwards.
CAATACATATGTTCTGATTCTCATATGTTTTAATCAGCGTTGTGGGCCATTTGCACAAGGAGCTATTTTCTCGAACGGTTCAGGCGAGAATATTGTGTACGATTCTCGTATGCGGCTAAACTGCATAAAAATTCAGGGATACCAGTGATCAGATGATTTTTTTTTTGACCGATGTTCGAGAATCAGATAACCGATGTTCGAGACACTCGCGTTTGAGAAACTAATTGTGTAAATAAAACATTAATGTGGAAAACGTTCAATCTATCTTCTTTATCATGTATTAGATATTAACGGGAATAAAACGTCTTTAAATAGATCACACATTAAAAATCATTCGCTGAATATATTATACATAAAAATTAGTCGACCAGTCTTCAAGTTTAATGCTGACATAAAGAAAAGTGTAGTTCGCAGACTAGTTCGTGTGCACTTCGTATTAAAAAAGATATATTTAACTGGCCAATGTATTAGCACTATTCAGGACAATGGACTCTGCGCTGATTACAGATACGCCTTCGCACATAAATGTGACCACTAAATTTTGATTATGCAAACAAATTATAAATAGTCTTTATGTACAATGTCAGCTTATTTCTAAGCGACATTTTACTTCTCCCGGCTATGAGAGGGTTGAAACTATCGAGTGCAAAGGCGACTCGGTTTCGGACAGTTTGTATGTTCTCGGAAGGTCAGCCGATGGTCTAGGGTGACTCCCAAGATATTTGGTCTTCCTGGCCCAACGGATAGCTACACCGAAAAGGGAACTGTAAACACGCAAAAATGGTTCTGCATTTACATCAGTTACGAACAAAAGTACACTGACTTTTTTAGTACACACAGAATATTTAGGGAAATTTTGAAGAATTATTGCGAAGACCACGAGTATCGAGTTCACTACATCTCGAATAAGGGTGATTATGGTATATATATGGGACAGTGATTAAAATCTACATACTCGTAGGTGTATCTCGGCTGAAATCGTAGATGAGTCAAATCAATTCAGTAATTTCAAAATTACGAAAGTTAGAAAAATACAAAAATCAAACGATAATTGTTGTTAGATAGGATACAAAGTATAACTACAACTTGAACATTGAACAACTACAACTGGCTAAACATTGATTTTTTTCTAAAATGTACCGAAAATAGTGAAATCCACCTTTCCCAGTGGCGGGTTCAATTGGGTTTTATTAATGTCATGGTTGTAATTTAATCATTCCAATATACACTTTGCTGGTAATACACTTATCACGGTACCTATACGTGATGGTTTGATCGCGTCAAAGGATCGCCTTTGATTAATGACCCGGCCTAGCGTAGAAAGCAAACAACTCGCGAATGGGAGAAATTAGTTCGGTGGACCGACAGCGAAATCCTGAACAGGAAAAACATATTTCCTGTCTATGGATGATTTATTGAAATACTTGAAATTTTGTACATAGACAGCACTTTGTACTTAATAACACTTTTGTAGTATACGGCTCATATTTTCAAAATGACATAACATTAATTAATGATGAAAATTACAACATAATCTATACATATAATAAAATTGTAACAGACCGATGTCTGTACATTATAGATTTTGAAAAAAAACTAATATGGGGTCTTTATTAGAACAACAGAAGCCAAAACAACAGTTTTTAGAATTTTGTCTGTCTGTCTGTATGTTTGTACACGCATTACGAAAAAACTACTGCATGGAATTGAATGCAGTTTTCACCGATGTATTGCTAGAGGTCTAACTTAAAATATAGGATCCATTTTACCGCAGGAAAATATCTTATTCCGATTGTTTTAAATTTAATAAACCGAAGCGAAGTGAGGGCGGGTCGCTAGTTGATAATAATAATAAATACTTCTTTATTTCAAATATCGAAAAAACATGCAAAGATTGTGGACTGCGATAAATTATTAGGAACACAATGCACAATAAATCGCCTCATAAGAGTATGTGTGAGGGCAATTGTGTTAAAAATATGCATGAAAAATTATAACAACAAAAGCTTTGTTAACTTAATCGCCGAGCACTGAACTAGTAAATTGTAATCTAACAGCTTACAATAAGTATTTAGAATGATTTGCAGTGTTTAAAATGTTTAGGGCCAATTAGAGTAATTTTAAATAAGACTAGTTGATAACATACATTCAAAATTCGTACTCTTCGTTCGTTTGTTACTCAACAAAGCAATGGGAATATTACCATACCATCAGCCTGTCTCTCCACTGGTGGATATAGGCCTCTGCCAAGGCTCGCCACCGCACGCGATCCAAGGCTCTTCTCATCCAATCACCACCGGGGAATTTCTTTAAGTCCTCGGTCCACCTGGCCGGAGGGCGTCCCATACTCCGCTTCCCCGTGGGTGGCCTCTACTCGAGTACTCGTCTACCCCATCGGTTATTAGGCCGAATATTGGGCCAAGGAAAAGGATATGGGCCACTTCTTGTCAAGTCCAAACGAATATAATTGAGGGCTATTATAACAATAAATGTTTACAATTAGTATTATAAACATAATATATCTACAAATAGTATTATTGACCGTATTTGAAATTTTTAATGGCATTAAAATTTAGACAATTTTGTCTTTTAATAAATTATCATAAAAAGATGATGAATGGTCTCTAATATGTAGTGTCAATATTGTCTTTATGCGTTATTTGTTTTATAATCAGAGGTATTGTTTAGGTTTCTTATTATATCACGTATGCAACTGGCTCTTCGGGGAAGATCGTGAATGCCCTCGTGTTTGGAACACGACACCGATTTCCTGTGAGCGGCAGGTCGATGTCATCTACACGTCATTGTGTCGCCGATTTGCATAATTAAATAATATTATGCATTCATTCGGGTCACCCCTGCGATGAACCAACGAAACAAAGCGCCATATCCGGATAACGAGTTACATGGCACGAAAATAAAAAAAAAAATACAAACAGAGGTGGTAAAAATATCAGCGTAATCGGTTCGACAGTTCAATCTCCAGTTTCCTTATTCAGCCGCAAAAAGCGAAAACTGCCCCGGACAGGAATTAATGTTCGCCAACTTCCAAATTAATCCCCTTGAGGTGGACGCCCGCATTGAGAGCGCAAAGAGTAAACATTTATCGTGAAGGCTTCGGCCTACCCAGTTTTAGTTCGTGGAAAGATCGGGGTGCTTCGTGCGAGCCGAGACGAGAGGCGGCGACAAAGCCCGAGTGTGCCCGAAGCGGGAGAAAAGCGAAACCTCCCTCCGTTTTCCCCCTCCGTGGGGGCTGAGGTCTTTGTGCCGATGCGACCCAGTTAATGACCGCCCCCGCAGACGCGGCATATAGCCTCGTTCCGATATAAATACGCCTACTACACTTGACCTCTAAAGTTTTTATTGGAAAGCACGTGCCATTGTCGACACCGTGTATGTTGAAAGTGGTATAACTCTATTGTGTAATTGACATGGTAGTTTCAATTGTTTGCAACTAATGGTTCAGTTTTACACTGTTGCCATGTACATACATATTTCATGGGTTTACATTGTGTCCCAACTACAACTTTTATTTGTGCTGCTGTAAAACTTGACAAGCGGTTTTACACCACGCAAAACTTTTCAAACGCGGCTAATCGAGGGCCCTCTGCGCCAACTTTGTTACCCAATAAATCCGTTCGCAACTTGAAAGGGTTGGCCGCACGGTCCGGTTGAGAGTGGAATTAGAGAGGGGCGGAGAGGTGTCGGGGTTCGGTGCAACAGGTCGCGAAACAACGTTTTAATTGTCGGCCGATAAACATCGGCGTCACCGGACCGCGACATCGACAGGCCGCGAGGTGCAGTAAAGTGCGTTGACCGGACCCTAAATGCACCGTTCGTTCTTTCACAGTGAACCTTTTACATCATTTGTCGCCAGTTTTTAATTTACTAAGTTTTCTCTATTTTACATAAATTAATATTCATGACTATAAATACACAAAAGAACACCTAAAAATAAAATACTAGAATGTTTGTAACATGATTCATGAAACAACTCTAATCAATTCAAATTGCACAGCCAGATGTCTCGAACAAGTCTATAGATAATACGAGCATACAATATCGTTTTAAACACTTCTGGAAGTTTGTCTCAAGATACTAAGTAGTTTCCCTAACATATGCTCCAGTTTAATCTGAGCTCCCAAGAAAGTGGGAACGAGAGAATTTTTACACAAATTCAAGTTTTAGACTGGTAACTTAAGCCTAGAGCGATAGTTGCATAAATTGTTGTTTCGCAAACCGCAAGGGTTTTAGGTAAACGTTTCAATATCCTTTGTTTCATTCTCTTTGTTAACAAACATCTCGGTTGTCGTTCCTAGTACTTGTAGACTAGGCGTTCAGTGGTTTTGGGTTAAAAATATAGTCCTTCAAATGCATATACATATAACGTACCAACGCGATAATCCGGTATACATTTTTTTCCTGTGCAGATTATTAGAAGTTATATGGAAAAAAATTGGTCATATGAATAATAAAAAGTAAAATACGTGTAATTAAAACATAACATAATAATTACACAACATAACAAGCTACATTACGAAATCGATCACAGCAGTAGCTCTACGTAAATTATATAAGGTAAGCTAGTTTATTGTCATTGTTAATTATTTAGATATGAGAAACTGTAATCTTTTTTTTTTTGTTATTAATATTTTTATAACAAATTATGTTAGTCGAAATATTGACCCATATTATCTACACACTTTCGCCACCTCACGGGCAGTTGATTGATACCACTCCTGTAAGTCTCGTGGACGGGTATCAATGAATTCTTCAAAAGCCCTAATCACAGCTACTTTAGAATCAAATTTTTTCCTTACAAAAAGTTGTATCAATTTCGAAAGAAATGGGAATCTGTTGGGGCAAGGTCCGCTGAGTATGATGGGTGAGGGAGTCTTCAGGTCCTGCTCTTAAAGTTTTAAAACTGTCGTATGAGAAGTGTGAGGGCGGGCATTGTCATGAAGAAGAAGTGTAGATGAGCGATTGACTAAATTTGGTGGCTTTGTTGCCAGCTTTTCCATCATCGTCTGCAGCTTCTTACAGTACACATCTGCATCAATAGTTTGACCAGTTCGCAGGAAACTGTAGTGGACAATACCGGCACAGGACCACCAAACTGATATCAGTAGCTTTTTCTTAGTTATCTGGCGTTTTAAACATTGTTGGGCTGCAATTCCTGGATCCAGCCACTGATACGAATGTTTGCGGTTATCGTACAGGATCCATTTCTCATCACAAGTCACGATGCGATTCAAAATTCCGTCGTTATTGTGACAGTTCAATAACAAAGTTGTTGTAGCTAACGTTCGTTCAGTTTATACGGTATCCACTTTTCGAGCTTCTTTATTTTTCCGATTTGACGCAGATGAACAAACATTATTTTATCACTAAAATCAAACCCTGCTGCTAATTCTTTGAGACTTTGAGTACTTTGAGATGCTTCCACTATAGCCTTTAAGTCATCGTTATTAACCTTGGTCGTAGGTCGTCCGTGGGACTCATCCTTAAGATCGCAAGATATCGAAACTCAAAGTGGTCAGTAATAAAATCGGCACTTTCATAGGTAAGCACCTAATATTCTTTCATCAGCAACAATAAGACTCTATCGTTATTTCTATAGATAACAATAAAGATTTCTATAGATGTATTTTGATTTCTTATCAAAAGTATTTTTGTGTTAATATTGTGAAGAAAAGGAAATACCTGTTCTTCTAATGCTTTTTTCTTACTTCGGACTGGAACATGGCACCTTTACCATTTTTCAGACCGTATGTTTGACGAGATTTTGTATTCTGATGGATAGGTTTGGAATAACTTTTTATAAGCAAACAAAACGACACAAAATTGAGAACACTTTTTTAAAAAGGAACGGCCAACAAGAGATACGTTGAAACAAGAGTAAGTACTAAGATAAATACTATGATACCAACTAAATGTTGCCTTATTTACAGGCTATCACCGCAAAGCAATAATGGATTTTTAACATTTTTAAGAATATATTGATGTGAAACATCTAATGCGGCCGGTCAGACCGGCTGTTGGCGTGGCGACGCGTCGCCGCGGCATGCGTCGCCACGTAATACCGTCAAAGGCAACATCGGATATAATTACAGAAGTCACTAATTAAGAGAATTAATATGTTTCCATTTAATTTTTGTATTAAATTAATATAAATGTATATTAAATAAACAATCATCTTTTTCTTTAAAAAAATCTGAACATTATATTTTTAATTGTGCTATATTTATTTCCTTTCATAAGCTATCCTTTTATGCTCATTATTTCTACAAAATACGTCCCGACGTCCCGCGACGGCTCATTTCTTTTATTATTATACAAAAAGAAAATTATTGGTTGAAATGGTAAGTATGCAAAGCGTGATGAAGAAGCAACTAACCAGCGAATATATTCACTTCAGTGCTTTCCAATTCACTATTTGACGGTACTCTAAACAGTCTTATAATAATCCCGATTCCCACATTTCTCTTAAGTATTTATTTGAATATCTGACTCATAACGCCTTAAAATTTGGTGCTTAGGCCCTTCATATGCCAATGGGGCAATTTCATAAATATGTCTCGCCCACACTGAGTGGTTTTGAATCGAGCTCGAAGGCTCCAAGCCATTATTGTGTCCATAAGGCTTTGTGTCAGCTTACGAGTTTGAGTATTGCTTACTTTACCGACAGTAACTCACTACAAGGTTTCAAAATCATTACTGAGCTGGTACTACGGGTGCTAATAAAAATTACTAAATTATCAGTTTTGCGGTTATGGTGGTTTTTGCACGAGGCCGCACGGATCGAATGGCTACGTAAAATCTGTACTTTAAAGTAATGATCCTTCCTAGTTCAGGTTATTTTTGATCTCGTGTATATAATTATAGGGTTCTATAGTGCATTTTTTCTTTATGATTTTTTTATATTAAATATAACTACATATATACATGTATACATTTGTTTTCATCGCGTTTTATAGAAGCGGTAAGTGAATACGAAATATGCCAACATCAGCCTAAATGATGAACGTTGGCACATCTTTAGGGAATAAGGAGTTACGATTTGCAAAAAGGATTAGAAAGTAGAAAGGATGGGCAAAAGAGTATAACGGGATACGATGGGTTAGGAAAGAAAACGGTTTCTGGCGACTCTTACTCACTTCTGGAAAATGTTAGCATACTTCTAGGTAATCTTCGACTTGAGTAGAGTAAGTTAGCCAGTTGAGGGCGGCCAGTCTGTGCAATGCAGTATTATCTTCTGCCGTTTTTTTCTTATAATAAGCGAAGAAGATTGTCATATCAGTTTCTGTGCAAAGACAGATATCTCCTTAGACAATTAAAAACCTTAAAACACCGTGCTGATCATTGACAGTAAGAGCGTCTACTCTTTTCGAGGCTTTTAGGCTTCAGTACTTATGTTGGTAGCCCTGGCATCTCAGGGGATTTTATTTTATAACAAATTTTATTATATTTTGTATTAAAACAATATTTAGAACCATTGTATGATATGAAATTTTGCTGTCATTTGCTTTTATCGAAAACGAGAAACAATCGAGAAAACATAGTACTAACTCATTTCCAAACTTTATTTCGCGTCTTGTCAGCACCACATAAACAAAGGCTATGGGAAATATAAAGTTATTACCATGCTGTAACACGAGAGTGCAGATCGTCAAGGGTCGTACTCGATAAATTATAATAACACCAATTTAGATGCAGCACTTGAGTTTCGAGTTGACCATTATTTATAGTGAAATACTCGAGGGTAATGTTCACCGGGCAGTCACGGTGGGCAAAGTCCGAATCTATTGTTCCTTTGCGAACTTTGCCCAGTTTTGGGTTAGTATTGTGAACAATATTAGAATCTAGCAATAAATAAGGCCTACTTACGCCCTCCAAGTACCCACCCCCTACGTCCTACGTAGTGTAGGTACCGGGAGTGGTGCGTAGGGGTTAAAAGAAACGAATTTTTCTATACGTCTCCGAATATGTTACAATAGATATAGAAAGCTAATAAATAACTCTGCATCAACTCCCGTTAGCCTCGGCGCCAGGGTGTTTGTGATTGGTAAGGGTAGATTGATGAAATGTAAGGCCTTTGTTAGCGTGGCGAGCGGCGAGCGGCAAAGGCCGGCGAGCGTTGATAATAGAGTATGGGTGTATATGGAAGTGGCAAACGTGCGCAGTGGCAGCAGAACGGCGCCAATAAGGCTAAGAGAATGCGTGAAGCGAGAATGCGACGATATTAATATGCTAATAGCAATACCATCAACATTATTAATTTAATACGTTAATATCAATGTTATTGTTATTTGTAAAGACTTTGTTGTTAAGCGTAATGTTAAAAATTTAATAAATAAATAAATTTTAAGAGAATGTATGTATGGCTGTTTTCTACTTTCGAAGATATCGGATCAATTTGAACAACTCTTTTACCCACTTTAAGCAAAATAGGCGAAGCGAATTAGTACAATAATGAAATTGTTAGAAACTGACGAACACATCTTGACTGAATCTAATGAGGTCTAATAGAATATCTGTACAAGTATAGTATACGTGGATATATAAGGCACTTCGTAAATTAAACTAAAAAGTAAAAGGGGATTAACAATATGATGAACAATCGAGAAGATTATTTTTTTAGAATATTTTTTCAAGCAAATCCGACGACTGATCAAAAGCTTGTCAAATCAAGTCCAAAAGAGACAGGTAGACACAGTGTGTACACAAATTAAAAACCTATAAAAATACATTTATTATCTATATTTAAATTAAGTACGTTAATAATAACATAGTGGTCGAAAATTATTTACGTTTTAAAATCCATTAATTTAAAAATCAGAATTTAGTAAGAATTTACTATTTGAACAACCAAGTGTGTAGAGTTTGACATTTCCATGTGGTTAATAGGGAATAATGACATTTTGTCACAATTTTAGACAGCGACCTTATAAAGAGACGTGTACACGCAATTATAGGCCCTATTGTTAGAGTCAAAAAGTGTCGACCCTAGTTTCTCACGTTACATTGTGCGGCAGCACTGTATGTACTCGATGGTGCCGAGTTAGTCTTCATTTGACCGCTGTCACAATACCTCGCCTGTATAGAATATTACATTGTGCTAGTAAATGATTTGTAAACTTATGTGGTTTTATTAAGACTCTATTACTATGGTGGTAGACAATTTTAGACCGCTATTGTATATAATTATTAAATTATAGAATGCATGGCCCGGAGAGAGCACGCAAAGTTTATTTGTGTACTGAAATGCTTGCTTGCATGTGAAGAGATGATAGATTTTTCATTTCAAATTATATTTTGCCGTGTATTTTATTACATTATTCTTAAAGAACATTCATTAGTCAGAAGCCGTATGCATATATAAGCGCGAACCCTATAACTCGTGCCCATTCTAGATCATTCCCCACGTAGGTACCGTTGCATTAGAGTGCAACTGCAGTTGTTGCAACAGTCTGCAGAGGCCTTGCAATCACCGGCCATGGACCGAAATAAACGCTTTCGCGCACTAACCATCTGTCAAAATAATGTAAGGAATATTGTTCTCTCCATGAATGTAATAAAGTCGGAAATTTATTATTATTAGGCGGCATTTGCGTCGTATATCAGGAAGATCGTTAAGTGTATCTGTTGGCGTTTATCTTTAAAACTGTAGTAATGTAGCGGTTGTAGTATTCAATTGCACTATCTTCGTTTTCCCACCATGTTTCTGGTCTATTAATAAATACTATTACGCGTAATCCCTCATCAAAAAACTAAATTTGCCGACATAGCACAAACAATCAGCAGGCTAAACGTTCAAATTACGTGCGAGTCCAAACTCCAAACGTGGGAGTTATTGAAAATTACCTAATCGAGATTTTATGAGTGCGTTTATTTTCTGCAAGTACCCTCCATATTTATAAGGGAAAAGTTGAAACGTACTTAAATGTCAAGAATAATTAGTCTCTAAAAATAATTATTATATTGTAAATACAAGATAGTGTTACAGATATACTTGTACTTTAAAGAAAATGTCAATGACACTTACAAATACGTGTAGATAAAAAAATAATAATAATTTAAGTAGAAAAATCCCTCATGCACATTGAGGTCCTATCCAGTTAGTTGAATATGTCCGAATATTAGGTATGTCCAGATAGTTTAATAGAAAAATATTGTTAAAGATAAATATGTTTCAAAAAAAATTACTGTTTTAACAGCTAATATAATAAGTATTCGGAAAAGTTCGCGGCCTTTTTGAACGTATGACTTTAGTGTGCTATATTTCTGTCAACACTGATCGCTGGCGGGAAAGTGATATACCGTTTGACAGGTGGCTTTTTGTCGACTTTTTTTGTTCGTCGCTATCGTCGTCCTATTATGGTCAATGTTGATCATTGAATGAAATGTAAAGTTGGTAATTGAAATGGATCACCTATGATAATAATGTTCGAAAACAATCTTGGTCTAAGCGAGGTGAGCCATCACAAATAGTCTCAAAATCAGGCCTCACTCCGAATAAAGTCATGTTATGTCATGTTATGGGACTAGAAAGCGATTGTGTATTATATTTATGAGCTTTTGCAACATGCCCAAACAATTAATGCTGATGTCTACTATCAGCAATTAGTCAAATTGAAACAAGCACTTCAAGAAAAACATACAGAATTAATGAATAGAAAAGGTGTAGTTTTCCATCACGACAATGCGCGACCGCATACATCTTTGATGATGACCAAACAAAAATTTATGGATTTCGGCTAGGAAGTTTTAATACGTCCTCCATACAGTCAGACATAGCAACTTCGGATTATCATTTATTCCACTGTTTAGAAAATTCTTTAAATGAAGTAAAATTACAGTCAAGAGAATCCTGTGTAAATCATTTATATCAGATTTTCGGTCAAAAACCCCAAAAGTATTTAGCGATGGGATAATGGCTCTGGCAGAAAATGGTGAAAGATAGTCGAATTAAATGAACAATAAATTCCGTTCAATAAATATTTACGTAATTCAGAATAAATCTTTATTATTTTCACAATAAGTTCGCGACTTATCCGACTATTTACTATGTAGGTTCTAATAACTACAAGACAAGGTTTAAATCATTCAATAACACTGAGCAATGCTTTTGGGCAATAAATTCATCACTCTAAAGTCAATTGTTAGACCCTATTGTTAGGTACCTATTAGTACAACCGCTGCTTACTAAGCTAGTTGCGTAGATGTATTATGTATACACTTAGCAAACAGACCGCTCGAGATTGTTATTGCGACCACAAACGGTGTTTGTATTCAATTCGATACGTGAACTGTATCTATACAAGTGAGATACCTACGACATCTGATATATTCGTAACACTAATTAAAGTTAATACCTGTATCATTTGTAAGGTCACAGGGTGTATCAAGAATATTCCCGAAGACTTAAATCATTGGATTATGCACATGACTCTGACAAATTACAATTTTGAAAAAAAAAATCTTTTTTGTGCTTCGTATGTAGCAAAAATATGTAAAAACATTCAAATAATAGAATTTTGTAATTCATTAAAATGAATTTTAAAGTGTGTTCCATGAATGAGTTTATAAAATGTGTAAGATTTTAATGTTAATTAATTTCGAATTATGAACGACTTGAACATGTTTGCCAGTAGTCACTGGATGTGAAGAACGTGTCTGGTGGCACTGGTGGCGAAATTGGCGAGTCATGAGAGATCTAGTAGTGGAGGCGGAGGCTGATGGTACGATATAGCATTCTAGAAATGTGTGGAATTAAAGCAGAAATATGTAAATAAAATATAAGAGAAAATGACACAAATTTTCATACATTCATTATAATTTCCAGTGTACAACAGTAAGCAATATGACACACTCCGTGAATACAACACAGGCTATGTACTAACTTTTAGTCCATCCATAATCTGATAACGTTGAAGCTAGCAAAGCCGATCCGGCTTAATTACTTCACAACGGAGCATCTACCTATTACGAGGTATATGCGTGTTTACTATTCCTACATCTGCATATATCACAACCATGTAGATATGCATAACAACCACAACACACGTGAATCGTGATTACCGATGCGGCCGCCCACACGGCTATACGTACAACGTTCACACGAGAGTTGCGTCACCGTATACGTAAATGAGATAACTGTTGTTATCATTGTAATATTTGTAATGCTCAATTATGATAAAATTGTAACTTTGCGTAGTCACGACATGAAAAGAAATAAGTATATGAATATGAAAAGAAGAGATGAAAGAAGACATGGAAAATGTAATATATATTTGATATTAATTTTATTGATATTATTTGTTTTATTTCAATGCATTAAATGTTCCAGTGTGTATTTTCCACTTGTGTACGTACGTCACGCGGGCTCCAGTTGAAATCAGCACTGAATGTCTCAGACATTCAACATTATGCTGAGCTGACGACCCTTTCGACAAAGCACTGCATCCATAGCATTCTTTTATATTTATTCGTCTGATTTTAGTATTCGACTTATTACAAGGATTAAATAGACTTGTAATAAGGGTAATGTATGAATATTTAGTAAAATAAATTAGACGATGATAGAAACGAATGATTATTTTGGTTAACAATGAAGGATATAAAATATATTTTTGAAAAACAAAAAGCAACAGATATTCAAGAAAACATCCAGTATCGAAACGGTTAGAAATACGAAATACGAGATGAAAAGTAAGAAAAAAATAGAAAGCGTAATAAATTATATTAAATTCTATTTTCTATTAAATAAAGATTCAGTTGGATCAGAATATTTCGAGGGTAGATGGTCGACTATCGACCTGGAAGTACTAGCACGCAGGCTTGGAAAGGTGTGCTTAATTATACTATTATAAATCTATCATATGAAATCTAGCGATCCGCCCCGACTCCGCAAAGGTATTATTTTAAAGATAAACCGCTTGGGACAAATTGAAATAGATTAAAATAAATGGCGTTACTTACCGACGAAACGAACCTGTATCGATTAATTTCCCGAATCTAAATCTGTAACGTAAAGAGTTTTGAAGTCGTTTACATATTATTTGAATACGTCAAATGATATCTCAAGGCACATTAACCACACTTACTGATAAGTTTTATTTACTTTCATGAATTGAATTGGAATTTTACAATTACTATCATTGTCAAAAGAATGCTAGATTCGCAGTTCGTAATAACAGTTACCAATTTTGTATATCATACTTATTAAACTTTCAATACGCAATACAACATCACAACAATAAGGTTTAATCTTAAGTGTTCAGTACTGCATCATAAGTGCGCTAGACAACCCAATATGGTTCACTTTCTATGTCAACATTTTGAACAGCGCATTGTATATTTTTGTGTTTTTTTTTTTATCAACGACTCCTATTATTTATTTTGAATCTGATATCACCTACTTATGATAAAGGTCACTTCCGTCTCCAGGGACCATTTGATTCAATCGAATATTATCACAAAACAGTGGTGATGCATTTGTCATTGTGACAAACCAAGGCGAGGGAAAACAATGGGAAAAAGCATAAGCAAAAAATTGATGGGTGTATTGTTATTTCAATCATTACCATTGTTTGAAATTCGCCTTAGAAGACGATTTGTTTATAATATTCTTATGATGATGATTCTATATTTTCTTCTTCTTTAGTATTATCCTTCCCGAGTACTAAAATGTGAAAGGGTCATATTTTCCTACCCTATTTACTATACTGTTTGCCAATCGGCAAAGGCTATTATTATTATTATTATTATTATTTACTGTACTGAGGCTAAATGTTTCTAGGACAGTTCCGTGTCTTAGATCGAGTGGTACGAAATGTTGCGGTTAGCTACGATATTTCTGTTAACTTGAGATTTGAAGTCGAAGTAATTAGCAACAACAGCATAGTACCTTGACCATTTGGAATTTTAAATCAAAATCGATCTCTGAATTTCAGCTATAGACCAAATATAATAAATACCATTTTGGGTATTTTATAATTAACGCTGTGCAGTAAAGCACTCACAGCATATGGTGACCTTTTCGTACAGTAATTAATATATTGTTATGCACCACAGTGTTGTGTTTTAGATTGCCGTTGGATTAAGAATAACATGGACAAAATCTTGGTACACGGCTACGCCATAAAAAACGTAAAAGAGTAGGTACCTCGGGCAAATCTTGACGCTAAATAAAGATGGACAGGAAATGGAGATTGGCCGGAATACAGCTGAGTTGGGCCGCATTCAGAAAACTGTCCAACGTGCTCAGGGGAAACATTCCAGTATGCTTGAAACGCAGAGTATTTGATCAATGCGTAATGCCGACTTATGACATAGAGCAGAAACCGGACCCTAGCGAGGAAAACTGCACACCGCGTGCAAGTAGCACAAAGAGCGTTGGAGAGAGCGATGTTGGGTATTTCTCTGAGAGATCGTGTGCGAGATCAGGCGGCTAACAAGATTTGACTGACAATGCTCGGAAGATTGCTATGCTTAAGTGGAAATGAGCTGGTCACGTATGTCGCAGAGAGGAGGCCGTAAGCTTCTGGAATGGCGACCATGGATTAGATGGAGAAGGGTGAGGCAATGACCCGTTAGCGCGACGATGTCGTGAAAGCGGTGGGAACGAGGTAGATGCAGCAAGCTACCAACAGACAAAATGGATTGCACAGGAAGAATACAGGACACTTGGGCCTCAAATTCAACAGTGGACTGCAGCGGGATGAGTGTGATGATAATGTGGCAAATAAAGTATTTATTTTATTAATTTACTGCTTGGGTCCTATACATGATTCAGACTAATTCGAAGACCGAGTAACGACTATTTTATCCGTTTTGTAGTCACATTTTCAAATAAATTGCAAGCTCCCATTTTTCTTTTATGTACTTCGTCCCTTGATTTTCATTCCTTCCATCCCTCCCCATCCCATAATCATAGCTGTCAATGTTGTGATTCACAGCCATTCATTAGATAATAGCGTGGAGGAATTCGCCTTAATGATGGATCGTTAATTAATAAGCGATTTGTAGTGCAAACTGATTGATTGATGCACTGAACGCAACATGCTTAATGACAAGGAAGTCAATCCGCAAAGCAATTTCCCATCATTGGTGTTCTGAAATTAGTTTAATAAGGATTTATCATTCATCATTAACAGCCCATTTATAGCCTTTGCTGGATGTAGGGCTCTCCCAAAAGCGTCCATTCCTGATGGTTTTTCTTACCCACTGGGTTCCGATGACACGAATTACAGACTATTCTTGTAAGTTGTGTTTTAATGTTATTGAGACGTTTTATGTTTAAAGGTAGAGAATAGTATGCACAAAAAAGAGAAAGTCCGAGAATTGTGAACACATATTTAGAGACGAAAGTTGTTAGAAGAACGAAGGTGAAGAAAGAAATGAAACGAGAATCAAAGAGTATGCGCTAGAGGGAGAGAGGTTATAAGCATTTCCACGGTGGTGAATAGAAAGCCACTTGAGCTGTTGAACTTGAAACAAGCTGTCCCGAAAACCCAGTGGATAAGAAAATTAAAAAGAATTTTGATTAACGACTATTAAAATAGATATTATGAAAAAGATTTCCATTTAGAAATTATATTCTTATCTTAGGAATATTAATAATCTTATTACGTTCAGATTACTGGTTATTAAATTATTTTTATAACCAGTCGTGTGGTGTCGACCGGCTATAGAATAGCACTACCCCGTCTCTACCCGTGGGTGTCGCCAAAAGGAGACTTCTTAGTCCTTTCCTCGAGGCTTGTGGCAGCCGCTTTGTTATCCCTTGACAACAAAGCGGCTGCCACAAGCCCTGAGAAACTACACCGCCTAGTCTGGACTCGTCAACCCGCTTGGCCAGGGTGGCCAAGGTTTTTAAGGTCATACATCCCTCATGCATAAGATGCAGCAACAGCTGCATGACTGCTTGCTGCTTGACTGCATGCTCATGACAGCAGAGGAGGCCCCATGATTAGCAGTGGATACTGACAGGGCTGGTTACATATTATTTTTAGGAAATTACTTAATTAAGTAATTTTGTTATACTATAATAGAAATCACTTACATAAAAAAAACATCTTAACTATCAAAGTTAATACAGTGCTTACAAATGGCATAAATTAATAAAAGGACTGCAATATACGAGTAGAACAATGGCGTCGTCCTTCCGTTACGTCCCTACTTCAAGTATTACTAATGTTGTCAAGCTGATATCGACTTAATATTCAAATGAAATTTATTTTCAACGTGTGCTTGGTTTTCAAGTCTAGCTGTTGAATAAGCTACAAACATATAAATTTCAGGACTGGTCAATATTAATTACCCTATTGCAATTCCCAACAGATGTACTCGTAAAATAGACAAATAATCGACACTTACTGCAGATAATAAATAAAATACAAGCAAATGTTTGAAAAAATTCTTAAAATCGTAGTTCACAATTCTGGGGCTAATTTCTTTCAAACAATAAAACGAATGGATAAAAATTCTGAATCATCGTTTCTAAACAGCCTTCCTCTAAAAATCCTCAACAAAGGCAGTACAGCAATAATATTTACTGCACAAGAAATAATGCTGGACCAAATAAATGTTAAGACAAACCTTAGTAAAACTTAGTGATGGAAACAAAAGAACGTTTCGACGAAAATACGGCGTTAAAGGGAGTGGTGTAAATCAATATAGACGAATATTAAAATGGGCAACGATCTAAATACCCGCTGGAAGGGACTGTTTTGTGAGCGTAGTAACTGGTAACAATGGAATTTTTGCTATTGTTAGTCATTGGAAGATTATGAAGCATAACTAAACGCATTGTAAATAAAAGTTGAATGTCTAGTAAAATTTAAAGATGCAGATGATTTAAAAGTTGTTAAAGATGAGCAAAAAGACGAAATTGTATACCTAAGCAAAAAAAATGTTTGAAGGTGTAACTGTTGAAACCTGATGATAACATGATGCGATGTCACTGAAGTCTCTGATTTCTTGATAAATACAGCTCCATCGCCGACCCCCTAAATATGGAGGTTATTATTTATTTCAGGGGAGTTATTTGGTCCAAAAGGCTGACAAATAGCGTCAGCACGACCTGAAACATCTTTGTGACCTCTCCAACTTACAGCTCACTTCCAAGGTCCACATGTTCCGTGAGTCCTGTGTGCGAGTGTCTTCATCAGATCTGTTAACCTCCCAGAAATGAGATTCGTTTAGATGCTAAAGCTGGACAGTCCCACAGTATATGGATAGTGGAATTTTCGACTCCCTTCAGAATGTTTGTGAAAGACTCACTTTGTGATGATGCTTTTTCAGTCCGCAGTTACCCGTTAGGTTTGAATCGTATTTGGGGTTACCCATAGATCATAGAAACAAGATGATTTATGAAGTTACCTAAATGTCAGAATATTGTGAAGTCAACGAGGAAATGTTTTTATTATTGTTTTAATTATTATCTATTTTGGAGACAAATCTAGATTCGGTTTTATGATTATTAGAAATAATAAATAAAACATTATATGTAATAATGAATTGAAGTGAAGAGAAATTAGAAATATAAAAAATAATGTCTGAATCATTTTTCCGAATCATGATTACTATTTTTTTAAAGATAGGCAGAGCATTCGCAAACATGTCAACGTTCGTCATTTTTAGTTAACGGTAACATGTGTCCGTTTATGTCCGTGGACAGTAATTATTTTACTATGCACAGGACTGTCTGTTCGATTACATCCTCTGCCTATATTTAAAAAAAATAAAAAACACCATTATATTTATTTAACGTTCTTGTTGTTTTTTATTTAACACTTTTAGCGTTTATTCCAGGTTATTGTATAAAACCAAGTACTCATTCCACTACCTCTATACCTCTGTGTATAGTGTGCATTGAAGCCTTGGGCGGGTGCATAAAGTGCACTTTATAGTATTTCCACCTCTTTGTTGGACGCAGCCTTGTAACCTACATAATGTTGTTCGTAACGTTTATTTACTTTACACGTTTTACTCGTATACAGGGTATTGCTAATTTGCACTAATACACCAATTCCACTACCAGCGAGTTGCGTGTTGGTGATCAACTAATAATAAGTTGGCGAACTGGGAGAAGCGAATGTCTAGTATTAGATTTGTTCTGTAGCCTAGCGAAGAGTAAGCGTTTGCAGAGCGACTCGATAGTTCTAGAGTGGAGAGTAAGTACTCGCTTGTAATAATAAAATTACCCATATAAAATATATATCTATATTTCATTTACACAGCATCATACAGAATTTGCACTTTTGTATGAGTGACAAAATAATTAATCTCCTGTCGTTTCATCGTTGGTAATGGGACAAGTGCCTAAAACATTGAATTTGATAAAATTACTAAAACCTTCCCACAGTTCTTTCCTTTTAAGACTAATAATCATAATTGCCCAACAGACGCTGTCTTATTAATATAATTTAAATTAGTATTTTTTAGAATCATGTATCTATTCATTTGGGGCGTGTCTTTGTGATTCTGGACTAATGTTGGACTGGCATGAATAGCGGATATTTTCCATAGATGATAATATATATCCACATACCACCAGATGGACTGTCTGCTAGTCGTCACCTTCTTTTATTTCTTTATTTAAACTTTAATGCACAACATTGTGCAGAAGGCGGACTTTGGTGCCAACTACACGAGCGAATCTCTCGCGGCGATCTACACACAGAGCGCAGTGTGTAGATGGGTTCGGCAAAACTAGTGGCACAGGCGAGAAAAGAGACTCGCTCGTGTAGTTGACGCCTTATGCCTAGTGGCATTCTCTGCCAGTCAACATCCTGTTAAATAGAACTACGAATGGCGGTATATGGTATAATCAATAAGACTATTACAATAAGAGTGAGAATCGTAGCAAATAATTACAAAGAATACACAGAATGGTATAAAAGAAAAGATTTAGACTTCATAAACGATCTTTTTACACCTTTTATTGTATTTGCTTGATGATATTGTCACTTTTGAACGATAGTCTAACTAAACCGGGCCCTATCAGTTTGGTAACCTTGACAGATAAGGTTAAGTTCAAGTGTTATTCTTATCACATACTTATTGTTTCATTTTTGGAGATAACGTACATAGATTTCTAGATTACTGATATCGGGTAATTTATTTACCAAAAATTGTAAAAATTATTTGCGATATTTATAGACTTAAATATTAAACATTAATAACCTTGTACAATTATACCATTGTTTATAAAACTCCTTTGTAGCTCATTATTAACATATTCAATAGATGGCTAGGTTACAAAATACACATACAACGTTGTAAAACAAACTAGTTCATTCAGTTATGAGTCGCCTTAATAACTCGTAATTTTAAGAAAGCAAAAATGTTTATAATCCGTGAACGTTCGCGATTCGCCAATCGTTTTTATATTAATCTAAGTCTGATTGGGATTATCTTTTGTATACCTTTTAAATTCTGTTTTAACATGGAAAAGTTAATAAATAAAATTGTTGCATTTTTAGTTATAATATAAGTAATATAACCCACATGGGACTCTCAAGATTTACGCAAAAGCTTTCTAAAAAAAATGCATGATAAGGAAAAGGAAGATTTTGTTCTTTTTCGTACGTTGTACGTGAATGAAGCCGCAGGCAAAAGGCATAATAATAATATTTCGAAATAATTATAACAACTGATCACGGTTATGTATCTAAGGTATATTATAATAATTGCCCAGAAAATGATCGTGTAAATTTATATTGATTTGGGATTTGTATCTTTGAAAAATTTAAGTCTTGGCAGCGACTGAACGATACATTTACGAAATTAACCGAAATAGAACAAACACATTTTTTTTGTATCAAATTTCATTTTGATCGGCTATGAAATAAGTCTGTTTAAGCTAATTCATTCATAATTATAATCAGTCGCCTATTATTTCTCGGGTAAAGGAACCAATATTACTAGTAGTACTACCGTTGTCTGTACATCGTCAAGGTTACGCGAGGTACATAAAGTACGAGTACAATGTTCAAAGCCCTTCACCACATCGTCTTTGTCCCGATTGGCTTGAGTTATTAGCGACGAGAGACAATCCGATATATTGTCATGTTCGTCATTGTATTCACGACCTAGATTTCATTTATTACTGATATCAACTATTCTAATACATCTCGTAAATCTTGTACATTTTGCACTTATATCTGGTTAGTGAATTTCATATGTTCCAATGAAAAGTGAATTCAAAGGAAAATGGGTTATACTCCACTAAGTGAGGTGTTGTTTGAGTGGACACATTGGTGGGAAAAGTGTAAAGCCCACTCCGATAAATAAATAAATGAATCTTTAAAATTATATTTTTTTAAATTTTTCATTCAGTCCCGAGATTATTCCCCTTACAAAGTCACTATCAACGTGTCTCCCTTTAACTTATGAAATATCGATAGAAGAAATATGAAAATGTTCAGGAATTCTCTTAGTAAGTACCTTTTAATGAAAATTATAACAGACACTGCGAAGCACAAATACTTACTGGAACCCATTTATGTCAACTCTTATATCGGCCTATGTAAGTAAAGGGTGTTTTTTTTAGAGGTATAGAACTTTGAAATGGAATAAAACAAGGATGAATTTTTAAAATTGACTTTATTCAAAAGATAATCTTTTGGCATTATAATTTAAATATGATTTCTGGCATATGACCGCCACGGCTGGCTCGGACGTAATCCAATCTGGAGGTCCAATTTTCAATAACTTTTTCCAACGTTTGTGGCCGTATATCGGCAATAACGCGGCAAATGTTGTCCTCCAAGTGGTCGATCGTTTCGGGCTTATCGGCGTAGACTAGCGACTTCACATATCCCCACAGAAAATAGTCTAGCGGCGTTAAATCACACGATCTTGGAGGCCAATTCACGGGTCCGGAACGTGAAATTATGCGGTTATCAAACGTTTCCTTCAGTAAATCAATTGTGGCACGAGCTGTGTGACATGTTGCGCCGTCTTGTTGAAACCACAGCTCCTGCACATCATGGTTGTTCAATTGAGGAACGAAAAAGTCAGTAATCATGGCTCTATAGCGGTCACCATTGACTGTAACGTTCTGGCCAGCATCGTTTTTAAAGAAGTACGGACCAATGATTCCACCAGCCCATAAAGCACACCAAACAGTCAGTTTTTCTGGATGTAACGGTGTCTCAACATACACTTGAGGATTATCTTCACTCCAAATACGGCAGTTTTGTTTATTGACGTAGCCATTCAACCAAAAGTGAGCTTCATCGCTAAACAAAATTCTCTTATGAAAATCGGGATCAACGGCAATCTTGTTTTGGGCCCATTCACCGAATCTACGCCTTGTTAGGTGATCGCGTGGCTTCAATTCTTGCACGAGTTGGATTTTGTAAGCACGCAAACCAAGATCTTTGCACAAAATCTTCCATAAAGTGGATGGACACATATCCAATTCCTGTGCACGATGGCGGATAGACTGATTCCGGTCTTCCTCTACGCTACGCTCTACAGCAGCAATGGCTTCTTCTGTACGCACTGTACGACGTCTCTGTAGATGCGTATTATCATTTAGAGTAAACGTGGTGCGAAAACGGTCCATAGTTAGTCGAATTAATTGCTCTGATGGACGATTATGTTGACCGTAAAATGGACGTAGTGCGCGATACGTATTTCGAACAGAACCATTATTTTCAAAATAAATTTGCACAATTTGGAAGCGTTGTTCAGGCGTCAGTCTATTCATGTTGAAATGCCAAACCAAACTAAACACAAATCACTTGACAGCTGACAAAATGGCCGCCAGTTAAAACAGTGTTGCCAACTTAAAGTTCTATACCTCTAAAAAAAACACCCTTTACTTATTCTGAAACGCCTACGGAACTACATCGCGCCCATGGCAAACAAGTTCTTGGTTGTATGCTGTTTTCCGAAAGAACTTATTGTATGGCAATTCGTGTTCATAACAAATTACCGAACAAATTTACATAATTAAATATTAACTTATTTAAAACCATTTATTTAAATAGCATCTTCGTACATAAGTGTTATTATAGTGTAAATTAATTTGAGAATGACAAATTGAATAGTTTATAGTTACAACGAGGATTTAGTTATTTAGGAGATAAGATTCCACGTTGTTATTTACGAAATATTTATGTGAAAAATCTCCTTTTACGTCGTTGTAAATGATCAGATAATATACTAAACATTTTAATACTCCCACTAAGTAACCTTTCTTGTTTTAGCTTGGTGGGAACTTTAAGCCGATCGCTTCATTTTGTACTTGCATGGAGCCCAATATGGAGAAGGCAAGATGACGATATCTGCATAAACGAACAATAACAGTGGCAGTCACGTCATCACAGTCTACGTTTGATGGTAATAATATAGGATATATACATCTGTTATAAGAGATATAAATAAGTATTGAATACAGTAGCACACCATCAGTCTGTCTGTATCTCGTTGGATACAGGCCTCTCCCGCGGCTTGCTACTATACCGATCTCCCATCATCCATCTCATCCAGCCACTATCAGTTAACTTCTTCAAGTTGACAAGTACCTATGTTCATTTTTATTTAATTATTTTAATCTGAAATTTTTAACTGAGCTATGTGCTAATTCTTTTTATTATTCTCCTTTTCTTTTTCAGTTTGTTATTCATATTATTTATTTATGCAATTGTTATAAAAAAATATTTGTTCATTTCTATGAACCTATATGTTATCCTACCTTAAGTCATAGGAAGACGTGTTTAATTCAATTTACAATTAAATCGTAACTAATTTAATTATAATAATTATGATTACACTTTGTTTTTATTATTAGTGAGAAATGTTTAACGATACTGTTGGCATCTACAATCTACAGCTAATTATTATTATCGTTATGGGAATATTATAATATGGATTTCTCCGCTTTTATCTTTACAATAAAATTCACGACTAAACAGAATACGCAGTTTAAATATCTTTGAAGACTTGTCCTTACGGACTTTTATTTCTACTCTAAAGACGCTTTATTTTATTCTTTATTTTACGCGGGCGGTTAATAGTTGAACGATGACAACAACGCCTACTTAAAATTTCAAACCTATTTTTATTCTACTGGTAATGTGGCTGCACGGGTTCCCAAGTACCCAGTTGCTTGCTTTCACATAAGTTATGATTTGGAGTGCGTGACTCGTCAACACCACGTCACTGAGCTAAATCGTTGCACGGCGGCATACACGACACGACAAACATGATAGATAACACAAGTCTAATTATTACTCTGACTACTATGAAACGGTAGATGAATCAGAGTTTGTAAATAATGGGAATTTTAGTGACGTATTAGTATTTTTAATGTTATCAAGGATAAAGGTTGAATATTTAAATGATGGTAATATTTACTTAGTACTTACTAAGCGTGATAGTCTAGGTTTATCTACTATCGCTACATATTCGTATACCCGTAAGTGTAAATCCCAGTATATAGCTTTAATTTTCTAAATGGATGTACTGCCTTAAAACACCACGCTGGCCAAACAGATTGGCGAGTTCACTCTTTTAGAGGTGCTTGTGGTAACCGCTTTGTTATCGCTTAGTCTCCTTTTAGGACACCCACAGGGAAGATGGGGTGGTCGTATTCTAAAATATATTAAAATACATACTAAATATGTTATACAACACTATTAGACTCTGACGTGCTGCCCAGCCACGTCAGAGTCAATAGTTCTATGTTTGAATTTTTAATGAACCCCTCCTCATTTTCTTCACCCCCCTAGAAGTTGGCAGTCAGGTTTCTTTGATAAGAACGTATGATGTGTCATCTCATCTAGTCTATTCCCATATTGATGTCTAGAATAGCAGATGCTAAACCTAACCCTAAACAACGTTTAAATTTATTGTCATAGAATCGATGTCCATTTAGTATTTACATCTGCGCATTTAATTATTTTTCTGAAAATCTTGAAGATGTGTATAACAAGTCTAAACAGTAGAATAGAAAGTCAGTTGAAACAATTGGGTGGTATGACGAACACATTTTATTTTCTGCGAAATTTTTATTAAATTGTCTATAGGTACATGTAGTGTAGATATTAACAATACATTAGGTATAACTTAGTATTATTAAGTGTTTAATGTTCCATTAACCTTTTAATTATAAATGCTGTAAATAAAGTAGGTAATTTACAATCTATTTATTTGACGCCCAGAAAATTGTGTAATTTAAATCTGCATACTACCAAGCGTAGTATAAATGTGATCAATAAGTAAAGTCAATAGTTAAAATGTCAACATCGTTGCCAATTATCAAAAGCAAACAATCACACGCATTGATTTCAAAATATTGAAATCGAACAAACAATAAATTATTTATTGCTATAGATCATTGTTATTATGCAGCAAGTCTAATACATGAAAATTCATGTTCAATAAATCATGGCAAAGGAGTTGGGGCGGGGCGGTTTATCATCGATGGAGACTTCTGTTCCAATATTGTACGGTAGGCAGCAGGTCAATTTCTAGCCATAAGACACCTTAATGAGCTAGCAACAAGGACTAGGATAGAATGATTTTGAGGAGCTAGGTGTGTTGTCAACAAAGTTTAACCAGGGTAATGCAACAGTAGGCGTAGAACCGGACGGTAAACAAAGTAAGGGTCAACGAGCTCGGTCCGTTCACTCAATGGAATTATTAGATTTTGTATCGCGATTTTTTTTACACAAGTTATAAAATCACTCAAAGGGCCTTCAAATAAAATATTGTAATTATTTTAAGATAAAAAATATTTATTGGTAACTTTCCTACCGACAGCTAGCAAACGACAGCAGCATACCACCACTGCATCGCGGAAAATGAAGGTTCGAGTCAATTTTGAAGACAACCGATCAAGAATGTGAAGTGAATGTACTAGGGGTTCAGTTACAGTTTCTTCAAAAGATGGTATCTATACCAATTACCATCTTTTGCAACTTGTAATACAGGATAACATTAGTCGCCGTAAACGTAGCACAGAAGACGGTCAACGTAGCTCAGGAATCATAGAGAATGTTTCGGGATGAGTATGAAATGAAGTCTTTGGTCCGGGCAGCAGTATCTCGCGTGAGGTTAGCGCCATACTGCCCGTCAATCTCCGTTAGGAGATGGTACTAAAAGAAAAATTCGCTTCAAAATAACCAGATACATAAGTTGTATATTTATTTATTTACTAAGACGCACAAACAGAATGTTACATTTTATAACACTTACATAATATATAAACTAAAACGTAGTTTGAGTAACATACCAAAACGGGCAATATAACAAAATTATTATATAATATTTAATAACAGTGAGTTTGCCATAAACAAAGATACGTACATAAACTACACCAGTATGAATACAGGAGCTTATGAAGTCTCCTTTAAACATTTATATGCTTGATTACGGAATCGGGATATTGATCCATACAATATATCGAGATTTTTATTGGTTGCAGCTAGATCATTATACTCTCTACACATACGACGAATTAAATACAATATTTGTGCGAGCATATAAAATATAGAAGGTTCCAGTAGATCTACCTCCACGTTTCTTGCATATAAATTCATATAATAAGAATTACGAGTACCTATTTCAGCTTGAATTTGTTCGTTTTATGAAAATGATTCTCAGAACGTGTCTCTGCTTCAAATTGCTTCAGTGTCATCTCAATAGGTGCAAAAAATAACGAGTAATGAGGATATGAAATACAGATGGACATGACGAAACTATAAGGATTCCTATTAGACTACGGAACCCTAATTTTATTCCAATTAACTCCACAAAAGCATGAAAGCAGGAAACTGAGCAATAAACCGAGGAAGTGATAACAAAAGTTATCCTTCGTAAGCTGCGTGATACAGCCTCATTTGTCAATCAACATCAAAAAGGTGGTTTTCAAACCAGCTTTTCAGCTTGGAATATAATAAAAATGTTTTATGTTCCAAGCTTTTGTTGCATGTAAAGGCAATCGGCAATCTACATGTTAAGTATCATACACATGTGGACACATGCAAGCCTGCAATACACCAGGAATGAGTAAACTTCTTAATTCTTTCTATATAGGATGAAGGTGGCAGATGAGCAAACAATCCGTTATTTCAAGACCGGTCTAACAGTCAGTTCGTCTCTGCGCGGTTGCTAGAATTCGAGCACTCCTGACATTAGAAGAGACTGCCGTTAGAACCGCCCAGCGACGAACCTGTCGTGTGTTGTACACGTCCTAGGAAGGAGGAAGGGAAAAAGTATTAATTGGAGAGAGATAAAGAAGAAACCTACCGAGTCAAAAAAGTGCGTGTCGGAAAGAGCCCACCTTATAAGCGTAATGTTGACATGGCCATGGGTGGTGGAGGGTTATAGACAGTTCGTGGTATTCCTTGTCATACTATGCACCACGCCATAGGAAGTCTGTTACATCAGATATCAATTGGCGTATTTGGAATGTGCCAATTTCATTTAATATTGCCAATAGCGATAATTCTATGCGCTCACGTTGACTTGTTTTCATAGATATGGCGTGCTTATATAGTCTATGATCTGATGGTACGCAGTTACTTTGCCAATGAACATTCACTGGACTATCGTGCCAACATCGGTTAAAAATACTTCCGTAGCGTATTGTTAGAGACACTGTCTACCTTTAAGAATTTAGCGATGAGAATCCAAGAAGTGGATTGGGAAGGATGAAGAGAAAATAATAGGATTAAAGAAGAAAAACACATGCCACTCATTCGCTGGTGAAACGTTGGTGTTTTTCACGGTGGTCTCTGAGTTCCGTGGCAACAACAGTTGATCCCACAAGCACTTGATCCGTGGCAAGTGTATTGGATGCAACACCGTCATCGCTACAGCGGGCTCTTCATCTACCATCAGACTTGGTTAACAGTTTTATTTACCCTAATAAAATTTAGGTACCTACCTATTTCATTAATGCGTGTTCCCCAACATAAAATATTTGATATATTCATTATTATTATTTGTGTCTTGCTGGAATTTGTCATATAAATAGGAAAAACACAAATTTATCTCATTAAAATGTTGTAAATAGTAGGTAGGAATACAATTCGTTTCCCTAGAATATTTTATTAGTTTAGTGTTTCAGAAATTTATGATAATACAATAGGGAAAACATACAATTAAACAATTATAAACCCCGGCTTTTATATACCGATACTTGTTTTGACATGTACAGAAGCCCCACTGAGTTTCACCGGCGTTCCCCAGTATTTCCCAAATATTAGACTTTTCGATTTTAGTGTCGATCACGTCTGTTTTAATTAGCTACTTCAAGTTTTTCTCGATTTTTTAGATAAAAACTTCAAAAAATTAAGGTAAATTTGTAACTTTAGTTACAGACATAAATTTTAGTTATTATGGTTAAAAATTATTTTGGGAGATTCCTTTACAGGTTCTATAGAGGTATAACTAATATGACCATACGTCTCGCTTTAAACGGGACCATTCCGTTTTCAGGTGATCTGTCCCTTTGTCCCCAAAATATGGTTCGGGATGCTAAATTGTCCCGTTTTCAACACGGAAGCAATTTGCTGCAATTTATTAAAGAAAAGGTGGAAAAAAATTCTTTCGACAGCATGACGGGCGATAGCATATTTGTTCGAAGTGTTCGGTGGCGGCAGCGCGGTGGCACCAAACGGTAGCGTGTGTAAAAAATATGATTAGGAGCATTATTTTTCTGTTTAATATTTTTCGGTATTTCTTGATATTTTTAATATAAATACTGTGACGATAACAATGTGTTTTTAATATACTACCTACTTTTATTTACCTAGGGCAGGTGTCCCGTTTTGTGGAGAAAAATAAATGGTCATATTAGGTATATATAACCCATCATTGGTTACGATAAGTCATGTTAGTTTTATTAGGGAGGAACCTAGTCACTAGGTCCTAGTGAAGTCAAGACCGTAACCACAAGAATGGCCAGTGGTGTTGATATATCGGCAATCAATTTGACGATAACAATCTTTTTATGACATGTTTTACTGTGGAATAGATAGCGTGGGATTCATATTTTAATGTCTAGACTTATGCCTATGAGAATTATTCTAGGCATTAATTAGATCTTGTGAAATAAATAATAATATGAAAGTGAAGCAGGCGGTACAATCGGCACAGCAGGATAACATATACCCTTATTGTGCTAGTGATAGAGGCTATTATGAAATGGATTTAGATAGACGAGCGTGTTGTTTACTAGAAGTTAGACATTTTACGACTAAAAGAAACTCGATCATTTTGCAGTTAATTCCTACCTAGTCACAGACCTGATTTCACTGAAAAAAGGAGGGTTAACGATTACACAAGAGAGTGCTAAATATAGATGAAAAAGTAGATGGAGATAAAGCTGTGGAAGTAATGAATGGATTGCATTAAAAATATGTAATTAGAGAATAACAAACAGAAACAAATTATAAGTACAACTTTGATCGTTATGTAACTAGTGGGATTTTTTATGTAACAAATAATATTATTATAGTTTATTATTTCAAAATAATAATCTACAGGACATATACATAGGTTAACAAAACATAAGTATAACAATCGATATGTTAATATCTATTAGATATTCTGTACAATTGATAAGAAATCAATATTTAAGGCCGTATCAACTCGTTACGAGTTTTTGAATACGAACGAACGTAAGATAAATAATCTAACAACAAATAAAACTATGTAATAAAACGAAATAACTATGTAGTCAGCAAGAGATCAATCTATCTATACCTATCGATAATTAATACATTAATACGATAGTAACAAAAGTCAGAATCGAACGGTTTTGGGATAGAACGTGATTGTATCTACAATTTTCGAACAAAACACGAAGGCGAGACTTTCCCCCCTATCGCCGTGTGACGTCATTCTCAAAAGAGAATCTCATACAAGTATCCTCTCGGATCACGGTCTGATCTCCACGTTCCGTGTCGTTTCTTAAAAGAGTTATCGGCGCGAATCGCGAGCGAAAGGGGTCAAGGAACTAGCTCGCCTATGCCTCGACCGATAACCGAAGGCTCCCACCAAGCCGGACGGAAATAGAGCTCATAGCCGATTCACTACGGCATTACTCACCGCGTGTGAATCGAGACTCATTCATGAATGGTGATTGACGGTGCAATTACATAGTAGGTAATGTTTAGTAGTAAGGCCTCTGCTGGTTGAGTTTGTGAACTTCTGACCCGAATTCATACATTTATACTTTCGATAACTACTTACTTTTAGTGGCGGGATAAGTGGCGGAGATCGTGTGTGGTGGCAAGCCTTGGAAGACGAATATATCCAGCAATGGACAGACACTAACTACTTTTAAAGAGTTTTAGAAGAAATTTACCTATTGCGCGACTTAGATAGTTTTTAGACCCACACCTCGGTTATGTAGGTAGACCAAATCGGTACTTACTTTATTATATAAAAGTATAAACATCAAGATATCTCAAAAAAGAAGTCCTATACCCACATACAATCGATATGTTGTTAGATAGGGCTCATAGAGTTCCACACCTTTTGTCAAAACATTGTTTTTAAGTGTAAGAAAATAGCGATAATGTTAAGTCTTTTTTCGACTGACGCGGGTCATTGGGAAAATCATGGATTTCGCATATAATTCAAAGTTAATTGAAATTTATTTTTTTTGTAATGTAAAAACATTTATTTTGAGTGTTTACAATATTATTTACATTGATGTCCAATAAAATGATATTTAAAAAAAATGTAACATCATACGTTAATTTATTGCAAGTGTATTATCTCATTAGGTATTCAAAAATCTCGATTTTTCATTTATTGATAAAAATGTAGCCTTAATTGATATATTTTTAATGTAAAAGTGCCATAAAAGGTACTACAGGCTGCTTATAAATTCATTGGCCATTTTTGTTTGTCACCAAAAATACAGAAAGTTGTTATTTTAAAACTGCTCTCCTGTAAAATCATGTTTTTTGAGTTATGAAGACAGTATTGCAATAAATAAGCGTATGTTAATCATATGCTGAATACATAGTTTCAGGCTTCAGAAAGATTTACAGGTGTTCCTAGCCATAGCGTAAATAAAGTTTCTTGTTTATCCTATATTTGAGGAAACCAGGTCTATAAAGCAAGTTACATTTATGACTACAACATTCTTGTTGATGCTTTGTTTTTTATCCGTGAATGCAATGCGCTTGTTATTCCTGTATGCATATCCATATTTTGTTATCAGTCCCACCCATCTTTCGCCAACGTTTAATTATGAGGATTTTAATAGCCCAGCGAGGGGCCACGAATCGATTCGCAAAAGTACAAGCTGAGAATAGTGTGGAAATGATAGATTGCAATCGATGTATTGTATCGAGACTATCGAGTGATTAGAGAAAATCCACCACGTCACGATTCCGGCGAAGGTAAATGACGATGGCTTTGAAGAAACCACGTTGAATCATTCCGGTTTTAGATAGACAGTTGATGACGCATTATATTATGAAGTCAGTTTGATTTATAGAGGAGCATCTATTTTAGAAGGCTATTTAGTGGTCGTCAGTTTTGAAAGCTCTCAGCTAACAGAAAAACTAAAAAGATTAGTGGTTTATCTAAGTTTTGAAAAAATCCCTTATGGAATAAGTGTTGTTTAAAAGTTCCATTCAATAACAATACAATGACTGTGGTCGCCATCTAGACGTTTGCGAGCTCTCTGAAGTTTAGCACATAATTTATATTAAAGATTTATTTATTTTAGCGTGCTAGATCCATACAATATATAGCTTTTAATATAAAGCACATGTAATATTAGTTACGTGTTTAATCTAAAACACATATTACATGTGTTAAAACACATGTAAATTAAATAAATAAAGTAAATAGATAGATTAAATTATATAGATATACATATAGGTAGGCATTAAAGTAAATAGGTTATTAGGAATTTTATTCTAGCTCGGTCTCGCTTCACTGAAATGACGGAACAGCGTAAACGTACGGAGTGAGGAACAACTTCGATGTTTTCAAAACTATGATAAACACTATCCACAAAGATAATCAATATCCCCATTGAATCACACATACCATAACAGTTTCAAAGTGTTCTCTAAAGTAAATGCAAGTGTGAAGTTGAATTCGGTAGCTGTTCCAGCGGGGGTGGAGCAGGAGGAATGCGACGGACACATCAGGGGGTAGAGGGGAGAGACATACTGCGTAGGCATCAAATAATAATTATTTAAACAGTAACGAAACTCAGTGCTGTCCTCCTAAATTCAACATTGCCAGGATCATTTTGCCAATACATCATTCAGCGAGGAATATTGTGTTTATAGCAGGACAGTAACGTCTTGCTGTGACGTAGACTTTTATTAATTATTACTGGGTGTAATATGTGTAGATATATTTCTGAAGATTCATATCATAGAATTCGTCCATGATTTAAGTTAATTGGGATGACATTTTAGACATTCTGTTGTTTATTCACTTGGTTTGGGTTCTTTGGTTGTCAAATAATCAAGTCCAGAGTTGGCAGTGATGGGTTTTATTGACTTACAATCAAAAGGTACCTTTTGTACAATTCCATAACACTAGTTTTGTTTAACAAAACTGTCGGCAAACAATCGACCGATTGTTGCGCAATACTTATAATATTCCAGATACAATTTGAAGCACATTTGCTCTGATCGCCATTCAGTTTTTTTGTTTTGTTTTTGTCACGTGAAGTTATCATAAAGACTTATCGCCTGCCAGCTTAATTACACAAAAAAGGTTTAACTACATTTAATTACCAACTTTGAAAATTGATCAATTCTCAACACATTCGTTGATAAAAAAATAGCAAATATTTACGACAAATATAGCAAAAATCCACATAGCCATGAACGAAATGCATGGTGTCCACTGCACTGGACACAGGTCAGTCTTCGGTAATTTTATTAGTTATATAGAAACTTATGTAAAATGCCCATATATGTCTGTAAAAGGCGAAACTATGTAAAAAGCACCTGATAAATTTTATTATTGTAACATTATTAATGATTATGTACACATAGCCTGTAAATAAATGTTTTGAGTTAGATATTATTTATTCATATGGTATGAACACACTTTGGCCTAATGAGAGGCCTCAAAGTGCACGAGAGTGCACCAGGCCAAGTTCACAAGCAACACGGCCGACCGGTGGCACTGCCCCCCCCCCCCCCAAACTTCGATCCAAATAATGACTGAGAGCTAAAAATTTACCTACTAAGCTAAAAAGCTAATTTGGATACTAAATTTGAAAACTAGTCTTATTGGTTCTCGAGTTATATTATAACAACTCAAACATTGATGATTTTGGCAGTTGACTTGAAATTCGGTAGTGATTATACTTGTGATGTAAGCCAAGTAAAAAATCCTAAAGTTAGGTTTTTCATTCTGGTCTCCATAGAACTTGAAACAAACCAACTTTTTAAAACTTAGTACGGCCAAGTAAGATAAACAAAAAAATTCGTACTTAAGGCCTCTGTAACGCAAAACGGCAAAACTCCACAATGAAAACGATCGAGCGATCGACAATTTGTGACAGCTGTGTACCATCGTTTACTTAGTTAATATATGTAGTTATTTATACGATATTTCTCTTACAACAATATTCTTAGTCTTAAATACCCAAATCTTTTCCTAAAATTGTATATTAAGGTTAAAATAATTAAATACATACTTTTAGTTCTATTTAACAACATTCCACTTGAGAAAAGGTCTGGGGATATCTTTTGTTAGTAAAATTTAGAAGATAAGAAATAATTATCAATGGAAAATATGACAATAGACAGTAGTAAAACTTACGTAGAGGTAGACGGACCTAGCAGTCTTAATACTTGGTAAAAAAATTAAATGCTTCAATCTTATTGTTAGGGTGTTTATTACTATTTTAACTACACAATTCACTATTTACACTAAATACCATTCCGACTCTGATGAGCTGGGTTCTACAATCTATTTTTTTAAATAACATTATGACAAATCTATCTATATATGTTCTTGCAATAAAAGTGAATTTTCAACGTCAACAGTGTGTCTAAAGCAATTATGGAATAATTGGTTTTTCGTTGAATGAAATGATATTTATTTGCTGATCATAGGTACAAAAGTAAGATCTCAAATATCCATAACCTACCATTTCTGGCAAATTTCTAAATCGACATATATGGTAATATTTTATAAAACAATTGTTGGCGTCAATAATTCTACATTTTAAGTCATTAATTCATATAATAATAATTTGTATTACTCATTTTTCATATTTTAATACTTCTCGTTTAATCAGTTCAATTATACAGCAATTGCAACAATTATATCAAATATTACTGACAAAGTAACTTGCAGGCAGGTAAAGGGATCAAGGTTGGTTGTTCCGAAAATTGCAGACGCAGCTGGTCATCGGTAAAGTGATTTTATTATCGGCAACCTAACAAAGATTAGGCAAGTTACTCACCTATCTCGAGGAATGTTACCAATTCCTAGTGGACGTACTATACAAAAGGTCTGCAACAGTCAACATTTAGTTGGGCCCCAATAAAAAAATAATCATATTTTATTGTTTATGAATCCTGTTACGATCGTTTGCTTTGTATTAATTTTTGACAGTCGATTAGGCGGATTGATTGTTCATGAAGGCAGGAGTCGAACCCTGGTACGTGCTACTGAATTTTGACTAAGTAAGAAATATTTAATTAAAATTGTGGTCCTGAAATAGAAAAAACTAAACGAAGTATGAATAAAATCCGCCAATCTGCATTGCTAAAGAGTGATAGATTGTGACCCGAAACTTTTATGATTACAAGGGGAGGCTTAAATAAACAATAATAAGCTTCTAACTATTCCTGTTAAATATGAGGATCATTCAAGCTGCAAGACAGTGCACCAAGCCAAGTTCCGCAAGGTGGTCGATGGCACTTCCGTACACCCATTTACAGGAATCAACTTAATCTAAGTTGATAGTTTTTCTTCAGTGCGTCCTGCCAGTACCGACGTATGGTGCCAAAAGGTAAACAATAACCGTTGCTCTAATTTGTAACAGTAAGTCGCTCAGCAAACTATGGGAAAAGCTCTGCCATCGAGTTTGGTTCCACGATAAAATCCGAAACTAAAAAATTCGTCAAAGAACCACCAAATCGTTAATCGCAATCACATAAATCGCTAACCGAATCAGCATACTCTAGTATGTTAGTTTCATTGCAATGATGCAATGAAACGTACCATATTCGCCACAGGACCAACAACCAATGAGACAGACGAGTAGAATAGAGACTAGGTTGACTGACGGTTTGCCGGTAGTGTCTGGATGAGAAGGGTAGAAGATCGTGTGTGACGGCGAGCCTTAGAAGAGGTATCTATATCTAGTAGACGGAAGACTAAGATTGATGATATGGTATACATAAAAAGTGAATAGGAAGGGGAATAGATAATAGTTAATGTTCACTCATAGTTGTAGATCAAAGAAAGATGCGTAGTTTTATAAATGTTTCCATTTTTATTTCCCTCACGATATATTTTTTTTTATATGTTCGAAGGCGGCAGACGAGCATACAGTCCACCTGATGGTAAGTGGATACTGTCGCCCATAGACATCCGCGATGCATGCCAACATTAGTCCAAAATGACAAATGTTGGCACGCCCCCGGATGCGCTGCCTACCTTTGGTAATATAGGAATGGATTTGGAGAAAGGGTTGGGAAAATGGGGAGAGATAGGATGGGATGGGAATGGGCTCTGGCATATCTCACTCACTACCGAAACACGTACGTACATTGGGGAAATACGATAAAGTGGGAAATGCAGTACATTTCAAGGTAGTCTTCTGTGAGAGAGGGGTAACGTGGCCAGGTCGAGCGCGCCCAGCGCCTGTTGGATTGCAGCGTGCACTCTCCACCCTGAAAATGC
The DNA here is from genome assembly GCA_943735995.1 of Sesia bembeciformis. Classification (NCBI taxonomy): domain Eukaryota; kingdom Metazoa; phylum Arthropoda; class Insecta; order Lepidoptera; family Sesiidae; genus Sesia; species Sesia bembeciformis. The sequence goes on along the minus strand of OX031029.1, from coordinate 3,092,650 downwards.
TTCAACATGAGTACTTGCTTTATTAATTTCATTCAGTATGCATGTTTCTAACAAAAAGTATTGATGTCCAATCATACTTAGAAGTCCATCAATAGTCCAATACACAAATGTGACAAAATGGGCAAGTTCCTTCGTACTAACAAAAATATGTAACGTGTCGTCCACGAAAAGGATTGAAATCTAAGGAGTGCCAAGTTCTAATAATACCGATCTATAATAAAAGCAACGCAATAAAACCTCTTTTCTTTTATTTAAATCAAACTCGGCAAGTTTGTAACGAAAGTGAATGTTTTTAACAGGAATATAAACTTGCCAAGTTTAAATCAATTTTTTTCACATTTACTTTTTTGATTGGATATTATTTACAGCAGCGCGCAACTAGCTACAACTCATGCCGCAGCCCACAAATGACCTCCCGCTACATAAACAGTGCATTTGTGTGTGTAGTGCGCAATTAAGGAATTTGGAAAAAGATACAATACTGTTTCTCGTTTCTGTTTAGTGGCGTAGGGGGAATGGTCCACAAAAAACTCCGGGACGATACCTGCGCTGTCGTTGACCCTGGGCCTCCGATTAGGCCCGGTACGTCCGTGGCCCGTAATGCATCGGTGCAGCGAGCCTAATCCGAGGTTTTTTAGGTCCTTCAGTAAAATGTTGGGTGTAAATTAATTTTGAAGGGTTTTTTAATGCAGAAGAGGTTTTAGAGAAGAGTAACTACGACAGCTGGCTACAAACTATAAAAAATGTCTCTGCTTCAGTTGAGTCATGTTCATTTTAGGAACGTTCAAGTTCAATGTTCAAGTCGTAGACCTCATAAAAATCCGTGTGTATGGATTAAGTCAAATAATATTAAATTAGGCGTCATCTAGATTTCTTAAACTCGGCACTTCGCTAATTTCTTAGGCCAAATAAGCTTATTTGGAACTTAAAATGTTATCAATCTCCACTTACTAAAATAAAGTCCGCTCAGCATCTCTCCTCTCCTTATCTTACCTGTAAAAAAGGATTGGCTTATCAGTTTGTATGTACACATAAATTAGCTAGTACCTTTAGTAAGGAAACAACAATTTGCTTCATTAGTACCAGTATTTCCTTAAAAAGTACCAGTACCTGTGATCGGTATCGGAGTTGTGAGGGTTGTTGTTTTACCTATTTAACATTCAGTGCGCGTGGAGAGGACGTGTCGTCCCTTTATGCAATCCTCTATCTACAACACAGACATCTATAGCGTTATACCACCCTAGTATCTGGTGTACTGTATGGGGATAAAAAAATGTAAGTATTAGCTCAGTGTTTTTTAGATACTGACTGCATAAAATATTTCATGGGGTCAACGTAATAGAGAAACGAAGCATTTTCTTATTGAGAAATTTTCATTTGCCTGAAGCCCTTTAACAAATAAAAATTTTCGTGACTTATTATCACAGCCTGTGTTTAAAACCTGCCCGTGTGTTGTAGTCAGTGTTTTAAACTAAATAACTATTGTTTTTTCTTGAGAAGTTGTAAAATTGATAGCTACTGCACAAATTAGAATTTCGCATTAGTTATTTCTAATCGGTTTATCAGTTTTATGGTAAGATATGCAATATCAGTCTGTAACGTTCACTTGTAAGGCATAGGGTTCCCCTTGTAATTTTTACATTACGCAAAAACTTCCTACCGGACAGTTTACATAAATTACCGCTAATATAATTAAAATTTAATTTCTCGCTACGCTATATTCATTCTTCTATTTTTTTACGCCAAATTCCTTATTGTGCGTGTATAGTCTCTTTAAGTGCCAACGCAGGAGAAAAAGGCCGGTGCCGGCAGAAGACTTCGGTGCATCAGACAGCTTTCAGATCAGTGAAGCTTTATTATTGTACGGCTACGGCAATTAATCTAAAACAATAAACAAAATCCCAAAGTTACAGTCCACTTAAAAATCTACCGTCCATTTCATGGTCATTTAAAGTGATTTCTCATACATTCACAAGTATTGCTTTTAACATCACTAGAAAAGAAAATTTTACGGTGCTGTTCACAATATGGTCAGTTATGGTGACACACTACTTTGTTCAGCGACCAATATGACCCATAAATAAAAAAAATTATAAAGTTAAATAGAAGACCACTGACTCAAAATGTGGAGACCGAGTAGGAATGTTCCTAAATCATAACCATATTTCAGAAGTTATCTTTATAGTCATTTATAATAACTTTATAGTCACATTAATTAAGAGTTTATTTAAGAAGTCGAAATTAAATAATTAAATTAACGAACGTAGATATTTTTGGTACTGAATCTCTGTAGACAGGTGAATTAGGTCTTCTAAGTGGTGTAACTTTTTGGTACTTTTTCTGTAGGGTTTCATTCCTCAAACTTCAGTGAGAGTTTCTAGAGGGCAATTTGTGAACTTTTTTGGTTACGTGTGATGAATAATTCTAAGGAATAGAACTTAATTACTGAAATATACAGTCTGGGTACTCTTTCGTGCAATTTAAATTTCAATTGATATATCTACTTATATATTAATTAAGTGACAATACAGGTGGTGTATTTGCGGGACAAAATTCAAAAAGAGATTCGCCACATAGTATACATATAGTAGACATCATCGTATACTGGTAACTATATAAACAACTCCAACGGATATTAGTCTTGTATTGTAATACTTATTGTGAGCAGGAATTCATTCACGTGTAGATACTTGCTATCGTTCAATACCAGCGTTAGTTTTGTGACAAGAGCTCTGCTTTAAGTTTTTGTTCTTTTGAAAACATTGTTTATTTATTATTTTAAATAAAACAAAATTCCAAATAATTTTCAAATAAGTACATAATAAATCTCACGGGAACTTCGGAATGGATCTGGATAGAATGTGCCTGATATTAACATTGGACTGACTCCCGGATTATTATATCAGGCACATTTTATATAGATATAAATTATTAACTATTATTACACCTAGATAAATTATAACTACATATGTGGTAAGTTTTGTTAAAATCGGTCAAATACAAAACGACTCGACATCTTGATATGATGCGTCCACAGTTAGATAAATAATTCCTAAGGTTGTTTTGGGCTTTTGTTGTTTTATATATTTTGTAATGTACCTACACAAAGACACTGTTTACAAAACATTCTATGTTCAAGCTACATTACGATTTTATTATATGTATGCAGACGTAGTATATGGATCAAGTGCTCTCATGAACATTTTGTTAAGCATTAATGTATAATACTATTGATTCTACTTATTTTTTCAGGTCTCTCCTGGGAGAGATCGTAGCCTATTTAATAATAAGAGGATTCTTTAATATGAGAAAACAAGCTTATTAGGATATTTTTTGGATTCATTGGGAATTATTGGATTTATTACCTTATTAGGAAAAGCAATATTCGTGATTCATTATAACAATGGCAGTTATGTAAGGTCTTCAAAAATTCTAAGGAAATTTCTAAGGGTGTTGTAGGAATTATTTATTGTTACGAAATAAAAACAAGAGAACATACAAGAGGAGAATATACATTTAACGTTAGGATCGCGATGATCGTAAATTAAAACATTATTCTACTTTCTTTTACCGCGTTCAGCTTAATTTCCGTGGCGGATAGTGGAGTTAAAGTGTAATTAAGCTAATGCCACTAATGAATGGTCGAAGCGAGAGCAAAGAGTACAATAGACAAAAGGAGCACGCGTTGATTTTGTAGAAATTAGGTTGTCAGCGACGCAATATATGCGTGTCGCGTACACTTTAATTTAAGCGGGTAGTGTACTCGGTACGCCCTGCGTGTGGTATTTTTAAGTAGCAATTTTTGAATATCACACATTCAGTTTGATTAAGCGAACAGTGTACCAGATTGCGTTTTTTTTTATAGAAGTCACAGATTGGCGGTCCGCCCACCAGGATTATACGTGGTCATCCCGGATGCATTGCGGACTTTACAGAATCCTATTCACAGCTTTCCTGAAGATTCATTTTTGACTTATGTAGACCGTCATTGGTGATCATACCTACTCCTTTATTTTTATACCTTCTTATTATTTCTTAATAAAAAAATAATTAATGTACATAGTTTTTATAAATATCTTTGGGCAAAAGCTTCCTCCATCTTTTTTTAATCTTCCTATCTTTTGCTGCATTTTTCCAAATCCTTTCTGCCACAGCCACCACTTCGACAACTCAGCGTTACATTGGAAACAAGAACAGAGACTATATCACAATAAATTTTCTGCAGAAATAATTAGTACAATATACTTATTGCTTTTAAAACTAACATATTGAACTACCTACTAGTATAAATGCAGGATAGATGAAGAGCATTTAATATTACATACAAGTTCTTTCACAGGGATGTTAAGAATTCTTTGAAATTTAAAAAACTAAAAGGCTTATTCACGGAAAGGGCCAGCCTGAAGGGTTGTTGGCCGTCTTCCGCAACGCTGAAACTTAAAAATGCACTTATAAATAGCAGACTTATTTTCAGTTAAAGAGAAAACCCAAACTGGGGATTGACCAATCAGTAATAATAATATTCACAAAAAAGTGATCACAAGTATGCAGTCAAGTGTAAGATCCGTCAGCGACGGGTCTTTGACTCGTTCAATTCATTAGACACAGACGTCCATATGGGTTGCCGCACATGATTTATCACCTCACCTTCGTGCTGCATTGTCCGTACACCACCTGCCCCGAAAACCGGATACAATAAATTATGAGAAAACAAAATTGGTACAACCCTTCAGTGTTTGGGGGAAATTTGTCTCGTGCCGGTATATGCATTGTACTCGTATTGTCTAATATTCCCATTGTATTCCATCGTAATTTAAGTATTTGCTTTAGCAGTTAAAAAAATCTATAATCATGTTATTAATTTCACATAAAACTAGCTGTGCCCGGCCACGCGTTGCTGTGGCTGCCCAACAGATGGCGCTAAGGGTGGACAACCCTTATCACTAAGGGGTATGAAAAATAGATGTTGGCCGATTCTCAGACCTACTCAATATGCTCACAAAATTTCATGAGAATCGGTCAAGCCGTTTCGGAGGAGTACGGGAACGAACATTGTGACACGAGAATTTTATATATATAGAGATTAAGAGAAGAGATATACATAGGTACTCAAACGTCGATATTATTATCCGGATAAGTGGGATTTATGAAATCACATTCTTTTAACTTCCAAGGATCATGTATTTGAATCATATATTATATGATGAGGTGTATTAACTCTACGGCTGATTCTTCTACAGGTTTTATGGGAAGAACGTACGAAACTGATTTGAGTACGATATACAATCTTAATCAATATCTAGTTTGTCAAAAGATAGAAAAGATAAATGACTGCATAGGCAGAAATACTACGAATATTTTCATCCTCCAGATAAAAACGATACTAAGTTTCAACTCATAATAGAACTATTTTTTATTTATACAAATTTTGATATCACCACTTCACCCCTTTATAGGTTGAATTTAGAGAAATCCCTTTTCAATAAGTTTACGTTATAAAATTTAATGTTTCTAGCTTCAGTGAGCCTACGAGCCGATACTCGTAGCGGGTGTTGATGAATCAGGCAGTCAGTCGAGTCAGTCAGTCAGGACATTCTGAATGTTCCTTTGAATGTTACAGAAGATAACTAACATTCTGACGATGAAAAAGAGTGGAAGATCGTGCATGGTGGCCAGCTTTGTGTATATTCAGCAGTGACGAAATAGGCTGATGCATTTACTCCCATCGCCCCGGTGCACGGTGGCCCGTCTCTGGTCGGTACCGAGACGACGGCACTTTTTAATGACACAAAATTCAATTCCTAATTCAATTCAATTCCCCGATAATGGAAGGAAAAGTGTAATGTACAGACCATTGAATTATGTTTCATTGCAATGATGCAATAATAGCGTGTAAGTATAGAATTATTATTATTATTCATGGGTATTTGCTATTGCCTCGGTGGAAAAATTCAACGGGTGCGACGGCACTTTTTTTCCATCCGGCCCAGTAGCGGGGACGGGCCCCCTGGGACGATGGGAGTAAATCGGCTGATGATTGGCTGTATAGTACGGTAACATTGCCAAGCTAAATTCATGTTCTAAACAAAACAAAACTAAACCTTTGATACTATTTAGGTATGCGAGAATAAATGTGTTCCCGGTTCCTCGCTTGATGATAGCAACTCCAAAATTAGTCCGGATGCTAATGAACTTGTTGCTACATACCGGCATACATCAACGAGTAGAGACAGGAAGGCGGGCGATAAATAGCTGCCTACTGAGACACTCGGACAAGACAAATGGTAGGTGTTGGACCGTGGCTTGTGCTACACGGAAATCAGAATCGGAATTTAGTATTACATCGTACAATATCGTACGTGTTTTTGTACGTACCAAAAACACTATTGTTCTTTTGGTATAGTTGGGTTTGGATAGTAAATCAGCCTACAGAATAGGGTACATAAACTGTTTATGAAATTGAAATAAATATTTTATGGTTTATACAACTAAAGAAGAACATCCATATGTGGATGTGGACATGTAATATATGGCCGTGTAATATCAGCCGGCTTTAGAACAGCACCATCCCATCTCTTCCCATGGGTGGCGTCTAAGGAATAGCATAGCGGCTACCACAAGCTGAGCAACTACACCAGCTCTGAAAAAGTGAACGGGCCAGCCCGCTTGGTCAGCGTGGCGTGTAAAGCTTATACATCCCTCATGCATAAGACAATGTGCACGAGTCCAAAAGGGTACGATAAAGCAATAAGTTAAAGTTAGGTGTATGTGTCAAATCAAAACAAGGAATTGTAGGGTGTGAGATTAAATGTGATGTTTATAAATGAGGTACGAAATTATTTAACGTTTAGAGAAGACGGGCATGTATTAATTGTAAACCACCTCTAAGTAGATACTAGACAGACAGTTATTACGAGATTTACAAGTGAAATACCGCCAATAAAAGGCAAGTTTCCTATAACAAGTTGTACAGACAACATTGTGTTAGGCAATATAAGTCCAGGTGAAATACTCGTAGAATAAATTATAATCCGTTGGCGATTTATAACTTTGCGAATGAAACTAGTAATAAATGAATGAAATGAAATTATCTTTATTGCACATCAAAACACTATATAACATGCAAATTTAGAAGGGCATTCATAACCCACCCAGGCCATGCAGGTGTCTATCGACGCCAGTGGCCAGTTACCATCATGTCTGTTCGTCCGTCCGTTCGTCAGTCAGCTCTTTTATAAACAAATCTATTATTTAAATGACAATTGACGAGACACAACGGACCATTCGCTACTATTCACGACGAACAAAAAGAATCCATTTTTTTATAGAAAATTCTCGGTAATACTGTCTTTTTTTTCTTAACGCCCTTTTAAGAACACAATAACCCTAACAAAGTAATAAAGGATTCTCTAACAAACGGTTTTATATTCGTCCTGAAATGTTTATGTCGAATATCAATTAGCATTTGAAACATCGAAATTGTTTCTAATGTCATCTTCTAGCATCACACCTCAATGTAAAACCGAACACCGCTGGGCGTTATAACATTTTCTAACTCTAAAATTTCATTACTGGCGCGCCGTACTGCGCCGGCGCGGTAATTACAAGCGCCGTGATTAATGAGCAATCAGACCCTTTGCAGGATTAGGGTTGTCACACGTTTTGTTTCTCTTTTTTGAGACGGCGCGCGATTAGGCCGGTTTTAACATTTTCAATAGACAATAAGTATCTGATGTGACGGGTATAAACAGAACGTATGTTTAAAATATTACATTCAAATTTAATTAACAGTTAACAAGTGCAATAATTAGAGTAAACATACGTTTTCAAGATAAGTTTAATACATAAAAATGGGTGTACACTCGAAAATTTTGTGTTATATTGTTTTGGCTATTTATTCCCACAAATCAAGTCAGTAACACTACAGTGAGCTACAAACTGCAGTGTCAATAAAACTGATCATTCTCAACGCTATTTTAAATTTCATCTTGTGAACAGATTATCAAACAATTGGCAACCCTACACTCAGCTAATACGGCATTCTCTTTTCAAACAGAGACGTGACAACCGAAATTCCCCTTTAAGCCATTGTAATAAGAGTTTCGAGCTGCAATGCATATTGAGCAATATAGGATGCAGTAAACCTCAGCGTGTCACCGCTCCTTAGCTTTTCGACTTTAAACAGTTTCCTCCAAGGGTTCCAACAGCTGAGCCTTGCTGATTAACGCCAGCCTATTGAAGTTTAAAAACAACCATGATTAATGCTTTTCGAAATGGGTTTTGTTATTGAACATATTGTTTTGGAAACTCCCTGCTTCTGTTTAAGTGATATTGTTTCAGCAAGGGAAGACTAATGGAATTATGGGCAGACACTAAAGCATTGGGAAATGGAGCATTTGCTTGATTACCTCACAATGTGTTCATTTACTGCCGAGCTAGTGATAATCTAAACAGCAGTACTTAAGCAGAAACTACGAGTACGGGCCGGGGTTTCAACTCACGAATGAGACATAGACATAAGAATTCCTAGGCTATCATTACTCTACTCCGAAATAAGATCAAATCTGAAAAAAGAAAGAAACGGAGAATGAAATGAAACTGAATAGTCAGCATCTGACAAGCCACTCTTGCACTGCGCCAAAACCGAGTCGCGTAACAAACGGCCATGACCTGGCTCCGATTGGGGTCGATAGGAATAATACCCTCATAGCCTTTTTTCGGAGAAGGGCGAAGGTTAGTTGGATATCGTTTCCACATGTCGAGATACTTTTGCAAAGCGCAAAGTTATGTAAAGTGAAATTAATTATGGAATCAATGAACGTGGAACACAAAGCATAATTTAATTACATATAACTAATTTCAGTATAATTTAATTATAGGCGAGTTAATTATAGTACAAGAAACATTAACATATGTTGAGTGTATTTTTTGGCTGTACGTTAACTATATTCAAATACCTCAATGGTCAACAGGTCCCTTACGATTAAAGATTATTTTTTTGCACCAAGAAACGTGTAATTTAGCCTCAAGCTTACAAATATAAGCAAATTAAAACATGTTTCAAAACGTTGCGTGATTATAGGATTTTAAGGGGGAGAGTGCATGCTGCATTGCCTCGTTACCCCTCTCTCACAGAAGACTACCTTGAAATGTAGGTACTGTATTTTCTACTTTATCGTATTACCCCAATGTACGTACGTGTTTCGGTAGTGAGTGAGATATGCCAGAGCCCATTCCCATCCCATCCCTCCCCATTTTTCCAATCCATTCCTTAATCTGCAAAGGTAGGTAGCGCATCCGGGGGCGTGCCAACGTTTGTCGTTCTGGACTGATGTTGGCATGTATGGCGGATGTCTATAGACGACAGTATCCACTTACCATCAGGTGAACTGTATGCTCGTCTGCCGCCTTTTTTCTATAATAAAAAAAACAGCAGAGATGCTCGAATTCTCATTTAAGACTTATTTAGATGGGGGGATGATGCTGCGGGTTTCATCATTACGTAGGATATCTGTTTAGCGATTTTTTTATATGGCATGTTCTAAAAACCAAGAATAGAACTGCGGCACATGACGAGCCAGATTAGGACCACCCAAAATAACTAAATTTGTTCTTAGTGAAAATGTGATAGATTTCGTAAAATCATACTTTTCATCTAGATCTTTCGAACATTTGTAGGTAAGATGGTAAGGTAGAGATTTTAACGAATTTAAAAAAATGTGATATATTGAAAACTTTGACATTTCCATTGAGATAAAATTTAGTTATTCTGGGTGATTGTAAAAGTTATCCCGTCAACTAGTAGGTAGTTTTATTCTTGATTTTTGGGACACACTGTACGTATATAATAAGTATTTATGGAAAGTTTAAAAGATATAGTATATGTTTAGATATATTCTTGTCTAAAGAATGCCAATGCACGAATTGCTAATTTATTATAGTAATTGTAGTAGGAAAACTGACATGGTATTATTATCGCGAAACATGAGGGGGGCAGTGATGTGCTGATACATTTGTCGATAGAATTTGCATAATTGTAGGCGATGTGGCGATGTTTTTAAGTTAATTGGCTCTTGAATGGTTTATAATTAATAAGTACTCGAAAGTAATTTTTGCATCCTTGTGTGTGTTATAATTATAATAAATAGCTAGTTTCGCATCCTTAGTCACGAACAAAAAACAAGAGATTGAGGAAACAGCATTGAGGAATGTGTTCAATAGACGATATCTATGTATTTACCTATTTATGGGGGTCTCAACGCGTATGTTAAACATAATATTACGGTAAACATACGCGTTGTGAGAAACGCGAAAATCTCAAATGCTGCAATATCTATGTAAATAGAAAGATTTTATTTAATTACTTATTTACTCTATTGTACTATAGGTATATAAACTATATATAGGAGGCGGCCTTAAGGCGTAAGGCATTCTCTATCGTTCGACCGTTGGTTAATTGTGACCCGCTTCAAGTGTTGGTTAAAGTGGGTGCAGCAGAAATTAAACAGTGAGCTTAATTTTTTTTTATAGAATAGATGGCAGACGAGCGGGCGGGTTAAATGATGGTAAGTGGTCATCGCCTCCGATGGACACTTGTAACACTAGGGGGCATGCGGGTGTGCTGTAAAATAATTAAATTAATATAATTTTATTATTATTCACATCTTAATTCATCTGTATGTATAATAAATAAATAATATTATAATCTACATAAACAACAAATTATATAAATATACATACTAAATAAAATTGACATTTAGACTAATTAATAAAAATTAATTGTCAATGAAGACCTATGTATGTAGATTTTTTATCGTTTTTATTTCGTGAAACCTACCGAGATTGTCTCGATGTTATGCGACATCTGTCGTCGAAATCGTCAAGGCACTGTTTACAGCTAAAACGGGGACATTTCTGTGCGGTGTGCAACATGAATTGAGCAGTAAATATATTTCAATATCTACGAGTACAACAAATTATTAGTTTCTTTCATTGGCACGAATAACAGATTGGAAAATAGGGCTCATTTGAGTTAAAAAAGAAATTCATTAGGAATGTAGGTAGATATGAAATGAAAAACCCTGCATCTAGGGTAAGAATTTGATAGTGAGTTATTGTACTTATTGTTATCTGTTCTTCTTGCATGGCTGAAAAGGCATTATAGAACAATGACGTCATTGTTATTGCAGTCATTTGACTATATTGCAGTGCCTACTTTTCTAACTTGTGATTTCTAAGCCCATTATCTCAATCATTTTTCAAAATATAAATTATGTACATACCTACATATAGCTTTAAAGGTACATATATGTACCTACTTTAAACCACAAACAAAACACACCAAATTGTTTTTATTTACTTTCATGGAAACTCCCTACCATCTGTCAAAAATTATAACTACCAATTATTTTTTATATTGACATCTCTAAAACGTGTTATTTAAAGACGTCGATACAAACTATGTAGTTAATGAAGAACAATCAATCAACAGCAAATAATCGATAATTGTAAAAGTCCATAGTAGTGATGCCCCGCCCAATCCACTCTCACCCCAGGAACAGCCCTGGTAACCCAATATGCGATTACATGGGGTTGGAAACAGAAATAAGTTTGCTAGATAAGACATAGGAATGGTACTTTCACTAATTGATGTTTCTTCGGAACTATGTACAAATATGTTACATGATCTGTTTCTTGTAAACAGCTTTGATTACCTCACAGTCACCATACAGATCTGTCTAAGATACAAGTACTGCTGGAATCAGTAGTCGAGACATTAAAAACCTACCTGTGAGCAGTGAACAAATTATAATTTGGACAAGAAATATGTTCTTAATTTATATTTTAAATTATTTTCGCTGATTAAAAAGCATATTATTGATTTGCTTCAAAAATTTCATTGCTAAATTTAAAATGTTTTTTGTTAGATCTTGCTATTGTCGTAGATTACCTACAACAACAACAGGCAGATACGTTAACATTTTTGTATATTAAACAATTAAACATTTTTGTTAGATCTTGCTATTGTCGTAGATTACCTACAACAACAACAGGCAGATACGTTAACATTTTTGTATATTAAACAATTAAACATTTTTGTTAGATCTTGCTATTGTCGTAGATTACCTACAACAACAACAGGCAGATACGTTAACATTTTTGTATATTAAACAATTAAACATTTTTGTTAATTCTTGCTATTGTCGTAGATTACCTACAACAACAACAGGCAGACACGTTAACATCTTTGTATATTAAACAAGTTGATAATTATTATACTACAAAAGATCATTCATGGGCCACTCTGAAGAATCGAAGAGTCTTAAAGAGTCTTAAAGTTAGGTCTTTTGCTATTTTAATTTCGGTTTCCAACGTAAGATTAAAATAACCGAAATTCAAAGGAATACATAAAAAATATAGGCTTATCCAGTCATCCTAGTATATGGTCGTAAAGCTAAGGGGGGCTGAGGGGCGGTGTGTGAACGAATCGGGTGGGGACCGGGCCCCGTCACATCATAACCGCCACGGGCTATTGCTTGCCCCTACAAAATATTTGCGAAGGACATCTTGATTTGTACAATTCGGTGCTTTTTAGTTGTTTAATTTGCTTTTGGGTAAGTAATAAGTATTTTATTTAGTGCATAAAGAGGTTTTTTATTCAAAGAAGGTGGGAGACGAGCAGACAGTCCATCTATTGGAAGTTGGATACTGTCGCCAATGGATACTTACCAAAAAGGATCATTATGAATGCTGGCAAGTCTTAGAGATGCGCTGCCTTTATTCGGAAGTTTAGAAGTTAGTATTTGAAAAAGAAATGGGCAAGATGAGGAATATATAGGTATAGGGTTCATCTATCCAAAATTAACCAACGCGACGTTGGCGTCCACAAATGCGCTGCCATTTTTTAATATTTAGAAGTCAAAATTCGGAAAAGGAGGATTGAGAAGGATTAAGAGGACGTTGAGCTATCTATAAGTAATAGATCTGTATAGCCTAAATAGGTGAGCATATATATCTATTAAAAAAATATATTATCTGGATTGAAATGTCTCCTATACTTGAGTAAAATTTATACGTTATTTTCCCTTTATTTCCATACTTTTTACCCGACTACGGCAAAGCCAAAAGAAGGTTATGATTTTAGCAGTCTATGTAGGTATGTTAAGTATGTATGTATGTATGTTCATCTGTTCCCTCGTAGCTCCTAAGACACCGAAAAGTTTTAATGTGCACATTCCAAAACTATATAAACCTTCCCACCATAAAATGTGCTATTCCGCTGTGAAAGTTAAAAGATCGCGCGTAATGTGAATAAACTCGTAGCTCCTAAACCACTTATCAGTTATCACCACATTTAAAAAAATGAGATGTTGTTGGATTCGTCTTGATGATCCGCGTGCCATCGACTATATGACGTCACATTAAATCCAATATGGAGGATATGAAACAAGAAAATATACGTAGTAAAAAATAAATGCAGAAATACCTATGTATCGTGTTTAGTATCAAATGAAAGATTTTAATGAGTACATTCCAAAAATATGTAAATAAATGTGCTATTCTACCGTGAAAGTTAAAAATCGTGCGGAACACGAACGCGGGCCTTGCCAACTGGATAACCTCGATTTTATATTTAAAAAAAAAATCTGAAAAATGGGAATAATCCACATAAAACATGAAAATCCGTAAAAAAAAATCGGATTTTCAGACGACAGTGGATTTGCATTCCGTAGTGGTGAGTAGCAAAAAAAATTAAATATACATATAGTGACGAGCGCTTCTCAGGGCATCGCCAGCGATGTCACATCTTTCGTATTAACGTCTGCCTATAAGGTACTAGAAAGCACAGATTTATGCTAGGGGGTTTACGGTAATAATCCACCAGCAGATTGGTGGATATTTTGCGCCACATTTTTCTGTGATTTCGTTTGAGTTTTTGGAACTAATTCGAATGAACCCCAAGTGCTGCTTATCTTCAATAATAATAACAGAAAGTTATCGATCGCCGCGACCCCAATAAGTCCCTCGACCGATATTTACCAACTGGAATGAATGAAACGCATCAAAATCATCTCAACAATGGCTCAGAAGGGTTGTTTAGCTCTATACAGAGTCGCGTGTGCCACACGTGCACATCTCGGATTATGCTAATTTATGCAATGTCCACTAACATGTATTGGACATTTAGCTAAGTTATATACTACATTCGTCGTTAGTGTTATAGTTATATTCGATGCTTAGGTGATAGCAGTTTGATTACAGGGGCCATTTTCACAAATTCTACAAGTTATTAATGTCGCTGTACTATAAATACGACAGTAAATAAAGTTAATTGAAATGTTTTCAATGTACGCCGATTAAAACTAAAATAAATGAAGATGTTATGAGTAGAACGAATTAACGAAACCAGATAAACACGATTAAAAACAAAAAAAAGACGAGATTAAGAACACCAGATTACATTATACTATTTTTAAATGTTGTTTTTGATATTTGTTTGTATCCATTTATACCTACAACTTTATGTGCAGTATTTAAGATTTTGTGGTAGTTACCAGAACTGTGAATAAAAGGAAGGAAATAACAATATTTGCATTTCACGCCTAAGCGCATGACAAAAATATTCGTTAAAAATCTTACAAAGTCAGGCCTATTCGATTGTTCAAATGCCAATGAGAACGACAAACGACAATTTTTGTCCGTGTTAGAGCTATTGTTATTGACCATTGATAAGATTATTAAGCATTTCTCCTAACAATCGTTCATTGGTACTGCTCAGTCATGGGAGTGGAGAGTTTTTTCAACTTCAAGTGGTGTTGGTCATTTAACCAGATAAGATGACGGCAGGTGTAGAAAGTGTCCCAGTGGTGGTCAAAAGCAAATAAAGGAGTGTTGGTTGTCCGGTAGCGAGATAAGTTGACGACGTTGTGATGATTACAGGAAGGATTTGGATAAGAACAGTAGGTACAGTACCTACTACCAAGGAGGATGCCACAAACAAAAGAAGGCCTATACTCAGCACTGGGCGCAAGCAGGCTAACGTTTGTCTTAATGACTGAAAAGTGATGATTTGTTTTAAAGTCAATAATTATTTTAAAGCATCGGTACTAATATGGTAACTGATGGGATAGACAAGTTTTTGAAAGGAAATTTGTGCGAAGCCCTCTGGCCAGGTGCACCGACTATTTGAAGAACTTTGGCGGTAGTGGCTGAATGAGAAAACCGGATGACTGTTTGTGGTGACGAGGTTTGGGAGAGGTTTATATCCAGCTATGGAGAGACAGGTAGTATGGTATACAGTGATACATCATTCCGTAAGTCTATGCAATGATGTTAAATTAATAACTATACAATTTATGCAGTGTCAATATAATGACAGATCCGTGTGAACCGCAAAACAAAAACTTCCGCGGAGGCGCATAAAACTTATTGCTATTTATTTTGGTAATACGCAAAATGCGGCCGCACGTGCCACCCCCGACTTGCAAAGCAACCCTCCACGTATCCTGCCACATAATTACGTTTAGCGATAATCCTACTTAATTGCAACCTTATGCCCTTGAGATAAGAGGTTGATCACTGGATAAAATAAGTTGGTAATGATAAAACTGAAGTCTTTTAGTTTAAAATTAAATATCATTGTTCGCGACTCCATTATGCGATATGGAACTCGAGCGTGATGGATTTGGGGAGATTGGGAATTTATTGTGTTTTATTATTCCATTTTTGAATAATGAAACTTCATTGGACGAATAATGTCATGAATTTTAAACTCGTATATGTTGACATTCGCTCTAAATAAATGCTATTGCAACATTTGTCTCCGTAGAAGTCAATTAAACATATCAAGGAAATAACCTGATGTTGCATGAACCAGTATAGTACAAAACTTTGAATAGGATTTTGCAGGGTCGGCGGCGCACACGCATACCCCCTGGTGTTGCAGGTGTCCACGGGCGGCGGTAACACTTACCACCACGTGGGGGCGCTTGCTAGTCCATCTACTTCACTATAAAAATAAACAAATATGTATTATAATTAATCTGTGGAAAACCTGTGGAAAATTATTAAAAACTTCTTGCAATACAATTTGACGGCTGGAGTTGCATTTTTACATCAAATGTCCCGCGGAAACTGTTGAAGCTTGTTATTTAGCTCAGATTTCCTCATGGTATTTTCCTTCCTTGACTTTTACTTTTATCCATGGTAGTTATAAAGTAACAAAATCTAAGCAGCCAACATAAAGAGATAATTACAGTATAATTACAGTACCTACCTACCACCTAGTTTTTCAACCGATCGCGAGAACGGGCCAGATGGTCCCGTATCGATCCTCGGGCGAGTGTTCACAGACGGACGAGCCTATTATTGTAAACTCGCAATCTCGACTGGCGATTAGCATAACCATTGTTGTACACCACGCACTACACACATGTTACCGTTTAATGAATGAACTGTGACGTTGCAAGCAAAAAGACTATTATTAGTCGCGAATGTTTACATTTTGTTGTTAATGTTTTTACGTCACTCGCCACGACAACATAAATAAAGATATGCATATGATTCTTAAGAAAATTTCCTTTATGATGGTTGCAATGATCCTCTTATCTTGATGACTGTTGCGTAAAAGTCGCATATTACACTTTAAATTCGAATTTAAAAGAGTAAACTTTAGGGATTATACGAAAGGGGAATTTAACGAAATGTCTCATTAACCATAATTCAATAAAGTGAAGGCAAGTCCAAAAATAATCTCGTAATCTAGCAGCAACCGCAAGTATAAAAATAATAACAAAAAAAACGAGTTACAACCCGCCGCGACATTCCCACGAGGCAACAATTAGCTTTTGATGTTTCTCCAATTCATGGCGGGCGGTGGGTGAAATAACAAATGAAAAGCTGCATTCACCCCACGGCAACCGGCGATACATAACTCGCACATGATATAACTTAGATATTTTTGCAATTTTAAAACGATTAACTCCGACTTATAACGTCTAATCTTCATAAAACATTTCATTGTTCTACGAAAAGGAGTTGGAGAATATAATTGCCGTCAACAACGTTGGCGTTTTTAAATAAATAATGTAAGGCTTTGAACACAACGGGATCTAATCCTCGCAAAGTCGGTACGAGCTGCGAAGCGAGTGACGGCGAGCGACCTCAACGCGACGACTAATTGCGAGTCTCCCGGCCTGATAATCCGTTCACAGCGGGCGGCTTCCAAATTAAAAACCCCCGACACAACTGTCCGGCTCTGGCCCGAGTCGTGGATTACCGCTCCCACGGGCGGAGCTGTACTGGGACCCCGAAAAACAGAGGGGCGAAATTCTAAAACTTCGCGCGAAATTCCGAATCCATAGATGAAATAGTAATTTATCAAAGGATTTTGAGAGTCCCAAGGAGCGGAAGTGAAGAATGGATTCCCTTTATCGTAAATTGCAGGCCTATGTTTTATCGGAAATTCTGGAGACAGTAAAAAGAATTATTTTGCACAACTGCCGGAGCGTACATCGTTTGTCACCAATTTACGCCTTTGACTTTTATATTTCGGAATTATCGAAACCTTATATCGGTATTTCACTTCATTAACTCGGGATTAGAGATACATAGATTCGGATTATCTATAAGCTTGTACGAGATAATATATGCATAATGCTGTATGCGTAAACGAATATGCCGCGGTATTAATATTCAAATGGCCTTTGGGCGAGCAGTGCTTGGATCCCTGTGGTATTAGCTGCATTAACATTACGGCGCATCGGTCGGAACGAGTATATACAAGCATGTAAACATTTCACTTAGACCACTGCATGTCGCTTAACGAAAGTTGTAATAAATTCCTATATCGTTTCAAATTATTATCCGCAGCTGTCGACTTTAACACTATTTATATTTGATGTTATTTGCTAACGCAACATTAATGGTTAGTTACAACACATAACTGTAACATCTGTATGTACTCTGTAAATCAAATTTTTATCTTAGAAATAGATTAAAATTCTTCTTCTTCCTCATCAACTCAATCAGGCGTGTAGCCATTTCCGTCATAGAATCGAACAGCTGTTATAAAGGTTACGCCCTTCTCCTTGCACCTGCGTTCCCCTCTCCCCTTTACTATACCCGCCGCTCGGGTTAATTATAATCCTATTAATGAAATCGTCACACCTTCCATCGGTCAATTGACATTTAGGGTGAAGATGATAAACATTTGACCACACGAGCCTTTGTTTTAGTCGAATGTTTTATTCATCGTCTTTAATTCAGATGTAGATAGGCGCAAACGTTTTCAAAACCCGCGTAGGTACGTATTATTTGTGTGAACGGCTCCGATAACAATCAAGGGTTTCGTCAAATGCAATTCACAACCCTGACATTCAATGTTTGTGATAGGTTAAAAAGATTCGTTAGCGTCTACCGTACACGTGCGAGGGAATAAATCCACAAAGGGTTCATTTTTTTATTCATGGGGCAAAAAATCCACCGACAATTACCAGATTAGAGATGAAATGGAGGGGTTCTGATTTTTTTTCCTTTCAATAGCTTCGCCGTTTGTCTTTTTCTTCCCGATGAAGTTTCCTCGTTGGCGAATGTTTTAATTAAAATTCAGTGGAAATCCTTCGAGTGGCTGGAGGCGCTGCGTAACGGTAGAAGCAGTTTGTAATTTTAAAACGAAACTTTTCGAAATGCACGCCCTTTAATCAAATGTCCGCGTAGATGTGTGCAATATTAAAATAAAAGCCGCAATATTATGTGTGCAATTCGATCTGGCTTCCGAAATGTTTTGTTACAATGTTATCGATGTTGTTATAAAATATTTCTTTTGAACATTGAACTAGAATTAATTGTCCAGAAGTAAAGCGAGGCAGGCCAATAATGTGGGTAACTGCATGTAATTTCGCCGCGTCTGCTTGAGGCGCGCACGCACGCAAACACCGCGCACCATCCGGAGGCCCAAGTCCTCCTGCTATCGGTTCAAATTAAAAACATCCTAATGATTGCCTACAAGAAGAGTTACGTAAACGCAAAGTTAAATTTGCGAAAGAGCCACTGATTGACGGACTCCTTTGTGCTGATAATTTCTGTACCGTTATGAAAACAACTGCTGTTAAGACTTCTTTTTCGTTTTTACTGAAATAATACATTAATAAGGTTTTTAGAATTTTAAGCAAATCATCTTCGCGGCATTAGTTTGACACCGAGAGTGATTGAAGCAAGCGAGGCGTCTAATGTAATAACAGGCCAGCTGTTAAAGTGTCTCTAGACGTGTCTTCGTGGCTCACACAAAAGACGTCAGCGATCGGTCGGGCCACCGTTCGTGACTATTGTTCAGGCCGCGAATGCACCACCACCGTACATCTGTTTCATTCCTTTTTGCCTCGCATAATGAAACCGGCCCATTGTGAGGGAAACATCTACAAAAGAACACGCACTTTAGCGCTGGCCCGGCATTTTATAAGAAAAAATAAGCGAGCCCCGGGCTGAAAGGTGGGCGTAGGGACTGTCGGAAATGAGAAAGTCGATGCAACTGTTATGACATACGCGGTTCGTTAAGTTTGGAAAATAAACAGTTCTAACGATAACGCAGTTTTAACGAAGCTAGTTTTGTCGTCAAATGCCGAAATATGTAAGTAGTGAACAGCACCACACACACTGGACATTGAAAATCCCTTTAGAACTACAGTTGAATAAGAAAAATGTTATTTTCCATTGTCCGCAATCAGTCCGTTTAAATAGTTATCGAATCAATTGCGTGGGACACGTATTGACTCTCGCCCCGCAATGTTTGCTATTCTGCAACATATAAGTTTATTAGATACTTCATGTAACCTACGTCACAACAGTTGGCGAATGTTGAGGTCGACCATTGACACACCAACTGGTGTTCAATTAATGTAAATACACAGCAGGGTTGTGCTGTATACACTATTGCCCGAAATGTTATGCAATTTGAGGTCATAATATTATTTCGAGCCCGCTTAATTATCTTAATTTTGGTTACCAAATTTCGGAGGTTGCCAACGAAGATTAGGTACACACGAGAACAAAGGTATACACATAACAAAGTGCATTAAACCGTTTGCTCGAGTATGGTGGTAGCTGAAATTTAGTAAGGAGCGGCTACAATAAAAAGCGTACATAATAAATGCGGGTTTAGCCGCGGGCTCAAATTGTGCTTCCTCCGGGCCGGGCGGAGCGCCTGCGTCGACGATTAAGAGCACTTAATTCCGTCTAAATGTAGCCCGACGGGAGTTACGAAGTTACTAAGGTCTACGTAAGGGTATGCGGTAAAATAGAACGGCGAAACTTGGATTCAAATTTTATCACAAAAGAGCTACGTGACGCTAGCTAGTCTCATTACTAATATAATTTTCTGTATTTTTTCTTTCTGTACGCATTATATCGCCTAACTACATATCTTATTTTATAGCTAGTTTAAAATTCTCATATAGTGGCATTTAAACATAGTATAAGCCTTTTCAACATGGCTGCGGAATAGTTCTTTTCATTCACGACTACATAAGTTATTTTAATATCAATTGAGTGTAAGTAAAACAAATTATTTTCATATGTTTCTCTATGACTAAGCGAATAATAGTCGAATACTCGTTTACTTTTTACTGGAAGAAATATGCTGAAACGATACGGATTAAAATTGGTTTTATAAGTACCCATGTTTGAGGGATCGTTTCAGTAGTAAACAATTCAGTTAAAGCGCTTGGTAGCGCCAATGTCTCTTTTGTCTTCACCGAACGGAATAATTTAAAAACTATTTTAATAATTATGCTAAAAATGTGATTTTAAAATGAAATTTGCAACAAATAATTAGAGAATGAGAAATAATTAAATGAGCAACAGAAAATACTGAATGAGCAGGGACTATGTGAGCAAACTTAAAGATGAATTAGTAAATTAGGTGAATTATTCTCTGGTAGATAATAAAGCAGTCATCACCAAGTCGATGGAGTCTTGCGAAGATTTGCTGCTCATTTAGAGGGTTCCTAATCGATTAATTATATTGAGCAATTTTACAAATTGCACAATGTTTTTGATCGTTTATGGTATTTATACAATTGAAACTCGTTTGGGTACAAGGTGCGATTCAATAATATTGTGCAATGGCATTATTGTACAATTATATTGTAGATCTAGGGGCCGTATTTATTGCTGCTTGTTGAAATACAAGTCTTAAAGTATTTGCACGCAACAGTATTACTTACAGATTAATAGATGTATGTAAATCTTCCCACGCCGCTATGAATTGAATTACTTTTTATATGGAAATGTATAAGTTAGTAAATCGCGTGTTTATCTGTAGTTACTTTTCTCATTTTCCAACTGTGATTTTAATTAACAGAATATAATAACGAACTACTAGCTAGAGTATGACTAATTGGCAGAGGTCGGGGTTACGTAGTGTGATTTTGGTACTTGCGGTAAGAAAGATGAATATGGACATTCCCCTTTTCCGCGAATCATATTCTCGGATGTCATTTTAATCTATTATTGCTATGCACCTACGTTTATTTTGCTATGTAACTGAGTTTACTGTAACAAATATGTTTATTAAACCTATTTTTGTTTTCTTGATATCCTCACTACGAACAAGCCTCGTAATATATGTGAGTATATAAAATGTAGGTACCTATTAATTTTCGTTAATCCGATACACATATAGGTACTATAATATAGATAGCGTTGCAACTAGGTACAACATCATTAACAACCATATTCAGAATCCCTTGAATCCAGGGGTAAATCCATATTAATATAATTTTGTCACAAGTACCAAAATCACACTAACCTAACCCCGACCACTGCTAATTGGTTCATTTAATACCAAGTTATATTTCAATTATAAATTATGATTTTTAAATGGCATATTGGCAAACTTGTTTGTAATATGTAAAAATGTAAGGGGATTCATAATAATTACGGCACACTCAACTGAGCCGTACAAAGACACAAACAAAAACATATACGAGTAAACCTATCAAACAATCCCGATCAAACATTTGACTTTTAACAAGAGAATGTCCGACCAAGAATCGAACCCGAGATCGTCTAGGTAGGGGCACTAACAACTAAACTAATCAGTCGTTATCGTAATAAACAGTAATTTTATTATTCACAGTAATAGTAACAGGATTCTGCAAGATCGGCAAAGCACCCGGAAGCCCCCTAGTGTTGCAGGTGTCCATGGGCAGCGGTGACCACTTATCATCATGTGGCCCGCTCGGCCGTCTGCCATCTATACTACAAAAAAGAAGTTCATTTTATATTCTGCCTCCACGACAATGGTTCCGATTGCAAACAATAAATACTAAAATAACAAACACTTCGCGACAACATATAAATAGTACTTATTTGAGAGGCAATGGATTGTATCCTATCTTCAGATTTATCTCCAATATCTCGACGTGTTCAGTCTGTCCGTAGACACCCCATAAATACAATCGAACACATTCGTGTTACGTACGAACTTTCTAATCTAATTAACAGAAAACACTTTTCAACTCGAATTAGTTTTAACTAAGATAAAAGGAGATAAAAATACAATGCAGCTCGCTCTCCAAAATCGGATTAAATCGCGTCAACTGACTTTTAATTATCGGATATATTAATCTGCACATTATCGGGACGAATGCTTGATTTTATACAAGTTCTTTTGCTTCCGTATTTCACTTCGCTGAGTCTTAAGTATAAAGCATAAGGTTGATTATTGAATGCCGATTAGTTTTAAACGATTTAATTTTTGTAACGGTGAAGCTGAGAGTGGTATGATCTGCCGTGTCGATATCAACGGAGGCAGGTGCGATGGGTACATTGTAATATGGATAATTTAACGATTGCTTGAGCTGCTAATTGAGATGGTATTTAATCGGTATATTTGTTATTTTATTTATCGAGTATTCATACAGTGGTTTATAATGTGTAGCGCCACGGGCGACTTCTTGTCCCTGGTCAGCGACTAATGAAGCTTATGACATTAACATTATCATTATATCATGTACTTAATTTTTATTATCATTGCTAACAAACATATTATTATTATCCTTGCATCACTTTAATTCAAAATTGTACGGCTTTAGACCACGGCTTCGCTTGAATTTCGATAACTTCTTTAGAGCTTATAACTACTGTACATAGGACTCTCTAACTGTGCGCCAATGATCAACAATACTTAAGTAACATTGTTTTATAAATCTGATATATTTTGATAATTAATAACTATAAAATAAGTTTTGATATTTAAATTTGTCTTAAAGGAAAAGGCGACCAAACATAAGAAGATAACACAATCATATTATAATTTAAGACAGACTTTTTGCAAATTGATATTTTGGAACACAAAATATTATACAATATATTTATTGTATAATTTACATCAGTGTTCACGAATTACTCAAAAACGACACTGGTGCTAAACGGAAATGTTTACATATTTTAATTTACTGAAATAAATGAAAACCTGGTAAACATACGCGTTTAATATAGAAAATTCAATAAGTTCAGGCATTTTAATATCGAAATTAAAACATTGAACTGTTCAATCTGATTTCTAATCTATTCAGTTACAGTGTTACTCAAGCAGGTACGTACACAATTAGTTTCGTGAGCTCGTCAGCGAAACGTGAACCGCAAAGGGCGTGGGCATCGCCCGAGGCAAGTCTTGTGTAGCGGCGAGACGTCTCGAGTATCAGAGCTACCTGTGTTCCTCTTCAATGTACGTAATTATTGTTCGGTATCTTAGAGAACTCCCAAATTAAGGTAGCGATTTGATTTTACGGTGAAATAATTTTTTTTATAGTGAAGTGGGCGGACGAACAAGCGGTTCAACGTGATGGTAAGTGTCACCGCCGCCCATGGGCACCTGCATATGGGGCTATGCGGGTGCGCCGCCGATCTTGCAAAATCCTATTCACAGCTGTCTTGATCAACCCCATATCGTAGCTTAATGGAAAGACCATTTGAGGCATAATATATACCTATCTGTATGTAATGTTTGTGGCGACACTAAACCAAAATAAATTTTTTTTAGGGTTCAAAAAATCCTATTGTCAAATAGACCAATACTTGAAATAATTACTACGTTAGTGACAATAAATTAATGTCGCGTATGCGTGTGTGCAGGCCACTGATTTC
This sequence comes from Sesia bembeciformis, assembly GCA_943735995.1. Taxonomy (NCBI): domain Eukaryota; kingdom Metazoa; phylum Arthropoda; class Insecta; order Lepidoptera; family Sesiidae; genus Sesia; species Sesia bembeciformis. Next base: position 3,068,503 of record OX031029.1, on the reverse strand, counting down.
AGTTTTCTCTTCTGTTGTTATCTGTACAATAAGTTGGTTTTCTATTTAACTTCCTGTAGCGAACATACACATAAATTTCAAATTCAACTAGTTAAAAGCAATATTTATACGACACCTAGTGTTTTTCTAGTAAGGAAACCAATGCACGCCACTGTCTGTACAATACCTATAGATTGAAATCTTTCGAAATTGTACTCAACTTCATGTGTCTACCTACCTGTCATATCTTCAAATGCATTAAAAAAAAAAACACGACATAATTATTATTTAAGATGTACTAAAGCGGAGTCTCATTTGTATACAGTACAGTACAAAGGATACAATTTGGTAGCTAGTTCAATGGCAGATTCGTAGGTGTGTCCCCTCCTAGATGCAACCCAGTGTCACAATTATATCATGTCGTTCCAGGGCGAAATGAGAAGAATATTGGTGTCTTTTACGTGTGACTGCCACTCGTTGTCTTTAAAGAGTCTGTACTGTATAGACGATCTATTGAATTGGAATTTTTACATTACTTAGGTGGCTATGTGGTTAGTACCGGTCTCCCGCGTCCAGTTTACTGTATTATCCAAATCATCGACAATAGCTCATTTAGTTACGTATAATATAAACAAGTGGTATTGTAGAAGAAAGCGTACCACATCAGCCTGTCTCTCCAGTTCTCGACAAAGGCCTCTCCCAAGGCTAGCTACCACACGAAGGCTTATTGCAGTAGTGCGGACTATCATGAATTTCATACTGAGTGAACTTCGATTGAATACGATAAAAAACCTCACAGGTTCCAAAATGCAACGCAATGTGCAAAAATACATATGAATGAGATTTCCTGTGTAAGAATAATTAATTATTAAAGTTAATGTTTGTTAAACATATATGGCCGATCCTAATAAGTATGATGTTACTTTATTAAAAATTTATACCATCATTACCGCGATGGTACCCAAACGTGCTTGGAATATTTTAGCGTTTATGGAAAACGCAATTTATTACAAGTTATTATTTTAACCCGTTTGTTGCACCTTGAATACGGTTAACCAAATATGTCACGTCCGAAGCGACCTGGCGTTTTTTATAGCGATATCGTGCCGTATCATAGGTTTGGGTGGGTTTAATAAACAATTAGCGTCGTTTGTCCGGTGCAATAACAATCTCTCACTAGTCTGGTGGCTCTGGTGCTTCCCCATTATCACCGTAGGTACTCTAATATTGTAGGTGTTGTAAAATTGTCCCAAAAGATACATACTCTGCAGTGACTTGCTCTTAGGCCTAGGAAATACGTGCAACTTGGACTTTTCTGCCCAGAAAATGTAAATGGAAGGGTTCGAAAATAACATAGTAGGGCGTAGAAACAGAGCCATATTTGCGGCTGAATACTACCAGCTCTACATGGTGCATTACGAGTATGTTGCTTAATCTTCTTTAAAAAGGACAATTTTAGGACGGAGTTAGGTATGCACATTTTGTACATTCTCTGTACCTACCTGCTAGTAGACTACCACCGAGCAAAAATACGATAATATTAATGAGGGAAGAAAAACCAGCAAAACGTTTGCCCTTAAAAAGAATTGAACAAAATCTGAAAAAATTATGTGTTTGTGTGTACCAGTTATAGAAGTAATTTTCGAAATGTACAGTGACAGAATCTCATTTCTTCTCACTGACTATTAGAGATACAGGAGACGGCATTCCTAGCAGAAGAACGATATTCGTCATAAATATTTCGTCATGAAACCCAATATGGCATAAACGTCATACTAATATGACGTATAATAATACCAAGTGAATGTTTCTTCTATACTTATATGATGAGTGATTATTCCTGTAAAATTTTAAGTGAATATCAAACTCGATGTTTCGTTCGTTTTATCGATGTTTTAGTTGTCAATGCACTTGAGACACAACATGATGATTTTGAACAAAAACCCTCTTCTTGATACTGACAGCGATATAACTGTTGTCCATGTTCGCGTGTGCGCCCGAGGCGGTAACTGCAAAAAGTTGAAGACTACATCGCAGATGCCATCTGCAGACCGGCGAGGTATAAAAAAGAGCCGAACAACGTTTTACGACGTGTCCGTAAAATGGGCCGATCACTTACTTCCCTTCTTCAAACATCTTCCCTTGGGATCCCTGATATTCGCGTGAGAGGCATAGTGGAGCCTGGGAGACCTGGTACTACGGACGATCTAGCGTCTACTCCAAGATGCTCAAGATGCTTGACGAGATAAAAAATAATAGATATGGATCTTAAAAGCGTTAATAAGGCACTGTAAATCGCAGGCGATTACATATCAAGGATTTCTCAGTAGCTAAGTCGATAAATGCGAAGACGCTGATAGAATCCTAATGAACGTCTCCTTGCGAGTGAACGCCGAAGAGCAAGAAGTTATTCGAAAACTGAGTGTCATTTTCGTAAAAAAATCCTTTTATAAGCAAAACAATCACGATTTAGACACAAAAATGTGTAAGATCTGTTTTGAAGAATTGTAAAAAAGATACGTCTTTAAACAATGGTGCATGCCAGGTTTCACTGACTCAATATTCTGCGCACGTAAATAGGTATATATAAATAAGAGATAAATGCCCAAGGCAATGACATTGAGAACGCCGAAACATTACATAAAACGTTCGGCAAGGTCAATGTCGCGCGAACAATCGTGAAAGTGGTTCGACGTAACGAAGTCTCGCTCGCGGATAATTGCGATGTAATCGCCGTAATCCATCCAGCGGAGTCTGTTTCTTGTTTCCTTTTAAGGAGCGCAGCTTGTAGCATAGAAGAACCAGCTGACCGACGGCACGCGCCTCGAATGCATATTAATGTCGCACCCGCGGCAAAAACACGCATAAAATCGAACTGCTACTATGAAATATCGAACCAGTTTGAAGTGCAGGCGCCTCGATTATGCAATCGTTGTATGCGAACAACGCATGAATCAATGGAATCGAGTTAATGTGCTTGTAAATCGATTGGACTTCTTCAACGGTCGATTTCACGCAAGCTGCATTTTTTGCATTAAAAGTTATGTTTAATTGACAGCAATAATTTTTAGCATCTGCTCGGAGCTTGCGGATAGAATCGTTAAGAATAATAAATACCCACCTTGATTAGCCGTTCAGTATCAGTTCTGTTAGTAAGTTCACTTCTTCGATTTTCTATCCCTCCAGTTCACTTTGATTTTTGGCCAATCTGAAGGATCTATTTGTACATTGTATTGCTGATATTTTATTGCGACTGACGCAAAAGTATTTCTTAGTTTTCTTATTTTAATAGTGGCTCGCACCGTTATATCTATAGATCGGGACGAACTAAGCGTTATAATGCGCTCATCCAGGGGATCTCATTGTCCTCATACTATGAATGGCACCGCGACATTTTTACCTTGTGGCTCGCAGCTGCCGTTCAACATTACAAGTGTAATAAAGTGTTTGTAATAATTCTGGCGATAATAGAGCATTAAACACTTTACACGTTAGTAAACGATGATTGTATTTTTAACAGGAATGCAAAGGTTAAAAATTTTACCTGTATTTATTTTATTTATTTATTTATTTATTTTACTTTACTTTAACTGGATTAGGGAAATTTGTGTATGGTAGAAGTAAGAAGGAGAAAACATGTATGTAGAAAAAGAAATATAATATGAAACAAAATATGTTTATGAAAGGTTTAGGAAATATAAATTTCATACACAAACAATAGAAAGCCGAATGAAATTTTAAAGCAGACTTGTCCGTGACTCCCAAGAAGATTGAGATAAATAGTGCAAGACAGAAACTAAGAGTCGGTCTGCGTTAAGTGCAAAAATCACATCAATAAATTACTATGGAGGGAGTGTTTTATGATGACTAAAGAGATCTTGCTATTTGAACTAAAAATATCTAAGTATCGCTTCTTATTACAGCTGCACGATAATTAGGCAGTTAATGAGTACAGTGAGTAAAACTCATTTGGAAGTAGGTACATCATTAAATTTATTGTTTACTCATATATATTTCTACTCATAAATATAGTCCATTTTAGGTCGATGTAAGTGCAATTTTGACAGATGCCTTTTAAGGGAAGTTGAGTATCGTTAATGAACACCAACTCGATTTTCTCGATAGCCCGTACTGGATGGGGGTGAACCGGAGCGCATCTGTGCGTTTCGGACAAAAGGATACTTTAAAAGCGCTGTTGTTGATCGTTGATAATTAAATTAATCGTAGTATTGAGTGTTAACTGGGGAGTAAATTTGATGGAGGGCAGATACGTTTTATTAGATATTTATAAATACCTAGAATAGATTTTACAGTGGTTACAAAGTAGCAAAAATGATACCTCAAATCATTACCTATAATATTTTGCACTCCTTGACTTGACATTGCGAAAAAGAAAAAAATGTTCCGCAGATTCTAATTTTTTGATTTAATTTTAGTTCCTCTTTTAGTATTTTAGTACTCTCCCACTTGTATCTATAGTTTTATGCGTCTGAACCAATTTTTAAAACATTTTTGCCACTTCCTCAGGTAGTCAGATAAAGTGAAAAAACTTGCGATTAAAATTTTTCCAGCGCTTCTTGATATGTTCACTTTGGTAGGCGGTGGCTCACTTTGAAACAGCCAAACAGTCGATTGACGCTTAGTTTCTGGATCATACTGGTATCTACCAGTATTCACCAACACAATATTTTGATTCAGTTCGTAAAAAAATATGGAGGGAAATTTGAATTTGGAATGTTTTGTTTTTATCTATATCTATACTAATATAATAAACAGGTAAAATTGTGTGTTTGTTTGTGGGTATGTTGGGGGTAATCTCTGGAACTACTGAACCGATTTCAAAAATTCTTTCACAATTTTCACAACTACATTATCCGTATCTAATATAGGCTATATTTTATTTTGAAATTTTGACAAAAAAAAACTTATAAACCGAAGCGAAGCAAGAGCGGGTCGCTAGTGTTATATATAGTCATAGTTTTAATTGACATCAAAGCCAGTCTGTGTTCCATAGGTAAAAACTCTTTGTCGCAAAACTTTCTGAGTAGCGTGGTATATGGCTAATTAGGATCTTTACATTGCCTAATTAATCGTTCATCGCTTGTCATGACGAGTCAATAGTTTTTTTATCACAGCTAATATTACTTTCAATTAATTAGCCTGTATTAATCAGAAGTATTATTATTTTAATTACTATCAATCATTTTGTTTAAATTTCGTCTGGTTGTCTATATCGTCTAAATTGAAAGGGTAAAAAATATTTAAAAAAAATCGCACTAAATTACATACTCGTAAGCTACTAACTTAGCAAGAGTATAACAATATGTATTGTCAAAATAATCTAAACATAAGCGATCACTTGACTCAATCATCCATAATGTTAATGATCATTAATGTGGTCTGCGCAGTTTTGCACCAAAAACATTTATGTTTATTATGTACAGGCAGATGTCGCCGGTCGATGACGTTAGACCTTTGTATGTCGCGTGCGCAGGGCATATGCACAAGCTGCATACAAGCCTTACAAGTGCGTAATAGTCTGTTACAATAAAGGCTATAAACATTGATACTCTATTGGTTATCTATTGAGTATAGGATTCAAACTTCTATTAAATAGTATCAGCCCGTCTCTCCGGTATCTATGGAATATACCTTTTCTAAGGCACGTCTCCACATCCCGTTCATCTTATTCAGTGAGACATCGGTGCATCTGACCGTAAAGCAACTTCCGTTACAACCAAACTAAAGCAGTTCCAAATTAAGGGAAAAGCGTTCAATTGTAGACAAATCAATCTGGAGACGTCTTGATCAAAATATGCAGAATTGTTTACAAATTTTGATACTTTTATAAGTATTTACGTTTATAAGTGATAAGTATTTACGTTTTGCGTTACTTTTAAGCAGGTACCTCTGTGGAGACTATTCATTCGAACATTCACAATTTTTTTATTTTTATAGTCTAGTGGGCGGACGAGCAGGCGGTCCCACGTGATGGTAAGTGTTACCGCCGCCCATGGACACCTGCAACACCAGGGGGTATGCGGGCGCGCCGCCGACCTTGCAAAGTCCTATTCACAGCTCTCTTGAAGAACCCCATATCGTAGCTTAATGGAAAGACCTCTTGAGGCAGTTCGTTCCACAACCTACGGGTTCGCGGTATAAAGTAATTTTTGGACCGAACAGTGCGCGACACCTCTGTATCGAGGAAATGCGGATGGACCGCACTTCTGTGACGGGAGGTGCGGTTATAGAAACCCGAGGTGGGAATTATATTGAACAATTCTTCAGAGCATTCCCCATTGTACAGGCGGTAGAACACGCAGAGAGACGCAACGTCTCTCCGAATGCTGAGGGGTTCTAAACCGCCCGTGAGAGTGGGATCGTCGACAATACGAACAGCACGTCGTTGGATGGAGTCAAATGGGTCCAGTTGGTATTTCGGTGCACCGGCCCAGAGATGAGAGCAATAAATACTCCATATGGGGCCTCACTTGAGCTTTGTAAAGCATTAGGATGTATATGTATATGTATATGTGAAATATATAAAATACAATATCAAATATATGTATATGTGAAATATATGTAACCTTTATTTTTATGAAACAGAAAGCAAATTGGCTGATCAATCGTGTTAAGTGGTTACATCCACAAAGCTTAGCGAAACAAAAAAGTGGATTGAAAAACTAGTCGTTTGGCTTGTAAAGTTTTTATCGACTTTCTTTACACTTGCTACAAAGTTAAGCACGCAACAACTTTCTTGTCGACACAATCTTTTTGCGTACTGATGATCACGTTTTAATGCTCCTTAAGTATGTCGTTGCATGTCATACCCTTTATGTTGACTTGAGTACGTTAAGTATTGCTGTCTTTTCAATTGTCAGTATTTAGATGATAATAATCATCGCTTTACCACAGGAGTAACGATTATTGCAGTATTGCATGTGAGGATATTATTGAATGAGGAATGTCGGGTTATGATATACGTTCAAAAGAACTGCCCTGAAGATCTAATCAACAATCAACATGCGATTGGTGCAAATACTTTTTAAGGATCTTCTAATATAATTGCATCACGTCCATATTTAGTTTGTGCGATATTTTGCAAGGACTTGTGATATCCGTGAGAATGAATGATGAAATTTCGAGTTTTCAATTCAACAGTTTTGAAGTTCTCCAAACTTACTGCTTCTTTGTAGAGAATTGGCGAACGGAATCAAGTGTAAGTAGTTACATGAGGTCCGCTAAAAGCAATTCTAGTCTTTTAGACCATAGGTGCGGAAGGATTCCCTCAATGTGCTGTGCAACGTGCAACATTGTGTTATATTACTTGAATAGCTACTCTAATTTACCGATGAACGTTACGAAGATAGGAAATTGTTTAATATCTCCCTTGGTAGAGACAGCACAGCGCATGTTTATGGTGTTCCATGGCAGTAAAGAAGGGCCATTAGCGGAACAGGTCGCGTAACTTTCCACGTTTATTGGGGACAATGCTGGCTTCCTAAACTCGCTCCGTACACCTGCCCGGAGAAAGGGGAGACGAAATTCCTTTGGGGTGCTATTCGATTTTACATTTCGACTATTATGGAGCAAAAATGTCAAAAGTTTCTTTTCGATTCATTTTTGCTTTATTATAAATGTACCTACTTTTGAGCTACGAAAATTTAAAAAATCCATACAGAAATGTAAGGAATGTCCTTACATTTCTGTATGGATTTTTTTCTAACGGGTTTGTATGTTTTAGTATTATCTATGCAGAATACCAAATACCGATTCGATACATAATTAATAATAATAATATATGATAATTAAAACAATTTTAATAGTGTAAGCACTACGGTATGATAACGTAAGATAATTATTTGGAATGTGATAGAAACGTCTTTTTGAAGCGGTTCGATTAGTTACGGAATACCAGGTTGTTCACTCGCTTTAAAAATTCTTCAATGAAAAAATATTTCAAGAAAAACAATATTCAAATTGCAATGCTAATGCGTGCTTTTGAAATATTTAAATACCGAATTTGTATTTATTAAAACGTGTTAAAACTGATATTTGTATTATCTGCTGCTCAACTGCAAAAACAACTGCTCCTGTAATATTTGTATGGCAGGTGAATCTTTTACCACAAATGTTCTCCACAAGGTTGTATGTTAGGTAATTGGTCTCCACTATATAACTAATTGGTTATATAGTGAACTATAAGTCCAACCCTTTAACACAACCTTATATGTAATTGTATGTATTGTATATGTCTCTAGTACTCTCAAACACTTATATGTGACGGTATCTAACCAAAGAGAGCTTATTGTCGGTTGGGCTTTATTAAATTTGCTTAAGATTTTCTAACTTAAAATTTCGTTTTTTAATGATTGTCTAAACTATTCTATAAATAGTTTTTTATTTGGGGGCCTCTTCTGCATTCAATTATTTGTGGCGAAGATGAACGCATCGACTTGCATTTTAATGGTATAAATGCAATTAAGCGTAAGTACTCTTACAGGCAAAGATAATACTAAATTGAGATCTCTCGCAGTGTTGTGCAAATTGTTTTCATTTCTAATTGTGGCAGCTTTGTTTAAGCTATTAACTTTATCGATCACTCATATGAAATATATATGTAATCACAATAGTATATATATTTTAATTTTCAGAAAGCTTACAACAGCCCGAAAAGAAAATTGAAACATTTAAATTCCATATCCAGAATATCATAACCGATAATAAGATCCCCTTTCTTAGATAATGTGACATATCATAATCCTGTCCAAAACCCAAAATTAAATTATATGACACATATGTTTCGTGAACCGTAAGTCGCGGTCACCCCCCCCCCCCCCCACACCAGGAGAACCTTTTAAACACAACAATATTTTACAAATATTAATTTCGTTGTATACCGCTTTCGTCCTCCAAGCGTTTTGAAAATACATATTCAAGCTAAACATCGAGGGGACGGCGAGTTCGTAATTATAAACGAGGCGAGTCGAGGTGTCGAGATATCGCGATAATATCGAAGCGATTCCGTTTAACGTTACCGACGGGTATTTAATCGGGAATTTAATAAAATGGTCAAGCGGGACTGTCGCCGACTGATTTATAGTACGCCCTGTGTGAATGTCGATGCTGGAGAATTTAAAAGCGATTTAAAAAATGTATTTATTCGATTTCTTTTAAACATCTATTAAGAAATAGTAGGTATATCCAGTACTTGGGGAAGACCAATGGAGAGCTGAGTGAACGAGATAGTAGTTACAGCAGGCACGAATTGGGAAAAAGTTATAAAGGTAATATGGAGGAGGCTTGTGGATTTGGAGAAATATGGCTCGATTGAACGTTCGATTTTAAATTACGTATTTCAATAAATATAGAAAAAAAATGTTCTTTAATTGTAAGGACTAATAAAGCTTACATATAGACAAAACATCAAGTAGTGGAGTTTTTTTGTTTATTATTAACCTACAACTACAACTAGTGACCTACAATTAGGGTTGCCATCAGAAATTGAAAGAAACTAGAATTCTGGACCAAAACCCCCGAATATTGCGTCCGTAAATATAAACCAGTTTTATGGATGATATGCAATTGTTTAAAACACTATCACCGGCGCGGCGGTGGCACCGTGCGTTACGCACTTCCTAAAAACCCCGGACACATTTGAAAAAATCCCCCGGACGATTCCGGACGCCCTTCGAAAGAGGACAGTGTCCAGGGAAAAGAGAACGGATGACAAGTCTACCTACAACACGCAATTATGAAATATGTCTTCTTAATAAATAAAGGTGTGGTAAAAAGAGCTTTTTCGCGATAGTCTGTAAAATCAAGGAACAATTAGAAGAAAAAAAACATTCGAATTTTTGACTAATTGTGTTCGCTTAATTTGTGTTAATTCTGTTCTTTTCTTTCTAATGAAAATGGAAATTTAAGTTTCTAATACATATTAATGCAGTTCTAATGAAAGCTATACTTTTAGAAAATATGTATTATGAAATTTGTGGATAGTGCAAACTCTGAAAGTATACAATCATAACGTGAAGCTGACAAGTATAATGCCATCCTATTTAAGTTACTAGTGCCTCACGATTTGGGGTCCAGGGTTTATAAAATATTGATGACGGATTTACAAGCCGGCAATGCTGGCCTATGTACTCATACGGCCTACAAAACAACGAAAAGTATAGATATCTCTACATATATAAAGGACATTGTATGTCGGTCTGATTATTTGGACTAATTATGGAAAATACTGCTGCTCTAATTTTTTCTGGGTTTCAACTGATTTTAATCATGTTTTCTAACAATACGTGTTATTTTTTAGACACGGGCCGCTGTTTATTCCGAAAATTGCGATATTTGATTTAACCTATCAAACTATACGATGACCTTTGTAACCTTCAATTGTTCTCTTTTGTATTAGTGGCTCTATTGGGCCAAGCCGCGCTTAAATAGTCAGGTATAGACCATATTTCTATAATATATTATCTTATAGTCTTTGTTTATTTTAGTATAGCTTTTTATAATTCATATCAAAGTAGATTTTGGTAAAATGAAAATAACAGCTTTTTTGGAGGTGAACAATGTCTCTTCCTTTATGACATTGACTTCTTAGGAGGCGGAGTTAATAAAATCTAAACTATAAAATATTACCGGAAAAGAACAATAGGTACCGGAAATGACGGTAAACAAAGACACACTGATGTCATGCTATAATTCGTGTCCCGAATTCATAATTTGTATTGACACTTTATACTAGACACGACGGGTAGGACGCGAGTGTCGCACTCTGATGCAAGCTCTTGTAATTTTAACACAATATGTAAATTTGCTAAGTAAACCGTATTTTAATCGGGATCCCATGAATGTGTTAATCACAATAACCACAGTTTTCACTCATTTATAATAGTGGATTCATGGACATGACGATGAAGATGGACTGTGTGATGTCACCACCCTATCTCTTTCTTTGAATGTTCTAAAAGATGACTCTAAAAGAGTGGACCAATCCGCATGGCCATCGTGGAGTTTTACGACTACACATCTCCTATGCATAAGACAATGGCGGATGAGGACCTCGTCATGCGTTTTGTCGTCCCTTTTTTCCCTTCTAGCAGTGTATGAAAAACGGGCTGGTTACAGTTTACGGGATTCTAACACATCTGCGTTGATGAATTGGGAGCCATTTGAGCTGATATTGATTAGAGACGTAAGCAAATTTAGGTAGGTAAGTGGAAATTATGAGGTATGTAGTCATTAAGACGACCGAATTTGTTGAGAAGAACTGGGGTAATATCGAAATCGTGAAACATTGTTAAAAGCACAAAAAATTTAAGTGGTCATTTTGTTCTGATTAGTATTGCAAAGCAGACGACAGAGCTTGTCAACTCTGTCGTATCAGTTCAGTCGTATAAATAGATCGGTCGTGTAAACTCTTATAACTCTCTAGCTTTATATAAATAACTCTGCACCTATCTTTGACAAATCTCTCCTCACAAACATTGTGTCGCGTCACAGAACGCCTACGTTTATATATATGGACGACCTCACGTGAAATTAGTTTTGTTGTTTAACTCATGTCAAAAACAAGAGTTATTATTAACTGTTGAGATAGATATATTGCAAAAAGATTGTACGAAAAGCTTCCTATGTCCTGTACACACAGATTCACCTTTATTTTCTATTCCTTACCAATGCCTAATTTGTTTGTCACTTAATAACTGCAACAAATTAACGAATCATTACCAAATTTGGCACACGTGTAATTCGAATTAACTTAGTTTTTTATGTATTATATGAAGTTCCTGTATGTTTGTTGGCGCTGATTTTAGGAATGACTTCAGACGAAAATTCCGATTCTGAAGGGTCATGAGAAGAAAGGCTGTAGATAACGATTATTAGAATCTTAACTTAGGTGAACGATTTATCCTTAAAATTTAAACGTAAACGTATTATTTCATACGTATATATTTTGTTCATTATACAAAATGTTCGTATCATTTAAATATTTTTAATTATCTTGTATATAACTAGTCCTAAAGTACCGGTCAATCGTGCGTTCACACAAATACAATCTCATTTGCAGCTCATTATTTACTTAACCTATAGGCATGTAAGTGGCGCCAACTGCTAATACAACGTTGTAAAACAAAGCTATTCCTTCACTTAAAGCAACGAATACGTATGTAAACGTAATAAACCAGCTTACGAACGCAACAAAATGTTTGTAATCATGCAAACGCTCCTCTCCTTGAAGTATTATCCAAATGCTTTACAAAAACTGCCCTCGGTTATAGTGGACAACCGACAATTTTACCAGTCTCCCGTCTATTCCAAACATGCAACGCTGATGATGTGATGACAATACTGTCTCGTGTGCTAGCTTTGTTAGTAATAATAGTGGACTGTGAATGTCGCAGAGATTATTTGAACTCATTCATGTAGTCACTAGAAAATATTACTGCTACTTCCATTTACCACGAATACCATGGATCATGACAACAGATTCTCATCTGATTTCTTACGATTTATATTAGAATGTTTTTTTTTTTAAATGGTGTCTGGATCAAGGCGGCGCTACATCTCCATTGGTACTCGCAGCGTCTCATACAAATTAAACCTTGCACACTGGAGATAAAATTCATTATTAAAACCGATACTACAAGTTTACGCAGTCCTCTCGCTGACTGATGAAATTTCGTACTCTTCTCAATAACATTTCATAATACTTTAAAAAACGTGGTATTATTCAATAAATGACAGCAAATTATATGTATTTCATTTTAGTATAGCATTCTTATAAAAAATAAAAAGCTTTTTTGATTTCGGTTTAAGTACCTTCGTTATATCTTTAGTTTACAAGTACACTTAGCGTGTAGACGCATTAAGTTTATACGTATGTTCGATTTGATCGATTGCTGACAAACAATGAGCTGCGAGAAGAAATATATTAGCCCTAGCGTGTCGTCCATTGAACGAACCCCTCCACGCACGCCCTCTTTTAGGTGATTGCATCGGAAGCAGTAGAAATGCGCCGGGATCATGCAGCAATCTGCCCATCCCCTCCCCCTTAGAAACGTATCGTGTTGCCAGGATTAATTGCTGTTTACCCCCGCAGCTTGGGGCAAATATTCCGAATTATATCACGCGAAATTGACGACCGTTGTAATGCCAAATTAATTATGCCCTGCAACAGCATCGAGGTACAATTTGCGGAGGAATTAAGGGCGTCGAAGGTAACTTGTACTCGGGCAAAGATTTTGGAAATTGTAATTTAAAATCAATCTGGGCTGGAACCGCTTCAACATCGCCTAAAGAAAATTCAAAAACAGTGGTTGAATATGGGTACGTAATGGTTTAAAAATTGAGCTGCGATCTTGAAGTATCGAGTCCTCGCAGCAGTTCAATCATTATTATAATTTGTATCAATATCAGTGACCGAGTCATTGACCGAGGAATTGACGGTTACGACGATTCCTATTTTTAATCAGGACTATATAACATTCTCGATCATCGGTCTGTCTCTTTCCGTCTGGATAAACACATGATGATGACGGGAGAGGTTTACGCAGGATCATCGAGTCACTACCTGTGACATTATTGAAGTCGTTAGTCTATGTAACCGGAGGGCATCCCACGCTATGTTTACAGAGGACTCCTCCAACCTGCAGTGGTTATCGGTCCTGGAATGATATGATCCGCCCTTTGTCATTGATGTCGCAGAAAAATTGTAATAATCTACATCAAATTTCTTCAATTAAACAATATTAATGTTAAAAATGACAAATTTCAACTTGAGTTACCGTGTTCCTATTAGATATCCCATGAGGAACAAAACAAAAAAACTCCGTCTGTAAACTTACCACTATGATGAGTACTGACTAAAGGCGAAAAAAATCCTAAAATTCACAGCAAATCGACGGAGGGTTGAATTGCTTCATAAATTCCAGTTTGCAGTTGGGGACTAAAGAATGCAATTGGACAGAAAGTCGACGCATCTTTATAGATAGGATGCAATAAATTGTTGACATAGCTATGTAAGTACTACTCACTGTCTCGAGGACCCTTGATTTTGGCTCTTCGTATGACTTTAGCACTAAAGGTGTCATTTGTCATGAAGGACACATTAGCTATTAAATATTAGTTACATAAATTAATTAAATATTAAAACAATCGCCATATTAGTTACATAACAAAACAAAGATCCATACTTGCATCCAAGGGATTACAACAGTTGCGACAACAATTCGACTGATTCACAAAAGCATTACCAAACTAGCAAACGATCATCAAGAAACTCCGCTATGTAGAATTCCCCGCGGTCATGCGTCTGGGAGACTGGAATTGTCCAATTGAATGAGATTGCCTGATGGGAACCTCCAATGGAATTCGAAGACGTTTGCTCTTCTGTCTGTAGACTACACAAAACAAAGGATCTCTAGACTTCATTGTGTACAGGGTGAGTTTGAGCTTTTCCAAAAGCCTCGACACCAAAGAATACATAGCAGTGACATAAACGTTTTAAAAAATGGTACACAAAAAGTAGAGCTCATCTCTAAAGCGATCTCATCTCAGCCAGGAGGACCCGGTAAGTAAGTAGAAACAAATATGTAATAAATATATTAATATACATACTAGAGTAAACTCCAATAAACCAAGAGATAAATTCCAAATAATAATAATAATACGTATTAAATACCATACTTAAGTAGGTACATTATTTACATATATAACGAAAATTTATATTAATTTGCTAAATACAAGTCTAAACATTGATATTTAAAAATACATAACATCCTTCGGCCAGGTGGAGTGGCGACATGAAGAATGTCGCCGGTAGTGGGTAAATGAGAAGAGACGACCGCGTGTGGTGGCGGTCCTTAAGAGAGGCCTATATCCAGCAGCGGAAAGACACGGGCTGATGGTATGGTATATGTCAACACACTCAGTTATTAGAGAATATAGTAGAATTCATAGTTTCGGGGAAGGTTCAGACACAGCCTGTATAAAATTATGGAAATTTTAAAGAAAGCTGCAAAGGTTAAAAAACATTCACCTATTACAGAGTTCACAACCTAAGTCTTATATCTGGTTAAGTTCGTTGTGCGAAAAATCAGTAGTTCCAAATGTCTGTTTAAAGTTTTCATAAAATCAGCAAATGGTAAACATAACGTCAACATTTATAAACATAATATTAGGATAGCTCATGGTTTTTTTTACAACATTCGCTTAAACATTTATGTTTCTAAAAACTTTAATAAACATTCACCTTTCTGACTACTGCAAGCCTTTTTTCTATCATTCTAAAATTCCATTCTATAAATATTCGTCAATTTGTTTAAAAGACAAGCTTAAACAGTTCATTTAGCATTTTAAATACAAAGATATTTCACAGAACTCTAATTGGCAGCAACAGCAAAGTATTTACTTTGATCGTAAAAATAATAATTAAAACTGTTGCAAATATGTATATTTCAGTTTCCGCTTGCTATTAAGTGGGCAGTCTGTCCATTTGTCACCTTAATTGTAAAAACGTATTTGATACCAGCTGCTGCAGGTGACTCGTTATATTAATAAATATTATTTACTGCATGTCCTCTAGCGTCCTTCAAAACGCAAATCTAGATAAAAAATGGATAAATTGTAATGCACCTAGACGTCTGGTGACGTTATAGCGCTCGGAACATTCTGTAAAGTTAATCGGTTCGCAATTTAGATAATAGGGAAGGGTGCCCAATTGATCGTCCATGCGAATTCGCTCGCACGGCCACTAATTACAAACTGGTCCCTCATTTAGCTATCTATATAAGCGATTAAGCTTATACATAAGGCCCTAATCTCACTTTATGCTTTTAGTTATAGTTTTAGCGATCGAAGACTAATCCCCGCGCATTTAAAAGTGCGATTTCTAGTTGCAGAACGCTGCTATGCGTTTCCTCGCCTCTCTCATCGCCCGATTGCCTAGCACGCATAAGTCGATCGCGATGCAGTCTCAAAAATGCACGACTATGATACCGCGATCGAGCGCCAACAGATGCAGTCGCAAAAACCCGATCGCTCATGCTAAAAGTATTGAGTGTGCTTATGGCCAACATTCGCCAGACAACCGTACGCACGATTACAAACCTTTTTCGAGTTCGTGAACGACATATTATACTGATTTTAATGATGATATTCGTTGCTCTAATTGAAAAAGCGTGTTTTTTTACAACGTTGCATTTGCGGTTGCTGTGATTTAATCACCTATCGAATATGTTGAGAATAGGCTGCAAAGGAATTTGTATTATTTGTTTGAAAGCTTTGGGCTATTTGGTAGAGTAGAGACTGGGATTTTTATTCTACCTTGAGATTTGGACAGTAAGACCTTTGTTGTAACACACCGAGATGTTTTATATTAAATTTTATATTGTGAAAATTCAGAAGCTGTGCCTGACAAGCCAAGAAGGTAGATAAGTTAAAAACGTTGTTGGTGTTCCTTTACGAGATATTTAAAAAGATAGGCAATCGACAAGATGTTTATCGTATAGAGACAAAGAAAGAGCGTCCATTATAACGGTCCGTCGTGACACGTAGGCAAGTCAATTACAAGGAGCGTGGGCTACAAACTATGTTAAAATTGTTCTTGCAGCCGTCTGGACATGTAACGAAATAATGTTGGACGCCTTATATGAATAATGTACAAATTGTTGCTGTTATAAATTACACTGCACGAAGAACACATAATACTTTAGTGTGATTTGTGAGTTAAGAAAAGCCTAGGCCATTTTCAAATGCTATCCTGTCCATTCTAGGTACAATATAGTAAAAACTGTGAACTGCTTGAGATTCTATCAAAAGCATTGCATAACAGCTATATGACTTCTATAGTTGCGTATAGACAACTCACATCAACACGACAGCGTGCTACTACAACATATATACGAGTACGAAAACAAATAAAATATAACCGAATGCCAAAGTTGAAAGAAACGGAGACTGCAGCAGGTGCTTTGTCACAAACACGGCAGCTGCAAATCGAAACTTGGCATTTCTATATATTTCAAAATACACTATTAAGAATTGTTACTTTGTTGATGAGCTCAATTCAACACAACTAACTTAATAGTCGTAACTAAAAATGTTTTAATTACCAGAAAAGATCAATCGAAGTATTGCGGCACAATAAAACAAAGGTGTAGCGTACCGTATCAAATGTGATCTTTTTATAAAAATAATATTGAGAACCGTATAAAGAAAAGCATCAACTAAAGGAGTCTATTATTATTACGATTTACACGTATCATGTAATTTTTATAGTCTAGCAATTATGACTGAATAAAATGTATTATTGACCGTAACGAAAATTGTTAACGATATTGTTCGCTCATGGTTGGTGTTACATGTTATATCGTGATCTCGACTCTCCTAAAGCACATTTAACCACACAGTCCTGTTGCCGTGTAAAGTTACCTATGTATGGAGACTAGCTTTGTAACAAAATGCCTTCCGTTCCGGCCCTGTCCGCGACGTGAAGCTGATGCTTCATTAATTTTAGACGGCAATTGTTTAGGGTAACCGCGCCGCGACAACTGATATAATAGCCTACATACAATTACGGATACCTAAAATATTGGTATCAGGGATTAAATAGTAGTTTCATTTTCAAAAAATTACTCGTAAATACTAGTAGTGAAATACAATCAGATGACATGCTTCCACTGCTGGATATAGGCCTCTCCCAAGCCTTGCCACCACACACGGTCTACCACTCTTCACATCCACCCACTTCGTCATGTCGTTCGGTCCATCTGGCCGGGGGCATCCCACACTGCGCTGGATTTTAAGGCCTTTGCCTCTCATGACAAAACATTAAACTTATGACATACCATACCATCAGCCTGTGTCTCTCTCCACTGCTGGATATAGGCTCTCCCAAGGACCGCCACCACACACGGTCTTCAGTTCTTCTCATTCACCCACTACCAGCGACTTTCTTCAAGTCGTCAGTCTCACGCTAAGTTTCCGTCTTTACGTTTTATGATAATATGAATACAAATTAAACTGATAATTTATATGATATTGGTATTGTACATAGTAATTATAAAGATTAGAACTTTGTGGCAAGATACTCAGTATGTTGACAGCATTACTACGTTGAATAGCAATGCTTTTGCGCTGAGCAAGATAATCGCCGATTTTTGTGGCCATCCATCAGTGATGTCGACCAGGCATTTCACCATTTGTAGTGATTCGTAGCATGCGCATAGTCTATAGGGTTAGTAGGGGTTTCGACACCGAATAGAATAAAAGTACAATAGTTGGTGCCGATGTCCTTGTATTTATAAACTTTGCCTTTTGTAACCTGTAGTAAAATCAACTTGGTGCTCGAGTTTCTATTTAAGTCTGAATTAAATCTATGTATCTATGTATAATATCTACCCATCAGCACTGGTTATTCGTAGTGTAATATGACCCGAAACTACATCCTGGTTGCAAGGAAACGCCGTGCATTGTTGATAAGCTGCTTTGGAATCTGTAGAAAAATCAACAAAATGCATACTAGCAGAGCGACACTACTGTTGGAAAACGATGGAGAACTGTAGCATAGCATCTCGATGAATCATCAAGGTTTTAATATTATTCATATCGACTTTTATAACTATGTGTAAAACAAACTGTCAATTAACCGTTGAAAGCGTTCAGGCGTCGTACCTTCCCAGTCACTTAGAGGCTCCAAGTTAGAGCCGGCCCGAGCGATAATTGCATTAGCGGAGAACCAGTTTGCTGCTCTGCCCTTTGACTGCCTTCGGCCGATAGAAAATGTGAGGTGATTTTTAGAAGTCGAGAAAGGCAAAGTCCGCTTAATGTAGGAGCTTCGGAAACATTCCGATCGGTTGCTGTGCGCTTATATAACTGATAAGTTTTGCATTTTGACTAGTCGGTTTTTTAACCTTCTTCGATGTGAATTTCATTTCAGGTGACAAACGGTAAGTTCTTTCCTTTACGAAATAATTCCATTAATTTCTCTCGGTTATTTCCTTGGCTATATACACTTGTGTTGACAATAACGACAAGTTTGGACTTTACCCATATAAGTATTCAAATTCAATACCTGTAGTAAGCTTGGTTTTAGGTCAATCTTAGATCTTAACTGCCTTTTTAACTCCAGGTCACACCCGGTAGCTCATTAAAATGGTTCAATGGAGGTAAAAGAGTGACAGCTCGCCGATATCTGTTCTCTATAGAATTCTCTGGAGAGAAGGATAAGTAATAAGTATAGAAAAAACACAGAAGAATGTATTTGACTTTTTTAATTATGTCCCTTTATATGTTAATATTTGATTTGATTACACTGATTATTTCCGTTGGGCGTGAGAGGTTGATTTCTCCGATGAGATAAAAATATCGAGTATGCGAATTGGAGTGTAGTTCCACTTTGTTGTTATAAGTGTAGTTTAGTAATGAAGGGTAGGTATCATTTGGGTTCGTAAGAAAGGCCTATTTTATGGGATTACTGGGATTATATAAAAATTAAAAGTACCTACAGTTACACTTTTCTATAAATTTTATGTTCATTGTGATAGTGAGGATGCATGTGCAACTCAAAACCATGCCCAAGTGTAAACAGCGCGAAAAAAATTTTAGTTTAGTGAAAAAATATGTAAATAAACAAAAATAAAGATATTATTATAATTAAATAATTTTTGGTCATTGCGAAAATAAGTGTATTTTTGTAAATGCAAGTTTCGAATACTGTGAATTAATAAATATCTACATACAGAAGGTACATTTTAATGATAAGCAAAATTAAAAACATATATTTAATTACATGCGTTATCATTATACTATGGTACATGGTGATTGAGAGGAAACGGAAGGATGTGGTTTGATTGATATGTTATACTAATAATTAATCGCGGTTTAAAAAATGTCCAGAAAAACATGTCTGTAACATTTTATAGTCACAGTTATAACTTATAATTATAACTCATTACTATTTACTATTTGTTCGTCCAATATGCAATTACTACATTCAAAATATACCTAAAGCTAAACGTATAGAATGGAAACAATGAGGATTTAGAAGTATTTCGACCTTTTAGTCATGTCACATCACTTCACACATTTTCTTTGAACATCCTGATGATTCTGTAAGTACCTCGGGCACGAATCTCTTACAGCTTTAATACCTCGTGGAGAATATGACGTAACTGCTTCATGGAGTACCATAGTCCTAATCACCGTAGCTCATCACAATCCCCTCTAATGTTTCATTATACCTAGGTACAGGTTCCAAGGCTGTTCACATTCCATTCGCTAGGCCCGGCTCGCGTGATTCGACTCGCGAGCGATACACGATCTCTACGATAATGGTGGCCTGTATTAGGTACTAATAAATTGCAGTCGCTTTGATGTGCGGGAACATGATAACCTGAGATTTTCGCTAGAAATACTTGGATCGCTATAGGGGTGCTATGGTTTACCAATCATGCCATTCTTCTAATTGATGTAAGCAGTTTAATGTGTGTTGGCTTGGGGGAACGTCCACCACAAGTCGTGGACTGAAATATCTTCTAAAAAAAGTGGGCTCGTCAACTTACAATGGCGTATTAGGGGGCGTTTTAGTAGAACATTATAGGTGAATATTCAATGATTGATTGATGAATGTGTGCTAGGCAAGTGCCTAGCACACTTACCTAAGTATCTAAGAGACCAAGATAGAAAGAACTTAAATAACAGCGACGATTTTATCGGAATAGTCAATGAGATTAAGGCCCCTTGAACTCAAATCCACACGTTGGTGTCACTAGCCTAGCGAAGGTCTTTTCTTAAAGCAATAAAATGCATAAAGGCAATCAACACATAGTTACATTGAAAATGTAGGTGTTAATTATCAGATCCAATTGTAAGATTACTATCTAGCACGTAATAATCGGCGAGATAAGATACGGTATCAGTGCGAAACTAGTCCAGTTATGTAATTTCGTAAGATTTCAATTTAGTTTAGCGGCTAGAAAACAAGTTAAGCTATCTGAAATACAGGTTTAAGATACAGATTATAATTAATTCGAAGTAGATTTACGCAAAGCTTAGCATAGTTTAGTACACATTATTTCTTGCAATGATATAGAGGCATAGAAACATCACGAAACGCAAAGAAATATTTCGATCAATTTGCTTTCTTTATTAAGGGAATAACAGCAGAATCAGAATTAAGACTATTGAAAAATAATAATTTATAGAAAGACAGACAAGATTACTTTAGGACAAGAAAAAAGTAGTTTATGTGACAGGCCAAGTTAAACAATTACTTTTTAAAGCTAGGATTGAGAACATAGTATGAGTATAAGAGATAGTATTATAAATAAATCATAAAAACTAAGCTATATTGGTATAGATGGAAGTTAGAAAAGTGAAACCTGTAAACACCAAGTCGTATATTCTTCGAGCTATAAATCTTCATAAGTGGTAGGTGGAGCAGTTCTCAGTAGAAATTCAACATTGTGATCTGAATTGACAAGATAGCTAATAATCCCACAATCAACGATGCTAAAGAATATTTAAGTGTAGATTATGTAGAAAAAAGATTCTTGGCCGTTGGAAAATGCTAAGCACAATAAGAATAATCTATATATATATATATTGGGTAACAAAGGCACAAAGACAAAGGAATTATAACCAGAAATTGCAGATCATATACTAAAGAAATAGCCAATGAGAAATCTAAAGATGGTTCACGCTGAAGCGAAAGGCTAGCCCACACGTGCAAAAGATCAAACATTGCAAAAGCCAATGGGCAAGTCCTGATCAAAGCTCAAAACCGGTTCTTCTTAAGCCAAAGTACACGGAGGAGTAAAGGCATCATGAAAACGTACTGTACCGTATAGCTGCGGTCTATATAGCATAATGCAACGCTTGCAAAGGCGGCGAGCGTTAACATTAAGACCTACTGTACCATATCTGGCTGTGTAGTAAGTACCAAGGATTTCATTAGCTCAGTGTGACTTATGACGACGCGCGTCAAGGTCCGAGCAATAAAAATATAAATAAACAATAACGAAAGTTGAACGACCAGCCGCGCTGGTGACTCACATTTTACCTGTCCGGGGCACGGTTTATTCAGAACTTGTCTTTCTGATCATCACAATGGCAGGAATTCCGTTTCATCTCCGGCACTATTGCCGGCTATCCCTTAGACGATATTATTGGATCCGACATATATTATGCCTACGTAAGAATCTTTGAATTGGCACGTGACGCTTTTATATTGATGCATTAAGTAGATATTGTTCAGTTAATAGTACTTGTAAGGTTTCGTTTCGCCAAAACCAAAATACTCCGACCATTACTGTTCGAGTTATGCGGAAGATAGTCGCACAAGAAGAGACTTGTTGATAGTTTCATTTGACAAAATTATAATATTTAACGAACTACAAAGTTTTCAATTTCTATGTCCCATTGGTCCGTATCAAAAATTTATCTTATATTAGCGATTTTTTTACGTCTAGACTATAACGTTTTTCATATGAAGTGAAAGTTGGATACGTCTATTTCTCTCTAAAAACCGGTCGATATTACTTTTCTTTCTTTTTGTAGATAAGAATTGGATATTAATTAGACTCGTATTCAATTATATGTGTTAATTATCTTCTGTAGTGTGTATAAACTAATTATAAACAGATAACGACACATAAATCTTGTTTAAGAACATTCTTTTTTAAACTATACATATTATTATAATGTAAAATAAAGAAACGACAATAACTTGCGCGTTGCACGATTACATTCAGCATTACACACATTCATACGAGTTATTGGCAAAATATGTAAATTAGTTGGTAAACCGTCTTAGTAGTGATTTCGAAATAGTTAGTTCTTACCATTTACATCCCTCCCCCCCCCCTCCATGTGAAGGGTCTGGCATTCGCATTTTTGTACAAAATCTGGTAAGTCAGCACGAATGTGACCAATAAAGAGGTACGAGTTTTATTGTTGTTGTGTTGTTGTTTTATTGTTGGTCACCTCAGTTGGGTTAATCGAGCTTCTGACCCTCTCTTCATCCAAGTACAGATAGTTAGGTTATAAAAGAAGTTTAGTACTAAAGCACAGCTTTATCTTAAAGATGTGACTTCTTATAGTCGGCAATAGCACTGAACGCTGCGTCCAAATAATGAGTTGCTGTAAGTTGCGGAGATGTAAGTTGCTGACCATAGATGAGCAATTAGTCAGTGCAAACAAGAAATATTAAAGTTGCTTCCAAGAAAATCACTGACCAACTTACATTTGAAAGTAACTTATATGACATACTTGGTATACTTAACTTATACTTAGTAGTGTTTAACACACTGGAACAGTAGACAAGTACTAGCTCGGTAGACATTAAATTAACAAAAATGTATTATGTAAAATAAAGCTGTCCACGCTTACTGTTGGTAAGGGATTTAATTTTAATGATTTTTAATTTAAGTTTATTATATTATATAAATCCCAGTACTAATATTTTTACGGTGCTGGCCAAATAGTTCATCATAGCTCACTACACTATTTACTGAAAATAATTCTATGGAATCTAGATAAGGCATTCTATAGAATCAGGTACACTTTCTGTTTATTTGAACCCTGAAATATTTGCACTTCCATACTCCTTTTAATGCTATTCATACAAATTAATATATTCATAATCTGTATGAATAGCTTGGGTATCATGTTTAGACGCCAGGAGTAGAAGATAGGGTCATGGGATTAGAAAAGATCCCAATGGGCCGCTAAAATCACATCGTCGGGTTTACGTGTCCGTGAAATGTCAGTACATATTTCTTAAAGATAACATCATCGAAGCAAAACCTCTACTTCACAATGATAAGCGAATCGTTAAAGTACCTTCAGTCATGCAAACAACTACAAGTTTGATTTACTTATGCTACGAGTAATTCATAGTACAAATTTCACGTCACAGATAATTTCTATAGTAGAATTATGTTTTTATTTTATTTTCGCCTTTAACTCGACGCCTAATGAGCCTAAATGCCGTAATTCGTGACTTCATGACACGTCATCACAGTAAAGAGACATTTATTGAAGGTGTGGACTTTGATTAAAATTACTTGAAATTTTGTTTCAAGATTTTGTTTAAATGAAAACAACAGTAGCTGTTGTAAGTTAACTATCTACATATATGAATGTATGTGTACGTATGCATATGTTTACGTATCTGTGTACAAATATATCTTCTATTTATATAATATGTCTGCTGTAGCCTGCTTTTCTAATGGCATAACTCCTCTCAATTATTCTAAGATTGACTAAGTAGAAGAGATTCCTTCTGGGAATAAAGTCGCCATTATACTTGTGGTAATATTATTGGACATTACAATATTATTGTAAAAATTCATTATGAAATACAATAAAGAGCTGCAACAGAAACAGCAATGACTACAAAAATTTAAGATTCCATTGGTCTGGGGAATACAGATCCGACAATAAGGTTCCTTTTCTCACATGATGTCCTCTATCCATTTTCTGTGAATAACATGTTTTTCAAAGTATATACTCCAAATCACGTCAAATCCAGAGTCAAATCACGTCCCGTGTATTTCCCGTGGTCATAAGTCGGGCCTGGCAAGGGGCACTGCGCCGGCGCACGCTTCTAATGACAGGGGGACGGCGGACGCGGGGAGAGGGAGACCGGTCGCGGCTGCCTTAAGGTATGTAGCTGGCTAAAGGTGGAAACCCATCAGCTGATTTTAAAAGTTGTGACTTTTCTAAGGGTGAGCTGTGATGGAATGTGATGGGTGGAGATAAAATTGTGTGTTTGTTTGTATGTTGGGGGTAATCTCTGGAACTACTGAACCGATTTCAAAAATTCTTTCTCAAATAGAAAGCTACACTATCCTTGTCTTATATAGGCTATATTTTATTTTGAAATTTTGAAAAAAAAAATTGAAAAAAGAAACGGAAACCGAAGCAAAGCGAGGGCGGGTCGCTAGTAGGCTATATTTCTGTGGCTTTAAAAGGCCCCGATAAATCACTCATAATCATGTATATGATAAATCAACCGATAAATCATGTTTTCTAAAGACCACAGCAAACAAGGTTTAACTAGATTATTTTTTTATGTAAAGAAAACAACCCAAAAGTCAACTGATGTAATGAGTAAATCTTTAAATGAGCCTAAGAATGAACTTTTATTCAACAAGTAAAAAAAATAAAAATAAAAAATTCATTAGGTAATTACGAGTAGATGAGGTATGGACGTGTAATGGGTACTATAGAAAAATGTCGCCATGGGATTTTATAGTTTTTATCTCAATCGTTTTCAAGATATTTTGGTTTCTGATTTTGCGGATTGATTTCCAGTATCATAAATTATTTAATTGTAGAATATTTTATTATATTTTTTAACAACCAAGTACTCTAATGAAAAATTTCATAATCATCCAATCGTAATCAGAAGTGTCAGAAGGTTTTTCTCTGTATAGATAATTAAGCAACGTCTCCAGCGATTGTATATACAAAATATAAACTTAAAATATTAATACAGAAAAAGGTAGCCGAGAACGTGTCGGTAACGTTTACAAACATTAAAAAATAAATTCGGGCACAGGGCACAGAACTAACAGTCACAAAACAATTTTTTGTACTCGTTTTTTACTCTCTTACAAACAGTAACATACCACAGCGCGCCCGGGAACCCGTTCGGTGTCCCCTGGCGCGCCCGGTTAGAACTCCTAACTTTTTATTTAACTGCTCACCCTTTGTAACTTAGGCTCGCGTGAACGCCCTACTACCTACCTACCAAACCAGCAACTGGCTATGCTCGTTTTGTTCACGTGTTTAGTTGTACTATCGCGCCAGTTTTACTAATGTAAACATAAATTAATGACTGTAGCTATTATACTTATGTTTAACTGCATTTAACAGATGTTTAAATGCATTTCATGTATGCAATGTATGTACCTACACTACATGATTTGTTCTCAAATATGACAATTGGATTCGGAATGTTAAACATATTTGAGAGTATATAGCGCTTTGAAGAGGAAATGTTTATAGTAAAAAAACTATAATAAAATAGTGTGAGGACAGTATGTACATAGAAACTGGTAATTGATGAATTACCGTATATTTAGGAAATAACGAAGTGCGTCAAAGGACATATTATATATATATATATATATAGATTACATAGGAATATAGGTCACATAATTTACAAAACCTGGGCACGACCCATAAAATATCTAATTCTTTGTACTTGTACTTACAACTAAATCTAATAATTTAATTGCTCGGAGATAATTCTGAAACAAAGAGATTTGCCAAAGTATCAGTCACCGACAGAGTTCATAGAATCAACAAACTAAAGTGGCAATGGGCAGGCCATATCTACCGCAGTATCTAAAACCGATGGGGCAGACGAGTTCTCGAATAGACTACGTACCGAGAAACATGGGGGTGCCCTTTGGCCAGGTGGACTGATGACTTGAAGAGGATTTGACGGTAAGGGGTGGATGAGAAGAGCGGAAGACCGTGTGTGGTAGCGGACCATGGGATATGTCTATGTACAGCTGTGGAGAGACAGGCTGATAGATAATATAATATGGTCCAAACACCATCTATCTATACTAATATAATAAAGAGGTAAAATTGTGTGTTTGTAGGTATGTTGGGGGTGGGTGGGGTGACGTGACCGGGAAACCTCCTCGTGTGCCCGGTCTGTCGCTGGTCCATTTGTCCCTCTGGATACGCCCGCAGGGAACGATGGCTCAACGACAGATCAGGGACGGTGCACCCCGGGCAACAGTCAACAACTTTTCTTTGCTTCGGAGATCTTGGGGGCTGTTGGCTAATATCCTGGTGAGAGATGGAGAGGCGGAGTCCAATTGATTGGCCTCTCGCCTCCAAGAAGGTGGCGCTACTCTGTGTGTCCCGGGTGGGTTGTGGGGCGCATGGAGTGGCAGTGACGGTCTCCGCGTGTCCCTTTGTATGAGGGGCACAGCGGAGAACAGGGCGGTGGACCCTGGGATGCCTCCCGGCATTCCAGCGGTGGAGGGTGTGGAGGCGGAGACCAAATTGATTGTACAATTGTTCTCACGTCTCCAGGAAGGTGGCGTTTCTCTGTGTGTTCCTGTTGGGGGAGGCGCATGGAGAGAAAGGGACGGTCTCCGCGTGTCCTTGGGTGTGGTCTGACGGCACAGCGGAGAACAAGGAGGTATTACCCGGGTACAGGGGCTCTGCCTGGGTGGACGGTGTTCCCCTTTATGTTTCTCTGCGTGTCCCTTTGGAGCTGGGGACTTTCGGAGAAACATGGACGGTCTCCGCGTGTCCCTCTGTTTAGGCGGAGGGCACGGCGGAGAATCAGGGATCGTCTCTGCGTGTCCCTCTGTATGAGCAGAGGGCAAGCAGAGAAAAAGTAGGTGAATGGTCCTGGGATGTCACGGACATCTCAGTGTAAAAGAAAGGGTTACCCAGGTACAGGGGCACTGCCTGGGTGGACGGCGTCTCTTTCCCCATGGGCCGGCGAATATCAGTCCGGGGCCCGCACTGGCGGGCCGCCACAGCCGGGGTCGCGGACGAGTGCTGAAGCGTTCCCATAACCTCGGCATTAGGTGGAGAGATGGAATCGTGGGGTTTTAGTCGGTAAGAGTCCGGCATACTCTCCCGCCAAGGTGTCGGCGGGGGCGTATCTCATGATGGATTTCCCCACGTTAAACAAAAAAAAAAAAGGTATGTTGGGGGTAATCTCTGGAACTACTGAACATATTTCAAAATTTTTTTCACAAATAGGAAGATTCCGTGTCTAATATAGGCTATATTTTATTTTGAAATATTGAAAAAAAAATTGAAAATAAAAACATAAACCAAAGCGAAGCGAGAGCGGGTCGCTAGTTTTATATAATTTGATATTATTATAGTGTAGGTATAGTGTGTAGTGTAGTGTAGGTATTAGGTTTTTTAATAAAAAAATATCAATACCGTCAAAAAGTAATTAGTATTACTACATAAACAATTATCAACAACAAAATCCCATTAGCACCTACTTTTTCAAATCACCAGTTCCGTGATAATGATAACGTTTCCAAACATCAAACAGCACAAGTGCCCTCTTATCGATTGTGTGAACCCTAGATAAGGGAGTCGATATTAATATTCGGGGAAAAGTTGAATGGTGTTAGGTTAAATAAGACTATTATTTGCTTTAAGGGAACAAAGTAATATTTTCGAAATTCGCGATATGCAGTTTCTATGCATTTTCACCATAGCAATAACATCTGCTTTGAAGTATTTTATCGCTTTAGGGTGTGTTCCAAAACATATGATAATCATTCTTTGACAATCTAAATATATATATACAATTCAATTAAATTAACAACATAAGTTAATTATAACAGTATGTAATTAAACTCGTAGCCATTCATCTCAAGTGCATCTCGGTTCAGTGACCCTAGATAATATTTATGTCAACAAATGTATTTATTTTGTATATGTTATAGGTAGGTATTTACAAGCCATGAAATGATTTTAATGAATTCTTTAGGCTGTAATGATACTAAACGTGGTCAATGCGGTCTCATGACGCGTAGGTCTGGGCATGATTTGGAAAAAAACTGTCATATTCAACGAGCGCATTTCGTCCCGGGAGCGGTAACGAGTCGAGGGAGTAACTAGAAGTTGCAGACAAGTATGCCTACCCCGGAGAGGCAATCCGACTAGGCAAAACCAACTTCAGCCGAGAGGCCGATAGACGCTTCCAGCTGGACAGCACTTGGAAAAATGAGTCATATCTTCTGAACGCCTATACCTACCACATTTTTCGTCTTCAGTCAAATTTGATTGTTCGGGATCTGAACAATAGTGTTGTAAAAATGAGCGGTGAGCAGTGGACGCTCGCGAGTGTTAACGCAAATGTCAACGTTCGATAGTCTCAATTACTCTCAACCCTTAAGATCTAAAGCTCGAGTCTAAAACGGTTAAGATTAAGGGTTCTTTAGGTTCATTAGTGTTGATTAAGCACTAGTTTATCTTTACAACACTAACAGGGAATCCTTGTGTAGTAGACCATTAAGTGTGGTATTATTTAATAAATAAAAATTAACTTCTTCATTCTCATCTGATTATGAACAAGAACTCTAAGGTTACTAAGGTTAAACTAAAAATAGTAACAATAATGTACCTTAATATAAGAAGTAACAAGTTACCTACTTTTTTTATATCGAATTTTATCCTTTTGTCATTGAAGTGACCGTTCTTTTTGACTGGTAAACAGTCAACCCATTTTTTTTTTTTGTAATATTCATTGCAGTTTTTTTTTAACCCTTGGGTATACCAATTATATCGGTATACCATATATCATACGATTTTTTTTATTTTTTATTTTCAATATAGTTCTTGAGCTATAAGGCAGTTAGTTACTCGACGGATTTCATAGAACTTTTTTGGAACATGTGCTGTAAATAGTAAACCTACCTACAAGTAAAAGTTTTAAGTTATTTTAAGCATTTAGTTATATTGTATACTGGATTAATGTTCTAAAATAAAAATAAAATTTGGCTGGGTGTTCACTGCTGCATATTAAAATAAACATTTGGAAGTGATAAATTTATTTGAAAATTGGGTACCGTGGACAAATTCAAGTTCTTAAATGACTCAAAAAACTGAATTGCGTTCCACTAAAATGTTAAATACACCCATATCCATTCTGTTTAGTTTGAGAAAATAATGTTTTTTATCTGTAATTGAATAAGGTACAAAATATATAAATTTCAACTACACTTAACTATCCAAGTGATATATTGAGATGAAAAAACTTATAACGGTCGCCCACACCCTGCGCCACACCTAGGTACTTACACAACATGTACATGTGTACACGCGTTATCAAGCAATAATGGGTGACCCACATTGGTCCACTTAACAGACATTATCTAAGTGTGATGTCAACCCGCGGAACTGGCTCCAATTTGTGAGATATTCAATAAAAAGCGTAGTTTTGAATTTGTAATTTTTCAGACACAGTAAACTACCTACGAGTATATATGTATATTAATGGGAAAAAAAACGACGTATGACAAAATGTATATTATTATGTAATATATATATACACATATATATGTATATATATATTATGTAATATAATATATATATACATTTATAATTATAAATATAAATATATATATATATATATATAAATATAAATTTAATTAGTAATATAGACTAGTAAATTTAATAAATTTAAACATTAATTAACAGTATATTAATAGTAATAAATATAATTAGTAATATATATATATATATATATATAAATTTAATTAGTACCTAATATAGACTAGGATATAAGATTAATCTTAAGAATATAAAATATAAAGTCGGTAAAGTGCATAAATCTATGTTAAGTGCGAACATGTACTGGTGGTGCGTGTAGGAGTACATTTAGTATGTAGTTCCATCCAATCCAACAGAGCAAGGTATAGAAGAAATAAATACAAAAAACTATATACAATACTACGTTTAGCTACACAGAATCTCCGATTAACATATCGGAGGGAGACTAGCAAATATACATACAAAATGTTCGACTAGCAACAACGGGTACATCCGATCTAATTATAGATTGACCGCTAATTAGTTATACTATATTTTTGACAAAAGTATGCAAATAGTTGGCCGCGTGGTGTCTGCCAGATTTAGAATAGCACCCACCGAATCTCTTCCGCGGGTGTCGTAAAAGGCGACTAAGAGATAACAATGGCGCCACCACAAGCCCTGAGGAACTACACCATCTCTTAAAAGGGTGGACTCGCCAACTCGCTTGGCCAAAGCGTTTTAAGGCCGTACATCCATCATGCACAAGACAATGTGCATGAGGTGACCCATGTCCAGCAGTGGATGCTAAACAGACTTGTTACGGTTTATGTAAATAGTCGTTTTTTCCTAGGTTGTAATTCTCATAGGTGTATTGACACCGATGACGCATTCAGTACTGAAGTACTGGATGCACTAAAGTGGTGTTCGCAGAGGCATGCTTGTGATAGGCATCGCCCACTGCTGATTGGACAGTTTCACCAATACCCTAATAAAAGCGGGTAAAGCTCCCAGATTATCACTCTTTGTGGAGTTTTTATAGCATCAATGTGTAATACCAGCTTTGCCCGGACAGTGCTGTCTGCATCCCGAGTGTATTTTTCCCGTAACTTTAAACTCTGAAAGTATGTTTGAATGTTTCCTTTTTTAATTCAGACATGTTGAAATGATTAAGGAATACGAAGATGATGAATGGGCATTATTTAATTAGTAGTACTGTATATGTATTATAATTATGTCAGAAAGTATAATTCGATTTTCAGATTCAGTCTTAGGGACTGATTTCCTTGCATACTTGCTTTAAGATGGGCTTGGCGGTTGAATGGTGACTATTGAATGAGGTTCGGCGGTCGAAAGGTTAAATGCTGTCATAAAAAGTTGACTTTAAGTAAAAAGTTACGAATTTTTACTACCAACTTATATGACTATAAAACTAAAGCGAGTTATCCACAAAACAATAAGCTACAAAAGTGTTTATGGACCTATAGTAATTCTCAATAGTTTTCACGATATTGGCAGTTATTTGAGAAAGTTGAGAAATCAAATCAGTGAAATTATCATTTACTTATCCTGAAAAATGACTAAGACAAAGACATCAATTAAACATACGACCTCATTATAGAACAATTTATAATTAGGTCCTCGATTGGCTATTACGTAATGTAATAATGTACCTAATAAGCTAATAATGTAATTAAGTAATCATAAAATAAAATTATTGTTGTGTCTAACTACATACGAGGGTCGATCAATAAGTACCCGTGTTTGATAACAGATGGCGTTGCTGAGAGAAGTTGACATTACCGACGTGTACTGTCATCTGTTAAATGATACCATACTAAATTTCAGGCTGATTTATAGATTGGTTTTTAATTGACAGCCTTTTTTATCACACGCGGTTCGTTTTTCCCGATAAAATGGAAAAAGAGCAATATCGTTCCGTCATTCGCTTTTTATTTTTGGATGGAAAAACATGCGAAGAAATAAAAGTCAAGTTGGATGCTGTCTTTGTCGTTGGTTCAACGAATTCAAACGTGGTCGTACATCTGTTTTTGATGAGGAGCGGCCAGGCCGGCCAGCAGACGTGATTACCGAGGAGATCGTTGAAAAAGTCCACGACACGATTCTTGCTGATCGACGAACCAAAGTGCGCGAATTAGCAGAAGCCGTAGGCGTGTCGTACGGAACGGCAATTAATATTTTACATGATAAATTACACATGAAAAAGGTGTCGGCCCGATGGGTGCCGCGATTGCTCACGGTGGACAACAAGCGAATACGGATGACAATGTCGCAGCAGTGTTTGGACATGTTTAAGAGAAATCCGCAGGACTTTTTACGTCGAGTTGTCACCGTTGATGAAACCTGGATACATTATTATACGCCAGAGACAAAGCGACAATCAAAACAATGGATTTTTCCGGGTGAAACTGCTCCGAAGAAGGCAAAGACGGTTCCATCGGCTGGAAAAGTCATGGCCACGATTTTTTGGGATTCGAAGGGAATAATCCTTATGGACTTTTTACAGAAAGGAAGAACAGTCACGGGGCAATACTACAGTGAATTACTGGACCGATTCGATAAGAAACTGAAGGAGACACGGCCCCATTTGGCTAAGAAAAAAGTTTTGTTTCATCACGATAACGCACCAGCACATTCATCCGGAATTGTCGCTGCCAATTGCACGAACCTGACCTGGCTCCCTGTGATTTCTTTCTGTTTCCCAACATGAAAACATGGCTCGGGGGAAAAAGATTCAGCTCAAACGAGGAGGTTATCGCCGAGACAGAAGCGTATTTTGCAGTTTGACAAATCGTATTTTTTGGAGGGGTTAAAGAAGTGGCAGAAACGTTGGGAAAAGTGTATCGAACTAAAAGGTGATTACGTTGAAAAATAAAATTAAAAAAGTATGAAAATTTTGCGTCTTCATTTCTAACACGGGTACTTATTGATCTACCCTCGTATATGTATATCTAAAAAACGAAACATAGGCTGAGAAATCAAAAACTATATCGAAACCTTAACTACATGTTATTATAAAGAGTGATTGTGTGTTTGTTTTTTATGTTATGTAAGGGGTTACAGAACTCAAAAACTTTTGTACCGATTTTGAAAATTATTTCTCTTATTTTTTATTTAATAGTTTAATACTCGTAGCAGAACTTGTAGTTAAAAAAATAACTAAAATTATTGTTAGAGCTAAAAGTAAGTTCCTAACTAAACAGGCTGTCTGGTTGATAGATAATGTTAAATATTTTGAGTAACATTATGTTTCATGGCAATTTGTAGGTATACAAAATTAAAAATAAGTCAAAAATATATTCAAAAATACATTTGTAAATTTGTCACATTGAAATCTGAATAATGAATGGAATCCATGGTTCAGGAATCAGGCTTCGGAATAGTTCGGACTGTATGTAACAGCCTGTATATATAACATAGAAGACTACCTTGAAATGTACTGCATTTCCGACTTTATCCGATTTTCCCAATGTACACCCGTTTTTCGGTAGTGAGTGAGATATGCCAGGGTCCATTCCCATCCCATCCTATCCCTCCCCATTTTCCCGATCCTCTCTCCAAATCGATTCTTATATCTCCAAAGGTAGGGCAGCGCACTCGGGAGTATGCCAATATTTGTCATTCTGGACTGATGTTGGCATGTATTGCGGATGTCCACGGACGACAGTATCCACTTTCCATCAGGTGGACTGTATGCTCGTCTGCCACCTTTTTTCCATAAAGAAAAAAAATGTATCAATAAAAATACTTGACACGCTACGCTACGATATGGGGCTCTTCAAGAGAGCTGTGAACAGGATTCTGCAAGGTCCCTGGTGTTTGCAGGTGTCCATGGGTAGCGGTAACCACTTACCATCATGTGGCCCGCCCACTCGTCTGCAATCTATTCTACGTTTAATTAAATTGAATAAAAAAATGGACACGAAATAAGTCAAATTACTGCAGATGGCTATGTTTGGGTTATTTGTGAAATTGTTAAGCAACCTATATACCACAGAATAACTAATCGTATACTATGGGCCACTACTATACAATCGACTGTTAGGACAAACTCCTATGCAGCAGACTTATTCAATAAGCGGTTAGGTAACGCCAACCGTAAATATAACGTTGCAGAACAAAGCTATTCCATCGGATAGAACAACAATAATGAACTTTAAAATAGCAACTTGTAATAACTTGTTTACGAACGCAAAAGCCAGGACGGGTCACTAGTTTATACTAGTGACCCGTCTATCTATAATATTGTGAACTTTAAACGAGACTTATCTGATACTTTTAACTTGACAAATTGATAATTACAAATCTATTACACATTCGTCTTTGTTTAAAATTTTATCTTTTTATCATTTAAAATTACTTGCGTCATTTGATAATGATGACCCACATGCTGAAAGTCAAGTTCAATTAGGTATAATCTTTGGTTTTATGTCAACAGTATATATAGCCATATCATGAATTGACAGTATTAACATTTAGCAAAAAAAAAATTGAACTATACATCGCTCCAATCTAATTTGTTCAAATTGTAAACAAACAAGGTGGCCCGAGATAACTGATACGGCCTTAAATTAAATAGTAAATTAATTGTTTAGATAATTTTAGATAAGATAGATAATCCATAATTTTATTTATTGAGACTGCAAGTTTGCCCTAGATTTAAAGCGTTGAGATATATCATTGATTTGGTTGTTTTCATCAAATTGAATTGATACGAACTTCAGTACAAAAAAAAATAATCGAAAGAAGGAAATAAATCCAAGTCACAAAATGAAAAATCTAAAAAAACTAACTTTTTACTTTAACTTTCCGATCATAGCTTAGGAATGAAAAGAAATGCACATTAATGCAAATTCTTTGCAAATAAAATACTTTGCAATACAATCCCCCTGATGGCGAAAGAATTCGGTGTTTATTTTCGTCTTAGACTCAAATAAAATTAAACAAAGTTAAGATTTGACTGCCAATCAAATAATAAAGCGGCTACCATAAGCCCTGAGGAACTATACCATACCATCTCTAAAAGGGTGAACTTTATTTATTTAACCCGTTTATCCAATGTGGCGTTTTAAGACCTAACATCCCTCATGCAGAAAACAATGTGCAGGAGGCGGCCCATGACCAACAATGGATATTGAAAGAGTTGGTTACACTGCATTGCATTGCGAAATACAGCTAAAAACGTAATGTGTATAGAGCAAAAAAATTAAAATTTATTCAAAGATTTTAACCTCGAAGGCAGATTTACATTAATATAGAAGAAGCAGTAGAGTATGGCAGTAGTTCAAATCAAATCAAATAATTTATATTGCAAAAACAGGTAACAAATGTGGTGATAATTACAAATATTGACCTATGATGTTCTGCCCCAAGAGGCGTGCAAAAATTTCAATGTATTATAAATAGGGGTATACACACTGTCCATGTACATAACATGTCCAGGTCCCAGGTGCATGTCCGGCAGTGGATACTGAAAGGGCTGGTTGCATTGCATTGCAAGTATATAACCTACCTATTAGGGTATTAAGGTATATTAAGTATCAGGGTTAGTAAAAATCCGATATTTATAATAAATATCAAAATATCGGAACCGAAATGAGAGTAAAATTAGAGTAACAAAAAATTAGTCGTGAGATTAATAATAATAATAATCAGTCTTAATCAACATTCAACTATTTATAATTATAATCTTTATTGTTGGATCCTTGGCAGTGGTAGTGATCTTAATTTTTATTTATGTTAATCAATTCAAAACCTAGTCAGGTCTCAGGCTCAGGGCTATAAGCGGGGCATAATCTTCTGGCTCCCAGTCCAGTTGACTTTATATAACGTTTGAATTTCAATAAAAGGCTAACCATATATAAACATAATATTGTGAATCCTCAAAAGTTCTATATGATTGCCACTTCCGTAAAAGTAATTAAAATTGTAGTTTCTTTGTCAAGTGTTGCCTGTGTAAGTTTGGGATCTGGCAAAATTCTAGTTTTGATGATAAACGAACTCTGATAGGTATAAATGTCAACAACAATGTGTGGTTAGTGGCTAATATAATTAATTCCAAACTACACCTGGAATCTTATAAAATTGGCAGTCATTATTTTAACTTTGTGCCTATATAGGCTAATTTCTTTGGAAAGGTTGGAAGTGTGTAGAACATGGTGTTTCTAGATAAGATTACTTTAAGTAGGTATCTGCAGTTTCTAGGTTTATGAGTCAGAATGGTAAAGTGCTAAAATAAAATACAAAACTAGACAAATAATGACGTATAGTTAAGTGAGGAACAGTTGCTAAGCAAGGAAAATTAGAATTAGGTGTAAAACATTTTTATATGTAATCAATGATTATTTATAATTAGGTGAAAATATATATGACAGCCATTTTGCTTACTTCTGATGAGTATGAAAAATAATCATGTAAGTAGATGATGTCTAATCAAGTAATCATCACCCAATCAATTATATGATCAATAATCATTATAACAAAAGAAACATTGTGTAAAATATTCAATTATAAGATATATGTATTTTCATTTTCTTTATATTATTTATACATCATAATTCATAATGCAGTTAACAATTTGTTATGCTATTATTAAGTTAAATTATTACTAAGATGTTTAGAGAAATAGTTATTCATATAAACATATTGAAGAGACACACTTTTATTTATTAGTACCACAATGAAACTCCACTATGAGTACTATATGCCAATATCTTATAGTTGTCTCTATGATTCTATTTGTTCGGAATGTTTGTTACAACTGTTTTCTATACTAATTTTTCTAGGGTTTATAAAGATTTCATCTGATATTTTAAAACTTGATAAAACTGAAAGTTTTCTCGTTTGTTACTGTATGTTAGGTAAAAGAATGTTTTATTATTAGTAAGGTTGTATAAATATTGGATCTTTAAAAGAACATTCTATTTATTTCTTTTAAGGTTGCTTGAAAATAATTTTAACAACCTTAGTGATATTTTTAAAGTGCAAACCTTTGATATTAAACATTCTCTGTCAATTTGGAATAGAATACAGAGATAGGTATAAATAAAGTGCAGATATAGGTACAAATTTGTAGATTAATTAACAAATGAGAAGTAGGTACCTATTAATCTATTAAAGGAATCCTACAAAAGTATGTTAATGTTTAACTATTTTCCTAGATAGCTGTTTCAAATTGTCAGTTTCAGAACATGATTTATTTTAAGTCTAAATTTTAAATGGAGAGTTTTATAAAGCAAAATGGCTCAAGTTCCACCAAGCGATAATCATTATTAAACTGAAAGTAGGCAGACAATCTAGTTCTGCAAAATATTGTAACTACACATTAGTGTTACACACAATATTGTGTTAGTGCACACTGAACATACAATTAGTTGACACACTGAAAATATTTACAAGTAGCTAATAAATGCATAGTTTGTAGACTATGTAGTTGAGTCTCTGAGAAGGGCTTTATTTTGACACTTATTACGTTGATATATACTTAACTAGTTTAGCAGTTATTGAGACGTTTATAGAATGTAAAATATATTTAAATATAATTTGTAAAATATGTTTGTGTTCATCTTTAGTAAAAATTCGAAAGTAGAGAGATGAGAAAGTTTTGTACTCTCGTCTACTTCGAATTTCAGCACATTCTTTTGTTTCATTATCTCATTACGTTAATTAAGTAAACAATTGCGGTCTTCTAATCACGATGGATGAATCAATTGTTTATTTTAAAACAGTCCATTTTGTCATGTTAGGAACCTGTCGTAATTCGGGTTTATGAGACTGCTCGCTGCGTTTAGAAGACTGAATAGGAACAGTGGCGTAACGCGGTCCATCCGGCCATTCTGAGGGCATTCAACCGTGCAAAGACGCCACTCCGCTTAGCAACACCACGGTTTTCACAGTGGCCATGACATCAAAATCACACAATAGTCTCCCGGTCACTAGAGCATTGACTTCTATGTTTCGGCGCTAAAATTAAGTTTGCTTAGATAGTTTTGATGACATAAAACAATCTGGACTGACCTGTCAGAAGATTCGGAGCTGTCGTATCTGTCGAAACATCGCTTCTTTCTACCGTCGCCGTTCTCTGCATTAGCATCAGACGATTTTCGGGAATCCACCGCGACGATCGCAGTAGAGGGATTAGCGGCCACGCCGCGCGAATCACTATTCTCACACGATTCACTCGCAATTAGTTCAGTGTAGAACGATAACTTCACTCTATCGCTGTCAAAAGTTTCAACACTGCACTTTTTTGTGTCACCATGTCCTGAATCGGGCGCGGAAAAAGTTAAATCGTTCATTTGTTTCGGGTCGGTGTAATAATCGGACGACCCATCCGCCATCTTTGAGCGCACGAGTGTTTTGTCGAGAGTTTAGGGTTGGCGCCGCGGTCTGCATGGGCGCTGGCGTCGCACGGTGCACGCGGGCGGAGCGCGGGGGGCCGTGACGTCACGGCGACTGCGCGGCCACGGGGGAAGTGCGCGGTGACGTAACGACTCCGCCCCGTGCATGTGCAGGGGCGCTGTCATTGGCCGCGCGTTACGCAACGCTCAGGCCTACTCAATACGGCGCGAGAAGGGCGCATAGGGCTCCTCTGAGGGCCGGGCCTGTCCCAGCCCTAAACGTAACAAATGCTTAATGCAATGTAATGACCGTTTGCTCAGTGCACACCAAACGCACACACGAGTAACAAGTGCATCGTATTCAAATTAATGACACGTACCCTCCCCGATAGAAGTTTTATCTTAATGTTTAACTTTTTACATCAAATTAATATGCAAGTTAGGTATAACTGTAACTATATCAAATCTAGCGAGGAATAAAATAATTAACTAAAGGTAGATAGATATACATTGAAATACATTAGAAAATCAGATGTGAGTTTCAGAATGTTTGAGGTGAGAAACCTATCGCCGGCTCTGTTAATCCCGCATGGATATAACGGCACTACTGTGTTAGTACGCCATCATTACTGTAGTGCGGTCCTTCTCTAACTTGTGACTTCTAGCTTTCCTAACTTTCCAAAAAAAATTGATTTTCATATTACGAATCCATTTCTATTTAAGTTAGTTAACTATGTACCTAATTATCTAAAAAGGCTCAAATAGGTATTCTGTTGATATTTGTAGCATAAAATGTTATTTATTATCTATTTGTCGCTTTAGTTTCTCACATTCACTCGTCACTATTTATATAAGTAGGTATATATTTCAATTAGGCAAACTTTTAACTTTTAATTATGATTATGATTAACTTTTAACTAATTCTAATTATAATTCTATATTATATTTACTTATAGGTACCTACTTAACCGACTGTGGCACGCAAAGGATAAGTTTTTGTGTTATTTTATTATTTATTTTCATAATAGGTACCTACATATATTTTTATTTATAAGCATAATGTCCGGGAAATGCACAGGACGGTCACTCTCAGGCCAGGAGAACTGACGAGTTGAACAAGTTTGCTGGTAGTGGCCGGTTACGAAGGATGTATGGACCTATATCCTCTGGGTACCTATCGGCAAAATCTTAGTATCCGTGGTATAGGTCTGTAGAGTGTACATTAGTAGGTCTATACTTACCTACATGTAGATCTGTAGTGTGGGACTGGTTGGAGGTAGGTAGGTACATATGTATTATTTATTTATTTAAACTATTGCACAGAAAAAAAGGTACAAAAGACGGAATTAATGCCATGGCATTCTCTACCAGTCAATCTTTGGACAATTGTCAAAACATCACCCTTCTTTTGTAACCAGTCCAATAATAACGTCAAATGTCACAACTACCTAATAAGCATAGCTCGTCAGGTTCATAGTCTTTAACGCCATTAAGCTAAAAAGGGTCAAATTTTCCGTTAAATAGGTCAAGGTCGAGGGTTAAATGGGTCAACCCTTGACCTTTATTGTCTTTTTTGTGTAAGTGGTCCTATGAGGCAGGAGCCGCTTCAGTAACAAAAAAACGGTCCCCGGGAGGCCTATACAAACATACATACCTACCATATTTACCTACAGGGCCTACTACAGCATACTTTCTCCCTTGTGTTCTTTGATTTTGGTATAATATAGGTAGTGTTTACGGTAGGTATGCCTTAAAAAGCCATTGCGTAGGTAAGTAGGTTTAAGAAGCCATTGCGTAATGAGACGAGACATCAGTCTCTTCGTTTATTCACGAATGTATACCTACTAAAAGAATGAAAAATTATTGAATAAATACTTTATGATGAGAGCAATAAAGTTCATAGTTGTTATGTTACATGTGTCACTTGTTATCGTTGATTGTGAAAAAGGTAAATTTTTAAAAGTTCATAGAACGTTATTTGAATCGATATTCTAAACTCAAACTAAATATGAATTGGCATTGATTTAGATAGAGCAATTACAAGCGTGATTTTAATCAACTAAGTGACAATGAAATCTAATAAGAGTAAGTAGGTACTTAATGGTAAATCATTAGTAGCACGAATCTCTATTCTTTGTGTGTTCGCGAGGGGTTTCTAGACGAATTTGGTATACTTAGGTATACTATGGAATGACATCGGGTTCACAATAACCCATTTGAAATATGACTTTATTAAATGATATAGGTATTTTTAATTTCAATGAAAGATTTTCTTCAATTAAATAACACGCAGAGCTTGTGAATGAATAATTTTCTTTTAAAATCAGATGGTGGCATAATTATTTTGTAAGTAATCTATGTTATAACTGCTTTAAATAAATATTTGTAATTGAACGCGACCTACTCGTATACTGTTTCAAAGGCAACTAACGATTCGTGTAATTGCGAAAAAGGGACTAAGAAACGAAAGTAGACGATGATGTACTATGGCTTTTTCATGTTCTTGAGTATATTGTGCCTAAGTGTAAAAAATAAATTTTCAAACAAACTTCCTTTTGTGTACCATAAAAATACCTACATACGTCTACAACAAAACACGAAAAGCTACGTAGGTACACGAAAAAATCCCTTCTATCTCCGAAGCATAAAGCATATTTTGGCGCACGTTTTCTTTCACCTCTCAAGTCCAACCCTCTTATTTTCGCCAGCAAAACCAATTAAAAACCCATTTCGACCGCAAAATTTATGCATTTATTTAACTATAGGTAGGTACTTAATACATTTTGAGTTCTCATGACATTCCGAGTACGGGTACCAATACGGCTCTAACCAATATGGAGTGGGTTCTAATACCTAACTAGGTACATATCTAATACCCCAGTGGGTTGAATCGGTGTCGTTCGATCGATCAATAGTGGAACATTCGATGTCGAAGGGTGCATACTACAATTCCACAACTGCGAGCCAGCCTAACTGGCCGAGTTAACCTTCTATCATAGAAGACAGCAGTAAAAAGTACAATATGCGTAATTCAAGAATGAGTTAAATAGTGTTGGAAGAATATGACGTGTACCTAGGTAATAAAATAAGGACAACTCCTCAATCCGTTATAGTGCTTTCTCCATCAATACCAATCCTTTTTTTCCCATCCACTGCTAAATCTCCAAAGATAGGCAACGCATCCGGGGGCCTGTCACAGCTTTTCATTTTCGACATTGTATGTATTCTGGGTGTCTATGTAGGTACCTACCTACTACAGTATTCACTTAGGTACTTGTATGCTTGTCTTTTTTTTAATGTATATTTTATTTTTATTTGATATTTTATGACTCACGATGGACCATTCCCGGACTCTCCAAAATGCACTGTCTTGTGGGTTTGAAGAGTAGTTTAATGTGGATTGCGGATTGCAATCCCACAAAGTGAGTTCCCGCAACCTTGCATCATTTGAGAGTCTGCGGGATGCCGCAACAACTATCCAGATCAGCATGGATCCGCAAGCTCGTAAATAAATAGCATTAACGTGATGACAACAAAAATGTTGAAACTGCAAAGCTATTAAAACTGAAGGTAATACATCCACCGTAGAAGGAGATCAAGATTTTTTGCAAGTCAATTTAACACTAAGAAAAGGAAGTCTACAAACAGACAAAGACCAGAGAAGACAAAGATTTTTGATAAAATATTAAACATGGAAACAATTGCCTATGAATTGAAGGAGTGAGAGGAAAATACTCGTACTTATCTTTGATTTATGAGTAGGTAGTTGATAACAATTACCTAAACCAATAAACGTAGAGGCAGACATGGCCTCCTAGGCCGCTTCTAGTAACAGTTCTTTAAAAATCATGTTGACGGACGAAACAATCGATAGGTACTTACAGTACATACTATTTGTTTCTTAATGTTAGTCTTTCAAAGACAGAAGTGGTGGTTGGTTTAATAATAAATCCAAAAATTTTAAAATATGCGTGTTTATTATATCAAAAATCAATGTGATCTACAATTACCTACCAATTGTATGAAAATGAATGAGACTGCTAAAATACAATATTAAACATCA
This sequence comes from Sesia bembeciformis, assembly GCA_943735995.1. Taxonomy (NCBI): domain Eukaryota; kingdom Metazoa; phylum Arthropoda; class Insecta; order Lepidoptera; family Sesiidae; genus Sesia; species Sesia bembeciformis. Next base: position 3,026,050 of record OX031029.1, on the reverse strand, counting down.
ATATCTTTAAACCCAAGCTAACATCGATCAACCAAAATTTGGTTGATCGATGCATAGGTGCTGTGCCTGGCATGCGTTGCATGCCCGGAATTTTTTTTGCACATAATATATAGGTAGCCTAACCATTCATCTGGAATAATGTACCTTTTAAATGGTGAAAGAATTTTTCAAATAGGAGAAAATGGAGGGAGAAAGAGTCCTCGAATAATGGAGACCATGTACCGAGAAACGCAACGTAGGACGCCCTCCAGCTGGGTGGACTGACGACTTGAAGAAATTCGTCGCTAGTGGCTGGATGAGAAGAGCGGAAGACTGTGTGTGGTGGCGGTCCTTAGGAGAGGAAGTTCAGCAGTATAGTTCGGTTGTAGTTTCTGATCGTAGACTCAAGTCTTTAAGCACAAATTATTATGTTATAGTCGGATTTTTCATTAGTCAAGGATATGACATGTTATAGAACTGTCAAAGAAGTGTCATCTCCGTACAAATTTCACTCTGAGTTCTGCATGTCATATCCTTGACTCGAATAAAAAATCCGATTTTAGGTACGTTTATATCTATCCATAAGCCTGTGGTTATGTTACCTTTTTGTATAGGTAAGTAGTTAGTGGCTCCATCTATTGGAATATTATGCGGATGAAAGGTCACTTGTTTGGTGATAAGAAATGGTGCCACATTCAATATCGTCGGGAAGTGTAAAAAACTATAAGTCCACACACCTGACATCTGTATTGAATTTACGAAACTGTGTCTTTGAATATAGAAACCATAGATTTTAAAATACTAAATAGAAATATGTTGTGTGTGTAATCTAATGATGTTACGTCACAGGTCTGACAGACTGTATTACAACCGGTTCGTGATAGATTCCTTTTCATGAAAGAAGTCCCGCGGTGATTTTTGGAACTAAATTTGACAGGTCGGCCATGTTGTCGTTCGTCGATGTTATCAAGTTCGTTTGTTGTGGTAGATTTTTGTGAGTTTGTAACTAGCTTAGTGCATTTTAAAGATTGTTTACAATGCCAAAAGTTGTAAAAAGTTCGGCTCGAGAAATGATATTGAAGGTGAAAGAGTTCTGTGAAGCGGAACAAAAGAATCAAGGTGTTTTAATACCACTAAACAATGTTCGGAAGAGAGTCGCCGCCATAACAGGTACTTTTTAGAGTTGCCATATAATAATTTTTTGCTGTATTGATGGGACTTTTAGGATATAAATTCATTTTTGCGATAAAATTGAACAAATACCAAACGTGATGAAACTAGGTAACTGAAATTAAAACATATATTACATAGTACATAAGCATTATAAACTTAAAGTTACTATTATTTTTAATTGTTCATTATTTAATTGCAGGTGTGTCAGAGAAAACTGTAACAAGAATTACAAAAGAAGGTATAACAGCGGCGAGTACTTCGAAAAAAATTGTCACCCCGGGGAAGAGTCGCCCGCATCCGAAAAAGGTCGACTTAGACGGGTTCGATTTGTGCGCTATCCGGCAAAAAATTCACAGTTTTTACGTTGTGCATAAAGAATTACCAACATTGGCTAAATTACGGGCAGCTCTGAGAGAAGACATCAATTTTCAGGGAAGCATCACAACATTGCACAGGATATTAAATAGGATTGGTTTCAAGTACAAGCGATGTCAATCCAGACGCAAACTACTTATGGAACGTCACGACATTACCGCATGGCGTGCAAAATATTTGGATAAAATACGAATAAATCGCACTGTGGAAAAACGACCCGTTGTATACTTAGATGAGACCTATATACACAATACTTATCATACAAAAAGTTGTTGGCAGAGTGAGGAGGAACCAGGAATGTTCGTCTCAGAGTCATCGGGGAGTCGCTGGATAATCGCTCATGCGGGAACAAAAGATGGATTCATAAATGGTGCATTATTAATGTTCAAATCCCAATCAAAGTCCTCAGATTACCACGATGACATGAACTCTGCAAATTTCTTAAAATGGGTGACGGAAAAACTAATACCTAATCTATCTGAAAGGTCGCTTGTGGTAATGGACAACGCTCCTTACCATTGCACTCAATTAAACAAAGCCCCTACAATGTCAAATATAAAAAGTAGTATGCAGGAATGGCTCCGGCAAAAGGGTATATATTTTGAAGACACCTGGAGAAAAGCTGTGCTGTTTGAGCTAATCAAACAAAATAAAGGTCCACCGACATTTGCATTGAATGAATTATTAACAGCTCACGGACACGAAGTATTAAGGTTGCCGCCTTACCATTGCGACCTCAACCCGATTGAGAAAATCTGGAGCCTTGTAAAAAGAAAGGTGGCGGATAAGAACGTGGCACAAGATCCAAAAGAAATTGTAAAATTAACTGAAGAGGCCTTTGAGTCTATTACGGCGGAAGATTGGACAGCTCAGTGCACGCATGTCGAACATTTAGAGGAGGAATATTTAAAAAATGACGGCCTTATGGATGAAGAGATGGACCGAATAATTATATCTACGGCTAGTGATACTGAAACAGAATTTGATTCTGATTCCATCCACTCTTCAGACAGTGATGTTCCTATGGCCGCTGATCACAATTATTCAATAAAACTCTGAATAAAAAATTGTAATGCTTTTCTTTACCCTATTTTCTCATCTTTTACATGTAAGTAGGTAGAACACCGCTTATATAAGTAAATAAAAATATACTTTTTACATAACAGAAATATAGGTAAATGGGCATTTTTATCAAAATGTCTACCAACCCACTCATGGGATGACCCATGCAATAAGTCCAAATAACTAACGTTATTATGACTGTAAGTGTCGTGTTATTATTAAATAGTTTCAAATGACTAAAGTTTCCTTTTTTACTATGTTGTTAGGTGCGAAAATTTAAAACAAAGTAATAAAAGCCTACGATTTTTGGTCATGACCGTTACCGAAAACAGGGGACAGTACTGGGAAACGTAGGATGCCACATTTCTGAGTTTAATTTTATTACTTTGTTTTAAGTTTCGCACCTAACAACATAGTAAAAAACGAAACTTTAGTCATTTGAAACTATTTAATAATAACACGACACTTACAGAGTCATAATAACGTTAGTTATTTGGACTTATTACATGGGTCATCCCATGAGTGGGTTGGTAGACATTTTGATAAAAATGCCCAAATATACTTTTGACTTATCAGAAATATACATGATTCACTAATCTGAACTATTGTTATAGTATGGGCTTGAGTAATGAAATTACAGCCCATCTAAAATGTATTTATTTCTTAATACAATTTAAGAGCTTATATTGTTTCATCGAAGTATGCAGGAAATAGTATTATTTGATAAATTACATATGCTAAATGTAAAATAGGTAAATTTTTTACTCATAAATGGCAACATTATGTCACGCGAGTACAGCGCTGCGTCTGGGGGACTTCTTTCATGAAAAGGACTCTACCATATTTTAAGTTCGTCCATACTATTTTTGTAGAATTTGCCAATTTCATTTTGCGAATTGGCGCCTTTTTAAGTTCGCAAATATATAGTGTGACCCAAGATGACCAGATTTAGTAGATTTTGGATTAGATTTTACTTTAAATTTGGATTCTGGCATTGACATTTTTGTCAGATTCGACTCTGTTTGATGGGGAATATAGAAATTTATCAAATACATAGTACTAAATAAATATTTTTTTCCCCAATAAATTTAGTTATAGAAAAGCATAAAAAGTAGAGATCTACTAAAAGGTGGATATTCTTGCTGCTTTGTACTTTGTTTTTAATTTAATTAAAAACATATACGACTTCAAAGTTCGGAAGTATAGTTCGGTTATAATTTCTGATCGGAATTCGGATTCGGAAGTATAGCAAAGATCGTATCTTTGCACAAATTATTACACTACAGTCGGATTTTTTATAAATCAGGGATATGACATATAGAATATAGAATTGTCAATAAAGTGTCATCTACGTAGAAATTTCATTCAATTTGATCTATAAATCTGGTCAACGCTGACTGTCCATATAATCTAAGAATTATGCCTAAGATTTAATAACAAGAAAAAAGATATTAGATTAGATATTTAGCTAAGGGTAACTTTACAAAAAAATAAATAATAGAAAAAAAGATGTTTAAAATTATATTGGGTATTTTATACACATAACATTATTAACATTGATCAAATTATATTTAATTTACACATATTACAATTATGTCAGTAACGGTGATAATACCTAATAAAGTATCTTGGTGGATACAAGTTACGAATTCATCAATGAGTAGAGAAATAAGTGTTATAATTTTTACGGAAATTTAGGTATATAATTTTTTTCTAAGTATTTTGATGGTCTCAATATATTACAGAATAAACAGGATACAAAATATTTGTAATATCCAGTAAAAATGCTATAAGATTGGAATCTTATATGAAATAATACGACATGACCGTTTTGTTTTTTGATAATCTGTCAAATGACAAAAGAAACAGTAGCAATTTTTAAAAAATCTGCGCTTAGAGCTCATAGTCAGTCATAATATCAGAAGAACGAATTTAATATAATACTTTATATATTTATTTTGTATTATAAAATAAGTTTTTAAACTGAAACGTAAATAAGTGACTAAGTTTAGTCCGTTACAAAATGCACCGTGTAGTTTGTCTACATATTTACGACGTGCCATATACAACGAGCCACTAAAACAACGCAATCGCTGAAAATAGTATCGAGAGTAGAATCGATTTTACCCGTTTTTACAATAACTTTTATTAACATCACTTAGTATATCTTTTATTCTACGCGCAGTTGCAATCTACGCGCGACGCCCGCGCCGCGCCCGGTCACTGTCGCTACGAACGTTTTAGATAGAACAACAAAACTTTACATGTTGAAAACATTTGTTTTATTCCCCAAAATAATTTTATTTTTCGCTAAAATGGTTTTATATATTATAAATTACTTGTGGTGTTCCAGGTTTTGCGTTACTTCCATGACACGTTGTATATCGCCGAGTACTGTAAAAAAATTGCATGGAAATATAATTAAAAAGTAGAACTAAATTTGTACTGTGTTGGAATGATTGTCGAAAAATTGGAATATTTGTAAGGTCAGTAAGTAACGTAAGTAGTAACAGTAAATATTAATTAAAAACTCTATTTCCAGCCGTGGAATAACAGTATAAAGGTTGAAATATATTATTTAATAAAACATTCACTTTGTATATACCGATACTTAAATATGGCCAGTCTTGGCGCATTTAACGTTTACGATCTAATAAAATTTCATAATTATTGTTAGCTAAATCTGAGTACACAACATGGCTACTTTATAGTTGTGAACTTGTGACCGACAAACAAGTGGTTTATAAAACGTGTTTAAACTGTTTATCGATAACTGTCGATAAAATCTGATAATAAAATACATAAATAAATGACTTATAACCAATATATTTTTATAGCACCCTTTATTCTATAAAACTCGTTCCAGCAAGTTTAACTCGCTCTAAACTATTTTATCGCTAAAGAATAACTATGTTGGGTCACTATTGACAGCTGTCAAACGCGCCGAGACTCAATAGCATATAGTTATTATAAGTTAAAACATTGAATTTATAATAATAATAATAATAGATAAACTCTAAAATGAATAATAATTATTGTACATTTATTTTAAGCTAATTTGTTCAAAATATTCTTACGTGCAACTTTACTTAGGAGGTAGTTCACTTACATATAAAAAATAGTTTTTTTTGTTAGAAATGTATAAAATATGGATTCTCTTATTCAGCACCATAAAGAATAATACTTAAGCTCAGTTTAGTATAAGACAGTAATTGTTTATATCTGAGTTTACGTCTGAAGCCGGTTTCAAATTGACCGTCACTTTTTAGGTTAAAGCGGTTTTTTATTTCCGTTTGAACATAACAATCGGAAAAGAAATTTCAAACCGTTCTCGAACCGGTAAATTCAGTGTTGTATTCAAGTGGACATCAAGGCGAACGAATTTTGGCATTAACAGAGGAGCACTTACAAGGGGTTTTAAGGGGCACTTAAAAGATCTAGTCCTTAGCAAGACTTGGTCCAAATTACCCGGAATTTTATTGTATGGGCAGCACTCACAACATAAAATCGCTCTAAAACCAATATTAAAATATTGTTCCTTCATTAACGTTCTTAGATATTCATCAATACCGAGAACTTTTTGAATAAACGTAGCCATTATTTAAATTTTGCCCTAACCAAAAACTGATCTGTAAAATGAACCGTTTTCAAGCCCTAGTTTAAGTTTGTGTAATCGTGAAAAATCTCAGTTCGCAGCAAAAACAATAGATTCGTACTAAAATGGCAAGAAAAGTAGCATAGGATATATTATTATAATGTATCTTAAAACCGCTCATAGTTTGTACTTTGATTCGTACAAAATAAAACGTCTTTGACACTGACCAACTGAGCGTCGAACAAATACAAACTCTCACACAAATATTTGATCAAATATTTTTATTAATTAACTAGCAGCCTGCGACTTCGTTCGCGTGAACTTATGATTCCGGTGCGAACTTTACAATGGATTTGGATAAAAAGTACTTTAAATGTTAAGCCGGCACTTAAGCTATAACTATGCCAAGTTTCATTAAAACCCGTCCAGTAGTTATTGCGTGATACGTTTTCAGACAGACAGACAAAATTTAAAAAAAATGTTGTTTTTGGCTCTATATCATTCGCACTTTATAACGCAATCACTTTTTTTACAAGATATTTCATGTACAGACACGGTTATGTTACGATTTCATTATAATAATATGTATAGATAAAAATATTTAACAATTTTTTTTCAATTGTCATTAATATGCACTTGTTCCTTTTTGTCTAAAGTTCATAATTGAAGGTCAACCGCTTGATAAGTTTATCGATAAAAAAATACCGGTGTAAAATAGCGATTACAAAATTGAACCGGCACGTGGGTATCGAAATGGAAAAATACCGGTATTAACACCTTTTAAACTTTCGTGTTTTGTGTACACATTTTGTATTGTCAACTGGGTCTGAATACGTATAATTAGGCTTTTGCTTACCTTTTATTTCAACTCGACATTTCGGGACAGGTTACACCAACCGTGGACAGCAGTTGAGTCGAGTTGTCAGTCAACTAGTGACCACGGCAGGTGTAACCCGTGAAAGGTAAATAAAAGTCTAAATATACGCGTTCAGACCGGATTTACAATACAAAAAAAATTTGGGTATTTTCGGTACCGGTCTCAAGCCCTACTAGAACATCTAAGTATTTTTTACCATCGTCATAACTTGTATCGTACATTACTTTTATTTATACAATAAATAAAATAAACGAAAATCCTTTTCTTATCATTTACATAGGACACATTGCATAATACAGTAACTACTGTCATTTTTATATTTGCTGTAAAGATAGAAGACCACATGTATAGAGGGATAGATAACACAAGTTGGCCGTCGTCCGTAGTTGGCGTTAAGCTCCTACTTCTCGAGCTGCTCGTTCAATCTGTTGCGACCCGTGTTGCCAGCAAGTCGTTGTTACAAGACACAAAGTTGCCAATAATAAATTGTAAAACTCGTCAAAAGTGTTGAACCGAGTCAAGGAATATGTTTCGTTACATCTGTGAGTGGTTTTTATCATCAAAATTTACTCAGTACAATGGTACATTTGTTTTTTTTTCTCTCCTCATATATGGCAATGGTGCAATTAGCAATTCTGCAAGTGTCAAGTTTTTTTTTTAATTAAAATCAAAACAATTTAAAACACCTCGACAATATAAAATCACGTCAAAGCAAGTCTGGAGTCGCTCAGTAATGTGACAGTAGGTTTACTGAGGACAGAAGAGGACTCCTCGGGAGCACACGACAAATGCAGTCTCATGCCTTTATTTGATTGTCACAAACATTATGCACAGACACCAGGCACTTTGAAGTTTAATAAACTATCACTATTAAACCGCAAACCGTACAAATACATAATTTTTACTTCACTTCTCGAGTTCCCGTCAAAAAGTCCCGGCACGCTCGGTTTCCATACAATTTCACGAGTTTGCGTTATCTATGTCTGTGGTATTATTGTTACGTCCACAAAGCAGTCGGCATCATTCCTTCCATGGAAGTTCCTCTAGGAGTCAGGACTTCATTGCAGAGGAATTCTAAGGGCATGTCCACTAAGTACCCTTGTATAAGGTCTATTTTCCTATTCGCTAGGGCTGGATCGATATGCCAAAGGGTTTGGTGATGTTCCTCTTGGTATTTCTTGAGTTCTGCAAAAGAGTGGACGGCGTCTGTTGGTAGACAGTGGAAGACCTGAAAAAAGAAAGATGATGATACATAATACCATTTTTCTTTTGGGACTTTTGTCCATATTCGGACGTGTCAGCCCCATGATACCATCACTATGTAGACATGCTAACATCACTGAGTACATTGATTTATCGGGCCAAGCGGTAAAGCATTTTGGCCGCATTGGTGGTAAAGATGATGCTGTATCTCACAACTGGGTCAGTTTGAATGATGAGCCCAAAAAGGGAAGAATCCAGAAACATATCAACGTGTTCTGAGTTTATTCTATTTTTTACTTGGTCGTTGATTGAATCAATCTAGAAACGTACAAACGTGTTCAGTTAATCGATTTCACTCAGCTTTCGACTGAATGAAGAAACTACCGAGAAACTTACCAACTAGTCTTTCCTCCATTTAATCAAATCACTTATCAATTTCACTGTTATTAGCTGATAGTGAGATATGCCAAAGCCCATCACATCCCATCCTATCCCATCGAACGGAGAGTATTCATACAATGGAATAAAACAAACACTATTCCATTATACATACTCATTTCTCATCATCTCACCCCATCATCCGCTCAAGAAGGAATGGGAAGTGTAACGGATGGCGAAAACTCCTCGTCCTTTTATATTTCCCATCTTCCCCTCAAATTTTTCCAAATTCCCTCCTATATCTTCAAATGTAGACAGCGCAACCGAAGACGTGCCAACGTTTGTCATTCTTGACTGATGTTGGAACATACTGCGAAAGTTCACATACCACCAGGTTGTGTTCCACAACTTGTGCTTGTCGGTCACCTTTTACTATAAAAAAATGTTCTCAATTACCCTATTTGACGTACAGTCAATTATATTCGTCAATTCGAAGCAATTCGAACAAATATTGTTTATAATATAAAAAAGAGTTACATAAAGTCAGTTGCACTTCATTATCAATATATTCAATAGGTGGCTAGGTGGGGCCGAGCGCAAATACAACATTGTGGAACAAACCTATTAATGCAGTTAGAGCAACGAATATGAACCTTATCCTATTAATATTATAAACGCGAAAGTTTGTGAGGATGGATGTATGGATGTTTGTTACTCTCACACGCAAAAACTACTCAATGGATTTTAATGAAACTCTACAATAATATAGCTCATACATCAGAATAACACATAAACTATGATTTATAAAGATATTGTGTAAATTGGCCAAAATATAACGATAAGTGTCAAGTAAGTCGGAAAAAACTCTGCCATCTGCGAGCTATTTTGGCGTGCGCTGCAAAAACCGTAAGAGTTACACGAATATAATGTATGGTGGAAATGTTTCTGAAATTTTGAAAAAAAATTTTTTAACCGGATCGAAGTGAGGGCGGGTCGCTAGTAATCAATATAATAACGAGTTTACGAACAAAAATACAACTTACGTTTTCATACATATCCGTGTTTCTCTTCGAAGTGGATTTCCAGACATTTTTATAAAACTGATTCGAACAAGGATCATCTATATTAATGCATAATTGTTCTAGATTTTCCTCCATCAGGCCAAGGTGTTCGCGGAATAGGCGCTTGCGGAGTGAACCGGCTACCCTTCCGCATGGGAACGTCTGCCCATTGATTGTGCCTTCGTCGAATACTTCGTCCTAGAATTTAAAAAAAAAATAGTTGAGTTACGCTGTGTGGTGTCGGCCGGCTTTAGAATAATAGGGAGGAGATGGGGTGGTGACCCCATTTCCTGCCGTGCGTGTCATAAAAGGCGACTAATGGATAAACCGCTACTACAAGTACACATATACAGCGTCCTCGCGGCGGTGACGAGGACGTCGCCCTCGATACACCGTGAACATACACCGGCCTTCAGCCAACACTTTTACCAGGTATAGGCACGTGCCTGAGCGCTTCTCACCGACTCGCGATCCCGCGGTACCCTCCCAAAGGAACGCCCTAAGTAGAGGTCCGTTCCTTCCGCCGGTCTACCGGTGGGGGAGCACTTAGGCTCGTTGCTGTACACACTCTTTAAATGCACATTAAATGAGAAATTTAATTTTAAATTTATACTACAATTCATAGATTACACATGTTGCTTTTATGATTTTAGAGCCGTTAAGTATCTCTATTAATTAAGTACTTACTATCAGTATGCAAGAAAAAACGAAACACTAAGAAAAATATAAAAAATATATAATAAATATATTTTTTTTTTGTGAATATAAATATTCTCTGACCTCTGGTACTTAAAACAGAACAATAAAAAAATCAAACATTTAATTTATAGTTTTAATATCAGTATTAAGGTCTTTAATAACAAAGCTGGTTTTCTTAGCATATACTAACCTGTAACATGACAGCTATCTCCGAATCCCTTTTGCCAACCATCGACCTGTCATTGATGTTCGCACTGCCACATATAATGATTTTGTCATCAGCAATCAGTAACTTCGAGTGAACATAGACTAGTTCCGTAATAGGTTCCCCGTCTAATACTGAATGCGTCCTAAGGCCATGGAATGTGATATATTCGGAGGGGTCTGAAATGCCCGCTTCGTATAAACGGGTTAAGATTGCTTCACGACTCCTGAAAGGAAAGATAATTAAAGATCAAAACAAGAAAGCTAATTAGTGTTGAAAAAGAATAATATTTTTAAGGTAGTTTACAGACAAGTACAGTCTGCAACAGGTCAACCTACACTCTTTTAAGAAGGACTAGTTTTGAATGAGTACATTAGCTAGCGTGTTGCTGACAGTACATTATATTAATTTTAAAAATATTAAATTATATTAAGATATTAATTATATTATATTCAAATAAACGATTATATTAAAAATTGTAACAATATTATAACGAAAAAAGTCGATAGCAGCGCCAGTTGGAAGGTAGATTTCGCTATATTCATACGTTTAAAGAAAAATGTTTGGATAAAAGTTGTAGAGCTTAGAGCCCTATCCAACAACATAGTTTTTGTATCGTAATTTTTTGGGATTATTGGTAATATTACTGAACAGATTCGGTTCATCTTTAAACTTAACCGAGATATGGACAATATTTTTTAGTCAAATTTAATTTCTATCTGATAAAAAATGCGCACTGCAGTTTAATTTCTATCTGTTAAGAAATGCGCACTGCAGTTTAATTTCTATCTGTTAAGAAATGCGCACTGCAGTTTAATTTCTATCTGTTAAGAAATGCGCACTGCAGTTTAATTTCTATCTGTTAAGAAATGCGCACTGCAGATTAATTTCTATCTGTTAAGAAATGCGCACTGCAGTTTAATTTATATCTGTTAAGAAATGCGCACTGCAGTTTAATTTCTATCTGTTAAGAAATGCGCACTGCAGTTTAATTTCTATCTGTTAAGAAATGCGCACTGCAGTTTAATTTCTATCTGTTAAGAAATGTGCACTGCAGTTTAATTTCTATCTGTTAAGAAATGCGCACTGCAGTTTAATTTATATCTGTTAAGAAATGCGCACTGCAGTTTAATTTCTATCTGTTAAGAAATGCGCACTGCAGTTTAATTTCTATCTGTTAAGAAATGCGCACTGCAGTTTAATTTCTATCTGTTAAGAAATGCGCACTGCAGTTTAATTTATATCTGTTAAGAAATGCGCACTGCAGTTTAATTTCTATCTGTTAAGAAATGCGCACTGCAGTTTAATTTCTATCTGTTAAGAAATGCGCACTGCAGTTTAATTTCTATCTGTTAAGAAATGCGCACTGCAGTTTAATTTCTATCTGTTAAGAAATGCGCACTGCAGTTTATTTACACATTTCGTTTATGTCTACAATGAATAGACCGATTGGTGAATCTTAGTACAGATGTAATGAAAGTTTTTTAGAAATTCGAAAGATGTGATCTCCACCTGAAATCACGAAAGATGGGATTAAAATAGTAATTGGTAATCCTTTCCCGAAGTACTGGATCTTGATGAGATTTTCGAGCAAGCATTATACTTAAAATACTTTTGTTTTTAACTTGAAACTTGATTTTAATAATTATCTATGAATGTGCTTTCTTATCTTTAAAAATAAAGTTTCCTGTGAGTAACATTTATTATCCATAATATATAAGGTACTTTCCCTCCAAAGTCCGTTCATTTGTTCCAGCCTTTATAGTGACGTTTATAACTTCAATACTACCTCTCTCAGTTTTATACTCACCTGCATATACTCTGATAGTTCCAATGTGTGACCGCATGTAAAGATGTTCCCGAGGGAGCCCCTACTTCCCCCTCAAAACCTGGCAATAGTGGCATTACTACGAAAACTCGAAATATTTCTTTGGCTCGGTACGCTCGCATTATCCTGTTGTATAGGGCTTCACCTATCTGAAACGAACAATTTTGGAAAAGTAATGATGTGTTTACAGGTACACAGTGTTGACACAGTGTATGCAGAATGCCCACGGTGTTATATGTTGTCAACAATTTGCGGTATAGCGTCATTGTGTAATAAACAGTACTCGCCCTTCGTCTCGCGTACATCATTCTGTTTAACGGTTGATTGCAATTGTAACAAAATAAACTATAAATTATTAGATGAACAAATAATTTGTAAGAAAATTTTAGGTGTACTATGCAGCTTCAGAAGGTGGGGTAAATTACTTCCATTGTCTTCCATACTATTGTATTTTCTGAACACGTGAATTATCTAAAAATACACAATCCATATCGGCGTGCAGGAGCGTGTACACAGTACGGTTCTGCGTGCACAGTGTCTCTACATATGGTTCTCAAGCTCATTTTGGTGTGGCGCTTAAAGGTCTATTAAAATCGCTGCAATATTTATATATGGGTATAGGTAGAACTTTAGTTGAGGCGATAACGTGTTAAATTACATATGTTGAATTGCACATATTGTACATGCAAATTGTGTATATTACATACGTTACAGAGTCGCTGATCACGTCAAGACGTATTAGCATATCCGTCTCGGAGGACCAAAACTGTGATTCCGCATAGAAATTTTGTCACCATAGAATTATGGAATTATGTCATTGTCAAATAAACTATGTGGGACGTCATAGTCGGCTTTTATTGAAATAAATATTTCGTGAAAACGAAAAGATATAATTCACCCATGGAATGCAATGCAACCAGCCCTTTCAGTATCCACTGCTAGACACCTCGTGCACATTGTCTTGTGCATGAGGGATGTGAGGCCTTAAAACCCTACGCTGGCCAAACGGGTTGGCGAGTCCATTGTTTTGGAAGTGGTGTTCTTTTAGAGGAATTCTTCAGGGTATTAAACCAAATATCGTAGTGTCGATATCGGCGATAATTATAAATACACATTATGACATACCTGATTCCGAACAGTGAGACTGGATCTGGACAGCGTAATAAAGAACTGATTCTCGATATAGACATAGTGTTGTGCCCTTGTTATAGTATCGACATACGCTTCGTGAATGCTCTGTTCCACTGTATCGGGGTCCAGAAATCCACACGACCAACTTGATCCACTGCGGAGGACCTAGAAATTATAAGAGAGGTGAAACAATTATAACAAATTAGTTTTTTACTTTAGAGAACTTATCTTATACATAATTACAAAAATAGAAATCCTATTTGTTCCATTCCTAGTTACAGAAAAAAGCTATTAACGGTATTTATTTCTTGTTCAATTAACTAAAATTCCTATCTATAAGTTATATAAATATGTTGTGTCTCAAGTGTTTTGACTACTTAATATTTGTGGGTATTTACTTTTAGCTTTAAGAAAATAAATATTTTGTATTTATTATTAATTTATTAAGCGACGAGCCCCAGTTGCCAGATAGATGGAGTAGTATGCATGCATCCAGCAGTATGTCTCCAGTGGGATGAATCCAGTAGTATGGATCTCATTTTAAGCTGATTTTATATAGACTTACTAATGTGTTTGGCAAGAACTAAACGTTAAGTAGCGAGTCAAATTACATATTTCATAGAGAAAACTATGGCGAAACAAACTAATTGCCACATCATCTTGGTGCGAGTTAGATGCAAAAATTAAAACACAGGAAAGGAAAAATATACCTGACACGACATATTGGTGACGGTGACCTCAAGGAGTTTGTCTAAATCTGTCAAAGGTTTGATTTCACTGTACGTTTTTGGCAGTAAGTACGGGTAATTCGGGTTTTGTCTGAAATGATAAATTATTATTAGATTTTGTTATAAAAAAGTGATTGAATTACATGAATATGTGAATTAGTCATTTAATGAAACAGCTCTTACAGTAAATAAACAAAAAAAAATCAGCCTATTAGGCCGTATAGACAGCCTGATTTTTTGTAGAAGATAGTTGGCAGCCGAGCAGAGAATGCAACTGGTGGTGAGTGAATACTGTGGATTTTGAGATTTGGGAAATATAGTAGGATGAGGAGTTTTACTCTCCATTCGATGGGATATGATTGGATTCCCATTCCATCCTAATAATTAGATGGGATGGGTAATGGGCTTTAGCGTATCTCACACCGAAACACCTTCTCACACAGGTTTCAAGAAATAATTGTTGAACCACTATCGATTATTTTTAATTTTGCCGTGTTATAATACTGTCATGTTTGATACGTACTGTTACACGGGTACCGAATAAAGAGTTTTTAAAAAAACAGTTTATTTATTACACTAGATTTATTTACGGAATAGCACAGTATTTCACTTTAAATAATACACACGAACTGGAATGAGAGAAGATGTATGACCGGTATGAAGGATCCGAGTAGACTGACTGTGAGGTCCTGTGTCTACTACTTCGTTGGGGTCAAAATGCTGATGCAGCATCTAAGGCTTGCACTCCAGCACAAAGCAGTGCATAAGCTAGCTATAACAACCCCCCGCTTAAGATGAAACTTACACGGTTAAAGCGTGAAGTTTCTCATAAGAAATAGAAAAGATTTGAAGATGAGATTGTTAAGCAATCCTCAAACGAGGTTGAGGATCTAGTGAGCTTTCTAATTCGATATCGGATTTAGTGACTTTTATATTTCTTTGCAAGGTCAGACATCTTTCTTTACAGAAATAGTAGATTATAAATACTAGAAACAGAGATATAAAGATATAGTACATTATTGAATGTGGATTAGCAAATTCAAAATTATCATCTAAATTTAAATTGTTTACAATATCTAGGAGATTATCAGTTTCAGAGTTTAATTTAATAAATTTGTCTAAGTCTAACTTAGTATTGAATTTTACAGATTTGTAATTAATTGTGTCATTAAATTTCTTAAAAGTGTCGAAGTTACAACATGAGTCATTAAGAAGATTAAAATCAGAATGAATTGAATTTGAATTAATTTTAGGATTACTTGAACTTATAAGTTTTACATTTTTGCAATAACCGTTACATTTTGGTTTCAAATTGACAATACCAGTACCTAGTATCGTTACATCAAAGTTATCATTTTCACAATTGAGATGTAATTTTGTGGGAGAAGAATGAGTAAAAATCCATTTATTATTTCCTAAAGGTTGCCAAAAGTGTACATCTCCCGAAATAAAATTTGTCTTACACTCTTTAGGAAGTGAATATAGAACCTTGGACATAATTTCTGTTTCACAGATTGGATCCTGGACAATATTAAATTCTTTTAAATTATTACAGATATAATTATCATTAAGGGTAATTTTACAATTGTTTAGATCATTAAGGATACAATAACTGGTTTTATCATTATTAACTGCTACATAAGTTGTGGATGGAATAACTAAGGCAAAAGAATTAGGTACATTATTATCATGAGGCAAAGGAATTGGAATACACTTGGACAACTTAAATTCAGTAATTAAAACTAATGGAATCTTAATAGTAAACAATAGCTTATTATCTATGACACAAAAAATAATTTCAGACAGTTTTAATACAATATTTATGTTTTCAAGCTCTAATGGTACAGGAAATTCAGTAAATCTCGAAAGATATTTGATATTGGAAACGAGTTCATTATATAAATCTACAGGAGTAATAACAGAAGGATGCAGGGTATTAGTCTTAGCAAATAATATGGAGTTAACAATATCTTCTAATTTATAAGATAAACTTAGGAGACTTGATTGAAGCACATTAAACACTTCCTGTATCTTTGCTCGAAATAGAAGAGAGTCAGTATTCATTGTCATACTTGTTAAACGAGATGATAGGGATTCTATGACTTCATTAAGTCGTTCTTCGTTTTTATTAATTGTAGAAAGAGATTCATTAAACTTAGATATAGCAGATTTAGAAACGATAAGGTTTTGCTTCGCTAATTCTAACAGTTTCTTGTCATTATTTTTTTAAATGTTCAATTGCGTTACCGTAAAGAATTGCGTCGTTTTCGTCCATAGTGCCGAATATGTGCTTAAAGATAGTACCGACGCCGGATATCCATGCGGATCTCTTGGTTTTAGAAGATATAAGATGTGAAATAGAATTGTAATCTCGCGTTATATCATCGAAAATAGACTTAAGAGGTTCAAACATATTTTGACATTCGGATTCGCTGATTACCTTATTTCCAGGGCAGAGATGTTGCGATGTATATAACACAAGTCTAATGTTGTCAATATGGGGCTTTAAATATTATAATATATAAATTCTATATCTATAGGTATAACTACGTGCAAATGATCATTAATTAATTTTATGGAGCCTTGTGGGTTGAAGTGAATTCCTGGACTCTTCCTTATTTGTTCCACTAATTCTTCTTTACGACAAACTATTACGGAGCTGTGATTAACAAGAAATAGAAATAGGGAATAATTAATGTCAACAAATACTTAATAATGAAAATTAGAATGTAGTGAAACTTATTATAGTTTAAAACTAATCTTAATTGTATGAAAGGATTATTGTAATAAAAGATAAACGTTTAGTGATAATAAAAGTATAATAATAATTATGGAAATAGTAAACTTAAACATCAACGCTAGCTAATTTTACTTGATCGTAATGATGCTTAACGTGACGCCGATTTATGAGTAAGGAAAGGGTATGGTTTCCGTGGATTTTAACCACTTTATACGGGCCTTTCCATACAGGAGATAGAGCCTTTCTTAATCTTAGATGGGCTTTGAGATAGACCCAATCACCGACTTTGTAAGTGACAGGACGAGAGTGTTGGTCATAATATCCTTTGGATCTTTCTTTAGATTTAGCGATGTTTTCAAGGGCTTTGTCACGGGAGACTCTGAGACGGTGATTCAACATTTTGATATATTCGAGATAAGTATTTGCGGGATTGGTTTCAAATACAGAATTAGGTAAGTAAGGTTTATGTCCAAAAAGAAGTTCGTAAGGGGTAAATTTTGTCGTGGTGTGGACGTTGGTGTTGTACGCTAACATTGCGGTAAAAACATACTTATGCCAATTGGTTTGGTTATCGTTAACGTAAGATTTAAGATACTCCTTGAGAGTGGAATGACTTCTCTCTAGGGCACCTTGGGTTTGCGGATGATATGGTGATGACCACAATTGCTTTATTTTTAAAAATTCACACGTCTTTTTAAACAGGTCGGCTGTGAAATTGGTAGCCTGGTCGGTTAAAATAGTTTTAGGGATTCCAAATAAAGAAATAAAGTGGACAAGACATTCACAACACTCTTCTGCTGTTGCATTAGAGATGGGATACGCTGTAGAACATTTAGTGAGGTCATCTTGTAAGGTAAGTATAAATTTAAGATTTATTTGGCCAGCATCAGGAAGAGGACCTACGATATCGAGGCTAACCTTTTCGAAGGGAGCAGTGGAAGTGGATGTTATTTGCATCGGGGCTCGATTTACTTGACGCAATGCTTTGTTGCTTTGGCATTGAGAGCATTTTTTCACATAATTTTCAACGTCAGTTCTCATATTTTTCCAGTGATATCTTTCTTTAATTCTACTGTACATTCTACTCATGCCAACATGACCAGCGATGGGTATATCGTGGTTTTCTCTTAATATTTTGGGAATTTCACTCGGGGTTGGATAGATAATATTATTTCTATATATTTTAATAATGATATCAGTGTTATGGAAAAGGAAGTTGAGAATATTAAAGATTTTGACATATGAGAGTTTTACGAAAGGATCTCTAAAATCAGAAATAGCAATTTCTTTACACGATTCGTGCAAACCGATTAATAACTCATTGCGGAGTTGTTGCAAGGATTTGAATAAATCTGGATATGGCACATCATCAAAATGATGGACTTTAGTAAAAAGGAAATAGTAGGATTTAGAACTTGTTTCTAGCCTAAGGAATGAATGCAATCTTCTTTCTTTATTTAGAAATTCTGTGGTATCACTCTGATTAGTTAGGACCTCTTCGATATAAGGATTTGTTTCGTCGAGGTCAATGGAAGTTGGTAAGACAATGAGTTTAGAATCTGACGATAACAAGCTATTTGTATATTCATGAATAGTAGTATTAAAGTTTGTTTTAGGATCGGACATAGCTTTTAGGAATTCTGCATAAGAATTATCGGAAATATTTGGACTCGGTATATCAATAGGTAGGTTATCATTAGGGCTAGCAGAAGGGTTTAGAATATCATCAGGAATAGGAGAGCTATGAGTTGGAGCGTCATTGAGGTGAGGATTAGGGTTAGTTAAGTTTTCATTTTCAGGGACCGTAGGAGGACTTAGAAGTTCGTCCAGAGTTGGTGAATTAGAAGGTAAGTCAATGTTTTCTAGATTAGGAAGAGGGATCGGAGGTTCACCAAGTTGTTGTAGTGGATCTAGGAAAGGTAAGTTCCATTCATCAGGATTCAGTGGACTATTCGAGTGTTCCATGTCGACGTATTCGGGATTCAGAGGGTCCTGGGAGGTAGAAGGAAGAGTCGACGAGGATGATTCAGTGGGATTTTGCGCATTCTTTGGGTTAATAACGGGATTAGAACCGGTTCCTATTATGTTCACAGGAGCAAAAGAATTAGGAGGGTAGCGAGATAAGGCGTCTGCAGCTGAGTTAAGTTTGCCTTTTCTGTATATGATTTCATACTCGTATTCCTCGAGTTTTAGTCTCCATCTCTGGAGTTTGCTAGAAGGATCTTTGTGGTTAAAGAGCCACCTTAAAGGACGGTGATCAGTTACTATTTGAAATTTTCTACCGTATAAGTAAGGTCTGAAGGTTTTACAGCCATAAATAATAGCTAAAAGTTCCTTTTCCGTTGTGCTGTAATTAGTTTCGCTTTGGTTTAAGGTACGTGAAGCAAATGCTATAGGTTTATCTCTTCCGATAGCACCTTGAGATAGGACAGCACCGATGGCATAGTTTGACGCATCACAAGTGAGTATAAAGCATTTGGTGAAGTCGGGGTAGCAGAGAATAGGAGCAGAGGTTAACTTATTTTTTAATTCGTCGAAGGCGACTTGTTGCTCGTTTTGCCATTCAAAAGGGGTATCCTTTTTCAAAAGTTTAGTTAAGGGTTTGGCAATTTTGGAAAAATCTGAAATGAATCGACGGTAATACGAAATTAATCCTAGGAAGGATTTAATATCTTTAGGAGATTTAGGTTTTGGAAAGTCAGTTACTGCTTTTATTTTTTCAGGATTGGGTTTTACGCCATCTTCTGTGATGACATGACCAAGGTAGGCGACTTCTCTTCTTAGGAATTCGCATTTTTCAGGTTGCAGTTTGAGATTATGTTCTCTTAATCTTTGGAAAACGGATCTTAGATTATTAATTGTGGAATTCAAATCGAAACCGTATAGCACAATATCATCAAGGTAAACGAAACAGCGGGTTCCTTGGAGACCTGATAAAGCAGTATTCATGAGGCGTTGGAAGGTGGAAGGAGCATTTTTGAGTCCAAATGGCATGCGAGTGAATTGATAGTGACCATGCGGAACAGAGAAAGCTGTCTTAGTTTTATCTTCTTCTACAACGGGGATTTGATGGAAACCAGAGGAAAGATCGAGAGTAGAAAAATATTTACTGGAGCCTAACTGATCAAGGATTTCATTAATTTGAGGAATAGGATACGTATCACCTATAGTGATGTCATTGAGTTGACGAAAGTCTATGACAATTCGCCATTTCTTTTCTCCGGAAGCATCTTGCTTCTTGGGTACTACCCAGATCGGTGCAGACCATGGTGATTTAGAGGGTTCAATTATGCCTTGGTCTAGCATTGAGTCTATTTGTTTCTGGACTTCGGCTTTATGGATTTCAGGAAAGCGATAGGACTTTACGTGGATAGGATTTTCAGACGTAGTTTTAATAGAATGCTTTATAGCGTCGGTATGAGTTAGTTTTTCACCAGGAAGGTGAAATATATCTGAGTAATCAGAACATAGGTTATAAAGAGCGTCAATCTCTTCTGAATTTAGGTGTGATACTCTCAGATGATTAAGAACTTCTTTAGTGCGTTTATAGGAATCGTGATGTTGGATATTATTAATAGGATATTGAATTATAGGATCATGAGATATAGTAGGGGATTGGTAAGTGTCCATCGGGATTAGAGTTATATTTAAATTGGAATTAAGAGAAATAGGAGATTCCGAGGTGTTCAATACGGATACATTAACTCTTTTGTTATTTTTCACATTTACTAAGCAATTAGCAATAAGTATATCCTTTATCTGAGTCTGATCTAGAATCAATCCTTCTTTGATTTCGGGATTAGAAACAGAGCATTCAATTATCATTTCGGATCGAGCAGGGATTGAATATGTTGGTTCATGAAATAGTAATTTGATGTTTGATTTATTTATTCGTAGAAGATTATTAGTATAGTCAATGTTACATCCAAAAGAATTTAGCATGTCAGTTCCAATTATGCCATCATACGGGAGATCAATTTCATTTATGACGTGAAATTTATGGTTTACAAATTTGCAAGGTGAATCGGTGATTTGTAATTTTAAAATAAAATGGCCCAGTGTTTCAGTCGAACATTTAACGGGGTCTATGCCTTTTAAGCTTATTTTTTCTTTGATTAACTTGGGGTGTTTCTCTATGCATGATGATTTAAGGATACTGACTGTGGATCCGGAGTCTATTAATAAAGATAATGGAGTTTGTGTCACTGAAGAGTAGACAAGGATATGTGGAAGTAAGACTTTATCAGGGTTGGTAGTTATTTCGTAGATTTTGCTATCAATGTGGATTGGTTTATTGGGATTATTCTTAGATTCAAAGGGTTTAGTACAGGAATCTGCCGATTTAGTGTTTGATTCAGTGGGTTTAGGGTGCGATACAGTAGATACAGCGGATACAGTGGATACAGTGGATACAGCGGATACAGCGGATACAGTGGATTTACGATTTGGTTTGGCCAGGAGTTCGGAGTCACGAAAAACGGTGCCAGGTTTCGTATGGGATCTCGCACGACACCGGTACGAGACGTCTACGAGTTTTTTGAATGTTTATAGTCAACTTCGTCGTGACCGTAATCATCGTCTTTCGCATTATTTGTTTCGACGAAATTTATTCGCGGTTTTGTATAAGACGAAGGGTCGCTGTTGCGAAACCGATTGTTGTTGAATTCCCGTTTTCGACAAATGTCAATTGAATGTCCCGGCGATTTACAATATCTACAAATTAATGGAGTCCTGTTAAAATGTTTAACATAAGGGGTTTGAATATTTTCTGCAAAAGGCTTTTTATACGGTTGGGCATAATTTTTACCCGGCTTACCTTCTATGAACGGAGTAGGGGTTTGCGATCTTCTGTACATATTCTGTTGAATTCTCTCCTCACATACAGCTATGTTAATGGCTTCATTCAAGGTCAAAGGTGATTTGCATCTCACAATCATAGATATTTGGGGTTTGAGACCCATCGTGAAGTGATGGAGAGCAAGGTCCTCCATGGCGGCTGTGCGCCCAGGTACCTCGATAGCTTTGTGATTTGATATCGAAATTTCGGTTAGGAGTTGTGAGAGGCAAGTCTCTATTTTAAGTGCAAACTGACCTACGGTGAGCGACCCCTGCCTGCTTTCTTGTAGCTCCGTTAGGAGGTGAGAATAATGTTTGCGTTCACCAAACTGAGCCTTTAAAAAGTCTTTAAGTTGTTCCCATTTATCAAATTCTTTAATAGAACAGGCAAGTTGCGCCCTTCCTTCTAACTGACTTAGTATATATTTTACAATAATTGGCCTTTGAGCCTCTGTTGCTAATTCTATAACGTTGTTGCAATCTATTAGAAATGAATTTAATGTTTCCCGGTTGCCATTATAAGGCTTAATGAACTTAAATAAAACGTTAAGATCCATTGTGATTTTAGGTTTTCTAGATGTAATTATAGGTGAATTTGCGGTAAATCTCTTTTCTAAAAATTCGTAACTCTGTGACTTATGCATAAGCAAAAATTCGAGACAGTAAAAACAATGAAATACAATAGAATGGAATGTATAACACTCACAGGTACAGGACGTGGGCGAACGCGATAAGGTGCACCTGCATGTCTAGACGGCGAGACGTTGCGGATTTCACGCGGGGACGATGGCGTAGTGGTTATCGGGCTCAGGACTCAACGGGGTTCAGCGACGTTCAATACAGGGATTCAGCGGAAATAGTAGAACTGGTAATGAGGCTACTCGGATGGAGCAATTTGCGGTGCTCCGTGGTATTTGTACGGCCTTCTGTGGTACTCTGCAGCACTCCTTGATGCACACAGTTTCTAGTAGATTTTCTCTCAGGATATAGTGGGAAAATAAGTTTTTCACTTCACTTTAGGTTTTTTTTTTTTTTTGTTTTTTCACGGAGACGGACCCGGATATTTTATATCCCTTTACGCTGCCACCAATGTTACACGGGTACCGAATAAAGAGTTTTTAAAAAAACAGTTTATTTATTACACTAGATTTATTTACGGAATAGCACAGTATTTCACTTTAAATAATACACACGAACTGGAATGAGAGAAGATGTATGACCGGTATGAAGGATCCGAGTAGACTGACTGTGAGGTCCTGTGTCTACTACTTCGTTGGGGTCAAAATGCTGATGCAGCATCTAAGGCTTGCACTCCAGCACAAAGCAGTGCATAAGCTAGCTATAACAGTACGACTGTGACGTGATATAATTGAATTATATTTCATGATGGTTAAAAGAATTTACCTAAGTTGGATTTTTTATTCGAGTCAGGGATGTGATATGTAGTAGAACTGTCAAATGAGAATGAAATTTGTACGACGACACTTTATTGACAGTTCTACATGTCATATCCCTGACTCGAATCAAATTAAACCAAACATCAAATCACAAATCATTGTTATAAGTGAATTTCAACCAGAATTATACGAGATGTTGCGTGTGAACAGATTTTACAATGTAGTAGACATTACGTTGTCGATGTTTGTTTAATACTGCCAAATTAAGAATAAAGGATAGTGGCTCAACAATTAATTGTGACCGTAGATGAGTCAATATTGTGACTGTAGATACATTGGAGGGAATAGGGTAGCGATGTGAAATGTAGCACATTTCATGGCGGTCTTTTGTGAGTGTGGGGAGCTCGGGCAATTACATGCGCACAGGCATCAAAAAGCTAAGATTTATGGCGATTTATCAAAGGCGATTTGATAAGATTTCATTCGAGAAGTCAGCGGTAGTGGGTGGTTGAGAAAAGCGGAAGACCATGTGAAAAGGTGATCCTTGAGTGAGGCCTATATCTAGCAGTAGAGAGTAGAGAGACACAGGCTGTTCATCAGCCCGTGTCTCTCCACTGCTGGATGTATCTTTATTCATAGTATATCGTTAATATACCATGAATAAAGAAGAGGATAAAGAACAATGGTATTTAGAGGAATGGGTTTGTGCTTACGTGAACATACCTTGCTTTTTCCAGTTTGATGGCGTTCCACCGCTGTATGAAATGTCTGGCGACATCTCTTGCTGCCGCGTCCTGTATTACTACGCCCAGGTCGTGCCACGGCATACGAGGAGTTGTGTTCCTATCCACCAAGTCTGTAATGGAAATATTATCATAGCGTAATATTCCTTAGTGTGACAAGTGGAGAAGGGTTTTAAATTGTGCGAGACGAATATTATGTACCCTTTTATGTATGTCCCATATAAATATAAGCGAAATAAAAAAAAAGTTAAGTCAATGCTTGATAAAAACTTACCTACAAAAGGCAGATCTAAATTAGTAAAGTCTTTGACAATGAAATTTGTGTAATCCTTCCCGATCCACAATTTCGAATTCCCTTCTATTCCCTCCAAAGCGTCCTTCGTCCTATCTGTAATCACTCTCCCATCAACCACTTGAGCTAAGGGCGTCGGTTGACTTACACCCCTGTTTACATTATTAACTGGCAACCCTAAGGCATCTGTTAATAACACTTGATCAGTTGATAATGCGTACTTTTCGGCTTTTTTTCGTTCTGAATCATCAAACTTCTGTTCAATTCTCTCCTCTTCATAAGGAGGGTAGATAATACTAATAATATCCTTCCCTCTATCAGTGATTTTGTTCAATACGTTTCGTTTCTGAATGTCCGGTGTATCGTATTTGGATACGTCGTGAGATTGATTGGGATTGATCAATAGTTGGTCTCCCGGTTGTAATACGGGTAGGTTTGGTTGTGGAACATTCTCGACTTCTGTTTGTACTTGGGTGTCGCTTTGAGTGTCTGTTGGGATTTCTGATTGGATTAATCTGTAAAAAATGTTCACAATCAATAACAAAATAAAATAATATAAAAAACTACTATTTAATAATTTTATAACAGATTAGCCTTTGCTTGTGGCTTCGTTTGCTTGTAACTTGATTTTGGAATGCGTTTAACAGTATAGATCAGTTTAAGATTTCAAAATGACAGACAGTTTAAATAAGTTTCCTAGTTCAAAATCATTTGTCAGTATGTCATCTGTATAAGTCAGTATATGTGGCTGGTTTGGTTTATACAAATGCTGCCTACCTTTGGAGATATAGGAATGGATTAGGAGAAAGACTTGGGAAAATGGGAAGGGACAGGATGGGAATGGGCTCTGGCACATCTCATTCAATGTCGAAACACGTACGTACATTAGGGGAATAAGATAAAGTGGGAAATGCAGTACATTTCAAGGTAGTCTTATGTGAGCGCCTTTATTACCTCTTAGTCGCCGCGATACGACACCCACGGGAAAAGACGGGGTGGTGCTATTCTCAAGCCAGCAGACACCACACGACAAACTAAAATGTTAAGGCCACAATAATTATCAAAATATATTTTTAAAATTATATATCACTTGAACAATGTCAGGGTTGCTAGTAATAAAATAAATAAATGCTCACTCGTTCATCCCAATGACCAAATTTCTGGAAGACTTCGCTAGTTCCAAGGTGGCTTCGAGTCCGTTTCCTTGTGGTAGATAGATACCACCACCTGGTGAACTGGAGGTTTTTTTCTTTGTCTTTATTGAAGTCTTCGGCTGTGCGATGTTACCGAGATCTGTTAACCTTGAAGAAAATCAATGAAATGTATCAAATTCTTATGGACACCTACGCTGTTAATAATTATATGAATGCCCACAGTAATAATAGTTATAATAATTGCAACAGTAATAATTGCCTTACACAAAGCAGGCATGGAGCCAAATGCACTTTTTAAAACTCTTCATCCGCTTAGTATTAGCCGAATATTTGTGTACCGGGCAATTGGTAGGTATGTTGAAACGTCCTCTGTTTGCGGCAGAAAAAGGTCTGGCCGTTGACGCACTGGTCGTACTAAATAAACGATTAAAGCTGTTAAGGAGAGAATCCAAAGAGATTCCCTTAAATTATTATTCGAATTTATATTATGGTTACTCCACTATACTTTATAGTAAAATCGGGGGCCTACAAATGGACTTTCTCCTCACAGGAACTATCAAGTGCCTTATGCTATTTTTTAGGATATTCTAATCCTTACCTGTGTCTATGGTCGTCCCACCTCCCGTAGCACAGGTCTATACCCCCGAGGAAGGCAACGGTTTGGTCTACACAGACGATCTTCTCGTGGTGCGCCCAGAACAGTATACCAGCTTTCGCATGGTTTGGGTGACGGAAAACCTATGTTGAGAAAGTTTTATATTTTTCACAATTATGATTTTGTCCCCAATATTGTTCAACCGCCTAAAAAGGTCAACCGTTTAGCGGATAAATCGACGATTCTCTGTCTTAAGCCCGATTCTTATCAACCGTAAGTCACGGTAGCGGTGCGGTACGTCGAGTAGGTTTTCTTTTCACATATGGCAATGGTGTAATTAGGACATTCTGCCAGTGTGAGTTCAAAACACATCTTGCTTATGGTTTTACTTGATTATCACAAACATTATGCACAAACACTAGGTACTTTGAAGTTTAAGAAACTATCACTTAAATCACATAAGCCACAATATATAAAAACTTAACCTTCACCAGCAAGTAGGTTGTTTATTTAAATAGTTAACTTTATGATGTTAGTTTAAATTTGGATGACGATGCGGTCCTGCCTGCCTAGTCCTGCCAGTATAGCCTGCGGTCGCCTACGGAGACGTGCGATACCGCACGTCCCTGAAGGCTATTTTTGCAGTCATATAAATTTAAACCATGTACAGCAACAAGGATACCTATAGGGCCATAATATACACTTTAATGCGGATCTAATAAGGACCAGGATCGAACGATTTTGGATACATTAGGGTGTTGCTGACTGTACGTTAAAGAGAAAGTTCACTATTAAAATGAACACTGCTTGAGGCACCGCGACGCTGCCGTGTTGTTGCGGTTAGTGGGAATCAGATTAGAATTAGTCAAAATCATATTTTATAGCCGCCTGTCTATGCAGTTCGAACCACTCGATCAAATCTATAATATACATATAATACAATCGTACATGAAATATTTTTTGAAAACAATCTTTGCAGTGTACTCTACGAAAGAAAAAGCCACTAGACAGAATTTAATGAAACTTGAAACGACCTGGGTTAATACTTAGGGTATATTTTATCCCCATTGGTTGGAATCACTCTAAAGTTTACGCGAACGAAGTCGCTGGCAATGCTAGTATGAAATAATACGGTTGTAGTCATGTCTATTTATTTTGATCTCACTATTAAAAGACTTATTATACGACGCACGATGCCAAATTAGACGCGACACAAAATAAAAAAAAAATGTAAAATTAAGATTTTTAGCAATTTTACCTTAATATGTTCGCTCGCCAATTTGCTCTTGCTGTAGAAACTGTTTATGCCAAGGGCCATTTCCACTTCTTTGTACAACATTACGAACACCTTAACACCTTGTGCCTGCAAGTAAAATGAGAAAAAACAAGACTTACAACGAGAGTAATAAAAAAAATACAAGTAAAAAGAAATTCGAGTTAGACCGGTCTGTGACGGGAGCCGCCATTTTATATTATTATCAGAGACTTGTAATAATATTCCACATGCATTACTCGTGCATCAATAAAGTAATTTAATTTAAATCAAGTAATGTGCATACGAGTAAAATATAATCAAAGATTCTTGATATATGTGGCTTGAGATATGTAAGTACTCTTTGTCATACATTTAAGAGACATAACTGTAAACTTATAAACGTGACACACAATAGAATTGTAATGTATGTCAAATTATTGACTATAACCTACTGTTACCAGAAATAAATATTCCCAGATTAATAGGGCATCTATAAAAATGGTGCTTGGTAAATAAAAAACTTCGTAAAAATCTGACCCAAATATCCCAAGCCTATAACGACTGAATCACGGCCGCGCTCATATACGCCTTTGCTGTGCTCAGATGGTTTCATACCAAATTAAACACCCTGGATAGAAAAGTTGGCTCAACTATGTCTCTCCACACGATGCATCACCTAGGGCCACAAACTTCGGCCGACTGTGCTTCAGCCGGTGGTTATATCGACTCACCCTCATTATTATTCTTATTCTTTATTAAATTAAGTTCTGTACCAATTTTTAAATAAATATTCTGAAACTTTAAAGAAAACCTACACAGATTTTACCCTATTTGCAATTCTATAAATTCTAAGCATAAATCAACCCTCTTATGATATTTTTCCTATATAAATTCTGTTTTATTAATCAAATAATGTAATTGTGGATGGCATAAATGACTGAAAAACACTTAAAATTATAAAAAAAATCAATGTCACTCACCGCTTTCCTCTTCAAAATGCTATCCAGCCTCCAATAATTTCCATTTAATGCGGGCCTCTTCATATAAATCTCAGGACTTAACCACCAGTCCGCTATGAATATCTCCTCTTTAGCCAACTCCATGGCGTCGGCGACGGCGGATAAGTATGCTGAGCCGTCGACTAGAGTTCCTACAGGAGTCGCAGGCCGAGGGGGGGCGAAAGAATGGTGAACGTTTGGATATGTGAAGTCACGGGCTGTAAGTAATGTGAATATATTGAACTAGCATTCTCGTATGTTGCCCGTGGCTTCGTTCGCGTGGATTCAATTGCGTTTTATTGTGATTCCATAAAAATTGTATAACCTGTATTTAAGCTCTGACATAATTTGAAATAATTTAAATGAAATATTTTTAAACACATTATTTAATTATTTGTACTGTAGAATATTTGATACTAAGTTTGAAGTTAATAGGATCATTAATTAAGGATCAGAATCAATACGGATCGTAAAACAGTTTATAATCGTGCGAACGGTGGTGGTCGGTTGGCTTGTTTTATATAAGAGGGGTGCCACAAAATATAGTGGACATTTGGGTATATGAAGTCGGGGGCTGATATCATGAACATGTTGAATATGGGCCTGTTAATTTTCAAAGCATTATTTATCGCTGATAAACCAGGGATACCTATTTCAAGTTCAAATTCGTAAAGTCGTGAATTACAGCCCTGGGCTGTACGACTGAGTTTCAATTGTACCAAATCTACCTAAATAATGTGATCCACTGGCCTATCAGGGCGGCTACCACAAGTCGTGGAGTTTAAGAATCTTATTAAAATATTGAATTCGCCAACTAATAACGGCTAGCGGTAAAGTTATCCCCTTAGACCCCCTCGTGACTACAAAGGGGTGTGTTCCCTCAAGGCCAAACAAACATGGAGACAAACGCTTTTGGTAGAAGTTCAACGAATCGGCAGAAACATGCAAGGAAATAAAAAGCATGAAGCTCAAAACAGGTCCACTTGGAGGTGCATTGTGAATTCACTTTGTTCCACATAGGGGGTATAGGAAATAAGGGAATTCACTACAAGGAACAAAGTAACTACGAGAAATCCTTCAGTGGTTTCTTTATTGAATAAAATCCGTCACGAAGAAATTTGGCGAAGAACTAAAGTTGCTAACACAATGAATCGGTAAGCTGAAGTGGTATTAAGTAACCTGTGCAATAAAAATTACTGTCACAAATATTTAGTGAATCATTTGATGAAAATAATGCACATGATTTTAACAAAAATCTTTAATAAAGTAGAGAGTATACATTACCACTCTGACTGGATACAGCTTTGAGGTAATGCATCCATTCTTTGCTCTTTCGTTTCGTCCAGCATTTGATCACCATTTGCCTACTCTGGTTCAATACTTGCAAGCCGTGGTTAAGGCCCGTCGAGTACATGCCACTCGATACTTCAAACCTTTAAAACAATTATAATTTATTTCAGACAATTGACCTGTTGGTAAATGGATGCTGTCGCGTATGGATATTTGTGATACATGCCAACATCGGTAAAAATGACAAGCTTTGTCTCGTCCGCAGATACGCTGCCTACATTTGGAGATTAAGGAGTCAGGATTTAGAAGAATGATTGGAAAACATGGGGAGAATAAGGGATACATCGAATGAAGAATGCGATGACGAGTTGTTTTTTGTTACTGTTATTTCATGAACATAATTTTACAATGATAAAATTA
Organism: Sesia bembeciformis; assembly: GCA_943735995.1. Classification (NCBI taxonomy): domain Eukaryota; kingdom Metazoa; phylum Arthropoda; class Insecta; order Lepidoptera; family Sesiidae; genus Sesia; species Sesia bembeciformis. Next base: position 2,996,036 of record OX031029.1, on the reverse strand, counting down.
AAATAAAGCTTTTCTTGTATAATTATTATGGTTATTATATTGTTACGTCGCGTTGGTGGTAAATGACGGTGTGTTAGAAAATGTGGTGAGGCCATAATTCAATCTGTTTCTCTATACAATATGTGGTTTGCTTTCAATACAGCCGACTGGTTTAAATCGCAAAAGGTATATGAAGATCGTTCAAATAGGTATCCAGGCTGAATATCAGGCCATGTTGTTTTAATATGTCTAACAAATTGGTGATTTTTAATCCACTTCAAACATATGTAAATATGAGCAAAATTAACAACGAGAGAAAGCATTTGGTAACTTTTGACAAACCCTCATTGGTAGAGGATTTCGTTTAAAAATTTGTACATATTTTATATGGAAAATGTATTGTATATGGAAATCCTTTCCACATATACTCGGGGAGAAAATAGTATAATTTAAGAAATGCACATTGGCGATATCGTTATCTTGTCAAGCTCTTGGTATGTTTTGTTTTTGTTAAGTTTTATTCAGTCAATCAATTATCATCTGACGGTAATCATTTTATACATCTAATAATTCTGTTAATCATTCAAGTCAAATGATTTTTTCAACACATTAGACGGCACAGCTACTACATTTGATAAAACAGTGGAAGCTAGGGTCCTACAAACGGATGTTGTTGGGTCCGTAATGGTTAAACCCTGGAGGTCGTCTGTTAGCCCCACCCCACCCCTTATTCATAACATTAAATGATGATATTTGCAATTCATTATTCCGCTGCAATTAAATCGGACTTGTTTAGCTTAGAATGTATGCAATTCACAAAACAAGACCATGAATATCACCCAAATGTTACTGTTTTAGCACATTTGTTCTTACACATTCCAATTATACTCACATTTCCAAACGCTGCTTGGATGAAACAAACAAAAGATATTACTTAATCGTTTTAATTAGGATTGCATATTGACATCAACTCGTATTTCTAGTATAATGTGAAGGCCATTTTTTGCTAATTATAATGAAGTTATCGCATAGAAGGCAAAAAGTAAACTATTGCCAAGAATAAATTAAAGTTCATGTATCATATATATTAGACGCTTATATTTGAAATCGAGATTTTGAAAGTTGTAAATATCAATATTTATTCATATAATTCAGATAGATATTTTTAAACGATGTCTCATGTAAAAAAATAAATTCGCACTCACCCCTGATCAAAAAGCATCACAGCTTTGATGATTCCATCCTTCGGCTTGATGTATCCAAAACACGTATCCTTTACAAAAAGCCACCGTTCCTGCCATTTTGCACACACCAGACCCGTACAGAAATAGTTACACCTAAAACGTTGCAAGTGACTTATAAAATACTATAATTAATATAATAAAAACGTAACAAAGCCGTATCAGTATATTTAATATTTTTCGAAAAATGTTGTAGTGATACAGAATACAAAACAACAATTTTTAGATTTTTTTGTTTGTCTGTCTGTCTAAACATGTATCACGTAAAAACCAGAGGAAAGATTTTAATGAAACTTGTCATAGTTATAACTTATGTGGCGGGTTTAGGATACTTTTTATCTAGATCAATTATGAAAGGGAATCAGAATTCGCGGGCTCTGTTAGTAATAAATAAAATCATATAAAACCTTTATTAATTATTAATATCGATTTTTAAAAATTCAATTGGCGTAAGGGACAAATCACGAATAAAATGTTTAACTCTCATTTTAGATAATTTTTAATTATTTAGCGTGCAAATATTGCCTATTTGAAGAATACGACTTCAAACATCGACTAAATAATAAAAAAAATATATATATTATATAAAAGTAGTGGTCAGTCGAGCGCGCCCAGCGGCTGTTGGATTGCAGCGTGTACTCTCCCCCTTGAACTTGGGCTGACTTATGTATGAAGAACATTAGTTTGCAAAACTTTAAAAGAAATATAATTTCAAAAATAGTATAGGTAGTAAAGACTTAAAACGTTTAACAACTCACCTAACACACACCATAGTACCGAGAAGTCCAAAACAGTTACAGCCAGCTTGGCCGGGCTGTGTCGAACCAGTTCTCTTCATAATCATACCTTCCTTCCCTTTTGTGCCTAATTCTGACAGAAACGACAAATGTGACACCTCGAGGAATTTTAACTGTGAACAATCATGAAATAAGTGCATATTTAGCTATTTATTTCGGAAACTTCACAGGATGTATAAAATACAAGGTTTTTTAAGTTATTTACGAAGTTGTAACATTTTAAATGGCTCTATAGGTTATTGTATGAAATAATAGAATTTGAACATCATTAACGGGAGATAGGGTGTGCATGTGTGTATTTACGTACGTGTGTGTATTTTATTATTAGTAAGTATGAAATATTTTTGAGCATTTTCCATAATTTTTACTCTATTAATCTATATCACAGCTTACAAGTATTACGAATAAAGGTATTAGGAATATGCCATTAGGAAATAAGGATCTTTCACTATTATGTTGTTTCATATTTTAAATTTAATAAAAACAACTAATCTATTTATCTTTTAATAATAAGCTTCCAGGTTCTTGCATGAGATTATTCCAGGTCTGCTGGAAGAAATCTCCGCAGGAGATTAGCTTGTCTTTTGTACATTTTTTCTTTTTCCTTATTATTATTTATTTCATGTTGTGTATCCAATAAAATATTAAATAAATAAACAAGATTATGCTTTAATCTTTTAATAAAAATAATCCATAAATAAGTCGTTGCTGATAATTATAACGGATACTAGGTTTCTGCAGCTGATTATATAAAACCATTTTACACTTACCGTTTCATGATGATTCCTGTATATTGAGATATTCAGTAAATTAAATAAATATTCCTCTAGTTGCTTCATTCGTAACTGTATACCTTCGTATGTTATCATAACTTCGGGCTTCTTTGGAAACCTGTAAATGAGTTGTAGCCGTCATTTACAAACAAGATTTAACAACTATTAAATTAGAGAGTGTTCTTTCATTATATTTCACATACATTGCTTGGTCTAAGGTCTTACAAAAAATACTAAATTGATAAAAGAAGCTTCGGAATCTTCAGGAGTAAGTACTCAGCAAATTTTCAAAACCACCAGTAATTCCTATATTTTTTTATTAAATATCACAAGCATTTTATTTAATATTAAACCAAAAACATCATTAGCGCGTCAGGCATATTTGCAGATGCACGCGTTGACTGTTTTGCGCAAGAGCATGCGCAAATCCCTGGTGCATTTTGTTTGCTTCGACAGGGGACAGGTTAGACTGTCCTTTTATGCTTCACTGGTGTGAACAGCATATCCCCAGCAGGCAAGTTAAATAAATGTAGATAGGTATAAGTACTTACACGTAGGATAAGTTTTTACTAAGAAATATTTAAGTCCATGTTACTTGCACAAAAAAAAGGGACATTTCGAATGGTCGATAAATGAATTTAATTTATCGGAACGATTCATTACTTGCCGAGACGGCATTCGTTCACTCTTGTTGTCAAATCGATGGTTCACTCATACTGTCATATTGTTTTTTTTAATAAAACTACCCACTATATACGTGTATTTAGAATTGTTTACGGCGTAGTCACGGTGGGGCAGGGTGGGGCGCTTGCATAGGGCCTTTCCTTATTGTTATAAGTAACAGACTTCCTGCATTACACAATGCCTTAAAAATTATAAGAAAATTGTTTGCTCTGCCCCCTCCCCCCCGACCCGGATAAAATCCAGACTACGCTCTTGTGTACATGAAATATGATCAGAGACTTGTGATCATAATAAAGATACTATAACACTTAACAGCTCTAGAAACGCCTATTATGCGGCTTAAGAACTACAGTAACCTTCATTATTTAGCTTACCTAGGCAATGCGCCCTTTCTTTTCCTAGGCCTTGTTTCCCTTTTCTTCGAATTACTTCTAGGTATTGCTTCTAGTGCTACTCTTTCTGCTTTCTCCTCTGAATTTAGAGTGTTCTTAAAACTGGCTCGCCTGGATTTGTGCGCTTTGGTCGGGAACGGTATGTCGAGTGAAGCGCGGTATAAAGTTAGTTGCTGATGGAGGTATAGTATGTGTTTGTATCGTTTCTTGATAGTCCAGTGAAAATCTCCATGTTGAAGAGAAATTGTGTACCTGAGAATTTTTATATTTCATACTTAGTAATAGGGTAACCGTAACCAGTCCTTTTATAGTCCACTGGTGGACATAGGTCTTCTCGTGCATGAGCGAAGAAATGCCACGCTGGCCAAGCGGGTTGACGAGTTCGCTTTTTTAGCGATGGTGTATTTTCTCAACGCTTGTTGTAGCGGATTTATTAGTCGCCTTTTACTGCTATTCTAATACCGGCCGACACTACATGGCGAAGTAATAAAAGCAATGGCATACACATGGCGAAATATGTATGTATTATAACTTATTCGACAACTAGAGATGAATAAAACTACTTTAAAAAGAGTACAAATTCGTTAGAAAATTAAGTAGATATCAGCTTGAGAATATTTTCAGGTAAGTATACTGCTATTTCTGTCACTCCCGCACTACTTTGTTAGTGACGTCATTAACACAGTAGCGAAGTTCTTTTTTAGTTTGTGAAATTCTAAGCCCTATAAATCAGCTATTTCTCAAGATATTTCGGTTTTGATTTCACGGATCCATTATTAGTATCGGTGTTTTTTAGTAATATTTATACACTTATATAATTGTTGTAATTAATTATTTAAGATTAGTGACATATACCAAAATAATAAAGTACCTATTCTAAAAAAAAATATTAGCACAATTTTTTTTTTGTGCTTTGTCCTGAAGAAATTTAGCTAAAATACCCACAAAACATTTTCTAAACTTTAGAATCGTAAACCGAATCGGTGTTTTCAGTCTTTGGGTAAACATCTGACGAATCCTGTATAATGAATCCCTGACGTTTATTTATCTATCTTTTCGAGCATAGCTGTACCCACACTATTAATGAATATAATTATAACATTGAATGAAAAGCCGTGTTTTACAATAAAAACATCCGGTACGAGGAGTCATAATTAAATAATAAAGAGATTTCCAAAATAAAATACTTCAATATTTCACAAGGAAAATTACATTGAGAACACGGATCAATTAACCCATTACTTAACACAATTGTAAATTGTGTTTGCATAATGTTTAAAAATATTAACCCACACTTAATGTGTTCTTAATGAGCAAACCTACACAGATTGTCTGTACCCAATTTGTGTGGCATAAGGAGATATAAAGGTTAAATCCAGTTGGTACGCGTAATGGTGCTAAGGTCAATTTCATTGAAACTGTAAGAAATACTTATTGTACGGTATGAAGTAATGCAGTAATTCACACAGTAGAGATTAAACCATTTAAACCGTATGTGCTTCCTAGTCTTCGTATTAAACCCCATTACAAGTACCCCCTTGACTTCTCAAAAACGGATACTTTTTATAGCTTATTGACTTTTTTTTATTGACAACTACAGAAGAAGACAAGCCCATGTCAATTGTAAAAATAATTTTACAAAATCAATATTCATTAGATATGAACTTAAAAATATTAAAGCACAGGACTTGGTGAGGTGCTATTGCCATCTTTTTCAATAATGCATAGTTGAAAATACGCAGTAGAACAATATAGTCTGATTTCTAGTATCTGACAATAGTTAATTACATCTTAACAGTCAAATAGATACTGATTTTTTTATATGACAGTTATTTTATCTTCTATTTCTTCTGTTTCTTTACTAGTGTTTAAAAACCAAGTTCCGAGTAAAAAATGTATGACAAATATATCTATGAAAGGAAAGGCACACCAATGATATTACTTATTTAATTTTGATCATTACATTACAAGAATAAGGTTCATTTTAATTGAAACTACTTATTGGGAATACTTATGTCTCTTTGTCTTTGAACTACAAAAAGCAATAACAATAGAATGAAAAAAAAACAACTGTCGTCGCGGTTCCTAAGTGAAACCTATATATGTATATATAAACCTATAACAGTGGAAAAACACAGGCTGGTATGATATGAAAAGAACGTATGATATAAAATAGATATTAAGAGCTTATTTTTAGGGATTTTTAACAGTTGTATTAACCTACCCTTTTTCCTTTATAATTCAATAATGTAATAGAAATTTTCTGATACTTCAAAATTTGAATAAATACTAGTTTTGGTTACTCGAAAATAAAATTCAAATTTACAAAAATGTATATCCATAAAAATAAATGTAAATCCATACAGCTCACTCCTTTTATCTGTAAACTTGTTTGATGAAAATATTGTAATGGGAATTATTTATTGTTAATATAACTCTCGATGACATGTAGTGTGTTAATAAATTTATTCCACTTGTTGATAAGGGATACTGTCAGTTGTGGACATCAGCGATTTCAACGTTAATTAATAATGACAAAGGTTTGTACGTTCGTACATACACTGGTTACCATTAGGAGTTAGTATTAGTGTTGTAAAAATGAGCGCCGAGCGCTCGACATTCGAGTGCTGAAGTATTAAGACCTTTAGGAAACTTTGAACCTTTAAAATTTAGCGGTTTTACGCATGGTCTTTTTTTATAGTGAAGCAGGAGGACGAGCAAGTGGTACCACGTGATGGTAAGTGTTACCGCCGCCCATGGACACCTGCAACACCATGGTGTTAAAGGTTCCTTAGCGCTTGCTCAATGCTCTAGTGTGTGTATAACAACGGAGCATCCACAAACGCAACAGATGGTAACCATAACTAGTACTTATATCATCTACTGCTAAACACAGGCCTCCTCATGCACATTGTCTCGTGCATGAGAGATTGTTGGCCTTAAAATAGCATGCTGGCGGCGGGCGGAGGTTTGATGAGTCCACTCTTTCACAACACACCATGGGTAGAGATGGATCCAATAGATCCAACCAACAAATCCAACAGATGGTAGGTCCTCTAAAAATCTGAATTTCGTAATATTTAAGAATACCAATGACTTGTGTTAAATGCTGAATACTTACAAGTTGGGATTGAGCAGATGAGTGGTGACACTCCGCTCATTCTCTTCGAATCTGACCTTTATTTCTACACCCGGTATAAACACTTTCCTATGGACGGAGTTCAATTTTACTGGCGGATAGTGTATGTGCCTGAATGGAATCGATGTCGCTGGTTGAACTGTAAATAATAATAAAATATAGCTGATATTATATTCTTAATGAAGATTGCTAAGGGAGTCATTGACAGTCCAGATTTATTAAGTAGGCTTGCATTCCTTCCCATTACTCTCCATTCTCGCTCCAATAAAGCATTTCACGTCTCCACTATTCACACTATCGCAAAAATAGCTTTTTATTAAGGGCCTGTTCTGCATCCAATGATGTGTGTGGTGAAGATGAACGCATCGACTTGTTTTTTAAAGGTATAATTGCAATTAAGCGTAGGTACTCTTACTACTAAATATGCGACTAGCGTAGATACGAGTAATGCTAAGTTATGATCTCGCAGTGCTGTGCAAATTGTTATTTATTTTCTAATTGCGGCAGCTTTGTTTAAGCTATAAATTTATCGATCACTCATATAGAATACATATGTAATCACAATAGTGTATAAGCTTCCTTAAAAATAATTAAAAAAAAATGTGTATGAAATGAAGTATTTTTTTGAGGAACTTAATTATTTCTTATCCCATTACACAACCAAACCCTCCTTCGGGGGTGGGGTAGGATAGGGAATCGAGAGTATAATGAAATAAGGAGTTACTTTTATTTCACTATACTCTCCATTCGATGGGATAGGATGGGATGGGGATGGACTCTGGGTATATCTCACTCATCACCGAAATACGTATACACTGGGGAAAGAGGATAAAGTGGGAAATGTAATACATTTTACAGAAGTCTTCTGTGAGAGGGGCAGCATGGCCAGCGGCTGTGGGATTGCAGCATGCACCCTCTCCATCTTATAGTCAAACTGCAGGTAATATGTGTGTTTGTGTGACTGTGTCGTAGCGTATGTTGAATAATTGTTTTTTACCGTCTTTCAAAACAAAAAAAACATCTGGAGAATGTAGGTATATTATACGCCAATCTTTTAATTGGCGTGTGTGACTGGCAGTGTGCCTATGTTTGCAATAGGATGTAATAGGCATGAGCCTATAACATCTATCGAAATGAATTGATCCATCAGGGTATTTCACAACTTGTTGATGCGTCAGGCTGTGCTGGGTAATTGATTTGAACCGTCATAAACCGTGGGAATCATGAGAACACGATATTTGCCGTTGTCGCTGACGTACGCCTGTTATGTACGTCAATTTTCGTTTTACGTAAATCGACGTCACAAATAATATGTGTTTACATAACTTGACATTGACTTGTGTAAAGACACAAATAACAGGAAGGACAATTAACTTCTTCATTATAGTTTATTTGACAACTAATTTGTTAATTAACTAGTCATACATGTAGATTGTGGGATTGATTAAATTGTATTTTTAATCCACAGGATTGTTCTTAACCCTAGTACCAAGTGGGTAAAGCCTCGGGCAATAACTAGTATAAAATGTATAAAGCCATATACATATACAGGGTGTGTACCTGTGTGTAGTCTCAAATCATGAATGATCCATGATTCAGAATTCATTACAAAGAAATTTATATGAAACTTTTTTCAAAAAAGTCTATTTTTAGCAAATGTTTAGGTACATAATTGTTAAATACGAAGTCCAAAAAAATCATATTTAAAAAAAATATATATACATATTATAATAGGTGCATGAACATAAAATCACGAGCAAATCCCTGGTTTTAGACATTGGAAAAGGATCAGTTAGAGCCGTGTATCAACCCTTTAAACTATAGTGAAGTTGAAGCTGTTGACATTATTTCTCCATCATTTGCTGATACAATACAGTGACATTATACGGTTAAAGGTCTCAGCTATGAAACTGTTAATATTGTTTGTATTGGTAATAGCAAGCCCATCGTATATGTACTTGAAATAAATAGGTACCTGGTAATTCCCTTTCAGGAAAATGTTTCAGGTTTCACCACAGAGCGTAACTTATTAAAGATAAACAATTGTTATAATCTTGAATCATAAAATGATTTTCATGACTAATTACCTCGGAGTTGGTATATGGTGTTATCATTTTATCAGACAGTAAGGATCAAAACACAAAAAGTGCTCATATGATAATGTTATTAAATAAATAATAGTATGTGACTAAGAGATATTAATAGCAGCACAATACTAATGTTCATCTTTTCACCAGCTGACTGTGAAATGAAGTTTGACAGTCACCTGGTGAAATTTCTGTCTGTCCTATGCCACAGTGTTCAACTCTTGGTACTGATATTCGGGTAATGGAATTGCAGATTTAGGAAGTTTGGGCTAATAATAGTGATATTACAATAATAACTAGGGCTATTACAATTATTAACATAATTATTATTATTAACTTCTTGGTCATTTATTGACTGTCAGTAGAAGAGTAGATGGTCCACTCTATGGTAAGTGGATACTGTCACTCATGGCTATCTGCAATACATGTTAGCATCACTCTGATTGACAAATGTTAGTACAGCCACAATTGCGCAGACTACTTTTGTTGATTTAGGAGTAGATTTTGAAAAAGGGTTGGAATGGATTGGAAATAGGAAGTATATAACAGGACAAGGAGATTCCTTATCACATTATACTTCGCATTCCTTCTTGGGGGGGATGGATAAGGATTGTTCTCAGTATTTTCTGTCCTTGAAAATTTGTTTCTGAAAATTGAGTTTCCTTTTATTTGAAAATGTATCATCAATTTATCAACAAGATTTCTTAATGCAATCTATCACAGTTACTTTCGCAGGAAATGAAATGTGTTGTTGTTGTAAAAATGAACACGAGTGCTTGAGTGCTATGTAAGTGCTAATGAGTTTTAAGAACCTTAACCTTTACCATTTTAGAGTAACAAATATTAAAAACATGGACTATAACTTAAAGGTCCATTAGCACTCATTCATGCTTGATTGTGAAGCACTCAATGCTAATTTTTTAAAACACTGTAGGAATCTCTAATCTTGGAGGAGTGGATAACAAAGACATGGTTTGTGACAGGAAATTTGATATCAGCATGCTCAAAGGATTTGATCAAGACCTTTTAAAGGTTAGTAAGTTCAAAGTAACCTTCAAAGCACTATTTATTAGGGTGTCACAAAAAATTCAAAGCATTTATTAAGGCATACCCTCTTATTTTTTTGTCTTATATCAAAGCACACGTTTCATGACCTTTGGACTACGGCAAACCGTGTACACTACCATCGATACATGTCAATATTTGCATACTTAGGCGAGCGTGCGGTTACGCGTCGATGTGCATGTGATTTCCAGTTGTATTGTCTGTAAACTTATTGCTTTTAGTGAAAAAACATGTCAGAATTGATGACAGTTTTCTCCACGAATGTCCTTCTTTATGGGAGACTAATGCCTTGTTTCTAGAAGCCAAAAATGCTGTCAACCCATAGAGCAGTAAATGATACAGCCGAAAGGGCTGCAAAGTTGATGCAAGACTTTTATGGTTTGATTATGGTTGAGGAGAAACAAAAACAAGTTGTGTACAAGAGCACAGAAAGATCTATTCTGACTAAAAAGGAAACTTTGAAAAGAAAATATGGTCAACTGAATTTTAAAAAATGTAAAATAGTGATAAATGTATGATTTGGACCAATTAGTGTTTTATTTTCCAAAACTACATAAATTCCTAAGTCAATCCATAGTACCTCAGTAAAAATTCTCAACTAATTTTGACATCAAGTCGGCACAGGTTCTGGTTATCCTAAGGCAATATTTCATAATTTTTTTTTTTTTTTTTTATAGATTAGAGGGCGGACGAGCAAGCGGTCCCACGTGATGGCAAGTGTTACCGCCGCCCATGGACACCTGCAACACCAGGGGGCATGCGGGCGCGCCGCCGACCTTGCAAAATCCTATTCACAGCTCTCTTGAAGAACCCCATATCGTAGCTTAATGGAAAGACCTCTTGAGGCAGTTCGTTCCACAGCCTACGGGTTCGCGGTATAAAATCATTTTTGGACCGAACAGCGCGCGACACCTCCGTATCGAGAAAATGCGGATGGACCGCACTTCTATGACGGGAGGTGCGATTGTAGAAACCCGAGGTGGGAATTATATTGAACAATTCTTCAGAGCATTCCCCATTGTACAGGCGGTAGAACACAGAGAGATGCAACGTCTCTCCGAATGCTGAGGTGTTCTAAACCGCCCGTGAGAGTGGGATTGTCCACAATACGAACACGTGCTGTTTATATAAACAGCACGTCGTTGGATGGAGTCAAATGGGTCCAGTTGGTATTTCGGTGCGCCGGCCCAGAGATGAGAGTAATACTCCATATGGGGCCTCACTTGAGCTTTGTAAAGCATAAGGAGTTGAACAGGGGTGAAGTACCACTTCACTCTGTTCAGAACACCGAGCTTTTTGGAGGCCATTTTGGCCTTATTTTCCAGATGACCCCTAAATTCGACTTTGCTGGAGATGTCGACACCAAGGATTAGTAATTGAGTAATTAGGACCAAATGGGGAGAAAATAGAGGAATCGCAAAAAGAAAAAATACCCTTATGCCATAGGACACCCATAAAGGTTGTTTATTTACTAATAGTAACCTTTTTTGATAATAAATTTAATTGTTCAATAAATTGCAATTCTATATGTTAACTTTTCCATTAACATATATTTTCCTGTGTCAGATTTTAAGGGAAAAGAAATACAATTTATGAATAGAATAAAACTGAAAAAACTTACTATTTGCATCAGTTTCTTCTTTCTCATTTTTTTCAGTGTCAATAATAGACAGAGACTCGGGTACAGCCAAGCTCTCATCAAAATCTGAATCTAGACCTAGGTTCAAGGAATCTAGCCTTTGGAATACTCCCGGTAAACAGTCGCCGGGTGAAATGGTCGGAGTTGGTGCCTCCATAGCGTAATTTGTGTAGCTGTATAGTTCTTCATCTATAAGAAATAGAGAGACAAGTCAACAAAAGACAAGGTTAAAATTAAGGAAGCTAGATATAATACATTGAGTTTACAAACTGTAATAGCAGAGCACCTTTCTAAAATATAACATGAATGACATTCCATACATTAGATTTTGCTAAATCACACTTAACATAAAGTTAATTTGTGAATTAACTGCAATTGGTTGAGGTCTATAGACTTTTATTTTCCTAGAATTATGAAATAAATACTACCAAACATATATCTAGGTATATTTCTATATTTGTAATAATATCAGTTTATGAAAAGCTTCCACTTTTTGACTGTTATTACATTAGGGAATATTTGACATTATAACAACTTTATTACATATTAGGTAGCTAAATATATATACATACATATATATATATATGAAATATAAGTATAAGTATATAAGTTTTAAAAGCAGTTTTGCAACCATATTACATTTTAAATAGTTTATTTCATCACTTACATTCAAATGGAGCAGAAAATCTGAATTCAAAACTAAAACAAATTTGACTTTACTTCTCACTCCACTCACATACAAGCGATGAAATTAAACTGTGCCTTTTGACTTTACTTCTCACTCCACTCACATACAAGCGATGAAATTAAACTGTGCCTTTTGACTTTACTTCTCACTCCACTCACATACAAGCGATGAAATTAAACTGTGCTTTTTGACTTTACTTCTCACTCCACTCACATACAAGCGATGAAATTAAACTGTGCTTTTTGACTTTACTTCTCACTCCACTCACATACAAGCGATGAAATTAAACTGTGCTTTTTGACTTTACTTCTCACTCCACTCACATACAAGCGATGAAATTAAACTGTGCTTTTTGACTTTACTTCTCACTCCACTCACATACAAGCGATGAAATTAAACTGTGCTTTTTGACTTTACTTCTCACTCCACTCACATACAAGCGATGAAATTAAACTGTGCTTTTCTATAAAAATAAAACAGCCGGGTCCACAACATACACAAAATTTTCAAACACTACCTCTTTTTATAAGGTTATGGAAGCTCAATGTTAACTCCTTACGTTCCATACGCTCTCTATAATCAATATTTTCACTGAAATCTTCTATCACACGGTATCCTTCAGTGTGCTGGTACGAAATATGTTGTCCATTACATGGCACGAAGCCCACACTTGTGCACATATTATCTTTTATGATAAGATAACGCAAATAATATCGCAGACAGTCGACTTGTGACGTCCAATGAAGACACTTGTTCACTTCGGAAGTGTTTTTTTCAGCTCCAACGAAGACGCGACACGGTTCAATGGACAAGGCTGTTTCTCAAGGTTTTTTAGCTGTTTACGCTTATTTTAAAGTGAAATCTCTACTTACTAAAGTTTTCGACACCCTTCCAAGTTGATTTTGTTTACGTGTTCACGATTATTTTATAGCTTATAGCACACATGACGGCGATGCTAGTATGTTCGCTAGAAAAGGATCTATTAGATGCCCTGAACGATTCAAGTTTGAGTCAATTAATGGATATTTCAAGGCTTTTTTTTGGAAAAAAAATAAATTCCCTTGCTAGTATCCGTTTGAATGAGTGACGTAATAATAAATGGGTTGTAAACATTTTATTACGTGTTTTTTCTTTACACGTTACTGTTAAATAAGAAAATTCCTTTAAATGTAACAAACTTGAACATACTTAAAACATTGCAGTACTTTTTTGGTGGGAACTCGAGAAGTGAAGTTCAGTTTTTCTTTGATGGTTGTTATAAAAATTGTCTGTTATTTATTATACGTTTTGTGATTTAATAGTGATAATTCATTGAACTTCAGTGTTTTTCATGGTGTTTGTGATATCGTAAAAGCATGGAATAACGTTTTTCGTGTGGTTTCAAGTTGTTGTCTTCTGCCCTTACTGAGCCACTCCTGACTTATTTTTTTTTATTTTGATGTATGACAATGTTGCAATTAGCACATTTTTTTTATAGACCACTGGGCGGACGAGCAAACGGTCCCACGTGATGGTAAGTCTTACCGCCGTCCATGGACACCTGCAACACCAGAAGGTATGCGGGCGCGCCGTCGACCTTGCAAATCCTGTTCACAGCTCTCTTGAAGAACCCAATATCGTAGCTTAACGGAAAGACCTCTTGATGCAGTTCGTTCCACAGCCTGGTTCGCGGTATAAAATAATACAGTATACATTCTGCCAGTGTCAAGTTTTCTTCGTAATTATAGTCAAAACAATTTAAAATACATCTTGTCAATGTCCAGTCACGTCGAAGCAAGTTAATTTCTCACAATCAGTAAAGTTATATGTAAAGGTGTTTTTTTTAGAGGTATAGAACTTTAAGTTGGCAACACTGTTTTAACTGGCGGTCATTTTGTCAGCTGTCAAGTGATTTGTGTTTAGTTTGGTTTGGCATTTCAACATGAATAGACTGACGCCTGAACAACGCTTCCAAATTGTGCAAATTTATTTTGAAAATAATGGTTCTGTTCGAAATACGTATCGCGCACTACGTCCATTTTACGGTCAACATAATCGTCCATCAGAGCAATTAATTCGACTAACTATGGACCGTTTTCGCACCACGTTTACTCTAAATGATAATACGCATATACAGAGACGTCGTACAGTGCGTACAGAAGAAGCCATTGCTGCTGTAGAGCGTAGCGTAGAGGAAGACCGGAATCAGTCTATCCGCCATCGTGCACAGGAATTAGATATGTGTCCATCCACTTTATAGAAGATTTTGCGGAAAGATCTTGGTTTGCGTGCTTACAAAATCCAACTCGTGCAAGAATTGAAGCCACGCGATCACCTAGCAAGGCGTAGATTCGGCGAATGGGCCCAAAACAAGATTGCCGTTGATCCCGATTTTCATAAGAGAATTTTGTTTAGCGATGAAGCTCACTTTTGATTGAATGGCTACGTCAATAAACAAAACTGCGGTATTTGGAGTGAAGATAATCCTCAAGTGTATGTTGAGACACCGTTACATCCAGAAAAACTGACTGTTTGGTGTGCTTTATGGGCTGGTGGAATCATTGGTCCGTACTTCTTTAAAAACGATGCTGGCTAGAACGTTACAGTCAATGGTGACCGCTATAGAGCCATGATTACTGACTTTTTCGTTCCTCAATTGAACAACCATGATGTGCAGGAGCTGTGGTTTCAATAAGACGGCGCAACATGTCACACAGCTCGTGCCACAATTGATTTACTGAAGGAAACGTTTGGTAACCGCATAATTTCACGTTCCGGACCCGTGAATTGGCCTCCAAGATCGTACGATTTAACGCCGCTAGACTATTTTCTGTGGGGATATGTGAAGTCGCTAGTCTACGCCGATAAGCCCGAAACGATCGACCACTTGGAGGACAACATTTGCCGCGTTATTGCCGATATACGGCCACAAACGTTGGAAAAAGTTATTGAAAATTGGACCTCCAGATTGGATTACGTCCAACCGTGGCGGTCATATGATAGAAATCATATTTAAATTATAATGCCAAAAGATTATCTTTTGAATAAAGTCAATTTCATGTCAATTTTAAAAATTCATCCTTGTTTTATTCCATTTCAAAGTTCTATACCTCTAAAAAAAACACCCTTTAGTAAGTTTAGTGTGGACAGAAGAGGACTCCTTGGAAGCACACGAAAAACGCAGTCCCATGCGTTAATTTGTTTACCACAAACGATACGCACAAAACACTTTGCAGTTTAATAAACTATCATTATTTTATTAAACTATAAAACGCACAATACACAATTTTTTTGAATAATCAAACAGAAGCTCATCATCACTTCTCGAGTTCCCGCCAGAAAGTTGACTCTTGACTTACTTCGACGGGACTGGAGATCGACAGGGTACGATTTAGACTTTGAAATTGTTTATTACGAAGAAAACTTGACACTGGCAGAATCTGCTAATTGCATCATTGCCACATATTAAGGAAAAAGACATTGCAGTTGACATTTGACACATAGAATATTATACAGCTCTTTTCTACTAAGGAATTACGTAAATAAGTTTTTCAAAGAGTTCAAACATTTTTCAAATATCATTGTCCCAAGTTTATTTGTTTTATATTTAGAATTCCTCTATAAAATAATGAAATTCCTAAATGGTTAGAATTCTTCTGTTAATTTTTTCGGAGGTTTGCTGTAAATAAAAGATAAGTTTGTATGTTAAGAATGAAACTTATAATTTATGTATATATAGGTATGTAGGTACTATATCTATTATTATGACAAGTTTCAAAAAATCAAATTTGGTTTTTCTAAATAAATTGAACCAATAACTACCTAATATAAAATATGCGATTATCACTCTTTGACAATCCAATTAGATCAACTATCATCTATCTTTTTTATCTTCATAAGCATAACACAAAAAGAGACGTAGCATAATTGAGATTATAAAATAGTGATAATCGCAAGATTTAGAACGCAGCCTAAACAGGTAGAATTATTATTTTTCATTAAAAAATGTATTCTCATTATGTATTGGGCAAAACCAAAGTAGAATAATAAAAACTTTTAATATTATATCACAGGTATTTGTTACTTTAATTTTTGAATATACGTCTTATTTTTAAATCACAATGTTTTTAATTTTTTTAAATTCAAATCTTTAAAAAAATGATATTTTAAGAGAGTAAAAAATGTTCAAAAGGTTGGCAACGAATGCTTTGCTTGATTACTCATGGTCATGTCACGATGACGGCACGATGAAGTGCCTGACATTTACATTCAAAAACCAAAGGGACGATAAGTTTCGTTCTAAAATATTAATATATATATATATATATGTTGGTATTATTATTTATAAAAGAAAATTATTTCAGTAAAAATATTTAAATTGTAATATTTTCTAAAATATCTGTAGCACGATTATATCTGTAGCCGTGATCATATTATTGAAGAAACGCCTGACAACTATTAAATGCAATTACTTTCCTTTTAAATATTATGTGCTGTTCAAAACTATTTGCTCATAAAATTCAACTGTCGGTAAAAGTTTAGTGGTGCAGGTGTTACAGCCTCAACGAATGTAAATAATAATACACGGAATACTCGTATTATATACGTGATGTGATGATATGTAGGACGTGTGGGATACACTTGAAAGTTTTAGAAATTTTATCCTGTCTGTTCAAAACTACATTTTATATTATTTAATAGGTAGGTATATAGAATTTTATTATATGTATCGATTATTATCTTAGTTGTGTATAGAAGAATTTGTTTGGACACATTCTTATTAAAATTCTTGCTATTTAAGTTTATGAATGCTATTTCGTACATTAATCTAATGTAAGAATTATATGGATTGTAATCCTGTATCCGCGCATGCCTAACGCCGCCGTCTCACGTTTTATGAGTCACATTCCAACTGCAGTTTAACAGCTGGCTGGCAGTCCGTCTGTATACACCCTATTTTTTTTATAGCAAGAACTAGGTAGACGAGCATACAGTCCACCTGATGGTAAGTTGATACTGTCGTCCATAGATATCCGCGCAGGGGCGCCGACTCCGTGAGTGCTCGGGGGCTCCACATGACCATAGACATCAAAACTAATCAGGAATCGGCTTTCAGCGATACCTCTACTACATTAGCCGCCGCGCGGCAACACGTCTAATTTATTGTTAATAAAATTGTTTGACCCGTCAATCACAAAACATTTATTTTTCTCCTTCGTTCACGATAAATTATTAGAATTTTTTTGTGATGTTGCAAGAAATAATAACACAATTCCTTGGTCAATTATTTTTTCCATCTGGCAACCCTAGCTAATGTCAGGCGGCCTCAAAAGTAACTATTCCTTACGCATACACGTGTACGCTGGATATTTCAGGGGTTAAACGAGTCATCAAATGAGCATGAGCGCCCGCCCACGGGGTTTTCTAAAAGCCGGCGCCCCTTCATCCGTGATACATGCCAACAACAGTCCAGAATATACTTATACCTATTATAATATAAATCAAATAACATTTATTATTATTATTTTGTTTAAAGAAGGTGCACGCAGGACTCCCACAGCCGCTGGGCGCAATCGACTGGTCAAGTTATCCTTCTCTCACTTCTGTGACGGTGTCCTCTGACTACCGTATAATGTACTGCATTTCCCACTTTATCCTAATCTCCCAACATACGCACGTATTTCGGTAGTGAGTGAGATATGCCAGAGCCCATTCTCATCCAATCCTATTACATTCCTCTCTATTTTCCCAACACTCTTAAAATCCTTTCCTTAATCTCTAAAGGTACGCAGCGCATTCGAGCGCGTGCCAACGTTTGTCATTCTGGACTGATGTTGGCATGTATCATAGGCGTACAGTTCCCTCCTACCAGCAGGTGGAGGACCTGTCTGTTCGTCTGCTGCCCTATTTCTATAAAAAAGTCAAAATTTAAAATTAATTAAACAGTCCTTTATTTAAAAAAAATACATAAAAGAGGTTGTTAGAGAATGCATTGAGTTTGGCTTCTGAATGACATTTATGTACAGTAAAGCTCAAATAAATAACTAAACACCCCCTTTTATAGACTAATTTTATTTCAAAAGTTCCAAAAATCCACACATAATCAGTTGCTTTTTGGTCCTCGGTTTCACTCGAAATAAGTGTTATTTTGGATTATAAACTTGCTACATTATCATAAATTACTTAGATATGTACTTTCTATTCAAGCGATGTTCATAAAAATAAATATAAGTATCTATCTATATTATACATCATATCTACTAAATATCTAGGCAGGGATGAAAATGTAATTGGTTTGTATAACAAGCGTTATTTATTTGGATTGGTTTGTGTCTTTACTTGTACGTAGTTTATATTATTATCTATCTATACATATGAAGAGAAATATTCTGACTGACATTTTTTGTAAATTTGGGGCACTTTGGGTCTCTTCACTGTTTTCCTTCAACGTCAAGATAGTGATAATTGAAAAATTCGCAATGAATTGAAAAACTCATTGGATCGGGCCGGAGTTGGAACTCATGACCACACGAATGCGAGCCGTGCTCTCAGTACTTACATAATTGTTTTGTGTCCTTTTCTCGTCACGCAGTTTTTACACGTATGTGTAAGTATCTAAGAGAAAATTTTAACACAGATATTGCAATGTTTATACAAAAGAAACATTTCATTGTTTGTAGAACAAAGGATAAACAACAATATGTTGTCTGCATGCAAGATTAAACGTTTGTACGTCCGAAGCTGTCGTTTTGAAATTCACTGAAAAATAGCATCTAAGTGCAACTGTTGATTGTCTCATGCAAAGTTCTCTGTCTCCAAATTAGACGCCCTGTTTGGCATTTAAATCTAAACTTTATGTCTATTGAGAGAAGGTTGGTGTGTCCAGTTATGGCAGGCCAGGTCGAGTGGTATGAAACTGAAATAATATCACGGATTAACATTCAACACATGCGGCCAGCGGTGGGCAGAGAGTGTTCGGGCCATGTTAGACTTGCATTGGCAACTGGCAGTCGCAATCCGCGCACCGACCGATCTCCGCGTAGCCACCCGAACGCACGCCCACAAGGTACGCATGCTTCCCGCCACAATTCAAACGTTCGAAAACAGCTTACGTTCGAGAACAGTTAAAAAATTTATTTTTCTAATTGCGACGAAAGTGCACTCGCGCGTAAAGAGCTAAATCGCGACACTTGCCAGCCAGTGTACCGATTGCACCGCGGCCGTTGACATCGAACCAGTGATACGGAACTTGCTATTTTCCGAAAATCAGTACGCGTTTTCGAATATGTGGAATTTCGGCGGGAAGTGTGTGTTGTGTTGATCGAGTTCTTTTTTCGGCTCTGTATAGTGAAGGTGGTGATTGGTGGTCTGCGCCTATAAGTGACAGCTGGAACGATGGTGGATTCCACTTAATTATTTTAGTGTTTGTTTTTTTATGCTGAAGTAGAAGAAAACTAATAGAAGTTAAGGTATGTAAGTCTGCATTTGATCGAAAATTAATCTAATTTTGTGTGTTTGTTCTGTGGCGATTGTTACTCAATATTAAAATATCTTTCGCTTTCTAAAGGCTCGACCATGAGTGTGGCCACAGTCACGACTGCGGCTGAATTTGCTTCAAGTAAATGCTTTATTAAACTTTTAATTATGTCCCCAGTGGCATTTTATAATACCGTCCAGTCAGCTCGTTCAAACTCGTTTTATGAAAGTAAACCTTATTGCTCTGGTACCAACTTGTATACCATTACAAGGCTGTTACATTTCACTTGAATTGTCGTAAAGAAAAGTGACCACTTATGTATATTTAATTAGCTTAAATTATTTAATTTACGTCATAATAAAAGTGCTATAACTTTTTACTCTCTAATATAGTGTTATTACGGTTGTTAAGAATTAAGACTCCATTAGATAATATACTGATTTCTTCTCAGATCTGTGTTCCAAGGATCACTTTCTGCCAAGGGGCAATAGGCGTTCAATCAGAAAATCATTAATTAGAAAAATAAAATAAATCATATGCGTTTGGTACACGTTTAATATATACATATATGTTGGGGTTTCTTACACACTCAATCTAAGATGTCTGCAAAGTATTTATTTACGTACGCACAAAAATACTCATAAAATCTCTTAATTACAGCTTTCGTCTCTCTTTATTACTGAAACGTCTCATTTGCAGTTTTGAAAAACACCTCGGTTCGCTCATAAAACTGAACGCCCTGTATGTTTTCTTACTCTGGTATATATGTAGCTTTAGAAAGAAAATACTACCATTCGGGCTGCGTTTTTAAAATTATTTGTACGAGAGAAATGAAGTAAATGATTCT
The DNA here is from genome assembly GCA_943735995.1 of Sesia bembeciformis. NCBI lineage: Eukaryota > Metazoa > Arthropoda > Insecta > Lepidoptera > Sesiidae > Sesia > Sesia bembeciformis. The sequence goes on along the minus strand of OX031029.1, from coordinate 2,975,249 downwards.
TATATATGTAACTTATATAAAATGAATTTTACACGATATGCAACATAAGTCTAATAGTTATGAGATCGTGGAACATTAAAATAATCAATTGCACTTTAGAACGTGGCATGCACTGTAAAATGACCATTACTGAAAGTGAATAAACAAGTAGGACAAAGAGTTTTGGAACTAGGTAACTATTTATTTAAAACGCAAAACGACATTGTCACCAGTCTATTGTACAGCTGAAAACCATAACACAGAGCATTATAGCAATCCGCTCCGCATTTTCCTGGGTAGAACTATCGTGAAACATTCTACTTATCAATTGTGAAATAACTTGCAAAATCAGTTTAGTAGTTGCGGAATTTCAGAAGCCATCTCTTACTAATTATGTATCAGACACCTGATAATAGTTTTGTGCAATTTGATGCTAAACTTCCTCTGTTTAAAGTAAATCAGTGTTACCGAAATAAGCCGTTATTTTCTAATGAATGAAGTACTTACTTTAATTAAGTCTTAAGTTACTGGAAACTCTTGCAAGGTCGTTTAACTTTACTACCTCCGTTGGTAATAATCTTGTGCCGTTTCATCCTACTATCTCCCTCTTCAAACATTTTTTATTAGCTAGTATTTGTCCGCGACGTCGTCTCTTTGATTTTCAAATCAGTACTTAGATGGGTATATCAAGATGATTTCATTATATGTTTCTATGTACCAATTTGTTTAAAATTCGCTATAATTATATCAAGGTTTCAAGACCGTAACGATCCATTATAATTATACTTTAAAAAACTACTGGACCCATTTTGATTGATATTATCTATAATCTGCTAGGGTACACGTTGCACACCAGGGATAACCATCAAAATCGGTCCAGTAGAACCCCAGATTAGCAAGAACAAATAGACAATAAACAAAAGTTGCTCTTTATATGTGTTTCATATTTTTTTAACCTACCGATGTTTGATGAATGTTTTCTAAAAATAATATAGAAAAACAGCATTCCGCATCGAATTCGAACCAATCGAATGAGATAGAAAGTGAATTCGTGCACGCCTCAGGCTACCTACCGGTCTATTATATTTTAACGCATTAAACTGACCAAAGCACGCAAATATAATTTTCCACACGACTAATTAGTATTTACATAACTTAATCAGTTTGCAATGTTAGCTGGTTGGAAATAACTTGTGTTTACCAACCGTAATGTCCCTTTGCTCGAGGGTATAACCTAAAAAGGTTCATAACTGTTGGAAATAACTAAAAATACTATAATAATATCATTTGATTGGTTATAAAATATTCTGTTTACATGCTAATTCTTGTAAAGTAAAGATATTCTAATCTTTAGACGTCTGGAGCGCGAGCTATTGCCGTCGTATGGAGTCGCTTAAATTCGTTCACACAAACTTCGCGCAATCGCGCAACTGGCGTAGTAGCATAATAAATAGGCTGCACCGAGCGACCAGCGTCATGTGATAGCCGCGACTTGTAACCCCGTGTGACCAATGTCTAAAGATAGTCTCAAAAGGCTATTTTCTGTGGAAAATTTCATGTCATTGAACTGAAATAATATTGTTTAGAAACTGTGATTTATCGAAATACATGAAACTTAGCGAATTTAAGAGTACATACTCATATTCTAATATTGAGTCAAAATGTCTGTAAGTGACTTAGTAATATTTATTTTTACAAAGGCTAATCACCGAATACAAAAACGACAGCCATTCGTTTCCAAAATACAAAGCCTCATGCTTAAAAGGAAGTAAAAATGTATGAATGATGCAAAAAACTGAAAAAAGTGTGTCTGAGAGATGCAGAGAAAGTTCATATTTTGTTATATCTGCATGTTTATGTGCATATAAATTGGATATCTTTTTGGAATTCGGCCTTCCACGTAACAGTTTGAATAAAAGTTGTATAATATAATAATTATTGAGTGGAGTCTGCGTACCGGGAAACGTAGCAGAGTATGCTCTCCGGCTAATTTTGGCATGTATCATTGATGTAACTTATTACTATGGAACTGATACTTTTTTATAGAAAGAAGATGTGAGATGAGCAGACAGTCCACCTGATGGTAAGTGGACACTCTCGTCCATGAACATCCAAGATAAATGCCAACATTGGCAATAGGGACTGTTGGCACTTACTACCAGAGGGACTGTTTGGTATAGTATCATAATTATTAATTAATGATAATCCCAGTTCACATATGACTGAATACAAGAACACGAATGGGGACACATGCTAGTCTTAAGAGAGATTTTACAATTTTTCGTACGGTTTACAAAAAAAGTGTTCACACAAAAGTCGTATTGCCTTGTAAAGTAAATTTCGAAAATGATTGGTATTTTGAATTCAGATGGTGAAGGGTGGATTGAAAAATATAGATAAGCCGTGTTCATCTAATGTCTAATATAGATAAGCCGTGTTCATGTAATGTCTAATATAGATAAGCCGTGTTCATGTAATGTCTAATATAGATAAGCCGTGTTCATGTAATGTCTAATATAGATAAGCCGTGTTCATGTAATGTCTAATATAGATAAGCCGTGTTCATGTAATGTCTAATATAGATAAGCCGTGTTCATGTAATGTCTAATATAGATAAGCCGTGTTCATGTAATGTCTAATAAAATGATTTGGTTCTCTCTTTTACTTTTTGTTTTTATTTTAGTTTAGCTTTATTATTTTCTATATTATTTAAATTCAGTTGTTTCAATTCTTAGGTTTTATGCTCACCTTTATTGTGCTTATCTTTCATTGTAATGTAATCAAAATTATCTACGTAATTACCCAAATTATCGATATATATCGAATTCAGAGGAAAAATTAGGAATTAGGTTCTTATGTATAAACTTTAAATAAAATTTACATCTACACATATCTATCTATTTATACAATGAAATCGTAACAGAGCCGTCTCTGTATATTTAATAATTTTTAAAACAAGTAGTCGGTATTGTAAAGTGATGCAACAGAGCCTAGAACACGAATTTTTGAAATTTTTATCTGTCTGTTTGTTTGAACGTAAATCACACAAGAGCCACTGGACGGATTTTATTGAAACTTAGCATAATTATAGCTTATGCTGGGTTAACATTTAGGATATTTATTTTATTTATTTATAGATAGAAGGCGGCAAACGAGCATACAGTCTACCTGGTGATAAGTGGATACTGTCGCCCATAGATATCAGCGATACATGCCAAAATTAGTCCAAAATGACAGACGCCCCCGGGGGCGTGCCAAAGCCATTGCCCTGCCTACCTGTGTTAATGAAAGAATGAATTTGGAGAAACGGTTGGGTACGTGGGAAGAGATAGGATGGCAATGGGCTCTAGCATATCTCACTCACTACTGAAACACGTACATACATTGGAGAATATGATAAACTGGGAAATACAGTACATTTCAAGGTACTATTCTGTGACTTATAATGCAGGATACTTATAATGCAGATCAATTATAAAGGTCTCACGGGAATCTAGCTCTTTATGCGCACGAAGTCGCGGTCACAGCATAGTAGTAAAATGAATAAATTGAAATGCAGTAATGCAATGCAACGCTTCAGTCCTTTCAATATCCACTGCAGAACATAGGCCTTATCGTGCACCTAGTCGTTGCGTAGGGGATATATGGCCTTAAAACGCCGCGCTGGCGAAACGGGTTGGCGAGTCCACTCTTTCAGAGATGGTGTAGTTCCTCAACGCTTGCGGTAGCTTCTTTGTTATCCCTTAGTTGCCCTCGGGAAGAGGTGGGGTGGAGTTATTCTATAGTCGGCCGACATCACACGCCACGAAAAGCTGTAAATGTATCAAAAAGCAGGCGCACCCGTAACCAGGTCGCTAGCTAGATAAATAAAATTAAATACGTCACGGTAAACCAGATTTGACGTTTTAATGTTACTTCATTTTAACCCAGGTCGGTTTTTGTTTATAAGGCTTGGTCTGCGTACTTCATTGTAAGCGTTTTGAAATTTCTATTATGAAATTAACCTTGTGTAAAATTATTGGTGCAAATATTTGCAGGCAACGGTAAACAGACGGTCCCTTTGCCACTTTTGAAAATAATTAAGTTGGGATGAATGGGATTCGATTTCAGTAGTGATAATACCACTTTGCTAGGTTTTTTTTCACAAAATGGTACAATGAATTCTTAACTTTTTTCAGATTTGGATAGTGTTTAGGAAGCCGTCCTACCAAATTTACCGTTCCTTTATATTGTACTTTATCAAAATTATTAAGAAAATTTAAATCTATTTTTAAATGTCCGTGTCCCAGTGCGTAGTTTTTTAAACATATCTGCGAAATTAGACATATATGCGTTTATCCTTTTTTCTTCATTTATAAAACTATAGATAAAATATAACTAACCGCAATTATAAAACAGTATTTGTTACGTTTATCGTATCACTGGTAATGTGACGGATTATATTTAAAATATTCTCTTTACGTAACAGAACGCTCATAGAAAAGACATCAACGCGTGCTGTCTTGATAGCGACTATTTAAGTCAAGGGTATGCGGATGAGTCTCGCCACTTTCCATTTTATTTAACGATACTAATAAATTATAAAGATAATGTGGTGTCAAGTGTAAATATTACATTAATTATCATTACTTTAATAACGTAACAAATAGGATCTGTAATTTTCATATTATATACGAGTATAAATTTAATTTATTATTTACATGGCTAGGTAAAAATCTATAGGTAATTTAGCATAGTTATAGGGCTAATTTAGGTAAGTGTTTGGTGAGGTACTTTGACAAACAAAGGTTACTTGGCCATTCCTGAGTTAGAATTCCGGTTTCTTATTAATGTTTTAATGTGTTTTCTCTAGTATCTCTTTATTTACAAATTTCTCTTGACATGTCCTTGAATAAAATAAGAAAGTAGAATAATGCGGTTTTCATTTACCAAAAAAAAGTAAAAGTGCTCTTGGAAAATTAAGCAAAAAATGCCTTCTTGATAATGGTTTAAAGTGTAATAGTAACGCAACCATTGAGCAAAACTAAAGGTGTTATGCCAGAAGCAGAAAGAGATAAAAAAAACTTTGGAGCGCAAACTACATTTGCGCAAAAAAGGGTAACACACCTTTCATTAAAACTGACTTTTATTATTAATAATCAAAACAAAAAGCCACTTTTGTTTAAAATAACTGGGTTTTTTAAGCAAAAGAAATTTTTTGATATAATAACCGAAATTATCTTATTTTAAACATAAATAATTACATTAAAATTGAAAATGTGAAATTAAAGTTTATTTGGTACTGAGCTATAAAAGAAAATTATCACTTATTACAAAATAACGATAACAGGTAATGTTTCCTTTTGGTTTTTAAAGTGATTTTTTTAATTTTTTTTAAGTTATAACACACTTTCTACATTTATTTAAAAAAATATTGTTTAAGTCTTACGGTTTTTAATATGTTTTATGGTCTTTTCGATAATAATTAAATTACAGAAGTAAACAAATTAATGTTAAAAGACATTTTAATATCAATTAGAAAATGAGATGATCAATTTCAAGTATTTTGAGATAATATATTACATACATGAAGCTATATATTTATTATCCCAACATGCTTGTTAAATTATATAGTTATTTAATTTTCAAAGTAGTCAAGCAATCAAATTTGTTCTCATTACTAATGTATGTTAAATAACTTTAATTATATTTGACGTAACTAACCATAAAATTAGTCTATGATTGACCTTTTAAATAGGATTAGTGGGTTTAATAAACTTTTAGGACATTGGGCATTTTTGAATAAAAAACACAATTCAATGTCCGTACCTTTAAGCTTGAAAGAGCCTGTCTTACAGCTAGTTTGTCATAATATGTGCTGCAGGAAGACAGGTACGGCACATGTCATTTGGCCTATCTCGAATATACAAATTTCATTTAATACTCTGAATAGTCGCTATTGTATTCATTCACAATGACACCTTATTTGCGTATCAGTAAATAAGGCTTTTTCTTATAGTCTGTGGTGTTACTACAGGAAGTAAGCTTATTTTAAGTAAGGAAACACAAAAAATATTTCACTAGTTTTACACTACGACAAAATAAAATAAAAACAGGTTTTGATACTTTTGTTTCTGACAGTGATATCGTTGATTCTAATTTAGATTTAAATGTGGGTCAAGTGTAAACTGCACTCGCGAGATTAGCGCTATTGGAAAGCGCTTACCGTGTAGCCAGTTTCGCATAGCAGACGTAACTACTTGTATCCTGAACAAATTGATTTAGATATTGTATACATTTATAATATATTTTGGAGATTTTTGTCACTTGCATTTTTACTAGACGGAGATGTTTCATTAGTTGTACAAGGTTCCTTTTCTTACAAATTGGGTATTTTTAAGACTGTAACTTAAGTTGAAAACTTAAGTCAATTAAATTAATATTAGTCAATTAAAGCATGGTTAAAATAGAAATATAGTAGAAAATATGCCTATTTTTATTTACTCGTTACTCTTGTTTGTAAAATATTACAAAATACGAATTCAATGCCTTGCAGCATTATCTCTCAGTTAACTATTGGGCTCTGCAGGATAGGAAGTGGTAGGGGAGTATATAAATGTAATAAATATAGTATATAGCACAGAAAGTAATTAATATATATATATGAAAATATAAATCTAATGTTACATTATATAAGTACGGACATATTAATGATATCAGACTTTTCAAATCTCCCACTTTAGGGTACAGACCTCCCTTAATAAATCATTTACTGGATGTCTGGTCATAATCCACCACTTCGAAAGTCTTTAAGCTCGTATTTTACGTCAAAACGTAGTGGGAAACGTGGAAAACCAATGAATGCTCCAGTCGTTTGCTAACTAGATTATTGCACCAACCGGGTCGTTGCAGATAAGACAGGTATGACTGTACTCAATTACTCATTGCACAGACATGGTGGTGAAACTGTAATTAACATTTATCGATGGTGTGCTTCTGCAGTATTATTAGCCTGGATCGTAGTCCCCTACGAATAAATGTGGTACGAATAAATGCGGAATATGAGGTACAAAGTTTATTTCACGTTATGTGGTCTATCAATACATACTAAAAGTTAGAATATAATTAGTTTATATACTGTCACAATCGGTTTTGTATACCTACTGTCATTACAGGTTGACTGGCAGAGAATGCCGTTAGGCATTAAGTCCGCCTTTTGTGCAATGCTTCTTTGTGCATTAAAGATTAAATAAATAAATAAAAAAAAACACGGGTTAACCTGCTATGGTAATATCCAAGTAGTTAGGCTACTAAGGTATTAGTTAGGCTATAATATAATAAATCCCAACTAATATCTAAGTAGACCATTAAAGCCTCTCCAATTAATAGGCTATAATATATATCGGAAAAATTAGGTGGACAAAAATGTGTGGTAGCTGACAAATCCCTTATAATAAAATACTATGCGCCTATATTTCCCCAATGCTGATATAAGCCTCTCCCAATACCTTAGATGCTGTCAGGTAATGCCATATTTTCCAACTACTAAAAGTAATAAATACTTTACTTTAAGAATCATGTGTTAAAGCACACTTCTATTTAAACAGAACTTGAAATATCGAACTTTTATAAAAATCTGGGAGTAATTAATTTTAGAAAATCGTAAATAAAATTACTGAGTCATACTGAAAATAAGGTCCGTTTGTTTAGATAACATCACATACAGATATATGGTATTCAGCACAGCGTCTATTTCATCCATTTTATACCATCTATATTTATAGCGTCTATTTTCAACCATCTAGCTACTACACTCCCTAATACGTTCAGATAAATTTAAAATGTCTATTCTCCCGTACAGTTATCTGCTTTAATCGTCTTACAGTTTATTTTTGATTAGAGAAATTCATAATGATCGGGTAAAAGAGAATTTCATTTTGCTTTAGAGAATATAGTGTGTATATTTTCAAATTAAACGTTTCTCTAACGACTTGTATTTATTATTAGGTACAGTAATTAATATTTTACACTGAAATATTGATAAAAAATAAAATTTAAAATAAAACTTTCGATATTTTATATATATCATCATCATCAACAACAAATTATAAATTAACGGAATGTAGTATAACAGATTTTTTAACATCTGGCTGCGAACCAGTCTCACCAGAATAAAATCAGCTGTTAATATTTTTTAACATCTTAAATTTTAACATATTCATAGATATTTGCCCATAACGTTCAATTGCAAAGTCCGGGTCTGCTCTCACAACGGCGAGAGGATTTAGGACCGTTATCCACCATGCGTGTGTAGATTAGTTGATAATACTCATGTCCCCGATTTCTTTTGCTCATGTACAAACGGGTCTCCTTCACGGTTAATAGTGAAATAATTATAAACACCGCCATATTCAATGGCTCAAGCTAGGATTTGCTGTGTCGTGGCTCTAGAACACACAAACGAAACGAAAATTTAATTTAGTAGTTGGTTTGTTGACCGTTAGTTATCACCTTGTGTTACGGTCAGTCATTATTACGTTTCCATTACGCCGAGCGAAAGTGTCATTGATATGTTAAAGCGTAAAACTAAAACAGAGCCGGTGCAGTAGAAAGTTAACTCTTTTCAACGCGTTTCCTGTGCTAACGTTTACGTACGAAGAACGTTTCTAAATGTTTGTATAGTAAAAATACAAGAAAACATTAACGTAAGTTATTCATTAATTAAACAAATATATACAATAGAAAGTTAATAATGGATTATTTCTATAGAATAGTAACAAAGATATTGAGTAAGAACTCAATATATTTTGCTAACAATGCAAGTAGTATAAATTAATTAAATAAAACCTAATAAACACAGAAACTACATGAACAAGCAATGAATTGATACACCTCTTCAATATTTACACAAATTTAAGTTAATTTCACAAACAATTAATTTTACCAAATAATAATTAATCAGCCTATGTATTTCCACTGCTGGATATGCGTCTTATATGCCTTTCCCAAGGTTCACAACCGCACTTTAATACTACATAATATTTTGGTTATACTAGACAAAAATACATTACGAAATCAATTGTACTTGGACAGCGAATGTAAACTGTTTATAATTGAAATAGTTGAAAGTACGTGACCAATCTGACGTGATCTGCAATACGTATACATCATATCATCATACTATATCGTACTGTATCGTACTGTATCGTACTGTATCGTACTGTATCGTACTGTGTCGTACTGTGTCGTACTGTGTCGTACTGTGTCGTACTGTGTCGTAATGTGTCGTACTGTGTCGTACTGTGTCGTACTGTGTCGTCTTGTGTCGTACTGTGTCGTACTGTGTCGTACTGTGTCGTACTGTGTCGTACTGTATCGTACTGTATCGTACTATATCGTACTGTGTCTTATTATATCGTGCTATATCGCACTATATCGTACTGTATCGTACTATATCGTACTATAGCCTACCATTAGCCTATGTCTCTCCACTGCTGGATATGAGCATCTCACAAGGTTCGCACTTCTTATACAATTAATAAATAAGTAATAAATTATAATTAGTCTGATATGACTATAACCTTATGTCATAGTAAATTATGATTAGTCTGATATGAATATAACCTTATGTCACAGTAAATTATAATTAGTCTGATATGACTATAAGCTTATGTCGCAGTAAATTATAATTAGTCTGATATGACTATGTATAATCTTATGTTGCAGTAAATTTTACAGATATTATTAATTATTGTTTATTGTGATACAGTTCGGTTATCATAATATTATATGTGTATTACTACACACGTGTATTCGTCATACGAGTATATACTGTTTTGTTATACTTTTCCCGCACTTTTCTTTATCTAGCAGGAACATACAAGGTTTTGGCAATACCAAAGAGCCCCGTGTTATTGTTATCGAATTACAAAGGATTAAAAGTGTTTATCGTTTTACATTCACACTTCCCGTAACATTGTGTTAGGCTTTATTAGATTAGCGATATTAGCATACAAAGAATTATGTTACCTTGTATGTCCTATTGTTGAATTTTATGCGTCAAAATATTTGGATATCGAAGTCTAGTATCCGCTTCATCTTTAACACGTTTGAAAGCAAAAATCGCTGGTTTTAGTTTAGTTTTATGTAAATGAGATACTCTCCCGAATACATTTTACTGCATACAGTTTTACTGCGAATTAATCCTTTAAGGGTCATTCAAAGTGTCTGGTCGACAGCACTAGTGGTCCTAGGGCTGGTTATTATCTAGCGAAACTAATTCCTCTAGTGAGGTAATGTCGCTAACATGGTAGGTACTTTTATTTCAAAACTATTTTTTCGATTTATTTTACGTGTGATAGCTTAAAGTCTGTGGTATGACTCAGAGAACGTCACTAGTTCTTAGCCCTCAACAATAAAGTATAAAATTGTTTCCAGTACACTTGACTGTCAAGAAATCCGGAACTTAATGAACCTGCAAACGTGAAATAGAAAACAACACAGCGGACGGGGAGTATAGCGAAAAAAAAATTCCTAAATCTATGGACGAAAATACAGACTACTTGATGTATGGTTTATCAAAGGGCTTAATCACACCACAAAAAGTAAAAAAGTAACTATTTCTGGATAAAGAGGAAACCACCATAGTCACTACCACTAAGATTCAATGTGTGCGTTTGAGCAAATACTTCTCTTATGTTAAAACATCATTGCAATACAAAGTAGGCTACGTTTCACTCATAGTGACATTTTAACCTTTACACTATGAGAAGTATTAAAAAATATCACGTTACATCACCATCAAAGACTGCTTTATCTCTAGAATCATAATATCTTTAGTAACCAATTATTTAAATATTATGCTATTGTATCACTGTTAATTTCTCTTATTACGTTGTATATCTAGAATGTTATACTGTTTATATTGCGTTTGTAAATCTATTTGGATAAAACAAAAAATAAATTATGATATATTAAGCTCACAGGTGGTTCTTTCGGTAGTAATTATCTTTTAGAAATTAAACACCTGTCGGGGTGAAATGGGGTGTCCAAGTTTATATGAAAAAAAAGTAAATTTTTCATGTGTCAAATATAAAGCGACAATTAAAGCTCATAAAAAATACCTCAATTAGAAAATTAGGCATATATGAGTGTTAAAAAATGTTAGGTGTGGAACCATCGCTATTTCTGTAGCTCACGTGCGGATGTTATGCAGTGATGTTATAAAGACAGTAGCGCTTTCCTTTCCAAATTTTTATTTCCAACTCAGTAATATTTCAAGATATGTTGGTGTTAATTTCAGGAATCGATTTCTAGTCTTTTCAGGTATTCAATTACATAATTATTTATAGATAAATAGATTATTATGATTACTATAATTATTAAGCAGGCATTGTTGATACCGCCCCAGGTTTGCGATCTCTAACATCTTCTTATATTGCACGATCTACAAATAACATCCTAATTCAGGTTAAAGGTCACCATAGACGTTGATTTTAGCGAAGATCTGAGATAAGGTCCAAGGCGATAGGATGCCGATCATGTTAGTGCAATGTAAGGCGCATTATCTCATATCTTTGAGGCAGATCTTGAAGGAAGTTTAGTTATCGTCAGTGAATTCGGCCAAGGCGTCTGATGGACAATTATGGACTAAGTAGTATTAAAATTGTTAGGGTTGTCCATTTCTTTCAAACCTTATTTATTTATTTAAAATTTAATGCACAAAGAAACATTGTACAAAAGGCGGACTTAATACGGTCTAGTGGCATTCTCTGCCAGTCAATCTTTGGTTAAACAGAAATACGAAGGGCGGTGCATCGTGCAATCAATAAGAAATAACTATACACAATGCATATAATAGGATACACATATAATACCTACATACACTATTATATATATATATATATATATATATATATATATATATATATATACTCAATATTGTCACTAGTCAGGCGATGAGGGAAAACATCGTCAGGAAACCAGCGTACACCAGAAATAACAAAAAATGTGTATTCAATTCAAAAAATCAATTCGCTACGGGTCCGCATGGTGTATTACGGCCCGAAACCTCCCTGGGATTTACTAGGGGAGTCCTGTGCCCTGACGTTATAGGCTGATACAAGTATATACTCATATACTATATTTTAAAACTCTGAGCATCATAAATACATACATACTAATTTCTATACATATTATCTTCTATGATATAAATAAAATAAAATTACTATATATGCTATTAATTTCTGAACAAGCATTACGCAAAACTACTGAACGGATTTTAGATAAATTTAACATAGGTATTTATAGCTCATGTGCCGGGTTAATATTTATGGTAATTTTTATCCAGATTCATTATAGAGTTCCCATCCCACGGGAATCAGTCTGAAGTTCACGCGAATGAAGTCACGGGCACCTCTAGTGCTATTATAAATACTATTTTCCGTTATCGAATTTCTTTAGAAAGCGCCTTCGATGGATACAGTACGATGCCATATAACATTTTGACAGGCATTCATTACAAATTGACATTATCTTACAAATAGTGTAATCGAATGTACTTACGACTCACGTACCAATATTTATTAGACGCGGCAATAGGCAGTCTCGTTACAAATAAGCGTACGGTAAACATTCACGCCTACGTGTTAATAAACAGGTGTGAAGTGGCATAACGTTATTGTGTTACACGTTACGGGTAATTATTTTATGGTTTGATTTTTAGTTTAGCTTGTTTGTTGGGTTTTCATTAATATTAAACATTTTTATAAAAACCTAGTTTTCACCGATTAAGAGCTGTTATTCACAGTCATTTTACACTATGAAATGAACTGCCATCCAATTTCGTATTATCAACGTACTGCTAACAAGCCAACAAATGGTCACGTGACTAATTGCAATTCACCCGTTTCACAGCGTTTTCTGACTGGCAAAAAATCGTATTACGAGGTGTCATTTGATACACTGGTTCTCGTCTACTTGAAGTCTAATTGCACCCGAGAAGTCGAGAACATAGTTTTGTGCCATGCAATCCGTTTAACACTTGCTCAATATGTGTTTTGGTATCTTGAAACATCTGAAACGAGCAGCTAAACATCTAGCGCTAGCGTCGTTTCGTGGTACGGAATTCTCTTAAATACTTGCCCAAGTGTGTTTAAGTAAATTGTAACGTTTTTTTTTGTGGTGAGACGGGATGTAAGCCATACGTATGACAGGACCCCTCCCCCCTGCCCTTTCTAACTAGTTGAAAACGTGCAACTGACAGTTGGTTTCTGCCTTTTTTTTGATTATAGTGAATGTGTGCAATGATTTGAATTCTTACTCTTTTTCTTTGTTGATCTTTGTAGCTACCGAAAAGATATATGATTGAATCATTCAACATATCTACGAATAAAACATTAGAAAATTAATGATTATAACATTAAAAATAGCTATTATAAGTTTACTTTTGACAACCACATGTTCATAGAAAAATTGTGTCTATAGTATGCCGTCATTATGGTGTTCCCTCCCATACCATTGTCACGGATACCGGATAGGTAATTAATACAGCGTATTTCTGATTGCGACGTTAAATACATATATTAACGCATTGTCGCGTGCGTGTGATCGTCACGATAAAGACTTTTTTAATTTTCTTGTAAGAATATTAATTAGTAACCTTTTTTTGTATGGCTGTGCTACTGTCCTTGTTTGTTCCTACAAATGATCCTTTGTTAATTTTGTCATTGTTGATGGTTTGTATTTTAAAACATTTCAAACATGTATATTAGAAATAGTAACAACATAAGAGAAAATATACACGTTGATTATGTCTCACCCCAATGTGCATCTATACAAGTCGAAAATTGCGAGTTATTAATAATCTAAATATTAATAATCATTAAATAATAGTGAATGAATTAAAAAATGTGTCTTTATTAACTAACGTTAATAAAGACACATTTTTTACTCGTTCCATAAGTATGTTTGATATTTTTTAAATTTTCTCTCAATAACTGATATTTCGATATGATTTATAGAAAAATAGAAAAATAAATTATACAGATTATGAGAATTTATTAACAGAGATTATTTATAGTAATTAATACTGGGGTGCGTTTTATTTATTACGAGACCGTAATCATCTGCGATTATCTATAAATGTTTATAAAAATTTTATCGAGTAACTTTAATTACGTATCCGAATACTTATTAAGAATTTTGTAAAAGTCGAGGACTCTTGATAAATATTCTACAATGTACAAAATATTAAGACCAATTTTCTCAAAATGTCTGTCATTTTATTAGTTAAAATGTAAATAGATTTAAATGGATTTATATATATACATATATATATATATATATATAAATAGTAGTATATTAATTTTAACTATTGGTCTTTATAGTCATTCGTGAAGTTATAATAATTACATATTACAATTCATCTTTAGAATGAAAACATGCAGTTTGCTTGCTAATGTTTATTACGCATTATTATAAAGATATACAGACAATAAGAAAAAGGAATCTCAATAATTTGTATATAGAAAAATATATAAAAAGGCAAATGGCCAGGGAGTTCTATAATAAAACTATGAAATTTTAGTTGGGGGAGTGTGCATTCTGTAATCCAACAGTCGCTGTGCTCATTTGACTGCCATCGTTACCCCTCTCTCACAGAAGACTACCTTGAAATTTACTTCATTTCCCACTTTAACTTATTCCTCAATGTACGTTGTTTCGGTAGTGAGTGAGTTATGCCAGAGTATATTCCTATCCCATCCTATCCTGTCCCTCTTCATTTTCCCAATCCTTCGTCTAAATCCATTCCTACATCTTCAATGGCATGCAGCGCATCCGGGGGCGTGCCAACGTTTATCATTGTGGACTGAAGTTGGCATGTACAGTGAATGTCCGTTTGTGACAGTATCCAGTTACCACCAGGTGCACCGTATGCTCGCCTCCCGCCTTCTTCCTATATAAAAAAAAAGTTTTATACATATATTTACTATCAGTAAATTCGTCGAATTTAGAGATTGTTGTAGAATGTTCTAGGATGTTGCAGAAAAATTCGTCTTAGCATTTTGCACTCAAGGCTATCAATGCATCAATATTTATGCTAGTCTTATCAGTAAGCGACTTACCCAAAATACATTAATCATAGTTGTCACTTTTAACTTCCCATATTTAATCTCCTTTCAATACAAGTATGTATTTTGTCTCGGTCCGTGACATTTACATTGTATTTACGGACTGGATTCTCTGGCATTTTTGTCATGTGAGACAATGTTGCACCATTTGTTAACAGAAGTATCTGAAACATGAAAAGGTCAATGCCAGGCATTGTTTAATATCTAATAATGATAATCGCAGAAAATCATGATTGTGACATAATTGTCGAATTATGTTAAACGATTAGTTTTAACAATAACGTTTATCTACTTAATCAAAATGTACTCGTAGCAAGGAATGAAAGTATTTTTATTTTTTTAATTAGATGAACCAAATCGGTTCAGTATTTCAAAAATTACGATTTTGTAAACTTCGCCGTGTGGTGTTGACCGACTATAGAATAGCAGGGTCGTAAAAGGCTACTATGGGATAACAACACCGCTACCACTAGCCCTAAGGAACCACACTACCTCTAAAATAGTGGACTCGCTAACCCGCTTGGCCAGCGTGGTGTTTTAAGGTCCACCCCTCATGCACGAGATAATGTACATGATGAGGCCCACGTGCAATGGATACTGAAAGGGATGGTTACTTTTCGAAAAATCCCAAATAATATTTTGTAGTCTATGTATACAAACTACATATAAAAAAAAATATCGTTGGATAGGGCTCATAAAGGCGTACAGATTTAATCTTAACACTTATTTTCTAAAACGTAAAGAATACACTGAAATCGCTCTACTGGACTGAAACTGTCATTTGTCTTTTCACGCACGAGACTTGTACTAAGAATTCTAATTACATAACCTGCTGTATAATTTTTAATTATGATAAAATTCGAATAATACTGAAGATTCCATTAATATTTTTGTGATGTAGTCTAACCACTACTACTAGTATTATTTGTTAGTCTGCCTGAATCTGTTGCTTTATACAAGGTCTGACGTCGCATTAATGACGACCTTTAACAATATGTTACTTGTCTCTGTTTCTTCAGTGGACTTTCCCACTTTATCTTTAAGGCAAGAGTTCGACTGATAACTTAAGGAAAGTCGCCGGTAGTGGATGGCTGAGAAACAAGGATAACCAAGTGTGGTAGTCTTGAAAGCGCGTACATCCAGCAGTGAATAATAATTTTGTAATCTAAAAGTATAGTAAGAATATTTAGCTTCAAATTACTTTTATTAAGAATAAATCGTATCAAGATGATGCGCGACGGAATGCAACACTCTGTTTCGAAAACAAATGAATTGTAATATTAAATAACAATTCAAGTATGATGACGTAACGTAAGATACTCAGCTAATCGATTGAGCCCACTTCTTATTTCTTTTCGAAGTTAAAATGTTTGCCCGTGTTATATATTAGGTTAAGTTTCACTTCACTTTTCCCTTTGGTTAATTTATAGGGTTTTATTTATTGTCACGTGACACAGACGACGTGACGTGACAATTAGAAAGGTGTAAAAACTAGACAATGAAAAGGGATTTTAACCGTAGTAATCTGATACACTAATGTCCTCAAATCTAAATAACCAAATGTGATATTATTTGAAGAATCGGGTCTTATTTTAGGTATCAACTAATTGACTTTTGGTTAAGATTTTTTAACTTAAAATTTCGTTATTTTAACATTCTGCTTAAGTATGGCCTTAAAACGCCACGCTGTCCAAGCCGGTTGGCGTATCCGCCCCTTTAGAGGTGATGTAGTTCCATAGGGCTCGTGGTGGCGACGAGATACCCTCGAGAAAAGATAGGTTGATACTATTCTTAAACCAACCGACACCACAAGACCAATAAATAGAAGGCCAGAATTAACAGATTTGTTCTAAAATGTTATATTTGCTGTTGGCAGTACATAAGCGCTAATTAAATAAGTTGGTAACGAGGTGCAAAGGAGTTTGTATTTGTGCGAACGCTCGATTGGCTGATACTTTAGTCTACATACCATTACTTAATAGAATTCAAAGAAAAAATAGCTCAGTAAATTGTAACCCAATTTTATCTACAGTTAAAAAAATGAGTGACTTCATAACTTAGTTTTTCCCAGTACCGAAATCTTTTGTGTGTACGTAATAAATAAGTTAGGTAATTTATTGAAAATTACCGAACTATTTATTGCTTTGTTATGTTTATTAAAAAGTTTTGCTATGGGTAAATACTAATAGTAATTCATTTTTATTAACTGTTACAAAATCGTTTTTCGACGTTAATGGAGGGTAAGTATGCACTCTGAAATCCGCCAGGCGCTGGGTGCACTCCACTCCCCAGAAGGTTACCGTAAAATGTACTTTACGTGTTTCGGTAGTGAATGAGATATATCTGAGCCTTCTCCTGTCTTCTCCAAATCCATTCGTAAAATATCTTAAACTAGCGACCCGCCCTCGCTTCGCTTCGGTTTCGTTATATTTCAACAAATTAACACAAAACAATATTAAACTATACGTATAAACCTTCCTCTTGAATCACTCTATCTATTGATGAAAACCGCATTAAAATCCGTTGCGTAGTTTAAAAGATCTAAGCGTACATACAGAGGGACAGACGGCGGAAAGCGACTTTGTTTTATACTATGTATAGATAGATATGTAGGCAGTGCATCGGAAGGCGTACTAACTATTTGTCATTCTCGATTGATGTTGGCAGATGTCTATGGACACTTACCACTTACATCCACACTACTACACTTACTACCAGTATCCACTTACCACCAGGGGGACTGTCCACTCGTATACCACGTTCTTTCTATAAAAAAGAAATCGCACGAACAATAAGAAATAAATGTTCTATTACTGACTAGACGCGTCAAATTTTCCAAAAGGCAATTAGAACATTACTTCAGCGCTTATTTGTCGCTCTATATCCCAAGTGGGCAATATGTGGTCATCGTGGCAAGTGCAGTTGCAACAATGCGCCGCCGGCTAGGTGATGCACACTCACCGAATAATTGTAGGGTAAATGGTGCGTGGGTTATTAAAATAGAGGTATACGTATGTATCTATTCTCGAATCTTATTTACGTACCACTGAGGTATTTTTTTATTAAAAAACGGCGGCGGCCCACCTGTTCACCTGTCCATGTAGTCATGAGCATACAGGCCACCTGGTGGTAAATGGATAGTGTCGCCCATGGACGTCCTGGTACATGCCTACTTAAGTCCAGAATGACAAATGACAAAACTTGTAAAGTAGAGCGCGTGTTGGCTCAACAGCGCCACTAATAGGCCATTATTGTGGTAAAAATGAGCTCCGAGTTAAGTTCGAGTCGAGCGTTAAGTATACGAATCTTATCAATTATAACCTTAACTGTTCCAGATTCAAGCGTCTAACTTCAAGGGTTTAAGGGTGTTAAAAAATTGTAAAAGCGCTCACTCAGCGCTTGAGCATCGAGTGCTCAGTTGTGCTGATACGCATTCGACAGTGTACTTTAACGATTGGATAATTATTAAAGTATATTGTCAAATGTACTACGTGTTTCAGGAGCAAGTGAAATGTGGCGAACTCATTTTTAATCCTATGGATTGAGGGGTATAATGGTATAAGAAGTTTTTGGTTATATTCTCTTGTCTCTACCACTTCCAATTCTCTCCTTCATCTTTGAGTAGAGGATATATGGGATAAAACAATGCGAAATATTTAAATGAGCAGTTGAAAATACCGAACAGGCAGCAAATCAATTGTAGCTAATTTAAAGGTGGGTTCGGTTTATTTTCTCTTGCGACAATAAAGAAGTAGGAATCCCAAAAAGCGAGTCAAATTAGTAATATCATTTTTAATAATCTAGTATTTACTTTAATAATAATAATACCTATCATTCTATCATCTATAGGTGTCATTCCAAAACCATTACATACAGGACATAAGCTATTAGACACCTACTCACATATATCCTCCTGCAAAAAGCAGCTATTCTGAACACATGCAGAATCGTTCGCAAATTCCTCTCCATACACATATAACAGACGTACCGATACTCACGACATTTACTCTCAGACACACTTCCGTCATCACTTTCCCATCCCACACCACACACTCACTCACAATCACCCGCTCTCGTTTGGCCACAGGTCCGCGTTAGTGAAGTTTACCCCGGTAATGGGAGAAAAACAAAACTTAGAAACATAATAATAATACATTTTATTAAAAATAAACAATACATCTATATTAATAGATACTTAATGTAGTAATGAAGAAAAACATACAATTGGCGGCCTTATCGCTTAAGCGATCTATTCCAGACAACCACAGGATAGAAAAAGTTTGAGAGGAATCTAGTTATACAAGCATAGTATTAAACATTAAAATAAAATAGTATACAAAATATACATATGTTGTATGCACATAATATATGTCGTGGTACATAACATATTTAGTTATTGAAATATAATTTGTTTTGCTGCCTGTTTAAATATAAGCCTAAAACAGTCTCCTTATTTCATTATACTCTTTATTTCCCATTCCATCTATTCTTTCCAGAAAAAATGGGAAATTTAATTGGATGAGAAATACTTTTCGACCCGTTATACTTTCTATTCCTCGTAGGTCCCAAATGTCAAACGACACATGTCCTAAATACAAAATATTTAGGACATGTGTTATATTTGCCAATTTATACTGGTCCCCCGTGATGGATTATGACACAATACTCACTTATGGTTAGAAAAGATATCCTAGTGGTGGAATTTTCAGGGCCGAATTTTCAATACATAAAAAAACCTTCAAAAATATTTATCAGAGTAAAAAAAATCGAGTATAGTCTAATGAAATGACAATAAGATTGTTAAATAACAGACCAGTACAACAGTAAATTTAATGTTCATAATAACAGTTTACAAAGTAGCCTTATACATACTTGCGTTTTTGCTGCTATAGTTAAAAATGACACCTAAATTAAAATTAAGATTTGACAATTATTTTTTATTTGATTTTTACAGTAATTAATATATTCCGGATTCTGTTTGAATGTAGGTCTAGAATTTTGAACTACGTTAAACAAGTTCATATAGAGACTGCATAGCAGTTCTTTTGTGTATCTCTAACCCTACTTCAAATATACTTCAGGATTACAGTTCAAGACATCTAGCAGTTATAGAAGCCTGTAGTCTTCTGGCTCCTTGTTCTTGGTAATCTTGGTAATTTGCATATAAATAGGTGTGCAGAATGTGAAAACTTAAAAAGTTATATCAACTATGATTGTATTATGGGCATGCGGGTCTCCCACTCACACCGTATTAGTTTCTTGTGGGAGTAAATTATGTTTATCTGAACGACGGAACAACCTAAAATCTACAATATTTATTTTCTACGCCTTCTTATATTTATTTTCTTTATATTTATTTGATATTGTTATCGTAATTATTAACGGGATAGAGCATATTTTATTTATTTAGGAGTTTTTGGTACTTATAAATAAAAAACCTTGTTAGTATATTAATAGTTGTTACACGTTAGTATTATTAGAGTTAAAAGTAAGTTCCTATGTTGTAGGACGAATTTCTTAATGGATTAAAGTGAAGTTTGTCAAAATAAAAGGTGAGTCTATATCTCGGTAAAGTTTAAATGGGTCAAATCTATGACAGTATGTAAACATTTCAGAATACCAAAAGATAATTCCATGTCTAAACAGACAAACTATATATCGTTAGATAGGGCTGGGAACCCATTCCTTTGTGTAGAAACTTTTTTCTAAAGTATACGAAATCTCCTTTCCGTCCGGCGCAGCCATCGATCTTCTTTTATTTAGATCAATAAACAATTTATCATACGGTTAATTACTATTAATGTTTCTTAGTTAAGGCCGCTTAATAGTAATTAGTGGTAACGGCACAGTAAATGGTTAATAATAATTGCTGCTTTTAAGTGTTCTGTGTTTTAAGTGTACTCGTTAATTATTATTTGTTTGTTGTAATCCGATATACCAAGACTTGTTTGTAACATAGTTGTTTTATTGTGTAAAGCTCCGTAACAAAGCAAGTTTATTTAGCTGTAACTAAAATTATGACTTCGTTAAAAATGAAAGTTCTAAGCTTAGTGAAAGCGACGCTTTATAGTATTGATGCGAAAGACTGACATTTTTATAGGTTCGAGGGGACATTTTATATGCATATTCAAGATGCAAAAGAAATTTTATGCTAAAAATATTGCTAGTGGGAAAAGTTGAAATGGGTGTATTACGAATTTGTTTACGAAGTTTTTGTATGTGCGTGCAGTGGAGATTGATTTCGTTTATTTTATCTATACCTATAATAAAATTGTAATAGGCTGATGTCTGTACATTATAGATATTGAAAAAAATACTAATATGGGGGGTGGTCTTTATTAGAGCAACAGAAGCCAAAACAACAGTTTTTAGAAATTTTGTCTGTCTGTCTGTCTGTCACACGCATCACGCAAAAATTACTGCATAGAATTGAATGCAGTTTTCACCGATGTATTGCTAGAGGTCTAACTTAAAATATCGGCTCCATTTTACAGCAGCAAAATATCTTATTCCGATTGTTTTAAATTTAATAAACCGAAGCGAAGTGAGGGCGGGTCGCTGGTTGTTAATAAAAGTACCAAATCAAAATGATATAAGTTTGATAGAATTGGATAATAATGGAATTCATTTAGATTTATTTAATAACAATGTACCGGTGAGGTCCAATAGTTTCTGGCCTGACATATTTCTAGATGTCCTAAAGAACAAATTATACGTCATTGTAATTGTCATGTATCCTGCTAATTCGTGTAATAGTTCAAGCCTCATTAGTTTTGATCCCTCGACTCAGAACAACAGGAATAGGATTTCTCCATCATTTTCCATCATCAAATATTGGTGTAAGCAATTTTGTTTAGGACGACAGTCCATCGACGACTAGCCTCGCTTCTTTTGTGTTGCCAGAACTGCAGATGAAGGATGTTGCAACTGAGAATAGGCAGAGTAAAACCAAAAAAATATTCATTTTTTGTTTATTTATTTAATTAACATCGGGCATTAATTTAAAAAATAAAATTTATTTCATTAAAACATTAATATAAAACAACGTCTATGGAAGTGAATACAACCATACGATTTTATTTATCGTGTTATAGCAATCCATCTTCCAGACAAACATAAGACAGCGAGTTGCAGCCGAATAGACCTATTCAATTAGAGTTTAGACTCATTAGACCTGTAGTTCTTTAAAGGCATAATTTGTTACAGCGCATGAGGATGCGAGCCGGCTTGTTGTGGAGCGCAGCCGCGCTGGCGCTGCTAGCCGCTGCGAGCGCCCTCCGAACCTCTCAGGTATGTACGCATTTATTTTCATAGGCATTTGGTTATCCTATCAGCATATTGTATAATATACTGATAGGATAGGATATCTCACCTGATATATATATATATATATATATTATGTATATTTAAATAATAACAATAATAATAATAATTAAATAATAACATCGAGGAATAATAATAAATACATATATTCATGCAAACAACTACATATTACAGACATTTACAGAAAAAAATGGAGTATGAAAAATGAATATAAAGAAATTTATGGCCACGAAAAAAAAGTAACGAAAAGTAATTTATGGCTATTTACTCGTGGTTTAAAAATATCACCATACAAATTGCATAATGAATGTAGCTTCTATTCTAATTTAGTGTACCTATGGATATTTAGATTTGTAAAACTGTAAAATAATTTTGTAGACCGCAGAATGTGGGCTTTCAAAAACTTACTGTTTTATTGGATCCGCATAACTGTTTCTAAAAATAATTTTCATTGTGTGTTAAATAAAATGAAATCAAAATAATATGAGTCTGGAATTTCACTAGTTGCTAATGGTAGGTACTGGACCAAAAGGGGAGCGAAATGTAGGAAAAAATTCCCTGCAATGGGATAGTGTGATCTAGAACCTAGTATATGAAGTAAAAAATATAATCGAATAAATTGTTTTTTTATCCCATTGTAGCTATTTTTTTGATAGGGTAACCTTTAGCCTCATTGATTAAATGGAATGGAAAATGGGCTCTGGCATATATTACTTACTCCTGATATACCTATACATAACGTCCATCTTACGGCAGTATTCTGTGGTAAGTTAGGTAGTCTCACGCTCAGCGGCTGTGGGATCGTAGCACCCCCTCATGCACGTTTCCCCTCCAAGATGGACATAAACATTATTCTTTTGAGATGTATCACTTTGTTAAACGATTAACAACGTCTGCATTACTCAACTCTATGATTTGTGTACTTTCTATCCACCATTTATGAATGATAGATCGATCGACTGTCACGGAAGACGGGTTCAAATAGAATATCGCGTGATATTGTATTTGATTCAAAAAGCGATGTTCATGAACGGAAAATTAAAACGGAAGGGAAAAGTAAATACGTAATTATACTCGTAAGAATGAATTGCCGATGAAGTATACTATTTGAAAGTTTAAGTTAAAAAGTTTTTATTGTAATGTAAACTTGTTACACTCGTAAAAATAATGTATTGGTGTAAATAGCTTTTTAATTCTAGGTTTTGATCTCATAGATATGATTTTAAAAAATTAATGAAATCAAAGTCTGTTTATATGTTTCATTGCTGATAGGATAAGTGACTGTTTCGTGTCTGAATAAATAAATTAAATAACATAGCTATATTATAATGTAATAAGAGTTGAATGAATTAAATTAAATATGTAATTATACATAAATTATAACTGCATTGGGTATCGTAGGTTATCTATTTTACATTTGTTAAATTACATACGTATTTTATTTATTTACTCCGATTCAAAAGTGACAGTGACTTTGAAGGAGTTCTATTCGTGAATGTATAGAAGTCACGTGCTGTATATATATATATATATATATATATATATATATATCAGCAGGTAACTGGGACCTTATAATATTTGTTCCAATGAGGTATTGGGGTAATTTTCCTGCTTTCCCTAGTTTACCTAAGTCGATACCTAGGTTACAGGATAGTTTAGTGAGAACATGACAACTTAAAAATTCGTACGTAAAGTCACAGATAACGTAAACTCTCAACTGTTACAAAATTGTAACAAACATTGCAATAATTGGGAAGTTCCCTACCCCGGCAATCTTAAAGCTCTCTCAGATTTCTGTCACAGAAGATCGTAAAATGAACCGCATTTCCCACTTTATCCTATTCCCCTAATACCTACATATATTAGTTTTGGTCGAGAATGAGATATGCCAGAGCCAACTTTTTCAACCTAATTCTTTCAACCCTTCCTCCAAATCCATCCTTAAATTCTTAATACGATTGTCATTCTGGACTTATGTTAGCAAGTGTTGCGCATGTCGCAGGACGACGGACTCCACTCACCACCACGTAGAAGTGTCTGACATAATCTTTCTACAAAAAAAAAAATACCACATGCAATACCTAAATCCTACAACTTATGTGAAATTGTTTCAAACAAAGTAGCTACTAATGAAAACGTAGTAACTATATCTATACTAATAAAGAGAGAGTGCGAATTTTGTGAGTTTGTGTGTATGTGGAGGATAATCTCCGGAACCACTGAAAAATTCTTCCACCATTTGAAAGGTACATTATTGCAGATGGACATAGGCTATATATTATGTGCAAAAAAATTGCCAGGCATGCAATGCATGCCGGGCACAGCTAGTATCAAATACGAATTAAACCAATTAATACTACACTAGACATCGCCGGCTTACGCAATTACTGTTTTTCGTTCTATAATATGCACTGCAACAAAGCCCTTTTACTTCCGCATCCGCACTGTATCGGTACTCAATAGATGTAGAGATAAACATCCGAGTAATTAAAAGCATACCTTATTATCACAACAGTAAGGATTAATATCACAGAATGTTTGTCACTCTGGCCTTTCTCAGCTGGTCAGTTTAAGTAGGACACGTTTCAATAAGTCTAATAGGATTTGACCAGAGCAACGCGAACAAACAACTTCGCGGTAATTCATATCAATGTGTTTATTTGAAGTAATTGATAGATCAATCATAACGTTTCTATACATTTTAAAACACATATTTAAGTGAAGTTTAGTAGCAGTTAATGTGTAATCTTTTTGTCACAGCAAAATCCTTAATATTTCTGTTATAAGGTTTTAGATAGGGCCTTCCTAAAATAGTATAAAAAAGCAGAAAGGCATACACTGAATGCAGGGAGTACAGTCAGAGTGACGGCAAATCACGTCAACATTAACCCCATAATTAAATGTCCCTGAGCTAAATGATGAAGGTCCCAATAAGACGAAACTTTACTAAACTTAATTATCTTTTACAAATGGTATAGTGTTGCGGTTTTGACTACAATGGTATGGGGTGGCAAATAATGGCGAAGGCGTCTAAACAGCCAGCGGCGGTATTGGTTTAAGGCTAATAAAAAGTGAGATTATTTCAAAGGTATTATAACAGTAAACAAAATAATCACATTAAAAATAAAGTGCATGAAATTTTATATGCAGATGGTCGCGATAATACAGTGTGAAATTTCCACGAGTTTAAATATACCTACTTCTGAGTTTAATTTTGATGCGATGACAATGAATGGCACACGTCTTCAAATATCGTCTGATGTCCAACCGATTTTACGTCTATTACGACTGGCCATTACGAGAAAACCGTTCTACTACATGTATGTAAAAAGCGATAAAAGATCATAAAAAAACTATATTAGAAATTCAAGGTGTCGGTCTTCAAGGAATTCAAATAATTCAATAATTCAAATATTTAAATACAATAGAATTCAATTCAATAAAATTCAAGGAATTCAAGCGAAAAAAGGAAATTCAAGGTCTATATTAGAAATTAGTAGAAACTAACTACATTCGTCCTTATAAGGTCCGACACATTCTTTGCATTCCATCCATTTTCATCGTCTTTCAATCTAGAATCTACTTGTCAAATACGCAATGCACATTTGACTC
This sequence comes from Sesia bembeciformis, assembly GCA_943735995.1. Lineage (NCBI taxonomy): Eukaryota > Metazoa > Arthropoda > Insecta > Lepidoptera > Sesiidae > Sesia > Sesia bembeciformis. The sequence continues at coordinate 2,949,225 of OX031029.1, read as the reverse complement.
GTGCTCCATTTATCTTCGATACAAATTATACATAATTTATATCGAAGATAAATGGATAACGATAAAGGATAAAACTGACTAGGACACGTAATGATGTGATTTGGCATCTAATTTACTTATGAGGCTTTAAATAGGCATTCGAGCAATAAATAATTAAAACTCTTAAAGAGTATTAATTATTTACAAATTATTAATTAATTAATTATTTATAGATACAAAACTCTTTATTGTGTATTTAATAACAAACAGTAGGAAGTCAACAAAAAGTTGTTAGGAAATATGGTTTCACGTTGCGATAAATTTATTTCCTATAATCACATATTTATAATCACATTTTGAAATTTGATGGGTGAAAAATAGCTTAACAATATCAAAAATATGTGAACATTACAGACACTTTTCGTATTAAATTATATCCAGATTTTTTTAATTATTGTGTTTTTGACATATAAATAATTGTAGTATAAATGTAGGATAATTGCAGTATAATCGTAGTATAATTGCAGTATAATTGCTGTACAATTGCGATATAATTGCCGTCTAATTGCAGCATAATTGTGATATAATTGAGGTGTAATTGCGATATAATTGTGGTATAATTGAGGTATAATTGAAGTATAGCATAATTGTAGTATAATTGTAAAACGTATTTTTTTAAAAGAATAAATACCAATAATTAAGTAAAATTGGAATAAAAAAATCAAACAATATTCAATTGAATACTGATTTTTCAGAATTGGTATAACTAATTATAAAATTATTGTATACAGAAAAAGATTTAAAATATATATAATACGATGGATGGCTTGTGGTTGGAGATACGATTGAGGATTGGGAGGGGGCTATAGCTGCCAGTAGAGAAACATAATATGTAGGCTGTTGGTATGGTTACTAATAGATAAATATGTTATTAGTACCTTTGACAGCTGAAAGCGCCCGTAAAACCACAATCGAGGTAATTAAATAATGAGAAGCATCATTTTCTACGTAACGTCATAACATTTTACTCAGTCATACTCAGTAACTCAATCTATGATTTTAATAGCATTTCGAATGGATTCAGTGGGATCGTCAACCTCGCTTTCTACAGCCACTGACCAGCCATGTAATTTCATAACACGATCACAATCCTTCATAATTTCATAATACAATCATATAATAATTGTTCATAATTCATTGCGGTGCATCACTGTTAATTACATTTGAGTGCGTGACACGCATTCAGATGCAATTATATAGTGAATGCAATTGCATCGTTAGTGTGTGATATTTTGTTCATTTTCTAAAGTAAAAATATTTCTTGAATTCTGACATGACCGAATCCCATCCGATGTTGTCATCGTCTTAAGATGTATTAATTGTAGGATTGATGACAGCGATACCCACTTGCCACGATCATGCTACATTTTTTAGCATTGCTTGCATTAATAACACGTTAAGTGCATTTCCCGGATGAAAGTAATACACATCGGCATTTAGAAGGAGACTATCGGCTAGCTGCGGTTTTGTAGAGCGTCGTCTCTGTCGTGTGCTTATATGACTACAGACAAGTCAGCGCACGATAGAGACGACGCTCTACAAAACCGCAGCTAGCCGATCATAGTCGATGTGTATTACTTTTGGCCGGGATGTGTACAAGCATCTCACTTTCAAGTACCTACTTCTTAACATAACATTTGCAACACAAACTTGTATTTAAACAAGCAGCAAAAAATATTATACTAAATGAGCAACAAATCGTGATCAACAAAACAGTTTTTGAATAACAGAAATAAATAATTTAAAATTACTAAAAATGTAAAGACAAAGTCGACAAATTCCCGATTCGCGTTACTGTCGCAAGAGAATCTAAACCGAACCCATCTTTAAATTTGCTGCCACTGTCAGTATTTCTGCTGCTAATTTATAATTACTTTTTGTAGATGAGGATAGACAGTATAGCAAATATTATGGGATATGAGATTCCCATTACCCAATTGAACTCCTTATTAGATGGAATGGAATGAGCGGAAAATAAGCCAAACTTAACTGTTGGATAAAATGCTAGCCTGATTATCAATAGATTTTGTCCATTTATCATTTGTTTTGATGATGTGAGAGTCACTATTACAGCACAGAGGCACATACTATTACAACTCTCTTCATATTTTATTGCTTAAATATGAAATATGTTTATAATTAAAACTCTACATAGCGTGCATGCTATAATCGAAAGTGCATATATTGACCATATTTACATATACCGCTCTCATTGTCGGACTAACGACCGCATTTCGTATTCTAATCGCGATGTGTGTGATTGTACTTTGTTGTACACGTTTCTACTGAAACTCGTAGAACTACTGTAACTTGCACTACTTGCCTTGGATAAAACAGGGCAAGCAGTGCAAGTGTAATAAAATATACAATACTTACTTATCACTTGTATCAAGGTATTATATAAGAATGATGGTTAAAGAATTTAAAAATTTCACATGAAAATGACAGATTTTACCCCCCATTCCAAATATTCATTTTCGGAGATGTTAATAATTTATAAATAAAATCAAACATGATATATTTTGATTTATTCCAATGTCAATTATGTTATATAAACAACTCCTAGGAAACTTTGTAATATTAATTTAGTAATTAAGCTTTTAGATTGGCTCATAATTATTACAGCATTCAGGGCGAATAATAATTGAAGTACGAGTATAAAATACTTCGCTATTTTGCCACCTTCTTCAATAAATACAGACTTACATTTTTAACACCAATTTGAAAATAAATTACAAACAACAATAACATAAATCTAATACAAATGTAGAGCCTCTTATACAATTAACTCTCATAGATCAAGCTGTCAGGCGCATGCGCGGCGTTTTATGCGTGCCGTGCAATCCCCAATTTGAGATACAGTAATTTTAAGCCATAGGTCATAGTAGCAATGTAGACGAAGCGAAAAGCGAATTTTGCATCTTTTGAATTTTTAACTTCACGGACAATATCGTGAATCACCATTTTAACTAAAATTGAATAACAAAAACAGTCCTTAACAATTGATGTTTCGGTTCGCTAGCTCATGAATCTACGTCATCGGTTACGAGTACTGAAACTTCACCCAAAATTATATTTTCAGTGTACGCAATAAGGTCTAGATTTCATTAAAGACTAAAAACATAGGCGGGATAAATTGAACTCTGGCAGACGAAAGCATTGAATTGACAATGGCATAAAAAAATCTCAACATTAAGTCAAGCGATAGTAACACAAACGATTTACATTTCTGGTGACTCTTGAAAATGTAATAATGCAACAAGAATCAGTAACGAAGAAATTCTATGAACAACTAAAGTTGCTGAACATATCTTAAAGTCTAATCAGCAATCTGAATTGACAGTGGACAGGACATATATACCGCAGAACTGATGACAGAAGGGGGAGACGAGTCGTCGAATGAGGACTACGTACCGAGAAACGTAGTGCGAAACTCCATTCGGTCAGGTGCACTGATGATTTGAAGACTTCCCCTGTCCTTGGAAGAGGCTTATATCTAGGAGTGGAGATGGTATGGTATGAGAAAAAATAACTAGAAACTAAAGACATTAACTAGAAAAGACTTGCCCGGTCCGATGCTCAGAATTTTCGTGAACGTTCTTTGAGATAGGTCAGTTTCATAGCGTTGTTAAAACGTTCAGCGCTCGAACGCTGGCGCGCTATGTTAGTGTTATTGATCCTTAACCGTTTGAAACTCAAGCTTTTAATTATAAGGGTTAACCATCTAACATAAAAAAAATTAAGACTATAACGCTCACTAAGCCTTTAACACTAGAGCCATAAAAGTTCATTTACGCTCAGTGCTCGTTTTTACAACAATACAGTATCAGGTTTGTGGTATTATGTGGGAATGGTTTCAATGGATTATCGCGCTCACTGCAACCACAGTTTTAGCACATAAGGGGTAATTTACTTTGACATTAGAATAGTTCAATCCCATATGATTTAAGTAGGTATATGCTATATCGATGCAATTACATTAATAATATTGAAGATGCACTTTATGTAACCTGGGCAGAATACACATTTTGTTTGCAGTTTAATGATACTTAAGTGGTTAGGATGTGAATGGAACAATCAAAGATATAAAATGATGACCTCATATTGACACATCAATGTTATATATACTGATCTATTAGAAGGTAAGGTATTAAAATCATCTGAACTAGGGCCTTTTTCTTGTGGTCTTCATGTCTTTCTTTGGTAGCTTCCCGCATCCACTTCTCATCTGGGTGGTTGTCAGCCGACACTTCTCATACTCCAACGTCCGTATTTTCTGTGACATTCTTTCCCACTCAAGCGTAACAATGTCAGTTACTCTCATTCGTTTCCTGATCTGAATATTACACATACACAGATAGAAAATACTCATATTTTTGTACTTACACTCATAAAATGTACTAGTCTATACAGGTATAGACTAGTACATACGGGTAGTTACGAACAACGAACTACAGGTAGTTGGTTGATGAATTCGGTTGCCGAGTTGACTTCATCAACAAAATACACAGTTGGCGGAACGACTTTGACCTCAACCTAAATCAAAGTAATATTCTTTGAATATCTACGAATTGGGGTTATAATTAAGCCCGAGGTACAGCATCATTAGAGCGTCATACAATTTTGATGAAAGTAATTGTGAATTTATGTATTTTCTGGTCCCTAGGGGGCGCTTCCTCTCTTTGCCTTGACAATCGCACGGCCCTTAATGTTTATTAGAGCGGTGATAGTCTAGGGGCTATAGTTTAGGGTAATAGTCTAGTCTGATGATATTCTTGACTATCATTCGTGAGTTCGTGTGTTCAAATCATGGACCTGTACCTTTGAGTTTCTACTCATTTTAAAAGTATCACTAGATCCGAGGTGACAAAAAAGAACATCATGAAGGCAATGAAGTCCACCAATACGCACAATGAAGTCCACCAATACGCACTAGGCTTGCATGGGTGATTATGGCCCCTAACCCCTATTCATTTACAAGTGGAGGCTTGTGCCCTGCGGTGGGTTGTTAAACACTGATATCGAATGTTTGTGAGACCATGTATTGGGAAACGTATCGTGGACTTGAAGAAAGTCGCAATTAGTTACTGGACGAAAAGAGCAGGTAGTTGAAAGATTTTTGAAGATTCGAATAATGTTTATTTTCTTAATAATATATTTTACAATACAGCAGATTGGAATTTACCTGTCGATATATTCGTGATTCTCATACCATTCACTTTTGTAATCATAAAATTGATCATAAACGTAATACATTCGCATAACAACACGTTACCTGTGATATATTGTAAGCGAAGTCGTCAGCTAACCGCAGTGATTTATTTCTCAACACGCTTGTTGCACACAGTAAATGCTGTTTTGGTAGAAGTGAGTCTCCTAAACATTTACAGCATTTATATAGTCAACGACAGTTACCATTGTGCGATAACATTTCGCATGCATTATCGAAATATTAATCATAAGTATTGATGCGACGGACGAGTATATAGGTGCAGAATGGTACGGTAGAGGCATTTTATTAAAATATTCAAATCGTAAAGTTTGTTTGTCACTTAATCATGCTTCAACATGAAGGAATATATGAATATGAAGGAAGGAATGAAACATGAAGACTATTTTTCATTAAGATCCTTTGCAAAGTTCCCGCATAGATCATTATATAGTAAGCGAACGAATTCGCGGACGCAGTTTATAATATATGGCCTGCCATTCGCTATCGCTCCATTTTCATACATATTTTGTAAAAAATGTATAATTCTGTTTAGTATAATTATAGAAATTTCAGGTTTTACCTTTCTTCATTGAAACGTTTCTCGCACTTCCTTGACAAAGGGCGGCTGTATATAAAACGGTTTTAAAGACACTTTATACACTAAATCCGAATGCTGTGATATGAACTGCCAACCGAGGTATTTCCTCTGAGCTATGACACATGTTATTTCAAGAAAGCTGTGAATCTTGCAGTCCGACGCTGCACTCTTATTACTCCTAGTGTAGCAGGTGTCCATGGGCGACGATCACCATTTACCGTCTGGTTTACAGCCAGTCCATATGTCACTAATTCTATACAAAAATCTAGAGATTACAATGCTTTTACAAAATTTTATAAAGATAATAAAGTTACTGATTAGTAGATATTTGAAAGTTATAAAAGGGCTCTTGCCTGTTCATTTAACACTTTGTATACTACCTTTGTTACCTTAACACTTTATTGTTTTTTGCCAATCCTATTTCCTTTTTCAGCATTCTGACCTATCGGTTCGACCTTCGCTGTCTAATTAATAATTCAATATCAATCCGTACAATGGTAGCGTAATATTTGTTATCTGACAGTTATATCTGTTATAAAAATTAATACAATGTAGATCAGAAATTGACGACTACGGTTATGACAACGACTATATTGGCGGTCAATTCTTAACTCATTTAAACGAGACGTTAGTTGAATATGAAATTAGTAGATTTAATGTACTCAAACAACCCTTTAATATACCTGAAACGATTATACGAGTCAATCCAAACTACGCTGAATAGCTTCGAGAAAAGGGTACAATATAAGTGCTGTGTGTGTTGGTAAGGGCGTTTAGTGATCTTTAACGTGCTAGAATCTGGTGTGCCCAGATTCTAGTACATTAAGGTTGTACAGGTTGTAAGGTTGTCATTGACGGCACCTCCCGCTCCACCGTTGGCATGACCGTTGTTATAGTCAGGAATTGTACCACCGTGCACTGGGGACTAGGATCTATTCTGTGCTGAAATGTTTCATTGGATATTAATCTCAATAAATCATCTGGCATTTCCGGGTACGAAGGCATTTATTTTAGGACTCCTTCTGGTTAAGAAAAACAAGAACAGAGAAATGTATCATTGATTTATTATTTCGTTACCAGGTTTCTGCATGGATACAAGTCGTTTAGTAGTAGAGTATAGTGGTGTAGTATTAAAAAATATTACTATATCATACAACCACTCTCTATCTCTCCACTGTTGGAGATAGGCCTCTTTCAAAGCATTCCACTACACATGATGTTCGGTTGTACTGGACACCTAAACAGTACCGCCGAGGAATTTCTTCAAGTCATCGCGTCGGTCCACCTGGTCCGAGCGCCTTCTGCACTGACCTTATCAGTATGTGGTTTCCATTTGTGGACTTGTCTACTCCATCCATTATCGGTCTTGTGGCAAATGTGTCTCGCGTTGTGTAATGAAGCTGAGATTTTTACATTATCCTACGATATGGAGCTTTTCAAGAGGGCTGTGAACAGGATTCTAAAAGGTAGGTAGCGCACGCGCAATCCCCCTGGTGTTTCAGGCGTCCATGGTCGGCGGTGACTACTTACCATCGGCCCGCCCGCTCGTCTGCCATCTAGTCTATAAAAAAACGATGGCGTGCAAGTATTTGAACAAAATATTAAAAACATTTAGATTTCCTTATTGTATTGCTACGCCTTTAGACGAACTGTTACAATATTACTAAACAATAGAGCAACACACTATCGGACGTAATAAAATAACCGAATTACCTATTTAAATAAACCGCACTCCAATAAACGGCGCTGGTGAACGTTATATCATACTTGTACACGTACCGTGGACAATATAACCGTCTCGGCCAAGATTCGATTCTGTAACATCGATCGGAACGAATTCGATTGCACTCTCAATATGTCGATATTGTTTTTACAACCCGCTTGGTCTGCGGGCAGAGCTGTGTCAATGTCAAATTTGTAAAAGATTTTTGAGATCAATTAAATTTTCTGTGTTCGTTACAAAATTCATTAAGAGTTTTTTTGTTTCTTAGATTGATGACGTCGATTGAAAAAGTGTGTCAAGTATTGGAAAACTTAGATAACAATATTGTCTATGCTTGTTTTCCGCTTTTTGTGCTGTTCAGCCCTTTGAGTTATAAATATAACTTATTAACTGTTACTGCCTTAAATTAAATCCGTCTCTAAAATGTTCGTTGCAGTATCTTACTGCTTACTCCGCTGCTACAGAGATTCAAAGTGATCCAACCAAAAGGCATCACAGTTTCCTGTCTTGAATAAAGTTCTTCCGTACAGATTATGAGAGTTGGAAAAGGGTCTTTTCGATATCGTCTTTCCAGCTTTACTTGGAGCTGTTAACCGATCTACAACCGCCTGGTCCCCATTCGTACGCTCGACCCAACGCCGAGTGCGTTGGGACCTATTATCCTCTCCTATTACCACGTATTGCAGGTGTCCATGGGCGGCAGTGACCACTTACCACCATGTGGCCTGCCAGCTCGTCTATTCTATAAAAACGTGTTTAACGGAGACAAGCAGCCTTTATTTCTTTATACATTAGGTCCATTTTACCGTGTGTTGTCGGTCGGATTTAAAGTAGCACTAGCTCATCTTTAGCACCGCAGGTATCGTAAAAGACGAATAAGGGACAAAAGAGCCGATACAAGGATACAAGCCACAAGGATCTGCACCACCTCTCTGCCGTGTTCAGCAGTGGTTAATAAAAGAGCTAGCGATGGTGATAGTTTGTGAGTGTGTAATTAGTATAATATCGTAGATTAGATTATAGATATAGATTAAGATTATAGATTAAGTTAAAGAGTCTCTTTACTTCTTTTTTTTTTTATTTAGACAGTTGCGATTTGCATAGCCTTATGTGTGCATTTTGCTGTTCAGAAATGTCATATTCAGCAAAAAGAGATACCGTGACCTTATGCTGAACCCATCTCTGTGAGAAGTCTTCCTAAGCCTCTATCCAAAATCACCATAAAAAGTATAAATAAAAGAAGTAGTCCATGTGTTTACAGTAACATAATGGTATGTGGTGGTCAACGACCTACGTTACGCAAAATGAGATTTAATTAGAAAGTAAATAATAGGTATGGCGGTAATTTTATAATAATTACCACTGTTTAGACAATGAAGGGTTTAATATATAAATTTATGTTTATTAGTAGTTAATTTAGTAATAAAATATTTTTATCACTTTTATTACTAAATTAACTAAATGTCTTTGGTACAATCGGTAACACGCCAACCTACAATATGAGCACTTTTAATCAGCTAGAAACAAGGACTGAAATCGAAAGGTCGAAAGGTGGAATCGAATTTTTAACTCCATACTACACTATGGAGTTAGCTCCATACGATATTATTCCTTCAGCCTATATATCTCCTCTGCTGGATATGGGCCTCTCCCAATGCTCGCCACCACACATGACTATCGGCTTCTCTCATTCAGCCACCACCGGCGGATATCTTCAAGTCGTCGGACCAAGTGGCCCGAGGGCGTTCCACACTGTGCTGCCCGGTATGTGACCGCCATTTGAAGACTCATCTAACCCATGGATATTAATGCATCGACTGAAAAAAACTTACAGTACCATTTATAAGCGATTATGATAGGCCCTAATAGAGGTTATCTAAATGTTTGTTATCTTGTTATTAAATGACAAGGGGATAGCGAAGAGATATATAGCTATATTTGTTTTGGCAAGCATCTGTTGTTCACCGTTGCGTTAGGCTTCGTCAGTCGCTTTCAAGATTGTGTCATTTACAATACGCAGTAAATTGACCGCACTCCCTTCTAATCTATTTTATAAATAATCCTTATAACGGGACTATAGAGTAAGTTCCAAATTCTCAAAAACGATTATTATATAGTTTACAAATGTGTCTTTCAAAGTTTTCAATGTTCTTCCCACTCTGTGCGAAGGTCTCCTTTTTCGTTCTCCTGATCCTCAAGTAATTGGAATATTATATACTAAATATACTATAAAATTATATATTTGTTGGAAAAATATATAGGTAGATACTAAATCAATTTATGAAATTTAAACTCAAAACACAATCCTGTATATAATATACCATTTTGTGAACAACCAATGATCGTATTACAAAGAGTCATAGATATCATTACATTTAAATAAAATCTGTAAAAATGACCGTCATTTTACAACTCTTTTTATGTGAATTAAATGATAGAATAACATATACAAGATCAACATATCGTAGATAGAATACGGACCGACAAGTTTCGCTGCTAATGTCCATTAAAACAAAATTGAATTAATTAATTGAATCGTTTAATTTTATCGTACGATGCACGCTGCATTCTCACAGCTGCTGGGCGAATTCGACTGGCCAAGTTACCTTACCCTCACAGAACATTACGATAAAATGAAATGCATTTATCACTTTATGCTATTCTCTCAAAGTACATACGTGTTTAGGTAGTGAGTGAGATATGCCAGAGCCCATCCTGGCCTATCCTGTCCCTTCTATTGTCCCAACATTTTCCAAAAAATCCATGTCTAAATTATCAAATGGTTCGCAGCTTATCCGGGGGCGTGGCACTATTTGTCATTCTGGATTGACGTTGGCAAGTATCGCGGATGTCCATGGGCGAAAATATTCACTTACCAGCAAGTGAACTTACAGTTTGTCTGTCAACATCTTTCTACAAAAAAAATGTTCCGCTGTTCCTAGAAAGCTGGTTATAACCTACGGATATTAAAAGATATCACATTGTGTCTGCATTATATAAAGAAGTTCCTATCAAGAGATAGTTCCTACAGACTAATACCAGACAATTTTGAAAGTAAAAGTAAATAAAACAATAACTAGCCCCGTCACGTTCTCATGAGTGTTAAAATACTTCGCAGCGGTTATGACTCTATTGCTCGTGACGGCATCCATTTACATATTTTGAATCTGTACCTTAGAGGTTTGTACAATAATTGCCAAACATAATTTTATAGTACAACCCAGAATTCGCGGAATATACATTTTGTCACTGGATTTTGTCACATTTTGCGGAATAACGCAAAAGATGAAAATATATTGTTCAGTATTGAGAGTAGAATCGATTCTATCAATATTTACAATACTTTTATTTTATTTCTAGTATATTTTATAGTCTACCCGCAGTAGCATTTCACAGAAGACTACCTTGAAATGTACTGCATTTCCCACTTTATCTTATTTCTCTAATGTACGTACGTGTTTCGGTAGTGAGTGAGATGTGCCAGAGCCCATTCCCATCCTATCCCTCCCCATTTTCCCAACCCTTTCTCCAAATCCATTCCTATAGCTCCAAAGGTAGGGAGCGCATCCGGGGGCGTGCCAGCGTTTGTCATTTTGGACTGATGTTGGCATGTATCGCGGATGTCCATGGGCGACAGTACCACTTACCATCAGGTGGACTGTATGCTCGTCTGCCGCCTTCGTACATAAAAAAGTAGCATTCTATGCCGCAGGTGCCCGGTCATTACCATGTAATGACCAGTTCTACCACAGTGTATCTCTTTGGATTTACAATAAAAAATAAATCTTTCAATGCTCGATAGCTTCACGGACATAGTATTCAGCGTTAAAGCAATATTTCCATATTTAATGCTTTATTATTATTTATTATTTATTTATTATATAAGCTTTTAACTCTGCCTTTGAATAATTGTTGATTTTGACTTATTAATCTATTCTCGCCATCTATGCATATATTAAAAAACACCATATTTGGTTTCGCTGTAGTAAATGATCTATACTAATATAATAAAGAGAGAGTGCGAAGAGAGTTTGTGTGTATGTGGAGGGTATCTCCGGAACCACTGCACCTATTTGAAAAATTCTTTCACCATTTGAAAGGTACATTATTCCAGATGGATGGATAGGCTAGGCTATATATTATATGCGAAAAAAGTCTAATAATAGATGCCATTATGTAAATGCTAAAAATCACTATAGCCGCCGATCGACGTCTCATCGTGGTAAATCGTGTTTGGTAAACCTAAAGTAGTGAAAATACATGGTATTGAATTTAAAGATATAATTGCAAAAATTACCCAACTTGTAGTCTGGATACTCCGTGTTTGAATTTTATAGGCAAAACCCTTGCAATATAAATGAAGTCCTATTTTTAGGGTTTCGTAGTAACATGCCCTGGGTCGTCGTGTATTGTAGTCACGTTTCTTTGCAACAGTTGGCGGTCAGCTGGCACTGCCTTTTACCGGTCAACTGTATACAAAGCGCGCGACAGCAATTGAACAGCTACGAATACACACATACACGTTTATGTCACATATGAGCACGCGTAGCATTACTTTTTACAAATTCTAAGGAACTTTCAAAGACACTTGAATTATATTTATAACATACCCTTAAAATTGCTTCGTTGTACAAATAATTAATTCTATAAAAATAATACTTAATAAATATATAAATTCAGAAACTGATAAGGCGGCAAATGGACCGAAACGTGGGTGAAAAAGTAAAAAAGGTGAATTACACAAAAAAAACGGAAGGCTTTATATGATTTAATAGTGAGAAATGTACATAGTATAGTTATTTGATGAATAAAATAAAGATATAGTCTAGACGTTATCCACCAACATTAATCAAATACATTTTTCTTTCTTTGTAAAGACTATGTCAATTGTAGACTCTACTTTGAAAAATAACCAAAAGGAGAGAGTTCAAGGCTGTCATTACAAAAATGTTAATAAATGCGTAAATGTTAATTTTGCGTGCAGAATTCATTTCTATCTTAGCTAAAATAAGCATAATTAAAATTTTTCTCCAAGGTCTCAAGTTTACGTTCCACTTATAAGAAATAATTTCAAAGCTGGGATTTGCAAGTGATATTTCTACTTAATAAACAAACCTAGATTATAGTCTAGTAAGACTCGGCCCAGTTGTGGTCAAGCTACGCCTTTGATTAGACATTATTCAATTGGATTTATTTAATACCTTTGTAATCAATTCAATAAATACAAAATTTTAGGAATTGTCCTAGGGTCAATGACAGTAAAAAGATAAACAAATCCTACCAAAAAATTAGACCATACACTTTTCTTTAATAAATAGTCGTCTGCCCGAAACGAACCTTTGAAGAAGAAAAAGGTTTGCACATTTGCATTTGCACACCAGATAGGGCCATTACCGTCTTCAACACTAACAAACATATTGTATAAAATATTGAATAGGATTCTAGCATAGGAAAAAGAAGCATAGGAAAGATTCCTAGGATAGGATAAGATAGATAGCTTTATATAACATGCCATCAACTTATGTCTTCTCGCTGATGAATATGTGACGTTATCTAAGTAAATAAGTAAATATTTTCTTAAGATTTTCGTTGTATCAAGATCCTGTTTAAATAGTAACATGCTCTGTGACGTTAAAGATACAGCAGATCACTAAATTCTTAACATCTCGGAAACTAGAATAGATAAAAGGACTCTTTTCACGAATAGTGTCACATATAGACATAACAAGATACAGAAACGTTTTTATTGCTGTCAACCCACATTCAAGCCTTCTATAAATCTCATAAGTAATAATTTACACCTCCACAAACCTTGATGTATAAATTTTCTGATCTCTATAAACTAAACTACAAATTCTAATTTCATTATACTGCCCTTCTGAGAAACAAAGACGGCATTTTGACGACGCGACGTTCGAGAAAAATGCAAAAAATAATTGATATTTTTTTAATGAATTTAAAATTAAGTTGATAATTTGGAGTTTTGGATAAAACAAAAAGAACATTATTATCTGTTTATTTTTAATTTCTGAATATAATAATGTTACTTATGCCTTTTCTTCTTAGGAGGGCAGTATAACTTCTAAAGTTAATGTGTTCCTGTGGCTGCTTGGTAAAGCGGTGATAGCCCAGGGGTATTTACTCTCGACTCCTATTCATGAACTCGTCCGTACCACTGAGTATTGTCTTTTACCGACCGCTAAAGCCTGGCCGCTAAAAGAATACCTAAATTTAAATTTACTTCAAACTCTTTGACTCGATAGCTTTTTGATTTATTCTGCTGTCTAATTTTCAATCTGTAAATACTTACGTGCCAATTAAACTTCGGTAAAGCCTTGTGTATCTGTATGTTTGTGATTATCTCAGAAAACGCTTGATATTGCGCATGTCGCTGTAATTCGGCTATATAATAATATATTTGTAAAAAATAACCGTCGTATTAGGTGTTATTTTTAGTATTTTAATACTTATTATGGAAAAAAAAAATTGCTGTATAAATTTCTGATAAATAAATTGCAAACGTCGCGGTATCAACTTAAGTAAGGATTTAAAAAATTATCGCTAGTTCGGATAAGAATTTTGTTGAAAGATGATATTGTAAGAGAATTAAAAAAACTAGGATATATTTATTACACACTCCGCATTGGCCACGCCGCGTGGTGAATTTATGGCCTGTATCGCCCTTGTAACAAGGGGCTCTGTAGTCTAATATTTTATGTTGAGAGGTTGATACCAATATGTTCGTTTGTTTAAATAAATGAATGGTTGCAAATTGAAACAATTGTAATTTACACTAACATGAGTTTTACGATGGCAAATTTTACATCAAGAGATTCTGCAAATATTAAAAACGTTATTTTTAACAAAATTTTCATGCATACAAAAAATGCACAAATATAGCGCAATTCAAATATTTGTACTTTTTGTATAAAGTGTCATTCACTGTCGGATCCTCTGAACGTCGAAGACTGTAGTTAAAAGAGAGGTGTTAAACATTAGGTCGGCCTTCAGCCAATACTTTTATCAGGTATCGGCACGTTCTTACCGACTCGCGATCCCGCGGTACCCTGTTAAAGCAACGCCCTAATTCGATGTCCATTCCTTCCGCGCGGTCTACCGGTGGGGGAGCCCTTAGGCTTGTTGCTGCACACACTTTTTGCTCCTGGTTGATGCGCCTCATGCGCTTGATCTAAACCATACATGTACGGTGACTTTTGAAACGCCATTAGGACCATAAGGATTTGGACATTCCGAAAACAAAAATACGTTCCATGTAAAACCAGGGCACACCTGCCATTAGAAAACAAATAAGATACGTGGAACGTGTTGCGATGAGGTAACGCAAGCGCCACGCACGCACGCCGTTATTATGGTCATTCACATGGCGACCTTTAAAGGTTGCGCGCATTTACTTTAACAAATCTTGATGCTTATTAGATCGTACTCATATTAACACCTTTATTATTAGCTTTGCTAACCTTTGTTGCAACTCTATGATTAACTGCACGTTAAAATATGTTTATTTCAAGTTATTTTGTATTGAAAGTCATCATTGAATATTTCAATACTTCATGCTTCAGAGCGATGATAGCTGAGGCGTATCTATAGACTCATTCGTGAGATCTTGAGTTCAAATACTCGGTCTGTAACACTCACTGTGTTTCTACTTTAAAAAATATAATTTTCGGCGGTGAAGAAAAATATCTCGAGGAAACTCAGAACAGAGAAAAACAGAATTATTAAAACAGAATTAAAAGATTGGTGGATCATGTGTATCCACCAATCTGACCTGGGTCCGCTTGTGAATTACGTCCCGAATTCACCTAGTAGGTAAATCACTGTACTCCGCAGCGGGGGATGATTGTAATTTAAATTTTTTTTCTAGATAATATCCGTTATTTCCTTTCATTAGTGCAATAAGTTATAACTAATTTAATTATAACTAATGTTATACTAATATAATAAAGAGGTAAAATTGTGTGTTTGTAGGTATGTTGGGGGTAATCTCTGGAACTACTGAACTGATTTCAAAAATTCTTTCACAAATAGGAAGCTAAATTATCCGTGTCTAATATAGGCAATACTTTATTTTGAAAAGAAACACCCTTATAAACAGAAGCGAAGCGAAGGCGGGTCGCTAGTATTAAATAAACACAAAACTCGCTTTAAACATCTTTTTATTTATAACTGTAATAAAATATAGTTAAATTAATAAAAATCCGGGTGCGTGCCAACGTTTGTCATTTTGGACTAATGTATCGCGGATGTCTATGGGTGACAGTATCCACTTACCATCAGGTGGACTGTATGCTCGTCTGCCGCCTTCGTCCATAAAAAATAAAAAATACGACAAAAACTTGTCTGATATTTATGTACTCAATTTATTGTAAATCTTGTGTTCCAAAGTGCAAAGATTAAAAGGCTCAGATTTAAAGTTCAAAATATTTCTCTTATATTATATAACTGATAGTGTTTGAATTCGAAATAAATAAAATATTAAGTGATTGTGACGCCATTGAAATTATTTTATTAAAGTTGTCCGCGAACTAATAACCGGACTACTGATAGGGAGCCCTGGCTATAATCGTTACCAGCACTTGTCTCGTGTATGGGGGATGTATAGCCTTATAACGCCACTAGCCTTAAAACGCCACACTGTTCAAGTGAATTGACCAGTCCAGACTTTTATTGGTAGTGTAGTTTCTCAGGGCTGGTGGAAGTGACTTTGTCATCCCTTAGTCGCCTTTTACGACACTCACGGGATGAAGGAGGGTGGTAGTATTCTAAAGCCGGCCTACACCACACGCCCAATAAATCACATTCCTGAATCGTTATTCTAAATATTTTATTGCAAAAATAAATTTGTCAACAAATCGCTTATTAGACGTTTGGTCGCAAATAAGCATCGTTAACCACAGTGACGTCACGATGACGAAGTCTGACTCAACGAGGTCCGAGTGAAAGTGAATCGAAACCACCGTTCTGATGACTTTTAACAAGCTATCGTGCATAAAACCGACTTACTTATACAGCTTTATAATAAAAACCCAACCTTAAAATTAGCAGGTTAGAGGTTGAGCAGTACGATGTCGGATACAAGAGATGTGTCACTCTTTAGTAAGTATTAATGTCAATTTAAGCCAAAGAGATATTAAGCCACAGATACATATTAAGCGTCTGTTTAAAGGAAATGGACTTTCTTTTCAAAACTTTCTTGCAGTAAGCATATCGATTTATTATGTGTATTTATTTACATTAGGGAAACATATAGTTCAGATTTGTTACAAATTAGTTTACATATACATATAGTTTCCCCAAATAGGCGCCACACGAAAAATTTTGTAATTTTATTTAAAAAAAAGACAATATAGCATTAAAGGCATTTATAATCAAAATATACAGAAATTTACATATGGACATAATTTTTAGTTAATATTTTAATTTTTAAATTCAATCACGTTTATATAGTTCATACACCTCGTAGTAATTATAACATACTCTCGCAAAAATGCGGGTCTAAGTAATTATCATATAATAATTACAATGTTATTTATTTATGTTTCTTATTTATTCATTTTCAAATTAGTCGTAATGTTAGTCTTTTTATAAAGGTTTTGATAATGACATGTGTTGAAAGGAGGGGTTAGGAATAACTAGCGTATCATACTAGGAATGACGTACTTTGAATGTTGCGCGTTAAAGTCTTTTGTATGCAGCTCAACGTTAAGGTCGCTGGATCAGGTTCGTACGAAAGTTTGACATTCCATTATATGGATAGGTACTGCATTCTATATTAACCTCGCATTAGCTCCTAATGGATTGAATAATTTAATTTAATTAACTGCTTTTCTCTGTGGTTTTGTTTGCGTGAATTTCAAATTATTGTTCAAATTTGGTGCTGTATTTTTTTTTAAGTAAAACGGGAAGTGATGTGTGTTTACAATTTGAAAATGGGTCAATGGGAAATGCTCATAAATACTTCCCCCTTTTGTATACGGAAGTGATAAAAGCTTTTCTAAATCTGAATTTTAAATGGGTAGTTTATATTTCTGAAATCTATTTATAATACACTAGCGATTCGCCCTCGCTTCGCTTCGGTTTATAAGTTTTTTTTTTTCAAATTTATCAAAATGAAATATAGCCTATATTAGATATGGATAATGTAGCTTCCTACTTTTGAAAGAATTTTTGAAATCGGTTCAATAGTTTCTGAGATTATCCCCAACATACAAACACACAATTTTACCTCTTTATTATATTAGTATAGATAATACTTGTAATTTAAGATGAAACTAGCAAACTACACTAGGACTACACTAGGGAAATCTATATTATAGGAGTCTCTATAATCTGTCACAATTAATAGTCTCACAAAAATTATAGTTAATTCGTACATTCTTTAATTTTCTTGATAACAATATTGTAGTTTAAATTGAAAATACCCGTTTTCTGTTGTCGAATATGGATGCTTAAAATTTAGTCAGCTATAATGCTGTAACAAATAAATAGATAAAAATTCTAAAATTCCGACTTTTTAATACTTAATATATTTAAAAATATTTAATACATAAACGCGGTCAGTTTAGTTTTTATTATTAGTGAACTCTGTATTACAGATGCTAATCGATATCTAGATGTTTGTGTAAATTAGATGTGCCAATGTTTATTATATGCAGTCGAATACGATTTTTGCATATTATAAATATTGGTTCTTGACATGCAGTATTATTGACTTATACCGTAGTTTAAACAATGAATTATTTTTGCATTTACATTTATGTACATTTTCATATTGTTAGCATTTTTGCACATTTGAAAATGAAAGTAATATACTTTGCAATACATTTTTTTATCGAAATGTGTATAAATTCAAAGCTTGTAATATTTTAATGTTTAACAATAGTTTTCCACAATTGGTTCCACAAATTATTGCGATAGTTATAAAAGATAAATTATTGTATACAAGCGCATTTTATTCCGTCTGTCTTTTATTCTGTTTATTCAAATTGTCTGTCTTTTATTCTGTTTATTCAAATTGTCTGTCTTTTATTCTGTTTATTCAAATTGTCTGTCTTTTATTCTGTTTATTCAAATTGTCTGTCTTTTATTCTGTTTATTCAAATTGTCTGTCTTTTATTCTGTTTATTCAAATTGTCTGTCTTTTATTCTGTTTATTCAAATTGTCTGTCTTTTATTCTGTTTATTCAAATTGTCTGTCTTTTATTCTGTTTATTCAAATTGTCTGTCTTTTATTCTGTTTATTCAAATTGTCTGTCTTTTATTCTGTTTATTCAAATTGTCTGTCTTTTATTCTGTTTATTCAAATTGTCTGTCTTTTATTCTGTTTATTCAAATTGTCTGTCTTTTATTCTGTTTATTCAAATTGTCTGTCTTTTATTCTGTTTATTCAAATTGTCTGTCTTTTATTCTGTTTATTCAAATTGTCTGTCTTTTATTCTGTTTATTCAAATTGTCTGTCTTTTATTCTGTTTATTCAAATTGTCTGTTTTTTATTCATATTAAAGTTTTTTATCATTTATCATTCACATTCTTTAAGAAATCACCTTCAGTACTTTTCGTTATGTTAAGCTTTTTGAGATATTTCTCAATATCCTTCCGAGATATGTGTATGTGAGATAACTGCTTAACGTTATTAGTAATCACATTGTCAAAACGTAAAGATTTGTCTGATACCCGTCTGTAGACCGATGCAAAAAGATTAGCAAAAAGATGAGCAATAGCAATGAAATAAAAATTTCTATCTATCTATTTCTATCTATCTAATTCTATCTATCTATTACTATCTATCTATTTCTATCTATCTATCTATTTCTATCTATCTATTTCTATCTATCTATTTCAATCTATCTATTTCTATATATTTATTTGTATCTATCTATCAATAGCCGTATCAGTTTATAATGTATCAATGCAGCGCACACGGTACTGGGTTCCAATCTCTACTGGGTTCCTTTCCAGTCAGCTCGTGACCACGGTCGGTGGAACCCGATGGAAACATCGAGTAAAATGAAATAGGCATACAAACGCGTTTAAGAATATCTTAAAATATAAATATAATATTTTTAAAAATTCAAAAGAAAATCTTTAACAATGGCCACAACATGTCACCACTACTTAAATTTCATTATCTCGCATTTACACGCTCCGCCAGTAGCGACTGTTACAAAATGAGACGCGAGTGAGACAAGCGGGTCAGCGATGTCACCGCGATACACTTTCGGTGACAGAATGAAGGTACTCTCTATGAGCATAAAATTAAAGGACGGGTCTGTTTTTTTATCGAATAGCTGTAAGTTAATTCAAATATTACACGGCCCTCACTGAGTCATTTTTGGTTCTTCGAGATTCATAAACCGAGAAGGCTCAAAATATGATTACAACTTTTGGTATGTCTGATTGAAACCACATATACAAATGAGCACTCGAGTAATATAATTACCACAACTATGTTTTAAAAGAAACGTACACGAACATTTACGAAATGTACACGAAATATACATCCTGTTCAATCAGGATTTTAATATAACTAAACACTCTCCTGATATGCCCTCATGGAGTTAAATGTGTGATTAAAACATTATTGTTATCATTTATTGGCATAATATGCATATTTGCATGTGCAGTTTTATTATTTTTATTATCGTTAAACATTATCAAAAGCTTATTATTACCATATATCGTTTTATTTTTCTCTTTTTGTGCTATGAGGTGTCACTTACTGATAATTTAAAACAATAAAAAGTTAAGATTTTCGACCCATTATAATAACATAAAGAAGAAATATGTATTTCATTTTCCCAGGTCTACTAGAAGAAATCTCCGCAGGAGATAAACTAGCCTTTTGTACATATTTTATTTTTCTCCGTATTTATTTATTTCATATTATCTGTGTACCATAATTTATTGAAGAAACATAAAAACACATGTTTCTTGACCGGTCCATTCATTTGATAGAGATAGAAGCCCGCGACGGCAACAATATGCAGGGCCACGCTCGTTGAATTCTAATCGCTTAATGTGCATGCGCTTTCGCGGGAGTTCATCTAGAGCAGTGATCATGCAATTAATAAAATATGAGGCGGTATAAAACTATGTAAATTAGAAATTCAGAATGGCCAGATCGTGATAACTGTCACTTGTGCTATCTTTACGTATTAACTTGATGATTATATCAACTAATCACGCATCTATTTGTTGTTTCGACAAATACTTGCCCGTACTCGCTTTTATATTTTTAAATTTCTGTCATTCGTATAATAAGTAATTACATTTAATACTCATTTATTTAAGTATTATATTATCCGAGCGGTAGGCTTTACAGCGTTGACCACCAATTCGCCTGCTCAGGAACCCGTAAAACGAACAAACAAATAATCATTAAATGTAAATCACTAAAGAATACAATAATTTGAAATCTATTTAATGTTGAAGGCAAAAAATAATTATAATTAGAATTAAAAATTATAAAATGAATCTAAACAAACTAGTCTAATCCAAATACCATACTCTGATAGTACTTGGTCGTTGTAACTGGCTACATCTCGGTGTAGCGGATAGTTGAGGATAGATCCTAGGTGCAGCGGCTGCATCAACTTCTAGTTGTAACAAGTGGGTTTTGGTACGATGTTTTACCTTTAGTGTCAAACTAGTGATAAACAAAAATCCGTAATTAACTAGAAACTCGTTACATGCTGAAATGTGAGCCAAAGATATAAACCCCTAGGCTATCACTGCTCAAACTACTAACTACCAATTTTATCACTCACAACTCGATCTGTCATAATTAAGTCTCAACTATTTTCGTCTATAAACCACATATTAGCTACTTCAAAGCAATATACCACAGTCATAAACTTCAAGAGCATTTTCTGGGTCAGTGCATAACTATAA
This sequence comes from Sesia bembeciformis, assembly GCA_943735995.1. Taxonomy (NCBI): domain Eukaryota; kingdom Metazoa; phylum Arthropoda; class Insecta; order Lepidoptera; family Sesiidae; genus Sesia; species Sesia bembeciformis. Next base: position 2,927,742 of record OX031029.1, on the reverse strand, counting down.
TCTAGTGCACATAATCCGCTCATGCCTGTAAATCATTATGGATTTCGGTCAGGCATTGCGTAATAGAGCCTGTGGCTAGATTCACCTCGTAATGTAAAAATGAAAGGTGGATAAAAGTATCATGTAATGTTGTGTGAAAGGAAGACTGTTATACAGTCTCTCTGTATTGTCTGCCTGAATAATCGACTATAACCATATTTAATGACATTTGTTAATGTTAATGAGAATTATACATTGTGGAAATTTTTTGGATAACTGTTTCAAATTTTATGTATGACGTATTATTTGTAAGATGATCTGCTTGTTTCCCAAATATAATAAAATAAAATAACAATAAAATATATAATCCAATCCACTCCAGTTAATCCCTTTATCTGTTTCTACTGCTGAATATGACTTTTAAGTCTGGTCATCACACACGATTCTCGCTGAATATACTTCATTTTTGTCATAGTATCTTCAAGTTGCCTACTCGAATGATAATCCGCCTGATGGTAAGCGGTTACCGTCTGCAGTTACCAGTGGACGTCTGCGATATATTACAATATTAACCGAAATTGAAAATGTTTTGGCATGTCCATCTATGCTCGGCTTGCGTTTGGGGATTAAGAATCAGAATTTGGACAAAAGAAAAAATGAGAAAAGGAGAGGGTTTTTATCGAACCTAAATCTATTTATCTCGCTTGTTTCCCTGGTTCCACTAGATGTTATTATATATTAATTAATGATATCCATTAGCATCCCCTTGGTAGAGTAACAACCAAGGTAACGTTGGTAACAAAAAAATTTAAAACAACAATCTATTTAAATTTATTTCTAGAAGCGTTATCCATACTAATATAATAAAAGGTAAAATTGTGTGTTTGTTTGTGGGTATGTAGGGGGTAATCTCTGGAATTACTGAACCGATTTCAAAAATTCTTTCACAAATAGGAAGCTACATTATCCGTGTCTAATATAGGCTATATTTTATTTTGAAATTTTGAAAAAAAAATTAAAAAGAAAACTTATAAACCGAAGCGAAGCGAGGGCGGGTCGCTAGTTGAAAATAAAATATATATTAGTATGTTATCTTCAACCTTAACCTTTTTACAGGCTATATTTCATCATACAGTGATTGTCGGAGCTTACCGCTTATTACTTTTAAAATAAACAATAGACGTCCAAGCTCATAAATTATTATAAATCAAGCTAGTCAAATGTGCGAACTTTCACTAGAACAAACAGCAATACTAGTAAACGGGTCGTGACTTTGGCCGCGTCAGATAACGCGAACGTCTGTCTGACACATGTCTAGCTTGTGAAAGATAGGTTGGATATATTTCGCAATTAACAAATGAGCTGTTTAATTTTGGCATTGAAACTAAATTATGTCATGTCCACCTTTGTTTCATTTCATATAGGATTATACATGAAGTAAAAGAAGGACATTTATAAATTATGTTTTTTTTTATGGACGAAGGCGGCAGACGTGCATACAGTTCACCTGATGGTAAGTGGATACTGTCGCCAATAGACCTCCGCGATACATGCCAACATTGGCACAAACGTCAAAATGACAAAAACGTCAAATCAAAATGACAAACGTTGGCACGCCCCCGGATGCGCTGCTTACCTTTGAAGATATAGGAATGGATTTGCAGAAAGGGTTGGGAAAAGATTGGGAAAATGCACATCTGTATATTTATTATGTATCAAGTACCGAAAACTTTTCATTTTTCTTGTTATTAAAATAAAAGCAAATTAATAAAAAAAATGTACTTTTCATCATTAATAAAGTTTTCATCATTATCTATTATTATTAAATTCCTGAGTTTTACAGAAAAAAATGTTTAAGGATCATTTCTAAGGAACTTTTTCCTCAAAAAATGTTCCTGTGACCGAAATAAATTTTCGAGTTTGATTGGTAGGTTTTATCACTTACTAGATATTGCAATCTCTAGCTACGAATTATCACCTGTTCGCGGCGACGAAGTGACCAATAACTTGAAATGCGACAAATAGTTATATGGAATGGCTTAAACCACCTATCTTTTGATCTAATTTTAATTAGAGAACCAAAGAGTTTTATCTAGTTTTAAAAATGAGCGCTAAATGTTACCACGCTCGTGCGCTAAGTGAACGTTAATGTACCTATAAAACTAGTGTTAACGCTTGTGAGCGGTATTCTTAACGTTTGATGGTCTTAAACACTTGAGGTTAGAAGCTCGAGTCTGAAACTGTTACGTTTGAGATGGTCAAGGGTCATTGGCATCGATTTAGGGCTCGAGCCGTGTGGTATTGACCGACTTCAGAATATCACCACCCCATCTCCTCCCGTGGGTGTCGTAAAAGGCGAATAACGGATATCAAAGCTGCTACCACAAGCTTTGACGAATTACATCATCTCTAAAAAAGTGGACTCGCCAACCCCTTTGGACAGCTTGACGTTTAACGGCCATACATCCCTCAAGCACGAGACAATGTGCATGCGGAGGTCATGTCCAGCAGTGGACGATGAAAGGGCTGTTTACGACAGCGGTCGAGGGCTCAATGCTTATTTCTACAACAATAATTTCATCATATTTTGTTCAGTAATTAACCAACTTGCTGTGTTTATCAATTAACAGCACGTTACTTTATTCAAACCATTCTATTCTAGTACTTATTGTTTCACTTGCTTTTGCCTGCAAATTCGATCCCATGGTCCACATTAACGGTAGCCAAGTGTTAATCCGGATTACAATCTAGCTATTTACCGAATTTAAACGAAATCGGTTTAGCCGTTTCGACGTCATTGAGTAACAGACATCCAAACTTTCCCAGCTAGATATTAGTGGGATTGATGACGCCATTGACGCCGACCTTTTACAGACTGAACGAGACCTCACTTGTTGTTATACAACCAATATGCTTCCTTAAGATCCTCCTTTTACTATTATCTAATAAAAAAGTGAGCAGTAACAAAAATCGTGATAAGCTTATATCATACTTTGATCATTACTAAACTAAACCAACTACTGATTCCATTAGAATCTTTTAAATCAGTTCCGCAGTCACGACACGTCATCTGTCGATTTCGACAGCAAAACATGACCTATTATATCATGGATTGCATAAACGAATGCACTTTGTTAACACGTGGTAGACAGCCCACGTAATGTGACTTACCGTCGCTAGCTCATATTCATAAACATGGAATGGTAATACTCACACATGGACACACAGGAGGAAATTAGCAAAAAAATCTAATCAAACTAATTATCAGAGAAGGTGTTATTAGTACAATAACGTACTCGATCCACATTTTTTTGTAAAAAGATGTAGTTAAAAGAGATAATCTACCCGCTGGTAAGTGGATACTGTTGCCCATGGACATCCGTGACACATGGCAACATCAGTCAATAATTATAAAAGCGTGAGACTGCGATTTTCGTATGCTTCCAAGGAGTCGTCTTCTGTCCTCAGTAAATCTACTATCACTTTACTGAGCGACTTCTGACTTACTTTGACGGAACTGGACATTGACTTTTTAAACTGAAATTGTTTATTACGAATAAAACTTGACACTGGCAGAATGTGCTAATTGCACCATTGCCATTTATGAAGAAAAAAAAAACGATACTTTATATGGGTTGGGCGCGAGTGTGTAGTGTAAAATCGCATCATGGCAGCATGTTACAAACAGCTCACTGATGTCAGACCTTAAAAGATAAAATCAAAGAGCAACCGATTAAACTATAGGCTTAAAACAAATTGAAACATCACTCAAAGTGTTAAATAAACGAATACTGATTCTTACATCGATCACCTTTAACCCCCGTCTACAGAAGCCTCATTTCGTAACTAGACGATCACCTGTCATATTCGCTCAATATGAAATTAATGGACAAGTTACGAAGGCGAAAAGGACACTCCTTTATATTTAGTTCACGTTGAATAAACGGTTAACTAATTTTACAAAGACTAGATTCGCCAAACAAGTAAATTGACGTTTGACAGGAGTTTCAGTAGTTCACAGGCTCAGTAATATGTGCATGAGTGGAATTTCCACCATGAACGTTTAGTAACTTTGGAATACTACTTTTCTCTTAAAATTAGCTAGAGTGGTATCTCTGGTTTATGCTGGTCGGTATTGGTTTTCTTATTTAACGAGAAAGGCGGAACGGCGTTGTATGGGATTAGAATGTGTTACTCTTGACAATCTCAGTACGATACGTGTATACGTAGAATTTCGACCACATTTGTTTTATAGTCGTGGCAGACTATTTAATTAATGAAAGCAGCTATAGTGACGTCTCTGGTTAGTGCTGGTTCTTATCATATACATAATCTAATGAAAGAGACGGAGCGGGGAGCTATGGGCTATCTCAAATCCTCAAAGGTAGACAGTCAAGGTAGAAGTATCAAAGTACATCGTATTTTTGACTGAAGTCCGCGCTAATTGCCACGGGCGACAGTGACCAAATACAATCAACCGGATTTTCTACTCATCAGTTGAATTCTTACTCTGAATAAACGAAATTTATTTGCTTTAACAAATTAGCAATTAGGCTATATTTAAGAAAACTGTCAGTACAGCTTTTATATCTTGTTAAACGATTTTACATGAATAAGTAAAAATTGAGGTCTAATTTGACAAACACTTATATCACGAAAACTATTATTTATCATTTTCTGTCAGCGGGGAGCTAATTTATTTGCTACATGAGGACCTTATTGTTGTTGTTTGTCTGTCTGTGGTGTGCCGCTTGGGGGAAATAGAATGTTCAGTGACTTGGCAACACAGAATATTACTCGTGCAAAATGGAAGTTGATATAATTATTAAATAAAGAACAATAAAGTCATTAAATGACAGAAGAAACTATTGTGCGCCTGGTTTCCCAGTTTATTAAGAATTTAGTGAAATCAGAGGGAAATAATTTTTTTTATTTATTGCATTATGTTTGAAAGGTTAAAACATGTTTCTATTTAAACAATGTAATTTTAAGTTATTTTTTTTTTAACAAAACCCAATGAAGGCCAATAACCGTCCTTTATTTAAATAATATCACTTATAGTTTAGTTTAAAATAAGAGTTTTTAGACAATATTTAGGAATAAAATTTGTCCATTTTACCTTGTAAATAAAGGGTATGAAGGGATGAATCGTACAAAAACAGCACGACTCGTCCCTTCTTTTCCTAATGATTAGTGGTCGAAGGTAACACGTCGATCTCCGACTCACCTGCCGTCGTGATTGGTATGGCCTACATCATTTAATGGATGTACCTTTCCATTTTACAGGCTAGTGATTTACCAGTAATTGCTGATGCCATTAAAGTTACAGTAAATTGTTACGTAGTGAGAAAATATATTGATTTTATGAAGGAATGAGACCCATCACTTAATTCTTATTGTCATAGGTATTGTACATAATATTGCGCAATATTTATATTTTGCTTCTTTTCACATGTTTTATAATGGTTTGTATTTAAACGAGCTAAACAAACAATTTTTGAATAATTAAAGCGCAGTAAACGGCTGAAAGTAATACACATGGACTATGATCGGCTAACTTCGGTTTTGTAGAGCGTCGTCTCTGTCGCACACGACAGAGACGACGCTCTACAAAACCGAAGATAGCCGAGTATAGTCGATGTGTATTACTTTCGGCCGTTTACTGAAAGTAATTTTAAACTACTACGAATATCATTACCATGTTTCTTTATTTATTGTCATCAGAGAACCCGAAATTAAAATTTTCTACCATCGATTTGCTGCTTTGTATTTTCTGCTTCTCATTTCATTATTTCTCCTGCTCTTTATTATCGTGCTAATTTGTCACTTACCTGCCAATAAATATTACCTAATGAAAAGGGATAGAAGATTTTTTTGGGAAGTTGATATAGTCATGTGCCATCATTTTTGTAAACTGTAGCCAATGATGATGATGAAATATAAAGTGATAGGGATGCATGTAAACAACATGCCACTGTACCCGAAACAAGTCAAATAATTTAAAATATATAAAACCGTTCTAGGGAAATATAAAATTATTTTAGGGAATAAATAAAAAGTTTGGTTGTTCTATCTAAAACGTTCGTAGCGCTCATTACTCAGTAATAGAGGATATACTAGAAGTGAACACTAAGTTGTAAAAACTGGTAGAATTGGTTCTAGTATTGATACTTAACAAGGTATTTTCGGTTTTTGCGTTATTTCAGTGACATCTTGTGTAGGTAAAAAAAAATATATATAGCAAAGTTTCCTAAGTTATTTAATTTAATTAAAAATATATTTGAAGATAAAAACTGGTAGACATAGACGAAATAGGTTAAATGACGCAATATACATCGCGTCATTATTCCCTAAACTTCATATACTATCTATTGATATTTTGGATTTGATCAGTGGGCGCAGTTTTCAAAAATGGCGACGGGTTTGGTAATCAAAATCTTCATACCCACTTGACAAGGACAATACAGAAATCCCAAAAAAATATTTCTTGTATATTAAAAATTGAATGTTAATGTTGAAGAGTATTATTTCTTACTTTTCTGACAAAATTCGATATAAACCTTTAATGTTTGATTTTATTACAACATTATAAAAACATTCTGTAGGTAGTACTTAGGTTTAAACATTTTCATGCAATTTAAAACAATGACTCTATCATTACCAAATTACTCATTTGAGGTCCTATAATAACAGTATCGTAAAAATATTGCCACATCAGTCCAATCAAGCACCCAGTGTATAGGTGAAAGGAACTAACAGAAATGTATCAGATCTCAGCAAGATAATTCATAATAGCCGCTTACAAAACTGTATCATTACATTTATCCATTTTTCTCATGACAATGATAACATAATTGTTTTCGCTATCAAGATTAAAATTGGATTGAATTTAAAAGATGGATGGATACATTATCTGTATACTGTGAGAACAGAAACTGCAAATGAAATGTATTCATTTACGATTTCTATTACAGTAGTGTCCACGGTCAATTACAAAGAAATAATACGTCTAAAATAATGTAAGGAGTAAAGAAAATTTTTACAAGACAAATTTTACAATTTTTAAAGAAAAGAGTTTTTTTACAAAACAATTTTTGTTACATGATGGTTTAAATAATCAATACAATATTTGACTGTCAAAGTACGTAAATAGCTGATTAAAAAGAGTATTTTTAAACAACGAAGGAATCGAGGGATATATAAGCTTGTATCTCGACGCTGCTGGATATAGGGCTCTTCCAATGACCGTTGGAACTTCCAATTCCAATGCTTCATTTGATTGTGTTCTGGGTAATATGCTTTTTGGTTTGGTAATTTGGTAATTTAGTTATGCTTATAAAATATGTCAAAATCCTTTTGTGTTCATAGGAATACCTATTACATTCCTGTAGAAATATAAATTTAAACAAATAAAAGCTTTTGTTTTCATCGCCATTCAGTGACGTAATTACCTTTTACCCAATCACTTTTTTTTTAAAACAATACCGGAGAAAGGTTTGTTTTTTTAAATTTGAAGTACAATTAAATTGCACATTTGGTGATGATTTATCGTATTTTTTCTCAGTCACTATTGTAGACGATTGTTACGTTATCGTCCATTAAATCGAGTTAATTTTTCTTTCGAGATGTATAACCATAATACAATGCAAAAATAGATTCTCCAGTCTTTCAGTCTTTTGTTGTTAAGAGAACGTAGTTAAAAGTTATTAGTGAACTACTGATTTCATATAGTTAGTGGAATGTTAAGAAATTGTTACGTAAGTAGAATGAGGTGTTTAGTAAGTTCTATTCTGTAGTGCGAGTATATTATACTAAATTGATTTGGTCGAATACAAATTGATATGGACGTAATGATAGATGGACTAAGATAGTAAAGTTCTGTAGTTTTTATTTTTTGAACAATCTTTATTGCACATGGCTGTATAACCGGCGGGGTCAATGCCTTAGGCATTCTCTATCACCAAAACTTTTAGTTGAGCACAAAGATGTATTAGGAGGCGCGATTTACAATATACGAGTACATAGATCAGCCTATGCCGTCCCACCACCGGGTACAGGCCTTGTAATTCACTATGGATTTTTAGGCCGTAATCCACCACGCAGGCAGATTGTTGTTTTTTTTATACTAAGAAGGCGACAGACGAGTATACAGTCCATCTGGTGGTAAGTGGACACTGTCGAACATAGACATCCGCGGTACATGCCAAAATCAGTCCAGAATGACAAACGTTGGTACACCCCTGGATGCGCTGCCCACCTTTGCAGATTAACGAATGAATTGGGAGAAACGGTTGGGTAAATGGCAATGGACTCTGGCATATCTCACTCACTACGGAAACACGTACGTATATTGGGGATTTCATGCATTTCAAGTGGCATTTCGAGATAGTCTTCTGTTAGAGAGGCATAAGTCGAGCTCGCCCAGCGGTTTCTGGATCCTAAGTTCATTGACATAAACCTAAGTGATTCCATGTGATCCTATGTTTACAGACATGGACATTTTACGAATATTTTAGCAAAACATTAATTTTCCTTGAGTTTTTATTTATTTTTTATCTAGTCTATTATAATTTTACAAAAACTATGTTTTTTAATTAAGAATCATGAGCCTCAGGAAAGGTTCGGACACAGCCTGTATATATACTATGCAGAGATAAAACTCTTTATTGCACACAAAAAGAAACAAAAACAATAACAGACATTGTAGACACAAAATGCACAAAAGGCGGTCTTGTAGCTAAAAGCGATCTCTGCCAGATGAGCTTTGGGTAGAAAGGAAATAAATATTCTGATCACAGGTAGATGTACAGTATACTTGTGTATAAGATACGATAGATATATACACATCATACGTCTTTATACAATATGCATAAAGTAGTACATATACGATAACTAGAGTGCAATGGAAAATTGGAACTAATATATATATATATATATTAAATAATATTTATACGAATCAAAAACTGTATTGGCGAAAGTAGTCGTGAGGCACAGAATTATTTCTTTTGAAATACAAACTGTCACCGATCAGCAGCCACGAATGGTCAAAACAGATCTCAGTTATTTATTACATGGAAAGATAAAGTTAAAAAAAACTGGTCAGTACGATTGCTTTAATGCTGTCAACGAATTACAAAATAGTGTGGGAAATGAGAAGGTCGCGACTGCTATGCTATGAGTCGCATAAACTGTCCACTTTGATTCTAATTGAGATATTAATTAGTAATGTTTGCTGAGAATGTTATTCGTATTAAGAGAATGATTAGCATGCTCTCAACATAATTTGTGAGTTTTACATAGAATACAAAGTGTAGTTTCTTATTATTTTATTCATATATACTGTATTGTACACACGAATAAAATATATATGAAAAATTGTTACAAGGAAATATACGTACAAAAGCCGTGCTTATCTCTTTAGGAAATTTCTGTCAGTAAACATTGAAAAGCGATAGGCGAGTAATGAAATGGGCATTATTGATGGGGGAAGGTGGATAAAAAAGGTAAGAGATTCAGGATGACAGGTTTTTTAAGAGATGACAATAACATTTTCTTTAGAAAAACAAAAAGCATTAAAAATTATTAAATGGCCATAAAAAGGTGGCGGCAATTGGCAGACATTCGCCAAAGAGCAAAAGTCACCGACATAGCACACAGAATCGCATGCTGAACTAGAAATCAATAGGTTATATTTGACACAAGACGGACAATCGTTGGGATAGAATGGACACCACATAGTGCGAGGCGCAGTGTGCGACACTGTCCCGCCAGTTGGATCGACGCTTGGGAAAGATTGCCGGTGTTGGCTCAATGAGAAGAGCCGAAGATCGTGTGTGGTGGCGAGCCTTAGGAGAGAGAGGCCTGTATATGGTATGGGCACGGTATGTTAATCGAGAGATACACGTATTTAGTTGTCTAGATTACGTCAAATAGATTAAATTAGATTTAGATTAAATACTACTTTAGATACTAGATTAAAAAAAATACGTCAAATTAATCAATGTTTTATTCCAATTTAAACACAGCTTGATGATAGAGGTAATATTAAGTTTCGTGCAACTAAACCGCACGACTTTTCGGAGCAATATTTCTGCTAATCTCCGAGTACAAGACTGATCGATTATCATCACCTGCAGGGGGCCACGCAGGCGGTCTACCGAATGAATTTCAAATATTTTTGATTCTTATTTGTGAGGAATTTCTTGTGATAATTCTGTTTATATATTTTTTTGTGTTTAAACGTAAATGTTTTTGTAGAAATCATGGAATGAGATGGGAAATGGGCAAATCTCACGCTATTACTGTAAATATGAGTGATTAACGCTAATGAGCCGTAAGAACCTTCATCATAACTGTTTTAAACTCGAGCCTTTAACCTCAAGGGTTTAAGACCAATTAACGTGGACTACAACACCCGCGAGCGTTTAATGCTGGTGTCTTTTTGAAAAAAACTTGGAACTACTGAACCTATTTGGCGCTTCATCGAACTTATCCGACATATAGAGCCAAACTATTTTTCTGTCCGATTTCACTGTTAGTCCAGTCAATAGGGGATATAAATGGACCTTTACCTTAAAAAGGTAAAGGATAGTAAAAGGTGCAAAATGTAACGTGGAGAAAGAGAAAAAAAGTATTATGCGTGAGTTGTAATGATCGCGGGGCAACCTTTTGAAGAAATGGTTGTCAAGAGCTTTTCTAATGTCAGTGGGAAGCGCCTTCCAGAGTTTTGTAGCCCGAATGGCGAAGAATGGGACATAAAGCCAGTACGGTAAGAGGAGACAAGCAAAGAGGGATTTATTATCCAATCAAAGGTAACAATAATGAGTGCTTCCCAGAAACTGAAATTTACATTTCAAATAACCGGGACAAATGGATCGTGTAAAATCGTGGATCATGTATGGATAGTGTAAGTAAAATACCTCTTCAAGGTCAAAAACTAGGATTTTTCATTAGGGATCCGACCTAATCAAGATATATCAAAATGGCTACTAACCCCACCTTTTGCATAGTAAAAGTTCCTATTGACCGACTGGATTATGTGTTTATTATTCCTTTTAATTACAATTTCTTAATTAATTTTCATTATTATTTACTGATATTTTTTTAATAACGTGGTATAAATAAACTGACTAAAGAGTTTCCTACTTAGGATTTCAATTTTACAAAAAATAGAAATGTCAAGTGAAATCGAAGCAGGAAGCTCATCTTATTTAATAAATAGCTGTTCACCTTTATAATGAACACGATGTTTAACATTCTTTATCGATCATTGCCAGCGAACCGATGCGTGTTTCACTTTTAATTTCTCGATTTATAATCGTGTCCACGAGCGATAACGCGAGCGTTTTTTCCTTACACGTTTCTCGCTCCGCTCCGTCGCGTTTTGCAGGTATTGCACGGCCGCTATAAAAATTATTATTAAAGTCATCGGTGTGTGACGGAATGTCGATTCAAGTTTCAAAACATTGTTCTTAATCTAATACTTAGTAAATACATGTACTTAAAGTACCGTTTACATTGACACGCGCGAGACATAGCGAAAGAAAACTGCTTCCAAATGTAGTTTTGTGAATTTATCCCTTATTTGGTCGATGTTTAGAGTATCTTGTTATATATAACGATAAAAAGAACTTTTATCGTTCTCTGCTGGCCACGGGCCTTCTCACGCACGCTGTCTTATACATGGGAATAACGCTATGTTGGCCAAGCCAATTGGCGAGTCCAGCCTTCTAGAGGTGGTGGGGTTCCTTAGGGAATGTTGTAGCGACTTTGTTATTCCTTAGTCGCCTTTCACGACTCTCACGGTGAGAGATAGGGTGCTATTCTAATGCCGGCCGACGCCACAAGGCCGTATTTTAAAGTAGTTTAAAGAACAATAGCTTATTCGTGTGATGATAAGGAAAACTATTGTTTTGTTAGAGATTTTTTAATTGTAAAGAATGAAAGGAATAGGTAATTACTTTTATTGAGAATAATATACGTATACTGAACAATAACAAAGAAAACGTGTAAAAACAATATCCATTGATACGTCAATCGGTACCAACTCAGCATGTGCCATCGCTTGAACTGCGACGTTGATTTTCAATTGAAGCCTTACCGGTGATCGCAGACTGTACACAGCAGAAGTCTGTTCTTTTTCTGGAGGAGATTGGTCTGTATCGTGTTCCGACGAGGAGCCCTTATGCTCGTTGTATTTATAGATTTTTCCTGGATGAGTGCCTCAGCGCTCTTTCAAATTGAAAGGTTACTCTAGCACCAAAAAAAAAACCAATCAACCAAAAAGAAGAAAAAGAAACCAACTGTTTAAAGTAAACGCCAGCGGCGCGTGCGCTATCCTTTGAGATGTCAGTAACATTCAACTTATAATTAAATGAGTTGTCTGTCTAACTCCATAGAAAATTAGTGTTTAGAGATAACTTTTGAAAAAGTAGTAACAGTAACCCCCCCTTCCCCTTTATACAACAATAAATAATTGAATTGATTTATGCCTGTTTAAGTTTTATTTTGCAATGTCATTGATAAATAATTTAATTTTGTTCTTCCGGAATAAATGTCGCGCTCGCGCATACAATATACTTCACACGACATTTTATTGTAGTTAAAAATATACAAGCCAATATTAAACTTGATAATTTACTTACTCATTTTTATCACCTTTTATATCAAATAATATAAAAGAAAGTATTCATACATATATGAATAAAAAAAGGCAGTGCATCCGGGGGCGTGCCAACGTTTATCATTCTGGTCTGACGTCGGCATGTACCGCGGATGTTCACGGACGACAGTGTCCACTTACCACCAGGTGGACTGCGTGCTCGTCAGCTGTCTTATTCCCATAAAAAGACATTGCTAGTATATTGCTAATAAAATTGCTGCTAGTATTCAATTTCGTAGTGTCAAAATTATGTATAGTGTAGTGTACCTAAACAGAATTGAATTTACTTTTGAATTATTCAATTAACACAGATGATGATTGAAAGGAATATATTTGTTGTCATATTTGTTGTTGTTGTTGCTCTTTATTGTACTTATAATGAATGGTTACTATAAGACATTACAATAAAGTACAAAGGCGGTCTTATTCCTAGAAGTAATCTCTTCCAGTCAACATTAGAATAACCGATAGGAGTTATGTCATTAAAAAGCAGGGCTATAACATATAATAAGAATTATATTTATTGAGTACTTCAATTATTTTAGTCAATAAACTTAATCATACTGTACCTATTTCTTGTTCTTCTTATGCTTCTTATATAATATTGTTAGTATAATTGTTTTTTATACTAATTGCACGCTATGCATTAACGTTTACCTCTCGTAACAATAAATTGCAGTTGCGCTGTGACGCGTGATAATACTGCAATAATTGATCTGTCAGCTGATTAAATTCGCAATAATTGATTGACGTGTATTGTGCCATCTTTCAACCCCACAAAACAGATAATGTCAATTTTCGCTTATATTATAATATACGCTTTACTTTCTCCCCTCCCCGCTAGTTGTTAGCTGCGCTTGCGCCGCGACGCATGACAATAGCGTAATGTTTGATCTACCAGCCGATGATTGATTCATTGCGCAACCAGCGGTAATTCAGCCATGGTTCTGTTACTCCTAAATTTGCTGTATCTGATAAAATTAGTTTTTTATTAAAATGGTTTTGTTCTTTATTAAAATGACAATAAGGAACAATCTTTTGTTCGTTATTGTTACAAAGAAATAACGTTAACGCAATTTTTTTCTAATTGTTGTTTATAGTAAAATAAATATTATACAAAAAATCCATCTGATCCCTTCAAAGCCCAAAGGGTAATACGGATGAGATTCCGTCTGTGTATTCACTTATATACGAAAATCTAACCCGTCCTACTATATCCTACACTCGACTTCCATTCGTGTGATCGCGAGTTCAAAACCTCGGCCTGTACCACTGAGTTTCTATAAAAGTATGTATTTTAAAAATTGTCACAAACTCGTCGATGAGAGGAAAAAACCGTGAGGAAATCCGCATGCGCGAGAAATATATAATAATAAAACAAATATCTAGAGTGTGAGTATCCACCAATCCGCACTGGCCCCGCGTGGTGGATTTACGGTTTGAACAAGTAATTTACCAGGGGAGGCCTGTGCCCTGCAGTTGGACATTAACGGCTGGTACAATTACTAAGTATAATTGAAAGTTGAGTAAAGTTTAATATTCGATTTGCACACAAAATACGAGTACAAAGCGTGAGGTATGAGGATACGAATAAAACGATAACAAGGAAGGTATTATCAAAATTGAAATAATGGAACTAAAAATTCACTATCATTGAAAATGGCAAACACAACAGTACACCACGTAGGCGTTAACAAGACCAGTAATACACGTAATGTACGTTAGATAAGCGACAGGTCTGTCACCGGCTCGCCTTGTCCTTTCGGGCCGGAATTGCACCGCTTTGTGTCGCCACACGTTTTTATTACTCGTTGGATTTAACATTGTGATTCATTCTGTACACAGCAATACAGTAGAACTTCGATTACCCGAACCTCGGTTAGTGAATATGCAATTATCCGAATCGCGAATCGTACATGGTACTACTACCTACTACGCCACACTGAATGGGCACACACTAGAGTGCCCTGGATTCCCACGCCCAGATCCAAATATTTGTCTTTAAACAAAAGAATGTCCGAAAGGAAATCGAAACCGGGGCCTTTTACACAGCAGGGAGGGTACTACTAACTTCGCCAATCGGTTGTCATGTTTATTTTCTGTCATAATCATATCACTTATTGTATCATGTGGTTACAAAAGGTCTTATGATATAATTTGCCCTCAACATGAGCCCTGTAAGGGCACCGCAATATTAAATAACATTATAAATATATAATTTATATTATGTATGTATATTTATTATTAGTGTTTCTATTGGAATAATGTGTCAGCTTCAAATAAAATATTGTTTTATTTTGTGTCAATTGTTAATTTTCGATAAATTTTAGTAACAAACATATTTACACGTGCAATTTACTTTTTCTATGAACTCGATCATCGAAATTTTCGATTAATTATACCGGAACAATCGTTAATGGAAGTTCTACTATATATTTTAACTTTATATGCGACGGAAATCAGTTAAAATAAGCTGAAATCTTTGTATCTATTTACATTAACTTATTTAATTGCCCAGTTATTCCGCAAATTACTAGTTTTAACGTGTTTTAATTAGTTTGTGACTGTTCGACACAGAATTAATAATTTTGTTTATTACATCTGTTTTTTTTTTTTTATTAACACTTTTAACAGTCGATAAAATTAAACTAAGTACTGCTGGGAACAGTATTATTATAACACAATAAAAACAATTAACAGGACCCCTTTTTTAAAATTAACTTGTTAAAAAATTACTTGGTCGAGATGTCTTTAAAGATAAGATCTATGTATGGTATTGAAGATTAATTGTATTAATCAAATTAATCAACCACGATAACATCACGTGTAATTATTAATGGTAATGTATGAATAGACGTCACTGACAACTTTAATAGCAAGAACAATGTCTCAATTGACTAAACAATAATTATGATATATGCTAATGTACGCCTTCTTGTTACAGGTAAGCAGTGTCACGACAGTAAAAGAATATTGGTATGTAAAATGTAATAATGACAAGTCACGATATATACATTGAATGTTTTGTCTACCGGTAAATTGAAATATCTGAATACAGACCATTGAGTTTTTTCAATTATCTGTTTAAATGGTAATTTTTTCGCTTTAGAAGTGTTGCATATAGCTTTACGAGTAAAGGAAGCTGTGTGTTGCATCGTCTCCACTAATACTACTCTCATTAGAAAAAAAAGGCATACGTGTATTTTGATGACATTCGTTAAAAAAAGACCAAAAATTTGTCAGAATTTTTATTAGTCTCAAATCAAGCTAAAAATTTCGTAATAAAATGTGACTAATGCCTTTTCTTTTTTCATGTGTTTTTGTACCAACAACGGTGTGCGTACTCTCTTATCTGTCTGAGGTTTGCTGCAGACTAGACTTTATTTCTTAGACGCTATCCTTACCTTATTAGATTTTCTATTCTTCTTATTTCTTCTTAATTTTGTTTTTTCTTATTTATTTTTCTGTGGCGCATCATCAATATCATCATATACAGGGCATACCCACACGGCGCTCTTTTAAAAGTTGGTCGTCTTCCACCTTGTACTACCAACCTACTGACGACGCACCGAATCGTGGGAGGAGCGCGCCGCACTTGCGGAAGCACTTTCCGATGCGATCTTTCTTGACTCCCTACAAATTCTTACACTATCCTTTTCTTTTATTCTCAAGTGCCGAATAACTCTTTCCTGCCATCTGCCATTTATAAGTTGGTCCATCAAAATTCCATCGAATTAACTAGACTGGAACATTACACATAAACACGTCTGTATGTATTATAGAATGAGGAAGCTGCCCGCTACCATCGCCCCGCCTTATAGATACCATTTGCAGTTATAGAGTATACTTAAGCATGGCACACATTGACATATATTACGCATATAACGCTACGCTCTGTTACGCTTAAATTGATTTCAATTGACACGCGAATAATTGCACCAACACAATGATTTTAGCAAGTCATGTGCGAGTTTCGATGTAACGATAACGCGGCCGCTGTAAATGTTCTACTCTAATTGAATTACTGCAGTAACATAACAATTGACATACAAGGTATAAATCGTGCTAAAATGAGAACGTTATTTATTCTACATTCGTAATTTTCAATAATTGAAACATGATATAATTGTGAAATGCTAAAAAATCTTATGGTTTATCTTTTATGACTTTATTTGTAATACAAAATATTTATTACTGTATTATTAATAATATTAGATATTCTTTTTGTGAGTAAGAAGGCGAGTAATACTAAATCTAAATAAAAGACAATGCCAGATTCTGTCTCACCTAAAGTACTTATTTACAGAGATGTCAATAATTTAGTAGAAGTGAATAATACCATAATGATAAGTTAACCAAAGTCGGTCAGTTCTTACTGACAATAAGGTCCCTTTTCTTAGATAATCTGACATATTCTGACATGATATTTCTTCATAATAAAAAGTTTAGCTGTTAATAGGTTGTTGGTTCATGCCCGTGGTAGGAATGGGGACTCATTTTATGTATTTGTGACACGAAAAATTTATATGAATATTCCATAATTTTCGAACTTCCGAGGTTTGATTTTTGATTCAGATATACAAATTTTGAAATAACACAATGCGCAAAAAAAAATTGTAAAAATGATTTTATGTTCAGATGATAAGCGCGTGCCACGAGCAGAAAAAGCTTCAGTCATTGACATGAAGTCAGCCAAGACTGGACGGTTAAGAGATTTGTATGAAATCGTCGATCGCCGTCCACTTTACCAGACCCCTCATATTAATGAACAGAAATTCTTCTCGCTCATGGTGTGCGCTTTAGTCGAAGAAATATTCATAGTTTAAGTTATGAAAAAGCAATCAATTTTTTTTAATATATTTAATAAGAATTTACCTGAACTAAAATAGTTTGACTTCATTATTGAATCACGTTGTTACTTAGTTTCTTTTTTGTTTATAAATGTTTTTATTTTATGGCTGCAAGTTTATAAATGAACTGTCATTATGTTGTGAACTAATTCCGAGCGGTATTTATGTACGCTTATTTACTTTATACCACTTTGTGTACTAGGTTTTATTTGTGCCTGTTTATTAAGTGTGCATTTGTGAGAGAAGGTGGACGGGTTTTTATTGGATTTTTTGTTATTACTTTAACTCTGAAATTCTCGCTTACCGTTTTTGTTTGCTGTATTAAATTTAACAAATGTCATTGGTGTTGTGGTATATTCCACTCGGATAAAGACATTATAGTCCGAGAACTTACCGTAAGAATTTCTTAGATATGCTCTACAAGGTAAAATTTTATCTGTACGAAATAGATGTTAAAATAAAAAATGAGGTTCTTTATTTCAGGCCATTGGTCTATATAGATATCCATAAAATGTTAGTATTAGTAGGTATTTATATATATGTTGGTAGTAAAAGTAATTATAAATTACTTTTAAATCGGATTATGACGTGGTATTTACGAATACAACAGTTAAACTAAGTCCTGACCTAAATTCACTTAATTAATCATAGTAAATGTAGCTATAATTTTATGCTACTGAGCATACTGATATATATTTAGACAAAAATTAAAGCTAAAGCAGATTAGATTAACTAATAGTTATATTATATCTTATACTTTGTAAGTATATCCGAAATATTAAGGATTGCCACAGTCATTCTCACTTTCCTCTTTAGAGACTAATAGTGACGGCACATTAAAACAGCATTAAAACTAATATTTTGTTTCAACAACAAATAAATAATAAATATCCACTTAGTAATTTTAGTGTCTACTGAACGGCGCTTCAAATCTCACATCAAAATGCCGGTGTTAAGACTACCGGGCTTTTTAGAGTGGGCTGGATGTGTCTACAGAATACACCTGTGTGCAATGGAATGTAAATGTGGGTGAATATCGCCACCGCAGATGTAGAGGGCTAGATAACGAGCTGTGAGTAGCTGCGTGCACGAAGTTGGTGTAGCGCCAACTTCGTGCACGCAGCTCCAACTTCTCGAGCTGCTTGTTCAGTCTGTTCCGACGCGGGTCGCTGGCAAGTCTATGTTACAAAAATACCTAGTTGCGCTATAATCAATTGTAAAAATTCTTCACGAGCGGCAAAGCGAGTTAAGGGAGATGTTGTGTTTCATCGGTAAGTGTTGTCCCATCATTAAAATTTACTCGTGACGTCACACTCTTGGTGTCCATACAATTTCACGAATTTGCGTTGTCTATCGCCACCGAATCTATGATCGCCACCAGAAGATTAGCTGGAATATACATTAAATAATAAGGTAACCAAAATCTATTAAACCTTAGTAACAATAGGATTGTGGAAGACGAGTGGGGAGATAATATTGTAAGAAATATAGTGTTTAACGTATAAATTCCTACGGTCGTCTCGTAAACTGTGCAAGGTTACGGAACACATTAGAAAGAATATCAATTAAAACTAATGAATATCAAATTAACGATCAGTAGACCACATGCCTGCCAACATTTCACATCAATAAATCAGTTTATTTATTACATATTTAAACTTAAATGTCAGCGAATATATTAACTGGTTGTATTTTTATTCGCGGCTCAAAGATCAAGTGTCGAAATAAGTGTAATGTTTAATCTTTTTATCATGTAAATGTTTAATCCGTGCGAAAAATAAAACCGTAAACGTAATATTTTACATTTATCAGATTTCAGTTGCTAAGGTGCCACTGAAATGCAATAAATACATCGTGTGACGATTACGTTTTGAAGAGATAAATGCCTTTCCATGACAATAATTCCAGGAGAGAAAGAACTTTGTGCCACTAGGCTGACGACTGTGTGAAGAGACATGAAAAGTTTTTAGTCTTTAGACAGTCTCTTTGACTTTTTTTATAGAAGAAGAGGCAGACAGGCAAGTGGCCGACATGATGGTAAGTGGATACCGCCGCCCATTTACACTTTGCACACCCGGGGGTAAGCCTGCCTTGCAAAATTCAAATTACACCTTTTTTGAAGAACCTAATGTAGTGTAACGGAAGCACTTCTTGAGATAGTTTTTTTCCACAATCTACGGGTTAGCAGTATAAAGCGACTTTTGGAACAAAGAAGAACATTTTAGAGAAGTGCATGATATATTTATCGACGTTCCATATGTGGAACAAACAGGAATGTATGTTGATATCTATTTATATATTTTTAATAAAAAAATGAACCACTTAAAACTAGTTTGCTGTACAGTACTCGTACTCGACTGTGTGCCTATAGCAGGGTATTCGTAATTATAACGTATATCTTTACTTAGTTGCACAGGAAATTACAAAGCAACTACGGCCTGAAACTAAGATTTTTTTAAACATAATTGTTGTTTCCTATTTTATATTATTATTCACATAATGTAGGAAATTATTAATTTATCTTTCAAACAACAATATGAAGTAATCCTGTCCGTTACAGTATATTATAATTTTATCCGTTGTTCGATTGCAGTACCAAATTTCCGTTTTCGTTTTATGATTTTTTTAGAAAGATATAAAAGATTTTTTTAGTAAAAGTTTTAATTACATTTTATGATTATTATTTATAATACTATTTTATCGAATATAAGTATTATGATTTATATATAATTTGTTATTGGATGATTTATACATATATAATTTGTTTTTGGCCGTGTGGCTTTAGAATTTGGCTTTAGTACCAACCCATTTCTTTCCGTGGGTGTCATAAAAGGCGATATAAACGCCGCTACCACAAGCCTTAAGGAACTAGACTACCTCTAAAAGAGTGGACTCGCCAACGCGCTTGGCCAGCATGCGTTTTAAGATAATGCATCTCCCATGCACAGGACAATGTGCATGAGGAAGCTTATGTCCAGCAGAGGACGATTAAAGGGCTGATTAGGATTTACGGTATTATTTAAAAAGCAGCGGTAGCGTGTGCTCTTTCTGTCTTCGCCATGTAGAGAATGTATTCATCGCCGTTCGGTTGTACGTTTATGAGGTATATATTTATGACTATCACAAGCACATTTACATTTACTTACAACTAGCTGTGCTCTCGACTTCGTACGCGTGGAATTGTAGTTTTTAAACTCTAAATTGGAATATCTTTTCTTCCCGTTCGCCGATTTTGATGAAACAAAGCCCATTCGAAGTACCAAGTTAAGCTTAATTAACCTGTGGAAATCCCATGAAAATCTGTTTCGTAGTTTTGGAGGTTAACGTGTCCGACCAGATAGACAGACAGACAAAAATGATCAAAATCGTCTTTTTCTATTCTGATACTCTTCCTTCATCGTCCCCAATCAGTTTTTGTTAAATGTATTCAATGTACAGACACGCTGGTTCTGTAGTTTTATTATATGTATAGATAGTTATGACCGTGTCCATTCATCGCTTTAACTCGCGTAGGCACGGGGATTAATCACGACAGTTTCAAATCATAACAGGACGATCCAAGTCAATATTTGCCTAATATTTTTTCAACCTTCACGCGACGGAACCTATCATAAATCCTACTAACCTTATATTAACAGTGAATAAACAATAGGTAACCAGCGAACACTAGAGAAAGTAACGTGTGAGTTCGTATAAAAAGACGAGCGGTTGTCCTCGTGTAAAGATCACTTGACTGCACGGACTTCCCCGCTTGATTGTAGATATTTGGAGCAGTTGTTGGCAATAAAATGTTATGTATTTAAAAGTTGAATTAGAATGTGTTAATATTAATTATGCTCCTGTGATTTTGGTGTAATTAGAACGATATCTTGTGTAACGAGTTGGTATTTTGAATACTTCTATGGTTTCAGCGTTTGGGACCACCCTGGTACACCCATAGAAACACAGAAAAGAAAGATACACTGTGGACTGTATGCTCATCTGCAGCCTTCTTCCTATAATAAGTAATAGTCATGTAAGAAATTTTTTTATGTATGCGATCCCATGTGTGGTAGAAAAGAAATCTCTTATGGTATCTAATTATATCGAACTATTTTTAATAAATTTCTTAAGTTCTATGAATGTGTTGTATTTTAAATTTGTTGATCATTTTACAAAACTATCTTTTCTTGATGATATTTATTTTATAACAAAAGGATCCTCAACTAAAATACATAAAACTTTCATTCTATAAATATATTTAAATCTCAATTATAATGTCCTTACCCTTAAAAAAGACAACAATATTGCTCTTATGTTTAAAATGCAAAATTTATTAAATAGTCTACATATAAAATTATTATAGCAGTCTCCAAATAATCAAGGAAGTAGTACAGTTTAATTTTATGAAATCTTAACTCTAAATAAATAGAAATTAATTAAAAATATTGTTTTGTTTATTGTTAATCCATACCTTCCTTGGCAAAGAGTCGCAGCGCACAGTGCGGTCGTCAAGACACTTTACATCGCGAACCCGAAAGTTGTGGAATGAATTGCCTGATGAGGTATCCCTGTACACTACAACATGGGGTTCTTCAAGAAAACTGAGAATAGGATTTTACAAGGGCGGCAGCGCATCCGCATACCCCTTGGTGTTGCAGGTGTCCATGGGAGGCGGTAGCCATTTAGCTACCTTCACCATAAAAAAAAATCCACAAAATATGTTTTTTCACTCAATCGTTCTATATTTATCCAAGTGTCATAAGAATGTAATCGTTAAGCAACATTTTAGAGCTCTTTGCGTCTTATATGTCTTTGACGTATAGGTATTAAGTACCAACGCCTGCGTTACGTCTCGTCTCGTGTCTGTGCTGACATTTTCGTCTGCAAGTGTTAATAAAAAATACATTATGCGCTGTCAATGAAATTACTTTTGACTTTGTTACGAGTAGATTTTAAAGTGAGTTGCAGTAATAAACTTTTTAACGATGGAAAAGTTTTAGAATTGTCTTTATCTAATAATTTATAAATTAAATACTTTTATCATTACTACAAGCATGAAAGTATGCAAATACATTTTTGTATACTTATAAGGAAGCCACACTGACTTAACCTAAAATTATACCTCTCTCCTAAGAAGAAAAGACATTCGTAGCATTTTTAACGAAAACATAAACAACGTTATATTTGAAAATTAAAAATAAACAAAAGTAATTCCTTTTGTTTTATCCAAAACTCCAAATTTTACTATTTTTTTTGCATTTTTCTCGAATATCATCAAAATGCACTTGTGTCTTTTTTCTAAGAAGGCCCCAGCATACTTACCTAGTAAAACATTTAAAAATTAACTTTTTCTTAACAATATACTCGTACGTACGCAAATAAGTAAGACTGATTTCAAATTATCCCACCCATTTCTTAAAGGATTTCCTGTATTCTTCAATCTTTCATGGCCTTTTCGAAAGTTCACCTGTCTTGTAAAATGTCAGTATAACACCTGATAACATTCTAAATTAATAAATAGGAACAAGTATACTTTCTACTTACTGACACATTATTAAGATGTTTTAAGTGGTCTGCTCTTCATAAGAACGATAAACTGTCCAGAATATAGATTTTATTATGTACATGTTTTACGAGATAAAGTCAAATATAGGTACCTACTTTGAGTATACTCTTCAAAGCTTAAACACATGTCTAGTTCTATAGTATTTCATAAACGAAATGTATGATGGTATGGGCCGTGAAATTTTTAAGATGGATTTTATGGAAAAATTAAACGCACTAATTTTAAATGAATTTTAATACTTTTAAATGAGCACTAATTTCGCTATGAGGAAAAACGTAAAAAAATAAAAATACAATAAAAATTGGGCGCATTTTGTGGTCGTCGTCGGTACAATATTCACATAAGTGCAATTGCAAAAAGAAGCTGATATCAAGAAGGGGTAAACGAATATTTCCCGTTCGTAGTCATCTCACCTCCCCCTCACGAGGGGTCGAGTTCTGCTTCTGGGCAGTTCGCCCACCTTAGGAAGTTGTTTCGCTGCCAGCTACTGCGAGCAGGTCACTGGACTGGCTTCCCAATTGGGTTGTCGTTAGTCAGGTCCCGTTTCTTCACGCCGGGTGGATTCCGCTTGTGGAAAGCCCAGTGAGCGACCCGGCGCTGGTGGCGTACGTATATTACGATGAAGGCAAAACCCTTTTCATCTTACCCTTTAGCTCAAATGAGTTCTTAGCTACTTGAAGTGACGGCGAAATTGAGAGACAGGATCGTACTCACGTAAACAAGATATGGTCGGAATGCACTAGATATTAAGTTTAAACGTGGTCTAGTATTACAATAAAATCTTATTAAGAAAATATTTATCTACTAGGAAGGTGTCAAAACAAATTACATTGTCAATGAGATGACATTTCACAATTTGCTTGTGATGACATTTGCGTTAACCATTAACCTACTCTTATCAATGATCTTATTGTCCGATACTTTAATGCAATTCGCAAGATTAATGTGTCATTACCCCTTATTAACCCTATTGACATTTATGTATTTAATGTTATGTAGTTAACGTATTTGAGTGTAGTTTGCTTTTTAATAGTTTTATTTAACTTTTTACTATCTGTTTGCCTTTTATCATTATGACCACAAGTGACAGGAATGCTATCAAACTGCGTAAATTACATTGAGAACTTAATAGCGTACAATATATTATTTGTTAGTTGACAATGATATGATTAATTAAAGATCCGAGCAAGATATTTTTAATCTAGACATTTAGCTATACTCGATGGCTGTCAACTTAACACGGCGTTTTATCAATTTATTAGCTTTGCTTTTTTTTTATTTTTTTATTTTTATAACTTATATTTATTTTATTCTTTCGGGCAAATTTACAGTTAAACAAGAAATAATTAGAGTGTTAAACGTCAGTGTTACAATAAAAGCACTTTCCGTTTTTACAGATGAAGAACATGTGAGTAAATGTTGTAATCTAGTAGGTTGAAAAGAGATGTTTGTTGTGTTTTTTTTTCAATCTTTTAATTTATGGTTAGTTTCTCTTTATTATTACGAGCTTCACAGTAATGGATACTGGTTGCATTAAAGTATCATTGATCATTGATCACTGGGTAAATATAAACTCTGCTTAAGTTAGTTAAACATTTATCACTTTTAAAGCAAAATCAACATTTAAGAATTATTTGATTTTTTTACTGAATATTTTTTTTTTTTTTATTTATGGTATAACTAATAAAAGATTAACAACTCAAATAACTAACAAGTCAAACTAAACTGTACATATGCTTTTAAGAAATATTTGACAAAATTGATGTATGCTCATTTACTTCGATATTTCACAAAAAAAAGTCATTACAAATGATTATATATGTATAGACGTACAAAAAGTGTACTTACCCCTTTAGGGGATCTCTACCAGCAAACATAATTACTATTTTATTCTATAATTAACTTTATGGGATAACTTACACATGGATGTTAAGTTGATTGTACAGAACCGTAATTAAGTTTTCCTTAAGCATCTCCAAGAAAGCACAAAGAAATGTTAACAACCACAAAGGTTCCTAGAACAACTGGTTTCTTTAAGTGGACTCAACCTTGACTTTAATTTTATTTTGTTCCGCATACGGTAGTCTTTTATGTAGTCATATTATTATTGAGGCAGGTGCTAAAGTATATTCTTTACTAGCTGCTGCCCGCGGCTTCGCCCACGTGGAATTATGGTTAAAATCTCTTCCACGAAACGCTAACCTCTAGTGAAAATTGCATTGAAATCTATTCAATGATTTCAAGTAAACGTGCTTATTAAAAAGTTTTTCTTTATTTTTCTCTATAGTCAATTTCCCGATGATGACACATCAGTTTTTCTTCCTGATACTCAACTATATGACTGTGAAAACCCTATCAAAATCTATTTAGTAGTTTTTACGTGATTCCAATACAAACAGACACAGACAAAAATTACATAAACCATTTTTTGGGTTTTTCTAGTTTCTAATAAGACTGGCCGCTTTGACCAACTGATGTATGTAAAACACGATGTGAAGCTGGAGGAGAGGTATAGCCAGTTGGCCGTTGCGGTCAAGTGCGCGGTATTATCGTGTTTTGTATCAGTTGGTTGTAAAAAAAGTAGATAACCCAACATCTCACGGACACTTTTCTGAATCCTGAATACTTTTCCGAAGCTTTTTATACGAACGTCTAATATTAAAAGTATCGATTATTTATTCATTTCGATTCGATACTTTTCTTAAAGTATCATATTACTAGTAAAAGTATCATATTAAAATTATCGGTATCAATAAAAAAACATAGGCTAATCGAAATTACAAGTTGTGTGCGTAGGTATATTTCACAAGGATTTGTATGTGGTTTTTCTAGCTTCCAGTAAATTATTAAGTTTGATCATCTTATGAAACGACACCGATGTCGTGATCACCATCACCGATGATTTCAGTGCTGGCAATTACCATACATTACCATACTTACATTACATTACAATTACCATACTTGTACAATATATATTGAAGAGATAGTAATGACAGAACTAACTTACATGCTGGAGTAACGGGGTAACAATGCTAACACAGTATGTACCTTGCTGTTTATACTCTTCTTACATAACCAACTACATTCTTGAAACATCTGAATCATTTTTAATAAGAAAATATACTTAAATATTCTTTGATAAATATATTAATTATAAGTGACAATCTCAATTACGTTAGAAAAATATTATGTCTATGGACAATTCCAACAACATCGGAACTGAATTTTCCGAATTAGTGCGAATAGACACATATTATAATAAATACGCACACCTGCAGTGTTGTAGTTACATACAAACTATATATTTCTTTCGGAATTCATAACGCAAAAAGGTCTCGTCTATATAGCTAATTAATTGAATACAAATAGATGCATTTTATTGCAATGACCTCCTAAATTTATTTTTGTATTTTAAAATAGACTACTCCGATTTCAATCTTCGTTAATATTTTGATTAATATTGATTTAATATTGTATTATTAGTCTCGTCAATTTATTAGTTTTTATTTATTTGTTATTTTTCCTAAGCTTATTGCAGTAGAGGGTACAAAGGCTGACTAAATGTATTATAACATTACGTCAGCATCTATCTGTCTGCCAGATAAATAACGGTTAAAGCAGATAATATAAATAATTGCATGATAAGCTGAAAAGTACTCATTCATTCAATTTCTATTTTTAAACATAAACTTATAATGACAAGACGCACAATGTCAAATTAGGCAGAGAAAATATCTTACTTGAACTAAGTATTTGACCTCGTAATGCATGTGTCTGTCGGGACTCCGAGCCTCTCCGAGTTGTCAAAAACGACATTGACATTGACAGTTGGTTCTGACTCTTTCTTGATTATAATGAATATGCAGTTCACTATCGTAGTGACTTTTGCGGCTTCTAAAACATCTCTATTTGTGGTTATAATGAGTAAAATTGATCACGTGCCTGTTTTCCTTAACTATGAGAAGGTTTATCGTAGTATGGGGAGGTTTCGGGCTATAATCGGTACAAGGCCAAGCCAATTGATAGATAATTGTATTCTGTACGTAGTTTATGTACGTATTAGTATGTATATGTGCATTATAATGGTCATAAATATATAATAGATACTATATTTTAATTTTTACTTACACTAGTTCTTTTCTATATTTTATGTGGTACTCCCCTACCACTCCATGTCCTGCATAGCCCAAAGATTGACTGGGAGATAATGCTGTAAGGCATTAAGTCCGACTTTTGTAATAATCTACAAAAAAAAAGTAAATAAATAAATACTTCGGTCTTCTTTTATATATAATTACTATCACGGGCGTACTAATGATAATTATAAAAAATAATGGTTGACAGAGAGGTTTAGTGGTCAGTCTAAGGATATTTACTTGATCTATCTTTCATTCGTGAGATCGTGAATTCAAACCGCCACTCAGGTATGAGAATAACAACAGTCAACCAAGGAGCCTAGAAAAATATTAAAATCAGTTCAAGTTTAACATAAAAAAAAATATTCACTTATCTTTGACTTCCGTTCAGAATTGACGTCATAGAACCTTGAGTCACAGAGCAGGTTAGTTCCGAAAGTAAGCCGTTTAATGTACTACACTTAGTGTTTTGAAAGGCAACAGGAAAATTATACAAGTTTTTCTAAATTCCTAGTCTGTAGCTGAAATAGTTTGTTACAAATTCAATATTGACCACCAATAGTAGGTACTCACCTGACCCTAGTGTGTTGATATTTGGTGTCCATAGTTGATATTGAAAGTTCAAATGAAAACAGCGAGCAAAAAATCTATTAGATATTTTTATTTATAGAATGCATATGAATTAGATACGAGATACGAGTCCATTTTATAGATGTATGTACGAGTGTCAATAATGTATCCTACGATACTTATCTATAAAGCAACACGTTATTAAAATATAACCAAATTATTCCATTTTGTCTTTTATTAATAAGAAATACAAGTGTTTATCTATATAATCTCACGTTGACCTATTGCCGATCATACGAATGGATGATTACGATATATTGTTGGGTAATATCAATAACTAGCTTTTTCGGCGGCTCCGCTCGTTTTTATTCTGGTTTTTTCTAGAACAAAGCGGCAGACAAGCACACAGTCCACCTGATGGCAAGTAGATACTGTCATCCATAGACATCCGCGATACATGCCAATATAAGTCCAGAATGATAAACATTGGCACACCCCCGGATGCGCTGCCTACCTATGCAGATTAAGGAAGGGATTGGGAGAAAGGGTTAAGAAAATGGGGAGGCATAGGATAGGATGGGATTGGAATGGGCTCTGGCATATCTCACTCACTACCGAAACACGTACGTACATTAGGGAAATATGATAAAGTAGGAAATGCAGTACATTTCAAGGTAGTCTTCTGTGAGAGAGGGTAACATGGCCACTCGAGTACGCCCAGCGGGTGTTGGATTTCAGCGTGCACTCCCCCCCTACAAGTTGATTTGTTTGTGTGGATTATGTTTCGGAAAACTAATGAATATTCTGGAATAAAAAGTGTTGTTTACCCATTTCTGTATTTTAGGCCACTTCTCTGTCAGATTTGATTAAATTTGTTCGATTAGTGTATATGTGGACACATAATAGTTGTGGAGTCATAATAAATAGATAAGTACACATTCGGATTCATAAAACTAGTGTGGATAGTGTGGATAGTGTGGATAGTGTGGATAGTGTGGATAGTGTGGATAGTGTGGATAGTGTGGATAGTGTGGATAGTGTGGATAGTGTGGATAGTGTGGTTAGTGTGGTTAGTGTGGATAGTGTGGATAGTGTGGATAGTGTGGATAGTGTGGATAGTGTGGATAGTGTGGATAGTGTGGATAGTGTGGATAGTGTGGATAGTGTGGATAGTGTGGATAGTGTGGATAGTGTGGATAGTGTGGATAGTGTGGATAGTGTGGATAGTGTGGATAGTGTGGATAGTGTGGACTGTTGTTGGCAGTTAAAACACAAATGCTTCAGTTTCAAACCACCGTTCGTATGCAAAAGTTATAATGTTAGAATCTCGACAAAACCTTGTTCATCAGGATTAACTTAATATTACCCAAGATCTATGGGTGAAGTCTGAACCACAATTGAAATAAACCGTCGTGTGCACCATACCCGTATAAAAAAAGCTCTATTTTTCAAAAAACATTCTAGTTTCAACAAGTAGGTACTTAACTCTAAAGATTGTTTACAGTCAGATTGTTATGCATATTATAATATCGCTTCAGACGTCTCAAAAGGCCATCAAAAGCGTCAAATGCGTTCAGCAATTAATTCCGACGTCTTCTCACGTCTCGTCCACTCCATCCTTGCTCCAATGTTATTCGGAGATGTTCTCCTTTCTAACGTTAGCCAACGAGGTCACGGCGTGGTCGACCAATTAATGTTCTGTGCTATAATATATTATACTAATATTAAATAGTAAAGGAGTTGTGTCTGTACACGGAATATTTTTTGATTCGTATAAGTTATGGTTTGCATTTGTTTAATAAATTCCAAATATTAATAAAGGCGCTTTAAATGAAAAAAATAAACTGTTGTTTCGTTTTCTATATTTTAGGGATGATTCAAATAGTATTTTGAATGTTGTGGGGTAATATCGGTTTGGACAGGTACCTACTTATTATTTTTTTATTATAAATTTCTTTTTCCCCCTTTTATTATAAAAACTTTGCCTTGCCTTTTGCTCGCGACTCTGCTAGCATACATGTATTAATATTAATATCTCGTATACTAAGACCCTCCAGAAGGGATAACCTACACGATAGTGAAAATCGCATCAGAATCCGTTCAGTAGAACCAAAATTATAAGCGAGCAAACGGACTTTGCATTTTATAAATATACAGACTACTAAACATTATTTGATAGGGATTTCATTTTCATTTGCGATATAAATAAAATCACTACACTAACAGAGGGCTATTTAACCCTCTACAGAGGCACACTTTCACAGGTTATTTGGCTGTTTGCCCTCTATTAATGTTGCTATTAGCAATACTACTGCTATTTTTTTTTTATATAGACTAGTGGGCGGACGAGCAAGCGGTCCCACATGATGGTAAGTGTTACCGCCGCCCATGGACACCTGCAACACCAGGGGGTATGCGGGCGCGCCGCCGACCTTGTAAAATCCTATTCACAGCTCTCTTGAAGAACCCCATTAAGCAATGGCTCTACAATTTTACAGAAAATTAAAAACCGCGGACAGAAACTAGTGTTGTTCTAATATTATACATACCAACCGGTTGAATAATGATGATACGAGAGAGGTAATTAATTTAAAAGTTGTTTTTGATGTAATTACGTGTGATTATGCAGTTTAAATTTAAGTAATTGGGCGAGCAATTTCATTTTATAAATCAAGATGTTTGTCGATTAATTTTTTTTCTATTGCATGTAATTAAAGTGTAATGAAATATTTTCTTAATAGCGGTCTGTACCTGTGCGTGTACAATCCCAAGAGGAAGGGGAGAGTGCGCTGTTGGCCTTGCAGGATCATATAAGGGGAATGGAGGAGCCCGATGCTAACGTTGCAGGATCTTATTTTCGAATGTTTTGAAGAACACTGTATATGGAATGGTATTATTCTAGATTATCATATTTTAATTTTTAGTATATGTATTTTAGTCTATACTAATATACAATAATAAAGAAAGAGTGCGAATTTTGTGAGTTTGTGTGTATGTAGTGCGTAATCTCCGGAATCACTGCACCTATTTGAAAAATTCTTTTACCATTCGAAAGGTACATTATTCCAGATGGACATAGGCTATGTATTATGTACAAATTAGCTAATGTTATGATGATATTCGTCATCTAAGTCGGAAAAAAACTCTTATAAACCGAAGCGAAGCGAGGGCGGGTCGCTAGGTTATTATATTTTCATTAAAAAAATACATTTTATTAACTCTCATGCAAGCTGGTGTCAAGTACAACATGACAAACAAATTACTTATATCAGTATTAGATTTCCTCTCATCGTTCTGACTACATTTTAATAGTATTAAGTAACGCCAATAGCTAAATGGAAGTTAGTTTCTTATTAGCATTCCGTCGTGCGACTAAAAATACAAATAAAAACAGTAAGAGGTCTCAAATGACTGGACAATATTTTATCTGTGACATTTCCTTTTACTGCGCGGTGATTGTTTGAAGCTTTGATTTCCTGAGTCGGCAGACGATCCTATCACTTGATAACAGTCGAAGACATTCTATTATGAAACCAAGACAATTATGAAGCTAGTGGCTACTTAAGCGTTCATAATGTTGTCTAACTTTAGATTGTAATGTTTGATTATAATAATTATTATATAGTATAAAGTACACGCGGCTGTCGGTATGCTTCATCGAATTTTGATGTTCTTTATGGTAATGGTAGCAGACGGGCTTGCGGCAAACGTGATGGTAAGTGACTACCGCCGTCCTCATCTGCTACATCAGGGGATATGCAGGTACGTTTCCGGCCTTGTAAAATCGTATTCATAGCTTTCTTGAAGAACCCCAAGTCAGAGGGAAGAGGGAAGACCCTCTAAAGGGAAAACCTCAGCTGGCAGTGCATTCCATAGATTTCGGGTTCGCGGTATGTTTATCGGACAATTGTAGTTTATTCTACGAAAATTTCAAAGGAATCTACCTATTGCTCGGTTTTTTTAGAACCAATTTGGTCGAGTAGTTTCTAAATTATGACAGTTTTTACTTTTCAAAATATCCTAGATAAAAACTTTCTACGACTACATTACAATACTCAAAATATATGCCATTGGATTGGATAGCCTATGGGTATCTATACTCGTCTCATATTCGTATCGTCGTGAATTTAAATTCTCGACCCCTATCACTGAGTTTCTACTCGAGAACGGAATTTTAAAAATTGACACTTGGCGGTGAGAGGAAAACATCGTGAGAAAATCCGCACGCTCTAGATACAAAACTAAAATCTGCAGTAGATATGTGTATCCACAATCCGTAATGAACCCTCGTGGTGGAATATGGCCCAAAAACCCCTGATTTACTAGGGAACGCCTGTGCCCTGCAGTGGGACATTAAAGGCTTATATGCCATTGGATTGAGCCCATAAATTATTTGTATAACTTACGGAAAATAGCGAAATCCCTCTTCTGACTGCTTTCTTCTGGGCGGCCATTTTCCTGTCTGTACTTTTTCCACGAGAAGGTATTTTTAAAATTAAATGTTAATTTTTTAAGAACAATTTGAACCTAAATTTTGGAATGAATCGGAGACTAAACAGATATTTCCAAATATTCGGGTTAAATAATATTGTTAATTTATCGAAATATTGTACATACAAATATCCACTAATTATATAATTGAAAGTTTACTATAGGCTCAATGTCCATTCAGTTGCCTCCGAACTTTAGTTCGGTCACGCGATTTTCCTCGAGATACTTATTTTCCTTCATAGCCAAGATAAGGATAATTCCAAAATCCATCAAAAATAAAATTCAGTGGTACAGGCATAGGTTCAAATTCACCATCCAATGTGAGTGGAAAATAAATACCTCTAAATTATTACCGCTTTTATTTTTGGCAAATTATCCATAAAGTGCCAAACGAGCGATGTTGCGATGTTGAAACTTGCTACTTGTAGCAACAAAATCATAATGTTTGAAGTGTTACGACATCGCGTCATCTTCTGTAATTTTCTCATAATCCGTCCAGTTTTATGTAATAGTTATAATGATTTTGAATGTTATACCATTACCGAAATGCCATCACTTGATAGTGATCCATGTGTCAGTTTATCTGTCATTTCGTCAGTAACTTTAGCCACTGAATATATCTGTAGCTGAGAATATAGCTGTCACTAATATGAAAAGTATTTTTTTTTTTTTTTTTTTAAATTGAAATACGAGTAAGTCCTATGAGCAAAAGGTTTAAATATATTTCTAAAATATTTCTAATTTTAATGGTAAAAATGTGCCCCGACCGTGTTATTATTTACTCGCCGTGAAAAAATTTCGTCGCAGTGTTGTTATTTATTCTTTACTTTTTTGCTAAATAATTGTACTACGATACTTTATTTTAACTTTTCGTGTAAAATTTTATTTTTGTTGCTTGTAACTGTTTTCCTCTCGGCTACAGTTATATCAAAGAACAGAAGAGATATGACGGTAACCTTTTGCTTGGAAGCTTACGTATATATTTTGCATAAACCATATACTATGACATACCATCAGCTCGCCGAGCGACTTTAAACTATGTATGATATCGATCGATTCTCTTTTCAAGCAAAATTAATATTTCATTATATTCTTTACTGTACAGTCGAACATGTTAATTGAACTGCGTAATTCCTAGTTACGTAAGTATTTGTGGAATATAAATAAACTGGTTTTGTAACTACAGTTATAACTTTGAACTATGTCGTTAAATGTAGGACATTAGAACTAATAACGCTGAACTAATAATGTCTGTGTAAAAACTTACTCGTAGATTAAATTTAATGAAGGTATAACGTAAGCTATGATATGGGGTTCTTCAAGAGAGCTGTGAATAGGATTTTGCAAGGTCGGCGGCGTGCCCGCATACCCCCTGGTGTTGCAGGTGTCCATGGGCGGTGGTAACACTTACCATCACGTGGGACCGCTTGCTCGTCCGCCCACTAGTATATAAAAAAAAAAAAAAACGAATGACATTTAATATGGAGTATGAAGGGTACGATCAATTTACGAAGCCTGAAACAATGAATTCTATTCACAGTTCCAATTTAACTATTGTGAAATTTTATGAATGTTTAATTTTCACCAAATTATTCATAAAATTTGGCTAAAAACATTGATATGGTTACAAAAATAAAATACGTAATATTTTATGTTTAATTAACTTTTGAATCATGAACAGAATTCTGTATACAGGCTCTTTGTTTGAGACCGGTCAGTATGGAAAACCTCCGACACCACTAGAAATAGAGAAATTTATTCTAGACACAAGGTTTCTTATCAAGACATTCCTTACAACCTACATTTTCAATGGACGCAATGAAATAACTAACAACTTTTTTATCGTTTTCATATTTTTCATGATCGGGTTCGATACCCGATTATGTATAAGTTTTTTGAAAATCTTTGAATACAATTTTTCATTACTCTTCAATCGACGCCACCCGACAAACACTTAAGAGCTTAGGTTTAATTGATATCTATTGATGCGTACAAGAGCGCTTAAAGAAACCAACTCCGTTTCATAGTTTAAATTTAAATAGGGTTAAATATTATTGCGGTGGGTAGTTTTCTATAAATATATATATATATATATACTTATATATATTATATATATATATATATATATATATATATATATATATAATATATATAAGTTTCATCTCAATTTTAAAGAGCCTCGAAAATATTTAATTTTTGTTGAAATCAAACATAACACGATAAATTTGAATGTGTTAAGGGCACTGTTCGGAGTACGGTACAAGGGCACCACTGTTCGGAGTACGGTACAAGGGCACCACTGTTCGGAGTACGGTACATATTTTAGAAACTTCTGTTGACATTTGAAATGCAATGCTAATAAATATTTTACTAATGTCCGAACTTCTTAATTAATACAAAAATTCCAAGGCGAATAAGATCATAAGTAAACACTTTTCAAAGACGAGAGATCGACCTTCATCCGATGACATTTGGAATCTGGATTTCTCCCACGACCGACCATATTTGTCGTTACCTCATTTTGATGTGATTTACATTTTTTGTACACGCTTTTCATTTGGTCATAGCCGAAGTTCTGTGAGTCAATTCTAATTAATTTTCACACATATACGCTCACGCGTGCGCCTACACAGTCACACGCACTCACACACATAAACGAGAGGGACATAATAATAATAAATAATATAAATAATTTTATTTATTTGTCACAATAATAATAATATTAAGAAAGAAAGTAAAAATACTGTGAGACGAAAAATTATACCTATTACATGGCTTGTAGAAGTGTAAATACAGCGGTTAAATCTTTATTTGAGTTTTGTGTTGTGTGTGTGTTTGTCTGTGTTATGTGCATTTGAGATTGTGTGTGTATTTACATGTGTATGAGTTTGTGTGGATGACGAAAATGAAAGGCTAAAAAAAATGCATATCTTTTAGATGTACGCGACATTATGTTAGACGGGGTAATAAATTTTGTAATCCCGATTGTAATCCACTTACAATCGGGTGAACTGTACGGTCGTCTGCCGCCTTCTTCCTTTAAAAATAAAAATGTTTGCAATGCCCATCTTAAAAGAGTTGGAAACAGAAAATAAGAAGCAAATGAGAATGAAACCCTTATATTTTGTGTCTCGTGTGGGTCTTTAGACTTTCACTACATCTTGCACATTACATTATGAAGATGCAATCCTCAAAGCTTTTATAAAGCTAAGCATAAAGATTTATAGTACTATCGCAAGTTTATATGAAAACCGCACTGACACGATTACGAGACTTTCAGTGTCACAGGACAAAGAGGAAACAGTAGATCTACACGTTAACGTTAGAAATGCGCCTTACACATAGATGTCGCAAATAAGGTACATATGGGGGCGTTGTTAGAATATTTGTGGAATAGCACTTACATAAATATAAAGCTGTATTGATAAATAACAATCTTCCGATGCTTCATCAATTGAGACTTTGTTTGTTAAAACCGCAAACTAACAAAGCGTTAAAAGCGCGTGTTTCATATAAATGCGCATGAAAGCGTTTATGTCGTTAATATTCCGATAAAGTATGCATGACAGTTTCAGATAATACACAAATCTTCATTTAACATGCGCTTTTCAGTGCCCGTGCGATCATGTTACGTCCTCATTAATCAAATAAAGAATAATCGAATAATCGATAATAATCGAATAAATTAAATAAAAAATTGACAGAAAAATTACTTTGATTTATACTGTTTGAAATAATAATTTTATACACAGTTAGCTATCGAATTTGTCAGGAACTTAGACATAGTTAATTTTATTTAGAGATTAGTTCTAAGTTGTGCTATCTATCACTCCACATATGTACTGTGACATTATTGTGGTGTTATACACTTATCGAGGCACTTGCTGGTTGGTGATATGATGTTACAACATTATTGCGGTTATGCATCTATGTAATATTATTATATGTATATATAATCACAGATTAGTGAAACTTTATATGAAGGTTTAATATTTTGGCCACATTACACCTAGAGTTATTAACAAACAAAATATAAGAGGCCAAAATGACGAAGTAATAACTGAATGTTCTGATGAAGAGATTGTAATTATTTTTGACAAGATTTGTTGATCGAGTCACGATACTCAATACTGAGGAATGGAGGTTATTAAGCGCAGGTTTCTTTGAGGTAAGAGTGATATGATATAACAGTTTGATTTGACACGGAAAGTTTTTCAGAAAATTCAACAAATGACGCCATAATATTTTAATCTGCCTTCGATCTGATATATACAGAAATATACAGAAAAGGAATATACGTATACACGTATATTCCTTTTTCTGTATATTACTTTAACTAAAACATCTAGTTCAAATAATAATGCGATTCAAATACAATCACGTCATAAGTGTTATAATTTCATTAAAAAACGTTGTAATACTAAATCGCATATTGGATAATTTATTAGTATCATAAATTATATATCGTATTAATATTTCGATTTGAAACTGCAACGCTATTTTTACATTAGCTTTCCCATTACGTAGCCGTAAAACTGTGTCATCTCATATCACTAGACGTGACTTCAGATTTTCCGGTAAATAAAAGACATTTGTCACGACATCAGAGACAACCACTTAGTTTAATGTCAGGATATGACAGACACTTGTATTTTAAAAGTTGAAGGACGAATTATATGCGTCTTCATATTTTAGACCACTCATTAATATTAATGTGTTTTAATTGTATTTTTCGTCGATAACATCGTTGGATAAGGAGGTAGAATCATTAATTAACCTAATTATAAAATGTAACATTTAACAATACTTGAATTTTAATCTATACTAAAATAATAAAGAGGTAAAATTGCGTGTTTGTAGGTATGTTGGGGGTAATCTCTGGAACTACTGAACCGATTTCAAAAATTCTTTCACAAATAGGAAGCTATATTATCCGTGTCTAATTTGACATTTTGACAAAAAAAAATTGAAAAAAAAAAAAACATATAAGCCGAAGGGAAGCGAGGGCGGGTCGCTAGTATTTAATAAATGTGTTTTTATCATTGTTGATTTCCATTAAACTAATATTATTTTTATAGTTATGCCCGGAGACAGCAATAAAACTTTTGCGATTTGTCCACATTTAATATTGTAAATCCGGTCTGAACACGTAAAATTAAAGGCTTTTAATTACCTTTTATTTTCACTCAACATTTCCATACCTATAAAGTATGAAATAGGAGTAGATATTTATTGAACTTTTTTATCTTTATAAATGTAGCCATTTCTTCAAAACAGGCTTTGTTTTTTTATCAGAATGTTACCACAGGCGAAAATGTCACTACTTTCCGTACCCAAAGACTAGGATAGTAAAGACGTAACGCACTGAAACTAGAAAGGACGTACCTACTGAAACTATGCCAAGTGAGTGGCACACACACATACGAGTATGTGGTCATCATTACGACCAATAGTAAAGTGTTTAAACACACACATTCTTTCATAGGCTGCTTCAGTTTGTTGTTCATTGACTGTCCACCTATATTCTTTACGCTCGAAATGTGTTGCTATTTTACTTCGATCAATAATTGAATTGGAATAATCCCACGCAAATATTTATTCTATTAATAAAAAAAAATGTTTTAATATCTAAATAAATGTAGACAACATTACATAATGATCATTATGATAACTTTTATAAGATATCGATTAGCTGACGCGATGACATTCATTTATAGCGGTAATGATTGTTAATTTATACAAAACCACAAAAATGTCAAGGAATCACAGCTATAAAACGCGATTTTATAATCCTAATTACGATAAGATCGTAAAAGTAAAAACTATTGTCTATGACCTTTAGAAGCTAGAAGTGCATTCGCGAAGTGATTGTTGCATAAACGGTTTCAAAATTAGCTTCTAAATCGATAGAACATATTTCTCATTGCATTTTAAAAAAATATTAGTGCTCATTTTTTTTTTTTTTGTATTATGTAACTATACATTTTTCTGTGAAGGCTTTACCTAACGATTAACTCATTTGTTACCTGCTGTGCAGAAGGTCCAGGGTTCAATTCCTGGTCGAACATCTATTTGTTTACAGACAAATGTTTGTTCGGGTCTGGATGGTGTATTCGTCTTTAGATCTTCGACACAGAGAATCTTAGTGTGGACAATTGACTGGCGTTAATAAAAAAATACCATTGGCAGCGGTGATGGTAAACATCGTAGGAAATCCAAGCCAGCTTTCGCGAGAATTAAATAATCTGAATCAGAAAAGATTTTAAAGAATTTGGAAATAATGAAAAAGTTCAACGAAAAAGTTTAATAAATCTGATAAAATCTTCTTTTGTATATTTGACATTAATGTATTCTATAAATAATATTGACATCGACTTCAATAAATAAAATAAAGTTTCAAGAACAGATACAGACAAAAAAGTGGGTGTCAAAGGTCAAACGTACATCTCCTTTTTTGGACCGGATATGACAAGAAATATATGTATGTGATAGATTTGACAGTCATGAAATACAATTCCAAAAAGAAAAATATCTTATGCAACCTCTTTAAAATTGAAAAGAAGATAAAGATTCAAACCTGCGCAATATATGTTAGATAGACATTTAGATTCTTTGTAAAAGTTCTCAATCGTCTAGTAAAAGCTGAGGAAATAATCACTTGCCATAGAACACATTCACCCGTAGGCGTTATAAACTCTTATTACAATAGTAATAAAGACTTTAAAATACCTTTTCAGTCAACGAGTGACACCTGCCTAATGTTGATCCTACGCATGTTGTTAACCCAGATCGTTGACAAAGGATTTTTGTAACATGTAGTGTGATTTTTAGTTACAAGTTTCCTCTTGGCTATTAATTTATTGGGCAATATCTCGCCTCGATGATACTCTGCAATGTTTGTATTTTAATACAATGTTATTTTAGAAAAGAAACAAAAATCTGTAAATTGAAGTAGTTTTTTTAATACTTTTTTCTTTGGTTAAAAGTAATAGCACCGATGGAGCGATAAGGACTATTTGTTAATTATTATTATTTTTATCAGTCAATAATAACTTTAGGGTAGATTTGAAAAGTGGACTGTATTACGAAATAAAAAAAAGAATTATAAGATTTTCGGTGAGGATTGCTAACTCGAACACCACAACAAACTAAATTAAGTACCTATACTACTCACCGGCCTGTTGTGTGGGTCCTGCCTTCCTCGGGTCTTCAGCACGGCTGCTAAGAGACTACAGTCTTTATCACCGGTGGTCTTCTGGAGGTGTGGTGCTGACACAGGGCTTGTAATATTACGACACACTTCAATAAAAACACACGGGTTCACTCGAAGTAGCGACGGTGCAAAAGGAAATTAATTGTTTTATAAAAATCTATGCAAACTGCGTACTTATCTAACGAATGTCTTTTTTGTTGTTACAATTATCACATCCACCCTCGTGGCGTCGGAATTTGATTGCGTTCCGATATACACAGTTTTGGAGAAATGATGAACTTAATTGATATTATGCTGTAAAGATCAATCGTATTGGTTCATGCTGAAAAGAAAAAATAATAATTTCAAATCTCTATAGCTGATGTAGCCCGTATAAGTACAGTGGAGTTGCAAACAACAGGAGTAGGTCATGGGCCAAATAAAACAAATTCAGCATAATGATCCCGAGATAAATATTTGAGAAATATTATGGTCATAAAAATGATGTTTGTTCAGATAATGTCATTAGCATTAAAATGCAATATTATTCGCATGGTCGGGTTATGTGAAAATATAGCTATTATAGATTATGTTGCATCAAACATCAAAAATTCTGTATACTAGTCAATTTCTGTCGAAATATTCATTAAAGACCAATTTCCCAACAAGATGGAATTAGCAGGTCATCCATGAATTATTGTACAGAACAATAACTTACAGAAATTACATATTGATGATACAAACATGTTAAGAAATCTTTCACGCATTACTTCACGTGCATTGTTATGTATAAAAGGTGCTTCTTTGACCCAGATTCCTTTATGTATAAAGTCTGATGCACGAAATATTAACTAGAACAGTCTAGACTTAATTATGTAACTGACCATAAACAAGGTCTGTTCGACCACTAATGATCTGAATTTCAAAAGTTTAAAGATAAAAGTCGATACCGAATCGGCTGTATCTTGCTTTTGGTATTGTCAAATGTGTGCAGACAAAGAAATTAATATTTGTTCACTTGAATTTTTAATTACCGTGACTAATCGTGTTGTTGATAATAAATATTTTATATTTAAGTGCATATAGGGGTAATTTATATACTGAACTATATGTTTATTATAATAAATTGTCTTATGAACAAGGTCAAGTCTAAAAGAGTAAAATTTAAGTATCAATCCTGTTTCCTTGTTTATGCGACTTTGTCTTTAACTCCCGTATTTATTATTAAAATAAATGTTATTATGTACCAAAATTGACTTAATTTTTACATGCTTAATTCGAGTATAATAATAATTAGTTTTAATACAATTCGTTTCGTTTATAACTATATTTAAGAGTAAAAACATGCAACTGTATCACGCTGAGATCTTTCTTAATTCAAGAGTGTCACGGTTTAGCCACTGATTTACTCGTAGATAACGTATCTCGTTACGAGCTCCCATTCTCATGCAGGATAGACTCATTTTACTGTACGGTCTGTTTGACTACAATGCTGGTTTGTCATTATCGCTATTAAGATATTTATCTTTAAATATCCAATTCACTTATTGTAATCTATACTAATATAATAAAGAGGTAAAATTGTGTGTTTGTAGGTATGTTGCGGGTAATCTCTGGAACTACTGAACCGATTTCAAAAATTCTTTCACAAATAGGAAGCTACTTTTAAAATTACTAGCTAATATAAAAAAAAAATTGAAAAAAAAAACTTATAAACCGAAGCGAAGCGAGTGAAGCGGGTCGCTAGTGTGTTATATATGTCAAAGAAAACGAAGCAGAATAGCGACACAGATAATAAAAATATTCTTATAACATTTTTAATTTTCTTATTCTTAGTTATCAATTGACAATTGACGGGACTTGGCGTCTTTAAGTTTCTTTTTCGTTTCTATTTCTGTTCAAATTTATTATTTCTGTTTTAACGTAGTCTTCTAAT
Source organism: Sesia bembeciformis (assembly GCA_943735995.1). Classification (NCBI taxonomy): domain Eukaryota; kingdom Metazoa; phylum Arthropoda; class Insecta; order Lepidoptera; family Sesiidae; genus Sesia; species Sesia bembeciformis. The sequence goes on along the minus strand of OX031029.1, from coordinate 2,886,379 downwards.
TTTATTCTTTGTATTGCTCTTACATCTATTTCGGTAAATTACGATACAGTCAAAATAGCTATTTTAAAATCTCTTTAGGGATCGACTACATGTTTTGAATTGTCTTCAGATCAAGTTTTATCAAATTATTGCTGGACAAGTAATTATCAAAATCAAAAAAGTAAATCAGATCAGCCACCAATCAACCCGGTCGTGTTAGTCATAACTGCGACTATTAATATACAAGGTCCCTTTCTTTGCGTACCGCAGAACCTTGGGCTCGTTGTACCTTGCAGTGCTAATACGAAATTATTAAAACCTCGTTTCAAGTGGACACTGCAATCACAATAAAATTTGTTTACTGTGTAAAATTAAAACAAACCGCAAAGAGAGAAACAGTTGTGTTAACTCCTATTGTTACCTTTTCAATGACAAACAATTAAAATCAATCTAAAATCGTTAGTTTCAAATCATTAGTGAAATTGTACATACAGAATGTTTTTATTGTTCTCTGCTATAGTACTGCCACGAAAAATACTAAAAAGCAAATAAAATTTCCTTTTTAATAACTAACTTTTGTGAGCAAATCATTATAAGTTTGGTGTACGCCAAACATTAATAATTCCTAAACCAGTAGATATTGATTAGGATAGTGTAATGATTTTTGGAAAAAAAATCATCTTATGTGAAGGCTAACTAGGCTTCAGCTTAAAATTTTTGTTCATATTATCCATCCACCAGCGTATGTTCTTTCACTTTTTGATATAGGTCTATCACAATGCTTGCCACCATACACGATCCAGCATTTACCGGCGAACATCTTTAAGTTATTGATCAACTTGACCAGAGTGCGTCCCACACTGCGCCTCCCGGTACATGGTTTCCATCCAAGAACTCATCTATCCCATCGATTGTCGGTCCTGCGGCAGATATCGTCTGATAATTACCACTTCAGGTTGTTAATTTTGTCATGATATTTAAATAACTGAACAACTTCGATTTAGTTTGATTGTCGATGGTTATTGGTTTAAGAGTTTTAAATTCCAATATTTATAAATGATGTCAAAATATAAAGATCGTTTGTAATGTATTAATTCGAAATTGCAACGGAATTTACTTCACGGTTTAAATAGAAATTCAAATAATTTATTGCATGACTATTGGTAATGTACAGTCAACAACAGGTCAACGTGAACCCATTAGTACCTTCATACTCTAGCAATAAAGAGCAGAATTGAATGGTTTTAGCTACAACAGATTATTGCTGACCGTACATAAGGTATTCATAAACTTATTCATAAAAGTTATTCTAGAGCTTACCTGATAAGGTGGACAATACTTCCTTAGATTAAAGTGACTGGCAATAACAGTTCACAATAGACTCCCAGAAAAATGCTTTACATGGCAATTTTAATGAAAACATGATTGATTATACGAATTTTGAGAAGTGAATTAGTTTAAAAGTACAACATTATACTGTGTCCGGAAAGCGCAGCGTGCCACGTTGACACTAGCAAGGTTTCAGTACTTTCGGTGTACAAACCAACCTTGAACGATTTATGTCTACATTATTACATATGAGGTGCAAGCGATGGGAGATGAGCGACGATCATTATAAAGACATTGCCACATTATAGTTAATAGCTTACTAAAATGGTATTATAATAGTCAAATTGTAGTTTTTTTTTTATTATAAATAGTCAAATTTCTTATTATTGGATTTTCTTTGTATTTTTTTGTGTAAATGGTTTATGCTCCAAAACTACTGAATTATAGCATTACTATACTGTTCACATATTGATTAATAAAATGTTTCACCTATAGATTTACTACAGATTTCAGACGCTATGTCGCCTCTGCTAGCGTCTTGTGCCAAAAAATTGTCGGTTATGTTATTATACCGCCCGAAGAAAGCCAACTGGTTTGCTACGAAAGCGATCTGCAGCTTGAGCCACTTTCGCTCGCATTCTGTCGGGTTGTTATTAAAATTGCACATTAAAATTTGACTTTTAGGCTTCCGACGGTAACAGCATAGATGTGATTTATTAACACATACTTTTATTGGCGGATGAAATGAAGGATGCTAGATACTTTTAATTAACCAATGGTTTGAATAGTTTAAAGTGAGGTTTAGAATTAGGTTAGAATCACTGAAAGTCCGGAGAGATGTCGCTTCTTTTTGCATCTTCTATCGATTGTATAATGGGGAATGTTCTAAAGAGCTGTTCCATCTAATACCAACTTCGGATTTTTATCATCGCATATTTCGTCACCGAAAATTACCGCATTACCTTGACAAGGAGCTGTTGTATACAATGCGATCTTTAAAAAAAAGTCAAGTTAAAAAGAAAGAAGTCAAGAAAGTTCAAGTTGGTTTTCTTAGTAAAGACTTACTAAGGGATTTTTCGAAATTCAGCTCCTAAAGAGTTTTTTCCGATACCAAATAATACTCGACTATTAAACCCGATATGCACGCGATCGAAACTGAGCTCAACAGCTAGTCATCAATATAGCGTGCTATGCGTGTGCGCATCACATCCAAAACAATCGATCCATATATACTTGGATACTTGACTTCGACCGACGACGTACTGTCGAGAGGCACAGTGTGCGCTACAATTCAACAGCCGCTGTGCGCACTCGACTGGCCATTCCTACTTAATCCTAGTACTGAATTTCCCACTTTATCCTATTCCCCTATGTACATATGTACTTGTTTGGGTAGTCAGTGAGATATGTCAAGCCCATTCTGTACCCCCTAATTTTCCTAACCCTTCCTCCATTCCCATTCCTTTAGCTCCAAAGATAAGCGGCGTATCCGGGGGAGTAGGTACCAAGTTTACCAACGTTTGTCTTTCTGGACTGATGTTGGCATGTATCCCGGATGTCCATTGGGGACAGTAAGGTAGACTATGCGCTTGTCTGACGCAGACTTTCCATTAAAAATACCCACATTGGATTTGAGTTTAATGTAAAAATACTTCTAAGATTCATATATTTCGAAATCGTTTAGTTCCGGCAAGTGATTCTAGAACACCCAAAATACTGTGTTTCTGAAATACTTTTCTTTTTTTGAAAAGTATTGTGGCTAATTCCGTCTTTTGTTTTACTAACAATACAGATAGTAACTGTGAGATTCCACTGCTCCGGTAAAATTTAGTTTTATTACATTTCCTTTTATGTAGATTTTTTTTATTTTTAATGCTAAGGCAAATGCCGAAATTACTGTAAAGCCCTTTTCACGTCCATTTCTAGAATTAACCCTCCTTAGGCTTATTGTCTTGTATATAAAGATTGTAGGGCCTTAAAACGTCTCGCTGTCCAGGCGGGAGACTGTTTGGCGAGTTCATTCTCTTAGAGATGGTGTAGTTCCTTAGTGGTAGCGGCTTTGGTATCCCCTAGTCGCCTTTCACAACACCCATGGGAAATTATTGTGTTGATAAATTAATAACAAACGAACAAAGTTTAATTTTAAAACGCAATAAAAATTTAATGACTGCTTAAAGTCATTAGCGTATCCAGCGTTTTTATAGTTCACGATGGGGCCCCTCGTGCACCTTGCTCGTGCACGAGTATGACTTTGAAACGCCACGCTGCCCAAGCGGGTTGGCGAGTCCACTCTTTTAAGAGTCGTGTAGTTCCTCAGCGCTTCTGGTGGTGGATTTTTTACCCTTTACTCGCAACGGGTGGTAAAGTGGATAATTGACTAAAGGAGTTATAAATAAAATGTACGGGAATATTTAATATTTTGCTGATGTTCTGTATTTCATGTTTTCAGGTACGGAATCCCACGTAAAATTTTCGTTCATCTGAAACAACACGTATTGGTAAGGTCTACAAGCACGAAATTAATGTATGAGACAATACAGTACCGTTACAACAAAGTCAACTTCCTTAGGAATTCTGTGTCTACTCATATCAAGGACTGCGCCTGTCTCTTTGTTCGCGCTAATCTCGAAGTTGCTGGTTCGATTTTGTTGAGTAATTCACTCTTTTATTTATTTTGGAAGATTTTATTTTATATTAGGTCATATAATGGTAAGTGGTCACCGTCGCCGCCTATGGATACCTGCAACACCAGAGGGCACAAGCTTGCGCTGTCGACCTTGCAGAATCCTGTTCACAGCTGTCGTGAAGAGTCCCATGTTGAAGCACAGCGAAAAACCTCGGCTGGTAGTTCATTCCACAAATTTCGGGTTCGCGGTATAAAGTATCTTGATGACTGCATCTAACTAAACGGATCTTTTCACAAGATTCAATTTAATAAATAATGTAAATTTTAATTTTTTATAAATAAATGGTGCAATACGAACGGACAGTACACTTGCCGGTAAGTGGATACAGTCATCCTGCGACATCTGCGATACATGCCAGCATCAATCCAGAAAAATAAACGTTGGCCCATCCCCAGATGCCCTGTCTATCGTTAGAATATTCGGAATCGATTTTGAGAAAGGGTTGGGAAAATAGGGAGGGATATGATAGGATGGGATGGGAATCGGCTCTGGCAATCTAACACACTACCAAAACACGTATGTACATTGGGGGAATAGGACAAAGTGGGGAATGCAGTACATTTTACTGTAGACTTCTTTGAGAGAGGAAAATCATGGCCAGTCGAGTGCGCCCAGCAGTTGTGTGGTCGCGGCGAGCACCCTCTCCCTCCCAAAAAATATCATTAATTGAAATAATAAAAACACGGAATAATAATTATGCAATAAATGAGTAGATAGTATAAATTTCGTGGTAATCATAAAGTATATATTATATTACATAAAATAAGATATTATACCCATATATTTATACGAACCGGTTTGCCCTAGATTAGCAAATATAATGAATGTTAATGGCAAAAACAGTGCAATACCAGCATCATATTACGTTAAATTAATATGTATATATGCACATATAATCAATATATATTCATACATGATTTTATACTATTATATGTTTCGTTTACATGTATATATTTTTGATTACGAAATAAATTGTCTCAGATGTTCACTTTAATATAAAAAAATAAATTATTTTGTTTTAACGGATGTATAAAAAATATATTAATCCTTCACCAATTAATATTGCATTGGAAGAATGCGTGAATTTCTCTTCTCTCTCTCCTTTAATCGTTCCCCTATCTCCATCTCTTATATATTCTGTTTATATGTAGGCTTATAATACGCACTGACCGATAATAATTATCGAGCACATTATGGTAAATCATACTCTCAAGAAATAAACACTCAAATTGTGCCGCGGCGAATTGGATTTTGGAGTCTTATGATTTTTGCAACTCATGAGCGCGCATTTGTTTTGCTTGTAGTGGTGAGCTTCTGTAGACATAAAAGGAGACTTCACAATACACCTTTAAATACGGTCGTCAGTAATCTTTGTTACACGTTCAGTGAACCAGTTAACATCGCATCTATCTATGAGAGCGTGTATTGTTGTATATAGTGAGCAAAGCCAGTTTCTTGTAAACTTAATTATTTTGCGGTGTGTACCGTACCACACATGCACGTGCACGATTTTGTACTAACAATTATTTGCACGATTTTGTACTAACTGTCAGCGCAAAATGTGACACGTGACACATGAGTCCATGTATGTCAGGCTTTACTAATGTTAACACCTAGATTGATTACTAGATGATTTGATTTCGCAAGCTAAACTATAAGCGATTGTCGATTTGTATAGGTACCTGATATATATCGCAATACACAAAATATGTATGTCAGAAATAGACGAAATCAGTCACGAATTAGAGCGGCAATGTAATCTTCACAAAACGATATGTCATTGAACACCAATAGGACTAAGTAATGTATCAATAATGAAATCGTTTCACCTTTGGTAACTTTCAATTCCTATGATTTATTAACTTTTTGCGAATTATGTGCTATTAAATTATTGCGACGTCTTAGTTGATAATAACATAGCACATGCATATAATTTTATATATAATTGATGCATTTGAAAAGTTATTAATGTAAAATAAAACTACGCGTGTTATAAATTACACATTTTTATTATTTTATATTATTGTGTGAGCCGTTATTATTATTAATTTATAGTTGATTGAAAATTATAAATATTTAAAAATCGCTATTTATTATTATATTAGATGTACTTTTATTCGTATCAGCCTACAACGCCCCGAACAGACCTCCCCTAATAAATCACTGGGGAGTTTCTGGCCGTAATCCACCATGATGGCCCGGTACGGATTGGTGGATCACATACTCCAGATTTTTTTATTACATATTGTTTATTTATTACTTATAGGCGTGCGGCGCACTCCCAAAAAGTGTTACAGAAACCGGGCATTTAGATAAACCGCTTGTAACTCAGTTTTTCTGAAAAAATATATCAAGAAGCACTTACAGTAAAAATTTACGGTAAATTACTTTAGCGAAATTGAGCGTAAATGTCCAATCCTATGTCCTATGTCCTAAATGTCCTATCCTAACCTTTTCTTCCATTCTATTGTAACAAAACGATACCATTCTATTGTAACAAGCTCATAGCTTAAATAGACCTTTTGTAATAATTGACGTACATCTAATATGGATCATAACGTAAATATGCAAAGTTAATCAAATGCAAACAATGCAATGTAAACTGATACCTTAATTTACGAGTAACACAGAATTCTTAGAAAATGTATCAAAGGTTCGTGAGATTAGAGCTATTACATAAAGTACTGTAGCGATGTAGAACGGACTTACCAATAAGGTCGTGGTTTAATTTAAAGAAATTGAATTAGAAGTGGGTTTTCCTTTTTTTATAGAAAAAGGCGGCAGACAAGCATACAGTCCACCTGATGGTAAGTGGATACTGTGGTCCACAGACATCCGCGATATATGCCAACATCGGTCCAGAATGCCAAACATTGGCACGCACCCGGATGCGCTGCCTACCTTTCGAGATTAAGGAATACTTTGGGAGAAAGGTTTGGCAATAAGGGGAGGGATAGGATAGGATGGGAATGGGCTCTGGCATATCTCACTCACTACCGAAACACGCACCAAAAGTAGGAAATGCAGTACATTTCAAGGTAGTCTTCTTTGAGAGGGGTAACGTGGACAGCGGCTGTGGGAATGCAGTATGCACTCTCCCCCTACCAAATTTCGTTTTCCTATTCAATAACATGCTTCCATTTTTCCATCAATACCAAAATCAACGCCACTATTTCAATATCGTGTATTTATGACGGAGAAACTGAACAAGTAAATGTAATATGTACTTGTACGTGTGTGTTTGTGTGCGTGTTATGTATAAAATGTAATGTACAAGAAAATGTAAAATGTGTTATTGAATATTTGTATCTTCGGTGTATAATTATTGTTTAATTGGCCTTTGACCATTGAACTCTGAGAGCGTGAGCTACGGCCTATGACATTGTCCGCCTTATGCTAGCTACAATAAGGTTCTTTGCGACTGGTAGCAACTTTGGGCGGTACAGCAGTCGCGTAATATTTCAATCGCAACAGAGGCTTAAATGAAAATACTCCTTGTTTAATTGTATTCGTGTTTTTCTCTGCTTTCATTTACCACTAGTTAGTACCTACTGGGTATCCTAATTTTCAATTACTACTGTAAATCAGTATTAGATAAACTCTTCTAACTTGGACCATCCGGTCAGCACAGTGCAAGTGATCTCTTTCTTACCCAATGCGGTCCACTTGTTCACACACGTATCTTAGGAATCATACCAACTGTACGGATAAATATAATCTCCGCCCGTTTTTCAAAAGTAATGCTACGTAGTAAACTAGCTTAGAACTGGTTTTGTGAGAAACGTGGGATAATGAAACGAAAGCAGTGATAAGCTACAAGCAATGACAGAGGACGTGGAGTTTTATCATTAGGCTTGTATGAAAGTAGGGAAATTCTATCCGCTGAACGTATTTTTCCACAGATATTTAAGTAGGTATCTTGTTATGATAGCATAGAGTAATTGACGTGTAAACGGTACGTAACTTGTAGAAATAAAAAAATAAATAAAATATTCCAAAGTCTACGCGCACGAAGTCGCGGGCACCGCATTCATTAATAGTTAATTCCGGCAGTTCATTATTAAGAGGTAATTTAAACTTGTATCAGTTTTAAATATCAATAGAAGGGAAAAGACATTTTCTATTTTATAATGGTTGGATTCTCTATCAGATTTATTGAGACATTACAAATTGGAGCATGCACTTCTTAACATTTTGAAATGAAATTTGACACATAATAGATTGACCCCATGTCCTGCTAGGCGGCGCGAAAATGTCAAACATTCGCTGTCCACAGTTGTATCCTGCGTGAGCAGCGTTGCGTTGCGGCGCATGCGCGAGTTCGACGCGAGTCTGTTTACAACTTATTTTGCTCCCTGCTTTTCTAAATACAAATACTTTGAGTACATCTTTCCAATGAGTAATATATATAAAATTTTATGTATTGTCATATCAAAATTCAAATAGAGTATTGACGGCAATCGCGTGTCCACGACTCCCACGCAGGACAACGCAACACTCGACGCAACGCGTCGCGCCACGCTGCTAGCAGGAAAAGTCTTAGTTTGTATTCCGCTTATATTTGTAGATGAGCCAAATTGGTTTTGTAGATACATTGTCCAATCGTCTACAAACTCAATAAAATCATAAGAAAAACTCAATAAAAAGTCATAATTAAAAGACAATCCGAGAGAGATGTCTCCAGGATGCTATCAAAATCAAATACAATGTCGGGAAATTGATTAAAATAAATCGATTCCATATTCGAATAAATATATCTGTAAATCTGTTTCATGAACAAAGATGTAATGTTTTATAATAGTTTCGATTATCTTAGTGACTTTCACGCTGTTTTGTATTTCACCTTCACGTTTCACGGCTCTTGCAAAATTAAAACCAATTTTTATTGTTTTAGCATTAACCTTCTTTTAGTATCTGCGGAAACACTCGAAGATCCCCAACATTGCACTGACATTGAAAGTGTTACGGCCATGAACATTGAAGATACTATTAATTTACATATAACTTAACTTTCACATATTATTGCATGTTGTACATATATATGTGTTATGTTATATATATAGCGTTATATATGTAGTTTTATTGTTGTTGTTGTTGCTCTTTATTTTACTTATAATGAATTGTTACAAATAAGACATTACAATATTACTTATAATTATGCAATAAATAAGTATGAGTAAATATATGTATGCAGAAATATTGCAGATGAAATATGTAGAGAAAATATTGTACCTATTGATGGTAGACATCAGTCTATAATGCTCCACTTTAGGGCAGAGACCTGCTCTTGTAAATTACTAGGTATTTCAGATCATAATGCTTCACATTTTTTATTTCTCGAACATGCGGGTTTCCTTACGGTGTTTTTCTTTACTGCCGATGCAGATCCACACCTCATGTAGGATAGTGTTTGGTAGAGACGCGTAGTCCGTTCGGTAATGAGACGCTTCTCCTAAGTATGATAACATGAAAACCGTCCGGGTGTTCGTGCGTGCCTCTGTAAATATTACAAAAGCATTATCATACCGCGCCAGTTTCAATATCATCCTGAACGCGAATAGCGTTGTATGATCTTTGATCTTTACGTTTAATTAATCCACAAGCTGCACTTTACTAGCAGATTAATATTGCTAGTATATTATTATTATTATTAATAGTAACATCTAGTACAGGTATTCTAGTAGTTACGCAAGACAATTAATAATATGTAATTATGAAAATCTCAGGCAGATTTGACTTACCTAAGCAATTATAAATCATATATTTATTTAGACCATATTTGAATGTAGATCCATTAATGAATGATTTATAGTTGATATTTAATTGCGTTGCACCTCTTTCCGGATGCAGTAATCTATAAAAAAAATCAAATGTGACTGCATAATACTCAACAAGGAAGCTATAAAATGAATTATGCAAGGACCTCGAACTCTAATTATTGAGATCACGCTTGACTGAACTTCTGTTTCATCGGATTTATTTAGGCAGAGATTTTTTGTTTAAGACAGAAAAATGTATTTAATCGTATTTTTTGAAATCTTGTTCAGTTTGTATATATTCTACACTTAATTATATTCTACACGGTCTTATAATAGAGATAAACGTTTAATAATTTCGGCTATAGAATAACCATCATATTAGATTCAGCCTGGTACTTTTTCCCTGTATTCTCTGAATATTTTGATAATTTTAAAGCATTTTTTTCAGGAATTTGATTGAATTTCAGAACGAAATTATGTCCTCATTTGTACTATAATATTTTAATCATTGTTACATATCGTTTACTTTCTCCATATTCATTGTCAAAAATAATGCGTGTTTTAAGGCTTGGATGGTATGTAATAGCTTCTATAGTTCACCAAACATTGATTTGTTATTGACTAAAACATTGGTCTATTTTCATAATACATACTTCTAACAAAATAATTAGATAATTAACGTTAAAATTTCGTTGGTCATAATGCGCGCCCTAAACTAGCAGGCGCTGAAGGCGCTCAGCTAAAAGAAGTGTGGCGCAATAAGCCTAAGGCCTCCCCCGCTTTATAATAGGCGGAGGAACTGGCCGAGCGCTGCTTTAGGTACATGATACATTAAACTGTTTTGAAGCAAATCAAGTTTTATAATATAAATATAAAATCTTATTTTAACGAGTTACCATTTTGAATGAGTTCAATTTGATGAGAGTAATCAATAAATACGATGTAGTTGTATTTATATTGCGGATACTTAATCAATGTTTAATTATTCTACAAACTAGTTCGCTAAAATATAACCCAATTGCAATTGTAAAGGTTAAAAGCTTTACTTTGTGTCTAGTTATTTTCTAATCTTATCAACTTTGATAAACATTTATGACAGTAATATTTTACTTTGGATATTTAGGAATGGATTTGGAAAAGGGGTTGGATGGAAAGGATAGGGAACAGCAAAGGGTATAGGGTTGGAATAGCAGGTATAACTGTTTTTTCCTTACCTTACAGGTTGCCTGGAAGAGATTGCTTTGACGATGCCGTTTCTTGTACTTTTCGTGTATTTAAATGGTCTTTTCGCAACATGTGTTGGTGTACAAGGAAGAGTTTATCTATATTTCTATTTATAACTGGGACGAGAAGTTTTCCTCATTCATTCCTTCTCCCATTCTTCCTTGAAGTGGGTGGGGTGGGAATGTAATCGTATGAAAATTCGGTCTTATTCCATTCTATTCCTCACTTGATGGTATGGGATAAAAATTGGCTCTGGAATTTCAGTAACTCCAGAAACAAGTATATTTTACGATAGTGTGAGAGCGAGGTAACTCAGCCCGTCCAACGGTTGTGAGAGCATGCATCCTCTCTCGCAAAAAGTATCTTATAATTAACAGTGTCATGTATAATGTTTTTGTACATACCTATCCCACGAGACCACAAACATGAGGGGCGTCACGTCAACTGAAATCATCCCAGTCGTGTTGTCTGTAAACGGGTTAATCTCGACCATAGCGGCTGGCTCTCAGCGAAGATGCTGAAGGCGGTACTGCTCTATACCACGCGTATCGACCGGTTTCTTTTGTTAGAATCCTGAATCTAGATCGACTGTGCATTCGCCGGGGATTATAATGTTTTTGTCTCACCGAGGGTATGGATGGTATGGAACCATTTTGTAAATATGTACTTATCAGACACAAAGGAACAAGGAGACGGGGAAATTATAAAAATGTTTCTTTATTTAAAGTCCGGAACGTGCACTAGATTGCAACTGGCCGGACCCTCTCCCCCTCCACTTTCCGCGCGCAATATCCTTGACCGCGCGTTAGTTATCAGCGTCATTGCCTTGCACTGTACAGTTCGACAAATTTGTATGTGCCTACGGCAAAATTCGAAACAAAGACCTTGTATTGAACTATTTTGGCGTTTAGCTTGTTATCAAATTGAATGCGCGTCAGTATATTGAAAATGTTTATCTTTGTATATTCAGTTGAATGACTTGTTACTACATTCCTATGTAATAGCTTTTTTGCAACCAAAACTGATAGTGGCGTTCTACGTGATCAAATAAACTCGGTCTTTACTTGCACTTTCGGTGTTCGGTTCTCGACCACATATTGTGGGCGTGTGATGTGCTTATTAATTTTATTCGGTATTGTTGCAGAGTATGGTTGCTATGGTTGGTATGGTTGCTATGGTCGGTATGGTTGCTATTTATTACATACACGTTTCGTATATAATTTACATAAGTAAATTATATAATAATATTCCAATTTTGTCCTCTTCCAAAATGGTTCTTCCTTGTATACTATAATTATAACGCACTATCTTTTGTGTTTGTAATTGGTGTCGCCTGGCTATAGAATAGAACCATCCCATCTTGTCCCTTGGGTGTTGTAAAACAAACTAATGACTAACTAACTAGTCGACTAAGGGTAACAAACCCGCTACCACAATCGCTGAGGAACTACTTATACCACCTCTAAAGGGGTAGACTCACCAACCTGCTTGACCAGCGTGGCGTTTTAAGGTCATACATTCCTCATGCACAATACAATGTGCATGAGTAAGTCCTTGTTTGTTGCGAAACAATTTTTGTATTTGTAAAAGTTCATTTTTGGTTCTGAATGAAAATTGAATCATCAACATCTAGAATTAATTCAGCGTCTTTAGTGTTTAGTCTGAACAACTGGTTCTAGAACATTTCATATTGCGGAATCATGTTATTCTTATTTGTCTAAATTTTTTTAGAGTAAATCTATAAACGCCATGGTATGTGGCAACTGCTTTCTATCACCCACAGTGAAAAAATAACATGCACCCACTTGACTTAAAGCTGCACTGGTAATTTTAAAGCTGCCCGAAAATATATTTTTAATTTTTTAAGAAAACATTCTCAAAAATAGAAAGATTAATACATCGCTGGGTATGTCGGATGGCGGGAACGTGACCCCAATTCGACGGCTTACCGAGACGGCTACAAAAAGCTGTGAGACTTAAATTAACCCAATATGAGTAGACTCGCCAACTTGCAATGGTCAACTTTTCTCCCTTCGTGTCTACAAGAAGAGGCCTGTACATTGTAATGAGGTTATAGGCTGATATCGATCGATTATATAACTAAAATAAACTTACAAGCACAGTCTCTAATAAGACAAGCAAATAAAATTAATTGCCTTGTAACTTATACTATCAATAAAAAAATAGTTAAAGCTAAATGCAGTGATTAATCACAGGTAGACAAGAACAAAGGTTCGTGTAGCGACCGCGCGTCGCGGGGGTGAAAGGCTGGCAAGGAGACCATTTAATGGTAGGGTGACTACGAGTTAATTAAATAAAATCTGAGATGATTTAGTTTAACCGCAAACTGCAACCAGACCTTTTGTTGTGCACTGCTTGTGTATGAGGAATGTTTGTTTTGTATATGCCTTTAAACTTTCACAATGACCAAGCGGGTTAGCGAATCCACTCTTTCAGAGGTGGTGTAGTTCCTCAGGGCTTATAGTAGCGGCTTTGTAATCCCTTAGTCGCCTTTTACGACACCAACGGGAAGAGACGGGGTGGTACCCTTCTAAGTGTCTGCAAAAATATGCAATGTAGATATAAAATAAAGTATGACGTGCGCTGTGGAAACTTGACCTCTAACGATAGGCCTGAAACATGATTACAAAAACGCTCAGCGAGCTATGCTCAGAGTTTCTTTGCGGGATAAGTACAGGGATATACAGTTTACGACGCCTTTCGGCCAGTTTGTAGCCAACTTGAATACATTCTCCAGTAATAGCTGGATGAGAAAATCCTGAGATCGTGAGTGCTAGAGACCTATGTACAACAGTGGAGAGTTATGGCTAACACAGCGGCACAGACTTTATATACCCAGAACTCATAGTCGCCCTATCGCCAACTGTCGCGGGTTTTACCCGAGGCGGCTCAACATTGCGATATTGTGTTGTGTTACACTTGCATACAAGTCCAATGACAAGTGGTTTTTAGTGAACTTTTGTAACTTGTATCTACATACAACCATATTCAAGTTATATTACTTGCATGTGTGTTAATGCAAATAAGTAGCTGTAATGACTCTGCTCGAAATATTATAATTTATTAAAAATAATCATTTATGATAAACGGTCTCATCCAACACCCAACGAGTCGTAACTCGTTTTTATTTTTACATAGGGAAGTAGGCGGTCGAGCAACCGGTCCCACATAATGATGGTATGTGTGACCGCCGCCCATGGACACCTGGAACACCAAGAAGCATGCGGGTACGTCAGCTATCTTGCAAAATCCTATCAACAGCTGTCTTGAAGAACCTCATATTGTAGCGTAATGGAAGGACCTCGTGAGGTACTTCGTTCCACAGCCTACGGGTTCGCGGTATAAAATGGTTTTTGGACCGAATAGTATGTGACACTTCCGTATCGAGGAAATGCGGATGCATCGCGCTTCCTTTGCGGGAGGTGCGGTTGTAGAAATCCAAGATGGAAATTATATTAAAGAATTTTTCAGAACATTCCCCATTGTACAGGCGGTACACCACACAGAGAGTCGCAACGTCTCACCGAACCCTGACAGATTCTAAACCGCCAGTAAGAAGGCGATCGTCGATAACTCGAACAGCGCGTCGTTGGATAGAGTCCAATGGGTCTAACTGATATAATACCTTCCACCGCGAAAGGGAACGCTATTGCCTCGTTAGTTAACAGCAGGGTGCACCACGAGCAGGTGAGGTTGGCTTAGGCTCTGGAGATGTTAGGTGAGCCTGATACACCCCTGGATTACTGGAAGGTTATCTACTATCAGTTTTAGTAAACTAAAATGTACAATAGATTATCATAACTTACCATCAGCTTATGTGCTCCACTGATGGATATACTCCACTCGTCTCCGAAGGCTCATCACCACCTACGATCTTCGGCTCCTTTCATCCAGCCACTGCCGGCCAATTCGATTTTTTCGTTGTCGATCCACTTGGCCGGAGCGAGCTATGGAGAGAGCCATGCTCCCAGTTTCTTTGCGGGATAAGATCCAAAATGAAGGGATTCTCCAAAGAACTAAAGTCACCGACGTAGCTTGTAGAATCGGAATGCTCAAGTACTAATGAATCAGCATGCTCAAGTGCCATTGAATCAGCATGCTCAAGTGCCAATGAACAGAACGTATTTGCCGCAAGCGCCACTCGAATGGGGTAAACGAGTCCTAACGGAGACAACGTACCGGGAAGCACAAAGTCCTCCAGCAATAGGTTGGTAATAAACAACATGTACCTACCCAACGAGCATCATTGTCAGGCAAGCGTGACATTTTTTGTTTTTACTGAACTAATGTTCAATTTTTTATTTACTTTTTTATTCTGTACCTAAGCGGTGTGTTTTAAATTATCATCGAATGCATTGCTATTAACTCCTTTGTTACCCGGAACTTTAACTAAAAAAGATTACATTCCATGAGCCATAAAGTTTAAATATTATTATCGCTGGCCCATTATTCAGTACCGAATTTGACTGTAGTTCCTGAAATTAATGTTTCTAGATTTATTTGGCAACCTATATAAATATAAATTAAATGCTGCCCGTTGGTAAGCGCATCATTTGAGAACGGCTCGGCTGATGTGACTATTTTTTTTTAAATGTTCGTAATAAGGTTTTTAGGGACAGAAAAATTGGAAAATTCGTGAAGAACTGAAAGTGCTTTTTCCTATGGGATTTTTGTATGAAATTTGAACAGGACGTCTCTCGGGTCAACTAGGTAGAAATAAATACAATGCTATATTGAAAATATATTATATGATCACTAGAAAATTGGTATGTGAATATTAGAAGGTGAAGACATAGTGAATTCATTATTATACTCAAATTATAATGTAATTATGGGTAATTATAATGTAATGGCAATATAGAATACTGACGTTATTATTATATAATTATTTGGATAATTTCATTCCCTTGTAATTTCTAAGCTCTTTAGTTCAGTATTTCTTTGAGATGTTTTGATTTTAATGTCATAGATTGAATTTTAGTTGTTATTTTTTTATGAATATATCCTATATACCTAGTTTAGCCATAAATATCGTTACAAAGAAAACATTGATATTTTTATTTTTGGATTATCATTTAATAACACAAAGTTTTACACTTTGTGTTATTTTAGAAATAAATAGTTAAACATTTTAAAAATATGACGTTTATTCGAAATGGTCACCATTTGCTTTTATACAATCTTTCAAACGTTGTGGCCAGTTTTCTATTGAAACGCGCACTTTCAATGGGAAAATTGGCAACTGCCATCTTTATGGAATGTTTGTGGGATTCAATATTATCACGGCGTGTAGAGCATGCCATGCTCTCTAAAACAGACCATAAATCATAATCAAGCGGATTAAGATCGGGACTAGACGACGGCCAGTTTCGGCTCTTATGAAGTTGGGAATATTCCTTTCTAACCACGCCTGTGTTGAGCGAGCCTTATGACCTGGTGCTGAGTCGTTCTGAAAGGATCATCTGTGTTTATGGAACAGGGTTAAAAGGCTTTACGATCTTCTCAAGAATCTTGATATACTTGAGCCGACGTTTGAAAACCTTTTTCATAAAAATATGGTTCCGTTACTACTTGATAGCTAACACTCCACCAAACCATCAGTGTCGGATAGCCACGTTGCACCCTATTGACTAGTTGAGAAGCTTCTACAGAGTTATGAGTATAAACTCCATCACTATGCTTGTTAAAATGTTCCTCAATGGTGAACATTTTCTCGTCCGTAAGTGAGATTTCTCTGTGAGCTCCCTTTGCGTACCGCTGAAGAAGTTTTGATTTGACAATCCCATTTTTTCTTAAATTATCAGTTAAGAAATGACTAGTACGTCTTTTGTAAGCAGCACTCCTAAATCGTCTTTTAAAATACGTGACATGGTTTTGGGTGCTCTTTTTTGCATTCGTAAACGAATCATTGGGGTAATTTTAAAGTTAATTTTCGTTGCTTTAACTGAATGCATAGATTTGTTCTACAACGTTGTATTTGCTGTTGGCACTACCTAACCGCTTATTGAATAGGCCGATAATGAGTTGTAAATAAGTTTGTATTTGTGCGAACGCTCGATTCTTGTATACTTTACTAGTATACCTTATTGCGTTGCGAAGTTGTAGATTAGAAACCGGACGGGCGTAGCCGACAAGACCTTTTAGTTCACAATAAAACATATAAGACATAAACTCGACCAAACTGGTCACCTCATTTATTTAAAGTGAGAGGTTTACATATGAATTCTGTTCACATACGACACATTTGCGTCCGTACAACACACGTGCGCTTACAGTTCTAGGTTAGCTTGGGCCGATTTATTTATCGTTCATATACTAACTGGCTGCCTTTGTAAACACGTTTTGCAGAGCAATTATTTATAATGATAAGATTAGGTATTTCATTACTTGACTTTGACTTAAATGTTACTAAAAGTAGGTTGATTTGCAAGCTTTTTAAATTAATAGTCTTGTGGTGGTATTATTATTATTATTTTAAGACAGGGTGTCTTGGACCCAAAAAGGTACACAATTGGTGTCATTGCGAGCAAGAATATATATTCTGCCTTATTAAGAAGAAAGGCATTAGTATATTTTTAACAAAAACTTAAGAATATTATATTCCCAAAGTAAAAGTAAAGAAAGATAATAACACAAGTTATTCTTTTTGTTTTATCCAAAACTCCAAGTTCTAGCATGATTTTAAACTAGTGAAAATTTTACAATTATTTTTTTAGCATTTTACTCGAATGTTATAAAAATGAACTTTTTTTCTGAAGATTGTAACCCCTTTTCTAACGCAGTATTGTTACTCCTTCTGAATTAATGCTAACGCCCAAGACCCCTTGAACTTTACGACAGTCCCGAGTGACTGTAAAATGAACAAATCTGTGATCATTAAGTGATCTCCTAGAAAAGAGCTTTCTCCTTCCTTCAAATCTCATCTATTCTACTCTCTATTTATGTCAACCTCTATTCGTCTACAGACACTTCTCTTTATTATTCAAAGGTAGCCTAGAAGAAGTCGCTTTACCGATAAGGCCGTCGATTGTATTTCTAATTATCTGTATTTTGTGTTCCTCTTTTGTTTGTTTTGATGTACAATGTCACAGAATAGTTTCTGGTACTCTGCAGACTAATGATTATCTGGTACTTAATGACAGAATCTGCAGACTAATGATTATGAAGTTCTATTCTGTGGAGTGCAATATGTAATTGCATATCAGTTGATTGTTTTGATAAACCACCGCTTACTTTGAGCAACTGGAGCGCAAAATTATATAGAATTTAAAGAATTAGTCCAAGATTGTAAATAGCATTATCTCAATCACTCAATATGGGTACCGTGTTTTACATTCTAAGTTAATATTTATGTTAATGTTCTCTATAATATGGTTAAGAATATGAAGAAGTAATTAAATGGCAAGCAAAAATGCTGACTGAGTAGCAAATCGATGTTAACAAATTTAAAGGTACCCCACCTTAAAGTATTTAAGGTTGTAGGTATTTAAGATGGTTTAAGTCCTGTGGTGACAATAAAAAAACATGAGCGGGATTCGGGCGCTTTAGTAATTACTACAGATCTAACATTTTGTAGGTATGTCTATGGTAATTACATTTTGAGGGGGAGAGTACACGCTGCAATCCAACAGCTGCTGGGCGCGCTCGATTGGCCACGTTACCCCTCTCTCACAGAAGACTACCTTGAAATGTATTGCATATTCCATTTTATATTATTTCCCTAATGCACGTACGTGTTTCGGTAGTGAGTGAGATGTGCCAGAGCCCATTTTCCTAACCCTTTCTCCAAATCCATTCCTATATCTGCAAAGGTAGGCGCGGATCCGGGGGCGTGCCAACGTTTGTCAATTTGAACTAATGTTGGAATGTATTGCGGATGTCTATGGGCGACAGTGTCCACTTACCATTAGGTGGACTGTGTGCTCGTCTGCCGCCTTTTTTTCTATAAAATAATAACATAATGTCGCGTACATCTAAACAATATGCATTTTTTAGCCTTTTATTTTTGTCATCCACACAAACTCATACACATGTAAATACACACACAATCTCAAATGCACATAACACAGACAAACACACACACAACACACAACTCAAATAAAGATTTAACCGCTGTATTTGCACTGTTACAAGCCTTCGTCCATAAAAAAAATAATCTTTGTTGTATATTGTGAAGTCTGTGCATACATGCACCATTTATTAAATAAATAATAAATTACATTTTGGAGATTGTGCTAATTAGTTCTATTGTCATATTAGTAAAATTATGAAGTAGTGATGTATGTCGATCAGCCAAGTAGTCAATGTAAAAAATAAATTGTTAATAATAAATAAGTTGGAATAAATTAACACAAGAAGTGATGGATTCTCAAATCTAGACTAGACGAATGGTTGTCGGAGCAAGATTAATGCATACTCCACTATAAGACACGGGCACATCAGCTGCTAGCTGTTCGCCTGTTATATAATAATAATAAAAATAATAAAATAGAAAATTAAATAAATCCAAACCGAACCATGCAAATCGAAGTATCATTATTCTCAGTATTATAAAATTCTAGGTAATAATTATTTGCTGTTCAATTTGTATTTTTTTCTGCTCGTTCATTTAGAAGCCAAGGATATGTCTTATTTTGTGGTTATGTTCCTGAAACATGCTTTGTCAGAGCAATTGTTTCGAATCAATTTGAAGGATATGTGTTTATATTTTCAAAAAAATCTTGGAAAACCACATTCGCAACAAACGAAATTCAGAACTGGATACAATTATGTATAACTAGTCCAAGCGACAAAGATATTTTTGTTTTGTGCGCCCATTCGACTCAATTTAGCGTAATCTACAAGCCTTAAAAAGATTTTTGAATTTTGACTTATATTTTATATTATACTATATTTTAGTAGTAGTCCAAGCGCCTCAATAAAATAATCTAGTATAAACACAAATAAAAAAATCTTTGTTCCTGAAAAAAAAAACATTTTTGTCGTTTGTATAAGTTTTGTATAACAAAGAACAAAGAAAGTAAAGTTTCTCTCAGAAAGTACGAAATGTGCCCAAATTCCGTCAGTGACCTTCGAGCTACTGGGCTTGGTTCGTGGAAGGCTGCGTGCGTCACGACGAAATCGCAGGCATTACTTCGCGACACGATCTCAACAATAGCTTTATATGAATGTGACAATCTGTTTATGATGTTAGGTAGAGTGCCTATTTGTGAACTAGGAACTACTAAAGAAATCGCTTACATAGATCTAAAACACGACTCAAACAGCTATAAGAATGTAACTGTTTATTATATTGTATATTATTCTTGTTTAATGAAACATGAAGAAAAAGAATTTTAGGAAACCCTTGGAAAAATTTCTGAATTTCCCATTTTATCCCATTCCTCAAATGTACATGCGTGTTTTGGTAATGAGTGAGATTTGTCAGAGTCCATTTTCATTCCAGGCTATACTATCGCTACACATTTTTCCAATCCTTTTTCCAAATCCATTTATAAATCTCCAAATATAGACAGGGCATCCGAGGACATGTCAGTCAGCGTTTGTCATTGGACTGATGTTAGCATGTATCACCGATGTCCATGGACGACAATATCCATTTACTGCCAGGTGGACAGTTTGTCATCTGTCGCTTTCTTTCTAAAAATATATAACTGAAGTTTGTACTTGTATCAGGCTATAACGTTACTGCAGGGCACAGGCCTCCCCTAGTAAATCACTACGGTGTTACGGGCGGTAATTTACCACGCGAGCCCAATGCGGATTGGTGGATCACATATTCTATGTTTTTTTAATTTCTGTAGCATGCGGATTTCCTCGCGATGTTTTCCTTCGGCGCCAAGCAAGTGACATTTTTTTAAAAATTCGTAATTACATAGAAATTTAGTGGGTACGGGCCGAGGGTTTAAACTCACGATCACACGAATGTGGCTCGAGTACAGATAGCTCTAGGCTCTCACCGCTCTCAATCTGTAGTTCATCTCAATCCCTCAATTAATAGGCTGAAGTTTACTGATCTCTAATTGAAGAGAAATTGGTATATTTAAGTCATTTCACGCAAAAATTATCTCTAATTATGCATTTCTAACGAGTTATATTAACAAATTGGGTTCAAGAATAAAAACGAGTGATGCAACAATTCCGAAAAGACATGGCAACAAAATCAAGAAAAAGTATTCGCAGAGAAAAACATTTTTAACTGAAATACTTTCTAAATACTGTTTTTGCTAAAAATACTTACAATGAATTTATATAAAAAGTATCATTGCATCTAGTTGCTACAAATGTAGACACAGCTTTATAAAGGCAAGGTCAACAATTGGAGTGCAACGCAGGCCATTGTTATTTACCGATAATTTTAAACGGTTTACCAAATTGAAGCTTATTTTGCACGTGTTAAAGTTAAAAATAAGTGAACATAATTTTTTAATAATTTATTAGTTATTTTTTGAGTTGCCATTAAATTGCACCGATGTGATTTTGGATGGTTTCGTTTGACAAGTGTGTATAAAGTCTGAATAATATGGACAGTAACTATAAAGGCTGGAGCCTATTACGGCGGGCTTCACCATTGCAAAAATTCTCTCGAATCATTTTCATACATTTTATTTAGACCATCGCACACTTTAGGTGCACCGCATCGCGCCGCACTCCGCACTCCGCAGCGTGTCATACTGCCGGATCGCTTGCCAGTCGTATTTAAGCGCCGCTGTTCATTGAACAGGCGCAGTTAACGGACGCATTTCTCCGATGACAATTGAATGTCAACCAGCTAACTTAAATTATTGCGTTAAGTTGCGGCTCGCCGCGTCTATAATGTGCGTTGTCGCAGTTTTGCAGTGCGACGCGCTGCGGCGCGACGCGGCTATAATGTGCGCGAGCCATAAGCTTGTAGCTCTCCACTGTTTTATTGACCTTTTTTACAGAAAGAAGGCAGATGAGCAGACAGTCTACCTAGTGGTAGGTAGATACTGTCGCTCATGTACATCTGCGATACACATTAACATCAGTCCAAAATGAGAATCGTTGGCTCGACCATGGATGTATTACTTACTTATGGAGATTTAGGAATGGATACGATTTAGGAAGGGGGCGTACACCTGCCAAGGGTGCTAGAGATGTTTTATACATTCTGCACCAGACACTCGTATTTACTACATGAAATGATGAAAACGATTATTGTGCCAATAGTTAAAAATAAAACCGGAGACATTGAGATTAGGGGAATTACAGACCAATATCATTGGCCACTATAATAACGAAGGTCCTTCACGGATTGCTGGAGGCTCATCTGGATAAATATTTAAACATACACGACGT
Source organism: Sesia bembeciformis (assembly GCA_943735995.1). NCBI lineage: Eukaryota > Metazoa > Arthropoda > Insecta > Lepidoptera > Sesiidae > Sesia > Sesia bembeciformis. The sequence goes on along the minus strand of OX031029.1, from coordinate 2,864,061 downwards.
ACAGTTTGGGTTTGGACGGGGATTGTCAACTGAGTCTGCTATACTGAGCCTAAAGCACCCCATCAGGTATTATTCAGACCGAAAAACACCAGTATATTCCTGTTTTTGGACCTATCCAAGGCCCTTGAAACGGTGTTCTACGTTATCCTTTGGCATAAATTGTCTATAAGCAATTTACCGAAGCAATTTTATTATTGGCACAAAAATTAAATCAACTGTGTGTGAGTGACACACTCTCTAACCCGAATAGGTTGGAATGCGAAGTGAGGCAGGATCGGGGGCTGACCTCGCTCAAGCTGTACGTTAATGTACGTCCGTCCTGTACGTCAATGGGCTGATTGAGGAGCTCAGCAGAATGCTTGTTGAATGTTACATAGATGGCGTTAGTGTCAATAACATTAGCATTATGCAGATGATATAGTGTTGCTGAACCCCTCGATCTTTCTTGATCTCGATTGTCAGTGACGACCTAAAAGACGATCCCGATATTGAACTGTAACGCAGGACGTTGGAATTACGCAATTAATATGATAGCCCGCAGATTTTCCTGTTGTACGAAACAGGTTAAAATAATCCTCTTTAAAGTTTTCTATCAGGTGTTTATCAAGTTTAGACGCTTTAGATTCTATAGCGTCTAAACTTAAGCGTCGCGTCGTCGGCATCAAAATCTGGCATTTAAAATAACAATTTAAACGATTTGCTTAATTAATTATTTTTTAATCCATCGAATCGTTCATTGTCTGCAGAAACATTACAATTTCTGCAACTATATAAATGCAAATCAATCAAGGCAAATTAAAATATTACTGTTAATGATACCTTATGTTCCAAACGTTACTGATTTGATCTTTAATCTAATTTAACAAAAGGATATCGTCTAATACCCTAATTAATACAAAAAAGTATTTATGTGTGCGTCGTGACTAATTGTTTAATGTTTAAATCAATACTTGAGATGTTATCTTGCAACGTGATATGATCAAAAGAGCCGGCTATCCGGTTCTCAGATAACAATTTAATAAATTTTTGCATCACATTGTCGTGTTACCCTACGAGATAAAGCTAAAAGGGGGTAAACAATTTCTACTAGAGTGGAAAGAGGTAGGATTTGTTTCAATAGCTCCTTATAATTTACAGAAAACCTAATACAAAATTTTAGTAAGAGGAAAATTAGTATGATACTTAAACAAAGAGTCTGTAAGTGTCTGTTTCTAGTTCACGAGCACCAAAAACTCACGGTCAGGATGTAGTAGAGGCGGCGCTTAGTAGAGCGCACGCCCAGAGTGATGAAGAGCGGGCACTACCGCCGACTGGAAACAGCGGTCGGACGGGGCGATGACGGCCAGGCGCAAGAAGCGGCCCCGGGTAGAGAGAGCACCAGCGCCCTAAGAGCGACGGACCAGAGCTGCGGCGGCCGGCGGGAGTAGTGGCCTAGATGTGATGTCCAGGATAGCTCAGTCCCGGAACAGGCGTGTGACTTTTCCAATACGTCTTCCATGATCGCTCTCCAAAACAAAAACTCACCGTGCGCCGCCTTAGATTTCTTGACATTATCTTTTTTTTCTTGACAGAATTGATGGATTTATGAATTTATGAATATCAGATTTTAAGATCTCGAACAGTTTCCAGCCAGTGCTATTATTCATATAGATGGGTAATGTGTTACAGAGGTTAAAAATATTGAATTAGAATACAGATATAAAAATACATAGTAAAAAAAAGTGAGCTATTGCAACAAACATTACAACATTGTGCCTTAAATTACATATTTGTCGCCAAACGAAGCATAAACGGAGCTTAAAGTCTATGTGCATCGTGGCCACGAAATAGGCGAGAATGAGAAGTTTGTAAAATACGAGCATTGATAGATCTTTTACTCGATTCTCATTTTTGAGGTGGTAGAGTTCAAATACCCGACCTGAACCACTGAGTCAACTCAAAAGTAGGGTGGTGTTGATGGTGAAAACTTATTTTACATAAAACTACAACGCAGCTGTATTTATTTTACGATATTTATTTGAATGTATATGACTGTATTTAAATATGAATTTATTTTATGACACACAAAGAATTTAGGTATTTTTAATAATGTCGGCAGAATACGGTATTAGGGTGTCGTTCTCGCAAGTATAGGCTCGACTAATTAGTTATCTATACATATAATAAAATTGTAACAGGCCGATGTCTGTACATTACAGATATTGGAAAAAAACTAATATGGGGGGTCTTTATTAGAGCAACAGAAGCCAAAACAACAGTTTTTAGAAATTTTGTCTGTCTGTCTGTCTGTTTGTACACGCATCACGCAAAAACTACTACATGGAATTGAATGCAGTTTTCACCGATGTATTGCTAGAGGTCTAACTTAAAATATAGGCTCCATTTTGCCGCAGGAAAATATCTTATTCCGATTGTTTTAAATTTAATAAACCGAAGCGAAGTGAGGGCCAGTTGCTAGTTTTTAAAATAAAACCATTAACAACCGTTAGTGTAACGTTACACGACTTGTCATTTATTAATAAGAAATTTCCAACTTATGTCCATGCAACAGACGTCAAAATGTATGTTTGTTAAATTGAAATTATTACATTGAGCGCTTCTCTAACATACGAATTTTAAGAATTATCACTTTTTGAGATGTGAAAGAAAACATCTAAAAAGAATTTAAATGGAAGGGAATAAAAAAAGAAAGGAAAGCAATTGAAAAATCTTATCTGTCGCCTTTGGAACGGATTTGGAGGAAGAGTTGGGAAAATGGGGATAGATAGGATATGATGGAATGAGAATGGGCTCTTTAATATCTGGCTCTGGGTTGAAGCCAAAACGCAATTTTTTTTGCCCCATCTCGCTATACACCAGATGAAGTTATGTGAGCTTTGAAATACAAAATTGCTTTGTCGAAATGCAGTGAGGTGCGAAATTGGCGAACACGAGCGCTGTACAAACAGTTGAAAAAGAATGATTAATGACTGGTTTTGTTCAACCTGAAGGCTATATGTTGCGATAAACTTGTGTCGATTTTGTACACGCGTCTGTCAGGATGTTTTGTTTTATTTGTTTTTTATTTTTATTACTTTCTTTTGTAGTTTTGGTGACTGTTTAATTAGAATACTCTAATGTTCTTTGATTTGCTGTTTCCAATCCGTTCGAATAAGGATGATTAAGAACATCGCTGGACCAAAACGAGTGGCAGAAACGAAAGGAGGATTATACTCAGCAGTGGGTAGGGACAAGCTGTAGATGATGGTGATATGAATCCGTTAGCAAAGGATATAAGATGATGAGTTCAACGTCACAACACTGCTACAATTTATTACCATGTTATATTGAATTACATAAATTCATATATTCATAAACTATCGAAACGAAATTCATACTAGTTAAATGACCCTTTTATTGCGTTACTAAACTTTCGCATTGCGTGTAAAAGAAAAAAGATAATAGCATTTTTAAACTTATTATCTTTAAATAAAATGATTACGAGTGTTACGTAGTAATTTTAAGTAATCTCTAGTATTATGTCACGACTAGTAACAGATACCGTTGTCCGTTCCGATGGTCGGCTGTTTGCGTTCCGCGCATTGTTTTACTGATTCTACTGCACTTTCTTTGTATCTAGCCGCATTAGGTTTTAGATTGAAGATTTCATAAGAACGCATTATTGCACATGCGAAACGTTAATGACGTTTTCCATTGATCTATATTATTGTCTTTATTAAGTGAACAATTGTGTGTTTTCAACATATGTTTCATTTAAATGATTATTATCTGACTTATCAATCTCGTTGATAGGTTATGTTAAATTATTACTGATGCTAAAGAATAAAGGATAAAAAAACTGTTTTTTATGTTTTTCTTACAAAGTACATCAGCATTCTCATGTGATTAAAACATTACTTTAAAGATCCGGTTATTGCTTTAAAATGCATTAATAATATTCATTACAATGTGAATATTTATTTGATTGTGTATTTTTTTAATTTACAGGTGGATGGCGTGGCGCGGATAGGCAGAAGGTTGCCGGCGCCCACAGTTCCAGACACCAGTCAGTCCAATCCAAGTTCAGATGACGTTCAGCCTACTTTCAGGCCTAGGAATTCTAGAAGACGCGAAGAAGCACCACCGCGAGATAATGTTCGAACTAGGACTAGAAGCAGGCCAGAAAAGGTAGAGAATACTGAAACGGAACGGCCTCAATCACAAAATGGACGAAACGAACGATTTGATTCGAGAAGAACGCATAGTCGAACGCGAAGTAGGCCGGTTGAGAACGAAGCAAAAGTTGAAGCCAGTGTGGTGAAAGATAATGTTATTAAAAGCAGGTCACGAATCAGCAGCAGGCGAATTTCTGCTCAGTCAACTCAAGCTCAATTAGAAACGTCTTCTCCAAAGATGGATGACAGTAAAATCGAGGTCATCAACACCAATTTGAATGAAATAACAAAAGTACCACAGAAATCTGATGTATCGACTGCTCAAATCAGGAGAAGAATGTCGACAACATCGACGACTGAAAGTGTAGCCCCAAAAAGAATACGCGGTCGTATTAACACACGACTGATTTCAACTCCAGATCTTATCAGTTCTCCAACGACTAATTCTATATCACTTTCTGAAAAAGGGCCCACAACCGTAAGGACTTCTGCTGACGTAAGAAGTCCTAGAAAACTAAGGTACAGGGCGAAGTTATCGGACATCGATACAAATCTAACAGGTCAAGGTTTCACAGGATCAAACGAAGTCATAAAATCTAGTCAGAATAATGAAAATATTGCTAGTCAACCAGAAACTCAAAGTCCCGCTCCAATTGTCGTTGAAAACCTTGTCCGAGGCACTGAGACACCTTCAACTAGTACGATAACTATACCCAAAGTTACGAAGGTTGTTAGACGTCCATTAGCAAGGGGTAAAGTAAATTTTAGGCCAAAAACTAAACCCTCAGAAGAAATAAATGAAGACGACAATTATCCAGCAAGTTTTAAGGCTTTGATTCAAGCAAAAAATAATGACACGGTAGGTTTAAATTACGAATTTCATTTATAAAAAGTAAAATGCAGTTCTTTCGCATTACACTTTATATAAAACTATAACCAAACTTTTCAGACACAAACGAGCTCTCCAGCCAGCGAGAGTTTGTCAGTGAAAGCATCACAAAAAGTTTACAAAACTTACTCACAATCATCACAGTCTACACAAACCGGTCCCCTTAAAAACAAATATTCACGGGTAAAGTTATAAGCAAACTGTTTATCTTTCTTTCACAATTTTCCTTAGATAACATTTTTTCACTAAACACATTCATAATGTGCAATGGACACTAATCAAATACATACCTACAAATTATTAAAATCATAAATTTACCTTGTTTTTGCTAACAATTATCGTAAAAACACAGTATTATATGTATTACTTCGTTTTACAGTTTCGAAAACAAAATCCCGGCGATGAAACAAAAACTGAAAATAAAGAAGAAAACAAAACAGTCGAGACCACTATAGCACCTGAATTGCCAAAACCCAATAAAACGGAAAACAAACCTAGAAATTCTTACACGCCAAGAAACAAAATATCCAAATCGTTCAAGCCTGTGACTTCAACAAGCACTTCCTCAGATCAAAGTTCAGAAAGGCCTTCATTCAAATATAGTCGGAAATTCAAAGTGTCCACTACAGAGTCACCTAGGCCTGAAAATTCAACCAAGAAACGAGCTGAGACCACAAATTTGTTCAAAAAAAATTTGGTGAGACCGTCATATTTTTCGCGAAGAAATAGTAACAAAAATGACATCACAAGTACTGAAGTTACGGTCACAGAAAAAGAAAAAACTGATAATATAAAAGAAGATGTACCTATACGTAAAAGTATATTGCCTAGAACGTCTTACTATTCACGGTTGAGAAACAATAACAAAAATGATGCGATCACTACAACAACAACAACAGAAGAGATAACCGAGGTTGTAGTGGATACACGAATTTCAGAAAGACAAAATGAAGATGCTGTTGATATGCCGTTGATCTTCTCCTTACTAAAAAAAACAAATGAAAATGACAAAACCAGTTCGGAAATGCAACAAATGACTGAAGAAAATGAAGGTGGCAAAGAAATGTTTATTATAGCTGTGAGTAGTACGGAATCTCAAGAGAAAAATACATTAACTGATGTGACAAATAAAGTTGAAGAAAGCGAGAACCAACCAGCTAGCGTTGTTAGCTTCTTGTTGACAACGCCTAAATACCACGCAAGTTACAAAGAAGAAAACGCAACCACAACGCCTGAAGAGAAGGATCGAGTAACAATTAGCACTCCACCAATAAGAAACATTCAAACAAGAAAATATGGACGTCGTCGTACAAAATTGAGAGATCAGAATGAGGAATCCCCTGGTATCGTGACTCCAAAACCTAAAGACAGAAGCTTGAGGAAATTCAGTGAATCGTATTCAAAGACAACTGAAGCGTCTACAAATGGAGTAAGTATATTTAGAATTTGAAATTTTAATTCTCTTTTAGACTCATATTTATATTGTGAAACTTGAAAACAATTACAGATAATACCTGAGCCTGAAAAATCTAAAAGCAGATTCAGTTCTAAGTATCGGGCATCCTTTATCAATAAACCATTTTACAAACCCACTGTACCTACAATAACACCATCAACTGTAAGTAATATCAATATCATATGACATGAATTACACACAAATTCAATTTTAAAAAACAATTTTTGGTAAAGAATATAACAATTCCACAAAATGATACATTTACAATAATATTATACAAAAATTACATTTGAACAAAGCCCCTTATGAAATTGGCATTAAGATCAAAATTTTAATATTGTAGAATGTAAGTTTAGGGTACGATGGAACTGACATGTGCCAAGGCATAAAAGTTCCTTAGAAATAAGAAGAAAAAAAGAAAAGATCAAAATTATCATTTAACAACATTAATTAATACAGTGCACGCATTCACATCATCAGTATCGTTCAATACTGTGTTACATAAATTCATTACAACATACTTAGATTCTTAGTATGCTTTGTTTTCTATTAGTCTTATTGTTCATCAATTGAGTTTTTCTATATATTATAAGTTAATTTGTATTCAATGATCTAAAATTGAAATTGTTCATTGAAATATTCTCATACATTTAAAAATATGAATGTATGTAACATGGTGAAGATACTTTTTCTTCAGACGATAACTAAAAATTTTTCATTGCTAAAGGCATGGCTGAAATTCTTCGTCTCAGACAGCCTGCTGACAAAATCACTTGAAGAGCCTAACGGTTTCGATGGGGAGGACTTATTCGATGTAACAACCGAACCGATGTCAAGACAAAACATCACTTCTTCATCATTCATTATCGAACCATCTATAGAACTGGTTAATGGAATCATATAGTTTTATTAATTAATCTATTCACGTTCTCTAAAATTTAATATAAACATTTTCATTTACTTGGTCATTGTAATATACTGGTTGAAGTAGTTCTAAAGAGATGTAATAAAAATATATTTAGTTATGTTGCATTTAGGCGATACATTTTTATGTTTTTTCTTTCATACTCGTACTTTTTACTAGCTTTCCTTTAATTTTTTTTGCATCTCTTTAAAACAGGTGATAAAATTAATTAACAATATAATTAAAATAAGGAGCCTATGCGTTAAGGTTTTTACAAAAGAAAATCGTCAACACACGAAACAACATTTTGAAATAAATAGTATTTTATTAAACATAATAATGGATAATAATTTTTAGTAATAATTAAACTTAAATTTATAGTGTAATATATTTAGAGTTTTGTAGAAGTTGGACTCTCTAAGATATGGTAAAAGTTATGATAATTACAGAGTAACCGCTGATATCGGAATATTAAGAATATTTTAATTGAACTTAACACATAAGCTCGACAAACTAGCATACTTATGTAAAATAGACTGACATGAATTTCAAATGAGACATTAAAATAATATGTACACATTTACAGTTTGTTTTAATAAGTGACAATTCTATCATCTAATCTAATGTAATTATACTATATTTCTTATACAGTTCAAATACTAAACCTAAAACTGTCCTTTGATCTTAATTCCAAAAGTAATAAAGGCTTTGGTCTTTGCACGATTTCTTCTTTTTTTGCTGGATTTCCTTTTATACTCATAGACTACAATTTCACTAAAGTACGCAATTCAACACATCTAATTTTCTCTATATATGGGTGAGATTACTTCTTATTTCAGGTAGAGGGAGAAGAAATGCAGTTAGGGCCAGACATGAATGCTATCTCGTTTACACAGACTCGAAGTACATTAACCTCAGCAGACTTAAGACTATCAGAAAGTTTAATGAAGCCTTCACATTTAATGAAAGTTGAAGCATCAAACCACTCGCCATCAGTTACAGTATCAATTTTTGATGCTTTGGCTGAAATTCTTACGTCCACACCCAGAACTCGACTTTCGTCAACAACAGAAGTATCTCAAAAACAAAACATTAATAACGATGTCATTCAAACACTCAACGGCGTGAGTAACAGTATTAATGTAAATAGCGCGAGTCCAATCACACCTGCGACGACAAGCGCTGATTTAAACACAAGTGCTAAACCTGTACAGAACACTGTTCAAACCTCACTAAATGTGATTAACCGTGTGCCGGTTGGGGAAAGTGTTACACCGTCTCTAAACACCGAAGAAATAAATGTAACACCTATGAATATACTACTCTCTACCCCTACTCCTACTCCTACAACACCCATTTCCGCAAGAAAACCCTTCGCTATAAAAGTATTATATTCAGAAACAGAATCGCCAACAGACAAACTCACGACTGCACCCGAACCTTCATCAAATCAACAGCAGACTGACAACCCAACAACGGTATATAACACAGTGTCTGATCTTTTATTATCGAATAATAACTTAGTATCGTCGGAACTAACTAGCATGTTATCTAATAACATTAAAAATATTATTCAAAATATGGATGAGAATACTAGAGCTAGAATATCTGTAGATATGGCGAGAATGTTAAAGACACTAATTCCGAGGGCCTTAGACGGACTTACTCCCACATCTGACGACGTAGAGATAGTACCAAACACGACTCCTTACAGTTTGGAGGATATTAGAGATACTGAAATTACTGATATAGAAAATAAAAATAATACAATATCTGATATTGTCAGTTTGAATCTCTTCCAAAATGTAGTCACTGAAAATGTAAATACCACAGTAGGAGCAGTCGATGATAGAGCAGCTGTTAGTGGAAACCTTTCCGAAATTGTAAATAGCTCCCATATTTCACCAGAATTTGCTAATAGCAATGTATCTGCGTCTAGCAGTCAGACGATGTCAGCTACGTCTATGGTTACTGAACAACTTCCTTCGAGTACATTAACGGCTAATGTTACACCAAATATTGATGCAGCTACGTCTTCTGACTTCTCAGACGCAGACACGGTAGTTGTTGATAGTGTAAATAACAATACACTCGGTGTCTCCCAAAATGACTCTACTAACACAAATATACCACCCCGCCCATTCTTCACAAATTTTCAAACAATTGATTTTATTCCTAACGATTCCGAAAATCAAAGTACCTCTAACTCCTTAATGACAAGATTCCAGCCTGCACCCTTGAATACTTTGCCTGCGGTGCCGTCACAGGATATCGATAATATAAATCCCCAGGATCCAAGTCAAATAACACCACTTCAGTTATGGATATTGTCTAAAAAAGCTAGTGTTTTAAAAATGATTGAAGACATATTACAAAAACATAACAATGATATAGCGACTGCACCAACATTGACTGAAATGTTTGACAGACCAAACAATATATCTGAACGACTTTCTGAGATTATGAATACAATGAGTACCACGACTGTAGGTAGTGATTCAAATAATGCAGCTGACTCGACATCATCCACTCTTTCCTTTAATCCTGATCCTCTTACAACTACTGTACCATCCACTCAAGCTGATATATTTATGAATGAAATTACTGAAAGTAGAAGTACTACAATTGACATGTTAGAAGCTACAACAACGTCTAACGATGTGTCGTCGATGACTACAGAAGCTACTTCTGATTCACGTTTCGGTTCTTCTGATGGTAATACAGTTGAAACTTCTAGTGTTGTTCCTAGTACTACTCCTTTAACAACTAAAGAACAAGTTACAGTGGAAATATTAAACAGAGCTCAAGATGTTTCTGACACAACAACAGTTAAAATAGAAGATGTAACAACTACTACACAGGAGAACATTGAAACAACTACGGCTTCTTTGGGTATAGATACAACAACGCAATTGAACATTGACACTACAACAGCAGTTGATATAGAGACAACAACTGAGACAAATGTTGAAACCACTACTACCACTCCTGCTAATGACGCAAACTTAACTATCAGCACTGAAGTCAACGTCGTTATCCAGCCAACTATTCCGAAAAAAGATTACGTTATATTTGGAATATTACCAAACAATACAGTGGTACGTAAAAACCCTAATGATGATGTACTGGAAACTCTAACTGAAGCAAGTCCTTACATCGTTTACGGTGTGCTACCCAATAACACAGTAATACGTAAATTCCCGAATGGAACTAGAGTGCCACGAGTCATGCAAAAAATTGACATACTACCAATCAGTCCATGGAGTTTGAGAAATCCATATAGCCCCATCCATAACATTCCGGCCATTGTCAGACCGCAGTCTAACCCCATCCGAGTATCCACTAATACTGTGACATCCACAGACATCTCAAATAACGGAACAGAAAACCGATTAACCAACGACACTGTAAATAACCTGCAAATAATGGTATTGACCTTATGTTATTTAGCTTGAAAGCTGTGCTTGGTGCTGGGTATTTCTCGTAGCGATGTTTAGTGCACGAATTGCACGCAAATGGGCATCGCCTGTCATAATCGGACTGTCGTAAGCTCTGCATGCCTTTCGCACCCTAACGCTTTTATCTATTAACAGAGGGATAACATATTATTTCATAATTGCAGATGTCGTCATCGGCACTTATTAAAAAAGATAGCAGTTCATTGGGTGTAACTACTGTCACAAATAAGCCGCCTGCTGAAAAAAGCACTGCCTCGCATGTTTTGAGTTTACGCACAACTACAATGCTACCTTCTGTTGATGAAATTCTGCTTAATAGTATATCTTCGGCCGCTAAAGAGGAGATGGTCATATCATCAATGACGAGCTCTACTCACGAACCAAGAATATTAACACTGGATATCGATCCGGAGGTATAATCATTGTTTAAGTCGTGTCATTACTAAATCGCGCGGTCAATAACTAATTAACCACTAATTATTTATCATAACTGAGCACATTTGGAAACGTAGTAGTCTTTTCAATTTTTATTAATTTCGATTCTTGCAAAGTAATGCATGAGTTTACCGATTATTTTTTTTATTAAAAATACACTTAGGTCGAGGTAAGCGGTATTGGTTTTCAGTAGCTTCCGGTAGATTGGTTGCATTTTTTAAAGGGATTACCTCTACAAAACGCTTTATATGTTTGAGATTTTTACTGATACAACAATAATAACGAGATTTTTATACAATTACAGACGAAACAAATACGAACGGAAAAGCCTGGTGAAGGGAATGGAAACGCAGTTTTTAAATTCATACCTATTGACGAAGTTACGACTGCACCACAAAACACCAACGTGTTAAAATTGGCTTCAACGAAAGGGCCAGGAAACACTGAACAGGCTACAACAGCGACTACTGTTACTGAAATAAATACATCAGCACCGCAGATCGAAACACGAATACAAACCGATGCACCAACCACAACGGTCGAGTCAACTACTCCTACAACTACCCCACCGACTACTGTGCCAACTACTACTACAACACTTGCACCTACAACAACAACAACAACAGAAGCAGCAACCACCACCACTACGACAACAACAACAACAACACCTGCGCCAACAACGACCACTACTACTCTAGCACCAACAACAACAACGACTACTACTACGCCAGTACCAACTACAACTACTACTACGCCAGTACCAACTACAACTACTACTACGCCAATAACAACTACAACTACTACTACGCCAGCGCCAACTACAACTACTACTACGCCAGCGCCAACTACAACTACTACTACGCCAGCGCCAACTACAACTACGCCATCGCCAACTACAACTACAACTACGCCAGCGCCAACTACAACTACTACTACGCCAGCACCAACTACAACTACCACCACACCAGCGCCAACTACGACCACTACAACGCCAGTGCCAACAACAACTTTGTCGCCCACGACTTCATTCCCTGCCTCCACAAGTATTGACGACGATGTGAAGAAATATCAAGATGATGCTCAACTACTTCAAGCTTTACTCCTGGGAGGAGGTGGACGAAACCCGAAAAATCTAAATATTTTCACTAACGCTAATGTACTCTCTACCATCACCACAAACAAGCCGACAACCGTTCAACAAAGCAATGAAGCTAATCTATTACAAGCGCTGTTATCAGCAAATGCTCAAAATCCAAGCACTTTGGCTATACCAAACTTTGGCGGCAATATAAGAGTGACTGGTGCACAAACAACTACGCAACGTTCGATAGAAGATGACATCAGACAATTCGAAGAAGATACTAAATTGTTAAAGGCGTTGTTACAAGCCACTGGTCAAAACCCAGCTAACTTTAATATACCAACACTTGACATCAATAGTAGAATCGCTGCTCCTGTTACTACTACTCCTACAACCACAACAACAACAACAACAACGACACCGAGACCAACGACAACTACACCTACAACTACAACACTGCCGACAACCCAAGATATCAGAAAAATTCAAGAAGACGCTTTATTATTACAAGCTTTGCTACAAGCCGGTCAAAACACTGGAAATTTTGACACTCCAATAATAACAGGAGTCACATCAAACGTAAGAATCGCATCTAATCCACGTACTACGTCAGTAGTGTCTAACCCAACCACTCCCATAAATGTTCGGCCTGTGTATAAATCTACGCCTACCTCTCCAGTATTCACAACCGTTGCTCCGTCAACATTACAGCCACGTACATCAACTAGTACTGTGCCAGACGACGGAGGCATTTCTACTACTTTCCCTCCAATAAATCAAAGAAGAGCGCCGACTACCACAGTGAGAAGCGTACCCACAACAGTGCCAACTGCACGTCGTGTACCAACTCCAATATTCACGGTGACCACGGAAATTCCAAGTACTTCGACGTTTTCAGACGAAGAAGATCTAATGTTTCTGCAGAATTTGGTAAGTTTTTTATTTTAGTATTTTCTAAATGAATCAGTTTTGCAGGGATGTATATTCTCTCAATATCAACGCTAGAAAAGAGAAATGGTATACGTGACATTCTGACGATTTTACAGGAAAGCAACTTAAAGTTTGATTATCGTATTTACGTGATTCTTACTGTTTTGGTAAATCTGTTTTGTACTCTAAGTAATAACAGTTCTAAAATCTCATTTTTTTCGGAGTTAGTGCCGCTTAGTATGTTTTTTTAATCTGAAATAGAATCAGGACAAACAACTAACCGACAAACTTTGACCTATAAATTTATAGAAAAAATGCCTTACTAGTAAATTATAACAAATTCTAATTAAAGTAAAACATTGTAACCAACATATCAAATATCGTGTAATAAAGGTGAAATTACTTAAATTTGACAAGTTACTTTAATACACCCTACTTTATGTTCAATTCAAATAACTTAAATTTTAAGATTTTTTGCTTAAATAACTGTTCTGTAAGTTAAGGGCCCAGTAAAAGTATCCCGCAAAAAACCAATCCTAACAGAGGTAAAAAATAAAAATGTAATAAAACTAATGCCACTTGTAGACTTAGATATACTGTATTAAATAACATACTTTATCGAAGCATTATTTTAATGCTTAAAGCTTCCAATACAGATCTACGCATATAAACTTGCTGAAAATCAAACAAAAATCAATATGCTTCATAAAACAGTCGAATAACAAACTATTGAAACAATCGTAGGATTCTATTGAAACTAGTTAGTTTTATTACTTTACTTGCACACAATTACCTTTATTACTTTACTATTACTATAATTGTATATAAATAAATAATTAACAAGCAGAAAATGACGCTTTAAACAACATCGGTAACGGCGGCGTGTTAACTAAGCAAAGTCTCGTGGCATACCGATTAAGGAATTTGTTACCGAAAATCTCTCGAAGCTAACTTCACTGTTTGCGCACACAACATTATACGAGTTGCGCGCGAGGTGTAACCGACTTTTCATACTTATATAATGTATCTTACAGGTAAAACAATCTAAACGCCAAACAATATAAAATGAAATGGCAGGTTAAATAATGATAAGCGACAAAATATTAGTGTTTTTATTTAATTGCTCTCTAACAGAAGACTACCTTGAAATGTACTACATTTACCACTTTATCCTATTCCTCATACGTACGTGTTTCGGTAGTGAGTGGAATATGTCAGAGGCTATTTCCATACCATGCTATCCTATAGCTACCCATTTTTACAATCTTTTCTCCAAATCCATTCCTAAATCTCCAAATATACGTGGGTAACACTGAAAGTTTTTAGAATCTTAAAAATGAAATCAGATCTAAAGATGGAAGTTGTTTTATCGCTTTTCGACGTATTTTCCGCGGCAATCGATACACTTTTTCATGGGACGAAACCATTGCATGCATTCAGCCCTTCTTTCTTTAGGCACTTCTTCAACAGCCGTTTGGAAGGCCGTTACTGGCTCATCTTCTTTCATAAGACGCGTTCCTTCGAGTTTATCCTTAACTTTAAGGAAATTTTTTTTCTGTCGTATTGTACAGTTCTATGAACTTTTAGTTTGACTCATCATAGATATAGCCAACGTTTGTCATTCTGGACTAAAGTTGGCATGTACTGCGGATGTTCATGGCCGATAGTTCCACTTACCACCATGTGGACTGTATATTGTCAGCAGCCTTCTTCTTATAAAAAAAGGTAAATGTGTTATAAGCGACTTTTATCTATGCATGGGGATGACTAAGCGATAATTTAACTATATTTGAAAAGGGGTAAAAAGGGACAAACAGAAATAAATCAATGTAGAGGAAAATCGACCTAACAAAATTAAATTATATTTTTACGTAGAATAAATAAAAGAAAATAAGAGAAAAATTTACTCTATACCGGGTAAAGGTCAAAGTGACCAAGTGCAAAACTCGACTCTTTATTTTATGGCAACCATCACCTTTTTAAAAATGGTCAAAATTTTCGTCAGAAAGCAAATAATTAGACAATTTCAAAATGCGTAAGCGACAGAAAGTCATTGTACTAATTTGAGAGTTACGAATATATCAAAAGACGCAGAAAAATCTGGCGATTTCAATGATGTGTGTATGATATAACTCAATATGTCCCAAATTGTTGCTTATCCCATTTCTCCTTTCAACTGTCGATATGCATTCGTATATGCAGAGAGTACAGTATCAATCTAAACATTTGTTAATTTAGTTTACTATCACTTAGTATATATGTTCTACTAACCAACAATGTCCCATACAAGTCCCATACATCCGATAAATCCTAGTTGCCTGAATAAAGAATTTTATTATTATTAATAATAAACAGGTTATATAGTGTGTATCAGAATGATTAAACGTCGACCGCAACTTCGTAGTTCTCTCATGTCTTGAATGTTGAAGATGGTATTTTATTAAATTTAGTATGCATTATCAATTAATAAGTATAACCAATAACAAGTCTTCACGCAATTCTATATCTGCTGCCTATTAATAAAAATAATAATAATAATAATACTAATAAGGCTTGTAATATAAAAATAATAAAATGAATGTAACTATTCCTGAAGTTTCTAATGTTATTGAAATGCTACTTTATAACATTTTAATGCTGTTAAAAAAATTACAAAAAATAATACCATTAACTGCTGCTAGAGAGTTTTATTTTAAGTTGTTTGTAATTTAAACTATTTTTAAATTTTGCAGAAAAACGTCTTAAAAACAAACAACAATAATGAAGACCCCGAAGCAGCGCTTGCAAACCGTATCATAGCTCTGGCTGTGGAGAAAAGTTTGAATGAAATACAGGTCCAACCGACTGAGGCAACTCGTACAGGAAAGAATGTCGCCACTGATCTAATCAATATAATACCCCCTACAACTACAACAAGTTCCACAACGACGACCACAACGTCAACAACGACAACGACGACGACGACGACGACGACTACAACAACACCTCGTCCAACTACAACCACTACAGCAGCACCAAACACTCCATCAATCGATGACGATATAAGACAATTCCAAGAAGACACAAAGCTTCTGCAAGCGTTGTTGACAGCAACTGGTCAAGATCCTTCAAAGTTCAACATACCAACACTGCCAAAAACAAACGTAAGAGTGAGCCCAAATTTGCCACCTGCTGTGAATGATGAGCTGAAGCTGCTGTCAAATTTGCTTGCATCGCCATCGCCGCTAAATGAGCCCTTCGATCCTTTAACTCCAAAACCTATTGTCAAACCTGCTAACCAACAAAATATTGCTACAACACCTGTCCCAACAACATCCAGGCCTTTTGGTGCAAAAATTGCAGTTAAAGATAATTTGAAGAATGATCAAGATGACAATAAATTGTTACAAACTTTAGTAACGTTGCAGGGTGTACAGGAAACAACGACGCAAAAGAGCAAGCTTGCTATTACAGGTGAGATTCCATTAAATTTTCACAAAATCATGAAATTTACTTTATATTAAAATTAAAAGACATATACTACGTAATTAATATACTTAATACCTTCATAGTCGAAACGCGATATGTGATTGATTGCTATAATAACATAATCACATACTTACATTGTACTTATATTTAAATAATGATAATACTTTTATGAAATTTCAGGACAATATTCAGATGAGGCACTGAAAACCTTGATTGAACAGAATAAGCCACCTGTAATGGTTTCAGAGGCAACTAAAACGCCACTCATTTTGAGTACCGAGTATGGGAAGAGCAACGACGCATTGCTGGCAGCGCTTCTGAAGGAGCAGGGTTTCGGTCCAACCACGGCAAGTTCTTTGGATGAACAACTCAGACTAGCTGTTAGTTCTAACTTTTCGTTTTTCTTTAATACTAAGCTTTGAAAGGAATTTTATATTAGTTCTAAAATGTTCCTCTCAAAGCGAGACATCACCAACAAATCATCTAGGATAATCTTTAAATATCATCACTCCATTTGTGACATAATGCAATTATAACTTAAATTTTTGCTTTGAAACGCTTTATTGATCATCACTTTTATAAGTCTTTATGTCATTTGCTTCCTAAACTATTCTTCTTTATATCTTCTTACATAAAAATATCATTCAGTTCATAAGGGTTATTTATTTAGGCAAAAATTTTAGAGTTAACTATGACCTCGTAGGCCTTACTCAACCAAGTGGTGGTAACACCGAAGCCTAGACGGACGACGACGCCTCCGCCACCGCCACCGCCGCCGGCGCAACGAAGGCCAATCCTGGACGGATTGGCATGGCTCTGGCAGCAGTGGAGAGAAACTGCCCCAGCGCCGGGCGCGCCACGGCCCAACAGACGGCCAGTCCCATCTCCATCACCATCGATATCAACATCAGCAGCAACAAGCAACAGAGTCAACTGGTTTGGCTCTGGCCCTTTCGTCGGCAATGCTGACGATAGGCCAACAAATAGAGTGGGTTTCTCATCACTTTTACTAAAACTATGTGACTGGGGATAAGGTGTTGGTTACAGTACTTAGATTAAATTTATAAATGGATGGATTCCACATATCGATTCGGTTCGTGATAATTTTGTTTAATTTTTAAAAGTTATTTTTAAAATATCGGCTCTCGATGTTAAGAATAATAATTCTAATTCTTGCCTCATAGTAATATAGTTTTTATTATTTTTTCTTACTGTAATTATGTTTTTTTCATCACTACGCATTACTTTTATAAACATTTAGTTAAGTTTTAAGTTTTGATACGTGCTTAATTTATCTGACAAAACTAACGTGTATAAGATATTCTTCAAATTGAAAGTCGATATTAAATTGTTCCTATTTAATCTAAGTCTGTGATGAAACTGTAAATTGCACTAAAGGGGGAAGAAGGCGTAGATAGTTGTATATAGATTATAATAATATATTCTAGTCTAGTGTCTCTTCTATTTGATTCTATATCCGATTTGTTGTACATAGCTGCTTGAGTGATAAATATTACTACAAGTTTGAAATCAAGCAGGCGATATACATAAAAAAAATCGAATATAGCTATATTTAGGGGATACTTGACTTTGTATTTAGTAATCTTTAGGAAAGGAGTGAATATATCAATTACTCTTTCGTTAGTTAAAATAATTCTTGTTTTTTGTTTTTATCATGTTTACATTTTTAATAATTTATTATAAAATTTGGTTTCTTTTGGCTTGTACATAAATATATGTCGTAAAGGAATGCGACTTTACAATAAAGTTTTATAAATTTAATCTTTGTTTTTGATTGAAAGAACGAATAAAAAAAAGTTGCAATTTCAATTGCAATATTTTGATGCAATACTCCTTGTAATATTTGTACATAAATAATTTTAGTTAAACAAGACTTCATTTTAAAGAGTGCCGATTAAATTTCTTAGGGACAATTTACAAAATAATAGATATAAAAATAGATACGATTCTTTTTACTTCTTCCTCGTTCTAACAGAAAAGCTTCAAATCGAAATTTGGTGAGATCTTTATGTCTGATATCATCTTGATTAATGAAACTGAATTTTATCTTGATGTCTTGTCTAACGCACAAATAACAACCAGCTCGTTCAGGTACACCATATTAACATATTTTATTTGATCCTCCGGGTTTTTGTATGGATATGGTACTTAGTTACAAACGTGTGAACAGTTGATCGTTCCATCCACAAGGTTGTTTTAACTTTGTTTACCACTTTCAAGTAGTTCTAGCGGATTTTTAGTTTAAAATAAGACTGAAAATTCCTGCATGACTTTATGTAAATGTACGACTTGATGTAGCTCATATTTTTCCAGTAGAGAATTCAACTGACTGTTGCTAAAATTAATATTTTTCACAGTTTCTCGATAAAAAAGGACGAAAATAAACATATATTACAATACAAGTAATTTTAAAAACAAAACAATTGAAGGCATGTATCAGTCACATAGCCTGATGGAAAAAACAAATTGAAAATAATTACAGATTTATATGGACATGGGTTTAAGAATATTTAGATAGGAATGTGATGGTAAGCTATTATTACAATCTCAGTCAATTATGCACATCAGGAAAATTCTTAAATGGAGGCATTAGAAGAAACTTCTGACTTCTAACTTCTAAATTTTATCTGAATTGTTTTCAAAGATATTTTGGATTTAATTTCAAGTTCTAACTGCTAATATCTGTGTCTTATAAATATTATTCTAACTGTTAAGTTCTCTACTGTACCCATAAAGTTACAAACTTGCAAATCGTAGTAAACTTACTATCAAAAACACGCAAGTTTAAGAATAAATTTACTTGAAAACGGTGAAATCATTAAACATTAGGCACATTGTACAAATCTTCTGTAGTGTGTTTGTTGCAACTATGTAAAATAAGTGAAGTGTATTTTTAGTTTAGTTTTGGTGAGTAAAAAATAGATTACATGTAAAATTGGCTTGAACATTTATAAATGAAAAATATATTAGCACTAAATGCTTGTGTTAGAGAGAACGCATTTATGCAGCACTAAATTATTTGAGAAAATAAGAAAAAGAATTTAAAATATCTTAACTTTGATAAGATTGTTCATAACGAAAACTGCAGTGTGCGCTTGCTCTAAATATTCTTATTCAAACTTTTAGTGTTAACACTGATTGTACTAAACATACTGTTTTCTTAACAAACTTATTTTTGATTTATAAATACCTATTTAATACATTAATTATCTTACCGCATAGCTAGAGCTGTCATTTATTTTTAATTTAAGATATTAAAAATATTCAATTAAAATTATTTAAAGTAGATGTTTGTGAAAATACTTTGATAATAGTGTGATAATAGAGAAAAAAAGCAATAGCCATGCGGTTACTGTGGTCTTAGATTCATTACGCACTATCGACTAGTCGTCGGCTGCCGGACCATCAATCTGTTTGGTAAACGTAACGTTTCATAATACACAAGGAGCAGTATCGACATATTGGTTATTGGTCGGTAGCCTTGTCCGAATATCGTCGCTGTTACTGCAAAATCAGGACAAATATTTTTTGTTGATATCGTAATTTATTATTTATTTCGAGTTCTTTTTCAGGTTGATTATTTATGCAAAATTCGTTTTTTGTTATTTTTATTAGAAAAGTATCTCAATTTGGTATATCAGAAAATGGATTTTGCAGATATATTTGAAATGAAAAGAAGGCTCGATATAAATGAAAAATTCCGATATCAATAAAAAAACATTTGTCGGATTTTGCAGTCGCAGCGATATGTGAATGTATTCAAATTGTCTTTTTTCACTGTAGGCGAATTTAGTACAGGCCTTCGATATAGAAAAAAATATTTTGAAAAAAGAAGTCCTAAAAGTTATTTGAAAATGTATCAGATATGTTATTAAACTTTTTGTTCTCTAGCTGGTCTTGGGTCTTAGTTGCCTGGAGATTGAGTTCTAAGCGATCAGTCATTGGTGCGGAATGAGTGTAACTGTCTTAGCATGTTTCTTTTGGATATTAAACACTGTATTATAATTTTCACTTCCAATACTAACCGTCTTGTTAAGTATTTTCTTGTTTAATCTGTATTAAATATGATCTGTATATACGATCAATATGTATTTATCTCTATTTTATATAAATTTAAATATTATAAATAAATACATTGCATGCATTCCACATACATCTATAACATGTTATTTTTCACTATGTACATATAATTTCACTGCTATGCGACACATTTCACAGCTTATAAAATTATGAAGTTTCGTCAGCGTCAACATAATCTCATTGACTAATGAAAAAAATAACTTTGCCATCAAATTAATCTTTAAATTCATTGCGTATATCACCAATCCATGTAGCGAAGTCATTTCCTCATTACTCTTTACACGAATGAGATTAATGTTTTCTTTTAAATAAATCGGAATCCACTTTCACGCAATATGCTTTAGTATCGTCTCCATTAGTAATATCATTACTGACATCTACATTTACATGCACTAATTCACCTAACTGACCGACTAGGTACCCTTGGAGCCTCCGAGGGCTGTGACATCAGAACAAACTCCTGGTAGAGGACAGCTCGTGTCGGCAGCCATTAATGTCACTAGAGCGTTCTCGCAATTCTTAGGAGCTGCGATACAGGTAAACTAACTCAAAAAATTGTGATGTAGTTTCTACACAGGAAATAAAAAGGCAACACATATTGAGTATGTTATAGTCGCTATAAAAGAAAGAAATCTTGAAGTGAATCAAAATATAGAATATTTTGTACATTATTTTAATTTTCAAATATATATTAAACGATATTTACAGATTAGTAAATTGGATCGTCGAAATTGTAAGTTCCAAAAACTAACGTCGTGTCACATTGTTACCATATTTAATTTAATCATTTTGGCATATCATATTAACAATCATATTAATAATCTTTATTTTATTATTAAAATGTTCAACGAAGTTATTATGTGCTATATTTTTTTGGGGTCGTGATTCATAATTTCTATTGTTTCTTCTAATTTCATGTTTGCTCCCAAAAAATAATTTGTATCGGTGTCATGTTAGATGTTAAACATTATTTGTATATTTTAAGACTTTTATAAGAGTCTATTTTATATTCTATTTTATATATAATCAGCTCTGAATGCGTATAATAAAGGTATTTATTTGGTTTACCTTATATATCTACTCACGACTTACGACAAGACCGTTGCAGTTTCATTACGTAAATCGAGGCTACCTAAGAGTAATATCACCATAGAGGAGCGTCGAGCACTGAATACTGAATAGGATATTTTGGTGCTTAAGGTCGGTAAGGGAAACGCTACTGTAGTGATAAACACAAAAGAGTATGGATGATAAGATGCGGAATTTCTTGATAGACAGAAATGTATATGAACTAGTGTTATATAATCCGACAGCCAAAGTGACGCGACGTATAAAAGACCACCAGGACCTTTTCACTGAGGACGTGTTCAGTTATTTTCATGAGCCAAGGGCAGTACAACCGCCAAAATTGTATTGCCTACCGAAAATTCTTAAGCATAATGTTCCTTTGCGGCCGATAGTAAGTCACTATGATAGTACTCACATATGAGCCGGCCAAATTACATTTCTTCAATATTACAACCATTGATGGGTAGAACATATCGTCCTTTGTGAAAGATTCTCGCCAATTCATGAAAAATATAGACGAAATAAAGCTGGATCCACACGAAGTCTGAATGTCGAGAATGTCTGTTCTCGAATGTAGTCAAAATGCACTTGTGTCTTTTTTATATGATAAGGTGTTGGAGTTTATTATATGGTATTTTGTAATTGCAGGGTGCAGCCCAAACCGTCCAGAACGTGATACGGGCAGGCCAGCGCGCCGCTACCGACGTGTACTCGAACGGGTCAGGCGCCTCCGGGTAGAATCAGTTGTATAGCCATTGGACTCGAAACTTTTACGAAAGTTACAGTACGCACTATGTGTTGCAAGCGCTCAAATGTAAATATCTAGTTGATTAGTCTCCAAGTTCGTTAAGCACTGCCACGTTAGGAGAGAAAGAAAAAATAAGATTTTTTAAGACTTTTGACATTCAGAAAGTTCACGTGAAAATAGTTTGACAATTATAAGAAAATTTATAGGAATTTCACACTTTGGCATAATATAGTTTTACTGTTCAATAAGATAAGAAGTTGACTTCCTTAAAATGTTCCTACTAAAATGGTGTTAAACATTTTCGGAAAGTGTTTGTTACCACAACATCTGGAATGTTTTCTAAATTGTTTTATCATGTCTTTGACTGTAAGAATTAGATTTTGGTTAGGTTTGTCGCCTAAAGATTGTCTGAAAGTGTAGAATTTAGGCAAAGAATGTGATGTTAGAACTATTTTAGATATAATATTTAATATTTTTGTAATGTAAATAATGAAAGCTTCTTCCTTATATGAAGCTAGGCGCTTTTTCTGCTCTATATTTTCATACTATATAGGGATGTAGGAGAAATTGTTAGATGCCGTTTTGGGAATATATTCAAATTTATAAAAACAAGCGAAAGTTTGAATAAAATTTCTTATTCTAATTATTTATATTTGAATTGTGAATGGACGTGACTTCATAACCTGCCATTCTAATTAATATTTTAAGTTGATTAATACAATTAGATATAAAAATGGTAAAATGGGAGATGACATTATAAGAAAATTTCGTGAACTGTCTTGATCCAAACAACGAGGTTTGTTTATAACAATCGCAATAAGCAATTATTAAATCTAAGAAGCGAACTGTATCAAACAGCTACGAGTATCTCTGATATTTTAAAATCGATTTCTATTCCTCAAACTGTATCAACGTTACCATAAGTTCTACCTTTAATCTTAAGTTTAAATACATGTGCCATTTTGCACGTGCTCGGTGTACTCGCTTTCTCTACTTTTGCCTTTATTTATTTTATTTAATACGGTGTCAATAATATATTGAGGGGATTTAGTTAATTCAATAGTGGGGTTTATTCAGTCAGTTTCATAAGTATAATAAGTCTTTAAGATATACCTACCTATAATGTATTGAAATTTGGGTTTCCATTATCTGTATTATAAATTTATCATGTATGAGTTCACTCCTCAGTTAAGTCTAAAAAGACTATTTTTAGCATGTTTTCAACATTATAAAATTTTCTAAAAAATAATAATTTTCTAAATTTTTAAGCAGTAACAGCATATGCAATTTAATTTAAAATATCTTATTGTATAAATTAGTTTACATTTATTAATGAAGCTGACTTCTATTTTATATAAGTGTATTTTATCGATTTGCTAGAGCTAAGGAGGTTGAGCTTTCCACTGCCTTTTAAAATTTAGGTCTAAGTTCGGACCGGGTGGTAGGTTTGTATAGACGACTAATGTTGTCGAAGTTTAATATTTTCCAAAACTATAGTGAAATAAAATATCACTGCCACGTTTGTTCTCTAGGTTTTTAAATGTCCAGTTTAGTAGTGAAAAAAGCTGTTCGAAAATTTTTCTTCAGAGGTCGACATAGGTATTTAATATCACCATTTTAGAAAACTGCGGTTAACGACGAAATCAATATAAATCGATAGCGGGCTCGTATACAAATCAAATGTCACGTGGCAATCTATGTAACTCAAAGTACTATATTATTATAATTTTTTAAGGTATAGATAAATGGGATGTAAGTTTGAAAAAACTTTTTATGTCGAAATGCCAGATTTTTTATATATAAGATCGGAACATTCGCTACTCATGCGCCTTCGATAAGCTTTATAAATTTTGTATGTACCTAATTTAATCAGGAAGGTTGATTTAATACAAAAATAAATTAATTTGTAAATTACTTTTGTGTTTTTGCTACCCTTTAGCTATAAAAAAAGAACGCAATGAAAGAGTAAATGCATATGTGTAGTACTTTATAAATTATTACGCCTGATCAATATTATTTACCTACCAATTGTATTAAATTTTTGCTACCACCATTTTCACAGGCTTCAATCGCTAAATAATATTTTCGGTTCGCATTCGGTGATAGTCTTCTTGCAAACGTTTCCTTAGCGACATTTTGTGAACATTTTTTTCTTTTTACTTGTCACATTTTGCATATTTAGAATTTATTTTGATTAGCGCTGCACATTTTAAACTATACAATGTACGAACTGTTCAAGATATTTGTTCATGGAGTTTTTACAGGCGCTTGACGTATTTACAGATATTATTATTAAACGAGTACCGTAAAGAATAAAACAAAAGACTAAGAAATATAGACAGTCCGTAGCTGTGCTATCGTTAGTGTAGCTTTAGCGTAAATAGTCTAACTTTAACGTGGATACGTGGGTATATTGAATAGTAGTACGTATTTGGATATATATTCAAGCATAATTTGTTTTAGTATTTTTTTTATCGAAGAAGGTTGTAGGCGAGCCTACAATCCACGCGATGATAAGTGTAGCTCTGTAGAACCTGTAGCCCATGGACATCCGCGACACACGCCAACATTTGTCCAAAATGATAAACGTTGACACGCTCACGGATGGGAATGGGCTCTGGCATGTCTCACTTTCTACCGGAACATGTACGTACATTGGGGAAATAGGATAAAGTGGGAAATGCAGTGTAGTACACGTAGTCTTCTGTGACAGATAGTCGACGTGGCCAGTCGAGCGCGTTAGGCTGTTGGATTTCTGCGTGCACGCTGCCCCTCTGATTGTTACTAAAGTTGTTATTTGTTACAAAAATAAATTATAAAAATATAACGTAATGATATAAAAATAAAAATAATATAAAAATTCTTTATATTTAAGACCTCATTTGGAATCAGTTATAAACTATGCAAATATTAAAAAAAATCTAAAAATACTATTAAATAAGAAGATTAATAATACTAAAATATACATATTAGTGACGTCTTTTGAGCAGTAGCACCCTATTGGCGGTATGGTCTTATTGATTTTGGTCACGATTTTCGAACTTAAAATTTTCCTGTTTAAAGATTCTGTTTAAATAGGACCGACCATACTCTAACATCCTACTTTTAAGAAATACTTAAAAAAAAAATAATAAAATTTCACTAAAGTCGTAAATCTCCCGACAATAGGTCTTTCTTTCATAAATATAATGCCCCAATATGTTGTTCGGTTAAATAAACTTCCAAATCTGTCACTGAGTACCACAACTTCCGTGCTTCTTCTGTTCTTCGCGATTTTTACGACGCTATTAAAAACCAGTAGCAATCTTAGAATGATAATAATCTTGGAACATTTTTTTCTGATCACAACAAGTGATGTTTTACTTAGGAATGTTATTATGTCACTTTTAAAAATATTTTTATCTATCGTCGATAAGGTTAAAAACATCGTTTTCTTTATCTTTTATGAATTTGTGCCACGCGCAAACTGGCAATTAATAACAGTGAAATGAATAATGTACAATCTGCCACTGAATTAACTCACAACCAAAAATCAGCCAACTAATTAAAAAAATCTATACTAATATAATAAAGAGGTAAAGTGTTGTGTTTGTATGTTGGGGGTAATCTCTGGAACTACTGAACCGATTTCAAAAGTTCTTTCACAAACAGGAAGCTACATTATCCGTGTCTAATATAGGCTTTATTTTATTTTGAAATTTTGAAAAAAAAATGTTTAAAAAAATAACTTATAAACCGAAGCGAAGCGAGGGCGGGTTGCTAGTAATAAATAAAACTCTTGTGACAGAAAATAAAATTATTTTAGAGAACAAATCAAAAGTTACACACATATAAAGTTTTATTGATCTGTCTAAAATGTTCGTAGCGCTCATTATCGAGAACATGGTAATGATCGGGCACTTGGCAAGCGCGGCGTGAGCAAAGAGCCATAGAATGCAACATGCGTAGAATAATTAGGTAGGTATAAAGAAATAAGTGACACGTTGTATTCGAGGTGGAAACGTAGGGAGGAGTTATTGCTGGCTCGTTCATTTATGCGTGCTACTACTACGTAGTGGTACTGGATGTAGTGGTACTACGAAAAATGACGTCATTGTTCCGTATTGTGTTCCCTTTCTTAACTTGTGACTTCTAAATCTACCCTGACTGGGTAATTTCTTTAATACATTTTGATTTCACATTCTAGATTGAGTTTCCTATAAATATATACCCAAAATTACGGTATTACACGCTGTGAATTTATAAAACACTGTTATGATAGTAAACACTGTTTATAAACATTGGAATTATACGGACAAAAAAATCGCCTGCTGTTGTGAATTATCCCATTTCGATCCTATCCTATTCCTCCCAGTTTTTCCATCCCTTACACCGAATCTATTCCTAAATTTGCGAAGGTAGGCAATGTATCTGTCTTATTCAACGTCTTCAACGTTGTCTTTCAGGACTGATGTTGGCATGTATCGCGGATGTTCATGGGCGATAATAACATTTTCTAACAGGTGGACTATCTGCTCGTCCGCCATCTTGGATTTATAAAAAAATAAATAAACTGAATGATAATTTTATTTCATTTCTTTTTATTTCTGAAACAGACAGTATTTATCTATCTAAACATACGTAAAACAGCAAAAGTATTAACTAAATTTAAAACAAAAATCGGGGGTCCCTTTAGAAGCTATAGAACGCAAAACGGTAGTTTTAATTTTATTTGTCTGTATATCTGTTTGATTGAGCATCACATAAAAAGTACTGAACGGATTTTGATCAGGTTTTCACTAGTGTATAGCTAAGTATCGAAGAAGGAAGACTGGCATATGTGTTATCTTCATATGACACAAAAGAGGTTGAGCTATAACTCAAAAAACAAAAAAAATAATTTTAATAAAACTACTGGATAGATTTTCATACGTGAAATCCATCATGTCGGTGCTTTTACAGGTGTTAAAGATCTTTTACAGTTGCTTAGTCCTTGCGAGGGCAGCCGCGAGTGGAAGCTATACCTAATAGATATTAAAAAGACTTTACATATCCTAAATTAGTATAATTTCCGCTATTAAAGAAGTGATTAAGTGATACGTCACTTAATTTCAATTAATTCCATTTGACATGATAATATATAAGTGACATTAATATACTTCTTGACTATGTCAAGTAAATGGTAAGTAGGTATTTGTTGAATGCGTCTGCAAAAGTAATTGTTTTATGGTTATCATGTAATGTGTACTTTGAGGGGGAGAGTGCACACTGCAATCCAACAGCCGCTGGGCACTCGGAGATTATTTTTTGATTAAATTATTAGAAGCTATTACAAGTCGCATTGTATTATCATCTCTCTACGTACTTCGGGCGAACAATTCGCAATTTTTTTATATGTAAGGCACACTTGTCTAAATGAAATCGTGTCTTGATTGAAGCGATATGTTTTTTATCAAGCAACCTTGAGACACGTGTAATCGCAATAAGACATAAACAATTTTTTATGACCACTTACCATTTGACTTACCGAATATGGGTATAGGTTCTATTAATAAAATACTATTTAAATTACAGTAGTAGATTAATTCGTGATATTAACATGTCACTATTGATCGTAACATAATTTAACGTTTAATTATGTTTAGAAATAAAAATAAATCATTTCCTATTTAACAATGCTTTTGATTTTTTTTCAATAAAGACTTGTCCGAAGTTTAATTTAGACAAATAGGATAGATAGATAGATAGATAATAGTCTTTTTTACACGAAAAACAAAAACAATAACAGACATTGTAGACACAAAATGCACAAAAGGTGGCCTTCTCGTTTAAAGCGATCACTGGCACACAACCTATGAAAAATAAGACAAAAAAAATTGTTGACAAAAAGAAACGAAACAATCATAGATAACTAATAAGATCTTTCAATGTATCAATCAGCCTGTGTTTCACCACTGCTGGATATAGGCTCTCACAAGGAAGACCTGAAGCTACTTTCTTCGAGTCGTCATTCCACCTGTCTGAAAGGCCGCCGGAGCCCAACGTGGACACAAAATGCTACGTGCAGTGACTACGCTTCGGAGATCTCTTTGGAGAAACTGAGGAATTTGTCAGTGCAATACAAGATCAAGTGACGAATACTCGAAATCACCGGAATTTCATACTAAAGGATGGCACTGTGGACGTATGTCGAGTGTGTGACCATCCCATAGTCACCCAGGCATGTCACTTCCAATTCTTCTGCTCTTTCCAATACTGTGTATTTACACAGACATAAACAAGAGGTCAGAATTCTTCACCACTCATCTTGTTTGTAAATGTGTTAATCACAACTTGCCTTGAGACCAACTTGAGGCAGTTGTCTAGGTCATTTCCGTAGTGACTGGCTCTCAGCGAAGATGCAGAAGGTGGCGCTGCCCGAACTGGCGCATATCGTCCGTTGATTTCTGTTCCTGAACCTCGACCGACCGTGCTACCGCGGGGGGTTATACCGTCTCTCCTACATTTTGGCTCAACGGTGAAGAGGTGAGATGGGATGAGGACATTTTTTAAATAACAATTAATTTCTAGTTAGATTACACATTATAATCGGATGTAATACTTCAACGTCACAGCCCGCGGGCGCGTCGGATGTGCATATCTTAATTTTATTACTACCGTATTACCCTCAATGAGCTTACCAGTATGCCTTATTAATGTCCCACATTAGCGGGCCGTGATGCGCGATATATTGCGAGGAGACATTAGCAGGAACGGGGGCAATAATTATAGCTGGATTTAAAAATATACTATGAGAAATACTCTTATCAGTGGTTGATGTATTGAGTATGTACTGAATATTTATTTTTGTTATACTGTAGTGGAAGGCATGATAATGGGGCATGTTGTGTGGCCCGAGGTGTTATAAGAAACATTTCATACAACTTGTCACTGAAATAAAGCAAAAGCTTTTTTTTACGGACGATGGCGGCAGACGAGCATATAGTCCACCGATGGTAAGCAGATACTGTCGACCATAGACACCCGCGAAAAATGCCCACATTAGTCCAAAATGACAAACGTTGGCACGCCCCCGGATGCGTTAACTACCTTTGGATATATAGGAATGGATAGGAATATAGGATGGGGAGGGATAGGATGGGAATGGGCTCTGGCACATCTCACTCACTACCGAAACATGTACGTACATTGGGGAAATAAGAGAAAGTGGGGAATGCAGTACATTTCAAGGTAGTCTTCTGTGAGAGAGTGGTAATGTGGCCAGTCGAGCGCGCCCAGCGGCTGTTGGATTACAGTGTACACTCTCCCCCACATAACTGAATATAGTTTAATAACTGAAATAGCTGTTTAATAGCTCATAGCTGAAAATAGGTTGTCAGTATCGAGACTAGAATCGATTCTACAAGTTTTCACGTCAGTTATTTTTCATAACTCATGTCAGCGCCGGCTCTAGCCCATGTAGCGCCCGGGTGCAACCAATACCCTGGCGCCCTCTAGTAGACTCTTTGGAGGCGTCGCGAGCGGCGCTCGGCGCCCCCTAACACCCTGCGCCCCTGTGCGCCGCACACCCTGCACCATAAGTAAATACCATAAGTGCCCGCGCGCCCATTTCAAATGAACTTACACTATTGACTTAGAGATCATTTTGCTACCGGGCGGCAACGTGTCAAACGTACATACATACACTGTCTTTGGATTAGAGATTTTGCCGCGCGCGTGTTGTATTAAATAAAATTGTTATTTGTGTAGTGTAGTAATGCGGTATGACAAGCGCCGAAAGCGTAATAAAAGTAAAAAAAATATTATTGTTAATGACTATTTTTTTTTGCTTGCGCATACATATTTGTCGTAAGTAACAAGTATATAAAACTGTGCAATGGCGTTAAGTTCAATGAAATATCCAAAAATTCAGCGCTCGACAGGCGCCCCCGGGCGCTCCGCACCCCTTGCACCCCCTGGTAAAGACGGCCCTGACTCATTGTACATTTCTAGAATATCGTACTGCGCCGAGAACTCAGTCATTATACTGAGTAATGAGCGCTACGATCATTTTAGATAGAACAAAAAAAATTTACGTTTGTAACATTCGATTTATTTCCATAAATAATTTTATTTCTCGCTAGAACTGTTACATATATTTCAAATTCGTTGACGTATTTCACGTTTTCCGTTATTTTTGTGACACGTCATATTTGGAATCAGGCATTACTAAAGTGTAGTAAGTTGTTTTGTGAGAAAAAATGAGACTGATTGTAGATTCTCTTTTAATTAAATATGTTACAAAACAACATATTAAATGTTAATAATTATGTTAATTTATATTATGACAATCGTTGACATAATCAAACGAACGTTGTATCAGACTGGAGGTGAGAGTACAAAAACCAAGTTCTGACACATTTTCCTATACGGAACTCATACGTGATTGATTATATAATTAGTTTTAATTGCGTGGTCATTTCTTGTCAAACGAGTTCACAGTTTTGTTGCAAAAGTTGTCAATCGTGTCGACTTATTGCGGTTTAAACATTTGTTAAGAATAATTTAAAGCTGCGGATAAATGACCTTTACACGATTACATTTTGTATGTAGGTACAGGTAAACATATACCGTGATAAAATACCATCGCATAAAAGTTACTACATACAGTTTGTCTCTATTGTTTTGATAGATGTGTGTACAGATAAAGGCAATGGTTTCATTTTTTGTCGATATTTATTTTTTATCTTTATTAATTGATATGTATGTATTTTTGTATATACACTAGTTGTACTATATATACACTTGTACTAAATTGCGCCCACGTTTCTTTAATGTTTGGTCTGGTGTTTGACTGGTAAATGTAAGGTAAATGTAAACTGATAAAATGTCATATCGTATTATGTTCGCCATTTGTACAATTGCTTACGCAATAAAGTTTAAATAAATATATTATTGGATTTAAGTGTAGAGAAATTAATATTGCAAAAATGTTAGTCTTATCGATGTTCTTTAAATGACAACGAATTATTTTTATCAATTTTTTTCTTGTCAACCATCGACTAACCAATATAAATTGCTCAATTCTCCAACCAGAATACAAAAATTCTTCAAAAAAAAAAAATACATGCTTGCTCTGCAAGTTGTAAATATCGTAAATATATCAGTGACGGAGAAATGAAAATTTTGTCATCTTACAAAACAAGTACATATTAAATTTTGACTTCCACAGGCAAAGCCTGAGCTCAAGACCGAAAAGTTTGCTGTACGCCTATACATTTATTGAAACATAATCCCCTAGTTAAAAAATCCTTTTATAAGTCATAATTTACGGAGAATTTGCTTGGCAGTGTGATTTGATACCAGTATGTACTCGTAGATGATTTCCACCTAATTTCTGCTCTTCACAGTACTGTTCTTTATTCATAATTGTTGCGCAGGATGGGCAAGATTTTTATATGAGAAGATGAAGACAAGCTTTGCTATACAAAATATGTGTCGCAGAATTTAACAAAATGACCAAGCTTTTGAAGTTGCTGGCAGCTGCTAATAGGAATACAATAAATAACAGACAAGGTGAGGTCGGTTGATATAATAGCTGCGAATTCTATTGTAAATCAATTAAAATTGTAAATTTATTCTGGTCGTACACAGTTATTTATTACAAGATCCGTAAGTACTTTTGTATTGGGAAATGCTGGCAATTACATGTATAGTTCACTATAAATTGACGTAGGAATTGAAGAGATCTGTATCGCTTTAAGCTTTAGGGCTATATTTGATTGTTTCTTATGTCATGTCGAGTTGTCGCAAACTGGTATGTATTACGTTGGCTCCTATTATATCGGAACGCTGTGAATATGTATGTTCGGGCTTTTCCCTTTCGTTTTTATGTCTATTCGAACAAGGATTGAAATACGGATGCATAAGTTTTGGGTTTCTCTGTACCAGTAGCCCCTACTAATGAGACTCGATTACTGAAATTTTTAATACTTTTTGCGAGTTCATTAAGGGCATGTGATGACGGATTTCCTAGTTGGAGTACGAATTGAAAGCAATTTACTATGGTAGTACAAAAAGTCTTCCAGGAAAGTAAACTCGTATTGATTGCCTCTTGATGCGTTCTTTTAGTTTTTTTATTGTAATTTATATTTAGCGCTTGGAAAGACGACTTTATTTTGGAGGGTAGAAAAATGATAGTAGAATAGATAATTAAGTAGTGGAATATCCAACAGAATTTGATGGAATTGTGACAAGAAATAAGCTTCAAGTTTAGACTTTGCAAAACGCTTAATGAAATTTTATATCAACAGCAGCTCATCCGAATCCCTCCTAGTGCTGGAGGTGTCTATGAACGACAGCAGCTAATTTTTATTCTGTCTCTACAATGCTAGATATAGGGTCTGCCTCAAGCTCCGCTGTCACACAAAATCTTTCGCTCACCTCCTTCACCCACTACTGGTAACTTATCGAACCTGATGGGTAGACAACTCTTCGAACTGAGACTATATACTGGGAAATATAGCATGGGAAGTTACCCCCTTGGACTGAAAAACTAAAATTATTCTCAACAGACGCATATTAGCAGGGCCTTATCTGCCGCAGTACCAGCAACGGATAAGGTAGACGAGGCGTTGAATGGAGACCAGGAAGTTCAGCGTGGGACGCCGTCGGCCAGATGGCCCAATAACTAGAAGAAATTTGCCGTTAGTGGCTGGATGAGAGGAGCAGAAGATCATGTCTTGTAGCGAGTTTTGGAATAGGATTATATCCAGCAGTTTAGAAACTAGTCTGATGGTACGGTCTGGTACACCACCTTATATCCATAAGTTTTTTGAGAACGTTTGAACAAAAAATAGACAATTTTAAATGGAACTATGTTTAAATTCATACCTAGTACACATCTCTATTAATTGAGAAACAAAAATATGACCTGCACCATATCTTTCTTTCGATGAATACTTAGTTTGAAGTCTTTAAATCTAGTGCATGATGTAGGAAATAAATAAAAATATATTCCAATGATTTGTCGATTGTAAAATTTACCAACGAAATGGTCTCATGGTAAGGCTCTAAATAGGTACTAATCTTCAATGTTATCTCGATCGATCACGCTCTGACGTACGCGGTCAAGCCTTACTTTTGGCCTATCTTTGTGGACAGTTCTACGAATTAAATTTATTTACGTTTCAATGAATGTTCCGTGTACGTAGTCAAATTTTGTTGACGTTGATTACAGTTGGGTAACAAACAGTGTTACGATGTGTAACTGTTACTCGAAGAAAACTGCGTTATCTCTTCGATTCGTACTGACGTAACTTTAGTTAGCAGTTTATACTTAATTAAAAAAGAGGGCTAAAAACGGACATACTATTGTTGGCCTCAATTTGATTTGGCCTCAATTTGGCGATCGGTTGAACGGTATAGAAGTTGATGTGCTGCAGCGCCATCTAATGGCGAGTTACAACAAAGTGGATAGCATAAAAACCTTTTCCATGAAAAAATACATATATGTGCCAACTTTCATGGTAAACGGTCAAATGGTGTCGAAGTCTATTAACATCAGATATACCAACATCCTCTTAGCCCTCAGTATAATATTATGAGTATAATATTTATGATATATATATATATATATATATATATATATATATATATATATATATGAAAACGGGCATACTATTGTTGGCCTCAATTTGAATATTGCTTAGCTTCAAATTAGGTACCCGACAAGCACAGTAGACGATAAACCTACTCTAGCCATAAATATTGTTACAAAGAAAACTGTTGATATTTCTTTAAAATTATAAGTTTATTAGAAGATATTGTGTTATCTTAGAAATAAATAAGTAAGCATTTTAAAAATATAACGTTTATTCGAAATGGTCACCATTTGCTTTTATACAATCTTTCAAACGTTGTGGCCAGTTTCCGATTGAAACACGCACCCTTTCACGGGGAAGTTGGCCTATGAAATGTTTTAGGGATTCAATATTATCATGGCGTTAAAACAGACTATAAATCATAATCGATTGGATTAAGATTTTGACTACATGACTGTTAGTCTTCAGCTCTAATGTAGTCGGAAATATTGCCACACCTGTGTTGAACGAGCCTTATGGTCTGGTGCTGAGTCTTGCTGAAAGGACCATTCATGGTTATGGAACAGGGTGTTGTTATTTTGATACACTTGATAAAATACCTTTATCACAAAATATATGATTCAGTCACTTGATAGCTAACACCCCACCTAACCATTACTGAAGTCGAATAATGGCCACGTTGCACCCTATTGACCAATTGAACAGCTTCTCTAGGGTTATGAGCGTAAACTTGATTATTCTATTTGTTAAAATATTCTTAGATGGTGAACGTTTACTCGACCGTAAATAAGATTTGTCTGATTTGACCGTAATAAGAGCTCCCTTTGCGTGCCGCCGAATCATTTGTTTTGATTTGTCAACCCTATTTTTCTTTAAATTTTTCAGTTAAGAAATGTCCAGTAGGTCTTTTGTAAGTAGCAAGTCCTAAATCAATTTTTAAAATACGCGACATGGTTCTGGGTGCTATTTTTATCTCTCTGGATAAAATCTTTTGTTTCCTGATGGGATTTCTTCGGATTCTCTCCTCCACAGCTTTAATCGTTTGATTAGTACGAATAGTGTATGGACTGCCAGACCTTTTTCTGTCTCAAACAGAGGACGTTCCAACGTACCTACCTACCAATAGCCCGGTACACAAACATTCGGCTAATACGAAGTGGATGGAGAGTTTTCAAAATTGAATTGGGCCTACTTGCCTACTTTGTGTAATGCAATTACAGCAATACGGTTTTCGTTATCACCCCACTCTATTTTAATATAAGTAGAATATTTAATAATGATAATGCGCCAAAATGAAGAAACACATTTATTTTTCACGTGAGAATGACAAATTCCAAATTCAAATATTTTTTTCTTTATTGTAACGGTATCTATGGCCGGACTGAATATAAAGAAGATCGAATTCGGACTTTTTTGAAGGTTGAATTTCTGGTTGATTATTGTCAAAATTGTGTATTGTGTGATGTGTGGTTTAATAGTGATAGTTTATTAAACTTCAAAGTATTTATTGTTAATGAATTATGTTTGTAATAATCAAATAAAAACATAAGACATTTTTCGTGCGCTTCCAACTGTGTTCTTAGTTAACCAATTATCACTTTCCTGAGCGACTACTGACTAGCTTTGACGCGATTGGAATGGACAAGATTTCAGTTTTGACTTTAGTTGCTAAAAAACTTCACACGGGCATAATGTGTTAATTGCACCATTGCCATATATGAAAAGAAAAGAAAACTCGAATACATATTCGAATCCCTTCCGTATTCTTACCGTGGGTAAAAGGCGATTAAAGGTTGACAATGCGGCTACCACTAGTCTTGAGAACCTACACCACCTCTAAAAAGAGTGGACTCGCCAACCCGCTTGGCCAGTGTGGTGATTTGAGGCCATTATACACAAGACAGTGTGCATGACATGAAGTGGTCCATGTCCAGCAGTAGATGTTAAAGGTATACAGTTCACCTGATGGTAAGTGGATCGCCCATGGACATCCGCAATACGTGCCAACATTTGTCCAAAATAACTAACGTTGACACGCTCCCGGATGCGCTACCTACCTTTGTAGATATTGGAATGTATTTGGAGTAAGGGTTGGAGTAAGGGCTCTGGCATATTATTATCTCACTCACTACCGAAACACATGCGTACACTGGGGAAATAGGATAAAGTGGGAAATGTAGTACATTACAAGGTAGTCTTCTGTGAGATGTATGTAGTACAGCGAGTGGTCGTAGCGAACGAATAAAAAATAAATGTTGTAGGTCTGATTGCTTTGTTAAAAGTTTTAGAATGCATCGGTCACGTTCTCGTTTCGATTTGATTTAGGAAGCGTATTGTGCAATCGATAAAAGTATCCAATGAGAACATGTGACACATTGTCGGTGATGGTATTGAGTCAGAATTGTGTCAAATTGTAAAAAGAAAGTGTTATTTCCACCACAGTTGCGCACATTGTGTATATAACACTACAATATAAAAACAATGTAGTATTTCATCCGTACTTTTTTCAATATAAATAGCATGGCGCTTCTTATTCTCGTAGCGACTACGAAACACATCTACAAAAGCTACGTTTCCATTGTAATTCCGAGTAATAATCCTTTGTACATCTTCATAAGTACATATTTGTACATTAAGAGTGAAGTACATATTTGAAATAAAATAACTTGATTTTCATATAGTCATTTTATTTATTTATATAAACTTTAACGCAAATAGTAACATTATATAAATTAACAAACATTGTCCGCCAGTCAACGTTTAGTTAAACAGAAATACGAAGGGCGATGCATAGTATTATCAGTTTCTTTTTAATTTTAATCTTTTCGACTTCCCCTTTCATTCGATATCAGCCTAATAAGGTCTCATTGCTGGGCGCACGCCTCTCTACTGTTTCGGGCCATAATCTACCACGCAGGCCCAGTGCGGACTCATGGGTACACATGTCTAAATTTTTTTTACTCTCTAAAACGCGGGTCACTTTCCGATGTTTACCTTCACCGCCGAGATGGTGGATTATATAAAAAAATCTATATTGTAGTTGAAGCTGGATGGTACGGGCCAAGGATTTAAACTCAAGATCTCACAAATGAGAGTCGAGAATAGATACCTCTAGGCTGATTAAATCACACATTTAAATATTAAATTAAGATTAAAATAAATATTAAAATTATTTAATATGTTTAGGAATATGTTGTAGCTAAGCAACAGACTATTATAATACAACATTTTTTTGGTAGGTACCACAACGCGAGTTAGTATAATGAAGCCACTACCTAAAATTAAAGTTCTCAGTTTTGTATAATTTATAATTGAGCAAAAATATAGAGCTCGTAAGTACCTGTGACTAATTTTAATTTCAATACGATATCTCGAATGATTTCGAAGACAAACTATTTTAATGTTAACGGTTGGGACCTCTAAATCTTCCTTACTATTGAGAGTAATGGTCTGAAATTCAGTCTAAAAATATTTCAAACAAAGACCATTAATTTAATATGGGATACATTTACGAGTAAATTGAAACTCTTTAAAATAACACTAATCATATCCTCAATTTATTTGTGATTTACTATTTTTTACTCATAAAAATAATCCGTAAAAACCAGTAAAAAGATATTTTTAACTAATGTTTTTAATCTCCTTAACCGCATCTTTGTAAAGGAAAATCAAATTAAATTGAGAAATTTTTCTTAGAAGAAGAAAAACAAAACTACTGACTTTTTGCGCCACCTATAGATAGAATGTGTATTTAATCGGAAAACGCAAAAAAACTACGCTCGACCACTCCGCGTTTCGAAGTAGTTCAAAGTAGGTCGGCTCGCTCGGAAATCATCGGTCCGCTTCGGGTACCTTCGTGGCCGCCCGGCGATCGGCGCTTGCGCATACAACGCCGAGACGTCGCCGTGATCGCAGTTGCGTTTGCGCAAGCGAAAATTCATTTTCAAATTATCATTACGTCACGGGACACGAGTTTTCGTAAACATAGCGCCGATATGGACTCATTCGTTTACAAGAAACTACATTGAACTGTGATTTTACGAACGTTTATTGAAGTGATTCGTGCTGGACTGTTTGATCGAAATCATGTTGTGGGAATCGGGTTTTGTTGAAGAATCAGATACGGTAAGTTGTTTATGATTAATCAGTTTTTAATAATTTAAAGTATACTCAAAACATGTTAATGTATTTATTATAGTGTGTGTAAATTATGAAACCTAGCCGGTTGCTCACACTCTATTACAGCATGTTCGTACGCACATATTCGCGCATGTGTGAGTTAACTTTCTAGTTTTCGCTCGACGTTCGACGTATTTGCATAAAACGTGAACAGTTTTTCATAATATAAAACAGAGGGAAACGTGTAAAGACTGAGCTTGGTAAATATTCATTGCGCATCATCCCTGCTGTGACATGAGTTGCGAATCGCTTCATTTCATGTAAATAAATGTTGACTTGGATGTCGATGCGCCATGCCCGGGCGCACTAAGATGGCTTTATTAGCAATTCGTGTTTGAGAAACATTTCAAGAGTTTAAAACGAACAATGTAGCGTGGAACCTAGATGTTGGTCGGATATGAACCAAAATAAGAATATGCTTTTTATTTCTTTATTCAATTTAATACTTCGCACTAGCAACGCATTCACTTTTGTCATTCAACTATGCATTTCACTTTTGTCGAATAAGCGCCCTTTATGTTTTTAATTCGACCGTTACATTCATTAATGTTTTCTCTTTTTATTACGTTTTACAAGGAAATATTTAATAATACCTTGCATAATGTAACTCATAAAAACTACACTAATTATGTAACTAATTGACTGGAATCGTTTTTGTAAAGAATCATTTATTTATATTGAAATTTGGATGTATGAAGACCGTAATATACAAATGCTGATAAAGTCACGTTTAAAAAAAAACTAAATGAAGAGTTACTGACACAATGACAAAATGGCGGGGTTTTTCATCCATCCATCTGCTACACGCGACAAAAAACGTTATTAATGGCAACGCGCATCATTTGAATGCAAAAACAAGAAAATCATAAAAAAAAATCATACTCTAGGTAAATTATTTGTACACATGTGGCAGTTAAATTAATCGTATTCTTTATTGCAGGCTAACTGATGATGTATTATTGCATAAAAACGTTAGAACACGTGTATACGTTTATACTATATACTCAAAACCATTTGATTTTAATGTTTGTGCCATGTGGTGTGGGCCGGCTATAGAAACCCATTTCTTCCCGTGGGTACTTCCCGTTCAAAGAATTGCGATTACTGATTAAAAAAAAATACAATTTCCTAGGGATATCATACATAACCCATGTTCAATTGCATTAGTACAGCTTCCTACAAAGAAAAACTTTAGAAAATCAGTGCAGCAGTTCTTGAGTTTTTATATAGTACCTCTTATATAAAAACAGACAAATTGATATTACCTACTTATAATATTGGCGTAGATAACATTCTTGTACACTACAATATACAAGCAGGTCTGGTTTACTTTACATATTACTTGTCAACAGGAAGATATGCTTACAGAATCTATTGAATCGGTTGGGCATCAATTTTATTTAGTCACTGTTTAATTTGGTAACTTTTATAGTCCATATAACTAGTTCGCTTTGGTACCATCCTTGTCCAACCTCGCAGTTATCCTAACCACATCACGAGGAGGGCGCTGTCTTCGCTTGGGTTTTTTCCGACGCCCTTCTCGAAGTCTGGCTTATTCTTGTCCTGGCCCTTGTCTTCTTTTGATTCTCCCCTTTCTGACCCATGACGATACAATGACCATACAACTCCAACTTCCATCTGCTTCTCTCTTTGTGTGATCTTTCTTCGCCGTTTAAAGTTCGCCGCTGAGTTTCCGAGATCCTGACAATACTTGAATGACTCTGCATTCTAATTCCTTTACAATTTTCCCGCCCGAGACATGTCCTGAGACCATAGGCCTTCGATTTATTATCAATATTAAGTCACGAGAT
Organism: Sesia bembeciformis; assembly: GCA_943735995.1. NCBI lineage: Eukaryota > Metazoa > Arthropoda > Insecta > Lepidoptera > Sesiidae > Sesia > Sesia bembeciformis. The sequence continues at coordinate 2,823,818 of OX031029.1, read as the reverse complement.
GGTCTCAATGTACCCAAATGTACTACAAATGTACCCTAGAAACAAACTACCCGGGTGCTGGGAACTTGAAGTACGTCCCATACGTAGCTCCCCGGCCGGTCGTTACTGACTCCAACTCGTGAGTGCTGTGCTGTCTTTTGATTATTTTTTATCAATTTGGATTGTTAAGAATGACCAATCTTTTTTGTAGAAATAATTTTATAAATATTTGAAATTTCTTCTAATCTTTCATCTATACGAATGAATAGGGCGATAGAAAGATTACAAATTATTTATTACAATTATCTAGTCGCCTGTTGAATAAGTTATTAGTAAGCTGCAAACGAAATTGTATTTGTAATACTTATTCTCTATTATACGCACAGATATTCTAAGCTATAGAATCGTAATTAAAATGAAACACAGAAGTGTATACTTAGGCTAAGAGCACAAATAAAATTATTCTATTTTCAATCCTCATTTTATCCATAAAACTATGTAACACATTAACAATGATAATATTAATGTTGAAACCAACAAGTAAACAGATAAGTTATCACTGCGTGGATAGAGGCGACTCTAAAATCAGAACGAGTTAGAAAGAGACAAAATATCATTAGTGTCGGTGGGTGACTGAAATCTGCTAACTGCGATTGATTTCTCCAATAAATCCAATTCTTATACTAATGTCACTTTATTTCGTAGCACTTCCCTGTTGGCCAAATTTTTAATAGTGTGATATGCGGAGCTTGCTACGAAGTTCTAAGAATTGCGTAGAAGCGCTACGACGTTTATGATATCCTATAACTGTAACACACGTATGAATTTAACGGAACACAATTGTACTTATAAATTGTCTTTGTCTCAAAATAGACCGGTATCAGAGTCTATAAAAAACCTTTTCAATGACTTTTAAAGAAACAATATAGTAATATTTTTAATAGAACAATAGTATATGATAATATCTATGATTACTTCCGACGTTGTCGTCTTGTTTCAATCACTTGGATCGTTCGGGCCTAAAGTAACTGCGGTAATAATAGCCTTGAGTTGCTTTTTATAGACTCTCTCAGTTTTTGTTTAGAATTAACACGCGTTAATCGATTAGTTTTTGTATTGTCTAATGCACAACGAACTACACATTGGTTCGTTGTAAGCTGACTTACGTAATATTGTTTCTGGTTGGGTGAGGTTTTTATAAACTTGATTTTCTTTGTCTCATAACAGGTGTAATTTAAATCATTTCTGTTATTATATTTTGATATAATCATAGGCTATATAGACTAGTGCTGTACAAATGAGCGCTTAGCATTTGACGCTCGGCGCGCTATTGAACATTTAAGACTCGGACCGCGCGTTAAGCGCTTTATAGTCCGATTTTTTAAGGTTTTAATTTAGGTTTTAGATTCTTAATGTCCATTAGCATCATTCATAAGTTGTGCGTTTTCGTTTTGACTACTTTTGACAGACATGTTAAAATTAGCCAAATTAGTCATTGTTATCTTTATAAAACAGTATCTACATACGAGATGGACTATTTTATAAGAGTGTCTACTATCTTCTTACAATAAAAATATGTAAAAATGAATTATGTACATTATTTACTATAATTATCACAATTGTACTGAAACTTTGTACTTTCTTTAGAGGTTCACGTAGGTAAAGTACCTACCTCTAACCATATGGCGAAATGCCTTACGATATGATAATAAGGCTTTCGTTACCTTTTTTAAACACTTTAAATACAATTATTCAGACAACTCGTTCTGACTACAAGAACATTTAACTTTGGTACTTAAGAACTCGGAAGTAGTCACACCGAAGGTCATTCGTGAGCCAGTTATTATAGATAAATAAGTACAAGCTTCATAACAAGATTCGAAGTCGACTCTATTACTTTTTGATAAAGTTCATTTTTGTACGATAATTTATTTAATTGTACGTTTTTACTCACGCACCCATGTCAGTAAATTATTTTTAAATTAATCCTGATTGGCATCAAGTATCAATTGCCATTAAAGTCAGCTTCATTTCCATTCTTTTATAGTTCGTGGTTTTTCGTTTCTCGTGCGATTATCTACTTGCTTATTTTGCATCTTATATTTTTAATCACACAACAAAATTAATGTAGATAGATAGATATGGGATGTAACCTTTATAGTCATTTCTTGAAATGCTCCAAAGCAACGGATTGAAATGACAAATACTTTTGGTCTATACCTCGGTTAGATAAGACAAGTCAAATCAGTTCAGTATTTCGAAAATTATGAGCCCAAAAAGAAATTTCAACGTCTATAATGTCATGTGGTGTCGGCCGTCTCTAAAATAGAACCACCCCATTTCTTCCCGTGGGTTTCTTAAAAAGCGACTTAGGGATTACAAAGCCTGTACCACAAAGCTTGAGGAACTACACTACCCCCAAAAGAGTGAACTCGCTAATTCGCTTGGCCAGCGCGGCGTTTTAATGCTAGACATCCCTCACACGCAACTGTTTGAGGAGGCCTGCATGTCCAGCAGTGGTTACTGAAAGGGCTGGCTTGCATTGCATTCAAACAAAATATATGCCGTTGGATAGGTCGCGTAAAAATTTAGAAGTTATGTCTAAATATGTACTTTTTGTCTAAAACGTACGGAAAAAGTGAACTTTACCTGTCTGACTAGCGCTGACATCGGTATTCTTTTACGTGAAAATAGACAGAAAAAAGGTGTTCTTTTCCATTTTTTCAAAATCTCAATTACGTCATAATCGTAAAATCATAATTAATTTTAAAATATTTATAAATGGTGAAACAGGGCTTTTTGATAGAAAAATCGTTATCGATTCGCACAATTACCAAACAACCATCCCAATCTTGTTTCCAAATCCTGATTCTTAATCTCCAAACGAACTCAAAACACCTGCGGATGTGTCAACATTTAACATTGTTGACTGATTTCAGCATTTATCACAGATTACAACCATTCTTCTGTAAAGAAAATCAAATTAAAATACCTTACAATTTACAAATGTACTTATAAAGGTTTGTTCCAGTAACAAACTGCTCTTTGTATTAAAACGGAATGTATCATATTAGTCATTTGATGTCGACCGGATTGGCCGTGTGGTGTCGGTTTAGAATGTCACCTCCCCATCTCTTCCGTGGGTGTCGTAAAGGCTAGGTACCGAAGGGATAATAAAGCCTCTACCACAAGCCCTGCGGAACTGCACCCCCTCTAAAGACTCCACCTTTCCAACCGGCTTGGCCAGTGTGCCGTTTTAATAATGTCTAACGGTCCAATTTTGACCGCGTCCAACAGTGGATTTTTAAACAGTGAACTGTTTTAACAGTGATTTTTTAACATTTTGATGCAGTTTATATGTAACAAAATACATAACTATTCATAATCTTCAAGAATTTGGCTGTGTTTATATTTTCATTATTTTATATTTGACTTGTTACATTATTACTACATTGGTTCCCAAACTTTTTTTATTCTCGGCGCTCTTACTGAAGTCAGATTTTCCTATGTTAAATTTTAACAAGTACGCTTTGCGCAATACCCAATAATTTTTGCAAGGATTAGGTGAAAAAAAATATAACATAATATGTAAGTGGTTTGCACCAGCTCCCTAAGATATCGCGTCCAATGACAATGAATTGGAAATGGAAATAAAATTATGAAAATTGTATAATATTTCGTGGGGCCCCTGTGAGGAAGTCACGGCTCCCCGGGGGACCGAGACGCACACGTTGGGAACCACTGCAATACTATGTAATGATGTTACTATGATATTATTACATATGTAATATTTAAGGCCCTTTATTACAAAACTTATGAATCTGTATCTAATATTATTATAACGGTTTGATTAATTTTTGTCCTTGTCCGAGAGTTCTAATTTTAAGTGCGTTTGACACTTACGGCATCAACAATAAACCTTCATAGCTAAATGAGGTTTATTATACGTTTAAGAATAAGGCGGTTAGTGTGTAACGTGTAAACTGTTAAGTGTTGTCATAATGTTAGTATGTAGCATTATAGAGGGCGTTAGTTATTTGTACTTTTGTCATAAATATATATATACTACAAGACGAGCGATTTCAAATTTGATGTGGCAGAAAAAAAAAAAGTACTAGGGCTCAGTTTTGAAACGTGTGGAAATCGCTCTTAAGCAATTTAATCATTCCGCATCTCATTTTATATTATGGAGATAGAAATATAATAGATTGTCAAGGGGAGATTTTTCCACGTCATGAATCTTGGCTTGATTTGTCATAATTTGCTTAATAATATCTCTACGACTACAAGTTGTACAGTTGAAAACTTTTGGCATTTTGACAGTTGATTTTGATTCTTTCTTCCTTACAATGTTATCTGGCTCGCACGTTGTGCCTTAAAAGTTAGCAAAAAAATCTTATGTCTATGGTAATAGAACTCAAAATTCATAATTGTAGAACTTTAACAAAGTAACATAAAAATAAACAAAGCTATCTCGAATGAAGGAAAGCGTGCTAAAATCTAAATAGAATCGCAGAAATAGACATTTTTTTATCATCAAACAAACGTTGAAATAGTTTTTCATTGGACACGCTCTAGTGAACTATGAAAAAACAACTTCGAATACAGTATAAATACGAGGTATATTGTAGAAAGAGGACTCTGTGTCTTTTATTTACATTACATATTTTAAATTAAGATTTATAAGATGGCCGGATCAGTTCCACTTCCACTTCAGTTTAGCGATTGTTTGTATAATGTTCATTATTTTCCAAGTTCCGATTTTTATCAAGGCACCTTTCGCCACCGAAGGACGGTTCATCCGCACTCCCTTCACAAAGAGTTATTTTAGTGCTGTGTTTATGACACTTTATGCTGCTAACCCGAAAGTTGTGGAACGAACTACTTTCTGAGGTTTTTCCATTTACTCGTAGTTACGACATGGGACTTTTCAAAAGGGTTGTGTATAGGATTCTGCAAGATCGATAGCCCACTCGCATCTCTCCGGGTATTGAAGGTGTCCACGGACGGTGGTTTCCTCTTACAATCAGATGGTCTGGTAGTCTATTATTTATTGTATAAAAATATCATTTAGCGACTTTTTGATGATCCATAGGCTATTATGCTTTGGAGCGTAGTAAATTATTTCTAACTAGCGACCCGCCCTCGCTTCGCTTCGGTGTATAAGTCTTTTTTTTTCTCCAATTTTTTTTTCAAAACTTCAAAATAAAGGTAGCCTTATATTAGACACGATTAATGTAGCTTCCTATATGTGAAAGAATTTTTGTAATCGGTTCAGTAGTTCCAGAGATTACCCCCAACATACAAACACACTCTTTATTATATTAGTATAGATATGTTTCATTAATTAATTGTACTTTTAAATTTTTAATTAAAGACGATATTTCGTATTTCAAGATTCTTATTGACAAAAAAATGTGACCATAGCCTCGAGCCAACCCAAGACTTAACATCAGAATCGTCAATGCTCCATCGCTCGCTGGCAAAATTCAAAATGGGACTTCGAGCATTAAAAACAAGTCCAAAAACTGTTAAAGTCAAAGAATGTAAAATAAAGTGTACAAAGTCTAACAAGTGCGAAGCACGCCTAAGGCCGCAGAAAGTGTTCAAACACTGAGTATTTATACAGTAATTGGCCAGCAAATTGTCGGCATAATCAACATACCTCCGCAGTTCTAGATATTTGCTGACCAGCACACTCCATTCTTCAAACACCACTCCATGTATTAGTTTGTGTGCGCTACTCGTTATGAGAAATAGTTTTGAGTTTTTTTACTATAGGGAGTGTTAGAATTAGAGTTACTTTCTCACGATTTTGATTTGTTTGTAAATGTAGAAAACATTATGAAGCATTAAGACGCCTCTGGATGCGAATCGCCTAATCGCTTTGGAGATTTAGGAATGGATTTGGAAAAAGGGTTGGTAAAATGGGGAATAGGACATATTACGGCGCGAGGAATATTCCTCATCCCATTACACCTTCCTACCCTTCTTAGGGTATGTGATGGAATGGATAGTCATGAGTAAAATGGAATAAAGAATTTATTTTATTCTATGATACTTAGTTTTTTTTATTGAGTTATACTCAATATTCGAGAGACTAGGATGGAATATGGTGGGACATTTCTCATCACATTTCACTCTATCCTCACTGAAGATTACAGTAAAATATACTTCATTTAGTACATTTAACTCTAGTCTTGTGTGAGGTTAGCGTAATTTGGCGAGTCGGGCGCGCCCAGTCGGCTGTGGGGCCTCATTAAATATTAAGTGTAACGGGATGAGGGAAACTTCTTGAATTTTCTATCCTGCATTCTTTCCGTTTCTTTTCTAAGTTTGGTCACAGAAGACCTCACACAAGACTACCGAATATGCCAACATTTGATGCTTTTGACCTATGTTAGCACAGTCAGCATCACTCAAATTGCAAATTCTATAAAAAATTAGATATAGAAAAATTATTTTACACATTATACTATACTACATGAGATGATGTCTACAGTTTAGAGAATAAGGCGATATTGTTTGCGGAACGGTTTTCACTTTTGCTTATTCAGGTCGAGGACGAACGGACGACGTTACGTGAGCTTTCCTATACACCGATGTACAAACAAGATTACACATGGATGTGACACTTATAATGCATTAATTAGATCAATCATCATTATTTAAATTCTGTTCACATTACTTGTTCTCAAGGTACAAGTTGGTGTAGATTTGTATTTAAAAATATTCTTGCGTTCATAGGCTCTTTACGTTATAATTCATTCTTTAAAACATCAGCCGTGCTGTTCACAGAGGACAACCGTTCGACGCCCAATTTAATAAATCTATAGCAACAATAAAATATGAAAATATTCCATTATAATAACATTTTTTGGATTTTATGTCTGTGTGTTTGTCATTTCTTTTATACAAGTAGAAACGTTTGAAGGATTTTAATGAAATTTACTCATGGCATAGTTACAGTTTTTGTATTTAAATGGGCATCAAAAATTCTAAATGGGCTGCAAATCATAATCAACGATACAAACAATATTTCAATACATGAAGTAAATAGCGTTAAATTACTAAGAATGTCATACCGAGTCGACGTTCCTGCTTTGCGAGATTCTTATTTCTTGGTTATCATCAGAAAGTCTAAACCTATAGTCTGGTTATCATAGGAAGAGCGCTGACAATACTGTATTTATTTAGCATTATGTAAATACCGTTTGATTCTTAAGTCCTAACATAACACAATAAAATATAAAGAAAATATTCTTAAAGAACTATCGAGTTGTAAAATGATTTGTTACTACACGTTAAAGATTTCTGTTAGCTGTCAGAAGCTCTTCCTATAAATAAAATCGGACCATAACCCACCATCGGTTTTGGTGCCATTTCGAATTTTCTACTGCTCATAAATTATTTCTCTTTGTCATATGACTATTCTTATCCATACAAAGTTCACGTATACGAGTACCAAGTATAAAATCCAAGTCAGTGTAGCCATGAGTACAACTAACGCCCATGACTTCATTTACTATTTCCATGGTAATGTAAATATCCTTACTCTGTAAAAATACAAAAAAATAATTAAGACAATAGGACAATGACCTCTTTATCTGTATGATCTTTTATTGCATTTTTTTTAGATAAATTCTCATAACGATGTTCACAGTTTTTGTTGTCGACCAGCAACAAATTGAAACACTTATTTTAAGTACGACTAATGTTGTTTTTAATATGTTATGTTGTTTTTAAAATAACAATGTTTGTCACTGATAAGTTATCTGGACCACGCCCCTTTGTATTAAAGCATCGATGTCTAGAAAAACAACCAATTAAGTTAATTGTAGAATAATAAATTGTATGTATGACTTTCCTATTCAACTTTCATTTAAACTTTTTACCTTTATTCGATGATTTATACTGTGAGCTGGTTTATGATGGATACATAAAATGGGTCTTATTAATATCGTATTAATACCTAATATGTGGACATTGAAGTAGATGATTCAATGAACTACACTTTTGGAGTAATGAATTGTTTGTTATATACTGCATCATTGTTGGTTGTTGAATTGTTTGATATATACTGCATTGAATTGTTGGTTGTTAACTACCACTTGGTAGGGCGAGAGTGCATGCTGCATTCCTACAACCGCTGGGCGCACTCGACTGACCACGTTACCCCTCTCTCACGGAAAACTACCTTGACATGTACTGCATTTCCTACTTTACCGTATTTCCCCAATGTACGTACGTGTTTCGGTAGTGAGTGAGATATGCTAGAGACCATTCCCATCTTATCCCTCCTCATTTTCCCAACCCTTTCTCCAAATCCATTCCTATATCTCCAAAGGTAGGCAGCGCATCTGGCGGCGTGGCAACGTTTGTCATTCTGGACTGATGTTGGCATGTATCGCGGATGTCTATGGACGACAGTATCCACTTACCTTGAGGTGGACTGTATGCTCGTCTGCGCCTTTTTTCTATAAAAAAATTAAGGCTATGGTTTTTAGTAGAGACAGGTCCGTAGCTAGGATCAGGTTTCTGCGCGGGGCTGGAGGTTTATTTCTATTTTTATGTAACTGTCAAATGAGCTACGGGTAGGCACTAAAATAAAGGTCCGATTTCTTTTTTTTTTCATTTTATTAAAGCTTTTTGCAAACCTTTTCAATGTGTCTCCGATACACACTTGCACTTGGTTCCCAGAGGATTTTGGAGTAGTTTCAATACGTATATAACTATCTACGAATGTGCGTGTTAACTTAAAATTTAAAAAATCTCACCTTTTTATGACTTTTTTAAACCTTATGAAAAGGAATTTAATTAACAATACAGTAACCAGCCCCTTTATCATCCACTGATGGATATAGGCTCAAGACATTGTGCATGAGGGATGTTAGGCTTTAAAATGTATGCTGCTGGCCAAGCGGGTTGGAGATTCGACTCTTTTAGAGATGGTGTAGTACCTCGGGGCTGGTGGTAGCTAATTTGTTATCCATTAGTCGCCTTTCACGACACCCACCGGATGAGAGGAGCTGGTGCTATTCTAAAGCCGGCCAAGTCGTTTTATTTAATTAACGCTAACAGTGAATGTCAATTTAATTTAATTAATTTACACTAAATTATTTTAAACGAATAATTTTCAATATAGTTGCTAAAACCGCAAATATATATTATATTAAACATGTGTGGTTTTGTAAAAAGTTTTTATAAAAAATAAATTATGAAAAAGATAAGGAAATATTCGACTTTTTCCTTAAATCATTGGGCACCTATATATTTTTCATATCTATATATTTCTTCGTTTATTAAAGCCTTGCAAAGAGATATTTGAAGTTGCGGTTTCCGAACATAAGATTAATTTAGTCTATAAAAATATTGAAACCACATCCAATTAAATAACTTATTAGATTAAAGAAAATAGTGTTTAAATACATTTTTTGTACATTGCAGTACAGAGATTTTATTTTTAATCTGTTTATAAAAAGTAATAAGATATGCTTATAAAAAGAATTATAAAAGGAAAATACGTAATAAATAAAAACGTAGTTAAATAGAACATGCTCAAAATATATTATTTGAAATGTATAAATTATGTTTATTCTTAATATTTTTCTTTTTGTTCACGTGAACGATATATTTTATTTATACAATAAACAGTGGGAACAATCTTCAGACAGAGGTAATAGAATAGTTACATAAGTAGTGACGTCTGATTGTCTGTAAATTAAGTCTGTATATTATCCAATAAAGGATCTGACCTGCATACCAGTTAGACCAGCAAATGCATAAAATATTTGTTTTGTAATACTAGTAACGAAATAGAGGTTAATTTGCTGGTATGAATATGCTTTGTGACGAAATTTAAATTAGTTGAATGCAATCTCATATAAGTAGGATGAAATTTATATTAGTTGAATGCAATCTCATATAAGTAGGATGAAATTTATATTAGTTGAATGCAATCTCATATAAATAGGATGAAATTTAAATTAGTTGAATGCAATCTCATATAAGTATGATGAAATTTATATTAGTTGAATGCAATCTTATATAAGTAGGATGAAATTTATATTAGTTGAATGCAATCTCATATAAGTAGGATTAAATTTATATTAGTTGAATGCAATCTCATATAAGTAGGATGAAATTTATATTAGTTGAATGCAATCTCATATAAATAGGATGAAATTTATATTAGTTGAATGCAATCTTATATAAATAGGATGAAATTTAAATTAGTTGAACGCAATCGTATATAGGAACATTAATGTAGGATGGCAACGCAACAACAATGCATTAACTATTACATGATGTATTTACTTCCTCACTCTCATTAAATTTAATAATTGTTTAAAATTCGCTATCATTATAATTTAAAGTTCTATTTTTTTAGAAAAGGACAATAAAATTTAAGCAATAGTTAAATTTAAATAGCGTTTATGAGTAAGGGGGTTATCATTTGATTAAAAAAACTCATTTACATTTTACTACATTTTTAGGATTTTTGTTAACTATTTTTATGTAATTTTCATATAACGAGTAGGTAATTATCTTTAAACATAAGTCAAACCGGAAAATTTAAAAATTTAATATTGTATGATGTATTGTTAGATATAGTTCTTCATCTCACGAAGGCGGGTTACTCTTAATGATGGTTACACTTGTACATGTAGGTACATTGTTTTAGTGTGCGTAAACATGAGAACGCTCAGTTGGGTTTCCGACACCGCGGCGCAAACTAAAACAATGTAATAAGTACAACTAGCTTTAGTGAGATGAAAGAACTATACCTATTTCCTAAGTACCTTTTTCATTCATTGCATTCATTGAAGCGGCGAATTCGTTTAGTTGCAATGAAACGCCTCATCCATCCTTGCACAACTTTCTTAGTTCCGAGACAAATCTTTGAACATTTCTGATTCACGAGCATTGCGAAAGCCTCCGACAAGTCATAACAGGAAAATGTGAAAGAGAATCAGCTTATTTTGGGTAGACCCAGTTGAGAAACTATGACTCAAGAACAATTAGCTGGTTTAGACATTGGAGGCTGCAATTTTGAACAATTTTTAGTAGTTTTTGCAATCGTTACGTCGTTTTATTTCTTGGTTGTATATTGTCTTTACTGCATTGATTTTTTTTTAGTAATTTTCTTTAAAATAAATGTTGTGAAAGATAATCTTCGAGTTTGTTTGCTTTTTCGTTTGCTACAACAAAACAGGTAATTAATTATGTATAAGAAATTTTAAATTCCTGAATTTAAGTTTGTATAATATGGTAAATAGGAGAAAACCAATTTTACTAGATACTGGGGGTGACGAATCCATTCTCGAAGCCTGTGACCGTGGAATACGCTGTTTTGAACCTTGACCTTTCTAAAACCTGAAGCATTTAATTAAAATGTGTAGATTTTTTTACAAAAATGCTACAAGTTTTTCGTATAAATATTTATTGGGAATATGTATTTAAAAAATATATACTTATATATTAGTGTTTAATTTTTTTTTAAACGAAGGTTTTTAAAGTTTTCATTCTTGAAAGGAATGAAGTCCCAGGACATTGAATTGAAAATGAAAATAAAATTATGATAATGGTATAATATTTTGTGGCGCCCCTGTGAGGAAGTCACGGCTCCCCAGGGCGCCGAGACATACAATTTGAGAACCACTGACTTAGACGACGATTGACATGGATTTTGGTAAACAATCTTCGAAGGGGCCATTACCGAACATGTACCATATCGTTGACTACACCTTTTGAGTGTCTGTAATATTAACACCTCAGTAAAAATTTAACGCGTCTATGCTAACTGACACAAAAACATTTTTATTGGAAATTTACTGTTCGATTTTCGTATAGGCAAAACTATTTTTCTTCGGGGAATTCTTTGAATCGTGACTCGATTGTCTTTATAATTTTGTTAATTTCGTATTTTTAGTTTACAAAGGCGTCGTTTTATTTATAAACGTATAATGAACCTTGATTTTGCAATTATATTTAAATTCTACCGTTAGTGTGGCCATTGTTAAACATATAGTATTTTTCCATCGTGGTACGTTGCAGATCATTATTAACTTACTCGTATTTAATAGGCGGCTAGATGGCGTGAAACGAAAATGCAACGCTATAAAACAAACCTGCACTTTCAGTTAGAACAATTAATTTAAAGGTTAAAGTTATTACAATAACTCATTTACGGACGCAAAACAACGTGGATTCAGACACACACACAGAGACAATCATATTTCAACATAAAACAACATTTATCTCTAAATAAATGTTTGTATGCCCACGATTTGATTTCCGCACAGAAGGCTATAATACTGCCATATGAGCCAATCGGTTATCAATACCTTGACTACTGTAAAGAAAGTTGTTCAACAAATTACGATTTTCATTTTTATTAATAAGAGGAGCTCCAAAATTTGATAATACCTTGTATAATTAATTAAATATTTTTCAAGAGAATTTAGTATTAAATGTATTGATTATTATACTTAATACTAAATTTATACCATCATAGCCCACACCAAGCTGAAGTGGTCATATGTGCCGCAGGTTAGACACTCGATGGGTAGACGAGTCTTTGAATGTAGACTGCGTACTGGGAAGTACAGATCGACCACTTGAATAAGTTTGCCAGTCGTGGCTGGATGAGAATAGTGGAAGATCGTATGTGATGCCGAGCTTTGGAAGAGGTATATCTAGCATATCTTCTTTAATGATTACTCTATATCTCTCGAACATAATCATAAATGAAAAAACGAAATAGTACTTAATGCGACTGGACGGACCAAACTGATATACCTAACCACTTTAGAACATTATACTCGTATCTCACTGTAAATATCGAACGTTGAATCGAGAGCAAAATTTATCGATACAAATAATCGATAGTACCTAGTCGTGTATTATATTTATGTATCAAAGCAACTGCGTTGGTGAAAGGGAAACTGCATGCGTCATATACAATTGGTCCCCCGTACTTGTGTGTATGTATTGAAACGGCCTTGCTATTTGTTGATAACTATTATAACTTTATTATTATACCTACATTATTATGGAATACATTAATGAGTAATACAGTCGCTGCGAGAGCGCAAGCCTTTGTGTTAAAATAGAAAATATTAATATTAACGCAGATTGAAACCATTGATTAAAGTGAACGGTATGTAATAGTTCGTTAATTGTACAATTTAAAAATTAAATAATTAATATTTAATAGCAACTTAATACACAGAACGTCAGGACACATTGTTGCTTGTAGCGTGCATATTGCAAGATTTTTCGTGACTAATTTTAATTTTTCTGTAAAATAAACTGTCATAGGTAAAGGGATGAATTTTATTCACACAAAGAAGAATTCTATTTCATGAAAAATTTCACATGATACGTGTTAAATTCTATTTTACATTTTCTGTGATTAAGGTTCGTTTGTTTTCTGAATTTTACGCACATTACGTATGTGCGTAGGATAAGTGCGAGGTAGATGCAAACCGTCAAACGTATTTAAAGGTTATTTTTATAAGTTACAAATCAATTAGATAGTAGTTTCTCTTTCTATATGTCATTACAACGAGAGTGTGTAAAACTCGAAACTCACACGAACACGGCATTGCCACGACAGCAGTTATCATCAGTGTTTTAAAAAAAACGTTTTTACTGACGGAATTTTGTTGTTCGAAATAAATGTCTAATTAAATAAAAGAGAAAAGTGTTGTGTGTTGGTCTATGTATTATCTACATATAGGTATATGAGAAGGTATAAACAACTATGTATATGTATTTAATAGGTATTTCTCTATATAAACACAAGCATGTAACGCACTTAGTACCTTCGTATTTTATTATCTTTATAGTAATTAGCAAGAGTCTAGAGGTATCCATTCTAGATCCTCATTCGTGAGGTCGTGAGTTCAACTTATCGGCCGGTATCACTGAGTTTCTGCGTACGGATTGGTGGATAAAACCAAACCGCACTGGAATCCGAACCCGTGTGTTATTTACTAGGGGAAGCCTTCCCTGCACTAACGTTAAACTGACATCGTAATCGATATCGAATTTACCATATAATATCAACATTGACATTTGCCGCTTGACATTTTGAGTTGAAGACTGGTTAAAAATGACTAGTCCCGACTACTGAAATATTATAATCAATCATATTCTTTATCTTTAAAATAACGTTTTATGACAAATTCAACCGAGGCGCATAGCTGATCGGGCCATTTATTTTATTATAGTCATTTCGTAGTTTTTATTGATACAAGTTTACGATTCCGGTTGGAGTTGGTACTTGTGTTTATTTTTTGCAGAATTTTAATCTAGCTGTTTTATATTCAGACCGTGTCTGATCAAGTCCAGTTTGGTTGTGTTGATCAAGATTTTTTTAAGTGTATTTTTGTATTTAATATTATTACAACTCTGCTAAAGGTACCAAAATTTCTTGCAGAAGTGATAGGCCTGTTTGAAAATTTTATAATATCAATTTAAAATCTTGATATATTAGAGAAAGTAATTACTGCTCCCAAGTGGATGTTAATGGTAAATTTGACAAAAACACATAAAATAAAAGTATGAAGAACAAATATATGAGATCTACAATAAAATTCATTCTTAAAACTAACTCTATTAAACTAAAAATTATACAACTAAAGCTCAATAAGGCTCCGCTGTATAAAGCAACTTATCCTACCATCAGCAATAGCTAGAATTTTTTTTTTTTTCGCCCCCTTTGAATAACATAGCAGCTAAGTACCAAACTAATACAATAACTTATACATATTCCGCCACCACACCATCGATTGCTATAAATACATATATTAACACATAGCAACGTAACAAGACAATACGAGACAACATTAAGGCTGTTATTGTTGACGCTAGCGGGAAAACCTAGAGCCTTGACAACCGGTTCCAATCGTACGATCTGCGAGCTTCGAAGTAAAGGTGTGATTGCAGTATGGGCGGTGCGTAAAGAGGTAACGAGAGCGGAAGCGACCCGCTGCTTACATGAGTTTACATTTAGTATGCATTTTCGACATAACATACAAGCAATAAACAAAAATAATTAATAAGATACAGGACTACGAGATACAACCCCATTCATAAAACTTGTACATATGTATGATGTAAATAATTTTATATAATAAATATAATAAAAAAAACAGAGGGGGAAAACTGATGAATTTTGCTTCCTATAAAGAACTTTATAATAAATAATTTACTATATAATAAAGAAATTCCTAGGACGTTTTATACTTAACGTCTATTTTTTTTCGTTTTTAGTAATTTGTGTGGATGGGTACCTTCATTTGATTTTTTTCATGGAAAATTTAATTGATATGGCGTTTGATCAATTGATCTTTTTCTTGACAAAACATACTTTCCACATACGCATACAGTAGACAGTGAATGTATGCTCGGGTTTTATCCATAATTGATGTCCTATTTTGTTTAGAATGTACGGTACCTATCCGGTTGAGTTTCACTATAACTTTGGTCACATAGCCAATGTTATTGCCCTGTCGTATTCTTGCTATCTCACTGTTTACTCACACTCAGCATAATGTGATTTCGCTACGCGATGTAATTCCCTAACCGCGGCGTACATGGCGTGGCCCAACCCTTATAAAGCCTTTGAATATAATGTAGCTAAATTAAATAAAGCTTATCCAATGACGGTCTTTGTATAGAACGTACCTATCAGTGTAACAGACGTCATGCATGATTTTATTGAAAGTGGTCATGGTTTAAAGGTACACAATTTTGTTGCATGACTTGAAATTTTACGAAACTGTTTTTGATTGGTTTGCGGATAGCATAGGTAGCTATGGCACAGCATGGTTTGTTTGTCAGCTGTCGTTAGTTCTTCTATAAAAATTAGCGAACCGTGACTCTCAATATACTTATGTTTAATTTTGTATTTGTATTAATTTTGTTTAATGTTGTATCTTGGTATAAAAGTATGATGATATTTAATATGTATTATTACTATTTGGAAGTTGGTATATACAACGTATCCCAAAATTCAACGTCAAGCGGGAACCAGGGAGTGGGCCACCTTATGACTACCCCGAGAAAAAAAATAATCGGGGTAATGTTTTTTTTATGATTTCATTTTGTTGAAATACATTAAAAAAATACCTCGTGTGCAACATTTTAGGTGCGATACGATACTCGCCACGAGACAATGTGCATGAGGAGATCCATGTCTAGCAGTGGAGATTACAAGGGCTGGTTAAGCATTTGAGCATATTTGAGCATTAAATCAATTAGTGACTTTGTCATTTTTTCATGACGAGTTTCAAATTGTACCTATTTTCGCTTACCAGGTATTGGGTCTGTGTTTGTGTCTAGGCGCTACTCACCGACTCGCGGTACCCTTACAAAGTAACGCTCTAAGCCGAGGTCCGTTCTTTCGCCGGTTTACCGCTAGGGAAGCCCATAGGCTCGTTGCTACACATTTTTTACTCCTGGCTGAGCTAACTTATATATGTCCGGTGTCTCTTGAAAGACTATTAGGGCCACAAGAATGTAGCCAATCCGAAAAAAAGAACTAATTTCGGTGGGCTATGGGACTTCACCGAAGTTCGTAATGTTATACGCAATTAAGTGACCATAGTGACCACTTAGTATTATTGAGGAAAAAACCTGCAAATTGTATAAGAAAAAGGGACCTTTTCGTGTACATATTTATGACTGGTGATTATTTTAATGGACATGAGAATGGACCAAATATTTTATGACAAGAGGGAGTGAAGTTTTTAAATTGTGAAATAATTTCAGCTTCCGTTTCACAGATCAATTGACACACTCATAAGTCGTAATATTCTTTACTGCTTGCTTATACTACATATAAAGGTTTCTATATCAACCCCTGAAGTCCCATTGGATGGTGCAGCCCTCTCTTCGTAGACGGCCTAATAGGCCTATTTATGTACATTGTCTTGATCATCTTGGATGTGTGGCTTTAAAACGCCACACTGACAAGCAGGGCTGGCGAGTCCTCTCTTGGAGGTGGCGTACTTCCTCAGGCCTTGTAGCGGCTATGTTGTCCCTTAGTCGCCTTTTACAATAGCAACGGCAAAAGAAGAATTCATTCTATTTTAGTGCTATATTCTTTAAGCAATGCGTGGTATTATTTCCATCGAACGAAGGAAACTACGTTGTCAGCAAAAAACCGAAAAAAGGATATCAATCATCCATCAATGTACAATCAATCAATAAAAAGGATTCGGGTTGTTTGCTCACCTCTCCCAACAATTCATTACTTAATTATTTTATTTTATAATATTTAATTTATTTAACAATTTATTTTATTATTATTATATTATAACAGATTTCGATCAATGATCGAAAGCTAATAATAAATTTCTAATAACAGATGCTTACCCGTTTTCCAAATAGGTGCGACTAATATGCACACAAATACATTTTTTTGCTTTTTCCATCTGTGACGAATCATAATTAAGAATTAATTAGTTTTCTATGACAAATCGGGTCAAGTGACCAAATGGGCCTATACCAATAAAAATAAGCCTTTTAATTAGCCCGTAGCATTATCAAGAGACCGAAAAACATCAAATAAAATCATCAAATATTAATAAAACGTAAGAAATTCGTCCAATATTAGTACGAAATGTTTCAGAAACAATTTGGAGAATGAATAAATGAAAATTCTTTATTGCATTCCTGTTGTAAGTAATTAATTACATTAAACAAAACAAACATACACAGAGGCAATAGAAGACCTTATCGCCAAAAGCTATCTCTTCCAAGTAACCAACGGGCAGTAAAATGACTCAAAGGAAGAGGTGGCCAATGTAATAAGAAAACATCAAGTAATAATAATAAAAATACAATAATATTTCAATAATGAGATCTATAATTATTACAGCGAGTCAATAATGCAATGAGTTATCAAAATGTGTATTCAAAAGTATGTCTATAAGGTGTAAAATGCAGTACCATTTTAATCAGCCAACCTCTTTATAATTTTATCAAAACATGACAGATTGAAATCTTTTAATGACTGGACTTTTAGCCTTAGATATTAAGGCCTTGGACTTTTAGATATTAGATGTGTTAATAGCTATATTTAGTACTAGCTGTGCCTGGCATGCGTTGCATGCCCGTCAATTTTTTTGCACATAATATATAGCCTATGTCCATCTGGAATAATGTACCTTTCAAATGGTGAAAGAATTTTTGAAATCTTATTAGTAGTTTCGGAGATTACCTCCCACATCCAAACTTACAAACTTTACCTCTTATTAATATAGATTTTTCTGGGGCCAAAAATATTTTTTTTTATACACTGTTATTGTTATTATTAGCTGTATGGTGTCGGTCGGTTAGAACACTATACTATCGCTCCTCCTGTGTGTCGTAAAAGGCGACTAACCCATAACAAAGCCGCTAAGACAAGCTATGAGGAACCACATCACTTCTAAAGGTGTGGGGTGGCCAGGCGGATTGCTCAGCGTAGGGGTTATAAGGCCATACATTCTTCATGCACAAGACAATGTGCGTCTAGCAGTCCATGTCCAGGAGTCGACGATATAAGTTACGGTTTACGGTTATTATCATTATTTAGATGTTTTAGGTATGTAAACAACTTACCTTGTTATACAAAGCTGGTGTCAGACAGTCTGATGGTAAAAGGTTCCTCCCGCCATGAACGACCGATTTTGACATATCCGCGAATGCCTATAAAACTTAAAGTTTTAAGGTCCCGTATGACCTTTCCATTGTGTTAAAATGACTGTGATATTTTGAGTTAGTTGTCCATTGCAGACAAAAGAAAGGTCATTCTGGCAATGGAAGTATTTTTATAAGTCTTTTGACTCTTAAAATTTATTAGCAAAAGGTTATAATTGGCTCTGTAATATCGATTAGAAAGGAAACATTTTTTATAGGAGTTTAATTTAAGGGTAAAGGGAAACCTTATATTATTTATCTTTTATACATCATCAATCATTATTAATAATATTAATGTCACGTTTGTTCGCATTCTGGTGTACGAGGGGACCTCCAAAAGTTTCCGGCCTGACAAAGAAAAATGACAATCAAGTTCATGAAACTATTTTAATTTTTCAATATAGTCTCCGTCTATTTGCACACTTCTCGAATCGTTTAATTAGCATTTCTATCCCAATATAAAAATAGTCAGAAGTTTTGTCTTCTAAATGGGCGAAAACCGCAGCGGTCACTTCATCATCAGTGGAAAATCTTCTACCCCTTAAGTCCGCCTTGAGTTTTGAAAACAAATAGTAATTGCTGGGATCCAAGTCATGAAGCCACATTGACTTTCTTTCTCACAGCAGCTTTCGCAACTGCGGTGGCGTGGATGGATTAATTGTCATGGAGAAGCCGCACACCTATGCTTAGTTTTCCACGACATTTCTACTTAATTTCTTCTCGTAATTGCTCTATAAGGTTAGCATAATAGCTTCCAGTCACCATAGTATTGCGTTCCTTTATGTCTATAAGCAATATTCCTTGATAATGCCAGAATATCAGAGCCATAATATTTTTGGTGGACTGAGTCACTTTTGCCTGTCTAGACGGTGATTCACCAGAACGACGCCATTACATCGACTCGCTTTTGGAAAGGGGATCATAGTAAAAAACCATAGTTTCATCTTCAGGAACAATTGACTCCAAAAGTCGTTTTCGCTTCTCTGAAAGAACTCCAAAAGTTCCTTAGAGCATGCTACTCGCTATTTGCATACGCTATTTCCTTAGAGCATGCTATTTGTTACTCGTTCAGTTCGCTGCACACTTGAAAGAGGTTTTACACCTACCTCGCACTTTATTACTTTGAAAAGATGTTCATGACGATTAATAAGGACTGTAGTTTTTGAAAGCCCTGTCCTTACTGCTGTTTCTTTCGTCTTTAGCCGTCGGTCGCTTACGCCAATCTTTGACGGTGGAAAATGATGGAGAAGAATCCCCGTACACATAATCCAAGCTTTGTTTGATATCGGTCGGGTTAACAACTTTAAGGAACTTAATCATGGAACGATATTCCATTTTATATATTTTAAAAATTTTCCTACTTCCTGTTGTTCTAAGAGTGAGGGAATCAAAACTAACGTGGGTTGAACTCTAAAAATTCGAAATACGTGTATGTAATTTAAATTTCTTTCTTATTATTTGTTGTTATTATCTTTTCCATTAATTACCGTTATCTATTGTCTTTTTTTGTTATCCATTGTAGATATTATCTGTATTATTATTTTTATTATTTATCGTCCATTTATGGCACACTATGGGTCATCTACAATTATACATGTGTATTGGGCAGTTATTTGCTATTTTAGATTAGTATACAGGTTGTGGCTTCTTCCAAAATTCTTAACAATGAACGCGCAATTTTCAGCACACCTACCATTATTGTTGTCGGCGTTGGGCGTACGCCGCCCTCGACCGTTAGAGTTATTCGTCGCCTGGTCGCTGATGGTCTCAAATAGGCAACACCAGTGCCTAGTCGTCAGTCGTAGTGGACTAGCGGTCTTAGTCTAGTGGCTAGAGGAACATTTTCTTCTCTTCATCTGCCTATATTGAAAGGACAATACAGTTTGGTATTATCAATAGTAAACATATAAACAAATAGCGACCCGACCTCGCTTTGCTTCGATTTATAAGTTTTTATTTACCATAATTTATTTTTCTAAATTTATATATAAAATATAGCCTATATTAGACACGGATAATGTAGCTTCCTATTTGTGAAATAATTTTTGAAATCGGTTCAGTAGTTCCAGAGATTACCCCCCAACATACCCACAAACAAACACACAATTTTACCTCTTTATTATATTAGTATAGATAGGTATTTTATATGGGCATTGATAAAATTAGTTTCTACAATTTTACCTTATAAAGAAGCGCAATAAGATTAGAACGATACTCGTATCTACCTCGATAAACCGGCGAACTTTGTTCTTTGATAACTCCTAGATAACATTATCACGTACATAAAATGCGGTATTGGCAAAAAAATTGCGTATTGACTCCTTAGCCGCTGAATAGATTGCATTTGCATAATGAAATTTAGCTTTAACTATTTCAAAATATAACATAGGTACAGTTTATCATTTTAATTTGTAATTTTGTATTTGTTTAATTAGTTGTTAAAAAATATTTATAAATAAGAAAATGATGTCAATGTGGGATTACGAGAGGTATTACGTGAAATATGCTTATTATGAAGACTTTTATCAGGTACGTGAAAATGTCTGATTGCAGCTGGTACTGGCCATCATAGTTATAACTTTTTCGAATCAGTGATCTTTTTTTATGCTTCTTCTTTTAATATAAAGTCATTGTCTTTTCTTTTATTCATAACTTTCATTACTAGCAAAACCTGCATTTTCTTTCAAAACCTAGTCATTGCAATCCAGCCACAGCCCTTTATAATATTCTAGAAACATTCTAGATTTAAATATTTTTAGAATATTTTTGTAGATATCATCGTCATCATTTGTAGCCATTTCACATTCACTACTGGATTAAGGGCTCTTCTAAATGTCTCTACTTTCATGTATTGTACGTTTTTAAAATCCATTGGGCTCCTGCGATAGCCTTCACATCATCGAACCATCATGCCAGGGTTCGGCCAATGCCTCTTTTGTCTGTGCGCGGTCTACACAACAGGACCTTATGTGACCAACTGTTATCATCTATATAACCTGCCCACTTCCACTTCAACTTCGCGTGCTTTAACATATTGTTTTGTTGCGACTTTTGAGACACAGCAGATTATTGCTCAATTCGTGAATTGGATAGCGCGGCGTTTGCTTGGAAGCAAATAGAGTCACGTTCGCTTTATGTTATTTAAAAAAATTAATAATTGGTTGAAGTAGTACCTGAATAGACTTTACAGAGTGGCCCACCAATTTGCTTACTCAGGATTCCTTATGATAGTAAAACCAAACAAATAATTACTAACGAGTACCAACTGCCGCACTGCAAAATGCTTGCAAGGTGCAGTGTAATAAGCACACCTTCAGGTTACGTAACACACAAAAGTTGATCAGGCGCAGAGCCCATGAGAGAAGGCCTGCAGACACAGTCCTGTTTCCCGGCACGTCAAACAGTGCACTGCAACGAGCTCAAACGTAGTTATCAGTCAAATGAACGAGCACATACTTTAACAGACTGGGGTCCAAACTGCGATCCGGTTGAATAAATACATACTCCATCATCGCGATAATATGCAAGAGTATTATATCCGACCAATTAAAAAGTGTTTGGGGTAAGCTACAGAATACGAGAAAAAAAATCATGTCAATAAATGTCCATCATTAACAAAGCCATATTATTTCTAATAAACGAATAATTTATATGGATGTGTCTTTTTATTCAATCTTGCGAAAATCGACGAGAAAATAATGAGTATCGAGGATTTCGTAGAAGATTTCCAAATGAAATCTATACATTTTTGCCTCGGGTCATACAAGCTGAAGTAAATGTATAACAAACGTACCAACATTCGTATTTACACACTGGTATATTTTTCTACATTGTCAAGCAAAAATGAGTCTTATTCACTTAACAATAATAACCAGCCCATTTTTTGCAGTGTACACACACAATAAGTAATACTTATGCATGACCGTGTGTGGGTCGAAGGCTTTATGAATGGGTTTTAGCAATGACATAAAGTTGACAATGCGTTAGTCAGTCGGCAATCCCAATTACATAATGTGTCGGTACTACTTAAAATAGATATGCAAATAATAATGCATTCTTTTATTATTTTTGGTACTGTTTTGAATACTAATAAGTTAAACAGGATGTGTTTTTACAGAAATAATAAGAACTATATTATCCTTGCAGTATATAAAATATATCCTTTTTCATTTGCGATATAACTCCTATATAATATAATTTTATTTCAGCCTCAATTTTGAAATATGTTTATTTGAGACAGAGTGAGAGAGTGAGTGGTTAAAACTACATCTGCACGTATATATAATTCAAATTGAAATTCGAAATAAATTCGATAAGCGACAAGTAAGAAACTCGTTGATGTCTTTTATATGGAAAAGGTAGACTTCGTATTAATTTTCATTTAAAAAAAATATCTTAAGGATAGTACAGTTATCGAAAATAATTAATAAGTATTTATGATATTTTATATCATAACTATTAGATGCATCACACAATTTTCCTTGCACTTCCACGTCATATTGGACGTAAAAATAGTCATCATGAGTACGAGTTAATATTTTTCCAATATTGTAAGTGGATATACAAACGACGAACGTCATAAGTGTGTATGTGTGTGCGTATGTAGACAGCATTGTCTATGTATTGCAATTGCTATTATTACAGCATGAATGAACTGCGGAAGCCGCGAGCGCAGTTACGTCATTGATTGAACAACCAATCATGGGGCGGCTACATAACATTTTCCGATGTTCTCCATTTAAATTTTATTTTGTTTTTCCATTCTTGTTTTTAACTACGACTTCTAAAGGTATTTTAAAATCGATTTTCGGTATTATACAATATGAAACGAATTTCTGTGTATTATTGAAGTATTTATGTATACTTTTACCAAATGAAATATACTTCATTTTAATAGATTTTTGGATGCTTCTGTCAATTTACATTTTCTCTTATCCCGGATTTTTAATTCGGTAACTATTCGTATAGGTTTTTCATTTATTAATTAAATATCTTATGGAAGTTTATCAAATAAGAATAACACTTTTGACGTAGTATGAATACGCAAGTCTTTTAGGAAGTTACCAATGAACTAATTAACCATATCCTTCTTTCTATCACTAAAGAAGAATAAACCCATTTAAGCGCCATCAAAACATAATTAACAGTGACGTATGTGTGATATTGTTCCGAGACTAGTTCCGAGACTGTTGAAGTTTGGTATTAGTAGCGTACTTCCCGTAGTGACGCAGGCGTTCATTGAGCCAAAGGCTTACGCGGGCTGTGAGCTCAGTGGCAGAGTGATCTACCGGCTGTGCACACGCATCGACCATGGACCAACGACCTTAGGCGCCTTTTATAATCACTAGTGCGTTCCAAATGTAGTATTCAGTTAGGGCAACAAACAACAATTTACAAAGATCGGGAGTCGCGCGTCTGTGCCGGCCGGCGTAATCCTAACCTCAAAGTGATGGACGGAACGTCAAAGGTGCATCAACCCTGTAGCTGACATTTGTGTGAGTGCGGTTTTTTGTTGCTAGTGACTTAATATGGAGCGAGAAAGTTGGCAGTGGCAAGTGAGTTCAGTTTAGGATAAGCTAGTGTTATCTCGGTTCCGCGTATAAAAAAGTTAACCTGTGCGAGGGGGATGCAAATGCAATGTATGTTTTTCTTCATTTTTTCTATTGCATATAAAGGTAGAAGGTTCAATTGAAGATAGGTACATAAGAGAACAAGCAGCAGATTTTATAATAAGTTAAAGAGTTAATCTTTTTCCCAGTTTATATTATATAGGTTGCTTTTCTCTCGCCCTTAAATAATCGCCAACATATAAGACCTAATGCTTCCATCTCCTTCGCACAAAACTCCTTACGCGGGACATTATATTCAGTGATTATTTGGCAATTAGGCCTTAGGCGAATTGCTTCACTGTCATTATACGCGACTGATGCTTTGGAAATAGTTTTCTAGTTAGCGAAGGTTTCACATTCAAATATATTTGCCAGCAATTACGCCCTAAGGCTCTTTTAACTGTCTTTTAAGCGTTTTAGAGAATCTGAAAGTTGGTGAGAAAAATCGTCAAGAAACGCGACTGTAAGGTCTCAATTAATAATTACGTAATTCAATCCGCTAGATGTGGGAATCCCGCAAAATTCGAGTTCTACACCGTCTAGACAGGCGTTTTCTGAACCTGATTTGCCGCGGTGCTGTAGAAGCCGTAAACCGGGAGTATAACTCAATTTAATGGGCAATTTAACTTATCACACTTAGACATCTAGTAACGAGACCTGCGTTCTTTATTGTTGGATTATGCAAAGATTTCCCCTCGCAATAAAATCTCTTAAAGTACAATTTCATGGCGCGCGTGTCACGTCTAACATGATATCATTTTATTAAACCAATGTTGTTTTATTATCGAGTTTATTTGGCGTGTACTTAAGCTTATATTCGCTTGGTGCTTGTTTACATTTAAGTTTGAATGGTTGAGCGAACTCGGAGCGCTCGTGAAAACCCCAAGGTCTTGTCGAAATTGTAACAGGAGGCTGCATTTTGTGTGGTCACGCCGAGCCGCCCGCCGTGCGTGCTGCGCTCCAGTATCGATATCGGCACAATGAATTGACGTCATCGGGCGGTTAATTGATTGTTTGTAGACTAGTTTTTACTACGTTATTATAACACTGTAGTATTAGAAGTACCAATGTACCTACTTATTTTGATACTGTCATTCAACACGCAAGGACCAAATGTACACATTCTTTTATCTTATCTATAGCAATTATTGGTATTGACAATGAGCACTTAATTCCTAATTTTTTAATTTAATTAACATTATTTATGCTCAAAATGTCGTTGGTTTTGTTTATTAGTATTTATTAAGCAGAAGTATCAAACGAGCAGAAAAACATGTTTTATTGTTAATGACGGATCCAGCACGTAAGTATGTTGATTATCGATAAAAACCTGGCTGGAATGCACAACACTAGTCTGCATTTTTTAACTTCTAGAACGTTTCCGTGTCCCCGGCGCCATGACCAAATAATTAGATGAATTTATTCATGCACACGCCCAACGGTTCTTCTGTCAAATGCTGTTGGTATTTGAAAAAAAAAATATTACCATTACCGAATAATAATAAATGGCCGGATCTGTATCAACAAATATGCGGATTTTTGTTTGATACCTACCATATATACATATGACTTATATTAAATATTCAGGGGATTATGAAGGTCTCAAATGTCAATGATTACGCCCACATTGATAATTTTTCTTGTGTGCTAAATAAAGCCTCGTAGTAATAATTATATCGTGTTTTTTTAAAATTGTGGGATATCTTTTTGAGAGTGAAAGCAATCAGGGCCTGTCCCACATTCCATTAAAACATCCTTCTCCTTCTTAACCATCTCTCTATTATTTCCAATATTTTCTTAAATTCTGATTCCCCAAAAATAGATAGGCGAAAAATTAAATATGGTCATAAATAGATAAGCCCTCTACGGACGTGCCAAATATATTGTTTTTTAGTTACCGCATATGTTCATGAGAGATAGTAACCGTCTACCGTCAGACGGGTTACCTTTCAGTCAAATGTCAATTGAAAAGTAACATCAGTAATTGAAAAGTAGTGAACTCATGTCTGAAAGAGTCGATAAATTAATGAACTAGTACAATACTAGCATCGTTCAACTAATATAGATTACCTTCTAAACTCTACTTTACAAACATCTGATTACATAAAAGCTTCATTTACATGCGTGTTAATACACGATAAACACGTTTCATGAGATCGAACGCATCGATTGCTCCCATGAATCTAGAATACTCGTACATAAGAATAATTACATACAATTAATACGTGGGAAATAAACATACAAGCTATTGTTTATTACAAGAAAATGCTTATTACTTGAGTTATTACTTATTACTTGATAATTTGAAGTTGATTACCTGAATTAACCGGTAGAACTGGAAATGGATCTTTAAACGGAAAACTGATAGGATGTTATTTAGCTCAGTTTTGTTTTAGATAGCGTTAGGATGGGTCTATTCCTGTCATTGGTAATGAGAGTGAGTTTCGTTTTCTTTGTCTCTAATCAAAGTGGGGTAAAGTGCGAACCTAAATTAGTTCACGCAGAATTTTAGATAGAAAACTCAGCGCTCAACAACCAACCCGGCCGGCTAGGCCTTTGTTTACTATAAAGTCAGTCTGTACACCGAGCTCGAACTAATGCACTCTCTGTCCACTCTCGTTTCAAATATGAGCCCCCTGCGCTTACGTTTAGGTTTAAATTTGCTCGCACGAAACGACAATTCGTTTTGGTAGACAGAATTTTATAGGTATTTGCAGTTTTATAGGAAGTGTACCTTCTGTATATTAGTACTATTATTAGCTATTCTGTGCCGAAACTGCGGTCTTCAAGTTGAGTTTTTTTAGTGCTTCTTTTATTAAACATAAGCTGTATAATAATGATAAAAATCAACACTCTTACTCATAAACGCCGTTTAAGTTTAATTATTGCCCAAAAGTTTTGTCCTCTTCTAACAATTAATAGATACTTATTGGTTACAAAAGCACACAGATATGTGACAATAATATTTAAAAAAAAAAATTGAGTCCAATTTCATTATAACATTTAATTTTTTCCCAATTGGTGACGAATTTTAATGTTATTGCATAAATTTTTAATACACTAATAATCGTTACGTCGTGCTTTTGTACGAGTATATGTTTATTTAGTGAAGATTGTTACGCAATTACAAGTTATGTAATAATATTTTCATCTGACTATTCCTTTTTTTAATAAGCGTGATCTCATGGACGCTGTACATCAAAACAAATGGAATAATTGACAAATTAATTATCATTTTTTGTGGGTAAAAAATGATAAACCGTTTAAATTAACATAGTTAATGGTAGGGTCGAAAATAAAAGTCCACCGATTGTATCTTCAGTAGCGTGATCGTTAGTCATTTCTAAATATAATTCTTTGAGTTTCGGATAAATAAACAACGTTCGAATCTAACGATATTGCGAGACATCTGGATAAACTTTAGTGACGTGAGCAAACTATGACGGAAAATTTGACGTGCTTATAACAGATTTGCGTTTGTCTTTTTTTAGAAGAAGCAAATACCACACATGTCTTTAGTATAGTCATGTCTTCTGCGGTGTTTAAAATATATTAGTAGTACCTTATCACAGACAACATTGATATTTAAGTTAATCTGTTCTCATTGAATTTTAAATTCAGGATTTTATTAACAAAACCATTTTAATTGTCCACAGATGCCACAAACAGTGCCCCGTTCTGGGTGCAGCCCGCCGTCGGCCTCCCAGGACGAGAGAGCGGTCCCTGCTTCCCCGGCAGATCTTCACCACCTTCTCCGCCTGCTAGGCGCAGCTTCCCCGCCAGAATCGATGCTGCATTCCCCACCAAACCTTCACACAAAACCGCCACCACCTTATCCTGAAGACATCACAAACGGATTCCTCGAACGTCTTTACGACTTTGAAGGATATCCCACACCTTCTCCATCATCAGACGAAGGCTCAATTCCCACGGTGGCTTTTCAACCATCTTCTCCATACAACTCCCTTCCATACAACTCCCCAGTCTTCATCAAAGAGGAACCAAACAGACTTGCCGTGCCTGGCTTCGCCTCGCCCTACCCTCTCTCGCCCTCGGGCTCCTGCGCTTCTTATGGCAGTCAACACCAGTACTCCTCTCCAGTCCCACAACACGAAGAATACATTGATATAGAAGAACTGTTGAAAGAGAATCAGATACTCCAAGATAGCCTGCAACACAGCTACATCACACCTAAAATTGAAGTTGAAGAGCCACGAGACCACATACTGCTTAGATCTGCGCTTGAAGACACATCATTCCAGAAGAGGCTAAATCTCAGACCTATACCATTAGAATTGGGAACGGTGAAAATGGAAGAAAGTAGTGGAGGCGCTACAGAAGATGCGCTGGCCACGCCTGATATAGACCGTGTGCTGTCAATGGCCATCGAGCAGTCAAAGAGAGATGTGGACAACACATGTACAGTACTGGGAATCTCAACAGGTGAGTCAACTGAAGTACCTATTGTCTCTATTAGTCATTATCACAACGTGCTGCATATAGAACGTAGGACGAACAATTAAGACATAAAATACATTCTTGAACGATGTATGATTATAAACATCGCGTGAGAACATCATGTAACTTGACGTTGTTAGCCAAGCAATTATCAGTGACGTCACGCTGACCTCAAGAGAGTAAAAAACGAAGTGCTTCCATGTAGAGACCATGTCAGCTCCTGCTTAACTACTTTGCGATTATGAATATAAATGGATTCTGAGAAATTCATCAGAATAGTTCATTACGTAAGCCGTAAGCCGTTAATGATGTGTGCCAATAACGAGTTAAACGTTTTTCGCTTTGATTGCATTAGGAATAATTATGTTTATGATTTTCTATTGCTGTTTTCATGATTATATTTGATTATATGTGTTTGATTATATTTCTCTTCCAGATCCAATGCGCTGGAGTACATCAGACGTAAAAGCGTGGGTCATGTTCACATTGCAACACTACAACCTTCCAATGGTACCGGCCGAATACTTTGCGATGGACGGAGCAGCGTTAGTAGCACTCACAGAGGAAGAATTCAACCAAAGGGCACCGCAGGTGAGAAAGAATCAATAGAACACAAACATCAATAGAAATATTACTTAAGTAACCTTTACTCGAAGTCTCTCGACCGTCAAAGTGATGGAGGGCGTGTAACGTTATCATTGAGAGGACAAAGTCTGCGATAAGCCAACGCAAACAACGCTATACAATATTAAGCGTGATGAACTCATCCATATAGAAAAGATAATTAATGTTAGAAACGTACTAGAAATTTTACGCGATAACCAACCAATACAACCAATAACTTATAAACATTTGTCCCGAATCCTATCATTCACATTCCAAAGAAGTCAAAACGAAGGTCGACGCAGATAACTTTTATCTTTCTCGTATATTGTTGAATGACATATGTATTTGTTTAAAATTTCATTAGGATCCGTCGGTGTCTGGTGTAGCGTATCCAAAAACAGAAATCTCAGTTTTCCTAAATATTAATTAATTCAATTTCGTCTATAAATGTTCTCCTTAGATCATCACTGGTTTCATAAATAATTGCTTCCTGAGTTTTTTCCTGATCGCTTACATCATGCCTCGCGTGTTGGTCGCTCGTATACATTAAGCACTAATAACTGAGGATGGCCCAACTAGTGCAGAGACAATAGAATGCAGTGGTGGACCACTTTTGGAGATTTGTAATTTTTTTTCTCACTCAACAATCGTAAATGTGCGAATTGTAATTATAATTTCTTTGAATAAATGGCATTAATTATACGATCAGCGTTCGCATGAGCTAATATTTGTTCTTTGTTTTTGAATAATTACTTTTATTAAGAAAAATCTTGTTAATTATATTAAAAATTAAAACGTACAAAATCACAATATTTTAATAATATTATCATCAGTTCCATTGTGTGTCAAGGCTTATCGTTAATAATGTTATTATTAATCTGCTTCGATGGAGTATGGCCCTCTTATCAAATTCGAGATCTGGAGTATCAAATGTTGTAACATGGGTTCATTATCGATATTAGTGCTACATCAGTGAAAGGACAGAAATGCATAATGATTTGAAATCTATACATACAGTAATTACAATAATATGTGATAATATCTATTTTCTTAAACTTTTTAAAATTTTAATCCAAAGGAATTGAAGAGGTCATAATTTTCCCGCATATAATTTTATCCACAAGAAAAAGTCCAAATGAACCTAAGCTAAAACTAGAAAGTAGTGAGGCTTTTATTTTTTATGCACATTAAAGTTTCGTAAACAATATTCCTCGTTATAAACTTTGATTACACCTTACACGTTACGGATCCAGGAAGGAAAGTGTTATGTCGGACGTTCGCCTTGCCTCATTAAGGTCATCCGTTTAGGGAACCCAGTTACCACTATTACGCAACTCACCGGCTGTTGACCGGTGCACAATCGTTATGCAATGTAATCAAATTTTAGGTCACATCTCGGACGCACTTTGCATCTTCTCCAAAAGGCTTTACATCTTTATTCGCTTCGATTGCTGCTGTAAAACAATGGTTGGTTATAGTTAATTGTGCATTGTGTTTGTAATTACATAACGCGGCCGATTAAAGATGCTTCTTCAGTGTAGTGGCAGCTAATCTTCGAGGGGACTCGCACAAGTGGCTAGGTAATTGTACGCGCGGGTGCCTTGCGGACTTTCTCCAAGGCCGATGAAAGTCACTGCGACAACACGTTTGCACAAGTACTTGTGCATACAAATCGTACTTGTGCACACAAATCTCGTTTGTTTTTTAATTTATTGTTATTTGAAAAGTACCTACTCTTAAATACTTAGGATGATATTGAATTTTAATCGTATTTGGATTTGTTTTTTTAACCAATAAAGCCATAATTATCTAAAGAAGTGTGCTTTTTGAATTAGACAAAATAGAAGGATTATGAAGAATAAATATACTAGCTGTTGCCCGCGACTTTACCCGTGTGAAATTAGTACTAAAATTGTCCTATGTGTTTAATCCGTTTCACGTATGAGAAATTTTGTAGCGAATTATTAATTTGTTGTAGATTTATTAGGTAATAACGAAACAAACAAACCAACCTGCGCATTAATAATATTAGTAATGATATAATTAATACTTTAATACTTATAATTAAGCCTTTGTTGTTCTGCTATTGCGATAGATAATGGGTTTATGTATAAAAACGTGAAGTATAAAAACGTATAAAAACATACGTGGATCGTTATTAATTTCGAAAAAAAATTATTAAATTTGAAAAGTGATACATTATTAATTTTGAAAAACTCCTTGTTACAGGCTGGCAGTACGTTGTATGCACAGTTAGAAATCTGGAAAGCGGCTCGTCCTGAGGCCTGGAGGTCGTCACAATGGTCTGAACCGCAACAGTTGTCTCCAAATCCAGTCCCTGCTGGCTTACCATCAGCCGACGACACGAGTGATGGTATGTACCACCATATTTCATCATTGTCATAGTCCACTGCATCCACTGCTGAACTAAGCCCCCTTCCGTGCATTTCATATTTCTCTCTTTATGACTTAGGAGACCATCATCTTTAGAGTTTTTAAAATAAGGCACTTGTCTGTTCTTGAAATTGATAAAAAGAAAAACTATATAAAAAAGAATTATCGAAATTTATTACAAAATTGGGCAGATATGAATTATTAGCAAATTAGGTAAATATAAATTTAAGAATATTTGATGTGGATTCGAGGTCGACAGCTAAATTTTGCTATTTTTGTGACTCATGCATGATTGTAATACATAGGGCTCCAGAAGAATGACAACATTGTATCATATTGCGATCCTTGTCTGGCTTGTGACTTTTCTAAATCTGTGTTATTTTTTGAAATATTTTTATTTTATTCCACATGTTTATTTATAGTATCTAAAGTTATTTAATAGTATAACAAATTAATAGATATTTTATCAGTTAAATAGTCTATTACTTAATGTCGTAGCATTCTAGATTTTTGTTTGATGAAGTCTAAATATCTTTTGTTCACTTCTAATGCCTATCTTCTGATGGTATTGAGACAGGAGGGTTTCAATATCGTAATTTTTTTCATCAGGAACAATTTCGACATTATATTATTGTATGTACTCGTGTGTATCTAGAGCAATTATAGGTAAGTATTGTACCTATAATTTGATCATACCTTATCAATATCATGTATTAAGATAAGAATGAACTTAGTAACTGTTGACAGGTATGATAATGTATCATACCTACTCGTATGATTTATTAAACATTACTGAATTATTAATCGGATTACAGTGTGGAAAATTATTTTATTACAATTTAGAAATCGAAAGAGATTACAAATCAATCGTAAATACATTTTCACGTGACTGGTAGTTTTCTAGTCCAATATAAAATTTTCTAGTGGACGTTTCTAGTACTGGCTATAAAAAATGAGAAAAAGCGTCGAACGGTCTGCCATGCAATGTGGCACGGCCATGTAACAGACTCGACGCATGCATTGTGATCAACCGTTAGCCAATACAGTGCTCAAGTACGAGAGGAAACAGTAGTCCATCTTCTTACAAACGCTTTAAATATACTTTACCTACACAAATGCACTTGTCACGCAGCACTTTGAGAGGGAAAGTGTACGCTTAAATCCAACAGCAGCTGGGCGCGCTTGACTGGCCATGTTACCCCCCTCTGACAGAAGACTACCTTTAATTGTACTGCATTTCCCACTTTATCTTATTTCCATAATGTACGTACGTGTTTCGGTAGTAAGTGAGATGTGCCAGAGCCCATTCCCATCCTATCCCTCCCCATTTTCCCAACCCTTTCTAAAAAATCCATTCCTATATTTCCAAAGGTAGGCACCGCATCCGGAGGTGTGCCAACGTTTGTCGTTTTGGACTAATGTTGGCATGTGTCGCGGATGTCTATGGGCGACAGTATCCAATTACCATCAGGTGGACTGTATGCTCGTCTGCCGTGTTCGTCCATAAAAAAAAGCATCTTCATACAGGTCTTTTCAAATTTCTGTAAAATTTAGGTATTGGTATGCGTAGAGCCTGAGTCGTGACGATGTTCCAATATCGCACACATTGGTACAACGTTTGGTACAACAAGTTGCGACGATGTTGCAACACTGATACCGCGCTACAAGGACTCCTATATCGCTTTGTATCCATTGCATCCAAAGCCATATTGGCATTAGTATTCATAACCCCGCGATGCACTATATTTACCCATACTCAGTTATTGCCATGTTGCAAACTTACCCATACCCAAATGCCAATACCCATACCAATAGAACAGACTTTAAATGTCACAATGTTGCACAAGTGTGGATACTGTGTCAACACGAACAAACATTTGCTTCAAATGATATGCATCACTTAATCCCTTGAGTTCAATTAATCTTCACGTTTAATAGTCCAAAGTTAAGAGTAGAAGATTATTTTCCTTACTAAACCATTCATTTACTGTGAACGCCCCACGTACAGCTATAGAGACGTGCTATGTTTGAGACAAACGAGCTAATGATATATGACCACTAGCTCATAAGGGACCGAGTTGTAAACTGGCTTCAGAATTGAAAACGTAGATGTATTGAGAGGAAGGAGGACGGCTGTCTTCGGCTTTGACTGGCAATTATTGGAAAACAGTCTTTGATTTTAGCGACATTGAATTATACAACGATAAATTCAATACATTCGCCTTGTTCGATGATAATAAATTGAAAATCATAATATTATAGATAGGTTGAAATGCAATTTCAATTTTCAATTAAAATTTAATACTTGCTTTACAAATTATTAGCAGTGTAATAAAATTAAAGTTTTAGTACACTTAACGTTACTTGTTTTATAACTCTCCTCGTTATAACTTCTTGTTTTTTATATTTATAACGTGTTTAGCATACTGGTATTCTTAATATTATTACAACTAATTCATTTGGCAGAAAGTTTAACTGCATTAGTGTTATTTATCACGTTATCACAGTTACAAAACAAACGATGAGTGATATTTGGCATCCAGAGAGGAATTTGATTTTAAATTGTTATCGCTACCGCCATTACTTTAACTGCTACAAAAAGTGTCCGTTAGTAGCACAGGAAATAGTCATCGACGATTATCTCCAGCCAGCTGTTGCCAGCGATAGTTGATGGAAAGATTTATATCGGAAAGGGCTTGGGGATAAATTGATCTGAAACTGGGTCGGATAATAAATTATTTATTGATTCCGGTGAGAACTTAAAAAGGAGAACAGTAAAGATAAGCGTATTGGTGAAAACAACAGTGCTGCTAACAAGGATTGGTCAAGGATTAATAAGACTAGTAATTATGCAAAGTATTGTCATATAGGAATTGTTTCTTTATTGATTTATATACGTACTTTATGATAAAAATAGTTACAAAAGAAAATATAGGTATACAAAAGGCGTGCTTATCCCCTTAGTAGTATTTCTAACAAACCTGGGAGAGCGATAGGTGAGCATTGAAATGGGCATATATAGTGCGTACCTAAATAAACTACTACAAACACTGCTTTTAAAATACGATTATTACATATCATATATTATTTTACGTATAGGTACACAGAAACATATACTTACTTATACACATACAAATATAAATATATATACCATAAATATACACATTCATATTTTAAATGTAACAGAGATAATATGTGTTCATTCACATGAGAGTGACAGCAAGTGCAGCTTAGTGATAGGAAACATATAAAAAGTTATAAAATGAAAATAGAACAATAAATTAGAAAAACAAATAATAACAAATAGTGTTAGATAGTAACGGAGAAATCCATAACTACTTATCAACGGTTAATACTAAAAAATCATCTAAATACGCCATGTCGTAAATCCAGGTGGCACTAGACGAACAAAATGTATTTATCCTCATTGAAATCAATGACCAACATATTATAGATGATATGAATTGGATTTTAAACCGTGATCACAACGCCCCGTTACAGTTAAACTATCAATCAGACCGTCGTCGTGCTATTCTGTCGTCCCTTACACGAGTGTATCAACACAGAACCCCTATATGTCGAATCTACTTTTTGTATCATTTCCCGGCGTCCCAGTTCAAATAACTTGTGCCACCGGAGCTACAAGGTCATTTTAACCAAGATATTATTGAGGTTTGGCATTTTTGTTATAATATTATAACTATTGTTTTGTTTCCGGGCAAATCTAATTTTCTAAGTCATTTTTAGCAAAGCAAAGTTTTAGCACATTGCTCTATGTGAACATTCATATGTTTAGTACCTTTTGTGGCAATCAGTTTAAAGAAACCTAAGCCCTATCGACTTCAATTTACACTTCAATATGAATTGAAGGTGTCAATACCGTTTCCTTCAATTTATTTGTAAGCATTCCATTCAGTACCAAGCTTTCTTATTTAAATAGAATATACAATTACTTTACGGCTCAGACTTTACCTTTTTTATTTGAAATAGTTTTAAATGTCAATTTGTATGTTTTGTGGTATCGAAGGTCAGACGGTACAGAATTGGATAGTGTTTACATTAATCCATATAAAAATAACTTTGGATTGCAATGCAAAAGACTGGCGTTATTAAATCACGACTTGTTTTTATTCAATCTGATTTGAAAATAGGAATCATGAGATTCCAATACCTTTAATCAAGTTAAATTCTGATTTGTTTTGTAATTGGGGTTTGAATTTGAGTGAAAGGGTCTGTTAAAACTTGAAGACCGTGACAGATGACGACCGGAAATATCTTCATGGTGCACTATTATCATTTGCCACTGTCCACTATCGCATCTAGAGCAGACTTGTACGTCAGACAAGTCTCACTTTACTACTTCATGGAACCCATTACTTGGAACGATAAGGTTCCTAGAAACTGTAGTACGTGCCTGCAGGTTGGCTGATACACCGTCTGTCCCCCTTTCTACTCATCAACACCATTACCCACCCTTAATGATTCTAAATTGTTGAATATAATACTAAGAATATCTTGATAATGGTGGTTTAATATGTATTAGGGTCACATACGGTAAAATATTGTCTCCAGATGCCAATTTATAGGCTCATAGTGAAGTCCATGATTAGTTTTTAGAAGCATTCATTAATTACTTTAATAGGTAAGGCTATTAAGAATAATTGCTATTCCCGGTAGTCTTAGTTATGTTAATTTCGAAAAGTTCTTTGATGTTCATGCCATTATCATGTTCATATTCATTCTTGAAGCTCTTTGCCCTTAAACTTTCTGTTACGACGTAATGTGCATTCTTAGTATATAAAAAATATTCGTTTTTCATTTATTTATCGCTTGTTTGTCATACATTCCCGGAATCGACTGTTTTTAAATGCTAAACACGTCCAGATAGTTTGTCGATGGCTGCATATTTACGACATACGCACTTGTTGGAAATTTGTATTCAATTATAAGTAAAGTTGCTTTAGGGTTTTCTTCACAACTCTCTGATATGTTTGGTATATCAGCTTATGTAACAGTTTTATCAGTTTATTTGCATCTTAGACGAAATAATAATGAATATATTTTTTACACTTTTTCTACGTTTTACATCTGTTTTAAAAACAATTTCTTCTTCAGCAGACGAAGATTCGGAATCAGCGGGGACAAGCGCTGCGACTTCTGTTGGTAAAGCGAAGTCTGGTAGCACACACATACATCTTTGGCAGTTCCTGAAAGAACTCTTGGCTTCACCCCAAATACACGGCTCTGCGATACGATGGTTAGATCGAAGTAAGTATAATTGAAATACATAATTTTGAATTTAAACGTCTTTTAGTTTCCGTATCTCTATATAATAATTATTTAAGTTATCAGATTAATTTAACAGGTCTATAAATATGTTTTTAAATTATAAACCTTTGTCTTATTTATTCTAATTTAGTATTATTATCTTTGCAATTAGTTTTTGTAAGACTAATGATCTGTTGCTCTTAAATGACTAAGTAATTAACGATAATGTTGTGTTTTTAACTAGTATGTCAATACATTTCATGCTAGGTACTTGAAAGTCACCTTCTTCGATATATTCGAGCACCGTTATTTGCTATTCCGTCTTGATTATCTCAATTACATATAACTAATTACCAAGTCCACGACAAGCTTCAAGCTATTTCAAGCTTGTTAACAATATGTTAATACATAGTCGATAGTGTAGCCATTTGAATTTGATATGACCTGGGAACAAAGGCGTGAGGTTGTTAGTCGTGTGGTATGTAAAATGAGGTTTGTAGTCACGCTTCTTTCGTATGGGAAAGGCTCTAATGGTTGTATCTATGACAGTCCCTTCACGGTGTGTACAGAACTTTACTCAGATTCCTATTGACTTCCAATATACGACTGACACGCTGAATGTGGTTAAATTGGTTTCTCCGTTAATTTTACCATCTCTGTTATGAATCACACTACGAGTAGGTTGCATATTGTAAAGACGACATTTGCTAAAAAATAATTAAAAACGAGTGAGTAAATAACAATATTTACTCACTAGTTTTGTAACTAGCCGAGCTAGTTACAAAACTAGCTCGGCGGTGAGGGAAAACATCCTGAGGAAACCCGCATGCTTCAGAAATAATTAAAAAAAACTGGAGTATGTGATTCAGCAATTGGAACTGGGCCCGCGTAGTGGATTACGGCCCGAAATCTCCCCAGTGATTTACTAAAGGAGGCCTATGCCCTGTAGTGAAACGTTATAGGCTGATACAAGGGTAAATTATAAATAATCAAATTACAAGTATGATCTATATAATTGTCTTTTTAATAGTAACAATCCGTATACGATACGAGTAAGAAGAATGGTTTACGAGTTGTCAGTTTAATATTGGCAACTTTTATTTTTTAGATTTACAATGACGTAGATACGTAAGATATAGTTTGCAATTCAGCCTTTCAGATACTTTACGGACAATATTTTTAATGAAGTTACACCCAGTTATTTCAGTGGGTGTAATAAAATAAGCAGAATAAACCCTGCAGAAGTAGTACTACCAGTAAAAACGAACGTAAAAAAGCTTCAAACTGGTTCTTTATAAACGAGTCGTACAACAAACTTCCACGATCCGTTTCAAGTAGTTGTTTTAATAATCCAAGCTTAAATGCTAAAGTGTCTACAAGTTTCTTTTGTTTCAACTTGTTTTTTAAGTTCGCGAGGATAATTTAATGTCCTCAGTTACGGTTTATAATTCACCAGAGTCATGGAAATTTCTTATTATGCTTATTAAAAACTACCTTCTGTCCGTGGGTTTGCTCGCGTGATGAAAGCGGCTGTAAAAGATTTTTAACACGTGTAAATGCAACGACGTGATCGATTTCACAAATGAAAATCCACCCAGTAGTTTTTGAGTAATTCTATTAAAAGTATTTGTTTGTATTTTCCTCTATAATTCAACTTCTTTGTATCATATGAAGATGACACATATACCAGATTTCCTTCTGGGTACTTAGCTGTACATTAGTGAAAATCCGACCAAAATCCGTTCAGTATTTTTTACATGATGCTCAAACAAACAGTGATACAGACAAAATTAAAAAAAAAAATACTGTCTTGCTCTTGAGTTCTGTAGCTTCTAAAGAGACGTCATATTTTTTTAAAATTAGGTCAATGTTCAGACTTAACTCTTTTACTATTTTTATGTATTGGTAAATTGGGTATTTACTACGTTTTAATTTAGATGTCTATGGTACTACATACTTATACATATTTCATTATTGTTTCCATAAATTCACACAATCTTTAGGTATCTTTAAGATTTATATCCTGAATTAATTAAATTCTAATCAATGCAGTTAAGTTCCGCTATAATTCAACAGTAATTTAGGGCAAATTCCAAAAATAATTCGTGATTATTATAATTTTCATTAAAATGTATAACATTCATTGTTAGTGGAAAATTCATTTGTAGCGACATTCTCGCGAGCCAAGGTGAGCAAGCCACTTACTTGCCATCTGTTAGGTACTTAATAAAGCGCTTTAAACCACACCAAAGGTTACGTTTCTGCTTCGTGACTGGCCTATGAGAGGATAGGTACAACCGGTACATTGTTTCGATTTATGGACCATTATGTTGTGAGACATTTAAGACTGTCCTTATTCGCTTCATTCCTTTTCGGCTTTCGGCTTTTCCTCTCGGCTGACTGTCTTTACTTTTGAGATGAAGTAGCTTCGGGTTCGTAAATTAGCGTAGTTGCTTCCACGGTATTTTATTGTACTTTATAAGGACATAGTATCTCACATAGCCATCGTGTCATTTCACCATAATGTTTATTCTCTTTACTAGTCGATGTTCTTGTGTATCTATACTCTATAGGCAACATATTACCTTTATGTCTATTTAGATAAATTGGTTCTCCGTCTATAATGAATTGTATCAAATTCGGATGCGTACAATGGGATTCAAGTTTTTTAAACTTCTGACTTGTTTACAACGCGATCCATCCATTTAAATAGCTTCAGTTGGAATGCTGTAGGTTGTTTTTATTGTATTAGATTTAGATTCTATGGCATTTAATGGCCGTTAGCTATATACATCACAGAGAGCAACGTTCACCAGTCTTCCAAAAATATACCGAATGCTTAATCGTCTGTTTAACATTCGTTAGTCAGCATGACTAATTCATGTCGTGTTTTCGCAGGTAACGGGGTGTTCAAAATTGAAGATTCAGTGCGTGTCGCAAGGCTGTGGGGCAAGAGAAAGAACAGGCCTGCGATGAACTACGATAAGTTGTCCAGGAGCATCAGGCAATACTACAAAAAAGGCATCATGAAGAAAACGGAGCGGAGTCAGCGACTTGTCTACCAGTTCTGTCATCCCTACTCCTTGTAAAAGCAGTAGATACTCATTGCAATTTAGTTGTTAAGTGAAATGTAAATATTTTATTGTAAATAAGGTGTGCGAGAGC
This sequence comes from Sesia bembeciformis, assembly GCA_943735995.1. Classification (NCBI taxonomy): domain Eukaryota; kingdom Metazoa; phylum Arthropoda; class Insecta; order Lepidoptera; family Sesiidae; genus Sesia; species Sesia bembeciformis. The sequence continues at coordinate 2,783,643 of OX031029.1, read as the reverse complement.
CGCGGTAATGCGGACGAACGATAACTCGTTGAGTTTTGTGGCTAAATCGCAAATCGCAACGGAGTTCAAACTAGTAGACAGCTGAATTTTCGTCGGTCGCAAGGCAAGTCGACGTCTTGCGACTACGAATTATTAGGCGTCGTATACTATCCCTCCATATAATTCGGGAAAGGTAATTTTCTCTAGAATTCTATTGGACGGGACTATTCGCTGTGTGCGTTAGTCTTAAGTTTATTTTTACCAGTTACTAGATGATTGCGATGCGTCGATAATAGATTTTATTATTCGTTTGTAATGACGAATTCGCAATCGTTGTCGTCGAACGCTGGTAATGTTTATCCCATATATCTATGATATATTTCTAGTACGTTCTATGAACTTTTAGGCTAATAGATGTCCTGTTGGATGTATTTCGAAATAGGCACTACGATAGTATGTACCTTCGAAGCAATTAAGCAAAAATTCTCATATTAAATTATTTTAAGTTATTTAGGTAAGATATTTTAAATAAAGTAAAGTGAAAGAGAGAAAATGAATAATATTTTAAACAATGACAAGTTATGTCAATGATGAATAAACAGTGACAAGTTATGTCAACAATGAATAAATAATGACAAGTTATGTCAACAATTAATTAATAATGACAAGTTATGTCAATAATAATGTAACTTATTAATTAGAAGGCGGTTTTGTTAGGTGTCGATTAAAAATTGAAAATTTTGTGCCAAATAGACTGAGATGAATTTTATTCGGGACAAAATTTGTAAATTGTGATTATTTCGGAAACCCGCCGATGTAAATATTGTTTTATATAAAATATACTACAACGTGACGGTGGTGGGTTATTTATAATGTAACTTTGAGATTAGAAAGACGCAGTTAGTGTCTATAAACTTCTAATATTAAATATTATTGGACCAAACTAATGTAGATTATATGAAACGATATTATTTTATAGTAAAATAAAATTTACTTGGCCATTTAATTGTTCATTTCATTTAAACGTTCCTTTTTATTTTTATCATGCACTTTCCCCAAATCAAAAAGATAATGAATCGAACTTAAGGCTGCATAAAGGTTCTTGAAACGTTCTTCGGTTATTTATTTACTACAATTACATATTGGCTGACTCATTGATTAACAGACTGATTTTTTACAAGCTTTTACTGAACTTCTAGTGTTTAATTTCCTCCGCACGTGTTTCGGTAGTGAGTGAGATATGCCAGAATGGGCATTCCCATCCCGCCCCATCCTGTCCCTCCCCATTTTCAAAACCCGTTCTCTCAACCCATTCTTTAATCTGCAAAGGTGGGCAACGTAGCCGCGGGCGTGCCAACGTTTGTCATTTTGGACTAATGTTGGTATGTATCGCGGATGTATATGGGCGACGGTATCCACTCCACTTACCATCAGATGGACTGTATGCTCATCTGCCGCCTTCGTCCATAGAAAAAAAGTTATAATTATTTTATACATTTCATCGGCACGCACCTCCCAACGTGCCTTTATGTTCAACCCAAAGGTTGGCTGGTAGAGAATGCCTTCAGGCATTAAGCTCGCCTTTTGTACGATTAACTGCATTAAGTTTTGTAAGTAAACAAAAAAAAAAAAAAACTTGTCCCCTGCAGTGGGGCGTTGCAGTGGGAAAGTCTATAAACTGAGGAACTCAATCACGTCGAAACGAATGAACCGATTTCGTTGAAACTTATGAAATAGGTATGAAAACCATGTGAACAAAGTCGCGGGAAAAAGCTAGTAATGATATTGTGCTAAGTTTTTCTGGAAAAAAGTATAAATATGGCCGATTAAATCGGCCCCTGTAATGCCGAAAAGGGTAACGCCCCTGTCTGTTACGCAAAATGTCCTAGGATCAATTCCTGGATCTCACCGACTAGCGATCCCGTGGTATCCTCCTAAAGCAATGCCCTAAGCCGAAGTCCGCTCAGTCCGCCGGTCTATCGGCTCGGCTCGTTGCTACACATTTTTTGCTACTGATTGAGAGCCTTCTGTGCTCGCCCTAAATTTATACATGTCCGGTGACTCTTGAAAGCCATTACGGCCACAAAAATTTAGCCATGTTCACAAATGTTTGTTCGGGTCTGGGTGATTTGTGATCGTCTATGTATGTCTCTGGACCTACGATATAGGGAATCCCAGTATCAGCCGTCGAGTGTGGCGTTTTATTTATTTTTTTTATATTGCAATAAAATGCAACAACCCAAAAAGTGACTGAGAAGAAACTTCTTATAGATTGTAGATTTTTTTTATTGATTTTGATTTTTATCTAAGATTTAATAACCGAACATCCAATGGCTAACAGTAACAGCTATTTGATAAACAAAAAGTCTATGTTAATATCTGCGCAGACTTGTCTGCTCACTTAAGTAACTTAAAAGAAACTCACTTCAAAATACACTTAAGCAAATTAAAATGAAAATTGTTTAGTGAAGCGTGTTCGGTTACAAGCAAAAAGTGCAATAGATTTTAAGTTGCATCACGTTGCGCAAAAGTGACGTCACCAACTGCCGAATTCCAAGAGTGAAAGTGCCTTTCGCCTGCACTGAGAGGGGAGGACGACCTCAAGGGGGACGCGCGTGGGAGCGGGGGGAGGGTAATTGTGTAAGAACCGAATGGCACTTGATGTTCGATTAGATTAACTTTTAAATTTACTATTACCTCTTAACGAGGTAATAGTAAATTTAAAAAATATTTTCGTTGAATAGATTTGAGAATAAATGTAGTGAAGTAAATTTGGAAATTATATGTAGTTTATCAAAGTTTAACTTAAATTACACCTATCATCACCATAGGCAATACTTTTAGTAGTGAAAGAAGTTCGATGCTATAAATCACTGTAATTTTGTTCGAGTGTCACGATTAGACAGTGTAGCAACTGTATTTATGCAGAGGCAAATGAAGATATAGGGTAGGCAAGATGAGAGAGAGGATGGGAGAAATATGAATTATAGATACATATACAATTTTTTTCGAATCTCTAGAGGGGGGCAACTGCCCTGCTCTGCCCCCCCCCCCCCCTTAAAGTAGGTAGTTAAATTATTTCGAATGAATGTATTTTCTACATACAATTTTAGCATTAAACATATTAAAATAGATAATTGATCGTGTGACACAGACTGATTTAAAAATGAAAAAAAAAACGCCATTGATATAATAATTATGTAGTTACAGGCAAGTAATAAGTATCAAAAAAATTAAAGTACAAAACACATTCCCCGAAAATCGACAGCACATCTTTATACTTCGCCTTATTATCATAATAATATGCAAAAATAAGCGATATTCTGTGTGTATGTAATCAGATAATTAACACCTGTGTATCACTATTTACCATAAAATATTAAGTTCGCGAACGTAGCACTCGTAACAGATTTGAGTGTTACCGAAACATGTTCTGAGTATCGTTCGAAGAATTTCTGATTTGTTCACGTGTGGTCTAAAGAAGAAAGATTTTTTTAAATCTGAAACAAATAGGTTTAGGGTACTTTTTAATATAAAGAATGTGTCTAAATGAACCTTAAACGCCTGAAACTATGGATTCCGTTTATGATTCGAGTTCATCGACATGGAAATTATACGAAACACTTTTTTCAAAATTATTTTCGAGTTAATCCAAAAATTATCATACAAGTTTGTTAAATTTGCTTAAAAAATGATATATATAAAAAAAAATGGACGTTGGTATATCTGATGTTGACCGTTTGACCAATCACCATGAAAGTTGGCCCCATATGTATCTTTTCATGGAAAAGATTTTCATGCTATCGACTTTGTTGTAACTCGCCACTAGATGACGTTGCAGCACATCAACTTCTATACCGTTCAACCGATCGCCATGAAAATTGGTATGCATAGGTATTTGACCACGGAGAATATTTTTGAATTATTCACTTTGTTGTAACTCACCACTAGATGTCGCTGCAGTACATCAAATTTGATGGCAGGACGTCTGGCGGGTTTTGTTAGTTTCATATAAATTACTTACAATTAATGTTACTTAGAATTATGAGCAGAATCCATGGTTATATCGGGATTACGGAGTCGATTTTGTTGTTTTCATTGCTGTGTAGCGTGTTTACTCCTACCTACATATAAGTAGGTTATGGGGTATTTTTTTGAATACTTTTGAATCAGTCCAATACTTTTGAAAATAATACGCAGTCTTAGATTATAGCTACATATAATACGCAGTAGTCGTCACGGTGATCTATCCTGATGAAAGAATGACATCGTAGTAAACTTCAAGTGGTCGCTTTGAATAAGTAGTCATTTTGAAAAGTGGTCATATTAAAAAAGTAGCCATTTTAGGAAGTGGTCATTTTGAGAAAGTACTATTTTTGTGAAGTGGTCTTAAAATTTGTAAGGAGTAAAGTTCGCTCAACCAAACATATCCAAATATATTAAAACATATCCAAACATATCCAACTACATATAAAGAAGTCCTCCAAATATGGCTGGATATACTGATAAACTGATAGTTGATGTCATCAAATATAAAATAATACATCAAGTATTTTCTTCCTTTATCGACAAATTCGCTCGTTGCTTATGCCTTCGGCTACGTCCTAAGGCGTAGCCTGAAGGTCAGCTACATTCCGAAATTCTGAGTGGAGCTCAGTCGGCAACTGGTACGGCTAGTACGGCGCCACGACACCCATTACCTATTCCCAATTCAGTTGTTATGGCCATTATTAAATTTTAAATTCGCATGCAAATTATTGTCGTATAATTCATTTTTTTATAGATAAGTACCGATAACTATTCCTGCGTGTTATTATTACTTCTGGTCTAAACTGGAAAGAAATGGACACTCGTATAGAGTAACATTTGATATAATTTGTTACTAGTTCACAGATTCACCTGCCGTGACCCTATATCAACCACGATATTATGTCATGTTCAAGATGAAATACGATTTATATTGGCGTATTTCCTGTGACCTGCCTCTCTTTTTTTAAAGACACGAAATTCAACATTTATAAAAATGAGTACTTATAATTTCTATTTTTGGTGATTCTTTTTGTCCATTTATTTGCGCCTATAGGCAACAATGTTTTCCATTTCAATTCAGAATCTTTTAATGATTTTAATAATTTTGTTGCAGTGTACCTACCATTGACTCTTAGTGGAGACACATGGCTATATATTTTATATTACTATATTAAGAGGCGATGTAATTAAATTATGGTTCACGCGATTATTGACATAGTAAAATGACTCTCAACTCTACTAAAAATTTTCTATGCTTGGCTTGGTAGTTAAAATACCTTAGCTTAAAACAAGGCACCGATTGAAAAAAATAATTAAGTAGGAGAAAGTGCACGGTGTATTCCAAATGACACTAGTCACAGTAAATTGACTAAGTAACACGGTTAATTGTTTTTATTTTTCCAAAAAAAAAATTATGTTCTTGCAAAGCAAGTACCTAACATCTCTTCAAATTAGTGCTTAGCCTAATGGTGTGTTATTACATTGACTCTGGCTTGAAATTGGATTCTGATTCTGCTTTGTACTTTGGCCGTGTTGTTTTGGTGCATAAAAATGCCCAAACGCGGACAAACTTTAAATATCCAATGCCGCGAGCTTATAATTAAATTACAGGACTATTTCGAGCGTAAGTCACAAATTGGTGCCTGTCGCCCAAGTACAAGAAAGAGTGCGTTTCTCATCACTTGGAATCAGTATAAAAACACTTTTCAACATCAATTACAAAAAAATCGGCCAATCTCTAAGTGAGGAAAATGTGTTATGAATGGATACCAAAGAAAAAGAGAAGAACAAAGCCCCTGGTGGATGTTGACGATTTTGATGCAGACGCTATTAGAAATAAATCATATTTACAATTATTATTCAAGAAATGAATTTCCGAATAGAATAATGTTTTTGAAGTCGTTAAAAGAGATTTAGTGGAGGAAAAATGGTATTATCACAAATATTACAAAAGATTGACTTTGAATACAAGGAAACTGACTGGGCGAAAGTAGTTGAAAAAACAAGATAAATAACATTGGATGATTATGACCGCGATATTAGGATTTATTCCATAATTGACAATTAAAAATTATTCAAGTAACTGATAACGACGACGATAAGCAATAGTTCACGTGATTCTGATTCAGAATATTGTAAAATACTCAATAAAACATATTTTAATCACAATGTAATTTTTTTATTTCCGTACTCCATATTCTATCACACCAAAGAAAGTATTATTATTATCTGTTATTACAATTATCTAATGCTACTGCTACGATTGTCTATAACAGGGGTTTCCAAACGTTTTTCGATAGCAGACCCTTTTCCCAGAAATTATTAAACCGTTTATCCCCAGTAATTTAATTTACATACTCAAACTAATAAATTTGTACAGTTTAAATATTTCCCTAGATATCGTTTTATTCACTCGTTATTAATAATTGAAAAAGAAAAGGAAGTATGCGAAATGGCATTATGAGTGCAACATTTAATATCGAAACACCTAGATTAGCGAAAATTATAGCAAAAAGACTAACAACTTTTTTTAAATTTTGACATATGAAATAAAAATGTAAATGCAAAATAAGTATAAAAATTAAAAACACATTATTCAATATAAAAATAAAGTGAAAAAATAATAATATTCAGACGGAATTAACAATCAACAAGATTACAGAAACGAAAGTTTTTAATCAGAATTTTGTATTAAGAATAGCAAATCAATCGGCTTGATAGTACATATGACATGCCTAACATGCATTGAATATGACTTTTTTTGCGGTGTACATACGGATAAAAACCCTTTAACTTCTTAATTAGGTAGGTACCTATTAGAATCATAGATATTTTGAACTAACAAATGAATAGTAGTGGTAATGGGGTCTATTTTTAGCTGTCGTAGGTCCCCAATTTTATTATAGAAACTTGACCCCTAGAAAGTTCAAATCGACGCCAGGGAGTCAATATCGATTTTGGGAATGACATTATTATGACTTATGTCAAATCGGTAATCTGTCGACGGGCTAACTTTAGTGGAAGCAGTTAAATGATATTGATGAATAGTTATAGCAATAAAATTGTATTGCTATTTCCATAGAATTGATTCCACTTTTAGGTAGATTTTTTTTAGATTGAACAGTGCGTAGAACGAAACGTTTTTAATTATATTCCGTGACGTCACAATGACGTCACTGAAGATTGACATTTGACATTTGAGAAGGCTTTGTTTCCCTTTTGTTTTTAGGCGTGATAATTTTTTAATTATTTTAGTAAAATAAGCTTCCAAAATGTTTAGAAAACATAAACAAATCTGAGTGTTACTCATATTCATCATTTGCAGTAATCGCGTAAAATTTGTTTCATTGCCGGTAAAAGACATTCAAAACGTATACAATTTTTTTTTTTAAAATACAGTGAAAATTGGTGAGAATGAAGCCAGGTACCAGTTCGGATGTAAAGGAGGAGATAGCGGAAGTCCATACAGCTGCTCGTTCACCATCTCCGAAGCAGACGAGTAAATCGCGGTCTCGAAGTCGCTCTAGATCGCGTAAACTTTCGAATGGTCATACTGATGACCACGAGCGTGCTTCTATTGAAGTCGGACCCGCTGAAGAAACAAGCGAGAAGTCCAAACGTGATAGCTGGATCAAATCAGAACACGAATCTATCGAATTACCAATACACGACCAGATAAAGGAAAGTATTTTGGGCTTTGTTGAACAAGAAATTAAAAAGCCCGAAAAAAAATCCCGCTATAATATTTTACTCGCACGACCCCAATGATTTAGATGATAAATTAATGAAGTCTTTATCTAGGCCTTCAAGTGGTCATAAGGAGAAGAGAAGTCCATCTTGCAGGAAAAAGAAGACACACTCATCTCGACATAGAGATAGAGATCTGCATGATTTTGAGATACCAGGGTCTAGTTTGAGTGCTTTGGAAAAGGTAAGAGTTTTGACATTTCAAACACAAGGTATTTTGTAAAGGAAAATTGCATAGAACACAAATGACCTTTTAAAGGGTAAAGTTCAAGTTTTAAATTAATATTCCAAGGGTGAGTTACCCATATCATTCTGGCCTTGGAAGTGGATATTTGGTTGGGGTTTACAATGGTAGCTTTACAAACATTTGATTAATTTTATCAATAGATTCACTAAAAAGTAAAATCTATGAAGTTATAAAGAAAGGCCTCTACGCATTTTAAGGGGTTTTAGGTCATAGTACACCACACTGCTCCAATGCACATTATCTCAGACATTTCCTATTCCTATGACATTTCCTATGTGGGGTGAGCCCCCCAAGACTAAATTTAATAATATGTCATTGAATGACACAAAAATTTTAAAATAATTTTATAGGTTGACGATTATCTAAAAGAGTATAATAAAGATGAAGTAGTGACCCTTAGTGGAGAGCTCGAAATAGAGCCAAATGATGTTGAAAACAATAATGGAGTGTCTCCAATCCGTCACAAACCCCGGAAGACTCGACGGAAAACCAGAGATGAAAGAGATAGCAATGCTAATGGGAAAGATGTTAGTCCAAAGGTGTTTAAAAGTGCCAGTAAGAGTAAAGCTGGTAAACCAAGTAAGTTAAATTTTATATTTCCTTATAAAAATCAATAGAGATTTCAATATGTTTCTATATTTGTTTTAGTTTAGTACTTATGGCCATGAGACGAAATATATAAGATCGGTTGGCAAATATTGACAAATGTTACAGTTGTAAATTTTTTAAATTAACAATAATTATTAATCTATTTTTGGCATTCAACAGTTTTAATGAATTAGTTATTCTGAATAATATTATATTGCATAAATTAATATTAACATGTAAAATTGTTTTTACATATGTATTGAAGCAGAACCAAATGGAACCTAAAGCCTAGTCTATTTTCATTATAATACCATGTTTTATTACAATTGAGCTGGTTTTATTTGATTTGATGTCGGAGTGGTTAATGTGTGGATCATTAGCTCATTTGTTAAGGAAGTGAGAATTAACCTCTATTCCCAAGAATAAAAAAATCTTGGTCATACATAATCTGCATTTGGCCCATATTGGCCATAATTATGAACCAGAATCTTCTTGTGATTACAAGGGGAGGCTTGTGTCCTGCAGTGGAATATTATTGGCTTATATCATATCAAAGTGTCTTTTTATCATATCAAGATGGCAGACCAGTATATAGTCCACCTGGTGGTAAGTGAATACAGTCATCCATAGGCATAATATTATCATGATAACATCAGTCCGAAATGACAAGCATGCATGGATACATCTGCAGATGCGCTGCCTATCTTTGGAAATTTAGGGTCTTTCTCATTACCTTAAGATAAGGTATCAGGAGATATCAGAAAGTCAGTTACACTTTATCAGAAATTCAGTATCAGCTAGAAATAATTTTCAGATAATTTAACTATCACATTGTTAACAGTTACTTTATGAGGAGGTAATGAAAAAGGCCCTTAGGAGTTAAAATAAACCATATACTAATTATGAATATTTTCTATTACAGCTCGTCCCACAAACTTAACCACAATGCTCGAAAGTCTAGAATCTAACATGCCATTTCACGACCAGTACATAGACAATCCATTCTCATCACCGTCACCACTTACATCACCCAATGACGATAGACTAAATCCATTCGCATCTCATCGACATGAGAAGGTATATCTGCAAGGAGGTGGAACATTTAGAGCCGTGTCGAGAGATAGAATATTGGAATCACAGCAATCTAGAGACGAGGATAAATATTTAAGGTAAATTAAAATTTAAAGTACAATACTATTAATTAAATAATGCCTGCCATCTTTTTATTTGAAACAGACACAAAGAGATTATTTGTAAAAATGAAACAAATATTCACCCTTTCAGAGTTCATTATGTTATGGTGTAACCATTCTATGTTAGTATCTTTACCAGGGTAGGGACAGTGTTGATACAGTGCACACTGAACCCGAATGGTCTTATGTTATCAGTTATTTGTGGTAAAGCATCACTGTTTACCACAAATAATAGTGTTACCCTAGGTGAGTAATGTTCAGTGAAAAAAAGGCGATAGAAAATTGCTGGGTACTGGGTACTACCCACTTGTCTACCGCACGCCAAACTGAATTGTGTACTCTTAGTTAATCATGTGTTCAAATAATAATATGGGGGACAACAGTAGTCTATTTCTGCAACCTTCTGATGCCCATCACACTCCTAAAATTAATACTTCCACACCCAGTACTTTAGTTATTTTATATATCATTTTAAAATTACCCTCTTTTCATCATAGGCTAGGTGACTTAACTCCTCTAGACCAGTGGTTCACCATATTGTACAAAAATTGTGTAAAACTGCTGGAAATTCTGCTGGACACCTGCCCACTGGGTGATTCAGATTATACTGCCCTTAGTGCCCTTAGCATCATCTTACAAGCACACCGGCTGCAGAGTACTGCCCTAGACGGCATAAAGCGTGCGTAATTGCGCGTCTATTTGTCACAGAGTATTAGGAGAACTATCTCATGTTAATATGGAGTTTTGTATCATTTTAAGGGCCCCATCTCTGTATGATTCTCAGTACTTCAGTCGGGCTATACATATATTATTTTAAAATAACCCTTTTTTTGACTTAAATAATTCAAATATTTTCATATTATTCAGAATATCATAAAGTTAAGGATGTCGGGACTTCTATTTCTTTATTACTTCTATTTCATCAGAGAACCTAACCTACCTTTTAATTTGCGGCCAATACAGTATTTTTGCTGCTTATTTAATCATTGCTCCTTTTTCATTATAGGCTAGGCGATTTAACCCCGCTAGACGTGGCAATAACACTGCAAAAAGCATGGCGTAATTGCGCGACCGCTTGCCACGGAGTATTAGGAGGACTTTCCCTCATGCATCTACTGCTGATCAGTTACTCGGATGGCTTGGATGCTGGACATCTGTCCTTCCATGCTATAGTCACCATGCCTTACGTGGCGACGTATTATTTCTTCTGCGTTTTATGTCTGCTCTCTGTTTTGGACAGGTAAGTTGGGAAGTAATATTTTAGTAATAATTTTGAAAATAAAGTACACAAATATATGTAAATATTTATTAATTATTACATTATATATTTGAGGAGCACGCGCCCCTCAAAAAACTACATTTCATTGTTTTCCATACCTTATAAAAGGTTTTCCAATAGGGACGGGTCGATGTTGACAGGCTGTAGCGGCCATTTTGTTTTGCCGGCGTCTGTCAAATTTGTTGTTTATTATTCAGTCACTGATTCCAAATCACCATGGCAACCGATAGAGCAGCACGTCCAAATGATAAAACTTTATTATCAAAATAAATGTTCATTAGTGCAAACGTTGCGCGCGTTGCGCCTATTTTACGGCAGACGCGGTGGCCCTTCAAAGTCGACTCTCCAACTTTCATGCGTTCTCATGCTGCTAATTACGGCTAAGATTACGGCCTTCAGCAATGTTTTGAACTCCATCTAATTCATTTGTTTAAGAAAACATATTTAAAAATCCCGTTTTTTTTCCAGACTAGACGTAACAAGCCTCGATCTAACTCGTGGTCTCCAGCCATATTTCCAACCGATTGTACTGGTGATTCTATACACCGCCTGTCTCCTGGTGTGCACTGCTGCCAGGATGTATGACGAGCTGATGGTGTATCAATATACACCATTAGTAAGTAATGTCACCGGGAATTTTACTATGGTGAGTATTATTTCCATTATTTTCTATGGGTATGTTTTTCATTTATTCTCCTTCTAAATTAAATAACGGAACAGGGCAAACCGGTTAATTAATGGTGACCATAAGTTTCAAAACTACCCGTTTATGCAAAAGTTCCATAAATAGCATGTGATGCTTCTCAAATTACATTTCTTTTTATATATTTTCCTTAATCCTAACAATATATGTATACGGTTTTGAATTCTACTCCTCATTACCTTTAAAATGTATGGAGAAGATTAACCTTGTTGCCTTTTATTAGCACATAATTTTTTAACTGAAATAATTTACTTATTCCTTCCCATATATAATGTTCTGTTACACATAGTACATCAAGATCGTTTTTTTGACTGCCTATTTTTCTATGCTTATTGTAATTATATCGGATTTACTTATTACACGTTAATTTTTTTTCATTTTCTACAAGCATTTTTTTTTCATTATTATATTTTATTTTGATATTTCTACGCCGACAGTGGCAGATTTTTTTTTTATTGATGAAGGCGGCAGACGAGCATACAGTCCACCTTATGGTAACTGGATACTGTCGCCCATAGACATCCGTGATACATGCCAACATTACTCTAAAATGACAAACGTTGGCACGCCCCCGGATGCGCTACCTACCTGTGGAGATAAAGGAATGGATTTGGGGAAAGGGTTGGGAAAATGGGGAGGGATAGAATAGGATGGGATGGGAATGGGCTCTGGCACATCTCACTCACTACCGAAGCACGTATGTACATTAGGGAAATAAGATAAAGTGGGAAATGCAGTACATTTCAAGGTAGTCTTCTGTGAGAGAGGGGTAACGTGGCCAGTCGAGCGCGCCCAGCAGCTATTGAACCAGCTGCAGCGTGCACTCTCCCCCTCAAAAGACTATATGACAATGACAATTTTTGGAATTGAATTGAATTGAATAGATATACTCTATATCTACCTGGTGCATAATAATATTTAAATGCGAGTATTGTGCATTAACGATAAAAAGTATGTGTAATTGCTAGTGTCGACTATATTAATGAATGAGTGGACACAGATTTCTTATCTTTTATTTTTGCAAAATGCTACGGTAGGTCCTTAGTGGGGCGAAAAAAGATAATGTTAGAAAAAGACAAAATAAAATTTATATTTTATAAAATTTCTTCGCTTATTTTTCACTACAAACATTTTTTTTTTACAGCCCACTATACCAACATTCTACCACACATGGACGCATTTTTCAATATGGCGGGCGGTATTATCTATCCTTGGATTAGTCTATTTCATCATATCAAATCCTCAGGACTTAGTTCACACGAATCTCAGCAAACTATTACAATTTAAGCATTCCTTACAAAGTATTGGATGATTACTCTATGATTCTTGTTTATGGAATATTCTTAATTTTAAAATTTGAATATTGTCTATGGCACAGTTTTGAAGAGCATGTTTATATTTGGCGTGTAATAAATAAATTAATAAAATATACAAGCATATCGAGTTATTACCGAGTCATCGCGATAATATACTCTATTCTTTGACAATAACGTTTAAAATCCCATAAAGTTATGCTGTACAATGACGTCATATCTTTTAATGCATTAATTGAAAATCTGTGTGTGTGTTAGTTTGTCTTTAATTGTGTTATACCCTACAGACTTATTGGAAAAATACGAAAATTTCTTAATATAAAAAAACCTATCATCAAAATATAGACTAAACGTCATAACAAAACTTTATTAAAATTTCTTTTGAACCCTAATAGAAAGATGGTGGCAGATGAGCAGGCAGTGCAACTGTTGGTTAGTGGGTGGACATCCATGGCATATGCCAACATCAATCAAGAATGACGAATTTTGACACCTTCCCGGTGGTTCCGTTTATATTTGAAGATTTACTAGTGAATTTGAAATGATGGGACAGTGAGAATTTGATTTTCGTGGGTTAGGGAGTATAGTATAAAAAATCTCTTAGTTTGTTTATCTCACAGGAGAAAAACAAACTCCTTTCCCATAGAACTTTGTGTTTGAACTCTTGATTGACACTATAAGACCCGATTCCCATTAACCGTGCGTCACGTCACGGCGGATTTTGCAATTGCAGAGAAATGCGAAATGTGTCGCATGCTTAAAAAATTGGTAAATATAGTCAAGTGTCAGAATTAGTCAAATATAAATATGCTCTTTCAGTACCCAGCGATATATATGGCACGATGTACGTAAGAAAGAGACTCGGCTATTTTCGTTTTTACAGGCTTTTATTCTACAGCGCTGTCCAGTCATTCCTTTATGTGAAGTCTCGTCACTCTCTTTCATATCGCCGATATATGCGTTATAGTCGATATGCTTTATATATCGCCGGGAACTTCACGCGTTTTGTTATTAAAATGCTTCAAAATAAATAATATATTTAAAGAATATATATATATATATATATATATATATGTTATATATATATTTGTTTTTTTTGTAAAATTTAACCAAAGGCAGCTAATTAGATGTTCCAGCTAACTAGATTTTACTTGCGTGTTAGATTTAAGTTTTCACTTGCACTTCTGGGACTTATTTCAGAACATTGACAGCATTTTTGCTGCAATAATGCTTTGAAGTAGTTTGTAGTACATTGCACTTAAACATAGCTGGTCCTTGTATCGTCCACTGCTTGCCACGGCCCTCCTGCACATAGTCTTGTGCATGAAGGATATGTGGTGTTAAAATGTCACGCTGACCAAGCGGGTTGGTGTGTACATTCTTTTAGAGGTGCTGTAGTTCCTCAGAGCTTGTGGTAGCCTTAGTAGACTTACGACACCCACGGGAGGAATTGGGTGGTGCTATTCTAAAGCCAACCGAACGTTGCCGGGTTTAATGGTTCCGAAATGAGTCCCAGGACCCCTGGTGTAATAATTATAGATCGGATATTCGGGTGCATATTTACCTAAAGTTGAGGTGTTGGTTAAGTATGGAGTGTACTTTTGTATCGGGCGAATGCCGCAATCCCGGCATCGACAAATTTTATGTTCCGACTATAGAATACGATGCATATACCTAAAGTTGTAATGTTAATCCCTAAGACGCTCAGAACTGCATTCCTGCAAATTGCCATTAGAACTAAGAATTCGAGTCCAAACCCGAAGTTTATATCTTCAATAATATCTTAGATCCTATCGACTCTGGTCACCATCAGACCTTTAAAACTGCTGAGGAGTTTCATAAATAAGCATCCTATTAGTAGTGAAATCCCGAGATTTCGGTTTTTCAAATAAGTTATTTTAAGAAGCCGCTTCCATACCATGTATACCTTGTAGGTAAATATGCACCCGAATATCCGATCTCTAGTAATAATACAAAGTACATAAAACCACTGACATATGTATGACATTTTTATAGAAAATATTCCATTAGATCTCACTTTAAACTGGAGTATTTTTTTTATTATGTGTGTTCGTTAGCACAAAAATTATTTGTTCTATATTGTGCTTTATTTTTCCTTAACAGGGGCTATTGTAATAGTGTATTTCCTATAAATATTACATATCTACTAAAAAAACGTATTTACACAGATTGTTTAGTTTACAGAATAATACATATTCTTTTGCAAAAAACATAAGTATATTACAATAAGTAGGTACTTATTGTAAGTATTGTGTGTTATGATTATATGACGTGTTTAGCGAATGTGCGACATGTTGAAATTTTATTTTTATCAATGGTTTGATGTAATCAAACTCAACAATAAGAGATATATTACAATAGATACAATTTAATACGCAGTTCTCATTGCTTGTCTCTTCTAGTGTAGACTAGTCCTTATCTTCGAAAGGACCATAGGAAACTAATATTTAATGACTGTATAAAAATATTTCTAGTCACAAATAGTCATTCCAACAGTGCATTAATTACATATGTTATTATGAGTATTAATTGTATTAGTCTATAGTAATATATTTGTAAGTATTCATTTAATTTGTGCTGAAAATGAGCTATCTAAAGGTATATTGTTATTTATGTTGATAATTAGTAACCACAGTATGAAATACAAATTCAAAGAAATATTTTTCTTGTTATATAATATAATAATGGTATATCCTCTATGTAAATTAAGATATCAAATTAGCTAGTCGCAATTTTGAAGAAAATAAAATTTTATATTTTGTTATAAAAAAAAATACATATCGCATCACACCGCGTGTACCACAAACTCACCACCCAAATATAGTGTAGTACAAAACGATTACTCGACCCAAAGGGGCCGAGGGTATAAAGGTAGTTAAATGTATTAGGACGAGCTGTATCCATTTATTACCAGATGAACTGCCACCTGTCTATAAAAAACGTGTTAAAAATGGATCCTAAACAATAGTCCGTTTAAAATAAACACCCCGCGTCCGCGTCGTTAGCACACTACCGTACGTATTTGTTTGCGACCCGTTCACTAGATGGCGTTGTATGACAATTCTACATCGTGTTATAATAGGCGTTTAGATTTAACGATATTTGCTGCCGCTTGTGGTAACGATGATGTCTAACCGATATCCCGCCGGGTATTTTGGTATGAGTACCACCAGTTGCGCGAATTCGCCAGGTGGAGCGTTTACCGCTTGGGTATGCGATATTGTTAACACGGCCTAGGGCGCTATATGCGGTATATCGCTACCCGAAGCGGTTATCGAATATCGTCTATGACTGAACGAAGGAATTATCGCGTACCCACCCGAATATCGCTTATATCTGGCACCTATGTAGGTCTCAATTTCATCCAAATTTTCATAAAGATTGTTCCACCTTTGTTAGATTACACACAAGTACAATGGTAGACAAGGTTACATTCTACCGTTACAACCGATGCAGATCAGATTTTTCTGGACTTTGCCTTTCTAAATGTATCACTGTTCACGACAATAAAGTCGTATTGTTTTCAGTAGTCTCTTTGATTACCAGAGACGCCCTCGCCCTGCTACCTTTTACAATGCGTTCTAGATATACACAATGGTCATATATTAACGATAATAATATAAAGATAATAATAAATATACATATATAATTGGTACGAATGAATGTGACGTACATACTACACTTAGAATTGTGCTTTGATGGTATATTCATGTTACGGACTTGATACAGAGAATCATAATAATAATGTCGTTTAACCCTAGAACCGTACCCATATAAGAATTTCATTAACGGTACCCTGGGGTACAAGCACACCCCAAATAAAAAGACATATTTTTCAAAAGGTAATAAAGTTTTAATAAAAATCAACGTATATATGCTGTCTTACATTAATTTTGGTATCAATGAACACAATTAAGGCACATAAAATTAGGAACTTAAACAATTTTGGCAAATTTTTTTTTGATGCTCATTACAAATAAAAGTTTTGCACGTAACACATTGTGTGCGTGATTTACGGTCCTTGGACCTTGGACAGAAAGAACATCTTCCGGATTTTGAATTTTCATTGGTTACCACAGATAATGATCGCTTTTTCCCTAATATATCCTCAATACTTATTTTTAGGGATGTTGGCAAAGTACGATACTGAAATCTATCTTCCAGGTGAGGTTTAATAAGATCAAATGCGAGTGTCTTCAGATAAGTGCGCCTGTTCTTGAAAACTTGCTTATCAGTGGCATTTGATGAATTGAGCAATATCATGGAATTAATCCCCACAATATTTAGTATTCCGTAAAATACACAAAGACTCCAGCCGCGAGTTTTGCGTGACACACTGTACGTATGACAAAGTTGGTCAAACGTATCAACTCCACCCTTCGTTTTATTATAAAATGATATTATATCTGGCAAATTAACAGTTTTGTCTTTGTCTGCTTCGTAGTGCATGGTGGAAAGCATAAGCACGTTTTTCTTTTTTCCTTTACTAAGTTTTGGAGCCACATATGAAAGTAGAGTGAGTTCATCATGAAAAGCAAACATGGATGTATTTAGGTCACGATCTTTCATATCAGTAAAAATATTCGGTACTTCTGTTTTATTTTTCTTCAGTGTTCCAACTGTAGTTACATTTTTTGACAGCAGTTTCTGAGCGGTAGGTATAGAAGTAAACCAATTATCGTATGTTATATTCCGGTTGGTATTGTGAATAGAAGTTGACAACTCAAGCGCGTAATACTCAGCAACAGGTATTCCTCTGGGAGTAGAATCTTTTCCTGTGTATATAAGGCTATTTATCATGTAGTATGTCTTAGCATCACAAAACATTAATAGTTTGATTCCATATTTATCTGGCTTTGAAGGAATGTACATCCGAAATGGACACCGTCCCCTAAAACCAAGCAACTGCTCATCTATTGTAGTGCAGTCAGTAGGAGAATACAGGTTTCTTGAAGTCTCAATTACATGATCAAAGAGTTCTTTTATGGGTGCCAATTTATTCACCTGTCTTCTCTCAGCTCTTGTCGAACGATCATCGAAACGGAGACAATTAGTTAAAAATTCAAATCTTTTTTCACTCATAGTAGACCGAAAATAACTTATACCTGTAGTTTTGTCGAAGATTTCTTTTACAGTCAAATGATTTATTCTCAGTACACCAGCCAAGTAGTATAGTCCAAATAAGGCTTTCAACTCTATTTTTGACGTATCTCGAACAAATGAAGGTCGAATGCTCGATGGAACAAAATCGTCATCTTCAGTGAGAGTTGGCCTGTCCGATTTATATTTTTTGCGTTGTTCAGAAATTTCTTGGTTTGTGTAAGCCATAATATTCTCCAAAACGTCATCCGTGAAAAACAATTGCCAAGTTTCTACTGCAGTAGTAATAAATCTAGCAGGACCTTTGTTACCTGGAGGATGGAATATGATGTTCCTCTTTGGTGTTCGTGATGAACGAGGATGAGATCCACGCCACATGAATTTTTCGCAATTTTTCTGTTTTTTTGTGCCTTTCCCACGTAAAACATCTGGAACACTGAGGACAGTAACTAGTGCATTATTAGAATCCAATTGTAAAGATTCTTCAAGTTCTTCGTCTGAATCTTGAGGTAATTCTGGTTCTAAGGCATCAGGATTACCAGCTGTTCTAATATCTTCCGTCAAGCGAAAGTCTTGAATAATTACATCTGTTTCATCTTCTAACTCCTCGCCTAAAAAGAGATCTTCATCTTCCGCCTCCAACAGAACATTTACTATTTCACTCTCGTTCAAATTGCGACGTGACGTCATCTGAAAAAAATGAATAAATAAATAGCAACAAAACGCAAACATAAAAAGGCACACGTGTATCTTATATATAAATATCTATTAGTAAAAAACCCTACACAGCGAAAAACTTTATTTTTTTAGCAAGTTAATTATGCACATAAAGATGTCATAAATCCAAACATCACAAACAATATAAATAGATAATACAAGCAGCATAAAAACACGAAATAACAAAATAATAAAAATAACGAAATACTTACGTTGAAAGTACCCTGGGGTGCTGGTGTACCCCACAATCGGCGTGGCACGTCCATTTGCAAGTAGGACCAACGGCCGACTGAGGTATCTGCGAGTCCCCTCGCCCCCCGTAAATACACGGACGCGCAAAGCAAACCGTCAAAGAGTAGAAATGTTATAGACAATTTTAATTTATTTTTTTCATTTGTACCCCAGGGTACGGTTCTAGGGTTAAATACCAGAATTTTTCATTAACAATAAGATGTATGTTATTTATCTGTAAATACTACAGACTTATGTAAAATATTCCACCGCCTTGCTATTCATTATATAATAGTTTAAATTCTACCTGAGGGTTTATTCAGACGGGCGTGAAAAAAAACGCGCGTTTCTTGGGCGAATGAAACTAATGTCGCTAATGTTTTGCTAAAACGCTATAATTTCCTTTCTTAATAAAAAAAAAAAAAATGCCCCCCGCTTGTTATAGCCCGTGATAAAACATAGAAGGTTCTCACGCCACAATAGCTTGTAAAACAGAATATATTTAGAACATAAACTTAGTTATAAGGGACCATTGCCAAATAAATCCAATATATTATAAAAATCTATAAATATATCCAAATATAATTGTTTAAATTGCGATTACAATATATTCTGCTACGTATTATGCAATAGTACTAAGATTTTAGGTTACCCTCAACCACAGTTGGGATTAATTTGGGATTCAATGAGGGTTATGTTACATGTTATCGTAACCATAAAGTGGGAGACGGATTCAGACGTTTAAGGAGAAGTCTTGTATTATTCTCTTAGTACAAATTACCACATTCTGTTCTCGTTCAGCTTCGGTAAATAATTTTCTATAATCTTTATAGGCAATTAAAAGGTGTTTATTTATATATTTTTGTACATATGTATGTATTGTATGAATTTCAAGTAAGTATATGTAAAATAAAATAATTTGTTTCAGTTATATTATCTTGACATTAATTATATAAAAACGCACCATCTAACTTTATTTGATATTGTTATCTGTTTTCTCCTTATCACCCAAGGTTGCTTGAAAGAGATCGCTTTGGCGATCAGAGGCCTACTGTTGTACTTTTCGGTTACTTGAACTGTCTCTGCAACACGTGTTGATATACAATAAAGAGTTGCTCTATCTATTTCTGTTTTTTATTTTATTGTAATTAATGTTTCTTTTATCGATTGTTACCAAAACTCCCACCAAAAACTAATATCAGCCTCTAATGTCCACTGCAGGGCGTAGGCCTCCCCCGGCGAATTACTAAAGCGTGTCGGGCTATAATCCACCATGCGGGTCCGGTGTGAAATGCTAGATAAATGTATCGTAGCGAAAAGTCCTATCAAGTTTATTTATTGAGTCACGTTCATAGTCAAAATTGAAAGTAACGTCTTGTCATCTGGCCACGATTAGTCGATCAGAGCCACCATTTTGTGTGAAATATAAAATATGAATAAATGAAAGTAATATTTGGTCCATCAGTTGTGAATAACTACTTATTTTCCACTAGTATAATAAGAAATTCTTAGTTGAAATGGACCTATGGCTATTTCAACTAAGAATTTATAAACTTCAATATATATAGAAATTGGACTCTGCTTCATCACTAAATCGAAGGGGACCAACGTTAAAAGGAAAGACAATTATTTATAGTATTACGGGCTCGGTATATGTCACAATCTTTCTATCAAGTAACTATTAAAATGTGTTCAAATTTTACTAGTAAACATACATATTAGAGTCCGCTTATGTAATTTGAAATATTATCAAAAGGCGTTATATAAATATCTTATTTTCCAAAAGGTCGATTTATTTGTAGAAATAACAATTTCGTTACACTGAATCTGTATTTTTATTTTTTGTATAGTTTACACCTTTATTCGTTTTTATTTACGAGAGTGATCCTAAAACAATGAATTAGGTAATTTTATTATTCTACGAACCCAACAACGTCTCGATTTAGTTCAATTCGTAGTAAATATAACATTTTACTTGATATGATTCGTTTTATTGCTTCTACGTAGCAACAATTGTCAATCAGTTCTTCGAAATTCTCGTTACTTGAGTATATTCGGTGTTAGGGATTGTTTACACAAATTAATTAAATTCCTTGTTTAATTTCCGATCGCATACCTACATGATTCGTATTCCCTACAAGACGAAAGATGCAACAATAGGTACAGAGAATTGTAAATCGCAACTAACTAATTATGGGAAAGGAACTGGTTAGGCAATTTCATCAATAATCTTTGCAAAGAATTTCCATGTAAAATAAAGTGTGGTTTAGGTACATTTTCTTGGTTTACATTTCAACTAAGAGTGCTTATGTAGATTTTCTCATAACACTTTCGATCTTGACAGAGACTTACGAATAGACGTAACCTATAATAAAGCCAATGTAAAATTATACATGTAGCTTTACTGAAAATAGTTGTTTGTCAATAGGGCAAACCTTTATACACTTTTAGCATAGTCATTTATGCCTCAGTAACAAAAATTGGAATCAAAATTTATACAAATTGTTAATGCTTTAAGTATAGGCGCAAACTATATTGTAATAATAATAAATGTTAAAATATTCATGTATAAATCTATGTATTTTCAATGTGCTCTTTAATTATGTGCAGTTGATTCGATTATGGCTACTAACGGTTTATAAAGAATCTAATTACAATTAAATTTCGCTCTTGACAATGTATTAACATTGTCAATGTTAATACATACAAGATTCCTAACCTTAAACGTAGGCGATAAGAATTATTTCAGCAATGCCTTCATCATGAATGAAAGTTATACTTGTTATCTGAATGGTTTAGTCAACATTTTTGACAACTAGAAAACTAATCCTAATTATTTTTAATTTTGGACTTCAATCAATGCCGCGCCTACAATAATCTTGAAAGTATATATAAAAGTAGTGGATAGCATTTTGAGTTTATGCGTGAATATTTCTTTAAATATTTTGCTCGAAAGTGTAATTTTATCTGCTAAGTTGATTTATAATTCATCAACACTTCTTCAGGAATACTTGGCAACAATAGCACTTATAGCAGCATAGCAACCCGACAGCAAAACTATGAGGTAAATTATCAATAGTACAACATTCTTCCACAGAACATACAAGCGCCTCCCCAGATCTCGCTCCCATTTGTGCACAGTCTCTATTACCACGGGTATCAGTATACCGAGGGTAGAGAAGAAGATGGCACCGACC
Organism: Sesia bembeciformis; assembly: GCA_943735995.1. Classification (NCBI taxonomy): domain Eukaryota; kingdom Metazoa; phylum Arthropoda; class Insecta; order Lepidoptera; family Sesiidae; genus Sesia; species Sesia bembeciformis. Next base: position 2,761,299 of record OX031029.1, on the reverse strand, counting down.
AGCCCTATGAGCAGTTCTAAATCTGGTACGGCTACTGCGAGGACAACTGAAAAGGAAATTTTGAAATTTTCGGTATTTTTTATAGAATTGGCAGGCGAGCAGACAGTCCAGCTAGTGGTTGGTATGTGGATACTGTCGCCCATACACATATGCAGGTCTATCCTCAATGAACCTCAATGAGAAACATTGAGGACGGATATGAATTATTGAGGTACGCCCATGTTTACAAGAAGATTACCATAAAATGTAATACGTTTCCTATTCCTATCCTATTCACTCCAATGTTCATACCAGGTATGTTTCGAATAGTAAAAATCACTATTCGCGAATACGAATAATGTACCCCACTATTCATGAATTCGATTACGAATATTACCTATGAATATTGAATTTTTAGGTCGCAAAGCATCGTGGGAGCAGCATTTTGACTCGAACCGTCTAAGAAGCGATTAAGGGATAACTAAGCGGCTACCACCAGCCCTGATTAACTACATCACCTCTAAAAGAGTGGACTCGCCAACCCGCTTGGCCACCGTGACGTTTTCAGGCTATAAAACCCTTTATATGCATGAGGAGGACCACGTCCAGGATTTCAACATATTCCGGTGTGAGTGATAAACATGTATATGGTGTAACGGGACTTCTGGAACGAAAAGTCCCAATAGTACGTACCTACCCTAAATGTGACAAACTCAACGTAACTAGTTTGATTAGACGCTTCTCACTTATCTGTCAGTCGTTTTCATTCTATCAAACGTAAAGCCTGTTATCTCAACTGATGTGCATCTGTTTTTGTCAAAATATCAAAGTTAACTATTGCCACAATATCCTAAGGGTTAATTATATTCTCAAATAATCTTGGATCAAAGGATTAATGTAATTAGATGTTGTCTTAAGTACTAGATTAATGGAATGAAATTTGATGAATAATGGGATAAAATGTCATTTGCTGTAATCAAAGAAATGTTTACGTAATTACCTGTCAAAATAACACTGATAGTCCGTAATAATAATTGCCCTATATTCTGGAACTTCTCACTGAATCTGTTCTGTATTCGATCCCATAAGATTTCCATTGGAGCGTACATCTGCAAGCAGTATGTGAATAGCACTGCTATAGCAACCAGAACCTTTGCTACTAAAGACAGTCTGAAACAGAAAAAACTAAAACTTATATAACTACAATTTCTCCCTGAACTCGTTCACTAGCTGTACAGTTATTCAATCGCTTGCCATACAAAACTATTTTCGTGATTGCTGTGACGACAAAATTGTAACAGGCCGATGTCTGTACATTATAGATATTGAAAAAAACTAATATGGGGGGTCTTTATTAGAGCAACAGAAGCCAAAACAACAGTTTTTAGAAATTATGTCTGTCTGTCTGTCTGTCTGTATGTTTGTACACGCATCACGTAAAAACTACTCCATGGAATTGAATGCAGTTTTCACCGATGTATTGCTAGAGGTCTAACTTAAAATATAGTCTCTATTTTACCACAGGAAAATATCTTATTCCGATTGTTTTAAATTTAATAAACCGAAGCGAAGTGAGGGCGGGTCGCTAGTTGATAATAAATACATAAATATTTCAGTATAAATAATAGAGGTTCCCCGTAAATTTCGGGTACAACGCGAACAGATACTCGGATGTCTTTCATACTCGTATATGTAGAGATACAGTTTAGTTAGATCAAAGAGGCATAAAATCGTGTTCGTAGAAAAAAATAAATTGGTATACCTACCTATTTGGCGGGAAAAAGTTGATTCCTTTTCAGTTGTATGTGATGGAAAAGGGTTTTCTATTTTCTTAACGAATAGGTACTGATTTCAAACATAGAAAATAACAGTTATTATGATTTATATTTTTCAGAATGTATAATAGTTATTTGTATCTTATATATAAATACAATATGTAACGCAAAACCTAACGTTACTTATTTAAATACCGTACGTCAACTAATTTAAAATATGTACCTATATTGTTATCTAAATTTATTTTCGTGAACAATTAAAAGTTGGTATTTTATCTATGTGTAGCTAATTGTCCAGAAGGGAAACTGGTGTATGTGTGCACTTCATATGACACAAGGAAGTTGAGTTATAGGAGAAAATCAGAAAAATGACAATAGCATTAGTCAAAAACTACACAATGGATTTTAATGAGGTTTTGACTGTCACGTAGCTCAATATGCAATCTCGTAACAGCGCCAATATCGTCACATCCACGGCAAACCTACGAAACTGCAAAAGACGCATTTTACAGGGGAGCATAAATAAATTAAAAATTATTTTTTTTGTAATAAAAAAGGGAAGGGATATTGTAGTACATTTGGCTTTCAAAATGTAACCTTTTTAAGATACAATAAACATATATTCAATATTTTACAAGGATCGTAAATAAACGCACATTCGTAACATAGGTACTACTAAAATAACTAAAATTGCAGATTCGTAAGTTTGCCGTGGATGTGACGATATCTTATCCTCAAATGCGTTATATCAAGAGTGGATTGAAAAAAAAGGTATAAAAATATTTATTACGTAGCATAGTGATAATGTCATAATACTCCATTCAGATTTGAATATATTTTCGTTGTTGTATGACTGAATGATGCTACGATGATGCCTATAAGTTCAAAGGCGGACTTATTCTTAGAAGAAATCTCTTCCAGTCAACGTTAGAATAACCGAGAGGGGTTACGTCATTTAAGAGCAGGTTTTCAACATACAACAAAATAATAGCAGATATAAGTATTTGTACAGTGTACACGTACACAAATACATTCATATATTACATACTTATAAACATACATATAATACATACACATACATACATATAGATAGTCAACTTAGAGTATCGGGATTGGAGCATAAAGCTTTATACAGATTAGACTTGATAGAAGCCACAGATAACATTTTCTAATTTAGTATTATTCATTCTATTATAGTATTTATTCATTGAATTAAAATATTTTTATTTGTATTATTTACTGAGATTTTTCGAAAACACTCAAAACTAGGTGCATTTTAAACTATAGAAATTCGAAACAGTACATAAACGGATATGCCAAGACTGGTTCCTTTGAGTTAGGAAGTACACGAAAAGAATCTGTGGTTAAACCATTTTTGCACATTAACTACTAATGTTTCGTGTGAAGCAGAATTACCTCCGTCACATACCTCCCGTCACAGAAGTGCCGTGTAACCCGCATTCCCTCTCTAGGGAAACGTGTGTATATTGGGCGAATAGGATAAAATATATTTTATGTCTTCTGTGAGAGAAGGGTCTTTTCGCGAATCGAATTGCGTCCAGCGGCTGTGGGATTGCACTGTGCACCCCTCTGCTCATTTTGTGATATAATAGCATCGTTTTTATTCGAACATACCCGAATATTTTAGGACCTTTGGGACAAGGAATATTTTAGGAAAAATTTATAATCATAAATTACCGTCACCATCGTCCGCGTGGCGAATAAACAATGAATACATTTATGTCTTTGAAAAGTTTCCAACGGAAAAGTTAAGTTAGCAACTTGTGAAAATATGCAAATAACATGAAACATTGTTAGTCTTTTGCGAGCGTGAAACAATGGAATCTCTAATTTGGTGTTGTTTTGAATAAGCGGTAACAGAGTTACTCTTGTTTGAAGTCTACATTGGAGTGTATGAATTTTTCATAGAAAGTAGACCAGGAGATAGTTCATCTGGTGCAAAGTTGAAAAGCAAATTCTTTTCAACTTCAAATACAAATGCAATGCTCGACGTCAAATGCAAATCATTTGCACTTGCAATTCCAAGACTACATTATCATTTGCAAGACTTCATTTGCAAATGCAAATTCTAGTGATCGTAATGTTCTTATCGCAGTAATTTTCAATACGTACAATCAAATCTATTCAAACTAAACTGCTCGTCGAAATTTTATAGGCTTTAGGAATCTCGTTTAGTCGCGGTTATTCCAATTTGCAAAACGTCCCAATGTCCAGAAAACGTCAAATTCGCGGTAAGTCCAATTTGCAAAAGATCAAATTCGCAGAAAGTCCAATTCGCGGATGGTCCAATTCGCAGACTTTCCGATTCTTTATTAATTTAGATAGAATCATATTTTTTTTTACTTCTCGTTTCATTTCTTTCCAATAAATGACTTAAAAAAGCGTTACGTTTAACGTAAATTAGACTAATCTCGAATTGGACCATCCGCGAATTGGACCAAACGTTGAATCTGTACAGATTAAATTCGGAGTCTAGACGCACCTTAACGTGTATATTAAACATCTTTAACCTCACGTGCTGTACGTTATATTAATAAAATGTTAGCGAGGCATAATGACATAGATGTTTTCTTCAAATGAGCGGGTTCTGAGCAGGTATGGTGTGGAATTCTTAGAGATACAATTATGTAGAATGTACGCAATAATTTCTATAAACAGTAATGTTGGTACCTTCATAACATCTTTAAATAAATAAAATAAGGTACTAAAACAATGTAAGGCTGAACTATATTGTTTTTACCGTGGTTTATATGGTTTTACTTCTGCCGTAACAGCAGATTGGTGTGAGTTTACGCAACAAACTATTTTACGACAAAGTTTGTAAACAGTTTTGTTACCGTGAGAACTAAACCACGTTGTACTTTGGTTAATTTTCTAAGTTAATAATGCTCAGTATACAGTCCGATACTCAAACAAACAGTATACAGGAAGTTTGTACAATAAACGTTTAATTTTATTATATATATTTATAATGAAACCTATAATAGATCTTATTAATTTATTATATCTATAATAGATAAGACCGCCTTATTCATTGTTTTGTTATTGTTTTGTGTGCAATAAAGATTTTTATTTGTCTATTTTTGTTTTTCATTATATTTATTATTTGTGATACCCTGGGGGGTATTATTATTGATTTTCATTTGTAAGATCGAGAGTTCAAATTATCTGTTCGTTACATCGAGATTATATTCAAATACGGATTTTAAAAAATGACCACTTGCTCGGCTGTGAAGGGGAAACACGGTGAGGAAACTAGCGTGCTTGAGAATTAGAAAAAAACAGTGGACTCGCTTAGTGAATTATGGCCCGAACCTCCTAATAATTTACCAGGGGAGGCTTGTCCCCTGCAGTGAGAACGTTATAAGTAGGCTGATATCGACTGCAATCAACTTGGTATAAGTAGACTCACCATTGTACCAAACAACAAGATTTGACACCCCTTTAGAGAATTAAATTTCGAAAAATTCTTTCTTAGTAAGTCTTTACGTTATAAAAGGAAGCTACTGTCCAAATTTCATCTTTCTAGCTTTAGCGGTTTTGGTCCAGTGTTGATGAGTCCGTAAACATTTTTCTCTTTATATAGACAGACAGATATACATGATACTTACATTTCATCCTGCGGCAAATTCAACGTGATACTTCCAAGGACGTCGTCTCCATACTTCAGATACCCAAATAGTCCAACAATTCCATACAACGCAGCCACGAACACCATAGTCACGTTCAGTACACCTGGACAGCCCAGGAAATGGTCTGGCTTGGCCATCTCATTCTCAACCGGCATCACCACATTGATTCCCTCCATCGCAAATATTGCTGTGCTGCCGTTCCGTGCCGTTTAAATTAATAATTACTAAATATTTTTACAGTCTTACCTACAGTCTTATTTTACAGTTTTTTACCTACTCTTCATTGTAGGTACATCGTAGTTAAATATACGACGTAACAAAACACACCTAAAACATAAAAAATATATACAAAAGGCCGTGTATATCGCTATATAAAAATATAGCGATAGCTAAGAGCGATCTCTTCCAGACAACCTTTAAATTAGTGCGTTTGCATGGCGGTCGCGGGATGCAAATTTGTTCGCATAATTTCAGTAATGAATCCTTGCAAAATGACGTTATTTTCCACTATACTTAGTCTGAATAGTGATTTATTTACATTTGATTTTCCTCCGATAATAGATACACTCGTTTTATCGGCTTGAAGGATGATCGCTAAATCCTGAAAGGATTTAATATGCACTAGCATTCGTCTGTTTTTTCGCATGTCTGGTACAGACTGTATTCTATACCTATGCCTTTGGCTAGAATTAAATGGTTTTTATTATATGTAATTAACGTGGTATAAAAGATATAGGTAATGGATAAATTCCGAAAACTTGAAGCTATCGCCTTTACGTAGCAGAAATATTAGATATGTGATTCTGATTATGATTATATACCTACTCATGATTCTAAATTAATTGACATGAAATGCTACGTTTTTTTTTTGTAAAAATATTATTTTTAATGCTTTGTATTTATGAAAAAAATTATACAACTATGCATTTATGTATAGTAAGTGTTTATGTATAAAATATAATAATTATTAAATTATATTATGTTGATTTGATCTAATGTAAAATTGCACCATCAACCTATTTTGTGATATTGATGTCTGATTTCTCTTTATCACTCAAAAGTTGTCTGGAAGAGATCGCTTTAGCGATAAGGCCGCCTGTTGTACTTTTCGAGTTAGGTACTTAATTAAATTGTCTTTTTGCAACACGTATTGGTGCACAATAAAGCGTTTATCTATCTATCTATGAAAAAAATGCAAAATTTCAAAAATTTAATTTTGCTATAAATTAATAGAAAATATCAAATTAATCAGATCATTAACAGAAACCATGATTAAAACTTCGGGGTATCAATCGGTTACGTCCTGTATACAAGAAATTGCCCTTCATAATTTACGTAGATACCTATTTTAAGCTTTTTAATATTTGCCCATGGAAAAAATGACACAACATTAAATACTATATGATATAAACAAGATGGGTATCTAGATTGCCTCTACATAATTTATTACGACCTTAGTTAATTTACATAGAGAGTGGAAATTATGGTCAACATTTTTCTTTTTTCGTGGCAAAACTTATCACAATAGTGCGACCACTGAAATATGGCAACATTTAGGAGCATTAAGTGTTAGAATGATAAAATGATTGAATAACGAACACATGCATTATTTTGCATTCGTTAGAAAACGACACAGACGCAATTATAAAGAACAATGTTAAATATAAAATATATATAATATTTAGTTATTGACATAATGATATTGTATTAAATGCCTAATACAATAGTGTAAATAAAATTCCTCCCGTAAATACTTTCTCAACTTACTCAAGAGATATGTAAAGATAGAATAACCCCAGTAAGACGCAAGTCTGTGCAATCACCGCTAAAAAAGCCCCCTTTGTCGTAGCACCTCGCTTTCAGAGCATACCTCTTAACATCTCGGAGAGAATCCGGATCCTTGGTGTCGACATCTCCAGCAAAGTCGAATTTAGGGGTCATCTGGAAAATAAGGCCAAAATGGCCTCCAAAAAGCTCGGTGTGCTGAACAGAGCGAAGCGGTACTTCACCTCCGGGCAACTCCTAATGCTTTACAAAGCTCAAGTGAGGCCCCAAATGGAGTATTTGCTCTCATCTCTGGGCCGGTGCACCGAAATACCAACTGGACCCATTTGACTCCATCCAACGACGTGCTGTTCGTATTGTCGACGATCCCACTCTCACGGGCGGTTTAGAACCCCTCAGCATTCGGAGAGACGTTGCGTCTCTCTGCGTGTTCTACCGCCTGTACAATGGGGAATGCTCTGAAGAATTGTTCAATATAATTCCCACCTCGGGTTTCTATAACCGCACCTCCCGTCACAGAAGTGCGGTCCATCCGCATTTCCTCGATACGGAGGTGTCGCGCACTGTTCGGTCCAAAAATTACTTTATACCGCGAACCCGTAGGCTGTGGAACGAACTGCCTCAAGAGGTCTTTCCATTAAGCTACGATATGGGGTTCTTCAAGAGAGCTGTGAATAGGACTTTGCAAGGTCGACGGCGCGCCCGCATACCCCCTGGTGTTGCAGGTGTCCATGGGCGGCGGTAACACTTACCATCACGTGGGACCGCCTGCTCGTCCGCCCACTAGACTATAAAAAAAAAAAAAAAAAAAAACATAAACCACTACATAATGTTTATTATTTGATTACATTGAAACAATGGAAAGCGGAATGGTTATCTGATTACAGTTGCTGTTGATTACATTACAGTTGATGCTCAAACGTTCGGTCGGCTTAACCATAGAGATATGTAAAGATAGAATAAGCAAAAAATATTAAACTAATTTTTGACGAAGTTAAACATTGGTCTTGACCTCAAAATTTTGTGTTCTAGACCAAAAAATCTTTGCAACATAAAAACAGGACTTTTCTTTTTTATTTCTATTTTTTATGGAAAAAAGGTGGCAGATGAGCATACAGTCTATCTGATGATAAGTGGATACTGTCGTCCATGGACATCCACAATCCATGCCAACATCAGTCTAGAATAACAAATATTGGCATGCCCCCGGGAGCGCTGTCTACTTTTGGAGATAATGGATTTGGAAATGGGTTCGGATAGATAGGATAGGATGGGATTGGGCTCTGGCATATCTCATTCACTACCGAAGCACGTACGTACAGTGCGAAAATAGGATAAAATGGGAAATGCAGTACATTCTGTTGGAATCTCTGATGAGCATTGTTTCAATGATTAGATGTAGGGATGAGTGCACTGTCACTGCACCTGTAATAAACTGCACTGCACCTTTTCACTGCACCTTGCAGACATTTCGTAGGACGGCAGTGGACTCAGTATTGATGACGTTAACATTTAATTAGTACGTTTTATTGTTACTTAATTTGGTGTAATTTACATTTGTGGGCGCACTGTAAAACCTATTCGGATAATAACGAAAATGACCTACACTAAAATACCCAGGGATGTACACACAAACATAAACGAACCTACACATCTAAATATATGTATATATTTTATTTTTAAATAGGTACATACATGTTTATTAAATAATGTTTCATAATGTTATTTAATAGTTAATTTAATATGTATTATAATAATTGTTTTCTGTATATCCGGCCGTGTGGTGTCGGCCGGGTTTAGAATAACATCCTCCATCTCTTCCCGTGCGTGTCATAAGAGGCGGCTAAAGGATAACAGGATAACCTCTAAAAGAGTGGAATCGCCAACCCGCTTGGCCAGCGTGGCGTTTTAAGGCCGTGCATCCCCCACGCACAAGACAATGTGCACGTGAACAAGTCCTTTTTAGTAAACGAAAAGGGGCTTGTTACGGGATTCGTATTACCTGTAGCGTGAAATGTTAAGATAAATCTTTACACATCTTATCTTTACACATAATCTTAATAACAACATATTATAAAAAATAATAACAGCTTAAACTCTAAACATTCATTTAGGAATTCTGCTCTTATCTATGTTTTGCGGTAGCAGATCTTCAGCGGTCGTTAAACTCCAATCTATAGAGTTTAAGCCTAATTGTACCCTGATTGTTCGCGGTCAATGATCCTAGAGTAGGTATGTTTATCAAGGGATCGGGTAATTAGAGTTCCTTTTCCTCAAAATAAATCACATTGTTTAGGGAAAAGAGTGCCCATTTAATGCAAGGTGTAACACGATAGTTTGCAAAACCTACAAAAGGTCACTCGTTCCTTAAAGTGATCTTAATAGGGTGATACACGAAATTAAAATTATTAAATTACCGCGCTTTGCATTGTGGCCTGAATTGCTTTCATGATTATTTATCGCAAGCTAAGGGAGACTACAGGTCGGTATAGGTGGATACAAATTTGTATTTGCAATACGCGAGGCGTAAACAAATTGCGTCGCACCTAAGTTTCGAATCTCAAAATTTATGACAGGTGCTTAGAATGGATTTTCCTAAATTACAACAGCTTCGAACTACCACCAGATGCAAATTAGTTATGCAAACGATAGCCGTAAAGTTGTTTAATGCTGACAGTTTTCCTGGTAACGGTAGACTTTAAAGGCTTGTTTACACGACACAATTAATTTTAATACATTTTAATAGAAGGAAGAAGTCCATTTGATGGTAAGTGGATACTGTTGCCCATAAACATGTTGACGTTATTAAAATTATAAAACTTATCACTTTTCCGGATTTACTGCTCATCTCTCTACACGAGTGGATTTGGAAGGATTGGGAAGGATGAGGAATGAAAAGTTTTTTTTTCCATTATACTCTGCATTCATTTAAGGGTGATTGTGGAGTAAAGAGTGGGTCAAAAATGACGTCACAGCTCTTTTTTTATAGAATAAAGGCGGCAGACTTTCAGTCCACCACAGCATACAGTGGATACTGTCGTCCATAGACATCCGCGATACTTGTCAACATCAGTCCAGAATGACAAACGTTGGCACCTTTATCAAGGGTTGGGAAAATGAAGAGCCTCTTCAGAAGAGGGATAGCATGGGATGGGAATGGGCTCTGGCATATCTCACTCACTACCGAAACACGTACGTACATTGGGTAAATACGATAAAGTAGGAAATGCAGTAAATTTTATCGTAGTCTTCTCTGAGAGAAAAGTAACGTGGCCAGTCGAGTGCGCCCAGCGGCTGTGGGAATGCAGCATGCACTCTCCCCTTACCGTACTCGTAGGAGTATCGCGGAAAAACCGGCGCATTTTTAAATAAAGAAATTGTTTATGAGGTGTTCATATTAGACATGAGACATTTCATTTTGAGGGAACTAAATTAATTCCTTCTGCAAGTTGACTTAACATTTTTATTTTGATCTTGATCAACGGCTTCGGTCTCTCTGACCTCTTGTTTCACTTGAAATCCAAATTTATCGGGCAAAAAGTTCAGGGCAAAAGAAAACAAAAACATATTTTATATTTTATATTTATAGTAAATAGTTTACCATTGTACGACACTGACAACTAGCTTGGCTTCAGACCTGGTGAGTGGTGGTCCCGATGTCATTAAAAGTGTAGTAGCACGTGATACAAAAGGTCACGAGCAGACATATATTCGCGAAGAAGGAGAACGGAACAAGGAACTTTAAATATCTGATCTGGGTTATTAGGTTTAGAGATAGGAGTAACATCCCGCAGTAAACTTCGACTTGGTACTTGTTATCTGGCACGAAATGGTCGAAGAGCTGGAAACAAAAGTCTAATTTAATTAACCGTTATACTCTGCACGGGGATACACAGGTTGGAATAGAAAATACATGCGAAAAGTAACAACTTCTACCTATTGATATAATTAGTTCAAAAAGTTATAAAAGACTCCTTTAAGTCTACACATGCCACCCTGCCACCATGCCATGACACATGCCACCCTGCCACCATGCCATGACACATGCCACCCTGCCACCATGCCATGACACATGCCACCCTGCCACCATGCCATGACACATGCCACCCTGGGGGGGGGTATTCTAGGGTACTCTGGTGTCGCGCAAAACGATACTGGTAATTTTTGACGTTATTACTTCATTTAAATATATTTCGCTAACAAAACGTGTTACAAAAGTGTTTGTGCTACGTGTTACAAAAGCGTGTGAACAAGAATTGATTACCGTAGAACGTTAATTTCAAGCAATAAGGTGTCATGGGCGACAATGTCCATTTAGCACCAGGTGGATTATCTGCTGTCTGTCTCCTTATCCCTTTTTATCCCAGACTCGATAGGAGAGGATGAAAATGTGGAGTAGGCAATATATTATAACAGAAGCAGAAACTGACTTTAGATCATCGAGTGGGGAGTATTTTAACGAAAAAAGACAATCATTTTCAAACGGATATTTGAAAATGTCACGAGATACGGAATAGAAGTTCGTTTGTCACGTTGATATTTTATATACTGACAACGAATTTCCAAAACTTTCAGTTTCAGTTGAGAACTGAAAGTCAACTCGACAAATGAAAAGTTAAATCAAAGTTGAATTTGAAGTAATGACGTAAGGGATTTGCAACTTTTGTACAATATCATCATTCTGGTAATTAAGCTACCGAATTGAAGACCGGTTTCTTTCATCCATCTATTATTTTATTTTTTTACATCTTACTCGTAATTCAAATAATGGTTATGTACAAAAGCGACTTCACTCTTTTACACATGGTGCAGTTCCTCAGGGCTTGTGTTAGCGGCTTTGTTATCTGTTAGTCGCCTCTTGCGACACTCACGGAAAATAATGAGGCGGTGCTGTTTCAAAGCCAAATATTTTTGTGGAATATTGTTCATTCATTGATTAAATTGATTAAATTGATTAAATTAGGTACATGAAGTCATTTCTGAAAATTTTGTCACATAATGACAAATTAGCCCGTATCAAGCAAATTACACAATCGCTATGAAATTTTTCGTTCTTTGTATAAAATCTTATTATTTTATGCGAAGTTTACAAATTGAAAATCATACCATTGGCGGCGAATATAATTGAAATTGAGCTATTAAGTTAATTGAAAAACATTGTGGTACAGCGAAAATTGCTGAGTTTCAGAAATTGAGCAGATAACTAAACAGAAGAGACTACGCGAAAATAATAAGTACCCACAATTCGAAATTAATTACAGGGATAATTTATTTAAATATATTTATGAGACTGCAGTTTTTGTAACACGTGATTTAAATAAATTATAACCCTTACCTCAAAAAGAAAACGTCTTCAAAACTATGTTTAACGATGGTCTATTGGGTCCTGGGCCAATGAAATTCGTTAGACACTTCTTAAAACATTTTTTTTAAATACGTTTATCTTTTGTGACAAGAGGGCTAAAGTTTAGATGTTTACGACTACGCCATCTTTCAAATAGCTCGTCTATAACTCTACTACAATAACAAGCCGGGTTTTGAACTCACAACCTTATGAATGAGAGTCGAGAATATATACTACCAGGCTATCATCGCTCTAATTAATTAAATATGAAAAGTAAACTAGTAAAAAGAACTTGTAAATTATTAAAATTTTGAATAGTACCTAACATTAAAAGTAAATAAACAATATAAAAATATAAAGTCGCTCAGCGAGCGACGGAGATAGCTATTCTCAGAGTTTCTTTGCTGGACAAAATCTGTAACGCGGAGATACGCCGAAGAACTAAGGATCACCAAGCTGGTGCCAGTGGGCGGGCCATATATGTCGCAGGACCGATAACCGATGGGGGAGACGAGTCCTTGAATGGACGAGTCCTCGGCGCCCTCCGGCTAGGTGGACCGCCGACTTGAAGAAAGTCGCCTGTAGTAAGTATATAAGTATATATTGATAAGTATATATTGATAAGTATATATTGATAAGTATATATTGATAAGTATATATTGATAAGTATATATTGAAAATGATCCATCTGTGGATTTCGATCTTTTTGCACTACCTATATCCCTTTTATTTTTCTCTATCCTAAGGTTGCCTGGAAGAGATCGCCTTAGCAATAAGGTCGCCTATTGTATTCTGTCATTTATTTGTTTGTGCACATGTAATAACCAATTGTATGCAATAAAGAGTATTTATTATTATTATTATTATTCCCGAAATGATTGCTAAATTGGCCCGTATGGTGTCATCCGGTTTTAGAGTAGCACCGGCCCCAGCTTTTTCCGTGGGTGTCGTAAAGGGCGACTAAGGGATAACAAAGTCGCTGCCACAAGCGCAGAAGAAGCTATACCACCTCCAAAAAAGTGGATTTGACAACCCGCTTTGCAGGCGTGGTGTTTAAAAGCCGTACATCCCAACGGTGGATGCTAAAAGGGCTGGTTATGAAATTTCCGAAGTGGTATTGAGCAATCAAGGTAAATTGCTAATTCTCCAAATCGTGTACTCAGCAGGCAGATTGTCTGTTCATCTGAAATATTCTTTAGTAAAAAAATGGTCTCTATTGAAGCTAAACGAAAAGACATCCCATGACCCATTGTTAGGAGCGACTACATGAAAAAATATTTGTTGAAGATAAATAGCAATTTCAAATAGTAATAAGAACTTTGTGTGTAGGACGAGTCCCTATCCGGGACATTTACGATCATTCTGACGAACGGTCTAGCTCGAAGTTGCGAAGCTAGAATCTTTTTAATTCATATTCTTATCGTCTCACCAAATTGACTCCTTTGTCAGAATGTACGAGTAAATTACAACGACAATGATCTCTAGACAGTGAGGTAGTGCATAACAGAGTATATGGTTCATTTTAAATAGTTGTATGATTAAATAACTCGAGATATCAGAAATCGATCCGTGAAAATAGAATTAAAATATATAAAAAAATAACCGAGTTGTAGTGTGTAAAAATGAAAGTTAAAAATTACGTCACTAATACGGTAATGCCAAACCTCAAACTCACGGATTCTATAGCCCGTATATATCTAACTTTGTAATGAATATGAAAAATTAGTCTCCAGTTTCGAAGCTCGCCAGCACATGCGTTATGAGAACGAGCGTCCGCACTCGCACCTACAAAATATATCAGTTTCAAATACGGTCAATTGCCGTATTTGATGAAATCTACGGACTACGGAACACTTTTGTTACACGGATAGAATATTAGAATGGAACGAAATACACTTTTTCCGGCACATGTTCCTTGAGAATTGCATATTGCAATTGTCGGTTCGTTGTATTTGACGTATTTTATTGAATCGACAGTAAACGTGTGAGTATTTTTACTTAAAACCATTGGAGTCTGCCTTTTATTACGAAAAGCTTAAGATAAATAGGTCACATAAATAGGTATATTTTTTATAGAAAGAAGTAGACAGTCGGGCAGCTAGTTTATGTGATGGTAAATGATACCATTTTCCACCAAATAAACTGGCTGTCTCAGCTGGCTGGAGATTCAGCTCGATAAACGGATCTAGGTTTTTTATAGAAAAAAGATGACAGATGAGTTTTTAGTGAAACCTGATGTTAAGTGGTTAAGTGGGTCCATGGATACCAGAAATGTCAATATCTAATGAACTTTTAGGACTTGAGCGTTAAACGCTCATCAAAAGCGTTTAACTTAATTTGTATTGTACCCTAAAAAGCTTATTACTTTCGATGACATTTATTTCTTTTGTATTGATTGTATCAGGTTCTAAATGTAATATTATAATCTTTATAAGTATAAACTATGGAATAATATATCACAAAACTGAATTAGAGGTCTTAATAAATTTAGACTTTATAAATATCATAAATGAATAAAATATAAAGTTCGTTTTATTGCTGCAATGAGGGTTAATAAACCAAGATTTTTTAAATTTGTTTGTCTTTTTTTTATTATATTTCGTTAGCCACTCTAGAAGGATTTTAATACATATTTCCTTACCGGAAAAAATGGTACATGCCTATGTAGCAAATGGCAATGACCAAAATTTATGTCCTTCTGGCAGTCTATCAAACACTGAAATATGAATAGAGGGCGATATGGCAGAATTCTTGAGTTTTATATTATATGATTGTAAAACAATCTCTATTTATTTAATTTTCTTGAAATTAGTCGTCATCGCGATAATCTGTCGTAACTGACCTTACAAAACATGACTTCTAAATATATATTATATTTTTGATAAGGCTCCAAAAATATACAGGGTTAAATAAAAAAAATACCTAAATATTGAATTTATATTATTGGGACTACCAATTTTTATACTACGATATACTTTAGACTTAATATTTTTTTAAATGAAGTATTAACCGCTTTTTTTAAAAAAAAATGGCTGGTGGTATCCCTGCCGAAACTCCGAGTAGCAATAAAAGGTAAACAAAAACCTTGTACACGTTCAGACCTGATTTACAATATATAATGTGTACAAAATGGGAAAGTTTAAAAAGGTATGAAGTCTTTGACTTTGTTGCTCTCTTTTGTTTATCTTTTGTTTATCTCTGTATGCTGCTCTGTTGCTGTACGTACTATACGTACTATACTATACGTACTATACTATACAAACATAAAACATTCATAAAAAAATTTGTGTAATCGAATTTAATTTAAGCTGTTAAAGCTGTTTAATATTTAATTAATTTAAGCTAATTGAACTGTTACTGTTAGATACCTATATCTTATATCAATATGTACGCGATGCGAGTGAGTGGTTTTTAAAAGTAATAAAAAAAAGGTGAATTTTAAAAAGTCGTGTAACAAATGGCGTTAGTTTTGACAAAAGAAGAGGGTGCTATTTTTTATTTAGTCTCGTGTAATAATTTAACGAAGTCAATACCTCTAATAACGTTATTAACAGCGTTGATTGGTTTAAACATTATTTAAAATTGTTATTGTTGTTCTTTGTACTGATAATGAAATATTAATATTGTAAGGTAACATTCAGCCAACACCAGAAAAAAAGAATAAGTGGTGGCAGTGACGTCACCAACTTGACGTTTATACGAGTTGCGGGCGCCACTGAGCGCTTGCGATTTCATCGGTCACTAGGACGGCGGCTCTCGACTCCTGTAGACCTGTTGGTGACTGTAATGTTGGTGTTCGGTGCTATTTGCCAGGTATTTTTTAGGGGCCTTACTTATAAACGTTTCTTAAAATTTAATCAATTGCTTAACTACGGATTAGCAAAAACCTCACTTATAAACACTATTTAGCGTTAAGAAGTCGTTAAGTAGTGTTTAAATAGCCGTCAAAATTAAACACTGCCGAGACATAGTTTAACTCTCGCTAAGCGGCAAGATGGCGGATTTCACATAAATCAGCTGTTCTATTGTGACGTTTGATCTACATACCTACATACTTGCGTTTGTTTGTTAGTAAAAAAATATATATTTGTGCTTAAAACATGGATGGATTGGAAGATCTTCGTGATTTCCAAAACGACGTAGCTGATTTAAGCAGTTTCAGAGCTAGGAGGAGAAGAAAGACGAAGAATTACAGAGTTCGCTTTAATCCGCTACAAAGTTTATCGGATGATACAAATACAAATATATTTATTTACAAATACCTTTTCCATATCACTCCAATTGGTGGATCGTATTCTTTTATTGGCTTGCTCGGGGGTGTCCATCACTGAATAAAACTAATTAATACACTATAAATACTACTATTAAAAATGAAAGATAAAATGAAGATATTTACAATGAAATTCCCGCTATAAAATATAGGTACTAAACGTAGACAGATGTACTAAATGAGCGTTATCTGTCAAATTCACGGCACTCGGATACTGTCATAGATGATATAATATGGAAAAAATAGAACTTTTAACAATTTCGTTCATTCAATTTCTCTATCTAATCGATTATTTTAGGTATAATCTGTGCCAACCATCTATGTGTCGTTCTTTGTTCGTTTCTTAACTAAGTAACAGCTAATCAACGTTTATAAGTAAACAAAAGTTAAACATGGATTTATAGCTTAAGAGCGGTTTAACTAAGCGGTGGCTAAGTATTGCTTAGCGAGATTTTTATAAGTAAGGCCCTAGTTGTTTTTCTTAGTGGGACTCTAAAAACATTTCTTAAGTGGATAGATTTTGTTTGCTGTTTAAATATTTTCCTTATATCTAATTTTCAACTGTTATTATATAATTAATTTTGTTAACAAATATGTATTTTTTTTACTAACTGTTACTTCTGTTTCCTGAAAATATTGTAATAACTTATTTATCACGGAAAAGAGCTATGTAGGCACTAATATTGTATTTATCTTTAAAAAATAAAAAATAATAATAAAATACCTGACATATTCAGTGTATTGCCTTAGCTTCTTAGGTCCGTACTTAAATACCATTTCACACGTTTCCGCGTAGTTCAACGACGGCACATGGCTCATCCTGCAGACGTCGCGGGACGTTGACACCTGTGGAATGTGAAAGCACTTTTATTTTATCGCCCATAAATCCGAGATTATAATTTTACTATTGTTATTTTATTATTATATATACAGATCGACATCTTTCTATTCAGTTGCGATTATGTTTCATATTTTAGATTATTTTTCCAGGTTTTCACCATCTGTCTAACCAGAACGGTACCATATAACTAGCGACCAAGTTTCTTATTCCGCATTCCGTACTTATAGAATCTTATAGAACTGAATATAAACTAAATAATATGAAGCTCGATAACATAAGGTTCTTCTGACGGTCTCTTATGCTATTGGTGTCTTGCTTGGATATAAAATAATTTTACTTATATATTTTTCAATAGAATTGTGGTTACAAAATTACAAAATTATAATTACAACTGAATAAAAGTTGGCCTTGTTTCATAGAATCGCGCAGTTTCATTTAATTTTACATTTTTGGGCCTATAAAAAGTTAATCATGAGTGATAAAATCCTAAAAATGAGTATTTAAATTTTATTTCTCTGTATTTTATCTATTATAAACTAATGAGTTATAAGTTTATAATAGTTTATACTTTGTACCAAATCTCAAGATGTTTCACTTTGTAAACTGAAATGGTCAAAAATACCAGAAGGTATTGATATTTTTTACATAAAAGGAAGCGGCTGGGCAAGCGGCGTTCGTTATCGTAAGTAGCTACCGCCGCCTATGGACACCTGCAATAGGTATGCGGGTACGCTGCCGACCTTGAAAATTCTATTCACAGCCTTCTTGAAAATTCCTAGATCAAAGCGTAATGGAAAGACCTCTTGAGAGAGTTCATTCTTCATCCTACGCGGAGAGAATTGTGTCGAACAATACATCAAAGCATACCCCATGTTAATACTTCAGAATTCAGAGCATTCAGAGCATGTTACTACTTACCAGAAATTCAGAGATCAAGATAGGACGATTGAATACTGCCCTTTATCGAAACTCCTTATAAATATAAATAACTATTTTCTATGAATGGGATAATAAAATATGTAATTTTAAAAAAAAACCGGTTTAACTTACAAAAATATGAACACAATGCATAGCGATGATGCCGACAATCACGGTACCAATGCATCCTGGAATCAATCCTGTGTTCTTGAACGCTGCTGGCATCGCGAGCAGTCCCGATCCCAATGACGACTTGAGCAGGTGGAAGAATGCACCTATAGTCCTGTAATAAATGGGAATATAATAAGAAAACAATGTAAGTCATCTCTGATTTTACATGTCCTGTTGATAGATTAAACTCTTTATTGCACACCAAAACAATAGTAACAAAGACAGTAACAAACATTGTAAACATATGACATGCACAAAGGGCCACCTTATCGTTACAAGTAAAGGAGACATTATAAGAGATAATCTGAAATAAATAATAAAAAATATATTGTTGGTCCTAATTACGATCTTCTATTTTTTGCAACAAACCCGGCAACTGAGGTGTATAATAGATATAGAATAGAAATGCTTGCTATATTTACTTTAAGATATAAAAGTAAATGAATACATATACATATAAACATGCAAACGTACATACAATATTCACAGAAATAACTTAATAGAAATAATTAAATCTTAACTGTTACTGCACCTAATGCATGGCGCATTAGGTGCAGTAACGGTTAAGATTAAGTATACCACTTCTGCACAGCCTAAAGATTGACTGGGAGATAATGTTTGCATTAAGTTCGCCTCTCGTGAAATACATCATAAATATCGATTACGTGATTAGATTATTTATTAACAGTCACTGGCCCTTGAAATATATGTCAACACTTCTAAATTTCCGAATCTGTTCTATATCAGTGTAGAGATTGACGTATAATTTCCTTGCTAAAACTTTTTCAAGGTATACAATAAAATTTTCATATTGAAACTCATTGTGGATTGGTTGCCTGGGCGTTAAATTTTAAGTAAATTACTTCAATATGGTAAAAGGGATAATAAAGCTGCTACCCAGAAGTCCTGACTTATCACACCATCACTAAAATTTAATTTGCCAACTTGCTTGGCCAGAGTGGTGTTACGAGGCCATACATCCCTCATGCACAAGAGAATTTCCATGAGGATATAGCAGTGAACGATAAAGGGGCTGGTTACGGTTTTATGCAACCCAAAATCATGAACGGGATCCATAGTTTCATTCGTTGATAGAGGATTAGACACAACCTGTAGATATATAGGTTTTTAGTCCTAAATCTACGCGGACAAAGCCAGAGCAAGACCTATATAAATAAAACCTAACTAGAGAGTTCGGTGACATTTGTATAACTTATTCATGTTACAATATTAGGTACCTGTATGAAGCATCTGAGTTATAGGGTTAGACATATAGGTAAATTGACCAGTCACAAAATGGATCTGTACAAGGTCGCGTTCACCACACTCTCATATCGATTTTGTGATGGATGAGTAACAGTGCTCTTTGATAAAATACCGCATTTGTCAAAGGTGCATTTCGTTAAAAGACTACTCGCCAAAGATGCGTTTCGTCAAACTATTTCAGTAAAAGTGCATTAGGTCAAAGTCTTCGAGAGAAATGAATTTCCTTTTGAAAGAGCACTTTGACCAAATGCACCTTAGATAAATGCAGTATTTTGTTAAAAAGCACTATTGACCATCCACCCTAAAATCCTTATATTTTTGTATTACGAATGGGAGATGCGTAACATCCCTTTTAGGAAGATTTAAAAAATGTATTTGCAGACTTCGAAACTGCAATCAGTATCAAAGTTGCGATATAAAGATTTTTTTTGACAAACTAAAAGATTTTGAAATTCGCCACGAAAATTGTTTTGAATAATATATGATTAGTTCATAAATGGACCAAAATGATACGCTTTAGTAGTTCCAACTAAGGTTTAAACTTTTCAAAGAAGCCCAAATATATTCGAAACCAATGTATACAAACGACATTATTAGGGCCCGTATACACGATATAAATGTTATTTAAATTCTGTATAAACTTTTTGTTATATTTCTTCTGACTGACAAGACCACCAGCGTTAGAGAGTATTTACGCCAATCGTAATTTCTGCCGATTGACTGAGGCCTGAGCGTGAGCCTTGAGCGTGGAGAGCGATGAGCGATAGCCGTAGCGGCGAGCGATGACATTAGTATATCGGTTTATTTGAAAGTGCCGCTGTATAAACCCATAGACTAATGTCACCGCTCGCCGCTCTCTGAGCGAGCTCATTGTTCGCCCCGGTATAAACATTCAAGCCAAATTCTACTGACATTTACACTATGCGGATATTACAACCTGGCCTTTGCTGGGCGACTGACTATAACAGACAGTAAATCATTGTGCTTACTCTTACTTCATAATCGGCCAGGTTTTGGTGAAAAATGGATTTTGTTGAATGAGTTTAACAATTAGTCGCCTTTAGCGATGTCGGCCGTAGTCGGTCGCTCACAGTCAGCCGGCTGTTGGTGTGAATGCGCACTTGTTTCCTCCAAAAATATAAAATAAACCCTTAAAGTAACAAGGAGATCGCTCGAGTTCTCACATACGTACTGTTGAAAAACCTTGTCATTATGAAGAATATTACATCGGTCTTTTCTGTTCCCCGTTTAATCATCAAAAGAACACAGGTGGCACTTTCACGTGTACGATGGAGCACGGCTCGCCAAAAATATTACTTTATATCAGGCACTAGGAGTGTACATACATTTCAAGAATGTTATGGGAGTCTATAAAGATATTTTGTAGCCAGCCTATTTTATTTATGACCCTTTTTTCGTTGCTAAATGTACGCCAATCTATGAATTATTGAATAATAAAAGGAAGAAAATACGATGAAATATCTTTAGAAATTTTACGGCTTTACTAATGGTCCTTTCAATATTATTTCAATCGTCCTCTATAGCTTGAAGTATTTGGAGACTTACTGGATATTAATGTAAATTTTGAAAAACGATTCCTTACTATTTTTATGATTACTTCGAATTCAAAATTTTCAAATTCCTCTAAAACGTCGAATTCGACCCTGTGACTCATTTGTTACCCATCTTTTTGATCCATGGTGACGTGTCTATTACACTTTTATCCGTTCTACTCCTTGGAGTCGTGAGCTGGACATTTACAGAAGCCACGAAGTTTACAAGTATAAAAAATTGAGTCTTGAAATATTAATTAATTATTAGTTTACTAAATTAACTGGTACTTTAACATTAATGTGACGTATTCTAGCCTATCTAGGTTAGAATACGTCTAGATATTTCTAGATACGTCTAGCCAGAATACTGATATCTATCAGTCCTATTGATTGAGTACGTGCCTGGTAGAAATGCGTAACATCTTAAATAAATATACATACTCAGAAAGAATACAGATTTTATTGCTATCAGAATAAATATCGTTAACGATAGAAATAAGGAATATTAAAGATAAATAGAAACCAAAATAAATAAATACAGAAACGTATAAAGGTATTCATTAATGTGAAGGATTAACTCGTCCTTATAGGTACAGTTTTGAATCCTTAAATTATATCTTTGCATAGTATAAAACAAAGTCGCTTCCCACCGTCTGTCCCTCGGTATGTACGCTTAGATCTTTTAAACTACGCAACGGATTTTAATGCGGTTTCATCAATAGATAGAGTGATTCAAGAGGAAGGTGTATACCTATAGTTTAATATTGTTTTAACGAAACCGAAGCGAAGCGAGGGCGGTTCGCTAGTTAGAATATAAATAATGTAAACCTAAGAGGGGTAACAACCCAGGCGGTATTTACTCTGGACTTTCATTTGTGTAGTCATGACTCATTACTCATGATTTCATTAATTTCTACTCACGGAGGACTTACTAAGTGCTCCTTGTCTGTACTACTCACTTTACACTGCTACGAACGGCAACTCCGCACACGCCATTTATAAATAACCACTTATCGAACCGCTATTAATATATATCTACGTACATCTGTGTAAATCAGTTCCGAGTGCACGTACACAAGCGGTGTGAGTGAGAGATTTGTGTAAATAAAAGGCTGAATATTAAAATGTCATAGAATAAGTTTTTTTTTTTAATGTACGAAGGCGGCAGACGAGCATACAGTCCACCTGATGGTAAGTGGATACTGTCGCCCATAGACATCCGCGATATGGGGTTCTTCAAGAGAGCTGTGAATAGGATTTTACAAGGTCGGCGGCGCGCCCGCATGCCCCCTGGTGTTGCAGGTGTCCATGGGCGGCGGTAACACTTACCATCAAGTGGGACCGCTTGCTCGTCCGCCCACTAGTCTATAAAAAAAAAAAAAAAACATTAGTCCAAAATGAGAAACGTTGGCATGCCCCCGGATGCGCTGCCTACCTTTGGAGATATAGGAATGGATTTGGAGAAAGGGTTGAGAAAATGGGGAGGGATAGGATGGGATTGGAATGGGCTCTGGCACATCTCACTCACTACCGAAACACGTACGTGCATTGGGGAAATACGATAAAATGGGAAATGCAGTACATTTCAAGGTAGTCTTCTGTGAGAGAGTGGTAACGTGGCCAGTCGAGCGCGCCTAGCGGCTGTTGGATTGCAGCGTGCACTCTCCCCCTCAATAAATTATAGTTATTAGTTATTATCACATAAGAGGAGGGTGGTTGTAGGTGTTTTTTATTTCAATGTATATTTTTAAAAAGATTATATTTGACCAAAATAAGTCTATGAATAATTAGACTGTCTATTTTTATTAGGAATCAGTCACTCTAGGATCCCGTAATTCTAATCCCTATCAAAAAGAAACCTAAATAATTAGTGAATACTCACGAAGTAGGATAAGCTACGTTTCTGTGTTCAAACGGGTTGTATTTGCCAACTTCATTTTTGTCATCTCTGTGTAGGGAGATGGTGGATTGCGTCTGTGAAGGTATATTGTTGCCATCGACACTGCTGTAAAAGGATAAAATACAATGTGGTGTCGGCCTTAGGCTTTAGAATATAACCAACCCATCTCATCCTGTAGGTGTCGTAAAAGGCGATTAAAGGATAACAAAGCCGCTTCCACGATCCCTGAGGAACTACATCACTTCTTAAAAAGTGGACTCGTTAACCCGCTTATCCAGCGTGGTGTGTTAAGGCCATACATCCTTCTTGCAGAAGATAATATGCATGCGGAGGTCCATGTCCAGCAGTGGACAATAAAAGTTATAGTTATGGTTGAGGTATTATATTTATATTTATTTATGTGTTATAAATACATACACACATACTTACATATCCTGATACTTACATATCCTGATACTTACATATCCTGAAGGATATGTAAGATACTGGCAACATAGGTAAGTGTGCCGCAAGCGGCAGGTTGCGGTACACTGAGATAAAAGACATCTTTAGCGATAAGAATGAGACTTATGTAAATTAACAAATTACAGTTTCATTCATAAACATGTAATAAACTTAATATAATTATTGCAGATTTACTAAAGGTGTTTACTGTCAAACATATGTCAGAGACAAGGTTAACATTTTATAAAGATATTATTGTAGATTTCACTTTTATGAATACAACAGTGAGTTTATATACTTCTGCTAACCATTTCCCAAACCTATCTTTAAATCCACTAATAAATTTCCAAAGGTAGACAACGAATCAGGGAGCGTGGCAAAGTTTGGCATTCTACATTAATGACGACATGTATCGCGGATGTCCATTCAAATAAGACAGTTTTTTTTAAATTCTGGTTTTTAAATTAATAGTTTATAACCGTCGAGGATTATTCAAAATGTTTAATTCAGTCTTTTTTTTATTGAAACCTTTTTAAAGTTATATAATTATCTAGAGGTTTCTTAACTGTCCAGTGTTTTGAGAAATCTCGCCCAATCAGCTGTAGGACACAGCATCGCTTTCCCCTGTATATTAGAACTATTCGTCATCGTCTAAAAATAGTCCAAATACGATAGTTTTATCGTTAAAATATAAGGAGTTCCCTTATCCACCTACGGCTCCAGTATCAGACACTGACGGCTATATATGTAAAGTATACCTACCCCTTTAACTACAGACAGACAAGTTTTTAAGTATAATTCGAATGAACTCATTCATTTAGAAATTATAATCAAACATAAATCTTCTGCTGGAATGAGATTACACGGCCAGTCGGACGCACTCTGTTGGCTGTGGAAGACAGCATCATTCTCCTCTATGTATTATAATAGAGTCTTAATAAAAACACATAGATTTACAAATCATTTACTAGCACAATGTAATATTCTATACAGGCGAGGTATTGTGACAGCAGTCAAATGAAGACTAACTCAGCACCATCGAGTACATACAGTGCTGCCACACAATGTAACATGAGAAACTAGTGTCGACACTTTTTGACTCTATCAGTTCGGCTGTCCTGACACTGACGATGTCCTCATCGGCATGCTCATCAGAGTCCACGTGTAGCCCTTATATTAGCATAGGCGGTTGCCTCGGTGTATGACATCTTCGTCATACACCGCAAGTAGGTATCCGGGGATCACTACTATACCGCTACCATGCATTTGTCAAAATAAATATCTATTCATGTACGTCTGCTGAACAGGATGTACATCAGCGGATGTACATGCTGCTCAGCAGGGATCAGTTCGTCACCATCTGCTGGAGCAGGTGTAATCAGCAATACACATCTGCCGTAGCAGGTAACCAATAATAAACATCTGCCGGAGCAGGCAATCAACAATACACATCTGCCGGAGCAGGTATACACATCTGCCTGAGCAGGCAATCAACAATACACATCTGCCGGAGCAGGTATACACATCTGCCGGAGCAGGCAATCAACAATACACATCTGCCGGAGCAGGTATACACATCTGCCGGAGCAGGCAATCAACAATACACATCTGCCGGAGCAGGTATACACATCTGCCGGAGCAGGCAATCAACAATACACATCTGCCGGAGCAGGTATACACATCTGCCGGAGCAGGCAATCAACAATACACATCTGCCGGAGCAGGTATACACATCTGCCGGAGCAGGTATACACATTTGCCGGAGCAGGCAATCTTTCTAACGTCGGGTCGTCAACATCTCTCATGTTCATTATTTATTCCTGCGATTCCTCGTCGCTTTCTGAAAGTGCCTGATTATGTCAGGGCTTCATATGATCGATGGCAACGGTATTCTGATAACTTCGCCTACCTTTGGTAAATGAGCGTACTGTGTAGCGATCATGTGGTAACACTGTAATTACTTTGTACGGACCAGCATACCTGTCAACTAATTTTCCACTCATTATACCCCTCTTCCGAAGTTTCCGCTCAACCATCACCAAGTCTCCAACCTGGTATTGATGTGCATCTTTCAGCTTTTCATCAAACTTTCGTTTCATATATTCGGAATTACGTTCCATCCTCACTGCTGCCCCAGCTCTTAATGCTGGTAAATCTGGTACAACAGTCGCTCCCACTAAATCTCCAGATAGTCGTGGATGGAGACCACATACCAATTCCAGCGGTGTTTTACCAGTTCCCTTACATACCGTTGAGTTAAGGCCAAGTTGAACTCTGGGTAAGTGTTTCACCCAGCCTTTTTGATCGTCTCCCACAACTGCCACCAGGGAATCCAGAATTGTTCGATTAAATCGCTCAACTTGACCATTGGCTCGGGGCGATGCTACAGCATTAAGTACATGCTTTATTCCATGGGTTTTGCAAAACCCCTCGAACTTATGACTCGTAAAAGCTGTTCCCTGATCACTAATTATTCGCGTGGGGTATCCAAACGTCTTTATAAATCTCTCGAGAGTGGTTAAGGTTCCCTGTGTATTAGAGTTTGCAACGGCTTCCAACCAAATATACTTCGTAGACGCATCTATGATTGCTAATATGTAAGTTTTTCCACTATCACGACAGAATGGACCAAGGTGGTCCATATGAAGGGTATGGAATGGTATTGTTGGTTTAGGGATTGGGTGTAGTAAGCCTGGTTGTTTGCCTGGAGGCCTCTTAGCGAATTGACATGGAATACATCCCCTCACATATTTTTCTACAGTTTGTTTCATACGTGGAAACCAGTATTTTCCCTTCAGGGCACCAAAACATTTCTCAGAACCAACATGTCCATTCTCATCGTGGTACAATTTCAAAATGTATCTTCGTGCCACTCTTGGTAATACAGGGATAAGTGAGTCTCCCACAACACGACATAAGCGTTCGCCAAGTAGCTGAAATTCCTTAGTAAGCCCACACTTATTACCTTTATTAGCTCCAGTTTCTCTCTTAATGTTCAGTATTAGTTCTTGAGTGTTAGTATCGCTAGCTTGAATCGCGTCAATATAATCTTCCTCCTCAATTCTATGAACTTCTATAGGATTACGGCTTAGAGCATCTACATGACCCATCTTTGTTCCTGGGCGGTATTCTACATTAAAATCATAATCTTGTAGCATGAGCCACCATCTTCCGATCCTAGGAGACATATCTCTTTTTACCCACACAGCGCGCAGAGCGTTACAGTCAGTTACCACGGTGAATTTTATCCCAGAGAGATAGACTCTAAACTTTTGAATACTAAAAACAACTGCCAGAGCTTCTAACTCAAAACTGTGATATTTTTGTTCAACTTCACTGGTCTGGCGGCTGACATAAGCCACTGGCTTCCAGACACCGTCTTTTTGCTTTTGAACCAGAATGCCACCTAAGCCTAGCTTCGAAGCGTCGGTATGCACCTGCGTCTCCAAGGTGCTATCATACAATGATAACACAGGTTCCTCTGTTAATGCCCGTTTCAGTGATTTGAATGCATCTGTTTGTTGTTTTTCCCAATGCCAACTAACAGAATTCTTAGTGAGTTTAGTAATCGGTTGAGCTACTCTAGCAAAGTTCTTGATATATTTTCTGAAGTAACTAGCCAAGCCGATGAATTGTCGAACCTCATGAACATTCGTTGGAGCTTTAAATTGTGCAACGGCTTCAAGTTTCATTCTCGAAGGTTTCATTTCTCCATTGCCAATCTCATGTCCCAAATACTCAATAGAGGACATTAAAAAGCCGCATTTCTCCAGCCTTATCTTAAGACCGGCTTCTGAGATTAGTTTAAGAACTGTTCTAAGATTTCTCAATCCACCATCTACATCATTTCCGAGTATTATTATATCATCAATGTACACCTCAACAAATTTGTGCAGAACCGGAGCTAGTATTTTGCACATAGCCTTCTGAAAAACGGACGGGGCGTTACATAGTCCAAAGCTAACTCTTTTGTATTGATAGTGGCCATCGGGCGTGACAAACGCCGTATATTGTCGAGATTGTTCATTGATTGGAATCTGATGGTACCCACTGGCCAGATCAAGGGTGGTGAACACTTTCCTCCCTGCAAATCTGTCTAGTTGATCTTGTATGATTGGTAACGGATATCTTTCTTTCTTGGTTATCTTATTCAGTGCGCGATAATCAACACACATACGCACTTCATTGTTTTTTTTTTCACCAAGACAATGGGACTCGCATAAGAAGAGTTCGACTCTTCTATCACCCCTGCTTCTAGTAGGTCGCTTACTATACCTCTAACTGTCTCTCGTTCGGACTGAGAAAGTCTATAAGGACGATAATTTATTATTTTATTCTCAATTAGTTCGATGTTCATTGCAATATCTGTAACCCCAAGATCCATTTTGTCCTTTGCGAAGCATCCAGCAAATTCGTCCAAAACTTTATTCAGCTCAGACTGCTCCTGTTCCTTCAGCTCTTTGCCAATGCTATATGAGCGATCTTCATATGTCTTAATATCTAGTACGCTTGGTTCAGCTCGGGCGATACATTGGTCCTTGCCTACGACTAGATTTTCTGTAGCCATATTCAAGATTTTAATGACAGCGGTACCCATAACCATTTCAATATTAACCCCCGGAACAATGGCCTCACAACGTGGCTTTTTATATTCTGTCTCGTGGACGTCCAATCTTGCTGATATCAGATCGTCCGTGTATACTTCGATCTTGTTCACACCGGGAGTCAAGGTACCTTTCTCTGAAGAGTTGAGATTAATTTTCTTAGGACACCCAAAAATGCTCTCTAAATGTGCACCATAGTCGTCTAAAATACATAATTCAGTTGCCGACTTCACGACCATTACATTCTCCGCCTCGGTAAATGGTTGTCCCACCAAAACGTCCACCTTCTGGATATTGTCGGGAACGACCAACAGAGAGGTATCACGGACCACTCCATCGACTCTTAACTGTGCGTTGATTCTTCCAAGGGGCGATGTCAGGGAGCCTCCATATCCTTTGATGATAACATTATTCCCTACTTTGTACAGTTTCGAGCCCAGCTCCTCCTGCGCCGACTGTCGAATTGTGTTGCAAGCACTACCGAAGTCAACGTAAGCAGTATATTCTTTCCCATTTACATCGACTTGTTTATAATATTTAGCATCGGCCTTATCGATGACTAATGTCATGATGTTTTTTACTTTTTTGTCATCTCTCCTTTTCTTTCGACACTCATCAACCGTGTGGCCCGGAAGCTCACAGAAGGAACATTTCTTAGACTGATTACGTTTCTTAAAGCAGTCTGCCTCCACGTGACCAACACGATCACAAAAATGACAACGTCGGTCCTTCTTGGGTTTAGTTGTTGTGTCAGTCTGTAGTCTCACCTTCCTGGCTCTACAGGTTTTTGCTTTGTGCCCCTTTTGCCCACACACAAAACACGAGCCCTCAATTCTTCTTGAGACGTCACTAGATTTCCTTGTCTCAAACTGGACGTTACTTTGATAGATGCTCGCTAGGTAGTTTAGTAATGTTGTGGTATCCCGGCAGCCCGCCGAGACAGCACCGACTTCAATCATTTTATCGCCGATTGTACCTATAACCGCTTCTGTGATTACGTTGTCCGGCAAGCCGCACGACATTCCAACGCCCAATTTTTCGTAATAAAATTTGATTGGGTCTTCTTCTACCTTCCTTACTTCATTCACCAAAGCACGCAGCATGGTCAATGTGTTTCTAGTGAATGGGAAGGCTTTAGTCAGTCGTGCTTTCCAATCATCCCATGGTACATCATAATCCTCCAAACGCTCGTACCAATCTTTAGCGTAACCACGAAGTTTTGCAGTGCAATTACAAATTATTGTTTTCTCATCCCACCCGTACATTGTAGCGATGAATTCAATGTTTCTCACCCAGTGGTCTATAGATACTGGGGAGGTCTGCGGGTCGAACTCAGGTATTGCATCATTGCGCCCGAGATAGCGAACTACGTGCCCTATAGTTGGCGTTGTGGAACGGATCTCCTTAGTGGCGCGCCATCTGCGCTTATGGCTACGCCGAACGTTATTATCTTCAGAGGAAGATGACGAGGATGAGGAACTAACACGCTTGGGACGTTTCTGCTTTTTGTGCCGCCCCATTTTAACAGTACACTAAACTATATAGTTACTATATATTATAACAATACTAACGAGTTCACTATGAGCACTCTATAACTTTATAATTATAACTCGTGTCCCAGCGTTTAATTCGCTTCAAACTGTACATGTCTATGTAGTATAACAGAGGAACAATATGAAAGAAAGAGGCAATAGTCCTATGAACAATAATATGAAACGGGCTCACCAAGTCCTCAGGTACTTATAATGTAAACATCGGGGTACACTGGGTTGCGCGGATGATGACGCAATCGGGCATCGGGTGGACACGACACGGGTCTCCTCCGGTAACTGCGTACTTGCGCAATCGTAGTGCTTTGTTCTACAACTGCATAATAGTCACAAAACACTAACTTCACTGCACTATAAATTCATTAGATCGATGAGCGCAAAGTTCTGATCTCACTTCTGACTAATAGAGTCTTAATAAAAACACATAGATTTACAAATCATTTACTAGCACAATGTAATATTCTATACAGGCGAGGTATTGTGACAGCGGTCAAATACACTAACTCAGACTAACTCAGCACCATCGAGTACATACAGTGCTGCCACACAATGTAACATGAGAAACTAGTGTCGACACTTTTTGACTCTATCAATTAGTACTGTTCATTGAATCACAATAACTCCAAAAAATGAATCCAAATACGACATCTCTAAATTTCAAGGAGCTCCCTTACCCACCTCCGGCTTCAGCATCAGATGATGACAGTTATGCGTATAATATACACCTCTTTAACTACTCACTTTGTTCGAATAAGTACATTCGTTTAGAAGTTATTAAGCATTTCAAATTTTACCTTCTTACTCTTGTGGTTTACGACTACAACTCACATTCTCAAACACGCTCCAAGGTACAATTAAACGTTTACAAAAAACCGCTTCAAAATCGGGTCAGCCGTATCAGAGAAAAGTGGTAACAAAGGGTTACACAAACATATATTCTCTAACCCCAAATGCATATACCATCTCGGTTCCGTCGTGAGTAAATGTATAAATCTATTATATATATCTATATACGGTAACCAGCCCTTTTTCCGTCCATACGGGCTTCTTTATGTATATTGTCTTGTATATGAATGTATGACCTTAAAACGACCCGCGCTGGCCAAGCGAGTTGGCGAGTCCAATGTTTTAGAGCTGGTGTAGGTTCCCATAGTGTAGGGATAACTTTTGCTACACCGACAGGAAAACATGGAGCTATTCCAAAGCATGCCAACACTGCCTGGCAGAAATATTAAACAGCTTGACAAAGTATAAATACAACATTTGAGATTTTCGCGTTTTTCACACACATTGATCTATCGAAATCAATT
This sequence comes from Sesia bembeciformis, assembly GCA_943735995.1. NCBI lineage: Eukaryota > Metazoa > Arthropoda > Insecta > Lepidoptera > Sesiidae > Sesia > Sesia bembeciformis. Next base: position 2,729,936 of record OX031029.1, on the reverse strand, counting down.
TAAAAGGGGTTTTAACGCGAATGTTTCCCGTATTGATTTTACTAGACGTTTCGGTGTGGTTGCACCAACCGTGGTCACGAGCTGACTAAACCAACCAATCAAAACCAACCAACCAACCGGACCAACCGAAAAGTCCAGTAAAATAAATAAGGTAAACATTCTCGTTAAGAATTCAAATAGATAAAAAAATAAATATATTCTTTTTGTATCTCATCAAAATTATCTAAATCATGGCAAATTGCAAATAACAGTTACAAATAAACTTGCAAATAAATAAATTGAATTGAATTTAATTGAAAATCACATCAGTCCCTAAAATAACACTGTAATGGAGAGGCCACTATCGTAATTTTTATAACGGAATAACCTGTCAATTTTGATGTATTGGTACCTTTTTTATGAACGGATGTCGGGCATCGCTTTGACGTCGTCGTTCGTCAGTGATCGATATTTTATACCACCTTATCCCATTGTCAATCAAGGCCTGTACTAAACAAACCCTATGGTTTCCTTTATCTATATACATATATTATAATAAAAACGTAGCAAACCAACAGAGCCGTGTCTGTACTATAAATGTTTTTGGAAAAAAAATATTGGAATATACTCGTAAAGTACGAATGATATACAGCCACGTAAGTGATGGAGCCCAAAATAACAATTTTGTTTGTCTGTCTGTCTAAATGCGCATCACGCAAAATCTACTAAACGGATTTTAATGAAACTTGATACAGTTATAGCTTATATGCCTGGTTAATATTTAGGGTACTTTTTATCCCGATCGATTATAGAGTTCCCACGGGAATTACAAGTTCATGCGAACGAAGTTGCAGGCACCGTATCACAATATAAGCCACAGTTTTACTATCTTGGATATGTCTATTTACTTAAATAGTGTTTGCGTGAAGAGGGTTTTTCTCTCTGAAAAAAGGGGGGCGATAGGAGGTACGTTAGCTCAGGTGGTAGAGGTTCTCCAGAAAGAAAACCAGCAAATCTGCCCACCAGGAATTTATTAGCGACTTCGTTAGCGTGGACTTGTGATTCCCGTAAGAACATCATAATTCTTCTGGATAGAAAGTAGCCTAAATGTTAACTTAGCATATAAGTTAAAACTATGCCAAGTTTCATTACAGTCTTCAAAAGAGATGTGAACAGGTTACTGCAAGGTGGGCGCGCACCCGTAAGCCCCCTGGTGTTGCAGGTGGCCCGACCGCTCGTCTGCCGATCTTAAAAAAAAGGGTGATACGCGTTTAGACAGAGAGACAGACGGACAAACAGATGAAAATTCCAAAATATGTTGTTTTGGACTCACATGTACTTTACATTGCAATAACTTTCTTCAAAAATATTTTACAGCTGTTACTATTTTATTATATGTATGGACTTCGGTGCTCAGTTTTCAGATTATCACCGGCTCGGTGTGGAAGAAAAACAACGTACAGACACCCCCGGTCCCGATAACTGAAAGATCTAGGGAATGGATATTATTCACCAATCCGTACTGGGACCGCGTGATGGATTATAGCCCTAATAAATCCCCTTCCACAGCCCCCACTAGGAGGTATCCTACAGATTTACCTGGCGATGCCTGAGCCTTGCAGTGAGAAATTGTTGGCGGATATTATCATCATTCGCCGTAGTTGGGAGTTATGTGCGGCTACAGCAGAGGATTTAATAAAAATCAATTTTTGATTTTATTTATTAAACTAAGATTACAATTTATAATATTACTAACTAAAATGCTATTCTAAAAATACACGTCTTGACCGATGCTAGGTCTAAAACGAAGTATCTCTACATTTGATAATACAAACTAAAATACTAATCTAAACTACCCGTCTTGACCGATGCTAGGTCTAAGACAAAGTGTCTACATTATAAAATACTACAAACTAAAATACTAACTAACTAATCTAAAAATACACGTCTTGACCGATGCTAGGTCTAAGACGAAGTGTCTTGAAATCCGAGCCACTCGGAGCTGCTGGCGGGAATTACGTCATTGCAAACAGTGCCGTCATTGTTCGATTATTGAGAGCGCTGTTTATCCATAAATCTTTATAAGTTTATATAAACAAATAAAGCATGTCGCGCGGTGTCAAGTGTCGTTCACAGTGCCGTTATTGTTCTCAGGGCGATTACATAACACGGGTAATACAAAATCTGTTTGAAAATAAACATACTCAACAACAGAATCCATGCTTCACTGGAATCCAATTACAATTGGAGCAGATTTCTCGAGCACCTGAATCACGAATACCTGTTTACATTTTATGAACTCTAATCGGCAGTCAATAGAAACGATTTGAAGCGAAGAACGACTGTTATCCACTGAGTGCAGTTATAATGCGTGATCTTCGTAAAGTGTTAAGGTGACCACGATTCATCCTTTAATTTTCTTCCCATTTTTTTTTTTGTATAATATACACATTTTTTTTACTCCTCATCGAACATTATTTTTTTTTTACTAACTTTACTCCTCATCGAATTATTATTACTTAATTTGCCTAAGCCCTAATAAACTTATATAAATTTCACAGCGAGAATTTCAGAAATACGTTAATAAGTTAACAAATAAGGCCCTATTCACATATATAAGTTGGGAAAAAATTTACTTTTTACTGTGAACAAGCACATTGTGAGCCGTCTTGTAGGATTATTGGTTTCAAACAACGCGAACGGTTTAACCTAAGCTGTTTCATTAGCTCATTAATAGACAGATACATTCTGCGAATTACCGACTATGAGGACTATGGCTGCTTAAGGTGCTAGCGGACATACTCACTTGGAAAAAAGTAAGTGACTAGCTAAATTTTGAGATACAAAAAATATTTGGGGTACAAAACAAATTATAACAACTTCTTCCGATTCATTCGTGTAATTCAAGATTTAAAGCACTGACGATACTTTATCTACAGCTGCCATAAAAACATTCCGAGCGTCCTCAGAGCTGTCGAAAAGAATGTCAAAGAGTCTAAGCTTCACTTTTGGAAAGAGAAAGAAGTCGCATGGAGCTAAATCGGCGCTATATGGACCGTGGCTCAATTCACGGATCTCTGTGGTTTTTCAATAACTCTTGAGTAAGGTTTGCTTTGTGAGATGATGCATTATCATGATGCAAGAAAACCCCTCTCAAACCTGTTTTAGGACGTTTTTGATTTAACACATTGAATGCACTTGGTAAATACGATATTAGTGTTCACTACTCGTCAACAAAGTAAATGTGTACATAGTGTGAATGATGAAATTAATGTGTATGAATATTTAAGTATTTTGTACTTGTATCAACCTACATATAACACCCCACTAGCTGTTTAGGGCCAGTATTCACCATGCGGGCCCAGTGCGGATTGGAGGATACACATAATCTTTTTTTTTATTATTTCTCGAGCATGCGGGTTTCCTCACGATGTTTTCCCTACCGCCGAGCTAGTTTTTTTTTTTTTTAAATTCGTATTTAAGTAGAAATTCAGTAGTACAGGCCGAGAATTTGAACTTATGTTTACACGAATGTGAGTCGAGTACTAGGCTACCAACTATTATTATGTGAATGTCCCCTAACAACTATAAAATTATTGAGTTGTTAACAATTAGTACAATTGAAATCGTAGATTTGATATTAGGTAAGTAATAATCGTTAAATATTGTTATTTCGCTACTGTTCCGGCATAAATCCGGCATAAATCCGGCTTGTTTCAGCATTGATTGATGAATCAACCCCCAGTCAGTCGCCTAAGTAATTTACGATTGCCCTATTATACTCCGTTGCCTATTCAATTTTAAAGTGATTAAATTAGTAACGTATTATTAATAACTAATTCTAATAATAAGCAACAAATATAATAAATGCAACTGTTAAATGAACGGGTTGCTAACGATTGATATTTCTTTATCTATTAAATGTGACCTCGATTTTACACGCGTGGACATGATAGTGATTCCCGCAGGAACTTCAACAATGGTTCTTGTTAAAAAAAATTAACAATAAACATAAGCTATTTTAAAAAAAAAATAGCTTATGTTTATTTTCTTGGCTTAATATACTCTCATAGTTTCTTCTTCATAATTTTATTCTAATTCTATTCATAATTCTCATTTTTTCTTCATAATTTTATCTCATATTCCACATTAAGATCCATTGCTTCCATTCCATTGCGTGACTAAGAAACAATCAAATTAACTTTCGGGATATTCATGATTTTGTGTACTCTATATACATCGAACATTTTCATTCAGCTCGCGCAGCTTGACGAATACTTAAAGCGCGGAGAAGTAACAATTTTTGCAGTGGATTTTTAAATTCTGTGCTACAAATATATTGTATTTTGTATTGCTGTGCAATACTTTCTATGTGCTCTGAAGTTCCGAACTTAACGTGCTTCAAATATTATAAAATACATTCTATCTGTCACGTGACAATGAGTAAAATATTATCCCAGACTAGAACGTGATTTTTAATTACCATTGCTGCGAATAAAGCGCTATACACCGATATCTATAAAATGCAAAAATGTGCCTTTTTGACTCGGTACAACACTGTTAGTAACTGCAATGTACTCCGCTTCGATAAGAAGTAAATATTGTACTCCATATAAGGATATACTATAGTATTATACAGGTTCTTATGTGATTCCACAGTTTTTATTCAAATATATTACGTAACGGATTTTTACAACGTGATGTGACCTAATTCAGTATTTGACGGGCCCTCCCCCGATACTCGTGATACTCCTACTAGTACGGTAGGGGGAGAGTGCACGCTGCAATCCAACAGCCACTGGGCGCACTCGACTTGCCACGTTACCAGTCTGTCACAGAAGACTACCTTGAAATGTACTGCATTTCTCACTTTATCCTATTCCCCAATGTACGTACGTGTTTATGAGTGAGATATGCCAGAGCTCATTCCCATCCAATCCTATTCTATCCCTCCCCATTTCCCCAACCATGTCTCCAAATGTATACCTACATTTCTAAATTAAGTCAGCGCATCCGGGGGCGTGCCAATGTGTGTCATTCTGGACTAATGTTGGCATGTACCACGGATGTCCATGGGTGACAGTATCCACTTACTAATAGGTGTACTGTATGCTCGTCTGCTGCTGTCTTACTATAAACAAAAAAAATGCAAAGAGTACAAAATGCAGTACTGCACTACAAAGGTGGGTTAAAACTAACCGTGAAAACTGTGCAAACATATACATACTAATTCTGTTTTACTATAAAGGTTGTTTCGTTTTATTCATTTTAATGTTTATTAAGAGTACTATTAAACGAAATGGAGATGATTCCACAACACTATGACTTTTTAAACCGTTTGCGTTTTGTACACATTTTATATTCTAAATCGGGTCTGAACGATTAAACCTTGCGAAATTTAAAGCTTGCGATTTACCATAGCGTCGCGGGCATTGCTAGTGTAGTGTAGTGTAAGATCAAATGTGGGTAGTTGATGAAACTGCTCGCAGCTCCCATCCTGGACTACCCGCCTCGTCAGTCAACTCGTGACCACGGCTGGTCTATCCCGTGCCGAAACGTCGAATAGGAATAAAATGAAATCAAATACCTTTATTATACGCGTTCAGACCCGATTCAGAATATAAAACAACACTATGGATTTATATCCATAGTGTTGCTTTATATTCTAAACGGGTCATGGTCTCATCGTATGATGAGGTTGTGTGTTATGCAGATAGATACTGAACTTGTAGATTACTAAAATCATTGTCACCCTACACAACTACAGGTACTTAATAAGAATAACAGATACAAGTAGATACAATAGTGCGTGAACCGGTACGCAAATGATATTTTTTTAACCGATACGTAGTTTGAATTATGATGATTGTTTCTTCTTAACGTCTTTAACATCTGGAACAAGTAGAATTTGTTACAAATTATGATATTGATAGAACTGGGTGTGATATTTCACTGGGTAGAAGCTAGGAATACGAATCACCTCAGACTACATTATTTCACTCATAGGATCCTGTGGGAAAACCAAAGATGTGAGAAATATAGAAATATTTTAATATTTCTCTTTTAATTTATTTTGGTATTCTGTTTCCACTTCTCACGTAAAAATTTATGACATAGATAACCTACATGTATGTACATAAAATAATCATGACCGTAATAAATTATGTTGTGTGTAGGTATATAGTGTAAACCTAGTGTGACGTTACTTACCATAGCTGATAAAGGCCTCTCACAAGGCTCGCTAACACACCCCACACTTCGTTTCCCGGCACGCGATCTCCATTCGTCTGACGTTTACCCCATCGATTGTCGATGCTTCGGCAAATATGGTCTGATCATTGCCCCTTCAACTTGCTAATTCTGTAACCTGTGTCTGTAAATTAGAAATTTGGAAATTACCGGTTCTTATAAAGTTGAACTCCCGCGTATAATATAATTACATGTAGTAGATAATTACGTTTGTAGATATACGTGTTTTACCAGAGCAATAAAAATGCGTAGGTACAAGACGGAATTTAGTAAGGAAATATGAGACTTGCCTTTTACAGTGTTTAATTCTGGAAATCACTCAATGGACTTCTGTAACAAAACCTGTTATATTTTAAAAACTACTAAAACGATTTTCACAAAATATATATTAGAACCTTTCTATAATTTATAGCAGCAAACGACGCTGTTTTAAAATATCACTAACTTAGCGATGAAGAAAAACATCGTGAGGAAACCCGCATTCTAGAAATGAAAAAATATCTGAGCCACGGGTATTCACTAACGCTCACCAGGCCCGCGTGGTGAGGGTTGAATGGCTGCATGGCTCGAAATTCCCTTATATTATTAGCGGAAGCCTGTGTTCTACAGTGGGGCGATACAAATGACAGTCCGCTTCTGTACCACCCTGAACTTCAATTTGGCAGTTTTGACTATTAATTTATTAACATTTTATTACGTTGGAAAAAAACAACTATAGGAGACAGATATTTGGGTGCCCAAAGCATGTTCTTGCTACTATGAGCTCGGAAACACGTACTTGCTACCATGAGTTACGAAACAAATTGGTGTCAGAATATGTCACAGACGAATACCCAGTAGACCCAGTCACGGCGTAGCCAGATGCGATAGAAAATGAGCTATATACTTTTACATAGTGCCTTTATAGTTTGGGCACAATCACGGCACAATGATGTGCCAGCTTTGAAACAACCGCCACGCTTAGTAGAATGCACGATAGCAATACTGTGTCTCTTTTTTGGGTCATTCATAGATTCATTCATAGTCATGGGTCTCTTTTCTGTTAGACAGTGAGGGAAGATATCGCTATGTCTATAGGTTTCTCTGTCTATGGAGTATCTAGACTCCATAAACCATCGTGCACATTTCAAGCGTACTTTCCGTTTCCAGGACTATTCTTTTCTCCGAGTTTACGACTAGGTTAATAATCCCGTAATTGAATACTTTTGGTGAGCACTTGGATTGTAGAACAGGTTTTATGCTAAAGCCTCGCTAAAACAGACATTAAACCCAAAGTCACGAATTACATTAAAACTTTTATATTGATTCCTTGCTATTCCGATATTCAGGGATATTAAAAGGAAAGGAAAAAAGACCAATTTAGAATGTTCTTAGATAGTGAAGACCATTTTTTATATAGAAAAAGTGGACGGACGAGCAGAAAATCGACCAGATAGTAAGCAGATACTGTTGGCTTTGGATATTTGTGATACATGTCAACATATGTCCGCCACCGAAGCATACTATGAAGCAAGACCAATCTAATTTTGAAATCGGTTTCGGCTACTTGTAAATACATGTGAACGTTTTCTTTTTTGACCGATATAATCGATATAGACGATATATCTGACTAATATTTGGTTCGTAACTTGAAACTTCAAATGGAAGATACTAAATTTATAAGTTAGCCTTGTGAGAAAATAATATTTTTCATAATAATATTTTATGATTGTAGTTTTTCTTTTTAAATTTACTCTCTTCAATGTTTAAGATATTTTTTCTCCAGAGCCCGTTCATTTAATCCACCCTGTATATAGGGTTTTTATTCTTTGGGCCAAATAAATAGATTTTTTAGGACTGTTCTTGGCTTAGACAGAGTCATTGGAAACTAGCTTCTATGCAGACTGCATGAGGTGCCTATAATCACGACTTCTGGAGCTAAATCATTCACCATGATACACCGAAAACCAAGTACCTACCTCCACAAATACAAGATTATTTATTTACTACAAGACTTGCTTTGCTTTGCTGCGATATTGCCGTCATAAACCTGTATTGGCACTCGTACACATATCTATATACTCTCGAAGTCCGCAGGCCCTTATATCTCATACCCAATTCCCCGTATCCAGATATTGCAGGAGTTTGAAAGAGACTAATGAAACTGTATTTTTTATAAAACAATATTGTCTGTTTCGGTGTGTTTACACCTGTTTGAAGGTTTACTCTGAAGGTCGCAATCTCTGAGTGGGTGGAAATGTACATAAACTAAAAAAGACATCCTCTATGAAAACGATACCTCTTATTTCTAAGAATTTTCTTCCTTTTAGCCCAGGAGTTTGTCCGTCAATATTGTGTAGAACATCATAGGAATACTAAAATTGTTATGATATCTTTCCAGACACAAATGTATCGATTTACTTAATTATAAATTTGCTTTAATGACGACAAGGGTTGATACATGTTTGATGCGATGACCTATGTCGTTGGCGACAATAATGGCTAAAATTCTTGACAGCGTGCTTAGCGCTCGCTTGGACAAATACACGACTGCACGCTTGCACGACGCTCAGTTCGAATTCAGCGAGTCCTGAGGATAGCTCCTGAGGGTTAAGCATAGCCTAACCCACCAGCATAACCAACAAAACATAACCTCTATTTGTGGCAATAATCGCAGTTTGTGAACTCACTGCAGTTTTTTTTCATTCTCTGGTTATTTATGACAATATTGTATTCAAAATTACACAATGAATGTTTTTGCTCCATTTGTCCGGGAAAATTTCACTAATTTGCCCAAAATTGATACGTATATGATTGTAGAGTACATGAAGACCAGTACATGAAGTCTATGCATGTAGCCGTACAGTGACGTAACGCTACTTTTAATAAATGAATACTTTTATAGGAAAAGGCGGCAGACGAGAATACCGTCCACCTGATGGTAAATAAATACTGTCGTCCATAGACATCCGCGATACATGCCAACATCAGTCCGATGACAAACGTTGGCACGCCCCCGGATGCGCTGCCCACCTTTGCAGATTAAGGGATGGATTGGCAGAAAGGGTTGGGAAAATGGGAATGGGGTAGAATAGGATGGGATGGGAATAGGCTCTTGCATATCTCACTCACTACCGAAACACGTACGTACATTGGGGAAGTACGATAAAGTAGGAAATGCAGTACATTTCAAGGTACGTCTTCTGTGAGAGAGGGGTAACGTGACCAGCAGAGTGCGCCCAGCGGCTGTGGGAATGCAGCGTGCACTGTCCCCCTAGAAAAGACTGTAAAATATTAATTTTAAATAGTGCGATTATCATCTTTGCATTGCCATATTAAAATTGCCACTTTATGGTTCAATCTATACTGGTCTCCTCTATATAAAAATACACAAAAATCAGGGTGTTAGAAAAACTGCACCGTCCCCTTTTAAAGTATTCAACTATCCTATTCTAAACACGTTCGCAGGCTCGCGGGCCTTCTCATGGCTTATTGAATCAGCTTCAATAACCGTCACGTTTAACGTTGACGTTTCTACATGCCTATTGCTTTATCTCGTGGAATTAAATTTATTTAATAAAAATTGCGAGAATAAGTAAGAAATTGCTCTTTTAATATTTTGTTTTTTTTTAATACGTTAAACGCCAAAGACTAAATGGTAATTTCTCTTAGAAATCAATTTGGGTCAAACTCGTTCGTTATTGCAAGATTTATATATAAAACTCAAGTAGAATCACATGAACCAGCACAGGTACCAACCACGAAAAATATTACATAAAAATGTCTATGACCGTAATTTCTCCATAAATAAGTAAATTAATTTTTTATAGAAAGAAATATAAATGCTACCAGTAGGCTTTAGAATAGCATCACTCCATTTCTTCTCAAGGGACTAAGGGATAACAAAGCCGTTGCCACAAGTTTTGAGGAACTACACCACCTCTAAAGAGTGAACTCGCCTACCCACTTAACTAGTGTGGCCTTTTAAGGCATGTATCCCTCACCCATGTCCATGTCCAGGCCAGGAGGCCCATGTCCAGCAGTGGATGTTAAATTGTTGGTTACGATTACGGTTTTATGCTATGTATTTGTATCAGCTTCCATTACAGGGCACAGGCATCCGCTAGTAAATCACTAGGGGGTTTCGGGCTGTAATCCACCACGCGGGCCCGGTGCTGAATGGTGGATCACTTACTACAGATTTTTTTATTTCTGGAGCATTTACGATGCTTACGATTTCCCCCCCCCCCCCACCGTCAAGGTAGTGATAATTTTTAAAAATCCGTACCTAAGTAGAAACTCAGTGGCACGAGCCGAGGATTTGAACTCACGATCACACGAATGCGATTCGAGTATAGATACCCCTAGGCTATCACCGCTCTTTTGAAATACTTACACGCAATTATGGATCATTACGTTTGCTGTTTTTTATATTGGTCTCAAACGTACAAAGTCACGGTAGTTTCGTCGGCTTGCTATCAGCTAGCAATCATGATCAGACAACTGCAGCTATTCTGCAGAGGTTTTTTCGTTGATGACATCATATATTCACAAAGTTATATCGAAATTTCTTTGTTTCCTATAAAGTACACTGGTATCCAATACATGTGAATGAAGGTAGGCCAGTCTCAGGGGAAATAAACATGGCTACCGGTTTTCTGCACCATTCGTCCGTCCGCGGAGTTCATCAACATCTTTTGCACGTCTAGACTCTTTCCAACAAACTACTGTTGAATAACGTTTCTAAGAGACTGTTATTTTATTTATTGTATTCATAGCCCAGGAGGGACTTCCAAAATGAGGAATATCCCAGAAGTCGATTATTATCTGATATTGCTATTATATGTATGTATGATTTTCTGAACAAAAGTATATTTTCTGTTCTCATTTCCTAGATATTGTGACTGTCCAGAGCGAAGGCTTGTGGTTCCTTCCGTCTGGAAGTAAATATTGTATATAAATATAAAAGCGTACCTAAGGTATGATGTAGTCCATATTGACAGCAAATACCCTTTACCCAGATAACATCACATATTATCTCATACAATTAGTATAGTATGCCGTGAACTCTTACAAAAATAACTCCAAGCAGAATCGAAAAACGGAAAAAATACGGCGGGTAGATAAATTCGTCTATTAATAGAAAAAACTCTCACACCCATCATCGCAATCTCACCGTGACCACAGCTCATGTAACAGCTCATGCAGGTACTCAAAAAAAAAATACATATTCGTTCTTCATACCCATGTTTTTGTAAGTAAAAACTTTTCAACGGGCTTATTTAAATGGCCTTCATTAAAAATCTTGATTTCAAGAAACCGTCTGAGCCGGAATATTTGCCTGAATAAATAATGAAAACTGAAAAATACTTGGTTCGTTATGCATCCAGCGGGCAGATGAGCTCAGTCTGTGAGTCCTTTGATAAAATAAAATAAAATAAATAACCCTCAGAGCGGTTATTACAAGGGGAGATCAAAATATACCAAGTGGTCTAAACTATGAAAGAGCAGAAAAGATAAATTATTTTGTGGTGGTAAGTGGATACCTGCCCATGTCCATTTCGCCCATGCGTATATAAACATGCCAACATCAGTCCAGAATGACAAACGTTGGCACGCCTCCGAATGCGCTGCCTACTTTTTTAGATTTGGGAATGGATTGGAAAAATGGTGAGGGATAACATGGAATAAGAACAGATTCTGGCATATCTCACTTACTACCGAAACACATACGTATATTAGGGAAATACGATAAATTAGGAAATTCAGTTCATTACAAGGTAGTTTTCTGTGAGAGAGGGGTAACGTGGCCAGTCGAGTGCGTCCAGAATGCAGTATGAATTCTCCCTAAGATTTAAAGTCTAATGTAGTGTCCTGTAGTGGTGTCCATCTGGCTGGAGGACGTCCCACGCTTCGTTTCCCGGTGCGTAGTCTCCATTTCAGGACTCTTCTCCACCATCAGTTATCAGTTTTGCTAGCTATATGCTAGCAGAAGATCGTGTGTGGTGGTGAACCTTAGAAGGAGGCCTCTATCCAACGGTAGAGAGTCACAGGCAAATAGTATTATTATAATTTTCGTTTGAATTGACCAGTTTTCACAGTCAATACTTGTTTCAGTGCGTCATGGCCGTGCGGTTGTGGGTCGCGCACGACGCACATGCGGCGACGACGCGTTGCTCGGAAGGAGTTCCATACAATCCCATAGAGCAAAAGTCGCATCGGTCGCGGCCGCAATCAATTGCTCGGAATTCAACCTTTAGACAGGACAACAAAACACTATTGTGCAAGTTTGTGAAATTTGATATAATCCTTAAAATAATTATATTTTTCCCTAGAACGGTTTTAAGTATATATTTGATATTGGTTGACATGTTTCATGGTTTTGCCATATCTCGGTGATATATTGTATATTACCGCTCTCCCGCGTGCCCGCACACTCCGTTCGCCAACACGCACTACCAATAGGATAAGTCGGATAGGATAGATAGGTATTTTATGTACTTTTTGTAAAGAAAATGTTTAGACGAAAGTTGTAGTATTTCACGAGCCATATCTAAAAATACAAGCATACAATGGGCATACGTATACCTGTTGCTGACTAGGCATCAAAAATAACTTAGAGTACCATATGATGTTGTACCACATTATTGTCAATGAATATTTTTTGCCGATTTTTTGAAAATTTACGTCGTCAATTTTGGAAGTGAAGAATAATTTTAACTCTATAATTATGAGGCCAATAAAAGAATATTTATAAAAAAACATCTATTTTTATTTCACTGGAGAAAAAAAAACAGATTACATATAAAATGGCATGACTCAAGTAAAAGTCATTTTTTTTCTCACACGCTTTCATAATTGAAATACTACCAGTAATACCATTTATGAGATTAACACTATTTTACAGATAAGTACAATTGATAAACACGTCAAGCTATCCAAAGTATCCACTACAGTCCTTATTAATAGCTAACAAAGATATCTTTGAGTACAGATTGAGTCAGCTTTTAAATTTTTTCATATATATCTAATAAATGGTCCTTAAATGAATGTGTTTAACTGTTCCATTTTACTCGACGTGTCCGCTGGGTTGCATCAATCATGGTTACATCAACGTCAGCTGTTTTACAAATTGAGAGATAACTCGCAACCATGATCGGTGTAATCTGGTTGAAACTTTCAGTAAGGGCTTTTAAAACCACGTTTGAGACCCGTTTAATAACTAAATGTTCAGCACCTCACGAGGTGATTCTCAGCTCAGAGCTGACATCAGCTTTTTACGAACTAGGAGTCAACTCGTGACCCATGTAACATAATTGATGATTGATGTAACTCGGTCGACTTACATCAATTTAAACTTTTAAACCACTTTTAAAACCTGTTTAATAAATGAATCTACGTACAGCTCGACTTGTTTCTCACGAACTGATTCTCAGTTTATGAGCTGGTGTCAGCTATTTTACGATCTGAAAGTCAACTCGAAATGTTCAAACGTCGGATATGGCCATTTAAAACTGCATTTAAAACCGCGTTCAAGACCCCTTGAAAAATATATAGTATGACTTGTTTTCTCAATGTACCTACAATTAATTTCAACAGAAGACATCCCGACCGAAAGTAATACACATCGACTATGATCGGCTAGCTCGGTTTTGTAGGCTCTGTCGTGTGCCGTTACGACACAGACAACGCTCTACAAAACCAAAGCTTGCCGATAGTCTCTTTCTAAAGGCCGATGTGTATTACTTTCGGCCGGGAAGTGTAAAATATTGCAATTGTATAGTATTTCAAGTGGTCAATACTATACAAATACTACTACTCCTACACATTTGACACATGTTTGACCATTCCACTGTCTGTCTGAATATTTGACCAAGCAATCGAAGAACAATTACAACGCTTCATTGCCGTTCGCAACCATCTGACACAAGGTTACAAAAGGTTTTGATTTGTTGCTGTTAACTGAAAAAAATAAGATAGTTCTACGTTTATTTTTCGTTTGGCGTCGAATTCAAATAGATTTATAATTGTTCGAATGTCTGGCCAATACGTTAATTAGTCTAATTTAACAGATCATGCATTAAAACGATAATTAAATAACATTGAAAATTCGATGTACTTAGCTTTAATCAAATCCCCATTGAGTTTCAAGTAAGAGTAGATTCTTTACTCGGTCAAGAATTTAAGCAAATTATGCGTACTCATTAACAAATCAACTCACTTAATTAAATGAACTATTTAAATTACTTGCAATTCTCATTGAATGTTATTTTTTATTACGTTGTCCGCTGAATGCATTTTCATACGGCGCTTTAATTAATAATTTAATTAATCTTAATTGGTTTATATACTATTTTCAAAATGATTTAAAATTGAGAAACATTAATTATTATTTACCTTGACTTCTTACGAATTAGACATTTTCAGAGTCTATTTGTAGACTGTATAGTCTACAAATAGACTATACGTATCTATACGTATCTACATATTCGAAGTATACATAATACAATGCAAAGTGAAATTCTGAGTAAAATTCTTGTATCCGGCAACCATAATTTTGTTATATTAAGGACAATAATTAATTAAGTGTCGTACGGTGTCGGCCGCCTATAGAATAGCATCACCCCATCTCTTTCCGTCGGTGTCGTAAAAGGCGACTAGGGCTAACAAGTCGCTATCACAATCGGAGGAACTAGACAATCTCTAAAAGAATGAAGTCGCCAACCCGCTAGGCCAGCACGGCGTTTTAAGGCCACACATTCTTCATGCACAATACAATGTGGGTGAGGAGGTATAGGCCTTGGACATGGGTCCAGCAGTAAATACTAAAAGGGCTGGTGGCATTGCGTTGCAACAATTGTGTCAAAATTGTAACAAACGACAGACAAGTTTCTCTGATTGAGTACAATAACGGCACGCTTATTTAATAGCTCCATTCTTATTTGAAACGCAAAATAAAAAAAGGAATATTTCTTTATTAACATTGCTAAAATTTACAATATTCACACATGTGCTTTACATGTTTAAATAGGTATTTCGTATTATATTTATTTACAAAATATATGCACATTATTTTACAATAATTTACATATTTTTTACAATATTATTTACCTACTAATAATTTACTAATGATATCATATATTTACAGAGATCCAGTGTTTTATTTAAGGAGGTATTCATAAAATTCTTCAAATACTGTAACATATTTTTGATTGTCCAATTAATCTTAGAATTAATTAATCTTAGTTTTGTAATAAAAGCCTTACTTACAAGTGTAATTTACAAGTAATTTCCTTAATGGATTCCAAAACGTATGAAAATCGCTCTTTGACAATGTAATTACAGCGTATTCTTCATAAATCATAAACCATCTTCATGAGAATATTCATCTTCCTAAACTAGAAAAAGACACAGCATAAATTATGCCAAAAATCGAATTTTGTACGTTATGGAACGCAGCTTTGTACATAGGTCACTGAAAATTTCCGAAACTGGCCACTTACATAAACAATATATAAAAAGTAATTACAATATTTGGAAATGGAACTCATTGGCTGTAGAATAAAGTTTGTTTCATCTAACAGTCGTTTGTTTTTTCATTGCGGCGTCATTTTAAAAATTGCATGTCTGCAATTCGATAGATTTAACACGTGAAAATTTTCACTGTATGATTTTCTACGATGTTAAGTGTAAAATGACAGCTCAGGACAGCGTCGCTCGGCTTCAAACTGCTTTTGGAGTACCAAGCAAGGCGACAGTTTATAGCTGGTTTGCAGAATTCAAGCGCGGTCGTGTAAATCTCAGTGGCGAAATTCGTGACGGTCACCCGTCCACCGCTGTCAACAACAAAAACATCGATGCTGTGCGCCACGTGATCGAAACAGACAGGCATGTGACCTACCATGGCCTCCATAGACATAGGCATGAGTCAGATACAATCGTTCTTAGACAAACATTTGGCTGTGCGAAAGTTGTGCTCGCGGTAGATCCCACACAATTTGACTGACGCTCAAAAAGCGGAACGCGTTATTTGGTTCAGTGCCATGCTTACCGTATGCAACGAAGAGGCGTCAGATTTGGTGTAGAACCTTAGTAACAGGTGACGAATCACAGAATTACAGCTATGACCCCGAAACAAAGCAGCAATCGACCGTTTGTGTGCCCAACCCCACCAAAGTGGCGCGTGTGCAATGAGCCCCCAAGCAAATGACCACTTCTTTGATCACTTCTTTTTTTTAGAAAAACTGGACACGTGGCTACTGTAGCTTTGGAGAGTCGTCGCACCGTGAATGCTGATTGGTACACAACCATTTGCTTGCCGGAAGTTATCGACGAACTCCTTAAAAACAATCGTAAACGTCGCATAATCTTGCACCATGACAATGCCAGCTCTCACACGACCAAACAGACAAACGACTTTTTGTAGGCGAAAAACTTAGAACTCATTAGCCATCCTCTATACAGACTCGACTTAGCACCTTGTGACTTCTTCTTGTTTCCAGAAATTAATAACCAATTACGCGGTCAATGATTTTCATCACCAGAAGAGGCTGTCAAAGAGTATGAAAAACATGTTTCCGAGGTCACCACCGGAGGAGTGGAATAAATATTATGGAAATTGGTTTATTCGTATGAAAAAGTCTATTGACGCTCACGGAAAATATTTTGAGAAACAATAAATTGATTTTTGGCCATTCATTTATCCCAGAAACTTTCAATGTGGCCCTCGTATTAAGAAACAATTATCTCCAATTCTTGTTTTTTAACAAATAAAATACAAAAACACATAACATTTTTAATTTGACAATATATTTTACCAAATACTGTGACTGAATCAAAATAATTAACAACTTGTTCAATTTAAAACATGACGTCCAACGTTAGGCCCGATCCTTATGTTCAAAGTCAAGTGGCAAAGTTGAAGTGGCAATGGGCAGTCCATATTTACCGCTGGATCGATGAATGTTGGGGTAAACGAGTCCTCGAGTGAAGGCCACGTACCGGGAAGCGCAGTTTGGGATACCCTCTGGCCAGATGGGACGCTAACATAAAGAAGTTCGCCGGTGATGGTTGGATAAGAAGAGCCGAAGATCGTGTATAGGAGCGAACCTTGGGTAAAGCCAAACCTTGGCTATATATCCAGCAGTGGCAGCAGTGGAGAGATATTGGCTGATAGTATGGTATAGTATATTTAATTTAACGTTAAATGCGTAGTCTCTTCAGTGGCTGTTAATTATAATTTAAACTGTATACACAAGTACAAAAAAGTATAAAACATACGTTCAGCTTTTTTAACTTTAAGTCATAAAAAGCTTGCAGATTCGCAAACTACGAACGTTAAAAGTTTAAAGTTTTGTTTGTTTTATTTATTTATAGTTAAATTTAAAAAATAAAAATAATTAAAGCCGGAATAAAATTTCAAATTTTTAAAGATAAATATGACGGATCAGGAGGTCTTGAGGTAGTGCCCATGGTACTACCTCCATAACCTGGCATCATGTTGACAGATATTGGGTAGCGAGAATTTGAGAAACACAATAAACAATCACAGTTCTATATTTACAACGTGTGTATTACAATAAACACTATTACGAAAGACTAATTATCAATGTTTATGCAATCCAACTAATTAAAAGGTTATTTTAATGCGCCGTACGACAGTGTCTCGACTCCGTCCAAGCATGTACCGACAAGTCGCGTTGGTCGCTGCTAACGCGGGAACATGCTTGCTTCGTTTTGTGACTGATCGTCTCCAAGAAATATATACCGAATATTTATTTGTTGCGAATAGTTATTTGCGAACGCACTACCCCCTGAGGTCCTTCCCTTATGTTACGTTCTCAAAGAGGGCTTCACGAGTCTGACAACGCATGGCGTCAATTTATTTGGTAACCACTTACAATCATATGGACCGCACATCTTCATATGCCCCTTTTCTCTATAAATATTAATTATTTCTTTTTTATTCAAATTTCATTGCACAAATATTTGACTATCAATTAACCATCACATCAAACAGAAAATAGAATGCAGTTTTAGTTTTTAAATATACCTAGTAATAATACATAGTACATAGAAATAATAAACACATACTTTTCTTCTTTGCTGGATTTTCCTTTTCACTATTCTCCGCAAATATTTCCGTTTTTTGTCAAAGGCGACTTGTCAAGAGTTTTCTAATTATAATACTACCTATTATTTGTAATCTATATTTATTATTAATACATTTATTATTAATACGTAATTATATGCATATATATTTACGTAAATATAGATATTTATTGACATGTTATTGCATTTAGTGTTGTATGTAGGTATATATTTTTTTATATTTCATTAATTTTCCTTTGTAATACATGTACGTATGTATATATTTTTATTATCGTTTAATCGCAAACGGGATTGCATTAAACTTTAATGCAATCCCGTTTGCGATTCTCCGTTTGCCCAAAGGTTGACTGGTAAAGAATGCTATATGGTATTCAGAGACCTCATATACCGTGGTTTTTGTAGTCTAAATTAAATTCTCAAATTAATTAAATTAAACCTGGTTCTCATAGCTTTCAAATTGCGCTCTGGGCATATGCCACTAAACAAGTTTGGTTTTCTTATAAAAAAATAGTTCCCCTAATTGCCGATGGTGGGGTGCAGTTGAAAATGTCCAACACTTGTTGTTGGAGTGTTCCCGGAACGAACCTGAGAGGAAGGCTCTGATGGGGACTCTAAATCTGAGCAGTCTTGATGTAGGGATGTTCCATAGAATTCTGTACGAACCAACATCGACAGCTGCAAACATTCTGTGCGAATTTGTGAGTCGCTATCAGAGTCATAGATAAATTAAGATAGATATGTAATAAGGTAGATAAGTAAGATAGACAGACATACGTAATTATAGTAGATACGTAAGACAAGTAGACAGTGAAATTATAACTTTTAGCGTACGATGGGGCTGACATACACAACAGTGTAAAAGTTCCGAAATAAAATTGTACCTACGTATTTTAATATAAATACTAAGTTAGTAATAATTACATAATATTTATATTTAAAGATAAAATAGAATTTCAAATAGAATTTATATTTAAAGAATCAAATAATTCGTTAGACGTTTCTTAAGGTTAGATTCATTCATCAGTGGCTTTCGAGTTACAATTAGAGAAATCAGAAAATATTTTTATTTTTAAATATTTTAGGCCACAACCACTTATGTTTAAGTACTTGAAGTACGTTTTTATTGCCATTTTGTTAGTAGAAATAAATTTTGCTTGAATGAAATGTGGCTTTTTATTTTAGCTTTAATTAAATTACGAGTTTTGTACACTCTCGTGTTTCATAAATTCACTCTGTAGTTTTGGAGGGAAAATATTAGTAAATTGTGCCTCTATTCCTTTTATTGTAAAGGAAAACTAGTAAGCAATCTATTTAAATAAATTTCCAATATACAGAGAACTATTTGTTTGAAATTGAAACAGAAATGGGATTTTTCTCGTATATTTTTATGAACAACAGACACACGTTTGTTTTGACTTTATTGCGGTTTTCGGTGCTCCAGCCTATTTTAAGGTTAAGTTAAGTATAAACGGCGACACTTTACACTCGACACTCAGTGTCGAAACTGAGCGTCGTAATGTGTACATCACTGTTACACCGAGTTTCGAATAAATGTCAGCGTTAAAACATTATTGTTATGACGCCAGTGACACTAATGTCGAAACTTGTGTCGAATGTCAGTGTCGCCGTGTATAGTAGTGTATGTAGTAAGCGCTATGTAAGTGGGTGTTATATATTCCAATAATAAGCGGTAAGTTTGTGAGTATTTTTATAAATTAGAAAATTATACTTTCAGATTTAAGTAGTTTTTGTGTATAATAATTATATAGGTACATTAATAAGAGAAAAACTTTTTTGGAGTTTTTGTATTAATATTCTAGTGCATTTATTGTTGTTGATAATACAATTTAGCACATTTATTCATATCAGTCTGGGGTCCATACTTTGCTATATCACCGTCAGGAACATCTCTTTTGGGAGTAACATCCACTAATGCAAGACATTAGTGATTTTTTTACAATTCACATCATTAAATTTATTTTAAAGCAGCTCAGGTCATGGTGTTATACCTAATTAGGAGAAACACCTTTACCCTTGACAAGACACCTGAGTGAGGCTAAGCTGATGTCATTCGCTGAGAACCCACTGAATAAGGGACTGCATAATTGAATGAGAACCCATAGACAACGTAAGTTCGTGAAATTGTATGAAATGAAGCGTGTCACTTTTTTGTACCGACGTTAGTCGTCGGTAAATTTTGGTAATGAGAAATCACTCACCTATGAAACGAAACAATGTCTCAGTTCACTTATTGTTCAATTTTTACAATTGATTAGACCACGGTTAGGCATTTTTATGTTTTGTTACAACGACATGCTGCGCATGAGTAGGAGCTTAGCGCCGGTTTCGGGACACGCAGCGATGGACTGCTTGTATCCACATCAGGAGATTTACCTTTCTATTATTCAGGTAAGCCATTAAATTGGCATTATGGACGTGTACACGGGGGCATTGCCTGAACTTATATCGTGTTTGGTTTCATGTGATTAGGTCCGAGTAGTTAGTAGGCGTTATTTTGAGTCAACAAACTCAAATCTAGTCGTTATACTTAATGACATACGGTGCCAAAATGTGGACTCTGGCTGTAGACCTGATTTACAAGGTCAAAGGCAGTCAGCGAGTTTGACCATTGGAGAGAATTGCTTGCAGATTCATGAAACCTAAGATTTGACTAGGGGTAGGCCTGATCTACAGTGGAACGTTATAGGTTGGTATGGAAGATTCTCGAAGTCTCTTTGATGGACATAATCTATAACGTAGAATCTAAAGTTACTAATATATTTTAAAAATATCAACATTTTGAAATGGCAATGCGAATACCAATATCTATCGCAGGAACTATAATCAATGGCCAACCAATCTTTGACTGAACACTACGTACCGGGAAAGAGCCCAAACATTGGTTAGGTGTGTTGACGACTTAAAGAAGTCGCCAAAAGTAGCTTTTAAACTATTGAAATATAGACCACACATGGTCTATATTTTGGTGTTTTCGATTATGTCAAGTTACAAAATATGATGCTCTTCTATGAGAGAAGTGTGGGATTGCAAATTGCAGCGTCCTCCATGTAAAGCATTGACCACTACAAATTTAAACTTAACGATTGTATTTAATAAACTTGAACAATTTTTTATACGTCAGCATATTACTTACTGTACGACTATAGTTTTATCTGCTTCAGTATTAAGTTTCAAAGTAGCTGTGCTTTTTTTTATCTCCCAATATAGTTTACAAAATTGTGGTCCAAGAGTATTGTACAAACGTGCGTGTATGCGCGGAAAAAACTAAATATAATAAATGCTCAATTTGATCCATGAAGGATCAGCTGGAATACAAAAATAAGAGCTGACTACCTACTAAATGTGGGCGTGGTGCGAGGGGATTAATATGAAAATGATGAATTATAGAAAACTTATCCGAGAGATTGCAGGCGCAACTCATCCAGCAGGCTGGTGAAATCGTTGTCACTCACTTCTGTGACCACTTCACTGGGGTACCGAGCCTATTAAATATCTTTATAAATGATTTGCACTTTATTTACTTTATGCATATTTGCGTTATTTGAATTCTGCTCTGAAAAATAAGAGAAAATCGATTTTATAAAATAAATGGACCCACTAAAAAGAAACGCAATTCAAAAATAAAATAGAGGACAATTTACGGCCCAACTAAATAATTGTTATTTAGTCACGTTCATTAGACGCATTTAGTTTCAATTAGAAATTATTCAGACTTTATTAAATGCTTTAGTGACATTTTAATTAATAGCATTAATTATTTTAACAACAATTTAGGCTTATAGCAAATATGGTGTAATTTCAAACAATTTTTAAAGAAACAAGGCACGCAATGGAGCCCCATTCTGCAATCGTTTGCTTCTTAGATTTAGATTAGATAATTTTTTTTATTGTAAATCGGATCTAAACGCGTGAAATTAAAGGGCTTTAATGTTAACCTTTTATTTCTACTAGACGTCGACTGAAGAGGCGGGTAGTTCAGGATGGGAGCTGCGAGCAGTTCTATCGACTAACCACATTTTACCTTCACATTCGGAAAGACTGTGACACTACACTAACGGTGTCTGTGGACGTATACACCGATAAATCACATACCGAAGCGTCGAATAGAAATACCAGGTAAACAAAAGGCTTTAATATTTTAAATCGCCCTGTATGACTATTTTTTTCTCGAATAAATAGCAATTAGTCTTTGCTGTCAACCTCACCTTTAACTGAAACAAATTGAAATGATGCGGAAAAATGTACGTGCAATTTATTCATAAAACACGAGATAGATTTAAAGGTAGATTTAGTATCGAAGCCGTTTATTACTTCGCGGCTGACTAAGCACAAAGTTATATGAAGGTAACAGGGGTCGCCGACTTCCAAAACCCGTTCTCATTAGAGCTTGTCACCGGCGTGAAACGAAAAAGTTATGATGGCCTTTGAAGCCCTTTGTTTTTTCGAACACATTGTACAAAAACTTGTAGGGTAAACATTTACAACTGACGATTTGGTTTATTGGCGCAAAATGTTGAACTGTTTTTTTTTATAGAAAAAAGGCGGCAGACGAGCATACAGTCCACCTAGTGGTAAGTGGATATTGTATATCTATATATATGTTATCTCTTTGGATTTTTGCAACTCTGTGCAAAATTCAGTCGCAAGTTCAAATCCCTACCCGAACTCACAAGCTTACGATTGTGAGTTTGAAAATAAATACCCCTAGGCTAGAACTACACCCTTAAAACAAGATTACATTTACATAATAACAACGTCATGGAACCTAATTGAACAAGTTCGTGTAAGCATACCTGAAACGGAGTAGAGTAACTAAACTTGCTATTGTTTTTGTTCCCCCAAAATGTTAGTTTAAGTGTAACAACAGAGACTTGTTGAGACATTTCTCCGCAAGTCGCCGGGAGACATACGAAATTGCGCATAACAAAAATAATATGAAAATACAAAATTACGTGACACATAAAAGAAATGATTCCTTTGTGTTGGCGCGAAAAAATATAGTACCTAAATACCGCGCAGGTGTTTGAAATTTGCAGTAATATTAAGTGCCTTTGCCCGCAATTTAGGCCGCTTAGAGATTTCTCTTCTTAAATCGTTAATTTTGATCACCCTGTCTTTAAGATTTTCAACATTTTTTTATAAAAATGCTTTGAAGTAAGATCCAGCACACGGTACCTAACTAACCTATATAATCTATCCTATACGATAATGAAAACCGTGAATCACCAGATTAACGCGAAGATAAAGACAAACATCTGCCTGATAAATAGATATGCTAAGGATAAGGAAATACTTTTAATGGGTATTAATAAAGTGTAGGACCTTTCGTCGTAAGCCTTTGAAAGGTAATTAATTAAAGAGTATACAATATATCTATATACATATAATAAAATAGTAAAAGGGTTAAGTATATGTAGGAACACAGTGTTGACACAGTGCACGCAAAACTCGCACGGTGTTTTACGGTGTCAGCAATTTGCGACACCAATTATACAGCAATTATACAATAATAAGTTAAATTATAAATATGTATTGTCTCTTTGTCCAAAAACGATTATACGTAATGAAATAGGATTCACGCCGTTGTACTTAATTGAATACTTACTTAAAATGTTTAGGTTTGGGAATATATAATCTTTGGTTTTTATTCGTTAGAACTCATACGGGTAATTAAAAACTGCTCTTATTAATTCCTTATGATTAAACTCCTTTGGAACGTTTTCAAAATTTAAAATTAGCATCAAACATCCAATGCCTGAAACTTTGTTTCAAATAGGTAGCTATTCATATCGTTTGATCGGTGAGATCATACCTACTGCACACCGCAAAAGCCATTAGTTTTTTTCTTCTTTTGGCCCTAATGTAATTTAGTCATTTAGTAAGCTTTTTTTGGTTCAATTATAAAGAAATATTTTACTTCAAGTAGTTAAAAGTAGTTAGTAATTAGTAGGCGAGTAGTTTATTAATCTAATTTACACTTAGATACGTACCTGATACGTATCTTCAAATAAATATTGATTCTTAAAGTATATTTTCTTTTCTTAGAAAACCTCTTTTCTTTGCTATTCACGTTGGGCTCGATTAGTGTTCGAGTAGATATTTGTTTAAAAGATGGAGAATACGAGTGCGAATTCGAATACATGAAAATTGGCCATAACGGTTTCCAATATTCGGAACATCCCTAGTTCGTACGTATGTACGTCAGTATGTCACAGCTCTATAACTCAAACAAATTAATTATAGGGTTGTTCTAGGGCTAGGGCTATTATAAGGCTGACGAGTTATATGAGAACACATATATTTGGACATACCTGTATATAATTGCGAAGGTCATTTATATGGAGTTTAGAAATTTATAATATATAATATTTTTTTTTAGAAATTCTAGGATTTGATTTGTACGAAATCTCGATAAAATATCATTTTAATATGAAATCATCTTCAGGACAGAATAAAAACAGTCCCAGAACATACGTCCTCATTGTTATAACAGAATAAATGAAGACCTAAATAAACGATAAAAAGGCAATTTCATTTATTTCAATCTAACATCGAAGCCGAAAAACATATTCCAGGAAAGCATATTACCATAATATTCATAATCAGTGTGTGTTAGTAACTCACATATGAGTTGGGTTTATATAACAAATCTTAGCTCTGATATAAATATTACATTTTTTGTATTCTTTCCATATACGCCAATAATTTTCTTCAAGATAACTGTGCGATTGAAACGTTCCTGTAAACTAAATCAACAGAAATCAACGAGACACAATTACACTTTTTAGGGTTCTGTAACTAATTACAAATCTTTGTAATGAGCTTCGCATATGTGTCACTATCTTTTATTCGTGTTTGAATGTTAAATTTTCCACCATTACCGTGTTTTATGCGAGTTCAAATAAATGTTTTTTTTTCTTTTTATACTATCTTTAAAAGTTTTTGTAGACCAATTCGAGCGTTTTCATGAAGATACACTACTCTCTTTCTGTTCTATGCGATTCATTGTACTCGGCGCGTAATAACAACCTTCATCCCGTTCTAATTCGCTTTGTCTCTAGGATTATCTTATTATTAATCGTGTAACTAGAGAGCTCCTTATTCAACTGATTATAATTTAGGCACGATATTTCGGTTCTGATGTTTCATATCAAGAGAGCGTTTGTTCCATCAGCTTAAATACCTAACTTCTGTATACTAACAGTTAAGTAGTCTGTATATATGTATTTTTTTATAAGTGCAAATATCATGAGCGAATTACCACCATAAGCGAGACTCACAATTTACTGTTAAATTGGGGGGAGACAGTACACTGTAATCACACAGCTAATGAGCGCGCCCGCTTGATCAGTTATTCCACTCACAGAAGTACTCTGACTTTCCTTCGTTCGGAGCTCTATGTATCGGGTATTTCCGATTATTTAAAAGGTGAAATATTGTTATCGTGACATTTGACGTTTAATACAAACAAACAATACAACATTAAGACAAGATTTGACAGATAAGATTAAGTTGACAGTCTTTCGAAAATTTATCGACCATCTCTTTCATGTTTAAAATTTAAAAAAAAAAACATTCTTAACTTCAATATTCACACAATTAATTATAATAACATTCTACCACAGTATAGAATATTTGGCACTTAGATATATTATCAATAATCACAATTACATTTGAGTATTAATTAATATTATCAAAATTGCAATCTATATAACAATTTCTCAGCTCATTCACTCTGAAATGGAATTAACTTTGTTACATGATTATGATAATTGCTTTTTCATATAAAAACGGTTATATAACCGTTAAATTGAAGTATGTATGATGTTGTCAACAGAAATATGCAGTTACTAAAATCTCGATACGCGTAAGTACAACGCGGTTAGATAGTATAAATATTAGACAATAACCTGGCAGCTCTAGAGTTCTTAATTTATTCTCATATCAATGGTTCGTTATTAGTTTTAAACTTTGGTCCACTGGAGAAGCTCGTTCACTTTCACATATTATAAAAAAACAAATACTTATTATTAATTTTAAGTCCATTAATATTAACACTATATTTTATAGTATTTCAACCGACAATTAGGCACTAACTTCGTAGGTTTAGTACGTCACTCTTAGGCTTTGTGGGAGTTTATTCATAAAGTGGCTGTGGCGAAACTTTGGGCTGTCCCGTTCTGCACCATGTGATGCGGTACAAGAACTGGCTGCCTTCTTCTCCTGTTTCGATGACCTGGTAGAAGAGTTTTTGATTAGACATTTGTATTTCGCTGACACGTATAAATGTATATTTATAAGCCAAAATCAAAATGTATATAATGCACGTATAAATGTACATAACGTATAATGTCACCGAAATAACGCAAAATCTGAAATAAGTTAACTAATTTAAAATATATGCTTATAATTCAGTACTTGCGTAACTGAGCGTAAAATAAAACATATACTAGAAATGAAAATTAAATTATGTAAAAAAATCTATTGTAGAAACTGTTACAATCAATTCTATTCTCGATACTGAACAACCAATTTTTTCGTCTTCATATTTGGCAATAGTGCAATTAGCACATTCTGCCAGTGTCAAGTTTTCTTCGTAATAAACAATTTCAAAGTTTAAAACGTATCCTATCAATGCCCAGTCCCGTCGGTGTAAGTCAGGAGTCGCTCAGTAAAGCGATAGTAGGTTTACGAGGGCAGGAGAGGACTCCTTGGAAGTGGTTCCAAAATACGGTCCCACGTTTTTATTTGATTATTACAAACAGCACGCACGAAAAATACTGGTGTTCAATTACACCACAAAACGTTTAACACAATTTTTACTATTAATCAAACAAAACTCGACTTCACTTCTCCTGTTTCCGCCAAAAAGTCAACAATCTATTTTTAGTTTTTGCGTTATCTCAGTGACACGTTTTTTCGAAATATTATTTTAGATATTCCAGAAGACATAAAACCATGGATTTAGTTGAAAATTTAACGCATTTTTTTTTTACTTACGGCATACAGGATTTTTAGACGGAAATAAGACGCGTGAACGGAATTCAACCTCAGATGAATAAATTTGGAAATGAAGGTACAGTAGATGTTCACAGTAAAAAAGTTTATTATTCTGCCCACAAGAGCGTGCTAAAATTTGATTTATTAAAAGTAAGGAAATAACTAATTTAGTAGCAGAAAAACAATTAAATAGGCAATGGAGAATATCAAAAATATAGGTTGTTCGTGATTTGCTGCTCATTGAAAATTTTTTGTTGCTCGTTTACGCTTGTATTTATACAAACATCGTGAATATACCTATACTCGGCAGGAATAGCTTAATTCGAGATATAGAAAACTTTAAATAATAATATCTAACACGTATTACTCGGTAGTTTCACCGAGATTGACAATGGACAATCGACAACACTTTATTACACTACACTACATTACACTCATACAATATAAATATCACAATAACCAAAAGAAAAATCAATGTAGGCAATAAGGAAAACAATAGAAAATCACAAGCATTAAAAAATACAAGAAATAACAAAAATAAATAAATAAAAAAAGAAAAAAATTACACGTCGCTATTTCATGCGTGTGTGTGTTGCGATGCCGGAAATGGGCTTCAACTCAGCATATGCTGTGACTGAGTGTCAGTGACAAAAGTATATTGTTTAATAAATTAGTATCTAAATAGTCATATAGCATTTTAAATTAAAGATAAATGTAAAACGTATAGTCAAATTAAAATTAATAAAATAAATGTAAGAAATATACAAATATATTTAGATTGATTTCAGTATTAAAGTGACATCTCGATACTCGAAGCGAAAACACAAACGTTAAGTGCCCTTCAAAGTTGATTTTGGCTTACCAAGTTACTTCCGCCATGCGCGGATTATATTATTAGGTCCTTACCTATGAAATTGCCATTTTATATTGAAAAACTCAATTACTTTTTATATGAAAATTATATAGGTATGTAATTAATCGAAGTATTGTCCATTATTATCAATGCACTTTTGCCATTTTAATGAAAGTTGATTGATGCGTCTGCAGAACTCCCGGGGAGGGGAATCGATGAATTCTCTGATGGCATTTTTCACTGCCTTATCGGAGTGATGAAATCTTATGCTTCAATTATTTCCCGTGTAAATAGTTAAACAAATTCCGAAAAAAAATGGCAATAGGTAGGGGCAAGGTCTGGCGAATCCCGTGGATGACAGAGAGTTTCCAGCCGAAGCTCCTGTAATTTTGAGACTGTTTGTCGTGCAGTGTGTGGGCGAGCGTCATCATGGAGAAGCAGTGGACTAAAGCGATTGACCATAGACGATTGATTGATAGCGAGCTTGTACACCATCTTTTGCAGTTCTTTACTGTACACATCTGCATCATTTCTTGTGCCAGATCTCAAGAAGCTGTAGTGGATAATATCGGCACAGGACCACCATACAGTCACCATGAGCTTCTTTTGACTCAGTTTACTTCTGGAATATTGATTGGCTGTGCTGTGTCTCCTCTCCTGAGTTCAACCACTGTGACGAACGTTTACGATTATCATACACGATGCCCTTCTTATCATATGTGGACAGTACGATTCAGAATACCTTCATTTTTGTGCCGGTTCAGCAAAGTAAGGCAAGCTTCGAGGCTTGTTGGCAGCCGACTTTTATTAAGCTCATACGGTACCTACCCACTTTCCGAACTTCTTCACTTTCCCAATTTGACGCAAATGAATCAATGTCACTTTGTCACTTACGCCGCAGTCTGCTGCTAACTCAGACGTGGTTTGAGATGAATCCGCTTCCACTATTGCTTTAAATTCGTCATTATCGACTTTAGTCTCTGGTCGTTGTTGGTCCGGTCGGGGCTTGTTCTTGAGGTCGAAATTTCCAGAACAGAAACGATCAAACTAAAAACGCACCGTGTATTCGTTTGCGGTGTTTGGTCTGCACATATATTTGATGTTGCGTGCCTTCTGTGCTGCGTTGCTGCCACGACAGAACTCATATTCGAAAATAACGCGAATTTTTAACTTTTCCATGGTCACAAACACAACGACATCTAAGCAAATAGTGGTTTGACGGAAAAACAAATGAATAACTGATTTTGTAAAAGAATGTCATAGCTTTAAATTTAAATTAATTTGAATTTGGAATTCCAAGCCAAACGATAACTAAGTTCAAAGTGGCCACTATGAACAAACGGGAATTTCATAGGTAAGGCTCTAATATAAGATATTATTGTATATAATTCTATATTGATGATTTCACCGAAAATCTCGACATCTATTGAAAGTCGAACTCCTGCCTATGAATAAGATGCCTAACTTGAAGGAACGAAGTTTGTATTCGAATCACCGACAGTTTGCTGAACTACGCCGTTTGTAACCAAAACTCAAATAACAAAGTAGCAACTTCGGGAATCCTAACTATCTACTTAATATGCTCTCAGGCTCCGGGGGCCCTTTACCTTTGGAGATAACTACGCTGGGACCATGTGTACGAAAACACGAAAAAGGCATTTGATTATTCGGCGCCCACTACCTGAAAGCGGGTAACTTAGGTTCATTATATCAGCATCATTGGGTGCGTACCTGAGTGACGGGCCGCGTGACCACGGGCGGCGCGGGCAACGCCGGGTGCACGCCGCTTGAAGAAGCAGTGCCTTGCGAGCCGCTGCTAAACACATTCCTCCCCTTCCAGTCCGTCCAGCTCTGTGTAAATTAATTACACACATTAGAGATACATACAGAGACACGAGCAAAATGTATGATTTTTTTTTATAGTGAAGTAGACAGACTGGCAAGCGGTCCCACGTGATGGTAGCCGCCCATGGATATCTGCAATACCAGGGGGCATGCGGGCGCGACGTCGAATATGTTTTTTTTTTTAATTTACATTTATATAATTTATAAAAGTAAATTCAGAGACGCAGTAGCAGTGGTAGCGCAACACGTAACGTGAAGGAAAATAACGTTTACGTGTGTGTTTATATTTAGCATTTCATAAAGGGTCTATATGTCATTTATATATCAGAGTCCATTCCGATCCTATTCTATTTCTCCCTATTTTGCCAATAACTTCTCCTAAATCTCTAACGCCAGACAGTGCATACGGGGGCGAGTCAACATTTGTCAATCTGTACTCATGTTGACATGTATCACGGATGTCCGTAGGCGACATTATTCGCTTACCACCAGATGGACTCTGTTTTGCTAATCTGTCGTCTTCCTAAGATAAAATAATAAAAAAAGAGTTTGCAGTCTTATATTGAGAGAAGGTTCTATTTAGTAGCAAAAATTTAATATACATTTATGAGGTTAATAAATTAGTTTAAAGAAAGTTAAGTGTCACTCGAAGAGCCGATAGGAACCCTTTATTAAGTTATGTTTAATATTTACTAAAATGTTTAAAATACATAGGTATATGTGCTAAATTAAATTAAAATGTCGGAGAGGTTCGCGTTGTCCTCAATTCTCAGTAGTAAAAGTAATTTAACTAGACATAAATCTAAATCTTTCAAGTGCGGACTTTTCATGCTGATATACGCATATTATGGGTCAGAAGTGCCGGAACACATTTTTCGTACAACAGTGCGCACCCTCTCCACCTTTATTATTATTAAATTAAGGTTCTCGATGTTTTGACCTGGTTATTGATTAAGTATTACACTCATGGCTGGACAGGCGATACACTCATTTAAACCGTTCTGTGCCGATTCATTAACCTTTATGCACACTGCATATGGTGCTGCAAATTTAAAATACATCTCTGACTATACCGAGGAGAGTCTATTTATTCGGCCCTCAATCAAAGCATTTTCAAGACCCTTTATTGCAAAAAGTATTAGGTAATATTTCATATTGAAAATCCGGTCTGAACGCCTATAACAAAGGTATTTGTTTACCTATTATTTCTACTCAATAACCTTTCGGCACGATAAAAAGGTAAACAAATACCTTTGTTATACGCGTCCCGACCCCAATATACAATATAAAATGTGTACCAAACGCGAAAGTTTAAAAAGTTATGTTAATATTTAATACAAAATAATCATAAAAATTTATTTACTTTATTAAAATGACATTCCTCGACGCACTCATTTCCAAGTGTGGCCTAAAATCGTCACCGAGATTTCTGTTTATATTTTAATATTTGCACTTTACAAGTATAACAAATGCAACATTGACATACTTTCAATGTGACTTTTTACTTTCGCTTTCTGTTCACATTTTATATTGTTAATCGGGTCTAAAGATATAAAACCAAATGTAAACAAATGCCTTTAATTGTACTCGTTAAGGCTCGTTTATAGAATACTTAATCAAAATTTTGTGATTCATAAATGAGATTTTATTTCTTATTTTTTATGGATGAAGGCGGCAGACGAGCATACCTAATGGTAAGTGGATACTGTCGCCAATAGACATTCGTGATATATGCCAACATCAATCCAAAATGACAGACGTTGGCACGATTCCGTATTTTGGAGATATAGGAATGGATTTGGAGAAAGGGTTGGGAAAATGGGGTGGGATAGAATAGGATGGGATGGGAATAAAATGTATTTAATGATTTTTTTCTATGTATAGGGATTGTGAGCGTTGTGTAGGTTCAATATGTTTTGCGTTATCTGTTTCTACGACGCTATATTTGTTTCGCTTTTTCGACCCTATGTTTTCGAACCTCTTACCTTTTGATCAATAGAAAGGCTCTATAGAAATGCGTAAGGATGTATTTAGTCTTAGGCGTGGAATTGGCTTTCATGTGCAGCCCGATCATTTATCACTAATGGTCACAGAAGAGAAAACAAAGCAGTAGTGAAGGTCAGAAATTAGGGATTGGGAACCCAATAAGTTTCGAATAGCAATATAGCTTAATATTTTTTGCGTTTCGTATACATTTGAGCTGCTTTAATCAGAATGGATCCAACGCACATTTAGTTTTAAGATGCTGGAGCATTTTGAAAAATATAAACCAATGTAAAAAACAAAAAAAAAGTATAAAATACAGTGTGTGTATGGATTTCCAAGGCCTTAATTTAAGATATATAAGCATTTGATTGAAAAAATATGCTATACCGTATAATTGTGGGTTGGATCCATTCTGATTAAAGTGGGTCATTTTATATTGTGAATACAGTCTAAAAGTGTACTAAATTAAAGGCTTTTGTTTGCTTTTTCCTTTTACTTGATGTTTCGGTACGGGTTATACCGGCCGTGGTCACTAATTAACTGAAGAGGCGAGTAATCCAGGATGGAAACTGCGAACTAGGTTTACTCGCCTTATTTATCAATTACCCACATTTGATTTTCGGAAAGCCACTACACTACACTAACAATGTCCATGGAGGTGTTCAAAGATAATTTAATTTGCGACGTATAAATATATTAATTTTATTGACACTTTACTTGTACTTTCTGACTTATTACATTTTTAATTACTTGTTTAAGTACTTGTTTTTTTTTTAATCCCATCGCTCATTTAGTATTGTCACGTGAATTTATATACACATTATTATTCAATTAACACCAATTATAAGCAAATTGTCGAAGAAAAAAACATCTAAAATTCGTAGATTATACCGGCGGGATTAAGTGAAATTCAGTAAAATTGTAATACCTAGAATAAATGCTATAGACCTTCAGTAATGTTTAATTTCGATAGAGTTCATAGTAAGAAGATCAAAGACCAAACACAGAACTACACCACACAATTCTTATATCTGTGTTCTAACGATAATGATTAATAGAGATATCTGAAGTACATTTAAGATAATTAGATGAAGATTCCATACTCTTTAATATGTATACAGTGATACAAACAAATGTATCCCTCTAAAAGAACGCTTACCCATGTTCTATTATATCAGTAGACGGTTTATCGAGGTGATTTATAAAGATCTTATTTATCGATAAGATTTTCCACGAATTTGAGATTTTATTGAGAAACGTGACTAGAAAGTTGATATGACCCCCTTATATGTCTGTAGGCAAAAATAGGTACGAGCGAAATTTTGTTTCAAGTGGGTGACTGTCCTCTATCAGATACGGCTAAGGAGCTGTGCAAATTATCTAAGTTAGTTATTGTAATAAATATGTAGTATATGTGAAATGTGACAATAAAGTAACATTGTCGTTATTGTAATAAATAAATATATATTATGTGTGAAATGTAACAATAAAACAACGTTGTCACATTAGCGATTAAACCTTTCAATAAAGTAGAAAAAATATTGTGAGGGGAAAATATTACACAGTTCAATTTCTGATTGATAAATTTTTATTTCTCTCATTGCGAAAAAATTCACTGATAGAGCGGCAGAAGGAGAGGACCTCGGCTCAAGGCGTTGCTTTGGTGGAAGGAGAAACGATAGGGGGAGAGTGCACACGATAGGGGGACAGTGCACGCTGCAATCCAACAGCCGCTGGGCGCGCTCGACTGGCCACGTTACCCCTCTCTCACAGAAGACTACCTTCAAATGTACTGCATTTCCCACTTTATCGTATTTCCCCAATGTATGTACGTGTTTCGGTAGTGAGTGAGATGTGCCAGAGCCCATTCCCATCCCATCCTATCCCTGCCCATTTTCCCAACCCTTTCTCCAAATCCATTCCTATATCTCCAAAGGTAGGCAGCACATCCAGGGGCGTGCCAACGTTTATCATTTTGGACTAATGTTGGCATGTATCGCGGATGTCTATGGGCGACAGTATCCACTTACCATCAGGTGGACTGTATGCTCGTCTGCCGCCTTCGTACATAAAAAAAAAACATAAACATAAAAAAACGCCCAGGCATGTGTATAAACTTCAAAGTGCGTAGTGCTTGTGCATAATGTTTAATCAAATAGACCTGAATAAGAAAACTCGCATGCTCCAAAAATTTAAAAAAATATCTGGACTATGCTATCCACTAATACGCACTGGGCCCAATTCCCCCCAGTAATTTATTAGGTACAATTAAATAATTTGTACATGAGGGATATATGGCTATAAAACACCACGTTCACCAAGTGGGTTGGTGATTCCACTCTTTTATAGGTGGTGTAGTCCCTTAGGGCTTGTGCTAGCCGTTTTGTCATCCTTTAGTCACCTTTTACGATACCCACGGTGACGCCTGAAGCCTGAAGCTTCTGAAGCCGGTGACGATTAAATGTATGTCATGTTGTCATGTTATTTGTATGTCTTGTGATTTAGAGTATGTGAGTCTTAAGGCCTAACACTGACTTTAATAATGTAAAGTAATATCAGAAAATACTTGTGAAACCTGTGCGTCCAGTGTGGCTTCCCCTTATAACGCAAGCGGTAACCTCCTGACTTGAAGGTGGAGGCGTCGCCTGCTTACCGCCTTCGGACTTCTTAAGCAGACAACCCCTGGAACGAATAAAAACAATTAATATTTTCTATGTTATTATTATATTTTTATATAAGACATGGTAAACGAACACGACGGCCAAATCATTGGTATGTGGTCACCGCCACCCATGAACGCCAGGGAAGATGCGGGTGCGGCCGACTATTTACGCTGTATTCCAGGAATGCTCAATCTTATCTTCAGCAAGAAAATTGGATGACAAGCGATCTACTAGACCACATAGGAAAAAGAAGGTCATTTATTGTACATATTAGGTATGAGTTATTCAAATAGTCCCTTAGTATTTATAAACTGTTACAACCGTACCGTTTTATTTCTTAGTTAATATATTAATTTCTCTCTATCTACATAATAATATGACAAATATATCCTTCGTCATACATAATACCGTGTACATATACATAACCAATGTGAGACAACCGTGAATTCCTCTACGTTATTATCGCTTCGTGCCTTTGCTACAGATATAGGTATAAGATAACATATTTGCATCGAACCTTTGTAAACCCTCTTCATATTACGCACAAACATCGTGAAAAAGTGTAAAACTTTATTGACACAAATCAATCCCAGATGTTTCTCTAAACCGAAGATTTATATGCTCAATATCCGCAGAATATCAAGTGAATCTTATATAACTTAATACAAAATTCCTTTATTTCCTTTCTAGTAATGTGCCCTTTCCTTATAAAGGGCGACGTACCTGCTTATACCTAGTAAAAGGAAAGAACCGTAGCCCTACACAATTATTTACAAGGCGGACTGCTCCTTTTGAACTCTATTCCTCATAATAATTATTTATTTCATGTCAGTAGAATCGACTCTCAGAATTTACACTGCGAATCCGAAAGTTGTGGAATGAACTGCCAGCTGAGGGTACCCACTATGCGACGCCATGGGATTCTTCAAGAAAGCTGTGAATAGGATTTTGCAAGGCCAGCAACCACATGCCATTATCCTATTATTAATTATTATTAATCCTATTAAAATATTAGTGAATTTTTGGATATAAAACATATGTATATCAGACACAGAATGTTAATGGTATTGTAATCATTCTGAAATAAAAGATGATTAAATGATTAAACTTAAAATTTGGATTTCGAATCGGCATTCGAATTTTTAATTTGAATTGAGAGGTGAAATGCTCATAGGTTAATTTTATTAGTAGAAAATTAATTTTTTTACTCGATTTTTACTTGACCCCAATTTTTCAATGTTCAACCTAGACCTGGTTTCGAACGATGACCAACGTGAGGCAGAATAAATATTGTTTGGCGTTGTCCAAATTAAAAGTGTTGTTTGGAAAATTGAATTTACTCATATATACTCATATGTTCGTCTGTATGAATGCTGTAAATAATTTCAGTGGCCGACTTGGGTTATAAGACTTTGACAACAGTTACTGCATTACGTATACTGCGGCAAAATAGTTTCTTCTCGTACTAAAATAAATTCAAAGTTACCCTGTACGTTCAGGCCCGAATTTATTTTGGCTCAATTTCGCGCTAAAGAGAATTTGTGGACCAAATTCCTTAGAAAATTATACAAGTATTTCAGCTATTTTATATCAAGGCAACAAAAGATATTATCATTCTATAATCTCCCACTGTGTCTCCTTATTATCACAAAAGGATTCGGTTCATATATAATCCAGGACGCGGGCCCAATGAGGATTAGTGGACATCAAATATGCTCCAAATATTTTATTGTCCATGAGTTTGATCCGGGAGATTCCAAAATCTGAATAAAATCAGACGAATCCCTTATACATGGTTAAATGAAAAATATTTACACCCTCCTAACATTGAATTTCTTGAGGGAAAACTAACAACTTTTGTCATACGACTACTTTTTGTCCCCACAAACCACTCACTCGCCCATACACTCGCATCGATTTACATAGGTATAAGTATCTAATAATTATAGCGGTTCGATTAGTAGCTGTTTATAAATGGAGTGTGCAGCGTAGCTGTTCATAGCAGCATATAGTAAGTAGTATAGAGTAGGTAAGTCTATGTATTTAAAAAAAAAAATTTTGGAGAAAATATTGAGTTTAGAAAAAAGCGGTATAACAATGGTTGTTACATTTATAAAAAAAACGGTGTTGGATCGTGCAGGTATTATTATTGCCCCGTGTTTAGTAATATTTTGATTAAAGCGTTGGTTAACCGAATCTATAGCACAATTACAAACTTTTTTTGCGTTCACGAAAATGTTACAGTGATTTTAACATTCGTATTCGTTACACTAACTGAAAATGTTTTATTTTTGGTTGGCGCTACCTAGCCGCTTATTGGATATCTATTGGAAAACTAGCCGATATGAGGTCTTCATTCGAGGACTCTGTTATCGGTCCTGCGGCATATATGGCCTGCCACTTGCCACTAGCTATGTCGGCAACTTTAGTTCTTCCTCGAATTTCTTCGTACTACACTTTAATATATTTCTCATCGAAAAGAGGTTACACAGGTTAATTTATGAGGTTGTTAAACGGAGGTATTCGTTGCGTGATCGCGACCTATTTACGTGAATACCGAGAAGATTTTTATAATAACTGTTGTACGGTACCGCAGCATTCGTTACTCAAACTGCTACTTAATGTATACTTCCATGATTCTTTCTATGCTTGTGGTTTCTTTGATGAATAAAATTGTAAGTACCTAGTCCGTCCTGTAATAAAGGTACATTTTATTCCGAATTCTAAAAGAATGTTTACTGTTCGCCCTGAATATAATATATTATGCTTGCATACAGCAAGCATAATATATCAAAGATATGTATGTGATTTACTTTCAAATATTCTGTGGCATATGTTCGCAATTTTCTAGAAAACCACTGACCCGACTCATGCGGTAATTTAAGTAAGTAATTAAGTGGAATATAGATACACAAAGTATTGACATAGATGGGACGGCATCATTACATTAAACTCTTCAGCGCATTTCTTCCTTCTGTTCTTTTTTGGTTTCCTTAATACAAATATTAATAAGCACAGTGCGAAAGAAGACATAACATCAATCAAGTCAAGAACACACTTTCCAGATGTAATTATACTGTAAGTAATTTCGTACGCTATGAATAACAAACACCATCGACAAATTACGAAAATGTTTTCAAGTTAATACGCACACCTTGGAAGATAGGTACGAGTAGGAAAAGACGCGCTCCACTTTGTGAGGCAAAGTAATCTAATTAGTTGCTTCGGCTGCAATATATTATGTCCTCGTGTGAAATAATAATATTAAGTATAAAATATACATAAAATATTAAGTATATAGAGCACACAATTTACAGATAAATTAGACTTCTTGATAAATATGCAATATTTACAGCATTTTGATTAATAATACATTAAAAATATTGGACAAAGGTGGCAAGGTACATGCATGTATTGATGCATTGTATGACGTAGATATCGGCCCTGGGGTCGCTTGTGCTGTCAAACAGGCGCTTGGATAGGTCTTTAAAATAAAGAGTCTAGCACTCCATAATAAAGACTGTAGGCACTAGGACCTCATGGACCCAGAATTTAGATACAAAAAAGAACTAAAACCTATTCCGTGCCGATGACTATTCATTTACCTAAGTTAAAATTAAAACAGATTGGAAGACAGAAATTCTGAGAGAAGATTAAGAAATCTGTATAAATACATGCATAGGTATGTATTGTTATCTTTATGTTCAGATCTTTTAGAAACTGAAAATAGAAGAAAGAAAAAAGAAAGGGGTTTATAGCGGGTCTTAATAAATCAGAAGACATTCTTTTAAGAGGTGATTTCAAAATTGATAGCGGAAGGCTACATAGTATTGTAATTCAAATGTAATTATAAATTTGAATATTAAAGACTTATCGCTGGTTTTTGTCTTGAAAATATATATCTACATTGTAACTAGATTATGCCATAAATGGGATCTGCTAGTACAATTATGATTATAACATTACCCATTTCATTTCACACCTTAAAGGGATTATTCTAATGGCGGAGACTGGCGAAGCGACAATGAAGAGTTGCTCCTCATATAATATATTTTGTAGGAGACAAACAGATATCCAGGAGTGGAGATACATAGGCTAATGCTAAGGTGTGTTAATGGTACACAAAGAGAACAATCACTTCGCAGGTTCTATCTGCTGATGAAAATGATTAAAAAAATGTAGATGATTATAATAGCACAAAAAACCTTACCCGAATAACTTACAGGTTCGGATCAGGCTGATGAAGGCCTGTCTGAACTTGCGATTCATGAAGCAGTAGGTGATTGGGTTGCAGCACGACGAGCAGTAGGAGAGCAGGTGTAAGGATGCAATGCCCTTCGCGCCGATGTACTGGTATAATGTGTCCGGGTAGAAAAGGTATATCTGCAGGAAGTGATAATTCGTAAATACCTTTTATTGTAATGGATCTAAATGCGCATATTTAAAGGCTTAGTTTCACCTTTTATTTCTACTCGAAGTTTTGCGTTAGTTTTGTCCACGAAATGTATGTATAACGTGGAAGTCTAAAAAAATATTTTGTACAAACTATCGTATTTATTTACTTTTTATAGAAGAAGCGTATTGTACTCCCCCGCAGTGCCACCATCATCGATCGCGATCATTCGTAACGAAATTTAATCTATACTAATATAATAAAGAGAGAGAGAGAGAGAGAGTGCGAATTTTGTGAGTTTGTGTGTATGTGGAGGGTAATCTCCGGAACCACTGCAACTATTTGAAAAATTCTTTCACCATTTGAAAGGTATATTATTCCAGATGGACATAGGCTATATATTATATGCAAAAAAATTGCCGGGCATGCAACGCATGCCGGGCACAGCTAGTGTAAAATAAACGTACATAATGTATATTGAATGAAGATAACTGTACTTACAGCAGTTAATGACAAAATGACGCATAAGTTAAGACGGTGTGGGTACTAGAATATACATACATTCATATGTATGTATGTGTATGTGCGATTTAATTGGTATACATTAGTATTACTATGAATTGTTTTACTAGCTTGTACTTGTACTTGTTTACTTGTACGGTGGCGGCCCTTGGAAGAAGCCCAGCAGTGATGGGATACAGGCATGTATGGCATGGTGTTGTTAGTAAGAAATTATGCATCCAATGCAACCAGCGCTTTCAGTATCCACTGCTGGACATGGGCCTCCTCACGCACTTTGTCTCGTGCATGAGAGACGTTTGACCTTAAAACGCCATGGTGGCCAAGCGGGTTGGCGACCACTTTTTTAAAGATAGTATTGTGCTTCACGGCTTGTGGTGGCGGCTTTGTTATCCCTTAGTCGCCTTTTACAACACTCATGGGATGTGGGGTGGTGCTATGCTATAACCGGCCCACACCACACGGGAATAACTACGAGGAATCTAGCGAAACTCTGTTGTACTTTGTGCACTTGTATAGGACTCGACGAACTAATACTTTTTCCGTTTTAATACCACTCAAATATCCCTGAGAAATTCTGTGTAATAATTATAGTAAATATTTGAGTAGATAATTTGAGTACCTACATTCTTTAATCGCTGAATAATTTCAAATGAGCAATTAAAATTAAGATATCACAGTATTCCAATTACTCCATTTTATTGTTTAGATCGAATGTTTGAAGACAACTCTTAAATCTTTATTTAACGTTCAAGTAATTATGAACTCTTAAAAGCGTACGTTCCTAATTAAGTAATTGTGTGTATTAGAACCGTATATATGATAAGAACCGTTTAAAACATTAAAAAATTACTTTAGATAGGAGTTGTAAAGTTAATGATTAAAAGTAAAACATTAAACGAGTAAAGGCAATATAAAATATGAAAGAAATCAAGACTGACAATTTCATGGGAAAAAAATATGTCTACAAGAAGACTACCTTGAAATATAGTGCATTTCCCACTATATCCTATTCTCTAATGTAAGTACGTGTTTCGGAAGCGAGTGAGATAAGTCAGAGCCCATTCCCATCCTATCCTTCCTCATTTTTCCAACCCTTTCTTCAAACCAATTCCTACATCTCAAAAGGTAGGCAGCGCATCCGGGGGTGTGCCAGCGTTTGTCGTTCTGGACTGATGTTGGCATGTGTCGCGGATGTCTATGGACGACAGTATCCACTTACCACCGGGTGGATTGTATGCTCGTCTGAAGCTTTCTTACATAAAAAAAAGAACCTAAAAGATTAGAAATAGAAATAATAAAACCATTTCTTATCCACTTTTTAAATTGTAAAGGTAATTTTATTTTTTTATTTTTTTGTAAAGTAAAGGTAATACTGTGTTTACTTATTAACTCATATTGTCGCCTTTAAGTAGAAAGATATATATATTATTAACACTTTTAAATAATTAAAAATTTTAAGATACATAGATAGATAGATAAATTCTTTATTGCACCAAAATGTGTGTACAAAGGCGAATTTAATGCTATATAGCATTTTCTTCCAGATAACCTTTGGTGGTTGAGAGCAGGCTAAGAGTAGTGTCGCTAAATATAAATATATACATAATTGACATTTATATAATTATGTTCTGTTGGTGATCTTTATCTAATAAATAATAGATAGAACAAAAGCAAGGTGGTTTAAATAACTTTAAAGTTCGGACAATTTCAAAAAACAGTCTTAATTGTTGTTATTACTAGTACTAAAGAAAATATACTTATTATACTTAAATACATTGGCTTTGATAAAACATTGCTATGTTCAAAGGACTTATGTTCCTTTAAAACAACGACTCTTTCAGTTCAATGGTTATTTTTTGTAATAATTCAGTTCCTCTTTATTACTATCTTCACAAAACTATTCTGTAAATAACGTCAATATTTGTAGAGTAAAGATTGCTCATATAAATATATTTAAATTTTGTTTACCGATACGTAAAAAAGAGAGTCTGAAATTGCTTAAAAATTAATTTAATTTACGTAGAGTTATTGAATTAACTTTCAATAGCCCTCTAAAACTAAATATTGACAAAGGAATTTCAACGTTACACGTCTTACATTCAGAATAGTTTTCTGTTAACGGAATTTCAGATATAATCAAATGGGAGAATGCCGACACAGACGTGAATGAAGCGAGACAATATTTACCACACCTTTCATAATAGTATAAACAATTATATTACACAATCCCTAACAATTTGGCTTTTCTCACATTTGAAGCGTTAATTAAATATAGATGTGAATATATATATATAACCTATGAATAACTAAGTTTGATTTTAGCATTTCAAATGGATATTGGTTAAAAAATTAATGTATGATTAATTTTTTTTTTTAGATTTCATTTAATTGGATGAGAATGAACACTGAATTTTTTATCAATAAAATTTGTGATAATGAAATAAGATAAGATAATGAATCCAAGTGTTGTCCACAGCAAACCACTGTCATTTTACCCAGCGACCCCTAACTTATTTTGATGGGGAAAACGCTTAATAAAAAATAATTTTCACTTGATATTGGCAAAATAGTCGTCGCAGTTCAGTCGACAACTGATAGTGCCATCAACCCAAAAGAGAAGAAGAATCGCCAGAATGGAATTAGAGAGAAAAAATTGAATTTTTGACTTTTGCTAACATTAATTAGTCGTATATTTAGGATTTTTTAAAATAAATAAAGCCACACATAAACACCCACAGAGAACAGAGTAAAATTCGGTTTAAAATCTTGATTTCTATGTACAAAATCGAATGAGTTTGTTTTCCCAACAAGTTTAATTTTATTTATTTCGTCGCTGTTTTAATTAATACATAACAACTCGTATTTTGTATCTTGTTTCCAAGAACAAAGACTATACACTTTCATAATTTCAAATTGAAGATAGACAACAAAGATGAAAGTAAACCTTTCTTTATGTAGACACTAATATTAACCCGCGGTTTCATCTGCTTGAAACCCGATGTCTAAATCAATTTACGATACGAAGTTAGCCTATAACGTCTCACTGCAAGGCAACTTACCATCTCTTTCCGTGGGTGAAGGTAAAGGCGACTAAGGGATAACAAAGCAGCTACCACAAGCACTGAGGAACTGCTCCACAGCTCAAAGAGCGAACGCGCTAACCCGCTTGGCCAGATGACCTTTTAAGGCCACACATCCCCTCATGTCCAGCAGTGAACGATAAAAGGGTTGATGACGATCATAAGCTAATAACACCTTTTGTACTCTTGTGCAAATAAAGAATTGTATAAAGAATTAGTTGAGGGAGTCAAAATATATAAAAATCCTGTTTCGCAATCCTTTAAGCATTCTCTCACACGAATCGGGTGTAGGTTTGACTAATGATGTTGCTCACCGTATTTATCACGTGGATAGGTGTCCAACAGACGAAAAACTCGAGGATTATGACGAAAAGCATCCTTATCACCTGCAAGTAAAGTTCAGTTTAGTCAAACTGTTTGTGTAAAGGAAAAAAAGGTACGAATAAAAGAGAAAAATGGGGTTGACAAGAGGAATGTTTTGGAATGTAATTTGGTCTAGAATGGAAGAGAAGGGTTGACAATTAAACTATTTAAATTAAATTATGTATTTGATTTGAACAAACAGGAATGTTCTTGCGATTAAATAGTATTTTACTAAAAAGAAAACAGCATTTAACCTTTTTTATGGAAAAAAGGTGGCAAACGAGCATACAGTCCACCTGGTAGTGAGTGGAAACCATTGCCCATGGACATCCGAGGTATATGCCAAAATCAGTCCAGAATGACAAACGTTGCCATGCTCCCGGATGCGTTGCGTACCTTTGGAGATATAGGGAATGGATTTGGAGAATTGTTTATGGAAATGGAGAGGGATAGGATGGGATGGGAATGGGCTATGGCATATCTCACTCATTAGCGAAATACTACGGCGAGAGTAGAATCCATTTTAACATTTTTTACAATAGGTTCTTTTTCATGATTAATAGTACAAGTCTAGTATATCTTTTACTCTACTCGCGTCACCCGAGTCGCGTCTCCCCGCCCGCGCCTGCCTCGCGTGCCGCTCCTAGGCGCCCAGTCTGAGTAATAATCTCTACGACCGTTTTAGATAAGACAACATAACCGTACGTGTTTGTAACTTTTGATCTACTCTTCAAAA
Organism: Sesia bembeciformis; assembly: GCA_943735995.1. NCBI lineage: Eukaryota > Metazoa > Arthropoda > Insecta > Lepidoptera > Sesiidae > Sesia > Sesia bembeciformis. The sequence continues at coordinate 2,686,156 of OX031029.1, read as the reverse complement.
TAATTTTATTTTTCGCAAGAACGGTCTTATATGAAGACTTATTGGTCCTATCTGTCTATTATGAGTCTTATATAATAGGGTGCTACAATTATACTACATAGGGTGGTGAGGCTTAATTATGAATTTCGTAGCACCCTTGTAGCTGACAATAGCACGCTCGCAACCCGTGCCTATCTGCTTGTCACATACCTATAAACTGTATTATGTTTTATTGCATTATACCGTCCTTTGCAAACTGTTTGCGACGGATTATGGCATTAAGATAAATACTAAAGTTTTGTAATGCATAACAAAGATTGCATCTACGTGTTATTACATCATTAAATAAAACAATAGAAAAAAACATTTTAACATGGTTAACGTGTTTCGGGTTTTACTTCATTTCTGTGACACGTTGTATACTTGAATATAGCCATAATCAAATAGCTGAAGATACAAGAAATAGATCCGTGAATTGCTATCTGTTAATGACGTCACGTGAGTACACGATCTTTATACTAGAGGATCCAAATATACTTAAAAAATTAAATTCTAGCTAAATCCCCTTATTGAGGGATCCCGATAAGCTGGTGAGTGCAGACGGATCTTCCGGGGATTTTGTTGCGGGATTCTAGTGGAAGGGTTCGTGTTAATAATATTGACCGTAGTCCTATTACATTCGGGCGTAAGTAACTTACTGTTTTTCGAATATTCTATTCAATATTGCGTATAAATAAAAAAAATGTTAAATATTTACTTGTTTCTATACAAACAAGGTTCTCATATTGGATTACAAACTGTGTAAAAATGATCTATTTCTGATGTAAATTGTAATTAATTTATCTTGGTATTTTTAAATAAATCCAATTTATTATTACATATGTTCCCTTACAATATATCAGTAATTGTAATTATTAACATATTTTTTCATATTTTCCTTTTTCTCATTAAGGATAATTATTGGTTCCTGATTCATGGGCGTTTAGCTGTATTTCATTGCCATTGATAAGAAAGGATACTAGATTTAAAGTTTTTAATAAAAAAAAAATAGTTAGTACCAGGTTAATGTTTATTAAAATGTAAGTTATTAAACCCATGTTTATTAAAATTGATAACTTTGTAAGAGAAAAATGATACTTTTTTGTATAAGCATAACACAAACAGTTTTATCATGATTAATTATTACTTTGGCTTTTTCATTCTTACTTTTATTTTATTATGTCAAAATATCATAATGAAACTGTTTCATCATAATGAAAACAGGAAATAAGAAAATTCATTGCTTACAGTATTTCCACAGAGCATACAAGACTGTAGAGTAAATAAGGTTTAATCTCTTGGGAAATTCTTCCCAAATATATATTATGTTATGAAAAAAGGTCAAATGGGCATCAGACGTGCATTTAGAGATTCAGGGATGAATTTGGAATATTGATTAATAAAGATGGGAAATAGGAAGTATAATGGGACGAGTTTACCTTATCTTATTACAATACTCATAGCTTTGTTTAGCCCATTTTAGTATCTGCTTGATGGAATCCCATCTCATCCTATTTTATGGAATAAGATAGGAAAATTGATTACAATGAGATAAGCGTCTACCCTTATACTTCCTATTCTATGGGATGCGACATAGGGGATGTAATCGGTTGAAATAGAAAATGAAAAGTAAATACATATATTTTTATTTTCTTACCAAACATATTGCACCAATCGTGGTTTATTTATTTTGATTATTATAAGTTATAAAAAAAACATTGTTACACCTTTACGATATAAATTCTTAGCTTAAACCATTTTCAGTAAATACTGTAAATGCATGTAAGAGGTAGAATTCATCTGCGTTTGATGAATATTTCTGTCTCTATTCAACTTTTTAGGGGGAGAGTACACGCTGCAATCCAACAGCAGCTGGGCGCGCTCGACTGGCCACGTGACCCCTCTCTCACAGAAGACCACCTTGTAATGTACTGCGTTCCCCACTTTTATTTTATTTCCCTAATGTACGTACGTGTTTCGGTAGTGAGTGCGATGTGCCAGAGCCCATTCCCATCCTATCCCTCCCCTTTTTCCCAACCCTTTCTTCAAATCCATTTCTATATCTCCAAAGGTAGCAGCGCATCCGGGGCCGTGCCAACGTTTGTCATTTTGGACTAATGTTGACATGTATCGCGGATGTCTATGCACGTCAGTATCCACTTACTATCAGGTGGACTGTATACTCGTCAGCAACCTTTTTTCTTAAAAAAAAGAACTTACTTTTCGTTTAGCTTCAATACTCTTGTCAATGTGCGTAGATCTCACGACGTGTCTGAAGTCTAAGTCGACTGCGGTGTGCATGCAGTAAGACTGGGTAGCCTTTGCTTCTTGTCCCAGCTGCTGCTCGCTTTCCTGTCAAAAGAGAACACACTTAGTTTTTTTTACCATTTAACCGACTCTTGCCCTAAGTATATAACGCTTGGTAGTAATGGTTTCAGCCTATAACGTCCCACGACAGGGCGGGCACAGGCTTTCCCTAATATATCACTGGAGGAATTTCGGGCCATAATCCAGCACGCGAGCCTAGTGCGGTTTGGTGGATACATATACTCCATATATTTTTTATTTCTCGGTGTGAGTTTCCTCACGATGTTTTCCGTCACCGAAAAGCTAGTGACATTTAAGAAAATGTACTTTAGTAGAAACGCAGTGGTACGGGCCGAGGATTTGAACTCACGACCATAGGGATGTGAGTGTAGTATAGATACTCCTAGGCTGTCAGGCCTAGGTAGTCGCCGCTCTCATGCTTGGCGGTGTTAATCCACTTGGTTGACAATTCACTTAGTGCTTTCACATACTACATTGCCGTTATTGCCCCCTTCCACGCGGACCCAGTGCGGATTAATGGATTACCTCCTACACTTAAGATATCCCTAATTACCCTTAAGATAATGTACTTTAGTACTTTAGTTTAAATGTCGTTATACATGGAAGAAGATATCGGACGTGTTATGTGTTACCGATTGCAGAATTTACCAAAGTTATTGGTGTCCATAAATAATAACCAAAGTTATCCATAAATAAACAGTTGAAAGTGTTGTTGAAGATAAAGTGTTGTTGAATAACTTAAAACTATCATTGTAACCTGTGCAGTGACAATTATAAAATATAACAATATAAAGTCATGTTATCTTGACAACAATTTGTTTGTCTTTTGTGGGTGCTTTAAATGAATCTTTCATTACCCTCCACTTTAAAATGTTAACATCACTATTGATGATAGACATCTAAAAATTGGCAAGTATTAAAATAAGCTATTTGACCCAGCGGTTACGAAGTGCAAATAACAAACTACTACACCGATAAACCTACGTTCGAGTCTCACGAAGAAAAAGTTGCTTTTTTAATCGTTATTTTCTTTTTCCTTTTTTCTCGTCGTTCTGAATCATTGTTAAAACGAAACCATCAAAATGAGCACGTGCTACGGTTGTGAAAAAATTGTAAGAACAACAGATAGAATTTCTTGTTCACAATGCGACCGAGTTTACCATCACCTATGCGTGAATATATCAGGATCCAATTACAAAAAGCTATCTAAGGATACTCGCTTGTCCTGGATTTGTCCGAAATGCAAAACTGAGCAAAGAAGCAACCCCAGCACACCACTGCCTCCACATACTCCTGTAACGAGCGATGATTTACCAGAACAAGCTGATGGCTTGAGATCAGAAATTTTGACGATGCTCAAAACTGAGATGGTAAGCATAATGAAAGAACTATTGCGCGCTGAACTTGCACCTATCAGGGATGACCTAGCTGCTCTTCATCAAGCCGTCGATTTTTTGAACACTAAACATAACGAGTTTCAGTCTAGCATAGCCGAGCTCTCAAGCGAGGTGAAATCACTGAAGATAAATAATGGCGACCTTCAAAAGACTGTATCAGATTTATCAGAGCGTGTTAACCATCTAGAACAAAATTTACGAGAGTGTAATTTGGAAATTCATGGCTTGCCTGAGAATCGGTCTGAAAACTTACCTAACGTCATAATCTTACCTAACCTCTAAAGACTTACTTCAATGTTTGCGCGTTGCGAAACTGAACAGAGAGAGTAAGAGGCCTCGCACCGTTATAGCAAAACTTCGTAGTCCTCTGTGTAGAGATGAGTTCCTCTCAGCTGTTTCAAGATACAATAAAGCCCATGCAAATGAAAAGCTAAACACCTCTCTTCTGGGTATTGGAGGTGAGAAAGTGTCTGTGTACATTTCAGAACACTTGTCGCCAATGAACAAATCTCTGCATGCGGCTGCACGCCTTAAACGACGGGAACTCTCGTACAAATATGTCTGGGTCCGTGGCGGGCGAATCTATATGAGAAAAGCCGATAACACACCAGCTGTTCACATTAAGAACACTTGTACTCTACAATGTTTACAGCCATAAATTCCTTATCTCATCATCACCAGATCAAGTTACTGTTGGCACCTACTTTCTAAATATTTTTCTTTTCTTTCTCTTTAAATATTAATTGTTTTTTATATCTGAAACTTAAAATTAGTATAATACTATGGACTTAAGCATTTACTATCAAAATATACGTTCCATGAGATCTAAATTAGTTAATATATTCAACACAGTATTAATTAATAATTACGATATTATTTGTTTAACCGAAACTTGGCTAGATGAGGATATATTTTCCTCGGAACTGTTTGATAATAGATATATTGTATACAGGAGAGATCGATCGCTAACTTTCAGAGAGAGATTCTGCAAGAGTCATGGTGGGGGTGTTTTAGTTGCAGTGTCGAGGCATCTTAGCGTTGAGGACAAATCCTCTTGGCAAACCTCTATAGAGGACTTATGGTTAAAAATTAAATTTAAAAACGTCATTCTTAATTTGTGTATTGTTTATATACCTTCATATATTCCCGATGATGTATTTACAAGCTTTACACAAAATTGTGAGTCACTGATTCTATCCCTACCGAATGAAAAGTTTGTCATCCTAGGGGATTTTAATTTGCCGGGTGTAGATTGGACTAATAAAGACAGCGTTGTAGCTTCAGACGCCTCAACTGGAGCCAAATATACGAGTCTTATTGATCTTGTCCAGACTTCCGGGCTCCAACAGTGTAACCACGTTAAAAATGTGAACTCATGCATACTAGATCTTGTACTTGTTAATGATTCTCTTAAATGCCTTATCACACCAGCCGAACCCATTAGCCGAGTTGACGCTCATCATCCTCCCTTTATGTTATCAGTTGACACATTTGAGCAATCCTTGTTGAAAGAGAATGTAACTGAGCCTAAATATAATTTTCGTAAAACTAACTTTGTAAAGTGTAAAGCAGATTTAACAAATATTCAGTGGGAACAATACCAATCCCACACGTGTATTGAATTCACAAATATATTTTATAAAGAGATATGGTCGATTATAGAAAAACATACACCTAAATATATGTCTAAAAAGTTTAATTATCCTGATTGGTTTACATTTGATTTAAAAAACGTACTAAAGGAAAAAGAGAAGTACCGTCAAAGATTTAAAAAAGGGAAAAACCCTCGTGACTATGATATTTATTCTTTACTTCGCAAAAGAGCTAACATTTTAACTGGAGAGTGCTATAAATCTTATATTAAAAACATTGAAACTAATTTAATAAAAAATATAAAGATTTTTTGGCGTTACACAAAGAATAAGCGGTTAACAAATACCCTCCCTTCACGTGTGCGATTAAATGAGCGTTTTGCGGAATCTGGCCATGATATTAGCAACATGTTTGCAGAATATTTCTCATCTTTATACAATGTACATCCGATTACTGATAATAATAATTATATACCTGACTTTTTCACATATAACACTGCTCTCTCAACAATCTCTCTCCTAGAAACTGAAGTCCTAGAAGCTTTAATAACTTTGAACATAAACAAAGGGGCCGGACCTGATGGCATACCTCCTTTTTTCATAATAATGTGTGCGGAAGCTCTATCAAAGCCACTAACTACATTGTTTAATAAATCTTTGACGGAAGGAATATTTCCAGATATATGGAAAGCGGCTCGTATTGTACCAGTCCATAAGGGAGGAGATAAGTCCAATGTTAAAAACTACCGCCCAATAAGCATATTATCTTGCTTCTCAAAATTATTTGAAGGTCTCATATATTCCCGAATTTATTATTTCATTTCTCCATATTTAAATAAATCACAACATGGATTTGTCAACAATCGCTCAACAACTTCCAATCTTTTAGTATATACTCACTATCTGAGCTCATCGTTTGACGCAGGGATTCAGGTTGACTCTGTTTATACGGACTTTTCTAAAGCATTTGACCGAGTTAATCACGCCGTTCTCCTCGCAAAGTTAAATCATATTGGTATTCAGGGTTCGTTATTCAGATGGCTAAGATCTTACATCCTTAATCGATCGCAATTTGTAGCAGTGTATGGATATGACTCCAGCCCTTTCCCAGCCATATCTGGCGTTCCTCAGGGCTCGAAGTTAGGCCCATTATTATTTTTAATTTTTATCAATGATCTTCTGACCATACTACAATGTAATCATTTAGCTTACGCTGATGATATTAAAATATACAGTAGGGTTACTTCTAATACTGATTGCGCAGCTTTGCAGCAAGATCTTAATAAATTATCTGAATGGTGCGAAACAAACATGATGTCTCTTAATGTTAGTAAATGTCATATTATATCATTTACGAAAAATAAAAAACCTTATACATATAATTATAGTATTAATCGCATACCTCTAAGAAAAGTTAACATTGTAAAAGATTTAGGAATATTATTTGATGAAAATTTATCGTTTCGACCACATTACAGTTCAATTATAGGTAAAGCAAATAAATTACTAGGTTTTTTGATACGCACTTGCAAACCTTTTAAAACAGCCCTACCATTTAAATTTGTATATGTTTCTTTAGTACGGTCAATTCTTGAATATTGTTCGGTTATATGGTCACCCATGTACCAAATACACATAAATAGATTAGAAACTGTGCAAAGAAAATTTGTCCGTTACTTTTGTTTAAAATTTGGAAGTAATCATACACTAAAATGTTACGAGGATAAATTAAAATTTTCGAACCTCAAAAGCTTAGTAGTGAGGCGTAAAATCAATTCCTTAAATATATTGCATAAGATCTTGAATAACCATTTGGATGGGGATCTCTTGCGGCATCTCAATCTGAAGGCACCGAATCGCCCTGTACGTACCCAACAGCTGTTTGATATACCACGGGCTCGAAATAATGTCTCTTACAATAATCCATTTTATAGAATATGTCGCCATTATAACGACCTGGATGTCGAGTTTGACATATTCTATTTAAACAACGCCCGCTTTAAAATTCTGTTAGATAGACATTTTTCCTTTTAGATAGTTAAGATATATATATATATTATAGTTTCATTTTACCCATAAAGTTGTGTTTAACTGTAAGTGAATTTACGAACATACAAATGTTATATAAAATGTGTCTGTGACTAGTTAAGTTTGTAAATTTGTTGTTATACCTAATAAATAAAATAAAATAAAATAAAATAAATAAGGGTCTGAGAAAAGGGCCCTTACTAACGTTCCAGTTTCCCAAATGTCGAGACTTCAATTGAAATCTCAAAAGTAATATATTTTTAATTCTTCATCTTAAAAAGTCGGATGTTACAGTAAGTTTCTGTTTAAATGAAATCATGAAAAAATCAATATTCTAAGTAACGAAAATCTTAAGCAATATCTTATATATTTATTATCTTAATATCTTAGCAATATGTTACTTAGTCTACACAATAAGGTTTCTTTACTATCGATACATATTATTATACCGTAAAACCGTAACCAGCCCTGGATCTTCAACTACTGGATATGAGTCTCCTCATGTGCCTTAAAACGGCACGCTGGCCAAGCGGATTGGCGAGACCACTCTTTTAGAGATGGCGTAGTTCCTCAGGGCTGATGGTAGCGGCCTTCTTATCCCTAAGTCGCCTTCTACGACACTCACGGGAGGAGATGAGGTATTCTAAAGTCGGTTAACACCACATGACCGTCGTCACATATGTCAACAGCCAAATGTATCTAAATTAGACGGCATTATTGCCGTCAACTTTTGTAGGGACAACTATTATTGTAAATCTTTTATTCTATTTTGGAAAAGGCTTTAGTGGAGTCGACGAAGATCATCTTTCAAAAGAGCAATGCCACAAAGATTCCTATTACCTCGAAAACACGAAACTTCCACCTCTGTTATTTCACACAAAGCCATAGAAACTTCACATAACGTGTAGGCGCTAATAACATAAGCGAGACTGGCGCGACGATTCCTTCCTATTTACGTCGAGTAAACTACACGACACAGCGATTGTTCCGACTTATGATTAATATTGTTTATTATAGAAGAAAGGCAGCAGATGAGCGTGCAGTCCACTTGATGGTAAGTGGATACTGTCGCCCATAGACATCCGTAATACATGCGAACATCAGACCAGAATGAAAAACGTTGGGACGCCCCCGGATGCGCTGACTACCTTTATAGATTAAGGAACGGATTAGGAGAAAGGGATGGGAAAATGGGATGGGATGGGAATGGGCTCTAGCATATCTCACTCACTACTGAAACACGTACGTACATCGGGGAAATACGATAAAGTAGGAAATACAGTACATTTCTGTGAGAGAGGTGTAACGTGGCCAGTCGAGTGCGCAGCGTGCAATAAATAAACAAACAAACAGACAGACAAATAAACAGACAAACAAACAAATAAGCAAACAGACAAACAAACGGACAAAAATTAAAAAAAAAAGGTTGAAATGGGTTCTGTATCGTCCGTAGAGTACAATGCAATGATTTTTTCAAAAAATATTTCATGTACAGACACGGATCTGTTACGACTTTATTATTATACGTATATGTATACTATAATAATGATACATTAGAAGTGTTATTTCCCTACCATCAGCCTGTGCTTCTCCACTGCTGGATATAGGTCTCTCCCAAAGATCGCCACCACACTACAAACCACTACCGGCGAGTTTCTTCAAGTTGTCAGTCCACGTAGCCGGAGGGCGCCCCACGCCACTTTTCCAGGCACGTGGTCTCCAATCGAGAATTTGTCTCCCCTATCGATTATTTCGCTAAGCATTTCATAATTTATTCTATTTCATTAAACTCGACGATTTCAATACCATTTTAACGGACAACAAATTAATAAAGGATTACGATCCTTAACCCTTTGGACCCATTTATATAGGTTTCAATTAAATTTTGTCCACGAGGGGACGCGAGGACGTCCCTTTGCGGATGTTTGTACAACATTTAATATTCTGTGGCATAGGAGTAAATAAATAATACGAGTTTAAACTTTAGGACCATGTGGAAAAATCTGAACACACAAAAGGGACCTTAACTACTAAGTTGTTAACAAGTTTATGTACGGACGATAGCCCTTGAAGAAGTTCGGCTTGGAAACAACTGACCAGAAATATAAAGTTCTTTCTCTAGGGATAAGAACAAGGTTAATGACTCTTGCCTGGCCTAACCTATAAAGATGAGATAGTCAGTTGTCAATCAGATCATGCCTTGGTTTTGTTGAGACTCAGTTGTTGTTGTTATCTTTGTTGAGACTAACTACCATAAACTGATTTCTATGTTTGCAGCAGCTTCAAAGAAAATTTGGATATCAGTACAAATTATGTCACTAGAAGTGACGTAATGTTATTGCCTAGATAGCCGCTTGCTGCAAGAATGCATTTGGTGTCAGCTTAAATCAAGTTACTGTCTTCGATTCTTTTCCAAGAATAAGATTAGGTAAATCAACTAGATAATTTGTATAATAAATATCGTTTTCTGTTTAGTTCATAGACAGTAGTTAGATGTAACAGTAGTTAGATGTAACAGTAGATAGATGTAACAGTAGCTCACAATAGACCAGATAAAACAAAAAATTAAACTTACCTCATTGATGTCACAATACCCTCAGATAGGTCCAAAAGGTCCAAAGGGAACATATTTACATAGGTCCAAAAAATAGAAAAGCTTAGTAAATATCACTTACTCAAAATAGAAATATCTAGATTATGGAACACACACAATCCACATAGTAATAGGAGCAACCGGCGTGATTGCTAAAAGTTTAACCAGGTATTGTGACATGCTGGAATCTAAAATAAATAGCCATATTTTACAAAACCAAGCAGCCATACACACACTGTCAATAGTTTTAAAAGTTTTGTGTTAATAAATTGGGAGAGCCGAACTTTCTCTTCCTTGAGGGACTCGGGGCGGAAGGAACGGAAAATGCCGACCCAAGAAGTCGAAAAAAGAAACATAGTATAATGTATAATGTAATGTTATGTATGACATAATGTATGCCTCGTTATTGCCAGATATTTAGTCTAAGAAAAGTCTTAAATATAAACTGATTAAGAAAAAAAAATTAAGAAAAGGAGAAAAAACGGCTGTTACAGCACGTTTCTATTTAAAAAACAAAGTTTATATCAGAACATTTTAACCAAGTTATCTATACTAATAGGTATAATAAAGAGGTAAAATTGTGTGTTTGTATGTTGGGGGTAATCTCTGAAACTACTGAACCGATTTCAAAAATTCTTTCACAAATAGGAACCTACATTACCCGTGTCTAATATAGGCTATATTTTATTTTGAAATTTTGGAAAAAAAATTATAAGCCGAAGCGAAGCGAGGGCGGGTCAACAATAAAACAATAAGGTCTCTTTGCAAAAATAACGTCACATATAATTTATAGTGTACTTAAATTAGCCAGGACAAATATTACCGGTTTTTATAGCACCAAGATATTTTCGGTATAGGTATTTTAATATGTGCATTAAAATAAATACACTAAAAAAAATGGCTGTTAAAACAATGCGAGCGAAGTCATAGGAGAAAGTCATCCCGATCCCGATTATCTTGATAAATATCCTGATTAATCTCCATGAAGTCGCTACCAATCAATCTCTGATATTTTAAAATGTCGTCCGTTTAAAAGAAGTCATATAATATCGAATCTATGTATAATCCTATCCCATTAATATTATAAACGCGAAAGTTTGTGAGGATGGATGTATGGACGTTTGTTACACTTTCACGCATAAACTACTGAATGTATTTTAATGAAACTTTGCAATAATATAGCTCATACATCAGAATAACACATAGGCTATAATTTATAAAGGTATTGTGTAAATTGGACAAAATATAACGATAAGTGTCAAGTAAGTCGGAAAAAACTCTGCCATCTGCGAGCTATTTTGGCGTGCGCTGCAAAAACCGTAAGAGTTACACGAATATAATGTATGGTGGAAATGTTTCTGAAATTTTGAAAAAAAAAAATGTAAAAAACAACTTATAAACCGAAGCAAAGCGAGGGCGGGTCGCTAGTATATTCTAAAGTAAAATATTGAAAATAAGACGCCGGGCTTCCACAATACCCCAAGGACCCGATTATTTGGAAAAAATATTATGACTGGCAAAAAAGAGATTGATTATTTAGCAATAAATGGCCCGAAAAACTTGATAATTTAATTATGCTGCCAAAAACAATTATAATTGCATATTTTCTGGTTAAGCAAATTTATATGACCCCGAAATTATTAATTAAATAGTATGTAAGGGTATATAGATGTATTAGATGTTGGGATGGCAGATATATAGATGTTTTTAAGACCGTCTTCAGCTTAGACTTAGGCGGCCCCTAGACTTATAATGTCATTGTACAATATTATTGAATCGTGCATTGTACCCAAACCGACTTTCAGTAGTCTACCTAAACGATCAACAACAATTGCGCAATCCGTAAAATTGTTTAATATTATATAACTGACAATACCATTGGAAACTATTTTTTATGCAAACTGCATATAATCCTATAAAACACGATTATGAAAAATTCTAAGACCAATCTATTCATCCGGCCCTTAGATTTCTTTGCCGTTATCTTAGACTTGTGGCTTCTCTCTGCAACTTCTACCGACTGTTTATTGGGGAAGGTCTGAAGAACCGTTCAATCTCATGCTAAAGTCTGGTCCTTTTGCTCCTTTGGATTTAGTAGGCGCTTAAAAAAAATCTTTTAATTCTATAATTTTTGCAATGAAAATTAAAGTACAATTTGCAAAATAAAGTACAATTAACTAAGGTACATTTTCTTTGTATGTCTTTTAACTATATGCGGCCACTAGATTCTTTTATCTCACTATCAATTGAAGTACAATTAATGTTATTGTAGGTATAATTAGTACAGTTTACAGTACATTTGTTCATAACACTTTTGATCTTGACAGAGACTGTGGCCGGGCCAGGAAGCAACACACCCTTGCGTGGTGGTGATCATTCATTAAATAACTTACCGCTGCAATCTCTTGTACAAATGAAACTTGTTAGGTCTTATAATCCCTAATCGACATTCCAGTGCTAAAGTGAAAATAAAAATATACATAAAAAAAGTCCTCTGAATTTGAAAAATTGGATCAGTCCTAACAAAGCCAATAAGGTCCGAAAACCCATTGTATTTACAAGGGAAGGGTTGGGCTAAAAAGTTGGATGTAGGACGCTGATGGAATCATCGAATAATAATTTTATGTTGGAAACGAGATATTTATATACGTGTATTTTATATTTCTGTTATGGCAAACAAAGTATATTTTTTGTGATGGACAATGTATATGCGGAAATTCTTTATACCGCAATATATGTATTTTAAATAGTTAATACTTGTTGTGTATCAAAGGTTTATAGGGCATTGGTTTGCACTTGCACGAATCACGCAATAAATGTTAAAATTAAGTTATAAACTACGGATAATGTCATAGAAAGTGAATTATGGAAGTTACAAGTTATAGAAAATAAAAATAAATGAAACAAATAACTGACTTCAGAGTTTAAGATAACCATGCTATATTTGTTTTTAGTCAAAAAATTAAACTCATAAAAATAATGTTTCTTCATTCATATGCGTTCCAGTTTCATTCTGGTTTTGAAACAGAAAACAAAATACTTATATGTAGTTGTATTTCCTGCAAAAATAAATGTTTACAGCTTAAATTTGCAACTGTTTCTTTATGCAGCGTTATGATTACCAGACCTTAGTATGTCTCGGGTTCTAAGATGTTTTATAATCGTTCTTACCTTCAAGAGTTTCTTGGTGGTCCAGTTTGTTTTACAGCAGATGTCTGGTGAGTTTCCTTGCATTATCGGCGTAGTCGCTATCAGATGGTTACTCTTGCAACTGGATTGATTTGGTACTGTCAACAAAATAATTTGTGATCATTAATAATGTTGCTTTATTTTAAACAACGAGTTCTTTAATTTACAAAATGAAAACATCGAAGTTAATAAATTGTGCATTATTTTCGATTTATTTTTTAATTTACTGATATGTATAGAATTGGAGAATTAACCATGGTCCCTTTACTAGGCCAACCTGTACCATGGAGGCCGAGTATAAAGGTCTATCAAATAAGGTTTGCCTCAAAATAAAATAATAGTTGAGAGCTCTTTTATAAAATCGCAGTGCCGAGAGAAAATGAAAAAAATAACAACAAAGAGAAAATAAAAAAACGTGTTTTAGTTTGCCAAATTCCTTCTATAAATTATAGTAATTGTTCTATGTGATTTCTTTAAAGATTATTCTTTATATTCTGTGCTTAACTTCCTTTGCATCTAAATATTATTAGCTTCTTATTTATTTTATATTACTTTAAGAATTTTTTAAATAAATACTTTAATAATACTTTTTTAATATTTAAGTCTAAGTATATTTTAAATAAACTTTAAAATATACGTTAATATATATTACACACGCCCTCCGGTCAGGTGCACCGATGACTTAAATAAATTCGCCAGTGGTGGTTGGATGAGAAGAGCCGAGGATCGTGTGTGGTGGCGAGCCTGGGGAGAGGCCTATATTCGGCAGTGGAGATACATAGGCTGATGGTACGGTAAGGTAAGATATAAGGCTGCGTTAATTTAGCTTCTTAAACGTGAAAGAATTTTCAAAATCGTGTTAATAAATTTTTAAAATTTTGAATATTTATCATAGATTTATGCCATTTCTTATTCTAACAGGCAACGTCGCTCGCACGCATACTTACAATGCCTTTGCCACTTGAAGTTGTGCTGTATTTCGTGCCGCATCCCCTTCCACAGCTTGGTCACTATCAAGGAGTAGGCGAAGGACATGATGAAGAACGGCACCAGTAGCAGAATAACGTCAAGGCCGAGGTTAAACGCCCTCTCGAGCTCCAGACTCTGCCAGACTTCTCTGCATTTATAAGCTGCAACAAAAATATGGTTAACCGTACCTTAACCAGCAATTTTTTGTCCAGTGCTGGACGTGGACTCCTCATGCAATTTGTCTGAGGATGTATGATTTTTGTATGAGGCAATGGCGTATGGCCTTAAATTCCCAAACTGGCCAAAGTCCACTCGTTTAGAGGTGATCCCTCTGTGTGGTAGTCGCTTTGTTATCCCTTAGTCGCTTTTTACTGGGAGGTACACTAAGATCCCTATACAGATTTAAGAAGTTCCTACCTTCAAAATTATTCTGGTGTTAACGCTTGTGGTGCCCTTTATGAATTATGCTGATATATGCTATCCGGACCTTACTCATCATCGTCTCTATGAGCTGGAGCGTCTTTAAATTAATTGTATTAACTCTGACTTCGATTCACCGATCTATCACCACGTATTGCACTATTGTTCTATCGTATTGTATTGTCAATTTTAATGAGAAGTGCATCCTGTATGATATTCGTAAGCGTTCGTCGCAATGATTGAACTTAAGAGACACAGCCAAACAATGTCCAACGATCCGTCTCCATGATAACGCTCGTCTACACACTGCACGACATATAGTCTCAAAGTTGCAGCAGCTTCGACTGGAAACTACGTCACCCATCGTACTCGCCAGACCTTGCCCCTACTGATTTCGCTGCTGATTCCTGATTTTGGAGAATTTAGATAACTTTTTACAGAGAATACAATTTAACTATCATGAGGCAATGAAAAACGCCTTCAGAGAATTCATCGATTCCCGTCCCCAGGAGTTCTATAGCGGTGGCGTCAATCAACTTCCATTAAAATGGAAAAAGTGCATTGATAATAATGGACAACACTTCGAGTAAATAAATATATAATTTTCATACAGAAAAGATTTGAATTTTTCCACATGAAACGGCAATTTCATAATAATCGCACAAAAAGTCTCGTGTTCCTGCGAAAAAGTTCCTTGGAAAATGTTAAGCAACAAAATCAACGACTACGGCCATTCACGAATTTTATGATGGAGTTTGTTTTAAAAAAAAAAGAAAATGATACGCTTTTTAATTATCCGTAAGAGTACTTTCACAGATACGTTTTATTTCAAAACTTTCTTCATATTTCTAAACTCTAGTTCAGGAGAGCTTTTTGTGAAGTAAAATTAAAAACGCCGATGGCACGCGCCACTCGGAAAGGTAAATTTCATATATTTCCTGAACATTTTTTGAAATTATTTGGATAATTTTTTGGAATTTTAAAAGGCTTTTTGTTGAATATTTTGAGATTTCTGGAAAAGTTAACGTAACCACTGAACCAAAGCACATTTACGAATTGAATCAATCAAGATAATAATATTAGGTAATCGGGTAAGATCGCGGCCTTTTTATTGTGAAAATAATAAAGAATAATATTTTAATAATTTTGTACTACATAAATATTTATTGGAAGGAATATTGTCCATTTAATTCGACTATCTTTCGCCATTTTTCTTCCAGAGCCATTATCCCATCGTTAAAAATTTTTTGGGGTTTCTGAGCGAAAACTTGATTTAGATGGTTTATACATTA
Organism: Sesia bembeciformis; assembly: GCA_943735995.1. Classification (NCBI taxonomy): domain Eukaryota; kingdom Metazoa; phylum Arthropoda; class Insecta; order Lepidoptera; family Sesiidae; genus Sesia; species Sesia bembeciformis. The sequence goes on along the minus strand of OX031029.1, from coordinate 2,670,330 downwards.
ACGGCGCGGTTAGTAAGAATCTCGATTTAAGGTATTTTACTATGGTGATTAGCATTTTAGGTAGAAGCAGTATCTTTGAGTGGCTGTATCTTGAAACATGTCTTTGTTATACTTATATCTTTGATCCCATCAATGAACTCTTGAAAAGTGCCTATTGTCTGTAGGTATATCTAAAGATTTCAGCTGCCTAAGAAGGATTTCACTTAGGATCATTCCTTTTATTCAGTAAATAATGTACCTACTTTATTTTTTTCCGAGTAACAATTGTGAAAATTTTAATAATTTTAATAGAAAAGAGATAATTTTAATTTTATAATTTTAAAATACATTCATTTTAGTATAGAATTCTAAATAAGGATTTCAGATTAGACCTTTTATAACATCATGCGATAGTACTCAATTATTGATGTCCACTTAATCTTTTGTGTGCTACTGAATACAAAAGAAAGCAGCTTCTGACAGATGTAGTAATCCGAGATTATTTCTGACAAAGCCTAGTTCTGGCAAAAATAGCCATTTTTGAGATAATATTGTAACAAATTCTATTCTTAGAAATAAAGTCGATTATATATTGTATGACGTTGTTACATCTTTATGCCTTCATTTTTCTTTGTTCCAAGTCAGGATACATGATAGAATTCTTTGATTTGTTAAAAAAATCGCGGAAGAATTAATAGAATCAGAATTAATCGTTGAAGTTTATTTTGATCTCAATTCAATTATATAATCGACCGCAATTTGATTTAAAAATATATGGTAATGTATGTACACTCAAAAAGGAGTATTCGAATATACTGTTAGAGATACCGTGTACTCCAAAGTTAGATAGTGCGAGTCGCAACACAGTGACAAAACATATGAAATTATTATTGGAATCTGTTTGTAAAATCTATTAAACCATGTTTTATGCAAATAAATATTTGAATTAACGGGACGCGCGGGTTTACGTAGAAACTCCATAATTTGGAGTTTGTACTAATGATATTGTAACTATGAATGATGTGTATACGAACATGGTATTAATGCGGTCCATGTACTTAGACTAATGTCCTGCCTGTGTACATGACAAAATTATATATACATAAAATATAAACAAATACAAAATTCACTCCGTGATGTTTCTTCAAGTATGATCTTTTAATTATCACTTGTTGAGAGTGAAGAAACCGGCTAGATTATAAAAAAATATCGGATTTATAACCATATAAAAAATCTAGTGTAAATCAAGATGTTATAAATCAATCTGCACTGGGCCGGCGTGATAAATTACGGCCCGAAACCCCCTCGTCATTACTAAATAAAGGAGGTTTGTCTTGCCGTTTAATGTTATAGAGTGATATCAATATGCTTCGCTTCATTCATATCGATATAAACTTTCAAACGGCCCGCTGACCACCACATTTCTCCAATTTACGTCCTACATGGATTATATTTCCTTCATTACTTAAACGCAACTTTGTTTTACGTCCGAAATAAAGTGTGTTTATTGAACAATGTGTACAAAAAGGCCATTTGGTGGTCAAATTTAGGTTTACGGTGCCATTTCCCGTATAATTCTGTATAACTAAAGGCTTTATGCCGCCCACTGACAGCGTACGGTAGGTACGTAATTTCACATATTATGTCTAAGTACATATTTTCAGTGTGTAACTCGGAAATATTATTATAATGAGGTGTATATTTAACTTATAACTATCTAATTTAACGTAAACTTTCTAATTTAACTTTATTTAACTTTCTTTGAGAACGTGATATCTAAAGGTGTAATTATTATAGGAGATTTTTTATGTAGGCCATTGTTTTAGCATTTAGGTACCATAATACGGGTTCAAATAGTTTCGGTATTGACGAGCCTGGTAGTATATTATTATTCAATACTAGCGATAAGCGCTCGCTTCGCTCTGGTTTATAAGTTTCTTTTAATTTTTTTTTTCAAAATTTCGAAATAAAATATAGCCTATATTAGATACGGATAATGTAGCTTCTTATTTGTGAAAGGATTTTTATAATCGTTTCAGTAGTTCCAGAGATTACCCCTACATATATATGTAGGGGGAAACCATACCTACATACATACAATTTTACCTCTTTATTATATTAGTATAGATATAGATTTAATGTTTTTTTGTACAGAACGCAGGAGACAAAGGAACGTAATATAGTGCGACCAGACAATCCACCTGCCGGTATGCGGCGATTATTGTCCAATGATATTTGCGAAATTAGCACCTTTTCGTCCATTGCTGGATATGGGAATCGTCATACATATTATCTTGTGCATGCCTTAAAACGCCACGTTGGCCAAGCGGGTTGGCGAGTCAACTATTGTAGAGGTGGTGTAGTTCCTCAGGGCACGTGGTAGCGGTTTTTTTCATTCCTGAATCGACTTTTACGACATCCACGGGTAGTGATAAGGGGGTGCCAATTCTAAAGCCGGCTCACGCCACACAGCCGATGTCAACATGAAAAATTGTCAGTAACACGAGTACAATAATTGATCAATCTATGTTAGGTGTACAGTACAATTCTACAGTACAGTACTTGTACAGGTGTAAATTATACAGTACTTGTATCAGCCTCTAAGGTCCCACTGTAGGACACAGGCCTTCCCTAGTAAATCATTGGGGGGTTTCTGGCCGTAATCCACAACGCCAGCCCAGCGGATTGGTGGATAAACATACTCCAGATTTTTTTTATTTCTGGACCATGCGGATTTTCTCACGATGTATTCCTCTTATCGCCGGGCTAGTGACAATTTTTAAAAATCCGTACTTAAATAGAGACTTAGTGGTAAACGGGCCCAGGAATTGAACTTATGATCACTCGATTGTGAGTCGAGTATAGATACCCCTTAGCCTATCACGGCTCTTACAGTAAGGAGACCCATATATTTACACACACCCTTTGCTTCATAGGCCTATTTTCTGAACTAACTAAATTAGGATGCGATATTCGTGCTACTATGAAACCGGCACATCATCGAGGCGGCGATACATGCCAACATCAATCAAAAATGTCGAACGTTGGCATCTCTCAGTAGCGATAGGGATTTTGGAATCAGCGTTTGAAGGAGGGTAGGATGGGGAATAGGGAGTATCCGGTTGCTCGATGGGCCACATCCGCCCGCACCTACCTACCTACCTACCACCCTGCTCAAACATAAGTATAATTAACGTATATTACATATAAATGTAAGTCATTGAATGGTTCTACAGCGCATATATAAACTAATTAGGATCTTCTGTTATTTCATGGGTATATATTCTGTGGTCCAAGTAACATGTGAGCTGATAAATATTTGCTTGTTTGTACCGAGGGTTAGGTTAATTAGAAGCGTTTGCTAGTATTATTTCTATAGATACAGTAAAAGCATAATAAATAGAGGTAAATTTTGCGGAATTCCACACAAAGGCTGGATTCAATGTTTTATACAGAAACAGCACAATTATACTGAAATGTTTTGGAGATTAAGAATATACATATTGTGGAGATATTCAAATTTGAAAACATTCGTATTTCGAGAAAAAGTATTGCAAAAAAATAATAATGAAGTATAATAATAAATGTAAGATAGGTTAGTTTATATTACATTTCTGATTTCTATTGTATGTACGTTGGGGATTAAATGTGGAGGGAAATATAATTAAAATATACATTGTTTAGGGGTTAAAAATGAGTACCAAAAATATACGTTTAGAGTAGGTATATTTTTGGGTGGTCAAAAATTTGGGGGTTGAATTTGGCTTAAACAAAATTTCACTATCTCAGTAAGTGAATTCCAAATTCCAGTGAATTCCAGTAAGTGACCAGTTTAATCCAAAAAAAAATCGATTTCCAAGTTTTTATAACGTGTCACTGAAATAACACAAAAGCTGCAAATAGGTTGTTTAGTATCGAGAGTAGAATCCATTCTACCAGTTATTACAATTGGTTTCTGTTTTCATAACTAATATTTCATTTCTAGTATATGTTTTATTCTATACGCAGTTATGCAAAAACTTACACACTCAATGAATTATCGATATCGGGCACAACGTACTTCGATGTCTACGCCTAGTGGTCACTTACTCTGTAATAATATGCGCTAGGAACATTTTAGATAGAATAACGTGGAATAATAAAATATCTATATATTTATAAGGCTTGATCTATAAGTCGCTCAGTTAGAGCTATACTCGGAGTTTCTTTGCCGAATAAGGTCCGAAATGAAGAGATTCGCCAAAGAACAAAAGTCACCGACATAGCTCGTAGATAGACATAGCTCATAGATCATATTTGTGGCGGGACCGATAAACCGATGGGATAGACGTGTCCTTGAATGGAGGCTACTTAACGGGAAGTGCAATGTGGAACGCCCTTTAGTGGACTGAATGGGGATAATATTTGTTTTAAGAAAGAAGCTTCATTGACCAATTTGTTACTTCCTAATAGAAACTAGGAAAATGACTTCAGAATTATACAATTCCACAATTATTATTTCACGTTCGCCTGTGCAAATAAGATAATACAAAACGTATCAATATTCCTTATTCCGACACATTTGCTCTCCCTCTCTCTTCACATGCAAATGATGAATCGGAAATTAGATTAACATTTGTGTCATATGATACGAATCCAAAGATATGAAATTGGTAACACACATATGAGAAGACATTGACTACGAGGATGTTTCAAAAATTATAATTCTAAATTCTAATGTTCTTAAATTTCGATATTACTACAGAATACTGGATTATTTTAAAGACTTTTTTTAAAAAACCGAAGGTGGCAGACTAGCAGCGAGTCCAACTGGTAGTAAGTGGATATTGTTGCCATGAACATACCTTATACATGCCAACATCAGCCCAGAAAGACAAACGTTGGCACGCACTTTATAAATTTAAGAATGGATTTGGAAAAAGGATTGAAAAAATTGGGAGGATCGGATAGCATGGGATGCGAATGGACTCTGGGTACGAGTATATCTCAGTCTCTACTGAAACACTTACGTACATAGGGGGAATAGGATGAAATGGGAAAATTTATGGTAGTCGTCTATGAGAGTGGAGTGACGTCGCTGGTCAAGTACGCCCAGCGGATGTAAGTTAGCAGCGTGTCCCCCTCCAAAGATATTAGCACCAGACAAGTCCTGACGTGTCGTGTGGCCGACACCACACGACACACGACACGACGTAGTCACGTGACAATAAGCTCTTGACATGTACAAAATATACAATTTGTTGTTATTGTGAAAATAAATTTCATTAAAAAAAAATGTAATTATGCAAAACAATTAGCAAGAAAGAGGTTAAATTTTTCATTTAGAATAATCTTGCGATAAAAGCAGCCATGACCTACCTAATTCCATTAAGTAATTAATTTAATTATTCATGAATGTATAAAAATAATGTTTTCAATTTTGCTAATTGAAGCTTGTAAATCGCTTGTGTTGTAGGAATTAAGATGTGAATTCTTTTACGTAAGGCCATCGATCTACTAACTATTTATATTCTGACTACGCAGTCACAATATTTAATTATTGAGCTACCATTCTATTGATCTTAATTTGGCAGTATTAAACAATAATAGACAACATACTGTATGAATCAGCTTTTAAAGTCCCACTGTATTTATATAAATTTATGTTAACTTCCCAACCAAGGTTCATTAATTTTTTTTAGTCATCATGGATGTATGAGGTCGAACATTGTTGTGATGAAAAACTACACCTTTTCTATTAATTAATTCCGGGCATTTTTTCTTCAAGTGCTTGTTTCAATTTTACTAATTGCTGACAGTAGACATCAGAATTAATCGTTTGGCCGTGTCGCAAATGCTCGTAATACACAATGCCTTTCCAGTCCCACCATACACATAACATGGCTTTGTTCGGAATGAGGCCTGGCTCTGGGACTATTTGTGATGGCTCACCTGGCTTAGACCAACTGCAAGACCTTATTATAAAATTCAAGGCTCTAGAATTAATATGAATATCATATAGCAATTGTTGAATATTTTTTTATTTTAAATAACTGTAATACACATCATATTATTTCTTATTTTTATTTTTTTGGTGTCTAAGAATGATTATTTTTTTATTTATAACTATACATTATTCGCAATTTCGTTTGTGCATACAAAGAGATTTCAGTGGATAGGAAAAATAGTTACGCAGATGTTTATTTTCAGTCTTGGAAACCAGTTAAAGATCTTATTTTTAAAACTTGCCTAGCCCTTCGTCTGGCAATAGTAAGGTTATTATCAGAGCCAAGACTACAAAATTTAAATAAATAATAATTTACATAAGATATTGGTCTATGAAACCAAATATAAGACGGTTAGGTATTTTCAAAATGTACTAAATAGCAATTTTCGTTCATTCAGTTGCGTCGTGCCAAGTAATAACAGTTCTTGTTATAACGTCCAATTACAGGCCATAGGACTTTCCTTCGTTTTGGATGCGCGTGGTTAAATATGACCCGATAGTCCCTCCCGAATGTTGAGATAACTTCAACATAAATGTTACCTTCTATTGTGTACCTCATACTCCGACGTCGTTCAGTTGATCCAAAGCTAAATAGACTTTTGTGTTCTTTTATTTCATTATGTTTTAAGGTCAATTATTTTTATGAACGGACAATGGGTTAAGAGACCAGGAAAAATCGAGACAAAACTGTGATTCAAACAATCATATTGTACAAAAAACACGAAAATAGTATCCTCAAATGAGTGAAGTAAAATCAGTGTTTGAAATCGCTTTCAAACGAATCGAATCAGTTTCTTATTTCGGTTTCGTACGAACAAAATAATAGAGAACGAAATGACAAATCGCTTTCTAATTGATAAATGCCGAGTTGCTTTTATGTGGACATCAGGATGGTGGAACTTTAAGCACATGCATCGCTCATGACAGTGACGGGTGCGCGAGAGTAGTGAGTTAGATAAAATTAAAAGCCTCCCAGTTTCTGGTCATACAAAAAAGTCGGTCCTCCCCCTCCACAGATGTTCCTTGAAGGTTGTAATCGTGACTCTGCTGACGTATTTTGTCAACAATCGTCTTCCATGTATAGCAGTCTTTGGAGTCGTGGATCACCGGAATGGTAAGTTTTTTTATCGAAGAGTCTAACACAAGCGAGTGGACCATGAGATAGTAAGTCACCCGCGCCTTTGGACACTGGCACCACCTGGGAGATATAGGCACGCTGCCGACCTTGCAGTATCTTATTCACAGCCTCCAAGAGCCCCATGTCGTAATTAAAAAGAAAATCTCACTAGGCTCATGGTCAGTTCATCGCACTGAGCTTCGCCTTCTTGGTCACTTACCTGTTACTAACAGCTTCTCAAGATTACTGGAGCTTCTGCGTGCTAAAGTATTGAAGCAACCAGCGAAGGCATGTTGATGAGGGTCTTTGCTCAGTGTTTATTTTCAATTCTTTTAAGGTGGACGTGTTCGTACATATGTCGGGATTCCCAGAAGTATCTGAGTATCAGTACCGTATTTAACGATACTGCGAGCTTTTTAAGTTGCATATTGAACATTTTGCGTATGGAATATTTAGCGTAATTGAACAATGTGTGCATTGAGCTTTTTGCGTATTGGATCATTTTGCGTATGCGTTGTGACGAAAGTAACCGTCTGAAAAATCGGTTTGTAAAATAAATCGATTTTCATCCCCTGCGTGAAACAAATGTATTAAAATAAAAGTCTTTCCAGAAACGGAGTGGATTTAGAAAATATGAAAAACATATGAAAATATGTTTATGTTCCTTATACAGCACGAAATAGCATCCATTGATGCGTGTCTCAATATTGTGATACGGTTACCATAAAAATTGGTCGTTTGATCACTTTCTCAATACGTAATACCTTCGAAATCAGCGTGGGCGTCCACGTTGCTATCCATGTAACCAAAAATTGAAAAAGTTCGTGAAATATCACTACAGAGAAGACGATTCCCAGAGGTGTTCAAGGCTGGACATTCAGATAAACGACACGAGAGGGCGGTAAAGTTTTGTTAAGGAAAAATTACAGGGAAAAGGAAAGAATGAAAGAAAAACATGTATTTGTTCATCACAATAGGAAAAAGAACCAAAGTGACATTTTATGTCATACTTATTGTAAATTGATATTTGTTAAATAATTTGTGTTTTTTTTTCACGCATAGGAGTCACTCGTACCGATTAGGGACACTCGCACCGATTTACATAGAAGTAGTTATTTAATAGGAGCGGTTCTTTGAATATAGTCATATTTATTTGTATGTCGAATCATCCAGGGGATCTTGAGAATTTTTTAAATTTTCTATGACTATTAATTTTAACATAATAATATTTCATTTAACTAATGTCAACAAAAATCTGTTAACAATAAAGGTTAATTTTTTTAAATTTTTTTTAACCATATAGGTCACACAAAATTCTTTAAGATTTGACTGTAATATTTACCATTTAATTATTTTATTATTACTACTTACTAATATTACATACTACTTATAACTATTTATGTATTACAAACATATATTGCTCAGTAACCTCTACTTTTATTTCGTTCCTTCATTAACGTTCCCTTTTATTTACCGATACCGCCTTCGATTAGTGGCTGTTTATGAATGGAGTGTGCGGCGTTAACGTTCCTAGTAGCTTATAGCGAGTAACAAAGTCAGATACGTCATTTAAAACAATAACTTTGTTGGGAAAAATATCCAGCTCAGAAAAAAGTTGTTGAACAAAATTTGTTAGTTTTAATGATAACAATTGATAACCAGCACACGCTGGTATTTTCTATTCCACCCTTTATATTGATACAGTTAACTCAGTATTCTGTTGAATTTAGCTATTTGTCACCCCTAGATGAGATATAGGGACATTTTTACCGAAATTAAAAAATGTCTGCAATGAGTAATTCTTTCAAATCTTTCTTTGAATCCCTAAAATCGCTTGACGAATTATTATTTTAAAAGACGTCATCACGCCCACAATACAATCCATTATACAACTTTAACACTGCAAAGCGATTTTAAGCTTTACAAATCGCTTTCACTCCAAAATTCCAACTAATCCTTATATTATAAATTTTAATGCCAAAGTTGGTTCGTTTGTTGGTTACCCAATGCATATAACTCCGCTTGAAATCGTTATAAAAGGTAAGTAGGTACACTTTATTGCACACGAAAGAATACACGATAGAGGCACAGAAGTTTGAATAAATCGCATTAGGCCTTATCGTTAAAGCTTAAAAGGTGTCCGAGTAATTTGTGGCAATAGATTAACACATTATAATAAGTTAATAATTATTAATAGATTAAATTATGGACGACCGATTGGCGGCGTTGGTAGTGCCCCTCCCTGTCCGGATCACGGGTTCGATTCCCGGTTGAACATTCATTTGTTTAAATGCAAAAATTTGTTCTGGGTGTGTCTTTGCCTGTCTTTGAGAAACTTCATAGTAGAGCAAAAGATGTTGAAATCTATTGCCCTGAGGAAGGCGAGCGAAACAACCATTTTAGGAACTCGAACTCAACTCTGAATCTACGTAACCGAGGGAAACCTGAGGCCTTGGACCCTGGTTTTACGTTTGGGGGCGTCGAAGTATTTCTTCCATAAAAGCCCTCATGAAGCTTTAATCCGCCCGTGGGTATAGAAACATTTCATCGGGGAAGCCAGGTGATTCGAGTGGGGTGCTAGTGCATAAATTTAAGGTAAATTTAAGGTAAATTTAAGGTAGCGAAAAGATTTCATTCTAATAATACGAGTAAACTACCCTCAAATATAAAATGCAATGTTTTTTTATAGGAAAAAGGCGGCAGACGAGCATACGGTCCACTAGTGGTAAATGGATGCTGTCGCGTATGTACTCGTACGTCCGCGGTACGTGCCAAATTCAGTCCAGCATGACAAACGTTGACACACCCCAGGATGTGCTGCCTATCTTTGGAGATGAAGGAATAGATTGGGAGAAAGGACTGGGAAATTGGGGAGGGATAGGACAGAATGCGAATGAACTACCGCAAAACGTACCTACGTACTTACATTAGGTAACAGGGTAAAGTGGAAAATGCAAGGTAGTTTTCTGTATGAGAGGGATAACGAGGCCAGTCGACTGCTCCCAGCGGCTGTTGAATTGCAGAATGCACCCTCCCCCTCAATAAAAAATGTAATATAAATAATTAGTAATTTTTAAATGTGAATAAATAAATAATAATCTTTAAATGTGAAATCTCACAAAAGCACTTTAGCTGTGAAGCTGAAATATCTGTACAGGGCATTAGTCGTGTAAATCCGGACGGAATTAAGCCGGTTGTTCGCCCCGGTGACGGATTACCCTGGTTTACGCCGCAAATCAGATATGAGAGCAATGAATATTTGTCACTTCCTTGTGTGGTTGGTTTCATTAGCCAGACGACACTGGCGGTAATGTTGTCGGATTCAATTATTTCGTTCACCAACAAATTAAACGCGAATATAAACTATATACTAATACTAGAATAGTACGTTATTGATGGGTGAATTTTGTCTTATAATTATACTTAAATACATACAAATTTATACCGTCAAAGTTTAAAATAAAATAACGTGCCAATTTTATGGTTAAAGTTACCTTATGTCATGAAAGTGAACCGTAGCTATCTAGCAGAAAACCTTTGTCTTTCACTGCTAAGTATAGGTTGTTCTCAAGGTTCGCCATCACAAACTATCTACTCGTTTTATCGATGACTTTCTATAAGTTGACAATTAATAATAAATGTGAGCTAAAGAAACAAAATATTAATGACTATTAAAAATTAATCAAACTTACACCACAAAAGCTTTGAAAAACTGTTCAACGCTGATCACTACCAAACACAATAATTAAACGATTTCCAAAAGTGTTTCAAAATGTGTATACCTACCTTTTATGGTAAGAAGGTTGATTTATTAATTAGAAAACTTAAAAATGTAATGATTCTTAAACCAGTCACAAACGTACAAAAAAGCTTTTATCTATCGAAGGCTAACCGTTGTTTTATAGTGGTTGTAATATATAGAACACATTTAAAAATTGTATTTTTAAAATTAAAACATTTCGTTTTTATGAATAAGAGGATTTTTAAATTATAGCCGAGTATTGTGAATACAGTTCCATTAGAAATTAAAGAAAGAATAAGAATTAAAAACCGGTCAGAAAGTATCAATTTTATCTAACTATCCCCAAGTAAATGTACAGTGCTGTGATAAATTCACACAATTAAATTAAATCTAATAATGAAACACAGTGCTGAATATTCAATATATACACATGTATAAAGTGTGTGCAAAAAGGTAGGTAAGCGATCACGTGAAAGACATCATGTATGATGTAATGTGAAAACGTTCTTTATGAATCTGGCAACAAGCCATCCACAAGTCATTATATCTATATCATGCCTGAATATCTCAACTTTTATTGCAGAGCACTGACCTCCCACATCACAAGGAGTTAAACGTTAGTTCAATAACCCTTAGCGCAGTATAGGTTATTGGATATTACATACAATGACATAAGGTTGTGACATAAGCTTCCACTAATTTCTTTGATTTTGAATATTTGAAATTTCGGACGTTAGTATGAGGTGGTCAGAAACGCGAGTGGTTTTTATCAATTCTTGACGAGTACTTTTTATGGAAACATACAACTTAGACAACGTACAAAGAAGAAGAACTGCTCAACAGACTTAATGCCTTTTGGACTACCTGCAGTTTATATGAACTGATACACATATTTATCTATTTAAATGGGTCTTAAAGCGAATGTTCACATTATTTATTTTACTCGACGTTTCGTTCGGTTCAACCATGGTCACTAGCTGACTGAAGAGGCGGGTAGTCCACTTCGAGAATTGCGAGCAGATTCATCAACTACCCGCATCTGGTCTTGTGCCAACTGTGCCAGTTGATACACATAACATTACATGATTTGATTTTTAGACCAGATGCTATCATAAAGCACTTGCGCTTCTGAACGTTATATATTTAGAACACTTAATGAGTTGCATTTTTAGAGGAACAGCGTGCACGCTACAATCAAACAGCCGCTCTGCCCTGGGATTGTCCTCGTTACCCCTCTATCATAGAAGACCACCTTGAAATGTACTGCATAAGATAAAGTGGGAAACTTTATCTTATTCATCAATGTGCTTCGGTAGTGAGTGAGATATGAAAGAGCGCATTCCCATCCCATCCCATCCTAACCTTCCCCATTTTCCATTCCCAACCCTTCCTCTAAATCGATTCCTTAATCTGCAAAGGTAAGAAGCGTATCTGGGGACGTGCCTACGTTTGTCATTCTGAACTGATGTTGGCATGTATCCACGGATGTCTATGGACGACAGTATCCATTTACCATCAGGTGGACGTGTATGCTCATCCGCCGCCTTCTTCCGATAAAAAAAAACTAGTTTCCTGTGTTGTGGTTCTAAAAAACAAACATGAACACCAAATACCTAGGTCTGAAATATATCTTGATATTTAAACAAATGAAAATTGAATCAGAGACCTTTTGCACAAAAGGTTATTCATTCAGGGTTTCTACTAGTTTGACCATTAGGTCATCATTAAACTAAAATAATTAAATATAAATCTCTTAAAATTTAGTAGCCCCAACTGAGGTTGAACTCATTAAATCGATAATTAAGTTACTGAAGTAGGTATATAAACTTGCTCTGGTGACGATAAAGGTTTATATGTACTTCATTAAATTAAGTGCTATAAAGTCGAGACAGTAACTTTATTACTGTCATTATACCCGTAACCTAGGCTGAAGTATCACAGAGTTACATAACAGTATCGAAGTTGGTCGTAGTTCCATGAAATCAACCAATTGCAGATTAAAACTTTAGAATTTTGGAAATATTTATTCATCACTAACAATTGTACAATTATAGGTACAACTAACTAATTATAGGTAACTAACTAACTAATTATAGGTAACTAACTAACTAATAATAGGTACAATTGTACATACATCATCACTACACTGGTGGTGTCCAATTATAAAACGTGGTTGCTTAGTCGTATTTGTATTTTTTTTTATAGTAAGAAAAAGATAATGTTGTATTTATAAGCCCTAATAACTATAAAATTGCTGTTTTTTCGTAGCGCCCGCTTTGAACTTAATTATCTTGCGTTTGGTTTGTAATTCCAAATTTAAAAAAAACGTGCGCGGTCAGGGGACCCCCCCCCCGCCAGGAACGAAGATCCTCACGCATTTTTTAAAACTCCGAATGTAATTCATGCATCTGTATACTTTCATTTTCAGGCATGTTATAACCATAATCTTAGTAAACTCTGAAAACAATCGATGTATTGCAAATATCGATGTATTTTTCAATATATCATTCCAATATCGATGTCACTACGCGATATATTACATCGAAAAACAACGATACGATTCAGCGAATCAGCGATGGCGATGTAGTCGAATCGGATATTTTCGTTTCGGATCGAGCGAGCCATGAGAGAGAGAACTAGCGATCGGCCCGCTACCGAAATTTACCGAAAGTACCGACGAACTAACACGATCGCGAGAATCACGACCATACCGTGTCCGAGCGAGAGAAAGGCGAGAAAGAGAAAGGCGTATGGAGGGGGTAAAAATCTTACGTGTAGTTACATTTTCTCTCGAATCACACCTACCGCAAGCCGCGTAAAGGAACTTCGTTCCAAAAATAATTTCAATTTAAAGATATGACATGACATTCTTTAAAAATGTTTCTCTTGTCTGTAAAGCTTCTCGACTTGAAGCATTATACCTTCTTGATCTTTGAAAAGATTGTTGTGTCCGGGAAGTAGCTGAAGCTGAAGTTTGATTACAGTGTGCTTCAAGGTGTCGTGCAATGTTATGTTATGAATCACATATGTTATAGCTTTTACAATGTGAACAGCATTTTTGACATTGTTTGCTACTAAGTTGCTACTAATTTCAAAATTTTACCCTATAGATCCAAAAGAACACTCCACAACCATTCTGGCACGTGACAATCTATAGTTAAAACGATCTTTATCATCTCCCAGAACGTTATTTACTTCTGGAAATGGTTTTAATAAATATGGTTTTAACTCTCCCCCTACATCGTACCGGCAATATATTGTATATTGTACATCAGATATAGCTGAAATATCTATCTATAGTACGTTCCAATTTACAAAAAAACAAAAATAAATCAATGAAATATCTCAAATATTTACCTTTAAATCTGAGACAAACTTGCGGTCTCAATGAATCAAATTATGGATGTGAGAACAATTATCACCCCACTATTTAATTTAAGGCCGTGTCAGTTACCTCAGGTCGCCATGTTCGTCTACATTTTATATAAATTGGATTGTGACGGACTTTACATTTAGCTTGCTTGGTAACACAAAATTTCATTGCAGTTCAGTTCCAAATACATATTAGTCTTATACCCTTGGCAATTGTGAATCCATTCTAAACGTTTTCTATTCAAAGAGCTTTAGAAATGAACCCAAGTTACTAACCAACGTTAGTACCAAGTTACTAACGTAATCTTGTTGAATTGGCTAAAATACATTTAATATTATTATTGTGCGTTTCAATTTGTTCAGTTAGGTGACTTTTTTTATGAAACATTTTTATGAAAAAACATTTTTATGAATAAAAATCGTAATCCACGATTCGTGCCAAAATCAATCGGGAATGTCGAAGGTTGGCATCGCGGGATGTCCTTGGGCGATAGTATCCACTTACCACCAGGAGAACTGTAAAGATGACTGCACTTCTTTACAAAAAAAATCTTGGATGTTCTGTCTACCGCTAGAGATTAAACAATCCTTGGATGCGCTGCCTACCTCTGCAGATTAAACAATCTTTGGATGCGTTACCTACCTCTACAGATTAAACAATCCTTGGATATGCTGCCTACCTGGATAGATTAAACAATCTTTGGATAAGCTGCCTTCCTATACCGGTTAAACAATCCTTGGATGTGCTGCCTACCTGGACAGATTAAACAATCTTTGGATGCGTTACCTACCTCTACAGATTAAACAGTCTTTGGATGCCCTGCCTACCTCTAGAGATTAAGGAGAAAATTTAGAAAAAATATTGAGGAGGAATATGAGTCAAAATAAAAGGAATATAATGTGGTGAAAAATTTTGTTTTGTTTTCCGTGAATGGAATGAATGAAAATTCTTTACTGCGTTCCTATTTTAAGTTAATTACTAGTTACTAACATACTAGTATGCAATAGGCGGCCTTACCGCTAAACGCGATCTCTTGTGTGCAGCCAACGGGTAGTAAAATGACTTAGAGGAAGCCTATGCAATGAAGTAATATAAAATACTAATAATAATACAATCTTAATTAATTATAGGTACAATTGTATATACATTCACATGAACAGCACATGAATGAAGAAAAAGCAGAAGAAATAGAACCAATATAAATGTTACCATACTACCAGTTTTGTCGGTGTAGTGTCTGCTAATGTAAAAGTCCCTTTTATCTTATGAATTCAGGTGAAAAATAGTGTACGATTACCGTAAACGCGAATCGTCGTTACGCGACGTTACTTTCAGAGAAAATGTCTCGGAGAGAACAATGTCTAAATGAACTTTAATTGTGATTAAAAGACACTCTTATTAATCACACACAAATATATAAGTCCAAAAGTTAATTTCGAATTCATCTCCACAATTTTGAGATACGGTACAATATTATGGGGTAATTCAGTGGACGATGGTAAAGCATTTGTTGCGTAAAAAAGATGTGTCAGATCAATATGCAAAGCAAAACCTATCATGGCACTATCGTGGCACAGGCAAGATCTTGCCGGTGCCATGCCTATTATGAGATGGTTATTTTTGTTTCCAATGATATATCCAATCATTTCAAAAGAACTGTTGATCTATATAATGCAATTGGTAGAAATAAATACAAATTATATATCCCACCCAAACAATTGGAACTATTCAGTCGTAACGCTTACTGTATGGCAATCGGCATTTATAATAAATTATAAGATCGATTCAAGAATACATATATTAAGATTAAGAAAAATGCATTTCAATTTTTACTCGATAATGGTTATTACAACGTAAAATATTTTTTTAATTATCAAGTCCATAATTAAATGGTATCAGTTCGCAATAAATAAATTATAACATCTCGACCGGATAGTCAAATATTGGGACTAAAGTGACATTTCACATTTTTGGATTGTTACTGACAAACCAAACGCACCTACTGACCACGTACATCTAATACCAGTACCTACTGACATATAATACTTAAAATTATAATTTGACATTTTGTTATTTGATACATATGATTTTTGATATTTCTAATACTAATCTACATATTAAGCAATGACCTCTGACCTTTTATTCTTTGTATATTTTTTGCGGGATGTATAAATCCTAACGCCGTCGCATTGATTAAAATAATTATAATTCGCCACTTGATGTAAATATTAATTATATTATAGTTCGGATCTGGGGGCGTGGCTTAATATTTAATTTAAATATGAATAAATATCTGTTGAATTGTAGTTTATTGTAATTGCAGAGTTTATGCACGCTGTTTTACAATAGAATGTGTAGCATTTGATTAAAATTATCACGTGTTCGGTATTTTTACAAATAAATTATTATTATTAATACGCCTCAACGAAGCGTTGTATCTTTATTAAATAAAAATTCAAAAAATGTATGAATGGTCGTCCCACTAACAAGTAGCTGTATTCATTAAAACTGGGTACAATGTACGAGCACATTTTATTATGCAAATTATGCATGTTTTGCAGTAGAGTACGCGTGCGCCTGCGCCATACAATTAATTCCTCTCATGAGTAAATTACAATCAAATTACTCTCATGTCTACTTTCATGCGATAATAATGCTTGTGAACCAATGAATGCTCATGTCTGAAATTTAAACACTCACAAACTATTATTACAAAACTGCCAAGTGCTTATAAGAAACATAACCGATACAAAATAAATCTAAATTATCTTATTTTATTTTTAAATTATTGGCATCTCCGTATTAAAAATCTATGTACTTTCTGACAGAATCTGGTATTGTTTTTTGCGTGAGCGAATGAGTATTAGGCCAAGGAGTATGACATAGACGAGTTTTTAAACACATCTGTTAAAAAGTTATCATTGTATAGTCCACACAAACGAAGTCACGACGCAATAGAAAAACATAATAACGTATCTTAATTAAGAGTTCGCAAATGCAATAGTTTATTAAATCATTGGAATGAGACATGGCGTAGAAATGAGATTAAGCAGCTGCGGATAGATGGTAATTTTCTTATTACGCGAATATAATTGCCTGGAATTAACATATTAATCAGCGACTTCAGAAGCGCGGAGCGTAAAGCGGGGCGGGAGATCTAGAAAGCACGCTTGTTAGTAGACAAGTAAAAAGTAAACAGTAGAGATGTAATTGAATGTTCGTTCAAATGCCTGGTTCGTACGTGTGAATTAGGCTCACGTATGTTTGTTGAATGAAGTTGTAATTACTTTTTAGAAAAAAGGCAGCAGACGAGCAAACAGTCCACATGATGGTAAGTGGATACTGTACATCCACATTTTATCTATATCCATACTTTAAGAGCGACAGTACCTACCACTTATCGTCAAGTGTACAGTCTGATCACCTGCCATTTCAATTATAAACAAATTACTGACATAATCCTGTTCAAATTCAGGTGCTTCGATTGAATGTATAAATACATTAATATTAAATAAGTAACGAAACACTCAATGGCTTGGTATTCCTGTCTCGTTAGTCCAGAGTCATACACAAGCATTTATGTCCACAAACGCACTGAAATAAATAAATTTAAAACAAAAGTTTTTCTAAGCAGCACTTAAAGTTAAACCCGAGATTTTTATAAGTAAGCAAGTAAGCAAGCATCCCTACCAAATAGGCTAATCGGTAGTCAAATCCAAATTCCATTCTAATGGCGAAAGTCGTAGAATAAACTCTATATTCGCGAAACGGCTTGATGCACGCTCCGCGGTACTAAACACGCGACCTTACTCATAATTATCCAATAGCGTTGATTATTTATTACCAAATGAGATAATATATCAAATCTAATTACAGGGAGATTTACGAACCTTATTTACTACCTTTTTTTTATAAAAGTATCTTTATAAAAAAAGGTTGAACACGCGTAGATACGTGTTAATAGAGTGAAATGTTACCTGGCACGTTAGAGCAAATCAAAAGGAGGCATATACGTTACTCACTTACCGCGTGTGTCCCACAAAATTGAGTCCAATGGAGCTGCTTCGTTTAGTTACCGATAGAACAGCAACTTACTTGCACATGATACGCTCACATGGTGAACACAGTTTTGTAGTGGAAAATACAAGTCAAGCACAGATAATTTCTTTTAAATCGGGCATTATAAAATATTCAAATTCAAACGGAATTAAATTAATGCCGTATAAAACTATAGCTATAAACATAAAGAAGAAAACAATATATATATATATATATATATATTAATATATATATATATATATATATAAATTAAAATAAACTTGTTAGTTTTAAAACAGAATAGTTACTTTCAAAGAAAGGAGTCGTTCGATTAAAAGAAAACCGAACTGTATAATAATATGCTATTTTTGCTGTACTTACAGGGGAAGACTTATTTTTTTATAATTTAGACGTTTATGATTGTTAAGAAATATATTTCAATAGGTACCTGCATTTCAATAGCAATTATTAGTTTATTGTTTGACTCGTGCAACTGAAGAAACAATATTACTTTGTGGAAATGTACACTATTCGTAATTTAGTCTTTTCCAGTGCTTTTGTCCGCGTCGAATTGCGATTATCCATGAACTCTTCAAATTATATTGCTATCTGCTAATGCCACCGTAGAGAATTAATTGTTATATAGCGAACATGATTTGATCACATGATGGGGATTAGGTATATCACGTGATACAATCCTTGTCATGAAACTGCATCAATTAGATAGCGATAATTTAAATATACTCTTTTAGTTATTTATCGCAGGCAACAAGGCCTATAGAATACACAGAAACGAATTTAAAATTAAACGCAAATATATGTACTATGCGTTGTCCCTCGAAAGTCGTCCTCGGAAACGCCGGAAGACTATACTCTTCGGCCAGACGTCCTCCTTCGTGTACGTCTTCAGGTCATACGACGGGACTCACACCACAATCGACTTAAAAACGTACACTTACTGACAATGCCCATTAAACAGACTTCTTTATATTATAGGTACAACTGAAAGTCCTTGAGCCTGCATGGAAATTGAGGAGACACCTTGCCGATGTGTTAATGAGATGTGAGGATGAGGTGGCACATTGGGCAAATATCTACTTGGGCACTTCCGGATGTCTTCAGAAAATCACAAATGCTTTTACATTTCTAGAGGGAACTGGAATGAGTTAGAATGGAACACAAATCAATAATAACTTTATTAATATCGAATTTTATTACAATTATTCAAATATAATACCCAATTTACAACTTTCTGCACATATCGCCGGACATTATATGTAACAATAAAAACCTGTTTAATTATTATATGTATTAATTTATATGTTTATATGTAATAATGTTTACAAAGAAAGCAGAGATATAAAATAATTTGTTCCATATTTTATGCTCACGGAATAAAAATCCACTAATACAAATAATGACGCAATTTTAGGCTTGAGTGGACTTGATAACTCGTAATAGCTAGCGCGGTATTTTAAATGGCCTGAACGCCTCCGTTATTACTACAGAAAGTCCGTGTCCCTAGATTATTGATTGAAGGCTTAGTAAAATATACTGGCTAGTACATATTATATATCGGTTTACGATTTTGGAAGTTTTTCATTAACTCATCTGACCGGTTTGCCGAAATTGCTTCTTTTAACGTACAGCTTTAGAGTCACGTTGGCGGAGTCTCAAATACATCAAAGATGAATTTAACTTTAATTGACCGGTATATAACATGTCATGGAACTAAAAAAGTTCAACGTAAAAGTTGAATTCTAAACCTTTTAAGCCCAAATCTAATACTAAACCTGCAAGGCAGCACATCAAAGTAAGAGTTTAATTATAAACCAGTTATCGAGAAGCACAGCGTGGAATGCTTTCCGTCCAGATGAATGGATGATTTGAGGAAGTTTGCTGGTACTGATTGGATGAGAAGAGCGGAAGATTGTGTGTCGAGAAAAGTCTTAGGAGAGGTCTATATCCAGCAATGGAGAGATTTTATGATATGGTACATACCAACCAATACTTAAATGAAAGGTAAAACCTTGAAAACCGTTTCTTGGCAAATTCGTGACTTTATACGCGTTTTTTGTGTTTTTTAATAGAAACAAGGTGGCAGTCGAGTAGACAACCCACGTTGTAGTAAGTAGATAACCAATCTGGTAGTAAGTTGACAATCAATCTTTCAGTAAGTAGACAACCCACCTGGCAGTAAGTAGACAACCCACCTGGCAGTAAGTAGACAACCCACCTGGCAGTAAGTAGACAACCCACCTGGCAGTAAATAGACAACCCATCTGGCATTAAGTAGACAACCCATCTGGCAGTAAGTAGACAACCAACCTGGCAGTAAGTAGAGCCCATTTGGCAGTAAGTAGACGACCACATGAGCGGGCCTCATGCATGAGTTTAAGTGTTATCCATGTAAAAAAAACGTAAAATTGAGTGCACTACTTACCCTTGGAATCTTATCTTGGATAAGAGATAGTGCGGTGTAATTGTGTGTCGACAAAAGTCTGTAATTCAGCCTATGATACAACACCAATGCAGGTTACAGCGCTAGTTTTCAGCTACATTCTCAGATTTAGCATATAAAAAAATTTGCAGACCATAATCAAAACACACTGTATATTGGACAACAAAGAGCCTTAATTCCTCTTGATATATTACATAGTGAAGCAAGCAGGCGGCACCCAAGAAGGGATTTATTCAATTATCGCATGCCTGGTTGTGAAGGAAAACATGAGAAATTCCACACGCTTGACAATTGAATAATTCTCAATACGCACAAATTCACATTGGGTTGTGCTTAGTATAGCTACGTAGATATAGGCTTCTTATAGAGGCTTAACTACGATGGGTCTTATGTATAAAGACCAAAGTACCAATCTGGCCTTTTTTCTGATTTTTCTGATAAACGGGCAGCAAGAAAATACTAAATGGGCAGTAAATCATGCTCAACAAAACGACTTATTTTTGAATAACTGAAATATATAATAATTATAAATTACTAAGAATGTCATCAATTCATCACCAAGTCGATGGAGTCCCGTTTCGCGAGTCTTTTTTTTTTTTAGAAAAAGGCGCCCGACGAGCTTACAGTCCACCTGATGGTAAGTGGATACTGTCGTCCACAGACATCCGCGATACATGCCAACATCAGTCCAGAATGACAAAAGTTGGCACGCCCCCGGATGCGCTGCCTACCTTTGCAGATTAAGGAATGGATTGGAAAAAAGGGTTGGGAAAATAGGGGGAGGGGGCGGATAGGATAGGATGGGAATGGGCTCTGGCATGTCTCACTCACTACCGAAACACGTTCCTACGTACATTGGGGAAATACGATAAATTAGGAAACGCAAAATATTTCAAGGTAGTCTTCTGTGAGAGAGGGGTAATGTAATTAAACGGGTCTTGACGCATATGTTTACCGATCATTTTCATGAGCTGGCATGGTTAAGTCAACTCCTAACCGTGGATGGTAAAATGATTGCGGATTGTCAACAAGACTGGTTTGTTTTCATTTCAATGTTTTCAAAGATAATGCGAGATTTTTTGAACTGTCGGGGGTTTTATCAAAATTTTCAATTGGGTATGTCCTTTCGGTTTCTGAGATTTCTACTTTACTAGTTTCAGTCGCAACGTTAAAAATCTAAAACGAATGATAATTTATCGATTTGTATAAGCTTTACGACGAAAATACATACAAACTTAACAGTGGAAAACAGTCTTTTTACGTGCCCCGCAATCGGCTAAAAATCCCAAAGAATAATAAATACGAAGAATCCAATTATTTTTCGGAAATTAATAATAACAAAAACTGTATTGTGTTGATACTGGAAATTTGTTAGCAATTGGACTTTAATATTCTTTAACCCTTCAAAGGATTATAAGATTAACACTGATATAAAAATGAAAATAAGCAAATAAAAAATCAATGAAATGCAAACAAAAGTAAAATCCGTACGTTTGTTCCAATTGTTAGAATGTCATCACACAATTCAGGGGGTACATATAAATAACATAAATTTGTACATGTACATACAGTATTACACAATATCTTAAGTGAAGACGTAGGACTCGGGAACAAGATGATATTTGACAATGATAGAAAGAGGTGTACTCGGGGAATCTTTGTGAGAGGCCATTTTGTATACAAGAGACAAATTACACTGTGAAACACGGAAATGTAGTCGTGATACGCCGAATTCTGTCGAGAGATGGACAGAATTCGTTGAATTTATGAAGCTCTAAAACGTTTACTGAGGGCGAGAGTGCACGCTGCATTCTCACAGCCTCTGGGCTCACTTTACTGGCCACGTTACCCCTCTCTCACAGAAGACTACCTTGACTAGACACTAGACTCACAGAGACTAGACTACTATTCTGCGTTTCCTAATTTATCGCATTTCAAGGTAGTATTCTGTGGAGAGGGGTAACGTGGCCAGTCGAGTGCGCCCATCAGCTATGGGAATGCAGCGTGCACTCTCCCTCTACGAAGTTCGTGTTCTAAGTCGTGGGAATTTCTAGCTAATGAATAAACAAGTGAATAAATAAATAGATTTGTTACACTGCAAACTCATTTTGCGTTTAGTTGCGTAGTTTGCGCTGATGATGCTCATTAGTAATTGTGATAATGGGCGAAGTTTTAATTACCAGACCACTTAGTTACCGTCAGTTTAAGTTTACCACGATTCCAGGATTAAAATTCTCGTTGAATTGCCCGTCCGATAAATTCCTGGTTAGCCTTTTGATGGCATACATTAGATTGTACTATATTTTGGCGCTAAACTAAAAAAATAACTGAACGCTAAACCTGAAAAAACGTTTTTTTTCTTACATGTTATACGATATTAACAGACATTTTTTAAGATCATTACCTACCCGTCAGAATAAATATTTGACGCGTACACAGTAACAGGGTTTGAAAAATTTGCATTTAATGAGAAACACACTAAGGCATATGCACTCGTACCGAACAGGAGTAATTGAAGATTGATTGAAAATCAATTATAATCTATTTAAAAAAATAACAGTAAATACATACCGTTCCCCTTCATCGGCTGCAGTGTTGACACGATCAATATTGGCGAGTTGAGTGTCAAAGACAGCATCCAAACCATGGCTATCATCTTGTAGGCGTGGCACTGGGTCTGCCATTTGCGCGATTTTAATGGCCGGCAGATCGCGAAGTATCGCTCCAGAGATATGGCTACGAGAGTCCACACGCCCACCGATACGGAGACCGCTGGAACAGAAAGCGCAGGTTAGAACATTGAATTAAATTATTAATTATTATAATTATGTAATGTAATTATTAATTAATATAAAATTGTAATATAATTATTAATAAATATAAAATTGTAATATAATTATTAATTAATACAGTATATAATATCAATGTTTTAATACACGTAGCCTGGGATGACCAGGTGGACTGACGACTTGAAGAATAGTCGCCGGTAGTGGGTGCATGAGAAGAGCTGAAGACGGTCCACGCGAGAGACCTATATCCAGCAGATACAGGTGTCCATGGGCGGCGGTAACACTTACCATCACGTGGGACCGCTTGCTCGTCCGCCCACTAGTATATAAAAAAAAATACAGGCTGATGGTAGTAGTAATATTATGATTAATAATATGATTAATAAACTTAAAACTAAATTCAATAGATAGTTTAAAAAAAATGTTGTATAAAATAAACGATAACTTATCATGTGTCGAAACATGCATTTAGAGATCATTTGCAATTTTATTATATTGAGTTAATGCTGTTGTTTCTTGTAAAATAAAAAAATAAAAAATTGAAAATCAGACCATTCATTGGAACGAATTTACGTTCTCTAAAAGCATTTAGAAGATTTGCAAGTATAATTTATTAGACGTGATTTTTAAAATGTCACGCTTTTAACTAGTGATCTTATAGAAATATTTTTTACCTAATTCTTCTATTCAATACTAGCGACCCGCCCTCGTTTCGCTTCGGTTTACAAGTCTTTTTTTATTTCAATTTTTTTTTCAAAATTTGAAAATAAAATATAGCCTATATTAGACACGGATAATGTAGCTTCCCATTTGTGAAAGAGTTTTTGAAATCGGTTCAGTAGTTCCACAGATTACCCCCAACATACCCACAAATAAACACACAATTTTACCTCTTTATTATATTAGTATATAGTATAGATAGGGGTGTATGGGGTTCCACTTATTATTTGACGAGATCCAAGTCATATTTACAAGCGGCACACCCTGCTGGACAACACATGTGACTTTGCCTGGTCACTATTCAAACATTGCTAGACTCATCACTCAAATATTAATTAACTTAAATAACATTTATATCTGGGCCTTCAATAACTGAGACCGTTGACGGCCAACCCACCTGCCCAAAATTATCGAAGAAAGAACCACTTTTCTGGAAGATGCTTATATCCAGCAATGGAGATTAAACAGTTGTGTCTCCTGCACTTTAGGTAAAAATTTTCGACCGAATTTGTACTAAAAATCAGTACAGGGTTCCAGACCTCCATTTAATGTAGTCGCTGAGATTCCAGTAAACCTCAATTACGATTGAGGGAAACCATTCAAATCGTTATAATTTTTTTAATTTCGTTTTACAATTTTTTAGGATTGTTTTTCAAATGTTTTTCAAATCTAAATCCTGACATCATTCGTTTATCGATTCCCAGCTATGGCACTCAATTAAAACGCACTTCAGCGGAGACGTAGGTATATTAATAGACACGGTATTAATATAGACACAGACGCAGTATGAATTACATTATCAAAGAAAGATTTGACGCACGTTTCGGAACACTGACTTGAGTGTACGTAACGTGTGTATGAAATAACGTAATAACGAACGTGACTTTCAACGTCAACGCCTACTTAAAACAAAGTTAAAATGTATCAAAGTATGTAAGTATGTATCCAAAATATATTCTGCTAATTAAATGTTGAACCAGTTGGAAGAAAGGAATAAATTCAAAATAATAAACTGGGACATTAATAAGAAACTGTCTAATTGTTTACTTTAATTTCCCAGCTATGAAATGATGTGAACATTCATCCAAATATGTTGGAAATAAAATATTTGGCAATAGAATTGCATCTGCCCTTCTACCATGCTAACACATAATTGTGAACAAATCCGGTTTAAAGAAATCGTGTTTATTTGTTTCTTCTAATTGGTAGTTCATTTGCTTCTTTATACAACTAGTAAGCGTAAATTCTGGTTGGCTATACTGTTGAGATTTCTGTTAGCAAAAAATTTTTTTTTATGGACGTAGGCGGCAGATGAGCATACAGTCCACTCTTCCCCTTATAAATTCTGTGTATAAAACACTCGATGGCTTTTATCAGTTATTTCTATATCATATTAATGTTTAATGTCAAATATGGGGAAAATACTGTAAGTCGTCACCGCAAACCCCTAATCTCCTGTTGCACAAAAAATCTACCGCAGAAAGATGCAAATTTCGTATTCAACTTCAATGAAACACGGGTACACAATGCGGACCGTTTAGCTACGCTATGACTAGGTCTGTTTCACTAATCATTTTAAGTACGCATATATACTCGTATCTATCGAATCAGATGAGGTCACTTATAAGTTCGTTGTACTGATGATGTATCTGAATAATCGTAACATTTGGTACCACGACATTGCCACCACTTCCGTTGTCTGTTGTACAATGATTCAATAATTTTATTGTAAATAAATATACAATTTTTTTTATTGCATACCAAAACAAAACAAAACAGCAACAGACACTGTATGTAACACATGAAATGCAACTAAAGGCATTATCGCTAGAGACACGCTCTTAAATCGTTAGTGTGATAGTGCCCTTAGTGTTATAGTGCCCTAAATCAATCCCTGTTACGAGCTTGTAAACTCCTGTAAACTTTTTCTCTGAAATATGAGCTGTAGTCGAGGTGCGGTATATTTTGGCAGGAATATTTTTATACGTATTTTCAATTTTCATGAACCTTAATAATGTCAAATTATAACCATTGACGAATAATTCCTTAATTAGTATAATACCGATTTCACGTACCAAAAATTCAAGGTTTATATGATGGACAGTTTGTAAATGAAGCCAAGTTACCCTTCGGGACCAAAAGTGAATTTTGCGTCAACCCTAAACGCGTTTATGAACTCGTAAAACTCAGTATGTGGTGTCGTTTATTTTCATGTCAGTCGTAAATTCTGGCCGAACGTCCCCACTCAAAATCTTCACTGTACACAATGTATCTATTTGTTATAAATGAAGAGAGAATTTTTTGTCCAAAAGATTACAATGTCTGTTTTCAGGTTAGAAAATCGGTCTACCTGTGGCACGTAATGGTACAAACAATAATGAAGTCCATTCATAACCCTTTAGTCCTTTATGCCAACAATCAATCTTTTAACTGTGGAGAAGTTAATAGATTGATTGGCGCTTAAGGCCGGTTTACAAAGTACTAGTTACTCACTGGTCAGTTATAGTAATTTTCCGCTGAAATAAGAGAGCTATTTTCTTCGAACTTGTCTTATTTTCTTTTTTCGACCTCTTAATTATCGATTTCTGATTTCCTTCGCAGTCTCCGCGCCAATCCTCATCAATCACACACTCCAATTGGGGTTGCCAATATTGTCAAAAAAGCTATTTAAATATCAATGTAATAAGTAAAAGCAGAAACAATCCAATAAAAGTGCCTCGCCCTTGGAGGGATGAGGGATGGCGAGTGATCCGTAAGGATCAAACATTTGAAGTAACTCGCTTTACGCTTTACCTTGTACTGTATTAATTGTCCGGAGATAAATACGACCAATTTACTCGTAGATAGTTTATTCAGAATTCAAATTGGTTGATTCATGAGAGCACGATATTAAAAATTCAACTTCAGTCAATTTGTTCCTGACCTCACAATTTACTTAAGCAATCTTTTGAACTGAAATCCGATGTGTTTACTCAGTGAGTGAAAGCGCTAGTAACAATTATTTATTCAAAAGTGGAACGTTTCTCGTGAGTGAAAAGTGCTTGCTTTGATTTTTCGTCTAATTTTGTGTTCATTTTCAATAAAGCCTTATCGATTAACGAGATTTATTTGAAAAATTAGTCAACGGAAATAGCCGAGTAAAATAAAATAACAATATATTAACAAAGAAAAATATAAGACGGCGCTGAAGTCTTATATATTCCTAATAATATTCCATTTTCTGGAACGAAAACAATATCATGCCCCTACAGGAAGCTTGACTACCCACACACTCAAGATCAATCATAATTAAAAATTAATTATGGAGGAAACTTGTTACGTTTATTATAGCGAAAATTTTATATAATGCTTTAAAAACAATTAAATAAGCCAATAAATTGAACTTTGAGAAATTCTTTCCATAAATTAATTTTGTAACGGGACCCTCCCCTTCATCCAGCAATCCTGTTACCGCTGGACGCGGCCGACTGACTACTTTACTGTAACAATAAAGTGCAATGCAATCGAATGCAAGAATAATGAAGTAAAACAAACGCCTTTTTCTATTATGCTCTTAACTCTCCATCCTATCCCTCGAAGGAGGATTGGAGGAGGAATGAGGACAATTATTTTCATATTCCCTATTTTACCAAACTATTTCTAAATCTCTAAAAATAGAGCAGCACGTCCGGGAGAATGCCAGCTTTTATGATTCTGATTTGAGAGCATAATTAGGTACTCATAAGTTGTAGTTCTACATTAGAACAGTGTCTTAAGTCATTAAGCTCGCCTTAGGTACCATTATGTGCAATAAAGTTCTTTTAAATAAATAAATAAACTCATGCTTTGCAAAAATGTGATTAATAAGTGACATAAAAAAATGTTGCAAATTATTAAACTTACCAAAACATCTCTTGAAATTGAATCTAAAAATTATATCGCAAAAAATGAATTCTTAACCCAGTATTGCATTCACAGACGCAATTTGTAACAGAGTACGAAATGAAGCGTATACGAGTATATAAGTGCCTAGAATTATTTTTCAGTGGTTACGTTCGGATTTTTGTTGCTTTATCACAATGAGAGTGATATGGAATCTACGAAGTTTTTTTTTTTTTATATATACTAGTGGGCGGACGAGCAAGCGGTCCCACATGATGGTAAGTGTTACCGCCGCCCATGGACGCCTGCGACACCAGGGGGGATGCGGGCGCGGCGCCGGCCTTATGGCTAAAAGCTAAAGAGCAATATGGCTAAAACGTCAAAAATCTCTGTCTTTTTGTATTGCTTTGAGTGTGAAGTAAACACCAATTAAAGGTATCCCTTTTGACTTATTCGTTCCATCATACGTTCACTTCACACTTCATTATATACTAGCGACCCGCTCTCGCTTCGCTTCGGTTTATAAGATTTCAAATTTTATTTTTCAAAATTTTATTTTCGAAATTTCAAAATAAAATATAACCTATATTAGATACGGATAATGTAGCTTCCTCTTCGCGAAAGAATTTTTGAAATCGGTTTAGTAGTTCCAGAGATTACCCCCAACATACAAACACACAATTTTACCTGTTTATTATATTAGTATAGATTCATTCCATTCATTCGTTCATTAGTATACATATTTATTGAATTTTTTGTATAACTTTTACTGTAATCTCTGGTGTGCAATAAAGTGTAATAAAATACTTACTTATATTTGGGTAGTATAATATTTTTATTTATGACTTTAGCTGTACCGTTTTATTCTCATTAGTCAAATGGAATGTTATTTATAGACAAGCCTTAGTGTTTTTAGTAAACTAATCTATACATATAATAAAATTGTAACAGGCCGATGTCTGTACATTACAGATATTGAAAAAAAAAACTAATTATTAAAGTCTTTATTAGAGCAACAGAAGCCAAAACATCAGTTTTTAGAAATTTTGTCTGTCTGTCTGTGTATGTTCGTACACGCATCACGCAAAAACTACTGCATGGAATTGAATGCAGTTTTCACCGATGTATAGCTAGAGGTCTAACTTAAAATATAGGCTCCATTTTACCACAGGAAAATATTTTATTCCGATTGTTTTAAATTTAATAAACCGAAGCGAAGTGAGGGCGAGTCGCTAGTGAGATATAAAATATATAACATAAAACGATCACTCTATCTTATCACATGTACCATACCTCCATTTAAGCCAACACAAGTCTAGCATTATGAACCTACACATTTTTTTTTTTTTTTTGCAAGGACTAAATTCTTGTGGCTCTATTGGCCTTTCAAGAATCACCGGACTTACACACAGTAACCTACACAGTGAAGCCTGTGACAAATTGAAAATCATCTGTATTTAAATGTCTGGTACTTATACAGCCGAATAACTCGATTTCAGATTATGGTAATGCGTAATCGAGGGTATTTCTTGTCAAATAATCCCTAAATACTATTTAAGCGAAACCCAATTTCTCGCTAAAATGTTCTAAAATACAACTTGTATCAGCCTATAACGTCCCACTGCAGGGTACAGGACTCCCCTTAGTTAATCACTGGGGGGGGTTTCGGGTCGTAATCCACCAGCGGGCCCAGTACGGATTGGTGGATCACATACCTCAGATTTTTTTAAATTTCTGGAGCATGCGGTTTTCCTCACGGTGTTTTCCCTCACTCCGTACTTATATATAAATGCAGTATTACGGGCCGAGGATTTGAGCTCAAGCAAGTCTCGATTTGAGGTTATCTAAACCTAGTGGATTTCAACCCCAGTAAGACGCGAGTCTGTGCATTCACCGCTAAAATAGCCCCTTTTGTCATAGCACCTCGCTTTGAGAGTAGGTATACCTCTTAAGATCTCGGAGAGTATCGGAATCCTTGTTAGGGGACATCTGGAAAATAAAGCCAAAATGGCCTCCAAAAGGTTCGGTGTAATGTACAGAGCGAAGCGGTACTTCACACCTGGGCAATTCCTAACGCTCTACAAAGCCCAGGTTAGGCCCCACATGGAGTACTGCTCACATCTCTGGGCCGGCGCACCGGAAATATCAATTGGACCCATTTGACTCCATCCAAGGCTGTAGAACGAACTGCCCCAAGAGGTCTTTCCATAACGCTACGATATGGGGTTCTTCAAGAAGTCTGTGAATAGGTTTTTTAAGGTCGGCGGCGCACCCGCATACCCCCTGGTGTTGCAGGTGTCAATGGACGGCGCGCGGTAACATTTACCATCACGTGGGACCGCTTGCTCGTCCGCCTACTTCCCTATATAAAAAAAACAGTTATGCTAAAATAATCAACCTAACGTGGATTAAGATTAAAAACTAATCAACCTACCATCAACCTGTGTCTATCCACTGCTGGATAGACCATAACTATATACTGTCTTCAACAATCTTCATCCAGCCATTTCAAGTAACTTCCTTCAAGTTGTCAGTCCATCTGGCCGGAGGGCCACGCTATGTTTCTCACCAAAATAATTGGTAGAGAATAATTGTATTAACCGCGTATAATTAGGTTTAAATTATGTTAATCTGTCCAACCTACTACACTTATACAAATTATTAACAATTGGTAGCGAAATAATAATAATTGTGTTGTAATAATCGGGATTAACAATTATCCACCTGTCCCACAGACTACACTTATTTATTACAATTACTAGTATTTGGAACCGAACTTATAATAATTGTTTTGACCCGTATAAGTTCTCCGGTATTGGCAAGATAAGCAGAGCGGAAGCTCGTGTGTGATGGGGCACCTTGGGAGATGTATATATCCACGAGTGGACATTGAAGCCTTTTGGCGGATAGCATGGTATTGCTTAAAAACGTGTCAGCTGTAGGGGGATAACGTGCCTTCTTACAGCCGCTGTGCGTACTCGACTGTCCACGTTACCCCTCTTTCACATCACACCTTGAAATGTACTACATATCCTACTTTGTCGTATTATTTTCCACAATGTATGTACGTGTTTTGATAGTGAGTGAGATATGCCAGAGCCCATTCCTGTCCCATCCTATCCTACCATTTCCATGGATTTTCTCCAAATCCATTCCGCCTATATCTACCAGGGTACGCACCCGTGGGCAATTCTGGACTGATGTTGGCGTGTATCGCGGATGTCAATGGACGACAGTATCCATTTCACTATCTGGTAAACTGTACGCTAGTCTGCGGCCTTTTCTCTATAAAAAAGGTGTTTTTTTTACAAAGTAACTATCAAGTTACTCTATTTTTATTGGATACAAATTAGAATTCGCCTCTGTATAATTTTCGGCCGTGAGGAATACACATGCTAGCAGAATAGCAAGGTTAATGCGTTGCGTGAGTTATTGGACCTGTCCGGTGGGAATAGGAATTGCAAATATACGTGTGTCCAAATGTTGCTTCTTTTTTTAATAATAACAGGCGGTTGGGTATTTGCTCTATACAATTTGTATCGGTATATATGTAGTTGTCAATTACTGTAACTTAGGACTTATGAGCAAACTGGGGGACTTATTCTACAAAAAGGTCTAAAATTTTTAGCCTTTTCATAAAGTGCAAATTGACCTTTGACCTTCATCGGCCGATTTCGGACTTATTTTTTTTTATAACAGAGGAGGCTGACCGCGACGTGCAGACATTCGCAACACCAGATATAAAAGTCTATTTATAGCTTATTCTTGAGTGAGGTGATGATTATTATTACGTATCCAGAATTTGATTAATTGAAAGTACAAGTTTGTCCTGGCTAATGTTGTCTCAAAGCTATCTTGAGACATTTCTATAATTTAAGGCCGTGCCGGTTACCTGGGCCGTCTTGTATTTTTACATTTTGGACAAATTGAATCAGAACGAAATATATATTCTAATTGAAGCTTAAGTTAAGCATTTATGTGAGAACCGTCAATAACAAAGATCTGTTAGAAGGCTTTCATTGAACGGAAAATCTTCACAAGTTAATGGTTCTAGTGCGTTTTATGAGGTACATTAAAATTGACGGTTTAGTACGCTTTGGTGCCTCTGGTACCAGTCACGTAAAATCGCAATCAGTGCAATGTGACTTGAATGTTAGAGCACGCGAGGTTAAAATTTACTGATGCGCATGTCGGGTAGAAAGATTTCTTTATAGAAAAACGGTTGTAGATGAGCAAACAATCCATTTGAGGCCCGAGTGCTTTTTTTTCGTTTAAAACGCAACAATTTTCCCTCCACTTGAGATTCGTTCATATAAGAATCCGTCCACTTGAGATTCCGTCAATTGTGAATCTGTCTATACTAGCCAGAAGGTTTGCATAAAATGCTTTATATAATAATTAGATATCTAGAGATAATTAAGTAACGCTTTTTTTTAACCTAACGTCTTCATATAGTACAAACAAACGAACATTCTCTTACCCTAAACGCATATACACTTGATGACTATCTTTAACGTGAGCATACCACCCAGGATCATCATCTCCGCTCCGTCAGGGGTAAAAAAGGATGGACGTAGACATTGGTAATGTTTTCATATGATAGAAACTTACCACTAGTACCCAAAGTGTAAGTGGATTCTATCGTACATGAACAGCCGTAATACTTGCATACATTAGTCAATAATGACGGACGTTAACACGTTCGCGGAGGATGCACCGTGTATAGCGCGAACCGCGAGCAGGCAGAATTTCGGTCATTAACATGAGGTCCAAGACTGGGCGAAAAAAGATTTGTATTAAATCGTCGCAACCGGTCACTTTACTGGACCCTTCATATTATTGAACTTTAATATGTGTGGTCTAGTAAAGTGGTTAGCGTGTGACGATCTTTGCGTCCAGTCTTGGCTGATCAAGACCGAAATTCTTGTAATGTTTGTTGCAATAGCTCATTTTTGTACTCTGTATTTTTTACTATGTATTTTTATATCTGTATTCTAATTCAATATTTTTAACCTCTGTAACACATTACCTATCTATACAAATAATAGCACTGGCTGAAAACTGTTTGAGATCATAGTCTGTAATTCATAAATCCATAAGACAGACCCAAGAGAGCCAGCGTAAGTAGTAGGAAAGATTTTAAATTCGTATAAATAAATAAATGAATATAAAATGTAATACGAATTTTAAATCTTTCCTACTACTTACGCTGGCTCTCTTGGGTCTGTCTTATGGATTTATGAATTACAGAATTAAATATACATTTCTTATCACACGACTCTTCCTGCTTTACATTTTATTCCTGCACAATCAATGTTTTAGAGAGGACGAAGAAAGGAAGAGGTGTTGGGGAGGGGTAGGAGGGGTTTGTAGGGGGAGAGTGCAAGCTGCATTCCCACAGCCGCTGGGCGCACTCGACTGGCCACGTTACCCCTCTGTCACAGAAGACTAGCTTGGAATATAATGCATTTCCTACTTTATCATATGTCCCCGATGTACATACATGTTTCCGTAGTGAGGGAGATATGCCAGAACCCATTACCATCCCATCCTATCCCTTCCCATTTTCCCAACCGTTTCTCTCAATCCATTCCTTAATCTGCAAAGGTGGGCAGCGCATCCGGGGGCGAGCCAACGTTTGTCATTCTGGACTGATGTTGACATGTATCGCGGATGTCTTTGGACGACAGTATCCACTTACCATCAGGTGGACGTATGCTCGTGCGCGGCCTTCTTTTCTATAAAAAAAAAAACACAAATCCTGACATGTCTGTAACTTTTAATTTATTCCTTAAAATAATTTTATTATCGCTAGAACGTTTGTTTGTATATTTTATTTTAAATTGATCGACATGGTTCAGGGTTTCCTTTATTTCGATGACACAATGTAGAGATAGGGTATATACTCGTATAGTGGTTGTGATTTCAAAACATCTTTATAATATTATATCACGTAAAATAGCTTTTCCTCGAACTTTTGCAAACGAAATTTCTGGTTTATTTAGGTTCTAATATTTTCTGAGTAAAAGTAAACTTCGTAAGAAAATTTTAGGAACTGGAACGGATTTGGTTGAAACCACCTACAACTTTCCCAAGGTTGTTTGTTAAATTAATAATGTACATGTTTTTCACTGAAAAAGATGTCGTTATTAAGGTACTTAGAACTTACTTTGATACCTTACCTTATTCTTTTTCCTTGCATATTAAAACTGACAATTGAAATCTGGATATGCAAGAATTATTACCGATGTTTTGCTTTATATACTTAATTAATTATAGAGACCTAACGTGAACATTTTATATGAAAAAATAGGAAACTGAAGAAAGGACTAAGTGCTAAAAAGAAGGTGATTGCCTCTTCCTTTGGCAGATCGGACCATTTCGCTGCTTTAACTTTAGAAAATAGAAGAATAGTAACTGCGAACTGGTATGTGAACAGCTGCTTGCCTTCTATTTTGGAAAAAGTCAAAGAACGACGCCCATTTAGCGGAATGAGCCTTCATTACGACAATGGCCCCCAGCTCACTCCGCCAGACAAACGAAGCAATTTTTGAGTACTATAAATGTAGAGTTAATGGGTCATCCGTCATACAGTGTCCACCTTGTGCCCTGTGATTTTTATTTCTACCCTAAAATAAGGATAAACTCGAAGGAACATATTTTATGAATCCAGTTTAGGCAGTAATGGCCTTCCAAACGGCTGTTGAAGAGGTGCCTAAAGAAGGATGGGCTGAATGTTTCACATACTGGTTTCATTGCATGAACAAGTCTATCGATTGTCGCGAAGAATACTTCGAAGGCAATAAAACAACTTTATATCTTTATATTTGTTTCATTATTGAGATTCTAAAAACTATTAGTGTCACCCACGTATAAGTACCGTAATTTATTGGATCTATCACTGTTAGCGAACTGAAACATTCATTAGAAACATATTGCTCGGTTTGTTATTCTCTCACGTAAGTTACTTATGTTAAGTAGAAATATTTAAATTGTTCGCTGGAGGCGTCCGCGACGTACAAACTTAGGCCCGGCTTGAGAATCAGCGTTGTGGTCTGGTGCAGGCGGCCACAACATTATGATGTCAGGAACCTTTTTAGTTGTCACTGCACTTTATTTTTTATTGTAGATTATTTAATAATAAACTGTAAATATATTGTTTCAATAATAAACTATAAACTATTCTTATTGCGCTATGTATTGTGTTTTTGAAACGAAATCTCTATATTATTATTATTATATTATATTATATATATATATAAAATTCTCGTGTCACAATGTTCGTTCCCGTACTCCTCCGAAACGGCTTGACCGATTCTCATGAAATTTTGTGAGCATATTGAGTAGGTCTGAGAATCGGCCAACATCTATTTTTCATACCCCTTAGTGATAAGGGTTGTCCACCCTTAGCGCCATCTGTTGGGCAGCCACAGTAACGCGTGGCCGGGCACAGCTAGTATACTATACTCTATTCTATTCTTAAACAAATTGAATATCAAGTTATATACAGGGTGTGTCGTAAATAGTGGTCCAACGTGAAGGGGTCGATACACCATATATTCAGCTATCACATACCAGAATTTGAATTTTTTTTTTCCACGGGTCTGTTTTATTCATTATTATTATTATTTTGAAAAATCGATACCTTTAGTTACTAATTTGGCTGTTATTTCAACAAATAAAATTATTTTTTTATTTTGTTTCTTGTTTATTATTGATAAATACATATGCTATCACATACAATACTTTTTTTAAATGGAAACTTAAAGATATTAAAGAAAAAATGTTTTTATTTCAAATTTCAACTCTAATCTCTAGCAAATCATGTGAATTCGGGGGCGAATGGTGTAAAAAAAATGTACTACACAATCTGTGCCCATTATTTTAAAAACTTGTCCAATAAATGCAGATTCTAAAATGATATTAATAATAACCGATTCCATAATGAAAAAGAAGTTATTGCCATTTCAATTGAGAAGGAGCCGAATTTAAAAAATACACTTTTTCATTTTAATTAACTTACCGGTATTGCAAAATGTTTTGGACCCATTTAGAAGTAAATTTTAACTTAGCTATTAACAGCTGAGTGGTATTTGAGTCATGCACAAACATATCACAGGTAAACATATGTGTCTCATGTAAAAAAAGGGTACTTGGCCAGATAACACAAGACTCATTGAAACATCTCAGTATAGAGCGCATGAGTAGTGAAAAAAATCACAAGGTTTTTTTATTGCTATTCTCTTAAGTATGAACGAGACAGACTATGTCAAGAAAATATTTGTAATAATCTAATCAGTTAAAATGCTTCAATGTGATCCCGTACGTCGCATGCGCTTCTAGTCTCTGTGTTTATCTCCGCCATTGAATTGCTTCTTTTACTTCCTGGACTCGGATTTGTTTCTGTTTGGACTTGTTGGTTTTTGTGATCCCTACGACATTGGCTACGTTATTTGGACTTTGATTTGCTCAACGATTTCGACAAACGTGCAGTGCAGTGAAGGTTAGGCGATGTCTCAGTACACACCGCGTGAATATGCTGACATGCATTTTATTCATGGCGAATGCATAGGCATCGGCAGCCCGACTTTATTGGGACAGACATCCAGATCGAAGTCATCCAGATCTTCTTTTGGTTAATTAACGGCGGGATAAACACAGAGACTAGAAGCGCATGCGACGTACGGGACCACACTGAAGCATTTTAACTGATTAGATTATCACGAATATCTTCTTGACATAGTCTGTCTCGTTCATACTTAAGAGAATAGCAATAAAAAAAAACCTTGTGATTTTTTTCACTACTCATGCGCGCTATACTGAGGTGTTTCAATGAGTCTTGTGTTATCTGGCCAAGTACCCTTTTTTTACATGAGACACGTTTGTTTACCTGTGATATGTTTGTGCATGACTCAAATACCACTCAGCTGTTAATAGCTAAGTTAAAATTTACTTCTAAATGGGTCCAAAACATTTTGCAATACCGGTAAGTTAATTAAAATTAAAGTGTATTTTTTAAATTCGGCTCCTTCTCAATTGAAATGGCAATAACTTCTTTTTCATTATGGAATCGGTTATTATTAATATCATTTTAGAATCTGAATTTATTGGACAAGTTTTTAAAATAATGGGCACAGATTGTGTAGTACATTTTTTTACACCATTCGCCCCCGAATTCACATGATTTGCTAGAGATTAGAGTTGAAATTTGAAATAAAAACATTTTTTCCTTAATATCTTTAAGTTTCCATTTAAAAAAAGTATTGTATGTGATAGCATATGTATTTATCAATAATAAACAAGAAACAAAATAAAAAAATAATTTTATTTGTTGAAATAACAGCCAAATTAGTAACTAAAGGTATCGATTTTTCAAAATAATAATAATAATGAATAAAACAGACCCGTGGAAAAAAAAATTCAAATTCTGGTATGTGATAGCTGAATATATGGTGTATCGACCCCTTCACGTTGGACCACTATTTACGACACCCTGTATTATACTCGTATATAGAAAAGATAGTAGGGGATATTTCTAATAAAAATAATGTCATATAACAATGTTTGTTCCGTTATATGTATTATAGGTACATTTGTTCATATTTTCCGAGACTAATGCCACTTATAAAGCGCTTAGGAGAGCCTAGCGAGAATATTGCCGGAATTTATGGAAAAAAATACGAAGGAATCTAGAAATATGTTTTTGTTACAACACTTAGGGAAAGAGGGAAACTGATTCGTATGTATATGGAAATAATTTTAGCCTATCCATGAGGCGGCCACATACTAGCTTAATATTAGGGCCTTACCTGTGAAATTGCCGTTTGTTCATCGTGGCTACTTTGAACTTAGTTATCTTGCGTTTGGCTTGGAATTTCAAATTAAAAAATAATTTCAATATAAAGCATTAATTTTCAATATCAGATATTCATTTGTTTTTCTTAGACTTTTTGTATAAATATCATTTGCGACCATGGAAAAAATTTTTATTTTGGAAATGAATTTTAAAATGAAAATTCGCGTTATTTTGGAATATCAGTTAGCCGTGGCAGAAACGCAACACAGACGGCACGCGATAAAAACGATGTGTACGGACCAAACACCGTATAAAAACGCACGGTTTGTTTTTGATTTGATCGTTTCCGTTCTGGAAATTTCGACCTCAAGAACAAGCCCCGTGGACGCGTTAACAAATAATAATGGACAATACTTCGATTAATTATTTATATATTTTTATATATAAAAATATTTGAATTTTTTCATATAAAATGGCAATTATATTGTTAAGGACCTAATAGTAAAATTATTTGACTTTACCGTACGAGACTAGGGGCTCCTTTACTCTCCACCTCTATTCTACATGTCATTGTAATAAGGATGTATTTATTATTAAGACCTTCTGCTCTTGAGACAATCTTGTAGTTTCTAACGGAAGAAATGTCCAAAGGAACCTTTTCACAGAAGTGTTTGATCTCTTCACGTTAAAATGGAACTAACAAATATCGGACAAAAATACAATGTCGGAATAGTATAAAGACTCGAGACAACAAAGAAATCTTATAAAAGAAATGAAGACTTGAAGGGTTCACATCAGCAATTTTAGGGTTCAATAAGGGAATCTTGATATTGTAGAATGATGATAACCTATTCCGTATTTACATTCGAGCAGTCGCTAGTTGGAGTGGCGTGGTTTGTAGCTAGCGATAGGAAGATGGGGAATAGGAGGTAGGGCTACCACCCCCTCCGGGTTTGAAGGATGCTTATCCGGGCAGTAGTAGTAGGGCAGTAGTACGATGTCATCTAATAGGTTAACATCGTAAATCTCCGGGCGACGCGGCTGTGATGTTAAGTTACCAATAAATTAAACGTGTACCAACTATGTAAATATTCTGCTTCGTTTTATTGTCCCAATTTTCTACTAATCTCCGGGTTTATGGTATTTCGAAGATGGCGGCCCTAATGAAGAGACGACGAGTTATCCTCTTTCCATTACAAATCCCATTCCTCATTGTTACAAGAAGTTTTTCTAAATAATAGTTTTTCTTTCTTTTCATATATGACAATGGTGCAATTTGCACATTCTGCCAGTGGAGCGCACTCAGCAGCTGCGGGAATGCAGCACGCACTATCCCCCTCCAATCCCTTGTGGATAAGTATGAGACAAAATCCCTTTGTTTATATTTTGAAAACAAAAGAGGGGTTTGTGTTCTGCAATGGGCGTTATAGCTGATATTTAGGAGCCCCATAAAATAAAATAAACTATTCTTGTTACTTCGTTTACAGCCTCGACTATCCATCATTGTCAGTAAGACAATTTTCTTAACTCCTTTATAAATGGTCCGAATAATAATGTCTTATTTAAGCAATAGCCCGAAATAAGAATGCTAACATTCAGGGGGCACAGAAGTGATCCCGCCAAGACTTGCCGCACTATCGAACACTGCACCCTTTTCTCGAATCAATTCAGCGTACTTTTGACCCCCTCGTATTATTACACTTAACGAACATAGAAGACCCAAAATGATACCTAGGCGAGAAGATTAGGAGCTAAATTATACTATATTTACCTGATAGGTAGTCGAAAAAGTTCGCGGCCTTTTTAAACGTATGACTTTAGCGTGCTATATTTCTGGCAACACCGATCACTGGCAGAAAACTGATATACCGTTTGACAGTTGACTTTCTTGTAATGGAGGCCAACCGAAATTACAAATTAAAAGTTTCATCTTGTAATTTAATGTATTGTACAACAAACTTCTTTATTATTTTCACTATAAAAAGGTCGCGAACTTATCCGACTACCTAATATTTATACGGATCTCAACGCGTATATTTACCTTAGTTATATTACGCGACGTTTCGTTTGGGTTGCACCAAAATTAAAATGCCAAATTTCAAGTACAGATATTGTGAAATGTGAAAATTCCGAACTCTTGGTCACTTTTAAATTTCATCTCTTTTGTCTGCCAAACAGCTGCATGTATTGGCAACATTTTCACAGAAATATTTTTGTTGGCATTACAATGTAATATATTATTGCGGTTGGCAAACAACTATAATATTATAGGCATGGTGTTTCTAATATTTCTTATTGTGTGTAATAACGAAAACATTTTTATGTTAATTTCCTATGTTTTAACTTGGTTGCTTGAATGTTTTTGGACTCTCCTGTAAACATAATTACTAGATTTTGATATGGGAGTTGTATTGATGATTATGATGACGTCAGCCTTTCAAATGTTCCGCTGCAGGTAGGGTTACCAGATGTAAAACTGAAAAATCTTGACAAAAGCCTGATTTAAATAAAAAATCCCGAAATTTTTGTCGCAAACGCACGTGGCGTAATGTACGAGGGAGAGTAGAAAATTATCCACACTCATCATAACCCATGTTTAAGGTTGTCATACTGCCTTCTACGCATGCATACTTAGAGTTGGTACAACTGTAGTCATGTGTGTGCAATTTGACCCCGATCGCGTTGGCAGCTTTCTGGCGGTTACAATATAAACAAGTCCGCTCCGATATCAGTTTGCACCAAGGAGGAACAGCGACCAGTGGATCCGATTTCTCTGGTCGGAAGGCAAGAAGGGGGTTGAAAATCACTGTAGACTTTTATCACAATACGAGGACAGTATCTACTTTGTTACGTAAAGATGATTTTCCGTGGATCCAGAAGTTTAAAAGTGGCCGGACGAGTGTGACGCACGAAGAGGGAGCAGGACATCAATGTCCACCACGGACGACAAGATTACAGAAGTCGCAGGACGGCCACTACTCTCATCATATTTCAAGAAAAATTTTTCTTGTTTAAATTGACAAAATCATCTAAAAATTGTTGCACGGGACGGTGCGAGGTATCCGAAAGCTGATACTTTACACTCACTTTCATTTAAACCAACTTTAAAATCAAGTAACATCATTCCACGAAAATGCTCTCGTTCGTATTCCAATTTTTCAAAGAAAAGCGCGCGAAATGCAATAAAAGGGTGAAGACAACATTTTAATTTTTTTCGTTTTGACTAAATGGCTTTCGGAATTCGAATTCCAAATAAATGATGTTTTAAAAGCGGTACCGCTCAAATGAGTTCTCTTCCTGAAATTTGAGTATCTCAAAATTTACCTAGTCACCCTATTATATTACATTTTCAGCATAACAGATGGGCTACTTGTAAAAATATGTTTTGAAATGACATTCAGTTGCTCTTTTTTATCAGACAGTATATGTATTCTTAAATTAGCATCTGCCCACGTCCTCGTCCCCTTACAAACCATTAGCGCTCGGGAATTACGTGCGGTTAACGTTTAGATTTATAAAATCTGTTGTTTTCTTACTACTGACTGTGTAATTAGCGTATGTTTGTTTTTTCTGAATTAACAGAACAAACAAACAAACATATAAATTCTTTATATCATAAATAAGCAGATACATCTTATACTCTAGTTGTCAATGACTAGATTAAGATTAATCAGGCAAAGTATTAGTAAATAACTTACATTAAATACTTGTTTCCCTTTTGTGTCAGCCTGGAACATACCA
Source organism: Sesia bembeciformis (assembly GCA_943735995.1). Taxonomy (NCBI): domain Eukaryota; kingdom Metazoa; phylum Arthropoda; class Insecta; order Lepidoptera; family Sesiidae; genus Sesia; species Sesia bembeciformis. The sequence continues at coordinate 2,628,727 of OX031029.1, read as the reverse complement.
CTGCAGGGCACAGGCTTTTCCTAGTAAATAGTTTGGGGGGATTCGGGCCATAATTCACCACGCGGGCCAGTTTGGGCTGGTAAGTGTATTCTACTTCAGATTTTTTTTTAATTTCTCGAGCATGTGGGTTTCCGATGTTTTCCCTGAACGCCAAGCTAATGACAATTTTCAGAAATTCTTACTAAACTTGAAACTCAGTGGTACGAGCCGAGGATTTGAACTTACATTCACACGAATGTGAGTTGAGTTTAGATACTCCTTGGCTATCACCGCTCTTCATTTTCATTACATAGTAATGAGAAAAATAAATAAATTTAGACAGACTCTTTTCTCATATTTTATAAATATATGTATTCATATTGTTTACGATGCGCACACTAGGCGCACCTGCCTCGCGTTACGCGAAAGCAGCCCGAGGAATATGCACTCGAGCCCATCTAAAGCTTAATCAATATCCACCCCAACATGGTGGGTAAGTACAATAAAGAACAAAGGCCTCACTTACCCCAGGTGGTTTTGCCCACATACAAATCTGGAAAGTGTACCTACGCTAGTCCCTACTAGACGTGACCTATCTTAGTGTGATTGAAGAAATACATACATTTCCAATAGATACTTGTGTAGTAATCCAAGTCTCGTCCTGTGGTGAGCCGGTGGCCGCTATCGTTCCGCAACTCACACACAGCAGCAAATCACCTCGAGATATCACTTCAAAGCACAAGCACAATCACAACAACCAAGTCCAACCAAAACACTCGCGTGGCTCAAGGGTATCCGCGTTCAAATCCAATTAATAGGCGCGAATCACAAAATCAACTGTCCGAGGCCGCGATGTGAACTTAACTCAATTTAACTCTGCTCACCGCCGAGCGCGTGTTACTACTCCAAAAATCAAACCGCCTTCAATATGGCGGGGACAAAAAAATGTTGCTTCGAAATAATCAATGTATGCGGGTATGCAAAGACGCTCGCGCCAATTTCAAACACATATATTGTCGCGCTTTATACTTATATAAGTATATGGAAATTGAGTTGTGGTCGAGTGGTAACGAAACAGGGGAATAATTACTACGAGTTTGCCGCAATAATCTCTCACGGATTATGCGAAAAATTAGGCGGAATACAAATCGGTAAATATCGTGGAGACCTTTAATTCTATTTTTTTATTTTCGATATTTTCTTTAAAATTTTCATATTACATATTTTCATTCAATGCCGTACTGTAAAAAAATATAATTAATGAAAGTTCAATAGTTTGAACTGAAGTATATAGGTATACCTACGTATTACGATTACACACGACCCGATCACTTAATACTGTAAAACATAATCAGCCTTTTCATAATCAATCCCTTAATATAAATAAATATCTACATAAGGTGATAATAATTGTACGTAAATATGTGCCTCTAGGAATCAAATGGAAGCAGTTAGAATTATCTAATAATAACAGAATAATATCAGCTGTGTGAATAGCATCACCCCATATCTTCCCGTGGTGACTGCAATTTGCAGTCAACTACGTGAACTGCATGCAGTCGTTTGCAGTCGAAATTAATGCACGCAACTAAAGCTGCAGTGGGCTACAGTCGCTTGAAGTCAGATGTAATAGAATCGAGTAGTCCGAGTCGAATTGGAGCCGACTGCAAGCGATTGCAGCTGACTGGAACTTTTAGTAGTGTGCAGTAATAATGTAATTTCGGCTGCGTGCAGTTCACGAAGTCTACAGCATAGTGCAGCCCATCTGAAAGTGCCCTTAATGTCGAAATTAGGTAGCTTTACGCTATTTCATACTTACGAAATAGATTGAATAAACTAATCGATGATGAAAATAAATATAATAATAGCAAATAACAAATATACAACGCGTCACTAAAATAAGGTAAAAGCCGAAAATAGTTTGTTCAGTATCGAAAATAAAACCGGTTCTATCAATATTACAATGTTTTTTAACTTATTGTACATTTCTAATATATGTTTAATTCTACGCACAGTTCTACACACTAAGAGCTTCGCCCGCGTCGCGCCGTGCACTAGGCGCTCGGTCATTACCCTATACTGACTAATGAAATTCACCAACGTTTTAGATATTATATATAGTTAATTCCCTAACTAAAATCATTTTATTTTTCGCTAAATCGGTTTTATTATATTTTAAATTTAGCTGGGGTGTTTCAGGTTCGTTACTTCGGTGACACGTTATATGTACGAGTTTTTGATTATTACATTTATAACACTGGTTGAATTTTCAATAGCTTTGCAGTTACCAAGAATTCGAACAAATTTCACTGGTAACTTTTCATACAGTTTTACCCGGAATTAATTAATCTGCGAGAAAAGTGACTTACCTTGTAGGAAAGGTATTAATTTACACATCGCTGCTCCGAAGAGGAATCTTCTGTATATTTGTCCAACGAGGGTGAAGGGTAGACAGAACACCCCCAACAGGAAATCCGATATCGCCTGAAACGATGATTGTTAGAGTCAATAATTGTATTCATTTTGGTGCGAAAAGACTTTGGGCATGTTGGAGATATTTCATAAGTAATTATTTTATGGATAAAAGACATAATATATTTATTTATTTATTACATAAGACCTTATATCTAAACCAGCAGTGAAAATACTAAATGAGCAGAAAATCATTAAGAACAAGTCCACTTATTTATTAATTATTAAAGTATATACTTTTAAATTACTAAGAATGTCATCACTCTTCGTGAGACTCCAATTTCATTATTCTCATTAGAGAACTTAATCCTAAGCGATAATTAAATTCTGCTCATTCGATACATTTTGCCGCTTATACAATTACTTCTCTTACATAAGTTACTATGAAACATGTCAAAGAGGTATAGATTGTAAACACTAGGCTATTTATTCATTCCAGTCGAGTGAATTCGCGGGCAAAGCTTGTACATATTAATGAACTTTCCACTCATGTATGACAGTATAATTTATGTGAAAACATCTGTGGATGTATGCATTTATATATGTTTATGTGTGTGCGTGTGAAGAAGAAATTATTAATTCATCTATATATATATATAAAAATGGATGTTTATATATCTTAAATTAATAGACTTCGACACTGTTTGACCGACCACCATGAAAGTTGGCATATATATGTATTTTTTCATGGAGAAGGTTTTTATGCTGTCCACTCTGTTGTAACTCGCCACTAGATGGTGCTGCAGCACATCAACTTCTACACTGTTCAACCGATCGCGAAGATCATATCGATGGCAAAACAGAATAATTTGTGATTTTATATACAGAGGTAAATAAATATACACAGGCAGGACAACGTCTGCCGGGTTTTGCTAGTATTTTAGAAACGAGAAAATTGTTCCATAAACCAATCGCTATCTAATTATGTATAAGTTTAGTTCGTTTCTGTCTCTGTCATTGCGGGGGAATCCGCGGTCTGTCGCTAGTAATTTTATATTTGTAATAAGGACCTTGTATTTATTATAGGTTATAGAACAAAAAATCTCCACTAAATACGAAGACCTACAACTTGAAAGAAGGTTTCAAAGCACTAAACTAGATTGTTTACTAGTCTTCTAAGATTTTCCCAGGGTTTTTTTTTGGTGCATAAAATACCTACCACGCATTTAGTTTGCGTTAAAAGGCAATATTTTCTAAAATAAAGTCTAATAAAACACCGTTGTTTTTCTACGAAAATAACTCTGAAGTAAGTCGTTTATAAAAAGAAATGAAATCTAAAGAGTGCAAAGTACCAATTACAATTACCTAGTGTGGTTTATATTAAAACTTTTAAATAAGATACTAAAATCAACAAAATAAAACCTCTTTATCATTCAAACGTATCAAAGAATTATAAAAATCTACTCAAAAATAACAATTACAACTGATTGTTTCAATAAAAAACTTAAATTACTTTAACTTAACAGTATATTTGACAGTGAATGAATCTTTAATTATTATCTCACAAGACATGATAAAATTATAGTTATTTCATGACAAGCAATTTATATGTCAATAATTATTGAGGAAGCGCAGCGTGGGACGCCCACGGCCAGAAGGACCGATGACTTAAGGAAATTTGCCGGTGGTGGTTGGATGGGAAGAGCTGAGGATCGTGTGTGGTGCCGAGCCTTGGGAGAGGTCCATATCCAGCAGTGGAGAGACGTAGACTGATGGTATGGTATGTAATGATTATTGTATTCCCTAAACAAGCCTACTGTCGTTCACAGTTGGAAATAGGCCTCCTCATGCATTGGCCTGGCGCTGGCGAGTCCACTCTTTTGGCGAGTCTCTTGGTGTAGTTCCTCAGGGCTTGTGGTAGCAGCTTTGTTATCCCTTAGCTGCCTTTTACTACACCCACGGGAGGAGATAAGGTGGTGCTATTTTATAGCCGGCCGACACCATACGGTATGCCTACTCTTGTAATTCTACAAAAATTCAGCAAATAAAAAAAAATGATTTCATACTTTACAGTTTTTTATAAAGTCAGGATCAACCATTAACTTCGAAGAATGAATGGCTAGGGAAACCGGATACATATTTTCCGGAGTTTAGTCCCACACCTAATATTACGACTCTTCCTTTTGACCCTTCCTTATTTTTCCTAGAAATCTGGACTGCGCATGACGTGTCAAGGCCATATGTCATCTTATGGCTATTTATAGACATGATATTTTGTCAGTGTCGTAATATTGATGGCGTGCTAGGTTATTTGAAATTGCCTTTCACGCGAATCGCCTGTTATGTAACGTTATATGAGCACCTTTGCTTTCTTTTTTATAGGAAGAAGGCGGCAGACGAGCATACAGTCCACCTGTTGGTAAGTGGATACTGTCGCCCATGGATGTACACGGTACATGCCAAATTCAGTCCACAATGACAAACGCTGGTAAGCCCCCGGATGCGCTCTCTGACTCTGAAGACTTATTTACTTTAGTTAAGATTCTCTAACTTAACTCACATATAAATACTCGTAAATAATAAAACTACTTAATATACACTTACACTTATATCCTTTACTTACACGTTCTTACACACATCTTAATTAATTAGCAAAATGAAAATACGTCGTTGGCAGTATCTTATCTACTCGTAATATATAAAAAATAATGTTTGTTTGTTCGTCTTCTATGCGTTCCTAAACCATTCGTCCGATTTCGATGAAACTTTGGTGAGTTGTTGTGCGCGCGCCCGCGAAGGTTTCTAAATTAGTACTTGAAGACCACGCGAACGAAGTCGCGGGCAACAGCTAGTATGTTATAAAATACTTTGTATTATTTTATATATAATTGAGTGCTGTGTATTTTGTAATAACTAATCAAAGAAAATCGTATAAAACTGTGTTTAAATGGAACATTATTACCATCTGAATTTTAAAATATTCCTAATTAAAATTAAGGTCTGTTATTTTTTTAATTTTATTATACTAATGTCTGATATCTGTGAATTTAGAATCTACTTTGAAATCGATTTGGTTTTGTGTTTTAGATTAGGCTGTGATCGGAGTGGGCTTGGGGTGGGAAGCGGGAGCGGGAAAACCGGCATCGTGATCCGCTGTTTTTATAATGTGTCTTCAGTTAAGGCGATTCTCATCATGGAAGAGCAACCTGTTTAGTTTTATGTCTGACACAAAATTTGATTTAAAAGAAGTTTTCATTGAAAGAAGTGTATTTGTACTTGAGATGTTATGACATACCTACTCGAAAAACTCCAAAACTAGAGAAATTACAAACACTCACTCAGTGGGAGTCGTGAACTGACTTGAACTGACCGCTCCCGCTGAAAATCAATTATTCTCTCTCCGCCCAGCAGTCATAACTGATTAATTACACCTCACCCACTATATAGGTCTGTGTTTGAAAAATTACACAGTGGATTCCGCTGTTTCGTTCCGCGCCCACTCCGGCCGCAGCCTTAGATTACGGTTAGGTTAGGTTCGATTACCCTTTTCTTTCCTTTCGTTAGACACGTTAGTTAGCGAGTCCCAGTGGCACATTAGTTCAGCTAAATTAGTTTTGTTGTTTTATCTACGTGGGATCAAATTGCAAGCGAACAATAATGGATTTCGCAAACCATAGAGGAGACAATAAACAGTGAGAACTCACAAACAACGTCTCAACAACTATTATTCTAAACTCGCTCGGATACATTTAATTAAATTGGAGTATCTCCTCTTGAGGATAGACGAGAGGCCGATAGATGCATGTAGCTCGGCTGGGCAGTATTTCGGAAAAGGCATCATATCTTCTTGTCCCCTATCGAACGATGTTTGCAGACGAAAATGTTAAATTAGTGCGGTTTCAATCAAAATACTATCGTAAAATACTACATTTTATACTCCCACTTTATCCTGTTCTCTCAATATAGCATTTCAGTAGCGAGTTAGTACTGATTCCCATCTCATCCTATCCTATCCCTCGTCATTTTCCTAACACTTTCTTCAAATCCATTCCTAAACCTCCAAAGATAGCCAGCGCATCCGGGGGCTTTGCCAACGTTTCTCGTTCTGGACTGATGTTGGCATATTGGCTTTTAGCAATTAAGAGGGTTACAAAAAGACCGAGGTTTCATTAAATTTATCTTTAAAGTACTCTTTCAAATTATAGTAGCTTTATTTAACACTATTTTTTTTTTAATATTTTTAAGTTTTCGAATAGTTTATTGTATATTTTTATGGAAAATGCGAGTGGTCCCGAACTATGCAGTTTTAATTTAGACTGAAGTGTTATTAAATTATTTTTATATCGTAACGTAACGTACTCGTAACTTCGCTGCTGGTCGCCTACTTATGAAAAATACTGTTTATATTTATTATTTGCAAATTTCTAAGATATAGGATAGATATATTGATGTCAAGGTAAGTAATATGTGTACTTAAAAGTGCTGCTTGCAGCTTCCTACTTTTTGAATGTTTTTATTGTAATCTTGTAGGTTCGTGCTATTTCCCCAGGATATAATGCCGTATCTCAACCATGTGTAGGCGTATGCGTAATAAGCGGCAAGAACGATTTCCAAAGCTGCTGTTTCTGAAGTTACCTTAAATAAATTTTGATAGTTTTTTTTTTTGTTTTATGTATGTGGGTTTTACAATTAATCTTTGAGTCAATATCTAATCCTAGTAGAAAGTGTTAAACACTTTCCAAATTAATGTTGTTATACATTACGTTGACATCTAATGGTTGCTTTTGATATGGTCAAGGGCGATAATTCCACCCGTGTAGACGGCTCGGCGATAGATTATAATAGTTAGTATAGAATTTAATGGCTCGGACGAGGATATCGCCGCAAGAGACTCGCTCGTGCAGTCGTCGCTTAAATTGCATTACATTTGTTTTTGTAAAATTTATTTCTAAATTTTAATATGATCTTTCATTCATTCTTCTACATGACACAATATTTTCACAATTTTATGGTCTAAATTTGAATTATTATAAGATGTATATATCCAGTAGTAGAGAGACACAAGCTGATGTTATTGTCATCCTTCCCGGGGGCCTAATATGAGCTATTATTTTCAGTCAGTCTTATACGATAAAAACATTTCTTCAGTTTTATTTGACACAAAATGTTTCGGCTTGAAGCTTTCGCCTATAGATCTGTCGCAGCGGTGTGATGTGGGTATGGTGTTATTTATAGGATGTTGAGACGTTGGATTATGATTTCATCTGTGACATGAGCGTGTCTGACAGAAATTTATACGATTTCCGCAGTACTTGCTAGTTATGTTTTGGTTCTGTATCAAAATGACTACAACGTGTTTTATACTAGAAGATGTCTAAAAATTTTACTAGCTCTACGACTGATGAATAAAAATAAAAAATAAAAGCTAATACTTATTTGCAAATAGAGATAACGAATAATAGAGTTAACAAAAAATTGCAATTGAAATTTGAAAAAAAAAAATATTCTCCCTTTAATGTCGCCGCTAACGTCTCCCACTAATCGTGAATTGGCTTCATTATCTTACTAATTAACTGAACCTTTTGACCAGAATTACTAAAACCAATTTACTTTGCGACAGTACTGTGGGGTTTTGTGGTGGTGTGGTAATGATGTAGGGATGATTGAGTATAGTCTTTATGTTGGTTGTGCGTGTCCTCTAGACTATGTGTAATAAGATATGGTATCGACTCCGAAATAGTATATTGTTCAAACAAATTACAAACGTTAACAGTTTCGCGGTCCGAAGGCTACTGGCGCGACCGCGCAATCTATCTCATGTACTCGTTCATAGATTAAACTATGTCACTGTGTCGCTATAATAAGTACTAAAACAACTCGGAAACAAGAAATGAGACAATTTAATGAATAAAAAATAACTGAAAAAATAAATGAATAAAAAATATAAAACGAAACTGTTGTGGGTACGTATCTGTATTTCGTCCCATAAAACGAAACTGTTGTGGGGACGTATCTGTATTTCGTCCCATAAACGAAACTGTTGTGGGGACGTATCTGTATTTCGTCCCATAAAACGAAACTGTTGTGGGTACGTATCTGTATTTCGTCCCATAAAACGAAACTGTTGTGGGGACGTATCTGTATTTCGTCCCATAAAAGAAACTGTTGTGGGGACGTATCTGTATTTCGTCCCATAAAACGAAACTGTTGTGGGTACGTATCTGTATTTCGTCCCATAAAACGAAACTGTTGTGGGGACGTATCACTATGACGAATTAATGTTTTGAAATTGTTTTTATTTCTCTGCATTTTTACATTCCAAATCTTTAGAGAACCATGGCTCTTAAACTACATTAATTATCCTTATCTTGAAACCAATAACTAAAAGAATTTATGTAAAATTTTTGTAATTTTAGAAAAATATTTCATAAGTAGGAGTATATTGAAGGTATCTTGAGACCCCTGATACAACTACTGATACTGATAAGACAGGTTCGGACAGGACGAAACAGGACAGTACAGGATAAAATTAAACATTCTGTCTACAGACATTTCCATATAGACAAAGTACCTTCTCAACTGAATTGCATGATCTCCAAATATCGAAACTAAAACACTAAGAAAATTTTGCTTTTTATTACCTTATGTAAAATGCCTGATGGTGAGCTTCGCATCCCAGGAGACATTTACGATCTTTTTACGATCTCATCCATAGTCAAATACACTACCGCTTCTGTGCATATTTTAAACAACAAAATGCATATATGATACGTATAATGCGGAAGCCATATATTAAATTCATATTCGCTTTCCATACATTGTTAGTTACAATTTTAGAGGCGTTGAAATTCATGATACACCTAGTGGGTTTTGTTTAATTTTGATAACGAACGGGTCACGAGATATATAATAGATAATAACGGGTTAAAAGATACCACCATATAATAGATAAAATATGATAAACCCTTCTCAATTATGGTACACGCGGCAAAATATATAAGTTTGCGGCAACGGGCCCCGTTTACTACGTACAACAAGACACGACACACAGTATAACGTATAAAGTATAACAAAATTTCACCGACGGCCTCATAGCTTCCGGAGTTTAGTTGGTTGAACGTCTAATCTGTGAACAAAATCTATTAAATACAAACTTATCAATTTGCCTGTTTTGATAATTTTCAGCGCACACTGTCGGAATGGCGGTGAAGCGCTCGCCGTGCAAACTGTGAGCATAAAACGCCTGCGACTTGCGTGCTGTGACTCTAAATCCTCGAACAATAACGCGCGCGGTAGCCGTGCGTGATTGTACCACGTTGTCACGCGAGCTAATGCAAATGTTGCTGCCCTGGAACACGCAGCGCGGCAAACCAATCTCTGTTGGTTTTTAGGGACACGACAAAGGTGCGTCTGTCTGTGCTTTGCTCGCGCGCAGTTGGAACGGATCTGTCGTTGTTTAGGATCTCTCGCGCGGCAACCGGCAACTGAATTGATGTTTTCAAGAGTTCGAAATCTATTGTTGTTATTCTCGTTATTGTGTATCATCAACGAATACCCTTCCTTAAGTTTCATACCATACTGCATGTAGTAGAAAACAATTTCTTCAATCATCCACGCGAGTTTTCGTTTAATTAATTTCTTGTGGGTAATGTGTGATGTATCAGAATAAAAGCGGCAGCTGCTCGTGTACCTGAATCATCCATCGTTAACACGCGAAACTGATCGTATGGCTGGACCGTAGGCCATGTGCGGCTGCCGCACATTGTCAAAACTGATGCCAAAAATGACTCGCGCGGCCAATAACCAGATTTGCCGCGCTCGAATATGGCGCACGCGGCAGCCGTGCAAAATCAATAGCCCGATTTAGATAAGTGTTGATAATGTTTGTAAGTGTTTAACTGAAATTTATTTTTTAAGTTAATTTTATTTTATATACGTGTAAACCAAATATTAAGTAGTATGTGAATAAGTATTACTACTTAACATTCGGTTTACACGTAAATTTTTGACCTAAAATTTAGATAAAGACTGATCAACATAATACGTCTAAAACCGTTCTTAACAGCCTCAGCGCGGCTTAGAGAGCTGCTGCACGTCTATATTAATGTCCGTCTGATATAAGAGGCATACCTAACTTCCGTCATTTTAAAAAATTGAAATTTTAAGGCAGAATCTAAAATTAATATCCAAATATTAATAAATATGTAATATAGCTTTAGTATAATTGAGATAAAAGTTATACTCACGGGTAGAAATATACTATTTTATGCTCAGAGGACATTTGGAAACAACTAAACCTATTCAGAGATTTAATTCTAAAGTAGGGTGTTATTAACTTTAATACGCCTTTAGAACTATAAGAGATCATCAAACTACAACCGCACCTCCCGTCACAGAAGTGCGGCCCATCCACATTTCCTCGATACGGAGGTGTCGCGCACTGTTCGGTCCAAAAATTATTTTGTACCGCGAACCCGTAGGCTGTGGAACGAACTGCCTCAAGAGGTCTTTCCATTAAGCTACTATATGGGGTTCTTCAAGAGAGCTGTGAATAGGATTTTGCAAGGTCGGCGGCGCGCCCGCATACCCCCTGGTGTTGCAGGTGTCCATGGGCGGCGGTAACATTTACCATCACGTGGGACCGCTTGCTCGTCCGCCCACTAGTATATAAAAAAAAAATACCTACTAGGGCCCACTGGCTAGACATATAATTTAAATGAGAATCGGCTTTACTGAATTATTTCGGACCTCGATTGACTTTACAATTAGATGTAATCTCTATACTTACATGACTTAGTTATACACACACCTACACACACACACACACGCTCGCTCACACAGCGTTAAAATTCGATTATATCATATATACCTATTGAACCATTTAAAATGGCTTAAAAAATCATTGTATACATATTATTTTATATTATGTGTACTTTTTCATGCTGTGAAGTTAGCGAAATAAATAAGTAATAAATATAATATAAATATACTTTTAATTATTCTAATAGTTAAATCCATTTGTATTAATTACTATAGAAAGACAATATCTCCATAGATATATAATAATAACAAGATATGATATATAATATCATTATTAATATTATAGTTTGTTTGTGTATATGTAAGAGGGAAATCAAAAGCTACTGAAGCAATATAACTTTTTAAACATTTTTGAACATTTAAACGCGTTTTGTACACATTTTATATTGTAAATCGGGTCTGAACGAGTATATATAATGTGAAAATCAAATGTGGGTAGTTGACCGTGACCACGGGTGTTGTAACCCGTGCCGTAATAAAATGTAAACAAATACCTTTGTTATATGAGTTCAGATTCGATTTACAATATGAAATACTGAAGCAATCTTGAAAATTCTTTCACTTTCAGGAAGCTAAACTAATGCAATATAGGTTGCAGTGGTTTTGGGAGAGGGAGCTGCAATTGCACAGCCGCTGGGTACACTCGACTGGCCATGTTATCTCAGACTCACAGAAAACTACCGTAAAATGTACTACATTTCCTAATTTATCCTATTCCCCCAATGTACGTGTGTGCTTCGATAGTGAGTGAGATTATGCCAGAGCCCATTCCCATCATATCTGTGCGGGATACGTATGCACTAACACGCAGTAGAATGCTAGTGTCTGTACTCCGCACCAACTGGATCGCCTGGGGGGTGTGGACTGTATAATAGGTTTTTCGTGTCTTGAATAAAACAACAAGGCTTGTTCTTCAATAGAGCCGGGGTAGCGCAGAGGTACTTGTTCTTCTTCTTGTTCTTGTTGTTCTCGGAGTGGATGCCGCTGCGGAAGTGAAGTTGACCGGAAAATGGTCCGCTTTTTATTTGTTTATTGACATCTTCAACTTCCGGCTAGTTGCGGGTTTCCCCCACCATTTGTCAAGGACGGGCTTCCCCCACCACTTGTCCATGTATGTACCCCTCTCGCTACCCGCGGGGAATCATTTATTTTCCTTATCGCTAACACGTATTTACATTTTTGATAAGGTCCTAGTATGTCCTCAATTACACTAATGACCAACGATTTACGCAGAGACATACTAGGGATCACTCCATTATTTTCAAATTATATACATAAAAACTTAACAACTAGTTGCGAAACTATATACATGTTTGCCTAAGTACCCTAGCCTTTTCGTCGTCAACAATATCCTTCCCATGTTCCCAACTCTATCTCCAGATCCACTCCTAAATCTCTAAAGGTAGGAATCATTGTTTGATATCCATGGACGGCAGTATCCACTTATGACCAGATGGGCTGTCTACTCGTTATTCGCTCTATAGTACCACAAATTTTCTAGGTTTCAAAGGTACAAAGACATAAAACCTCATGTATTATTATTGGTAAAAAAATAAATTGTATCTCACCAAATTCAGCAAATACACGTTTGTAACAGTCCTCATTCGTCTATTGCTTGCTAGTGTTGCGATCACCATTCCATTTCCCGATATCGATAGCATGAATATTAAGAAATATGGCGGCAGGATGAACCTCCATTCATAAGCATTGCTTGCAACGTTACGGGCTAGCGTAGTGTTAAGTACTGCGACTATCGATGTCACACTCGAGTGCACATCTCGTATCCTCATTAGAGATGTGACGTTTATCATGGATGTTAAGTTCGAGATCTCCATTTCGTCCATTACCTGAAATAAAAGAAAACAAAATGTCAGTTTAAGAACGATGTGATAACCTTGTGATAATCCGATAACGATGTGATGTGATAAGTTTACAGAACCATCATGTGTCACTGAGATAACATGTCATTTAAAAGATGCAGAAGCTGAAATTAGAGCCATAAATTTAGAGCCATAATCCACCACGATATTGGTATTAGTGGGGTTAGGTGGATTTTCTTATTTATTAGATAGGAGGGTTTCCGCACGATATTTTCCTTCACTGAAGAGCTAGCGATAATCGGAAAAGCCGTACTTAAGCAAAAACTCAGTGATACGTGCCGGGGTTTTTACTCACTATTTGAAGAATATAAATTTAGTGTAGATATCCCTAAGTTATCGTCGTTTAAAAGGTCAAAACCTTGACAAATGTCAAATGTCAAAGACTATAATTTGAACAAATTATCTCATTCTGATGGGTGTCCCGTTTATATATTGTGCGGTTAACCGCAGACGATGTGATTTTAGGTAGGCGTGTATTTCGGAATATATATTTATTTTCGTGAAACCCGGATCTCTCCATTAACATTCAAAATATTCCAAATCGCCCTTTTAGCAATGTTGATATTTAACAAATAGGGCGGGCCCGGCTTCGTAAATTTTATCCGCAAAATACACTTTATATTATATATTTATTTATTTGTATTTATTAACACATCAAATGCGATTTTCTGTATTTTGAAAATTACATTTTTTAGATAATTTTTTAACTGCATAAAAATTGGCGCAAGAACTTTAGAGAACTATGAGAGAAAGGGCTTACTGATTTAAGATTTAAAAGTAGAGTAAGAATATTACCAATCTCTTGTCAGATATTATGTCGATATGTGGGCATTGACACTGATCGACAAGTTCAAATTCGCTCAGTGACAAGAAAGATGGAAAGAACTATCAATGCTCAAAGGCCATCCATATATCCACCAATGGAGAGAGGTAGGCTGATTAGTATGGTATAGTATCCAAGACATTGTATATTAATAGTATATGTAATATGCATACTATATTTAAGGAGAAAAACTGAAGATCTTGTGTGGTGGCGGTCCTCGGGAGACTTATACATCCAGCAATGGAAAACAGGCTAATGTAGAAGAAATTCACAAAAAACACCGATATAGCTCAAAAAATCAGCACTCTTAAGTGGCAACGAGCAGGTCATATTTGTCATTGGAATGGCAACTGATTTTGTAGATGTGAATAGTAGATTTTGTAGATGGCAACTGAAAATTGTGGACTGATGATAAAAGAGTCGTCAGTAATGTCTGGATGAGAAGAGAAGAGAATTGTCCCCGGTGCTTACGCGACTCTTTAGACTCTCATACTCCACAAAAAACTTCCCGGCAGCATGGAAGGTAGCTCATGTTCACCCTTTACCCAAAAAGGGTGACCGCACAGAACCGGCCAACTACAGGCCAATAGCGATCACCTCCCTCCTCTCCAAGGTGATGGAGCGTGTCATAAACACACAGCTCCTTGGGTACCTAGAGGATCACCAACTGATTAGCGACCGCCAATATGGATTTCGCCATAATCGCTCAGCTGGTGATCTTTTAGCGTATTTAACACACCGCTGGGCTCACGTCATTGAGAGTAGAGGCGAGGCTCTAGCTGTAGGCCTAGACATTGCGAAAGCTTTTGACCGGGTATGGCACAAATCTCTACTTTCCAAGTTACCATCTTTCGGGATACCCGAGGGATTATGCGAATGGGTTGCGAGTTTCCTGACTGGACGGAGCATCAGAGTCGTTATCGATGGTAGCTGCTCCGACACCATGTCTATTAACGCTGGCGTCCCGCAAGGCTCCGTGCTGTCCCCAACTCTGTTCCTTCTGCATATCAACGACCTGTTGCAAATTGGTGACATACGTTGCTATGCGGATGACAGTACTGGTGACGCCTTGTACAGGGGCCGCGCCAACATCCCTCGGGTTGAAGTGGAAGAGAGTCGCGCCAGGCTTATGTCTGAAATCGAAGACGCTTTAGATCTAGTCTCGATTTGGGGTTCTCTGAACCTAGTGGATTTCAACCATAGTAAGACGCAAGTCTGTGCATTCACCGCTAAAAAAGCCCCCTTTGTCGTGGCACCTCGCTTTCAGAACATACCTCTTAAGATCTCGGAGAGTATCGGGATCCTTGGTGTCGACATCTCCAGCAAAGTCGAATTTAGGGGTCATCTGGAAAATAAGGCCAAAATGGCCTCCAAAAAGCTCGGTGTGCTGAACAGAGCGAAGCGGTACTTCACCTCCGGGCAACTCCTAATGTTTTACAATGCTCAAGTGAGGCCCCATATGGAGTATTGCTCTCATCTCTGGGCCGGTGCACCGAAATACCAAGTGGACCCATTTGACTCCATCCAACGACGTGCTGTTCGTATTGTCGACGATCCCACTCTCACGGGCGGTTTAGAACCCCTCAGCATTCGGAGAGACGTTGCGTCTCTCTGCGTGTTCTACCGCCTGTACAATGGGGAATGCTCTGAAGAATTGTTCAATATAATTCCCACCTCTGGTTTCTATAACCGCACCTCCCGTCACAGAAGTGCGGTCCATCCGCATTTCCTCGATACGGAGGTGTCGCGCAGTTCGGTCCAAAAATTACTTTATACCGCGAACCCGTAGGTTGTGGAACGAACTGCCTCAAGAGGTCTTTCCATTAAGCTACGATATGGGGTTCTTCAAGAGAGCTGTGAATAGGACTTTGCAAGGTCGGCGGCGCGCCCGCATACCCCCTGGTGTTGCAGGTGTCCATGGGCGGCGGTAACACTTACCATCACGTGGGACCGCCTGCTCGTCCGCCCACTAGACTATAATAAAAAAAAAAAAAAAAAAAAAAAAGAAGAATATCAAGTGTGGGGTGTGCTTTGACAGAGATCTGTATTCAACAGTGGAGAATTACAGTTCGATAGTAATAGTAGTAAAACTTATAAAACGAACGCTCAAATAAGTTTTTAAGTCTTTAAAAATTAATGCTGGAACTTCAAGCTACGGAGCTGTAAAAACATTATAAAGGTGCTGGAAAAGTCAAAGAATAAAAAGAATAAAGTGTTGTTATTTTAGCCCCCTCAGCCATTTGTAACCCATTTCCCTTGCCCAAGCTATAATATAAATATTCCAGCTGCCGGTTGAACCGTGAAATGAAGTAGTGCAGAACGCACTTTCTTACAAAGCATAGTATAAAAGACAAGCGGTTATCTTCAACAGTACACGAGTCAACGCTTGCTTGTGTGCGTGCTGTATTCCTTCACACAACTACACATTTAATATCACATAATTCACGACAATATACTAACGTCCTAACAAAATTGCGTCTGTACAAAATCATTTTTTTAAATACATTGCGGGGTATGAAGAACATATCTGGGTCATTCAGGGCTCCAAAGGCATGTGGCGCATCTGGGTTCGTGCCGACGTTTGTCATTTTTGACTAACGTTAGAAATTCTTCATGTTTTATGTACGAAGTCGGATTCTGAACGACAGAATGTGAAATTAAGAATATATTTCTAGCAAAAGTCCATAAATATACATTTCAAAGCTGAAACCTATCACCCCTTTTAACTCTCAAAAGAATTTGACAGATATAAGAAATAAATCCTGTGCAGATTAAATAACGAAAGAATTTGTTAATTTTTTACCTTCGACGGTTTATTTGAATTTCTCACAGTCAGTCCATTAATATCAGTCGGAATTTGTGCGAAATGCTGTCAATTCTGTTAAATAACAGCGTTTACTAAGCTTTCAACACGTCTGTTTTATTTATTATTTTGTATTCATATTATAGGAAAAACGCGGCTTTTTGTAAATCACTTCGCAGTCTCTGTAGACAATACACATTAATGTTTATTATGCATAAATTTATTATACTTAGTAGCTATTTATTATTAAAACATATTATATGAATTTATGAATGATGGACACATAAACTGCATCAAATTACTGAATAACTTTCGAACTAAAATCTTTGGCTAATATGCAGCCTTTTTTGACTGATTTCAAGGAAATGTTAAATAATGATTTTTGTATACATTTAGAAAAATATAAGATTTTAAAATGGAACTGTTACACAAAAAAATACTATAGTCTTAAAAATATATCCTACACCTTATCTCATAATAATCAATATTTCTATGTTATGGCATAACACCGGCAAACTGTTAGCTGCAGACCTTAAGGGGGCTTATGAGCGGAAGCAGAAGTGTCTTGTCCATACAAAGGTATTCCCCTGTTTTCTTCCTGAATTCTGATAATTATTTTTTAATATGTTACAGATATCTACCATAAGCATGACCCTACGTTTTGATTTCCTTTTATTAGTTGTATCTTATCGGAGCTAGGACCCTTTAAAAATAAAAAATAAAACATTGTTATAACGCTTCAAAAAAGAAGCCCTGTGTGCAAATATTTTAAAAAGCAAAACTATTATTTAAACAAAGCAAAACATACCGACAGAGAGAAACTGTTCTTTATTGCAAATCACACACAAAAAATGACATCGATTCATTTTTGTCATAAAAGGTATACTGTAAATGAACAATACGTTATTTATGAATAAAAACCTATTATAAAAAAACTGGTACAATCGATTCTATCTTCTATATTGAAATTATTTCATAATACTGAAATACGTGTTATTTCAGTGGCACGATGTATATTATATTGTATAACATTTACACATTCTAGTAGACTTTAATTTAGAATGGAATCTGTCGAGACGCCTTTTTTCTTTTCCTTTGACAAATTCTTTTGATATAATATATCGAAGCATTGCCGACTCTCAAATTAAGCCTTCAACATTCCAACGGTAATATAAAAAAAAATATGTATAGCGAATTCTTGGGTAAGCTTCATCAAATTTTTTTATAATTTTTATGCCTTTTTATAGAATGTGCCGCAGGAAAATGGACAATTGTAATATTTAACATTTAAACTTTCGCGTTTTGCACACATTTTATATTGTAAATCGAGTCTGAATGCTCGTGACCACGGCTGGTTGTAACCCGCGCCGACACGTGGAGTAGAAACAAAAGGTAAACAAAAATATTTAATTTTAAGTATTCAAACCCGATTTACAATATAATATTTCTAGTTTTATGGCATTCGAAATTATTATCAATCGATGTCAATTACAACATCTGACACATGAGTATTTAATACTCATACGACATCTGACACATTAAGATGATTTTAATATTACGAGTAATGGTCTGTTTCAGAAAAATAATATATTCCTAACAACTTTCTGAATAACGGAAGTAAAGCACAATTTAAGTCGCATTTGTTGTTTAGTTTACTTCCATAAGCTTTTCTCAGCTTCAGACGAAAAAGCGCTAGAGGAGATTTGTAAGTACCCATCACGACTCATTTTACGAACGAACGAGAATCACGAAAAGGGCATTTTAGTGCATTTAGAAAAGACGCGCTCACGCTCACGTAATCTTTGCGGTGTGTATTGGGTCTTTGCTCCCCACACTCATGCTAACCAACGACCAATCAGCGTTAGTTTAAAGACTCGCACACATTACAGGATTTGTAGCGCGCCGCATTGCAAAACTGCGCGTCGTCGCAGTTGTTGTGAGGAAAAATTATAACTTGCCGCTTTCCAATCTTTCTCGCGACAGAGATGACACATTTAATTGCTCATTCACATTATAAATCGCTATATCGCGTTTGAAAAGAAAATCCACATAAAATAGTAAGAATAAAAACGCACCTACACCCACTAATTGTGGGTTTCCAAATGAAAACGGTCCATCGGCCTAGTATAACAATACTATTTCGAGTATTTTACCTACCGAAACTTCTCCAAACTTCTTGTTACTAAATCCTTAATAACTGGACGCTATTGAAATCCCAAGTTCACACTAATGTATTGCATGTACTGTTGTATAAGATAAAATTTAAGTATAGATACATTACGAAAACATTGGACATCGGCTAATCCGTAAAACGCCCGAACGCGTCATCCCCGTCTACGCAATAAAGTAATAAAGTATTTCCTAATAAAGTATGCAATTAGAGGTACGGTAATTCATAGACGTAGATGACCGTAGATGACGCGTTCGGGTGTTTCCGGATTAGTCGATGGCCAATGTTTTCGTAATGTATCTGTACTGCATTTTCCATTTTATCCTATATCCCAATATACGTACGTGTTTCGAAAGTGAGTGAGATATGCTAGAGCCTATTCCCATCCGATCCTTCCAATCTCTTCTTATTTTTCCAGCCCTTCTCTAAGTCCATTCTTATATCTACAATGGTAGGCAGCGCATCCGAGGGCGTGCTAACGTTCGTTATTCTGGACAGAAGTTAGCATGTACCGTGGGTGTCCACGGGCGACAGTATTCACTTACCACCAGGTGAACTGTATGCTCGTCTACCGCCTTCTTTCTATAAAAAAAATCGATTCGTAACAACGACGTGGCTTAACATAACTTCAGTTAAGCATTAACATAAGCTACAAGTGGTTGGTGGCTGGATATAGAATACATAAAATAAAACATTGGTTAGTTAAATCAGGAATTTTCCAGAGAAAACAATTTTTAAGTTAGCTGTCAAACAATGCTAAGTTCCGAGAAAACCCAATTTAAACGTTCTCTTCGAAAAACTATTTTAAATAAGGTCTGAGAATTTCGCTCTTAGCGATAGAGAATTTTATTCATTGATGGAAATTAAAAAGAAATTACATTTCAACGAATACTTTGACTTCACGATATTATACAAGTATAAAAGAAACCGTTCATAATTTATAACAAGCCGCAGTTTGATCTTTTTTTCTACTAAAATTTTGCCCAATATTTTTTGTGTCAAAGCAAAGACACTTTATGGAGCTGTCTGTGATTGATCGGTCTTAGAACTGTTCAGACCGAGTTTTATAGCATCTTATGTACAGTTAGAATCATGAAAAGTACTCATAATTATTCGATTCCGGTTATTGCTACAGTGATTTTATCTGCAGGGTAGTTATTTTAAAATTACTCGATCTAAATCTAACAGAGAACATAGAACGGTCTTAGAAACTTCTATTTGTACTATTTTTTTTTTATGGGCGATGACGGCAGACTGGCATACAGTCCGCCTGATGATAAGTGGATACTGTCGCCCATAGACATCCGCGATACATGCCAACACTAGTCTAAAATGACAAATATTGACACGCCTCCGGATGCGCTACCTACCTTTGAAGATATAGGAATGGAGTTGTAGAAAGAGTTGGGAAAATGGGGAGGAATAGGATGAGGATAGACTCCGGCACATCTCACTCACTAGCGAAACACGTGCATACGATTAAGTGGGAAATGCAGTATATTTCAAGGTAGTCTTCTGTGAGAGACGGGTAACGTGTCCAGTCGAGCGCGCCCAGCAGCTGTTGAATTGCAGCGTGCACTCCCCCCTCAAATTTGCACTATTTATTGTAGACTTACGCGAAGAATGACACAAAAGATGGAAGTAAAGGCAATTAAAAAAATATACTAATTACATGTATGTATAAAATACGAGTAATATAATTAATTATTAATTACACATTTAGTTGCCTGGAAGAGATCTCTTCGGATAACGCCACCCGCGTTACTTACATATTATAAATTATCTGTTTGCAACGTATGTTGGCGTACAATCTATCTATTTATCTGCATATACTTCAAAAACTTTATGAAATCTGTACTAAAATAAAAAGAAAAATCACAGGTAATCAAAATGAAAAGCTGGCAACTACTCACAGGAACGAAATGTTGTCTTCGTTACTTAAGTACTCGCGAGTACCTAAAGTAAGTGATTGTTCAATTTGAAACAGCGACGGAGCTAAGTTTAGAGAACTACTTTGTTGGAGTTGTCTCAGTTGTATAAATTGCTCGTTCGCTTTAACCAAGTGAAAATACACCTCCTACTTTTTGTTTGTATACAGAAAAGTACACAGTGTGTTAATAGGTATGTATTTTTATATGGATGTATAATTTATATGTACGTATGTAATGTTATATATCAGTGCTCTGCAACCTTTTTTCCACTTGCGGGTCACATAATATGCTTTTAAAAATTCGGCCACACACTTGAATTAAAAATATAATTAAAAGCATTAACAAATAATAAAAACATAGATGTATTCTACTAATTAAAAAGTCATAAATCACGGAAAAAGTGATTTTTTTTTATAAATCTGCTAGAAATTTGTCATGATCGTGCCTTTAGTTGCACCTAAATACTGGGTGGCACAGGTTACACAGCGGCACATTTAGGAGTTTCTTTGCACTTCTGAAAAGTTATCACTTTCTACTTACCGCTTTATTCCACTAACAGTGCGATATAGGGTCGTACAAAAATAGAGTAAAACATTTTAATATGCCAATCAGTAGACAAAAACTATTATTATTAACTAAAACTTGACATATATTTTTTTATTGCATTAAAAATAAATAGTTGGTGATTATATTACACGTATGCGCATGAACTATATACACATAACGTGTTTTGATTATTTTTTTCTTTTCATATGGCAATAGTGTAATCACCACATTCTGCCAGTGACAAGTTTTCTTCGTAATAAAGAATTTCAAAGTTTATAACATATCCTGTCAATGTCAAGTTCGATCGAAGTAAGACAGTACTAGTCAGAAGTCGGCGAAGTCGCTCAGTAAAGTGATAGGACTCCTTGGAAACACCCGAAAAATATAGTCCTATACTTTTATTTTATTATCACACACATTACGCACGAAAACCCTTTGCAGTTCAACAAACTATCACTATTAAATCACAAAACGCAGAATACACAATTTTCATGATAATCACACTAAAACTTCATTTCTCGAGTTCTTGCCATAAAGTCGATTAATTTAAAATAAACCTATTTATCGTATGTGCTTGATCCTTAGACGGCTCTACCGGCTTGATAATACACGAGCGCTACAAATACTCCTAGGCTGTGATTGAAACAACTGAACAACAAAAAATATTAAATCATTATTAATTAGTTTCGATTTTGTGAATAAGATGGATAATCTTGAGTCTTGTCTTGATTAATTTAAAATTAGTCGATCTATTTTAAATCTATTTCAATCTAACATGAATGCTATTAAGGGAAATCGAATTTAAATCTTCATTAATCTTGATGAAAGCCAAACAGGATCTGCATCGAATTTAATTTAAACGGAGGTTCTAAACTCATTAACGCTTCCTTTAGGGTTATTCTATACAGAGGTCCATGTGGCCTTGACCTACTGTCCGGTTTAAAATAACTGTAGCATTTGGGGGCAAAAGTAAGAAATACAGTTAAAGGAAATGGTAATTGAAGTAAAATTGTCTACTTTATATAAAAAATGTGTTGCGTTTTAATTAGGTTGGAATTAAAATGTTCCTGTGTGCCTGAAGTTGCCTCTGAGCTCTTATTTGTAGCGCTGCTCATTCAGTCTGTTCCGACTCTTGTCGCTAGCGTGTCGTTGTTACAAAAACACAAAAATACCTAACTGGGCTATAATCAGGGGCTCAGGGGTAATTTTGTCAGAGAGAGAGTGCACGCTGCAATCCAACAGCCGTTGCGCGCTTTACTGGCCATGTTACCCCTCTCTTATAGAAGACTACGGTGAAATGTACTGCATTTCCGACTTAATTCCTATTCTATTCTGTTCTAACAATTCCTATTCTGTCCCACCCCATTTTCCCAAACTCTTCTCCAAATCCATTCCTATATCTCCAAAGGTAGGCAGCGCATCCGAGGTCCAACGTTTGTCATTTTGGAGTAATGTTGGCATGTATCGCGAATGTCTATGGGCGACAGTATCCACTTACCATCAGGTGGACTGAATGCTCGTCTGCCGCCTTCGAACGAAAAAAAAAAACAATTACAAAAATTCGTCAAAAGTGGTGAACCGATTCAAGGGAGATATTTCGTTTCACCGGTGAGTGATTTCTAATCACTAAGATTTGCTAGTGGCTTATTTGATTTTTTTTTGAGGACGCCGATGGGACTGCCCCGGTATTGCAGTGGTTCTGCAATATTCGCAGAGGCGCGCACGGACGGCTTTAAAGACTTAATTCTCAAAAAAAAAATCGCCTCCCTATACTGTGGCAGTGAGAACAGTATCCGAACAATAAATGGTAAATTTTACTGTGATATCCAGAAACACTGGATAGGACTGTTAATTTAAATTTGTAAATAATAAGTATAAAGCAAGATATTTATTCAATGTCCTTGTGTGAAGTCTCAAAACATCATAGAAAATTCGCTCCCTACTAATAAGAGTAACAAATTCGAGTTCACAAAATGAGCATGTCACGTGGACGTAGACATGTTTCGCGTCCTGATACAGACGTTTTAATTTCTGTATGGAATATTTTTTTGGCAAACATTATTTTAAATACCTATTAACGTTTATGTTTTATATTGACTGTTGCTAGAGTATTCGCCGACATTGATAGATAGGGAGAGAAATAGGTAAAATTCTTTATTATATAAATGTTACATATACATAACTATATTGGTACGAATAAATATATACTACATATAAATATAAATACATAAACGAATACGAACGTAATATACATAATATATAAATGTCAAAGAAATTCATGTTAGTGCTAACGAAAGCACAGAATAACTAACAGTACCAGTACAGAAGACTCACTTCCTAAGAATGCTCCATAAAACGCCCATAATCGTATTATAAGTAATTATAGTACTTTTATTCGCTTTATAACACAATTTTAAATTTGTTGTAAAATAATATTAAATAAAAAGTATTATACCTACTTACACAATATGATGGTAGTGTATTTGCGCATGCGTTACAAAGAGCTCGCGACAACCGACTGAAATGAACCCCTGAGCAGGGGCCCGCCGCTGTACGCATATTTTCGTACCTATATTGCGAATTGAGCCAGGCCTGACGAAAGTAACAAGGTGAAAGTATACGATTTTAGATTAAAGGGGAAACGACAGGTGATGCCTTAAACAAGTGATCCTTAACCAGGTAGATAATGGCCCACAAACCTCCTAGCGTTTTCTAGGGGAGTCCAATGCCCTGAAGTGGGACGTTATAAAATGAAAACGTTATTGAATAAAAAATAGAAAATGAGTGTAAAAGAACATCAGATGATGTTTAATAAAATGACCAGTTTTCCCATAAAATTATAGTCCCATCAATTACCATAAAATAGTCCAAATATAATTGCTATTTTAATTCCGGCTTTCATAACAACTATTATAGTGGGGACAACGAAAATTCAACCACAAAAATAATTTCCATTGTCCCCACTTGTATCAGAGGGTACAATGGAAATAAAATTGTCTGCGATTCCCATTGTCCCCATCAGTAGGGATTGTCAGTGAGGACAATGGTACCAAATTTTAATTTAGTGGCAATTCCTTGATTTTCTGCAGAATATAACAAGAAAATGGAACAAATATTACGACCTACGCATTTATAACATTCAAAAATATTTACACGACGACGTTTAAACAATGTACGTCAAACTTCAGATAATATCTCAGGAAAAAACTTTGAAAACAAAAACGACGTCAAATGTTAACAACATAAGCCATTGAAATTTTTGTATGCATGACTTGTATGCATAAATATATGTCATTACAACTCCTACATAGAATGACCCAACAGCCTAATGACCTCACACTTTATTGATAGCGAGTAATCTACGTTCCCCACAATGGTCGTTTGTGTACTTCCTACTATGTTAGAGGAATATTGCATCATCGTCATCATCATTATCGTCACCCATTATCTTATATCTTTCATTGTCTCTTTTAGATGAAACCCACGTATCGTTATATCTCGAAAAAGCGTGAATCGAAAAAAAAAAAAAAAAACTGTATTTTTTTAAAACGTAAAAGTCCGCCTGTTCTTCTATCTGTCTACTATAACCACATATATAGTATATACAGATTATTTGTTTAAGAAGCTGAACCAGTTCTCGTATGCTTTATATAAACTCAATAATGTTGCAAACAAATCCGCCGTTCTTACAGCTTATCATGGTTTTATATCTTCTATCCTTAGATAAGGCCAGTATATTTTGGGGCAACTCTTTTAATAAGGAGAGCGTGTTCAAAGCCCAGAAGAAATGTCTGAGAGCGATAGCATTTTATAGAATTAAAGATTTTCACCCTTCAAATCCAATAAAAACAATCCAAATTTATTTACAACTTAATCTTAAGAGTGAACGACTTAAGAATAGGTTATGCCCACCATCTTGTTTCGAATAGCATTTCGCTGCTATGTTTGAAAATAGTATATTCTCTATGGTATCTAAAATCTTCAATAAAATACCATAGACATGTCATTAATATTCAGAACATATTTAAAAACAAATTAAAGAAGTTGTTATATAACAAAGCATATTACCCAATAAAAAAATAAGATAAGGTATAAGATGTTGAAAACCGCACCAAAATCCATTTAGTAGATTCGAATAAGATAAAGTGCGAAATGCTGTAAACTTCACTTTAGTCTTCCGTGGGAGAGGAGTAACTGGGGCAGTCGAGTGCGCCCAGAGGCTGGTGCTTTCCTAATGTCACATTATATTCCAGATGTTCTACCACAATAATGTTCTGACACCCAAGTTCAACCTCGCCGAACGAACATTTAAATGGAAGTCAATTAATCTGATTGACAATCAATCACTCTCGAGTCCGAACCGCATTAATTTATTGCCAGTTGCCGCAACATCGAGAGATATGACGGGCGATTTTTCTCTTATTTGCAATTTTCACGTCATTCTGCTAGTACCTACGATAGCAGTCCATAATGTCCCACTGCAGAGCACAGGCTTTCCTAACAAATTATGTTGCAGACTCTTTTCTATATCCTCGCACTGGCCAACGACGGTAACATACAATTTTAAAAACAGACGGGTCCACTACATGAGATCGAATGTCTTTTGTTCGATTTTTATTAAATAGAAAATGTTCCGTCGATATATTCATACCGATTATTCTAATGACAACTTACTTGTGTGATGTAACTGATTTTAGAGAGACAGAGACGTATCTATTTTTCAATTTTTCTATTTTTCAATAGAATAGTTTACTTACACGAACAGATATTTTTATTGATGCGACACGCAACAAATGAAATAGAGGTTTTTGAGTCATAATAAACTTCAGGGTCAGATTCCTGCATCTTCTCATGAGTATCACAAATACTATGCACAGAAAACACTTTGAACTTTGAATAAACTATCACTATTAAACCACAAAACGCACAAATACACAATTTTTATAGTAAATAAAAAAAACTCAACTTCACTTCTCGAGTTTCCGCCAAAAGGTCCAGAGAAAATTGATATATTTTTTTATTTTTCACTAGCTGTATCCGGCCACGCGTTGTCGTGACTGCCCAACAAATGGTGCTGACCCTGTTTTTGGGTAAAAAACATGTTTTCACCCTGTGGTGGGTATATAAAAACACGCGCGTATTCGAATGCAAATGTATCAAAATTTCAAAGCAATCGATGAAGAACTTTCGGAGATTTAATATTTTGAAGAAACGAACGTTTGCATTTTTATTTATATAGATCAGGTATGGGCAACCTTTGACAAGTTGAGGGCCAAACTTTAGCGTGCAAATACGTTCGCGGGCCGCGTTTAAAAGTACTTAGTGCATTTTAAAGTAGTGATAATATTTTTTGCGATAGATATTAGACATGAAATAATACGACAATGTTATTATAGTACAATTTATTAAAATAACAAAATGAAATTTAAAAAAATGGTACATTATAATTAAATCGTTAAATTTGCAATTGTTACAAACTACGAAAGTTAAATACACCGAAATCAATGAGACACTTGAGCTTGAATTTGGGAAACTAATCCATCGATATTTGGATTAATTCCACTGATACAAAGACGTAAAGAATTTTCCAAATTATCGTCAGTCAGTCTTGTACGATGTGTTGATTTATTAACTTTCATCAATGAAAAGAACTGTTCGCATTTATAAGTACTACCAAACGCACAAATCAATCTTCTTGCGAATTTTCTAAGCTGCGGAAAATTGTCTTTTTCTAGGTATTTTTTGTAGAAATCGCACAACTCTACGTCTTTAGGAGTGAGTTTTCTTGAATCTCGATCAACTCCATTTGTAAGTGTATTGGAGCATTTTGTACATTATATTTTGTAGGAGTAGCAAATAAACTGAAACAGTCTTCCATGTTTTTGAAGTCGCTAAATCTGTTCGAAAATTGTTCCGACAGTAACTTGAGTTCTTCAGCATATTGAGCATAAGCAATATTTTCATACGCAGAGAGCGTGTTGAAATGGTAACTGTTACCAGACAGCATCTGTGACTCCCACAAGCGTAGTTTGATCTGAAACGCTTTCAAATGGCTGTACAAATCATTTACTAACTGTCCTTGTTTTTGAAGTTTCAAATTTAAATGCTAAGTCACATATCCATTTTGGGTCACTTAATTCAGATAGTGGTTTATCTTTTATTTTCATAAAGTCTGCTATCTCATTTCTAAGCTCGTAAAACCGTTTCAACATTTTTCTTTTGCTCAGCCATCTGACTTCACAATAATATGTTACGTCGTTATATTCAGCTGATATTTCATCCAAAAACGCCTTGAACTGACGATGGTTAAGCCCTCGGGATCGAATAAAGTTGATGGTTTTTACTACCACATTCATAACATTCTGGAGTCGAATGGACTTAGAACACAAGTTCTGTTGGTGGATAATGCAACGAAGGACTATCAAATCATCTTTTTGCACATTTAATTCTGTTGCTTTTTCATTCAAAATTCCGATGAAACCTTTACGTAAGCCGACCATAGAAGGTGCACCATCAGTGCATACTCCAATTAATTTTGACCATGGCAAGCCAAAACTTGTGAATACCTTTTGAACTTCAATAAAAATATCCTCTCCTGTAGTGGTTCCTTTTAGCGGCTGTAAAGCAAGCAATTCCTCAGTAACAGTGAACTCCTTATCAACACCTCGAATAAATATAGCCAGTTGAGCTGTGTCAGACAAATCGGTGCTCTCGTTTAATGCTATGGAAAATGATTCAAAACCAGCCATACGGTCAGTCAATGTTGTTTTTATATCATTAGCCATCATTTCTATACGTCGAACAACAGTTCGTCTTGACAAACTAATTTTTTCAAATTCATTTTTCTTTTCAGGACACAAAATACCGCAAACTTCTAACATACACTCCTTGATAAATTCTCCTTCGGCAAATGGTTTTAATGCCTTTGCCAATTTTGAGCTAACTATAAAAATAGCTTTCACAACATTATCAAGTTGTGTTCTTTGTTTATGAAACATTTGTTGCTGTTTTTCCAAATTTGCGGTAAGCTTCTGGATTTTGTCCGTTCTTAATTGTCCTGTCAGTGAGTGCAGCGTAACATGCTTAGTTGAGTAATGCCTCTTTATATTGAATTCTTTCATTACTGAAATGGATTCATTACACAGCAAACAAATGGGCTTACCATTGTGCAAGATAAAAAAGAATTCTTCAGTCCATTTTTCTTGAAACTGGCGACCCTCTGTACATTTTGTACATATGTACTTTTCGTTTCTTTCCACCTGACATCATTTTTGTTTACTTTTCGTTCAATAAACTTAATAACAAACTATAGTTAGTAACCACTCAAAATGCACACAAAGTCACAAAGCAAGTTGACGGCTCGAGCAGTTCGCTAGGATATCGCTTGTCCAAGTTATCACCTCGGTAGCTCAAATAGAACTGAACTAACGTTCGGGCCATCCACCCGCTTATATAGGCAAAATGAAGGAATAATCTGGAATAAACTAGTTTAGAATAATTGAGAAGCAATAAATCTTTTGATGTGTCGCCCGTGAGGCGGCAAACCTCAAAGAATTTGATCGAGCAAGCCGAGTGGCGGCGATTATCAAAGAGTGAGGCGGCAAACATCAAAGGATTTGATGTTTGCCGCCTCACTGTCACTCCCGTGAGTATAAGTACCTAATGTAATATTTTTTTAATTGGGTTTTTTCAAAATGTCTCGCGGGCCGGATCATATCTTACAGCGGGCCGGATCCGGCCCGCGGGCTGGTTGTTGCCCATATATGATATAGATGATCAATAACTTGTCTAAGAATAAATCTTTGCCATTACAATTTACATAATACTTACCCAAATTCTTTGACAACTGGCTTTTGAAAGTCTCTGAAGTTTCGTCGTTATTACTTTTTGGAGACTTCCGAGTGTCATTTATCCCCAAGGTTTTTAGGGTGTCGTTTGCTAATAAAACTTTTTATCACAAAATATTAGAGGTACAACATTTGCCTAGAACTAAAATGGTGATTTTGTTTTTTTGGTTCTGTAGCACGTAGCAAATTTCTTATATTACTGTATATGTTACCGGTCTAACCAGATTTCGGGATAAACTAGCGTGTTAGGATCAAGTAGTTTGGCCTAAGATAAAATAGTTTACCTGATAGTAAATTCATACTTCATGACAAACTCATATTGCCTAAATAATTAATTGTCATAATATGTTAATCGTAAATGTAATGTTATGCAGGACAACAGTATCCGCTTACCACCAGATGGGCTGTCTCCTCGTCTGCCACCCTGTTCCCATAAAAAAATTCAATAGGCATTAGTTTCGCTTCCCAAAATTTAAAAAAAACTCTAAAACTGGTCCCTTAGTCTTTGAATTTACTTTTGAATAAAAAATCAGACTATTTACAACATTTTTCAATATACTTAGATAACTTCTTAACTGAGGGTAATGTAATTTCTACCAAAATTTCCTAAGTCACTTAATTAAAATCAATTGAATAATCAAATTAAGCAACTGTCACTTCCAAGTTTTTGTCAAGTTGCGATTCGAACAAGGATTATCATGTATTTGTAATGTTCTAATTTTATTTGCACGAGCAGTGCCCATGCCTTCGTGCTTATAGATAGATAGATACACTTTGTTGTAGGTACACCAAACACAGACAGAGAAATACAAAGTACAAGTAACTAGAAGTACAACCGGCGGCCTTATCGCTAAAGCTTGTATGTGGTTAACTCAATTTTATAATTGAGCTGTATAAAAAGTACCATTAATATTAACCAGACATAACTGTCTAGTGGTTTTTGCGCGATGCGCGTTCGACAGATAAAGAGACGGATGGACAGACAGATAGAAAAATCAAAAAAAGTTGATTTGGCCTCCATATCATTTGAACTTTAAAGTGGAATTTTCAATAAATAAGACAGACATATTTCATGTATACACAGAACTGTTACGACTTTATATGTATAGTAGACGTTTTCTAATGCTCCAGTAACTCTTTTACTGGGAAACGTCGCGTCCTATCTAAACGAGGCCATTCAGAATACCGGTCAAAAGCAAAAATTGAAAATAAAAATTTTCCTGCAAAAGCAAACGCATAACAATAGGGCATATAAAATATAACAATATAAAATATTTTATGAGACACAATTTTTGAGTTTTTTCATTTTAATAACCGTAATTTATAATACTTAAGCGTCTTATATGAATCGCTTATGAATAAACACTTATTTCAAAATGTTTTGGATGAAACCTGAGTATTTTATTTATTACCCACGTTATAATTTAATACCAGACCACTTTTAAAGGGCAAAAGGATTTATTTCACTTTTATTTAAGGAGAATCCTTTCAGCAGAAATCCGGTATTATTATCGGATTGGTTCGAGTTGATTGAAAAGTCAAATCTGAAGTTATTTCGTCGAAAATGTATGAAGCAGTTTCAGCGGTTGCCTAGTAATCAATGCCACTTCATTGCATTTTATTCAAATCGTTAAAGAGCCTCAGTGAATCAAAAAAAATTAGGAATATTTAGAAGAAAGACTACCTTAAAACTACCTTGACTACCTTGTGACTACCTCACAGAAGACTACCTTGAAATGTACAGCATTTCCTACTTTATCGTATTTCCCTAATGTACGTACGTGTTTCGGTAGTGAGTGAGATATATCAGAGCCCACTCCCATTCCAACCTATTCCTCCCCATTTTACTAATCCTTTCTCCCAATCCATTCCTTAATCTGCAAAGGTGGGCAGAAAATGCGGGGGCGAGGCAACGTTTGTCATTCTGGACTGATGTTGGCATGTATCGCGGATGTCTATGGACGACAGTATCCATTTACCATCAGGTGGACTGTATGCTCGTTTGCCGCCTTTTTTTCTATAAACAAAGAAAGATTTTTTTAATTAAGAGGAATGAATTCTAAATTCTTTATTCTTCAAGAATGAATCAGCAATCGATATTTTCTAATAGAAGTGATGGCAGACGGACGAGCGGACAACGAGATGGTAATTTATCACCACCGCCCATGGACACCCTGCAACACCATGTGGGATACGAGTGCGCTGCCGACCTTGCGAGATCCCATTCGTCTACTTCTTGAAGAGCCCCATGTCATAGCTAAGTGGAAGAATAGTTAAGTGGACAGTTTTTTCCACAACATTCTTTTTTGCAGTATAAAGTGTCTTGAAGCCGCATTGTACGCAGCAGATCAAAGAAGTGCAGATGAATCAGCCTTCGGTGACCAGAGGTGTGATAACAAAAATCCGAAGTTGACATCGGATTGAGCAGCTCCTGATGATTGAACATTGATTGCAATGATTCAAAGCAATGCAATGATTGCAATGAGGAATATATGAATGATTGAAATGAGATATGAGGAAATCACGATGTTTTTGTGATTAAAATTAGTCTCCTCACGTCCGGACCTCACTGGGTTTCAGCTATCAGCTGAAAATTAGTGCTATATTTCCACAGATAGGACTAACAGACAGACGAAAATGTATCCACATTACAAAACCTATTACGTATCCTAATGCCGTTATAGGTTATGTAATCCTGATTCGTTATAAATTGATATTGATTGTAAGGATTTTTTTTTGTTTCTTTCAATGATCGAGTAGTTAATACTTATTGACTTCAACAAACAGGCAAGAAAGTATTTATGTATCAGCCGGAGTTTCTGAATTCAAAATATTTACTGGAATGAATGAAAATTGCCCACCTTCGTCTGAATTTGGGGTTCCTTTGTGCCTTTGTACTATGGTTTTGGTCATCCATCCCTGTCCAAATCTCCCTTCAAATTCTTCTTTAACATCTCACTAGCCTTCGTTTATACGTGGTCGAACCTTTTGATTGGCATCATGACAAATGACTACACCTTCATCAAATGGAGGTTCAGTAATTTGCTCCAAACCCTTCCACATGACTACACCTAATTATATTTTATCTTCAACTACTGTGAACTTACGTGAGCTCGTGAGTACAAATCCCGACCTATACCATAGTAATTAAACTTACGTACAGCCTTTCCATTAAATTAGGCAGTCTTAGAAGGAACAGATCATGAAGACACCGTACAAATTAAAAACAGTCCTAAAAGGCATGTTTAGACGAGTCATCGTTTGACTAATGGTGGAATGTATCGCGGATATTCATTGTTCACAGTATCACAATATTCACTTACCACCAGATAGACTGTCTGCTTATCTGCCCAGGCATCATTCAGATTTCGTTCAGATTCAGATTCAGGCAGATTTCGCCATTTTCCGGTTTTAGTACGTAAGTTCTTACTCAGAATTAAGTCATGGCACTATGACATTGGTTTGTCAATCGGTCTATTTAAAATCTCATAAGAAAAAATAGTAAAGAAATTTAAATTTTCAAGAAGGAAAGAAATTCAAATGCAAAGAAATTAAATCAATTCAAATTTCTTTCTATAATATCATAAATATCTTAGTAGATAAGATCACCTACTTCACTAAAACCGACAATTTGTAAAAAGTTGGCAGATTTCGTGAGACGAGCAATGTGATGTTAAGTGGTCACCGTTGCCCATTCACAGATCCCTTGATGAGCCCCATATTATAGCATAATGAAATATCATCCGTTGGCAGTACACAACCTTCGGGTTCTCGGTTTGGAGTGTCCAGAAGACAGCTCTGCATGCAGTAACTCTTCGTCAAGAACTGCGGTTGAATTGCGCTTCGGTGTCGAGAGGTGAGATAGTAAAAGTCCAAAGTTAGCATCAGATTATAACTTACGTAACTCATCAGAAACTTTACTTACTTACTGTTTTACCAGCAAAATAAATAATTAATAATTCGGAATTATTATTTTCCAGCAAAATAACAATTTCTTAATAAGTGAGAGTAATCGAAGACTTCCAAAATAACTAAAAGTCAAAACGCACTTTTAAATTTTTATAGAATGCGTCTGCAAGGCAAAGACAATTATTTTCCAAAAACACATTTAAAATGGTACAAATACTTACTTTTCGGAATCCTTAACCAGAAGATTTAAGTTTATCCATCACCTGTTAACTTTTTAAACTTTAACAAACACAAGACGGAAGCGTTTGAAAACACGAACATTTTTTTAAAAATAATACTAACTACAGTACCTAAGTGCACCTAAACAACACTAATTACTCAATTAGTTCATTGTTTCATATTGTTCGACTTTTAACACTAAAAATTATGATAATTTCTGACATTACTCTTATTTAAAAGTTTTAGACAAACTTTACACAATATTTACAAAGCACACAGGTTTATGTTTTTTAAATCACTTCGTTTTCCAAACATGTTGTAACTTCGCGGGCGAACTTTCGGACGAATTTCGCTGGTCCGGAGCTTGCGATAAACGCGAAAGCTTACTTCAGACTGAGTTTTAGGTACATGAGCAGCGTATCGTTATACGCATGCGCGACAATAAATCGCTGCCGCCTGTACAATGATGCTCTCAATTTTCTAGTCACGTGATTTTTTTTTTGGTATTGCTGGCCAGTTATATTTCTCAATGTTTTTGGGAGAAGGACGCTAAAAGCGGAAGGTAAACGTTTTTATGAAGGGATTAATTGACGGTTATTGCTGTATCCTTCCTGCAATTTGTTAAAGCGTGGAACGTGATCGGGCATTAGTTCAGCTCATTTTCACGGGTAGAAATGGCGGAATCACTGTCATCGCAGTGGTAGTGGTCGAAGAATTAACACGCCGAGATTTTTTTTTTTTTATGAGAATGACAAAAAAAAACTTATAAACTGAAGAGAAGCGAGGGCGGGTCGCTATTGGTCTATAAGAAGGGCGGACCCGCGCGGCTCACTGGCGCGGTTAGCTCCCTACGTAACGGATGTCAAGGAAATTATATGAGCTCGCCTTACTCGCGCAGTATCTAAATACCATTTTTAATTCATAACATTTAAAACTTTCTACCCTACCTTATATTCTATCCGCGCGGTTCACTCGCGAGTCGCGCGGTATCTAATAAGTAAATAGTATTTTAAATTCATGCCTTTTAATCTAAAATAAGCCTAGAAAAAAGTCACAACTTTCTGTACAGACATCTGAGGCGAGGAAGGCCAAAAGACATCGTATCGAAGAATCTTCCACTGAGAATGTAAACCGTCTTTCAAGTCTGAAAGAGTCCGCATCGCAAGCGCGTGCTAGAGAACCTAGCCCCGAGCGCTCGCAGCGACTTGTCGAGCAAAATATTAGAACCTCGCAGATTCGTGACCGATAAATTAGCGCCGAGCGCTTACGATAATAATAATTATAGAATGACGCAGCTTCGCGCCCGAGAATCTAGCGCTGAGCGTTTACGACGGCTTTCGACACAGAGGCTAAGACAACAACCTGGAGTGCGAATCGTATTTCAGCTTTCAACAATAGATCGGCATTCAATTGTAATCCAAATATTGAATATGCTCAGCAGAGCATATTCAATAGCATATTCAATCTCCAAATTGGAGGGATGAATAAGATTTGCTCTAAGTGTTCCGCAAAAAAATTTGGCGATGAAGCGAACGGTATGTGCTGTGCTGCTGGAAAAGTAATTCTCCCCGATATGCAGGAGCCACCCCAACCAATAAAAAATCTCTTGACAAGCAATCATCCATTATCAGCACACTTTTTGAAAAATTTACGTAGATAAGTACAACAGCCTTTTTCAGATGACTTCGTTTGGCGCGAAAGAAATTCGGGAAGGTAACTTTATGCCCTTTTTTAAAGTAGAGGGACCGATTTACCATCTCATTGGCAGCCTTCTTCCATCAAGCCGAAGCTCACAATCTTTTGCAAATGTACTTCTTCTCCCATGTAGATCAACTATCATTGCGTTCAAACATGGCCCCTCTACCTTAAAACTAGATTTGATAAACGAGTTACAGGCCGCATTGAACAACCATAAACTATATGTACTTTATTTCTACCATACTTTCGTGTGTTAGAAAAAAAACTCATATAAACCGAAGCGAAGCGAGGGCGGGTCGCTAGTACCTAATATAAGTAGAAACATGAATAGCTTGTTACGATACAATAGTTCTACGTGCCGAGACTATTCACCTCTGGGAATAGATTGAAGCTTCTAACTGAACTTTTTTCTCTAATTAGTAACTAATTAGAATATTTAGTATTAATCAGAATAATTGTTAATTTCATTTATTGGGAGACTTGAAATCAATATTCACAAAGCCTGAAAAATGACTTAGAAACATGGTAATTATAATCGTAAGGTATAAGGTACGCGATCCTGGTTAATCCTTGGTGCGTTCCTTGCTCCCAACTCATAAGTACTCATATAGTCCCACATCAAAACCTGGTAAGTATGTTGGAACAAATTTAAAAGGAGAGCTCATAAAGGTTAAAATATAGGAACTTAACTTAAAAGTTCTATCGTTATTTACACACAATACCGTTTTATAGGTTTTTTAATAATTTATGATCGTCACGTGACCTTATTAATTTTCCAGGTATTGATATCTCCATAAATACGAAAGCTTTTTGTCGTCTATGCGTTGTTGGTAAGGCTATATATGTATAATATTCTAGAACAAATTTGTCAAAAATATTTTTGTTTAATTTGTTTCGTACTGGGTTTTGATATAGGACAACCGATTTGAATATCATACCTAATTTTATATCCAAGCGGTTATTACTCGCGCCATTTGCCTACCCGCAAAATATAAAAACTTTACGCTTCATTATACGTGGGTTGTTACATTAAAGTAGGCTAAGTCAAAATGTCAATTTTCTAGTTAGGGTGAACTTATCGATACCGGTATTTTTATCCTCTAAATTATGTTTCGAACATAATTTAGATAAGGGAAAAGCTCTTTTTTACGAATATATTTATAAAAAATGTATCAGTTTTTTATTTGTGATGGGAAAAAGTGTCCCAAGAGAATGTTGATTGTATCAACACACTTGAGGTATGTATATCAGAAATATTTTATATTTTAATAGATATTTATATATAGATATCATAGATATATTAATTTTAAAAGGCAGGTAATGTCAAAATTGTGGACGAACCATGATATAAACCGCTTTTCTATTCATAGCGTTTGTTTGTTTAAAAGAACCAATTGCTTTATCATATACAATTCCTTATAAACGGTAAATTATAACAAAAATAAATTGACACTAATTTTATGTTTGCTGGTGGGCTGTTACCACGTTGGGACGATACCCATACATTTTTTCGCATCGTAGTTTGTAAAAAAATACTCTAAATATCATAAATGTTTAAAATTTTCTTGTTACTGCTTAGAAGAATATTTAAATATATTTATATATCTTTTTATTGATCTTATTTATTTCCATGTAAGATACTGTCACCGGTATGTTTCTGAGATCTCGCAAAGCTTTCGCTTTCTTTGTAAATGTTTAACGTTTCTGGATACAGATTGTTTTCAGTCAATATCAATATACCAAATACGAGTAATAATGTTAAACATAAAATATGTTTATCAATGTTGTAATGATATTCTAATATTTAATTAGATATATTGACTAAGTTGGTAATATCAGTTGTCAGTTCATTCGAAACTACCCCCCTACCTTTCCACCCCCACTTGTTCCCCCCCTAGATTATTTTCTCTCAGTCACATAAATCATACGAGACTACGATTGAGTGTATTGATGTTAGCGATGGCACTCTATTGTGAACTGTTGAGTAGTAAACATCAGAAGAATAAATATAGTCGGATTATTTATTCGAGTCTGGGATATGACATGTAGAACTGTCAATAATGTCTTATCTCCGTACAAATTTCACTTTGTTTTACAGTCCTATATGTCATATCCCTGACTCGAATTAATAATCTGACTCTAGTGTTTGTGTTACAACTTGTTTCATTTCTGAATTGAACAGGGGACTGGTTATTAGTTAGTTGGTAGTACGTATATCCACATACAAGTGACTTTTGTACTAATGGGATGTTGCGTTTATCACACAAAATTTATGGTCCTGTTTCGCAAAGATAGCGGAACTGAGGTCTGGTTTAATTTAAATGTGAATGAAATATACGATGTGAATGGAAAACAAAATTACTTCGGCCGATACGAAGCTGATTGGATCTTCTCGGTGGAATACACCAAAAGATTTATAAAAGTTATTTAGCACGGCATTTTTGTGTGCACTCTATTTCGTTCGCCTAGGAAATGTGCTCTTTGTACTGTATAGTTTGTTCTTAGAAGATCCATTTTAATCCATTCAAATGAGATTTGGTGAATAATAATGTATACTTATATAAAGTCTCGGTTCTATCTTTTGTTTTATTCATCTATTAAACGGGTCTTAACGGGAACAGAGTAAGCGCTGGTCCGCTGACCGTATATATTGTTCGCGGCGTTGGTTACCAAACTACGTGTAATTACAGGATTTGAATTTTAATGTTTGAATTTTGGTATTGAAATATTGTTCTTTTAATATATTAGATGTGATTTTAATATGGATCGGTAAAATATTGCAATGCTAAAATAGGTTAAGGTCGTTGTTGGCATATTTTAGTTTAATATTGGTGGGAACAATTGTTTATAAAATTTATAGTTGCTGTCGAAAGATGTTATCTAAATAAGATTATACATTCTACGATAGCTGCTAATATCATAGGCTACTATAAACTCAGTTAGTGGGTCTCAGCGGGATTTATAGCGGATAGGAAAGATCTTAGTTTATTACAGACTTTGTTGACTTGGGGATTCCAGTTAAATTTACTATCGATTATGAGGCCAACGTACGTGTGAGTGTTAACTATTTCAATAGAGGGACATGTACAGTTAAAATCTCTAAAGATAGGCAGAGCATCTGAGGTCGAGCCAACGTTCGTTATTTTGACTGATGGATGCAAAGGATCCCGGTCACCATCATGGGTGACGCCAAGCCATCTCCTCCTGCTACTCCGCTAAAAGGCGGCTAATGACGGTACAACCATTCGATTGTTATATGGGCTCCAGCAATACCGTGCGAACTCAGGATAGTGATTACGTCATAAACCTTCCATTAAAACGGCGATAGAAATGTAACAATAAAAAAAATATATAAAATAATTCTTATATTATTTACCGTAAAATTTAACATCATAAACCTTTCTCTTACATTAGGTATAAAACAAAATGTTTTGTTCTTTAAATATCTGAGTAACGTAGCAAACAACGTGTTGATATTATACCTCATTCCTCTGTGTCAATACTTTGTGACATGAAAACTATTGTAACACAAATTCTGCGTATTCTCTCTTTTCCGACGACAGATATTATGTACGGCTTAGAAAATATATTATATATTACGTGGTTGCTTTCGTTTTCCTTTATGTAATACTAGCAAGTCGCCTTGACTTTGATTAGGTGGGGTAATGATTTCTTGGGAAATCTGTATCTAGCTGCATTAGTTTAACTTCCTAAGAGTTGAAGAATTGTCAAAATCGGTCCACAATAGGCTACCGTGAAATGTACTGCATTTCCTACTTTATCCTATTTCACCAATGTACGTACGTGTTTTGGTAGTGAGTGAGATATGCCAGAGCCCATTCCCATCTCTCATATCTCATTTTCCCCATTTTCCCATCCCTTTCTCCCATTCCTATATCTCTAAAGGTAGACAGCGCATCCGGGGATATGCAAACGTTTGTCACTCTGGACTGACCTTGGCATGTACCGCGGATGTCTATGGGCGGCAGTTCCATAAAGAAACGGACTGTTTTTTTATGGAAAACTAGGCAGCAGACGAGCATACAGTCCACCTGACGGTAATCGGATATTGTCGCCCATGGCATCGTCGTACATGTCAACATCGGTCCATAATAATGACTAACGATAGCACCTTCGTAGATTTAGGAATTGAAATTACGACAAATATGAATAAAAAGAAAAATCGCCCTAGTGCATCTCGGCTAGCAAGCCTTATGTAAGGCTTGTGTAGCAAGGCTGGCATTATGTTCAGTGGCTCTCGAATTATTTAATTGATATGTTTTGAAAATGGAACACTTTTATTACGTAATACTTAAGTTTCAAATTTGAACTTTTAATGAACCCCTCCTCATCTACTTCACTCTCCCTAGAAGCTGCCAACCAGGTTTCTTTGATAAGAACGTATGATGTGTCATCTAGTCTATTCACATATTGACGATTTCAAACAATATCGAGGTCTGAATGTTGTTTAGACGTTGCGTAGATTCAACTAGTAATCAAACAGATGGCTTCGGGCGACAGTGTTATCCTCGTAACAGTAGGTTGACTCTCCGCTCATCTGTCAACTTCCTTCTACATAACAAACTACACACACAATAGGACCGCGGAAACGTAAGGTGAATATTCTCTATAAATTCTGATGTAGGTGTAGAAACATATTTTAAGCCGAAGCCGAAACCGAAGCCCAAAATAGTTTACGTTGATTGATTGAATGGTTGAGTAGATTGGAAGGCATTCCTCACCTCGCAATGGATATTGTAAGTACATAGTTATAGTTTTCCCATTAAGGGACCTTCATTATCATGAACTTCTCTCATCATGCCAATTTACTATCAGACTGTATCACGTTGTACATAGATTTCGAACAAATCTACCTATTTGAAGAAATCTACAAATTAATTTATTCTGTCTGAATAGAATATTTAAGCATCTCGCTTTTAAGTAGTGATCGACATTTTTTCTGATACGTTAGGAAAATAGCGAAATCTCCCTTACAAGTGATTGCGCAATCGGTCGCTTTTCTTCTTAATAAGTGTTTTCGGATTTAAACTTGACAAAAATGTGTACAGAGATCTGCTGCGTACTGTGCGATCTTCAAGACACTTTATACCGCGAACCTAAAAATTGAACCAACTGCACACTGAAGTTTATCCATTTAGCTATTATGACATGAAAGGCTGACATTAGAAGAAGAAGGTCCTGCAAGGTCGGCAGCGCAACCCGTATCCATACGTTGCATGTTTTTTAATTCACAAGCATGTAAGTTTCCTCACCGCCCAGATAGTGATAAATTTCATAAAAATCTGTAACTCAGTAGTACGGGTCGAGGATTTGATGAACCTACATGTATATGTATGGCCATATATGTAGGTAAATGGCTGACTGGAAGAGGAGAACGGTGAACCGTGTGTAGTGGCGGATTTTAGGAGACGTCTATAGGTCTATGTTTTAAAAACTGCAAAATATTTCCATTTTTCGGTTTTCGAAAACATACGAGTAGAAACGACTATATTAAATACTAGCGACCCGCCCTCGCTTCGCTTCGGTTAATAAGATTTTTTTTACAAAATTTCAAAATTTCAAAATAAAATAGCCTATGTTACTCAGGGATAATGTAGCATTCTAATGGTGAAAGAATCTTTGAAATCGGTGCAGTAGTTTTTGAGTTTATTCGTTACAAACATACAAAAATACAAATCTTTCCTCTTTATAATATTAGTATGATGATTTCAGTTTTGGAATAATTTTCATCATACCAACACCATTATCTCTAAAATTACCAATACCTCTAGAAATATATCAGGATTACCTTATAAATCTTATAAATCAGTTATGACCTTGTGGATAACCCCCACGTTTGATCGTTGATTTTTTAGCCAACCTGTATATCACACTAAATGGTATGTATCTATACTAAATGAGCAGCAGTAAATCATGACAATGACAATCAAAACAACTAAGAACTAAATCATTTGATTTTTTTTCGGAATGGATAAATTCTTGTGGCCTTAATGGCCTTTCAAGATTCACCGGACATGTATGGTTAAGGGCGAGCGCAGAAGGCGGTCAGCCAGGAGCACCAAGAGTGTGCAGCAACGAGCCTAAGGGCTCCCCCGTCGGTCGACCGGCGCGGCGGAAGGAATGGACCTCGGCTTAGGGCATTGCTTGATATGATTCTTCACAAGATTCAAGACAAGATTTCTTTATTGTCACCAGAGAACCTAAACCTAACCTGTCTTTAAAGTAAGGTTTAATTTAGGTAATGAGTGAGATATGCCGGAGTCCATACCCATCCCATCCGATCCTATCCTCCTATCCCTTCCCATTTTCCAAAACCTTTCTCCAAATTCATTCTTACATCAACAAAGCCATTTGTCATTTTGGCAAAGTTTGTCACACCATCAGGTGGACTGTATGCTCGTCTGCCGCCTTCGTACATAAAAAAAAAAAAAATGTTGGCATGTACCGCGGATGTCCATAGAGACGACAGTATCCCCTTACCACCAGGTGTACTGTATGCCCGTTTGCGACCTTCTTTCTCGAATAAAAATTTCAAACGAACCGTTTTATTTATATACGCAGTGATTATATTTTCTTGGAAAAAATCAAGAGGTCTAATTTATAACTTCCAAAGGGGTAAATGGGTAAACATTCATTCTGATTTCCTCCCGTTTTCCGCCTTTTCCGTGGACGTGTGCCACTTACAGCTGCGACGTGACACAATATATTTTCAATTTTTAGTGCAATATAGGGAATTTGAAAAATGTTTACCTACAGTTTAAATTAGGATTAGTACACTCGCTCACGACTCACGACTGTAATATAACATTTGAGATTTTCGCGTTTTCACACATATTTAAGACCAAATGCGGGTAATTGATGAAACTGCTCGCAACTCTCGACGTAGACTACCCGCCTCTTTCGTAAGCTCGTGACCATGGTTGGTGCAACCCAACCGAATCGTCGAGTAAAATAAATAAGTTATTCATTCGCGTTAAGACCTGTTTAAATAGATAAATAATCACGACTCATACTCAAGAGTTAAAGCTCATTTACACCAAGCGAGTTTCACGAAAGGTTCGGGTGAGAATATTGTATACGATTTTTGTATGCGACCAAACTTCATACGATTCTCGATTACATCTGTTCCCGTGATGATAAAGACTCGTCGATTACAGTGATCACATGATGATAACAATTGTTTATACTAGGCAACCATATTCTTGAATCGTTTTCTGTCCTGCACGCGTTCGAGAAACTCTGCTTGTGTAAATAAGTCTTTATCCACGAGCTCACGAAGGTGAGTTGCGAGTGGACAATACATTTTGTTTTGTTTTACGCAATACTCGTATAGTGAATTCGAAAAATGTTTCTACGAGTAGCATTCGTTTAGTTTAAGAGTAGCACTAGTGAGCACTGCTCAATGTGAATTAAGAGAGTTACCCACGTTATCAAAAATTTTAATCGTTAATGGTCAA
This sequence comes from Sesia bembeciformis, assembly GCA_943735995.1. Lineage (NCBI taxonomy): Eukaryota > Metazoa > Arthropoda > Insecta > Lepidoptera > Sesiidae > Sesia > Sesia bembeciformis. The sequence continues at coordinate 2,586,212 of OX031029.1, read as the reverse complement.
TCTGTATTTTGAAATTTCGAGGCAATATAGGTTGAAACACGTTTCCAGTTTCCGTCTAGATTAAAAGTAGCACATTTTCTCACGACTTAGGAATGTAAGTTACGAGAATCACTCACGAGGTCACGAATGCCAGTCCAATTCTATTCTATTTATTTCGAAATTTTGAAACAATTATTAAATATAGTAATTATGAATCATTATATTCAAGGGGTCAGTCAGACTATGATTTACCACACAGGCCCAGTGCGAATTGTTGGATATTACAAATGAGTCGGTAAAAATCAAATGTGGCCATCTCCAAGATAGTTTAAATGTCGTAAATACCGGTTTTTATATATTATTGAGATTATTAAAGTGACCGGCCACTTTTTATGGTTTTTAGTGTCAGTTTTGATATAATTAAGAAATTATACAAAATGTCAGGATACTTAATTTGTTAAATTTAAGTTTATGAATGTTTTATTTTTGGAGATGGCTATATTTATTTTTGATGTCCGTTAGTACGATATTTCTTCGTAACACGTCAGAGATGACATAGTTTGATTTTTAAAAATGGATTAAAATATGAAATTTTACTATTTGATAAAAAAAAAAATAATGTCATTGGATGGAGATGGCTACATTTGATTCCACCGTTGGGAATTACGGGATTATAGGGTCAAACCTTACACATGAAAATAATGTGCCAGTGGGAACGCATAAAGTGGCGACTTCTTGCTATATTACTTTGAGGGTTTAGTGCCGTGTCTTTTCACCCGTACTTTAACACATTCCCTTTTTTTAATCTTCAGTGTACTTGTTTCCTTACAATGAAGTATAGCTTAATTAATATTAATTTAAAATCAGGACTTAAGTAGACATTTTGTGGCACTCGTCGACATTTGAACTTACTACTTCACGAAAGTGAGTCGAGGATAAATATTCCTAAACTATCGCGGCTCTCTTTCTACCTACCGTCCATTAAAAATTATATTGGTTGCTTGTTTGCAAAACGTAATAGAGACATTTCATATTCATTGCAAACAATTACGTAACCTTTACCTAATTATATATAGAAACAATAGCGTGAATTCATTCATTTAAGTCGAAATTGCTTTTGCAAATCAAATAGTTACTTTGATTAGTTATCGATTGGTAGATTTCATAGTGAAAACGTTGTAGTAATCGGTTTGTTTTATTAGGCAGAAGTAGGCGTAGTTGAATTAGGCGGAAAAGCAAGCGGTCCTACGTGATGGTAAGTGTTACCGTCGCCCAGGGATACCTGCAACATCAGGCGGTGTTGCAGGCGGTGAAGCGCGCAAGAGTGCGGAGGCGGTATGCGGTATGCGCCGCCGACCTTGCAAAATCCTATTCACAGCTTTCTTGAAGAACCCCATATCGTAGCTAGTAGTTGTGTGACCATTCTTCCACAACACTTCATCTACATGGTGTAGCTCACCCGACAGATGTTTCTCATCGCATATATCTTAGGCGCGATTGGTAAGTGATGTGACAACAGACACTAAGTGTCTTGGGTGGTGATGGGAAGTTTCGTATAGGCACCTATCAGTGTGCGTTGACTTTCGATATACCAAGTGACTCAATGCCCAAGCTCGACGAACATAGACCTTCACATCCAGGAACGCGATAGTCTTATTAGACTCAAATTAGCATGTAAACTTCATTTTTCTGTGAATAGAATTTAAATGTTCTACGTAACGTACACGCCATTCTACGTACTGATCCAGCTACTCTTGACCTCCTCGTACAATAACGTACACGCCATCCATCTTTTCCAGATCTTTATGAAACCAGAAGCAGACTGGATGACTAACTCTTCAAAATATTCCATCCATAAGCTGGCTACTACTGGAGCCGTAAACAGTGGGCTAGCAACTTCACATATTCCGTAAAAATATCGTCATTATGAAGTTTAACGCGTATCACTTCTAGACATTCCAAAATCGGAACATTAGTGAACAATGGCGTTACATTAAAGCCTCATTCTCTTCCATTTGACACTGGAAAGAAAGAGTTCCATTAGTCCCATCATAGGATTTCTCAATGGCAATAGTGGGATAGACGGCAAAATCGTGGGCCAATGATAATATACATATTCTGTAACAGTATACGTGTGTATGATCTATATGAATCAGTATATGTATTAGTGTGTAGTTTTTATGCCACAGAAGATATACTACAGTACAAATTCTACAAAAAAGTTTCACATTCATGTAATCCTGAATTTAAATCCTCGGCATATACCACTAAGCTCTCCGTACTTAAGTGGCTCCGGAGAGAGAGGAAAACATCGAGAGGAAACCTGCATGCCCCAGAAATAGAAAAAAAATCTGGAGTATGTGTACCTATTCACCAATCCGCACTGGGCTCGCGTGATGGATTGCGGCCCGAAATCACCCGTGATTTACTATGAGAGACCTGTGGCCTGCAGTGGGACATTCAAGGCTGATACATGTTACACACTTTTTTTGTAAATTATTACAAAAGGGAGACTTAATGCCCTACAACATTATTTCCCAATCAACCTTTGCGTTATGCAGTTTTATTAGGCTGCTGCCGAGCATATAGTCCACCTGATGGTCAGTGGATACTGTCGTTCATAGACATCCGCGATACATTAGTCCAAACTGACAAACGTTGGCACGTCCCCGGATGCCTACCTTTGGAGATATAGAAATGAATTTGAAGAATGGGTTGAAAAATGGGGAGGGATAGGATGGGGATGGGCTCTGGCATATCTCACTTACTACCGAAACACGTACGTTCATTAGGGAAATAAGATAAAGTGGAAATTGTAGTAGGTATATTTGAAGGTAGTCTTCTGTGAGATAGGAGTAACGTGGCCAGTCGAGCGCACCCAGCGGCTGTTGAATTGCACCCTGCACTCTCATCCTTCAAATATAAACGATCAAATATATTGATATCAAATATATCAGGTATAAATTATATGGGCTATAAATGATTTTATGTTTGTTGGTCGGTTGGGGCGATATCCATACAATTTTTTTGCAATTATCTTTAATTAAATAAGATATCAATCCTATCAATAATATTAGTTGTTTCCCAAGTAATATTCAGTTGTTTCTCAAAGACCTATTTTTGGGAAACGCCTAATAATAAATAATATTTATGTTTAACTAATAATAATAATAATTGTGTTTTTTATTAGTCTAATCGCTGACTAATAAATAATAAATAACGGAATGTGGATAATTTCGTGAAAATTATTATTATCGCTGTCATTATACAAGATATAATGGATATATTCCTGAAAATCGCAAAATGACTTGAAATTTTATGTTTCTTGTTTTTTTTTATTTGATAAAATGTTTAATAATCGGGCGTCCAATGCGGGACGTGAACTACTACACTCGCCTCTGAATTTTTTCAATTTTAGGTCATAAAGATTACCTTCTCTTCCGAGTTGAGTTGATAACTGAGTGTTACAAACTTATGAAATTCTTAAGTTGGTTGGGATTAGAAATCACATCCTCGGGAATGTAAGTAGAGAATAGATAATCTCTAAACGCTTCTTAACTTTCGCACGAGAAATTGGATACTAGAGTAGCTAAAAGTTCAGTTGTTATACAGAAATAATTAAATGGGCAACAGAAATAAGCAAATCGATAGTAGCAAATTTAGAGGTGCGTTAGATTTAGGTTATCTGGTGACAATAGGTGACAATGAGATGCTAGTAAATTTAAAACTTTTTATTTCAATTATTCAAAAATAGATTGTTTTATTAAACGGGTTTTGCTGTTCATTTGTGTATATTTGTATTAATCTGGTTTTGCTGTTCATTTGTGTATATTTGTATTAATCTGGTTTTGCTGTTCATTTGTGTATATTTGTATTAATCTGGTTTTGCTGTTCATTTGTATATATTTGTATTAATCTGGTTTTGCTGTTCATTTGTACATTTTTGCTGCTTGTTTAAATACAAGTCGTTGTTATGTGTTCGAGGGAACCTGCATTATGTGTACCGTGTTCACTTTGCGTTTTTTTTAAATATAATCTACCTTCTTATGAAAGAGGAAAAAACTACTTAAATATATTTTTAAATAAAACAACACTCTGGAACTAATTATGTTTATAATGTCAGTTATTAGCATAAATTTCACGATCGATTAACAATCTTTTGTTTGTAATTGATTTCCGTCTAGTTATAATATATACTAAAAAAACTATTGTAATCAAGAAGCTGAATGGTAACGTTCTAGATAATGCTGGTACATACAATTTTTAGTCAGTTGTGCATGCGACTTCTGTTGCATGGATTAATTATTAATAGCAACCAATAGACAATAGTAGTAGACTCTCTGTTGCTGATGAAGATAGCATATATGATAAAAAATATGTGACTAGCGTCTTTCATACATATTTATCTATTAAACGGGTCTCAACGCGTGTGTTTGACTTATTTATTTTACTCGATATTCGGTTACGGTGCACCAACCATTGTACTTATGAGGATGTTGTCAAATTATAAACGTAGGCAGGATTACATAAATAAGTTACTGGCACTTCGATTCATTTTCAACTTTTATTTCATCTTTTCATCTTTGCTTAAGTCGTTTCAATTAGAACAGTTTTTACAGTACTTACACTTACACTAGTACTTACAGTTTTTACAGTGTATACTTTTAACGACAATGTAACATTTTACTAACTTCTAAGGCTCACCTTTTGCCCGCAAGCAAACATGTTTCTAAGGAAAAATCAACTCTTAATTCCAATTTCCTTGAACTTCATAGAAACTGTTTTTCCCTAATTTTGATTGACCCTGACCTTGAGCAGATACGTGACCCGATACTTATTTGTGTTATGTTTGCTTGGTAATGATCCTAAAAAATAGTTTATTCCATTAACAATTATTATCAGAAAGTACGTATTAAAAAGTAATGAAGCTGTTTTAACAAACTATTCTTTTTTAAATGGGCAATACAGGAGTTTTTTTATTACAATATTTGCATAATATAGGTACAACAGGCGAACTCAAAGCTTCTGGACATTGTCTTGCAATTAACCCTTGGAAAAGATTTATTAAGATTAAAGGTTAGATAATAACAGCGGTGGAGTCAAGAAGGAAGAGAAAACAAGGAGAGATAAATGTAAATATAGAAAATAGAAATATAGGTATTCTGATAAATATACGACTACTGAATTCTAGCGCATAACATACTAATTGTTACATGATACAGGAGCATAACAATTTTTGCGTTTATGACAATGGTTGTATTATAAAATAATATAACCGATAATGTGTCTTAATTTTCATAATTAAGAGTACGAGTATCTCTTTGTAACTGGATAAAAGTGACTTACAAATATGGTTAAAACAGTTTAAGAATTATCGGATATAGATGTACGGAATCTTTAAATTTATGAGAAAGCTAAGACTGATAACTAATCAATACGCTCGCTTTTGTTATATTGAAATTTGAAGCGTTGCGGATAGCCGTGATGAATAAAATAAAGACACAATAAATATGATGCAGATAGCAATAGAAGGCTACACGACATTACGACTATATAATAGAGCTCTCTGCGGAAATGAAGTATTCTCGGTTCAGCACCCGTGTCATCACATTGCGCTCAACGTAGTGTAATTGCGAGAAAATGATTCGTGTAATTTGCAAGGTGTTTATGTTAATACTTCTTTTTTATAGAGCCACAGCCGAAGTGAACGATCGGTACTATCCCCGGTACCATTTGGCTCCGCCTTTCGGATGGATGAATGATCCAAATGGATTTAGCATTTTCAAAGGCGAGTATCATCTCTTCTACCAGTATAACTCTGAGAGTAGCACAGAGCCTGGCATCGCGCACTGGGGTCACGCTAAAAGCAAGGATCTTTTCAGCTGGAAACACCTTCCTATCGCGATGTACCCCGACCAATGGTATGATAAATCCGGAGTATTTTCGGGCAGTGGTATCGTAGAAAACGATACTATGTATCTCTTTTATACGGGAAACTTGAACCATCCTGGAGAATTTCCCGACCATGAACAGCATCAAGCATTAGCTACGAGCACAGATGGAGTTACTGTCACCAAATATGAAGAAAATCCAATTATGGATGGTGCTGATCGGCAACCCAACATCCGAGATCCTAAAGTATGGAAACGTGGAGATATTTATTATATGGTCCTCGGAAACTCGTTTAACAATGATACCCTTGGGCGTGCTCTTCTGTACACATCTAAGGACATGATAACTTGGAAAGAGGTGTCCATTCTTCATGAGAGTTCAGGATTCCTTGGCTACATGTTTGAATGTCCCGACTTTTTCGAACTCGATGGACGCTTCGTGCTTCTATTTTCTCCTCAAGGCGTACAGCCACAAGGCGATAAATACAGAAACCTTTACCAAACTGGATACATCGTTGGTGATTTCGATTACGAAACAAATAAATTCACTCCCTTGACCGAATTTAGGGAATTAGATCACGGACACGATTTCTATGCTACTCAAACTATTTTGGATGACTCTGGACGCAGATTGCTTGTCGCCTGGTTTGATATGTGGGATCAAAATTATCCAGAGGGACCTGATGGATTCACCGGTCATATAACGATTCCAAGAGTATTATCTCTATCTAGAAACGGATGTATCATTCAGAAACCTGTTACTGAAGTTGCCGCAGCGAGAGGAAAACAAGTGTACTCTGGAAAGGGTCGTTCAGGCACAATAGTGACATTGAAAGATAAAACCGGCGAGATCAATATCGAAGCGTCTAAATACAGGAGTTTAGAATTGATTATTAAAGCGGATAATAGTAGTCTAGTTGTAATTAAGTACAATGCTAAAACAGGACATTTGTCACTTGACCGCGGCGGTGATGACGGGGTTCGTAGGACGACGTGGCGTCCACAAGGAAAACTTCAATGGAAGATATACATCGATGCTAGTTCTATTGAGTTGTTTGCAGGCGAAGGGGAGGTGACTTTCTCGAGCAGATTCTTCCCCGATGGTCCCGTAACTGTTCGCTTGGGAAAAGACAGTGAAGTTGAAGGACTTCGAGTGAATTTAATGAAGCGTACCGTTCCTAAGCCTGGAAGCCAATAATTTTAACTACCTATGTGTTTATTGCAATTTATTTTAATTTAAAATGTAACCAAAATTTAAGCTGTGTATTTTCATTTAAAGTTCAGTAATTTATTTAGAACAAACTGTTGCTGTAACAATAAATATAATGTCATTTATTTATATTTATATTTTTCGTCTTGTGTCCCTATCGCTGGGTACTGGGTTAAGGCTCGCCAACACACACGATCTATGGTCTTCTCAACCAGCCACTATCGGCAAACTTCTTCAAGTCGTAGATCCACCTGGGCGGAGTCCGGGAACCAAGTCCTTTTGAAGTCAAGGTAAAGATGCGCATAGTAGCGAACAAATGTACAAAGGTGGACTCTGAGAGCGATTTTTTAATTCTTATGATACCCTACGGATAAAATTACACCAACACTCGTATTTGCAGCATTTCTTCTGTAAACATGTACTTCTGTACTGCTTCTGTACTTGCTATTTCTATCAAGAAACTAAAAATTATTGTTATTTATGCTGTATACTAAATGAGCATTCGCTTTTGTATTCGTTTTTATCCAATATAGGAATAATAATTTTAATATAATAACATTCAATCATATTCAATCATCCGTTAAAATAGTTCTCGGAAGATAATCCATTTTTTCTTCATAAATACGAGTACGTACACTGACAGGCTGATATGAAAATAATGGACTTTACCATTGTATTTCACCCACGAGGATAATGAAGGATGTTTACGTTACATCTCACTCACTTGAGAAAGGGTTGAGAAAATGGGGAGGGATAGGATGGGGTTGGAATAGGCTTTAGCACATCTCACTCACTACCAAAACACGTACGTACATTAGGGAAATAAGATAAAATGGGAAATGCAGTACATTTCAAGGTAGTCTTCTGTGAGAGAGAGGTAACGTGGCCAGTCGAGCACGCCTAGCGACTGTTGGATTGCAGCGTCATCCGCCATACAGTCCCGACATTGCGCTCTGTGATTTTTATTTATAACCTAAAATTAAGGATAAAATCGGAGGAATACGTTTTAGACAGTTACGTCGCCCGTTCTCTATCGATCCTTCTCATTTGTTTTGAAGGGGTCCATTCAAATGGGAGGGGGATGTTCGCGCCGCTTTATTGTTTTATTGCCGTTTTATAATAATTTTCATTTCGATTATTTTTTCCCAAATTATTTGCACCCCCGCACCTCGCATCCCACACGTCCTTCGGTCCCGGGTCCTACCGGATCCACCTTCCCTAGTTTATTGTCCGGACACACCCATAGTGGTTTTCATCGCATATCGCAGACACAACAGCCCATATTTCCACTATTTTACAAATCATTTTTTTCATGACACTTTCACGTGACATGTCAGGTTTTTGACTCGTGAACATAGTACGTCAATTCGTGTAGTAGGTAGTTATTTTTTCAGTTGTGTAATCTACCTATACTAAAAGCCATTACAATTAAAACAATTATGCAATATTTTATCGTAAGCAAGCACATGTTTAGGGTTCACAAGAAACTAAATTTTATGATGAACCTTGTTTCTGGGTTAGTTTTTCTGCTCGTCTGTCTGTCCCTCCGGACAGTCATAGAGTAACTTTTGTTTTACAGAAAGAAGGTGGTAGACGAGCAGACGGTCCACCACTATCTCAATACTTACCACCATGTGGTAAGTGGATACTGTCGCCCATGGACTTCCACATAACATAACGATATCATCCCAGAATGACAGAACATAGCATGCCCTCAAATTGGCACGCCCACGGATGCACTATCTATCTTTGGGGATTTAGGAATGGATTTAGAAAAAGCCTTGAGGAAATGGAGAGGGATATAATAAATAAGGGGAAAAAATCTCGAGCAAAAAAAGCCACGAGTAGCTTTAAAGAAGTTTATTAAACAACTGAATGAATACATATATATGTATAGTACAAAAAATATATAAAAAATCGAAAAACGAATAAATTTAAAGGTGACGATATAAAATTTAAATGATACAAAGATAAGAAAATACTTAAATTTAAAAACTAATCTAAACTTATTTGTAAAATAAGTTAAAACTAACTCATAAATATTAAAAATATAGATAGGTTTATATTGTACAAAATGCTCAAAATATAGGATTATATATTGAGCATGTTGTACAAATTTGGTCCCTGTGGCAAGGTACCCAGTATACTGGCGGCATTACTCGCTGGGTGGCAAGGCTGATGCGTTGCAAGCCCTAGGGTCGCCAGTGTTGTCGACCAGGCGCTTAGAAAGAGCTATGAAAAACAAAAGCGCGCTAGGAGCCTACGGACCTAAGACGCCGAAGCCAATAAAAATGTATTCGGGACCGATATCTCTATACTTGACTATCTTGCATTTCTCTGCTTCTTCTGCCGCTGCCTCAGCCTTCGTATTAGTTCTGTGGAGGTGAGACGGAGCCAGCGTGTGTCGCACGTTGCGTCCCACACAATGGGGCGCACCAATGACATCCCGTCAGGTCTCTTACCATCGTCACGCTCGATACCGTTCGAGTCCAGTCAAGTCAGTACGTTGACGGTGGCAAGAGAACGATGTATGATGTCATTAAGTCTGGCATGGCGTGAGAAACAGCCAGCACTCGCGGGGCAAGACAGTCCGTGGTGTCCTAATTCGTCGACACCCTTGCCACAGGAATATTTATGTTGGACACATCCCTCGGCTCCCAGACGGAGGCTGATCGCCAGGCGAAGGGTATTGGGACCCAGGTAAGTCCTCAAGTTTGCTGAAGGAATAACCTGAAGCTAATACCCAGACTCCTCAGTCTGGCCTTGGCAGCTCTAGAGCTGTTCTTTTAGTAAAGTATCGAATGTTTGTTGGCATAATATATCATCCCAGCTCCTTTGAAATATAGGATGAATTGACTCACCGGGAGAAACCATTTTCCAAACATTCCTAGCCTCCACCAAGGACGCGACTTCGCATTGGAGATCCTAGGAGGCTAAGCGAGTTCTTATTCACTATTTTAATGTTAGGAGCTAAACAATTAAACTTGTGTGTTATTACAATTATACTTTTTCTGTTGTAAAAATAAATTTTGGCATAAAAGCAAGATATATTTTCGAAGGACATACTATAAATATAGATTCTTTGGCAATATTCATTGACGTGATAAATTTTTTTGTTGACTCATCAAAGCAATTTTGTTGTTCAATTCATCAAATTTAAAACTAAAGAGCATTGAGCATTTCGAGAAGGGAATAAAGCGCATAGCGGAATCTACATCATAGCGCATAGCGGAATGTTTAGTACATCACTAAAGTTTTCTTCGAATTCCCCAGAATAGCCCTGTGGAATTAATCCTATAGAATCTTGTAAATTAGGCCATGTAATGCCACTAAGATTAAAGTCGCCCATTATAATATACTAGCGACCCGCCCTCGCTTCGTTTCAGTTTGTATTTTTTTTTCAATCTTTTTTTTCAAAATTTAAAAATATAATATAGCCTATATTAGACACGGATAATGTAGCTTCCTATTTGTTTAAGAATCTTTGAAATCGGTTCAGTAGTTCCAGAGATTACCCCCAACATACCCACAAACACACAGTTTTACATCTTTATTATATTAGTATAGACTTGTCTTGTGGATGTGATAAAAGAATTGATTTAGATTTTCAGAAAATTAATAAGTTGTGTAGAAAAAGAGTTCCGACGATTTTCACTCCACAAGTAAATAATACATAAGTGAATACTATATGATATTCTTGATATATACATACTATAATTACATATACATTAATTATACATTCGGAGATAGACTCAAAATGTCACTAGTTGTCGTGTTTGGGTCATTATTTTACTATCTTGTGAAATCATAATTGAATGGTCAATAGTAAATATTTTGTGAATTATTTGATTAACTTGAGACGATTATAATTAACTAGCGAACCGCCCTCGCTTCGCTTCGGTTTCGTTAAAACAATATTAAACTATACGTATAAACCTTCCTCTTGAATCACTCTTATCTATCTATTGTGTCGAAGGAAACAGAGGACGCCGAGGTGATACCCGATAGACGCGCAAACTTCTGTCAACCCCATTTTATTCCAGGTCGTTAGCAGATCTATAAAAGCCATCAAGTTAACATCATACATATATATACATACATATTCTAAGAATACTTGCCAAGTATAACCCTGACCCAATGTTGAAGGATGGGAGAGTCATACTTTCAGACAAGGCTGCCAGGATACTGTTGGCGCTGCACTGCGTCCTGTGCAACAGGGAGGCTACATCCAATGTACATGTCATGTTGGCTTTCTATTTAGTAAAATAAAATGAAATTAAAAAAAATCTAAAAAATAATTAAAACTTTTGATAGTCATCAAAAGATCAAAAGCTGATACTAAAAATCTAAAAATATATTTTTCTTAAACATAATAAAATTAATCATTCAATCAAACAAACTTAAAATTATAAAAACATCCCTAGAACCCTAATTCAATGAATGCCCGACACGTACTTGCAATTTTTTTAATATAAATACTTGGTGAAGCTGTTTTAAAAATCAGTCACCACATTTCAGCGAAGTGAACTCCTTCAAATTCCATACAATGTTTTACGTTATATACTTTATCTCCTGTTTACTTTATGGCGTTCAGTCCGTAGTAGTAAATACTACCTACTACCCAAAGTTTCACTTGGCTCCACTTCATGGCTGGATGAACGATCCTAATGGTTTCTGCATATTCAAGAATGAATATCACCTTTTCTACCAATACAACCCCAAGAGCAGTCTTGAACCTGGCGTAGCACACTGGGGCCATGCAAAGAGTAAGGACCTATTCAGTTGGGAACACTTACCCATCGCGGTGTATCCAGACCAATGGTACGACAAGGTAGGAGCGTTTTCCGGCAGCGCAATTGTCGAAGATGACGTAATGTATGTCTTCTATACTGGAAACACAAGGTTAAATAACAACACTCAACAAAAGGAATATCAAGTGCTTGCTACGAGCACTGACGGAGTGAACCTGAATAAACAGGCCATTGTAATTTCTGCTGCCGATTGCCAACCGGAGATTCGCGATCCAAAAGTATGGAAACATGGAGATAAGTACTATATGGTATTGGGAAATTCTTTTAAAAGCAATGGTAAAACTCTTGGTCAAATATTGATGTACACATCTTTGGACAAGTTGAATTGGAACAAAGTGGGCATACTTGATGCTTCGAACGGAACTCTCGGTTATATGTACGAATGCCCAGATTTGTTCCCTTTAAATGGTTTATATGTGCTTCTCTTTTCTCCTCAAGGTGTAAAACCACAAGGAGATAAATATAAAAACCTGTTCCAGACCGGATATTTTCTAGCAGACTTTGACTATAACACTGACACGTTTACACGTTTGTCAGATTTCTATGAATTGGACCATGGTCATGACTTCTACGCTTCACAAACACTGGAACATCCCGATGGACGAAGAATAGTTGTCGCATGGGTCGATACTTGGGCAGAAAGTTACCCTGAAGAAAAACACGGTTGGACCGGCCACATAAGCATTCCAAGAGAGGTATCCCTACGTACAGATGGTCTTTTATTACAAAAGCCGGTAAAAGAAATACAGGCAGTAAGAGGCAGAAGTTTGTACTATGGTAGAGGTGAGGCGGGCCAAGTTGTCAAGTTGGAAAATAACGCAGCTGAAGTGAACATCATAGCACTGAATGATGATTTTACGTTGTTTATTGAAAGTCAGGGAAGTTCCACCCCAGAAGTGACAATTACCTACGATAAGAAGACTGGGAAGATTACTCTGAACCGTGGAGGCAATGACGCCATACGTAGAACAGACTGGGTTCCACTAGGTTATCTAAAATGGCAAATTTTCATCGATTCCAGCTGCATCGAACTTTTCTGTGGAGATGGTGAGGTGACGTTTACCAGTAGATTTTTCCCGAGCGGTTTACTACAAATTCGTCTGGGAAACAAAAGTGTCGCTGAGCAATTGTCAGTCATAGAAATGAGGCGTACAGTTCCATTACCACCTACCCTATCTCTCTTGTAATTATTACCACCTACCCATTACCAATAATTATTATCTCTTGTGCTCTAATTACAATTAGTAACTGTGGTATTTCTGAGGCCGTGGAATACACCTATGATGGCCTTTATTATACTAAAAAACGTCTAGCCTAATAATCATTGTCCTTGTGCCCAGCGATGAGCATTAAAACAACCGTATTCAGGATGAAGACAGGTTTATTGCTTAAAACTACCATTTTATAAGTAAATAAGAAAACGCTACCATAGCGTGTTTTAATTTAATATAAAGCGCCATCTGTTAACAAACTGCAGAACTACTTTTCCACCTTTATGTTTTGAGGCCTAAACAATCATCATTATTGCTTTTTACTGTAGCTGATTTCAATAAAAGTTTGTTTCAATTCATATGCGTATTAACTGTTTGTAAAATAAAATTTATGGACACAATTAGAAGAAACTGTAAGCTGAACTTCAGCTGAAGTGGAAATGGACAAGTCATATCTGTAGCAGCATTGACAACATACAAAGATGAAAATATAGTAACTTGGGACGCCCTTCAACCAGATCGATCGATAACTCGAAGAAAGTTACTAGTTGTGGCTAGTTTTGGTAATGAGCCTAAGTGTAGACCCATATCCAATAATGGAAAGATAATAGGGAAATAGGTTTAATGAAATTCTACGTTAAAAAATTCAACCAGGGTATCCTGTATAAAAAGTGGTGTCGCCATATGAAATACATTTATAGGACTTGCAACGAAATACAACCAGCCCTTTCAGTATCCACTGCTGGACATGGGACTACTCATGCACATTGACTAGTGCATGAGGGATGTAAGGCCTGAAAACATCACGTTGGTCAAGCGGGTTGGTTTTAGAGGTGGTGTAGTTCTTTAGGGCTGGTGGTAGCCACTTTGTTATCCCTTAGTCGCCTTTTACGACACCCACACGGGGTGGTGCTATTCTATAGCCAGCCGACACCACACGGCACTTATGGTACAATAGGATTTGAGGATTGGAAAAATTATCCTGAATGGAAAGTAATATGAGGTTCAATGAAATTATGGAGATAAACAAAAAGTTTCTCAAACTCAACGGAGCAGCTCGACCAACTGTGATACGTTGTCAAAAAATATATAACCAATTTATATATTAATTGATGGCACTGTATAGAGTGATCTCGTTCAATTCTGGATATTGGCCTCTCTCGAGGTCCTCTATCACATATGATCTTTTGTTTCTTTCAATTAACCACTACTGGTAACTTTCTTCAAGTCCTCACTGCACCTATTGCGAAGGCGTCCCTGCCCACATTTCCCTGTACATGGTCTCCATGTGAGAACTCGTCTACCCTGCCGGTTGTCGAGTTTACGCTAAGTATGGTTTAACCACTGGACCACTGCCACTTCAACACGTTTATCTCTTTTACTATACCTAAATTAGTTCATAAAACACTGAATACTTCATTTATAAATAAATCATTCAAATTTGATACCAAACCGTAATAAAATCCATATCACAAGACCACTAACTATTGCTACCTATTAGTGCAATAGTTCTTAGTGCTATCACAGAATACTAACATAAAGAAGATTTACCCTATACTAAAAACTGTAAAGTAGATATAAAAGTACACCTATTAATTCAAGTTGTCGTTCCGCACGTGATGAATCTTAACATCAAGCGTGGTTAGTTTTATTAGAGGGCACTTTGGAGAAATCCTTGAATCCTAGTGATCCCTTGAGGAACCGTGACCTTCTATAAAGGCGCCGCGAAATATAACATAATTTTATTTCCATTTGAATCCAATCTCACAGTACACGTGACATGTAGCAGATTTCGTGCAAATCACTTAGTTATAAGTTATATAGCAGAAAATATTATTGGCTATTTCGCCGGTGGTGGTTGGATGAGAAGAGCCGAGGATTGTGTGTGGTGTCAAGCCTTGGGATAGGCCTATATCCAGCAGTAGAGAGACGTAGGCCTATACTATTGGAAACTGTCCGCCTCGGAAAATTCGGATTCAGCAAGGCCGTAGAAAATCGTAAAGTTTGGGAACCACTGTTGATCCCAAAACTTGGATTAGAACCAAATTCGGCACAAAAATAGTTTGAGTTTATAAATTTAGACGATGGTTTAATCTAATGAGTCTTGATTAAGTCCTGATGGGCTAAATTGGTTTAGTAGTTTAAAAAATACGGTAGCGTAAATTTTTCATACCAAAAAGACATTAAACGATTTGTTGTTGGACAGGGCTTAAGAAACTACAACTTTTGAATAAACCCTTGTTTTTTTTTCTTCTAAAATATACTATAAAGTGAGAAGTCTGTATTTCCGCATGGCAATGGTTTTTTTTGTTTACTTATTTGGTGGACATCACCAAATTTTGTTATAAAAGTCTAATCCATCCGGCATTTTAGGTACAAACCTACGAAATCGACCTCGACGAAATTAATCGGCGCTCTACAAAATGACAAATGACGCAAGCGAACTAAAAATGACGCACGCGTCAGCCGTTTTCTTCGTTGAAATATATACTTGTTCTACTGACTTTTAAATTTACTTTAGCTCACGCGTAACGGCGAGTCGTTATGGTAGGCATAATTTTGTAGGCATAGTAGGGAGTGTGAGGTAGAGTTTTAACAAACTCCATTGCGTTTCATTATTGACTTACTAAGTGGCCGGCTTTCTGTCACCAACGACAATTACAACGTTGTAAGGCAAACTTGTACTTTCAGTTAAAGGAATATGAAACTTAAAATCATCTAAATAACTTGTTTAGGAACGTAAAAAGAAATTGTAACCGCTCGGTTGGCCAATGCTTTATCTATTCTATGACTTTTATAAAAAGTCTTATTTTATTTTAGCAATCAGATAGAGAAATGTTTATTAAATACTTTATTAAATTATCAAGGACTAAAATTAGTGCTTATTGTTACTATGGAGTAACAAAATGGACGAAATAATTGCAACAAAGTGAAGTGAGAAATACACCTGTACATACACGTACACAATACGTTTATCAGACAATGTGAAACAATGTGTTTGGTCAATTAAATGAAACAGGAGCGGAAATTTTCAGAAATTAGGTGTTTAATCTATGGATCATTTAAATAACAATTGAAAGCTTTACATAGTGAATTACGTCAATGAATTACGTCACTAGGTAGAAAGAAGTGAGAGCAAGCACATACTATGAACTGTATATCGCTTCCGAATTAAGCTGGTAATTAGTAATTAATAGAAATAATATAATTATTACTAGCGACCCGCCCCCGCTTCGCTTCGGTTTATAAGTTTTCTTTTATATTTATTTTTTTCAAAATTTCAATATAAAATATAGCCTATATTAGACACGGATAATGTAGCTTCCTATTTGTGAAAGAATTTTTGAAATCGGTTCAGTAGTTCCAGAGATTACCCCCAAAATACCTACAAACACACAATTTGGGAGAAAGGGTTGTGAAAATAGGGAGGGACAGGATAGCATGGAATGGGAATGGGCTCTAGTATATCTTACTCCCTACCGAAACACGTACGTACATTGGGGAAATACGATAAATTAGGACATGCAGTACATTTCAAGGTAGTCTTCTGTGAGAGAGGGGTAACGTGACCAGTAGAGTGCGCCCAGTGGCTGTAGGAATGCAGCGTGTACTCTCCCCCTACAACCTTTAAAATGGGAAATAATTAAACGAGCAGTAGACATAATGAAAGTGACATAATCCATAAGATCGATATAATATCCACAATAGTGATAATTCGATTTTGTTTTTTTCGTAAAGCGCTTTTTCAATTTTTCCAGTTGCATTCGAAAAACGGAACGTTTCGCCTTTCTTATCCCATTGTATTTTCCATCTCGCTCTTATTAATTGTCAGGTTCATTATGCCTTCGTAATAATAATCCTTCCCGTCCCTTCTCTCGAGTTATGTATACAAAGTTATACAGCGGCATTCGCGAATATGGCAGTATCGGTCATTCTAGGTACGAGTAGAAGTTGGCACAGATCTTTCATCTCAAGAAGGCGGGTTACGCTTAGTAGTGATCGTACTCGTATAGTTTTAGTGTGCGTAAACTTGAGAACGCTATTTTTTTTTATAAACGAAATATACTAATTTTCTATAAAACGAAAGTATTTCTAGAAAAAAATATCCTACAGTGGATTATTTTCTAATTGAATTACTCCACTAAAATTAATGTAAGACATTTATAAACAGATTTAGAAATTGTATTTCAGAGCTCTCTTGTGTAAAAGAAATAATATTCTATCTTCGATATCTGTATAACAGTAGAATCTGTGGAAATGTTTCCGTTGTTGGTAGTAGTCAACGAAAAAGTTAACTGCCGAGTAAATAATTCAATGAATAATTCATATTAAAGTTATTTGAATAGAAAATAAAAATCTTTCCTACAAATACGATAGCTCAAACAAAAAAAAATCTAATTTTTAAAATGGAGTTATTTGCTTGTCAAACTCCATTTGCATTTTAAATTTTCAAATGTGTCATTTGTTTTTTATTTCTGACGGCAATGTGAAAAATAATTGTTTGTTGAAAAATGAATTGAGTAATGAAACATTTTCGTTCAATTATTATTTTTTATATCTTTCGTTGCGGTGTAGGTAAACCAGAAACAAAGATATGAAAGACTAGTCAGCATTTAGTGATGAAGCTCCATCCAGTGCTGTGTTTATAACTGGTTCAGTGAACTTAGACGTGGTCGTACCTACCTCAATGACGATATTAGAGAAGGGCGTCCTGGGACGGCGGTGACAGAGGAAAACATCAAAACTGTGCGGCTCATGATTGAATCGCACAAACGAACGAGATATCAGCAGATACGGGTATCATTAGATATTGATGAGTCAAATTTCAGGAAAGGGTAAGGAAGCTTTAATAATAATAACATTATTATTCTGAGATAAACAAGATCCATAATTGTTAGTATCGACTTACTTCCACTAGTATCGCTTTGTGCTTGATGGATACCTAACAATTTTAGCGAAGCTCAAAAACACTGTAGCGTAGAATGGTGTTTCCAAATGTTCGACTACATGAGCTATGAAATGCCGTTTTTGATATAGTAACAGGTGATGAAAGCTACCTATATCTACTGCAATGAGCCTGAAACTATGAAGCAATCTGCGCAGTGGGTCTTTCCTTTCGAAGAGGTGCCGACGAAAGTTAAGAAAGGCTGCAGTGCTGAAAAGAAGATGATTGCCTCCTTCTTTGGCCGATCGGGTCATAACTTTAGAAAATAAACATACTGCGGTATGGTATGTGAACAGCCGCTTGCCTTCTGCTTTGGAAAAAGTCAAAGAACGACGCCCACAAAGCAGAATGATCCTCCATCACGACAATGCCCCAGCCCACTCCGCGAGACAAACAAAACAATTTTTGAGTACTGACAAAGTAGAGTTAATGGGTCATCTGCAATACAGACCCGACCTTGCGCACTGTGATTTTTATTTATACCCTAAAATTAAAGATAAACTCGGAGGAATACGTTTTATGAATGCGGAAGTGACAATAACTGCCTTCCAAACGTCTGTTGAAGAGGTGTCTAATAAAGGGTTGACTGAATACAATGGCTTGTCGCAGAGAATACTTTGAAAAGCAATAAAACAACATCCATCTTCATATCTCATTTCATTTTTGAAATTCGCAACTCTTTCTGTGTCACCCACGTAATAACGTTTATGTTGCCTTAGAACTTTAGTTAATTAGCCGTTAGCTTGTGTTGGCTATGGCAGACTAGCATACAGTCCACTTGATTGTAAGTAGATTCTATCGCTCATGGACATCCGCAATACATGCTATCAATAGCCCAAAATGACAAATGTTGGCACGCCCCTGAATGGAGAAAGGGTATAGAAATGGATAGGATGGAAGTGGGCTCTGGCATATCTCAATCACTACCGAAACACATATATTGGGGAAATAGGGTAAAGTGGGAAATGCAGTACAAATTGTTGGGAGGTACCATTGTGGTACACAAATTGTGGTACCCACTGATTATGGAAAAGTCACCGGTACCAATGGAAAGTTAGCTCAGCCTTGATATACTATCAACGATAGGAGTTGTTATATCCACATCCACGTGACTTGGGGATTGATTTTTTTACAATCTGGAAGGTCCTCAAACAAGGCTGAAAGAAACATCCTCAATTAGTGTAATGTACCAGATGTTTACATAATTGAACAAAGCACATTTTATCTTTGATCCCAATCAGGACAATAAACTTTCTTATTTATTTTCTTATTTAATTATTTGTTAGTAGCTAACTTTCTTGGGACTTCAAGGGTCACTGCATGTAATAAACACCTATTTGTTTAAAAAGAGGTCATAGTTCAACGCCCTTTAATTTTTTTACAGAAAGGTGGCATTCGAGCATACAGTTCACCAGGTGGTAAGTGGATACTGTCGCTCATGGACACTCGCGATACATGCCAACATTCGTCCAGAACGACTAAATTTTGATTAAATTAAACAAAGATAGGATGCGCTGCCTGTCTTTGTTGATGTAAGAGTGGATTTGGAGAAAGGGTTGGGGACATGAGAAGGGACAGAATGGGATGGGATGGTAATGAGCTCTGGCATATCTCAGGGGATATCAAAGTGGGGAATATAATAAAGTGGAGATACATTTCAAGGTAGTCTTCTGTGAAACATCCCACTGTTACAGAAAATTTAATTACCAAATCTTGGCTTAGCTCACTTTTTATTAACACGTTTTATTAGCTTCACCTGGAACTGTTTAAAAAGTCTTTCAACTTGGTTTTCACCCACATTAATTAGAATCTGACCGAGTGAACTACATAAATGGGGTTGGTCTCGGGCTTTCTCAATAGCATCATGACTGAATACACAAACTTGTATGCTTTTAATCGTACAGACGTGTGGCTCCTTTACACAAGGAGAGTATATCGAACATCGGTCAAAAATTAGTATAAACATCTGTTATCACCATCTAATCACTGTTTTCCTTGTTATTATCGAGTGTTAATCATCATGTTAACAGTTGCTGACGAGAAATGTATGTAGTTTGGTCGCCGAGAATCTTATACAATAATTTCGCCCGAAACGTTCGAGAAACCCTCGTTGTGTTGTCATAGTACGAGCCTATACTATGACATAGTCATTAAACTATCTAGGCATTTTGCGATTTTGACATTTTATATCGTGGTCAATTTATGATCTGGATGTAATGCGATCTAGTCATTCTGCGACTTAGGCAGTCATAATGCTATCTAGACCGACTGAGCTAAGCTATCTACCCATAATGCTATCTACCCCATAAGTGAACAAGAGGAGAACTCTTTTTGGAAGAGGGAGGCGTACAGCAGTATGCCGCAGTCCCACTGGGCGTACACGAACTGGCCACGATACTATTTCTCACAGAATATTATTGTAAAATGTACTAAACTTCCCACAATATAGTGAGAACTCACACTAGAGCCCATCCCATCTTATCCTATCCCTGCCCATTTTTCCAACCTTTTCTCCAAATTCATTACGAAATCTAAAAAAAAGTAAGTAGCGCATTTGTGGGTGTCCTAATGTTTGTCATTCTATATCGCGGATGTTCATGGGCGACAGTATTCACTTCAAGGTATCACTGGTACCAACCAGTGGTACTGGTCCTGTTGCCTCTGGTACCAATAGTCCACTGATTGCTCGTTTACCACCTTCATATTATAAAAAAAAATTGAGAGAACAAAGGAAAAATGTCCTTGATTCATACAATGATGCAAATTACGTCTTCAATGAAAAATTCATAAATCATAATGAAATGAAAATTTCTTCATTTACTTTTTTGTTTTCTGCTTCACCTGCGTCGTTCGAAGAATTTCACATAAACATTATGTCTCACAAAATGTTTTATTCAAATAAAAATGGTTTTAATAATAATCAAGCTCTAGTTACTTTCTAGATAAAATCCAAATAAAATCCATTTAATAGTTTCTACCTGGACCAAAGGCAACCAATAAATAAATTAAATTAAACTTTAAAACTATAATTCAGAATTTTCAGTAATTCCTAGGAGAATATCTCGAGAATAGCTCATTACCAACATATCTAAAACTCCTCTAAAACATCTAAAATCTCCTCTAAAATCTAAAACAACCAACTCCAAACAACCTAGATAAGGTCGAAGATAATGGATCACGTTTGGAAACTACGAATATGTCGAATAAGATAACACGAGGGAGACGACTTTTTTAACTAGCACAGTAAAAAAAAGAACCAGTAAAGAACCTTCGTAAAAACGCCTGAAAAGTTGCTTGAATGCTTAAACGACGCGATGTCTACATACACAGCTTGAGAAAGGAATCCATTGGTCCGCAGGTGGGGATGTGTAAGGACTGATTCCCACCGACTGCACGTTACGACAGCGGCGCGGTGTGTCAAGAACGTGGTGTGAAATTTATCTCAAACATACATGATACGCCCGCCGTTTACATGTATTCATAAGTTCATGTACAAGATATTGAGGTAATTTTGCTTTAATTTGTATGTCTCTGCTAATACAGCTGGCTGCTGTCAACGGAGCTGTTTATCAATTAATCAATTCATTTATTTGTGAACAATATTATTCGGCCGTGTGTCATAGAAATTATGCCACATATTATACCACAATTAAGTCACACTTTAAGTTTCTTATAAAATCGCAGTCAAACAAAACATACAAAATACTCGTACAATAAATAGATCGCAGCGTCAAAGAAAAACACAAATACTTGTAGATAAAGATCACATTACCAATTAGAGATCCAGGACGTGCTTGAACGTTGCACATGTGTGCGTAAGTTACAATTTAATCTTTTGCATTGAGATTTAATACTGGGTGTTTCTTATGCGTTGTGTGGTCGTAGGTATATAAAATAATTTATTTGTAAAAAAAAATCAAAAGTTAATATTTTACAACAGACGGAGCAAATATTGAAATATTAAAAACACATACGTATCTTTATTCAGTTTAATTTACTTTTATTTCACAGATGTAAAATCTATCGCAACTACGGATTGATTAATACTGATAAACTTTTTTTACATTACAATATCTTAATAAAGTAACTACTTATTATGGCATTTACGAATTTATATTTAAAGTAAAATCTCTTACTCAATTAAACACTAATTATATGTAATCATTGCTTAAAATCATTTGACCTCCGCTAGCAATTAGATATTCAATCTGGTTAGAGAGTGACAAATAATTTTAATGAATGATTAAAAATAAACAATATTAGTCAGTAATGCGCTAAACATTTCGTTACTTATTAATTATATACCTATAAATAAAAAAATAGACTACGATATAGTAGGACAGTCATTTTTAATTAATAAAATGAAAAGATAAAACTAATAAAATGGATCGTCCCCAGATGAAACTGGGAGACATCTCATATTATGATTTCCAGTACTTATATTAGGTACATTACTAAAACTTATAAATAACAGAGTTTACAGTATTTTTTAAATATATATCTGTATAAAATATGTAGAGGGTGTTCATTCCCGAAGAATGAAGCCATGGATTCTGAGTTAATAGGGAAACATTCGCGTTTTTTATATTTCTATATATTATATTAACTAAATAAAATACATGAAAAATAGATTTTATGAATAAAACGTAATATTCCACATGAACTCAAAATTATGAACAGATTCTGTGGTTCGTCTTCGAGAATATATCTAACGCACCCTATATACGGGCTATCAACTTTCAAACTACTGATTATATTATTATTATCATCATTTAATAGATATTAGTTTATCATTTAATTTAATCTACTAATCATTTAATAAAGGTGCAGAAGATGGAATCGTCTAGATAGACGTTTCCATCTTCTGTACCCTAGTTATTACTTTTATTTTAATGAAATAATTAATTAATTAATTAAGAAATTAATGAAATATACGCTTTGTAATATAACTTTTTAATTTACTTTGGCTTTGTAATATACTACTTTGTAATTTGTAAATAACTGCCGATAATTATTTTTTGTAAAGTTGTTTCATATGAATAACAATTTCGCGGCCATTTCAATTTTTAAAATACGAGACAACCAACACGTGCTTATTCCGGGTCATTTTTCTTTATGTGGCAAAACATTGAGAAGTGGTTCCAATCTGTAATGAAATCTTATAACAAAATAAAAAATGTTTTTTGTTTCAAAATATATCAATCTGTCTGCCACTAATTAACGTTACGTGGACATACAAAAGAAACGTGGACGGACATCCGTAGTGTGGGCTTCGGGAGGTAGGTAATCTTAAACTCATATCGCGCATTATGAAGTGCACGAGCGGCGAGCGAGAAAAATACCCAAATTTTTTTGGGAATCAAATCAAATTAAGACTAAACAACTTTTGAATTGAAATAAGAAAATAGAAACACGTTATTCAGATTTGAATTTCTGAATATGATATTAAAATAATGCCAGATTAAGAAATACAACGCTATATAGTATACAACATTTTACACAACAATATAACACAGATAAATTATTGTTTTATTCGCACATGGCCTCGTACTTAGTTACGTAGATAAGTGTTAATAACAATTTCCCCGATCATTATCTCGGAAATAGGATATAAATGCTTTAGAGCTATTCAGGTTTTGAAAGATAAGTTTTCTGCATAAAATATACAGTAAAATTTGTGTAAAATTCAAACTAAAAAATTATTAGTGAAAGTCGACGGTCAATAGTCTATTTGACTTAAACGCCACATTGGTTACCTTAAATAGATTATTTTATTCCTTTTCAGACATATGACAATTATGTAACATATAGTCAAAGTGACATTTAAGTCAAATAATTAGTTCTGTTTCGATGTGTATAATTTACACATTCAACATTATTAGTTTATTTAATAAAAAAAAAAATGTACATGATATTAAATAAAGTCAAGTAGTGATTTTAATAAAACTGTTACACTTCCTTGATATTGGGTAATTTAACATTTGAACGTATACAAACTTCCTCGCAGTTATTTATTGACTTACTCAATAGGCGTTTTTTACTGCATAATATACAACGTTGTAAAACAAACTGTACAATTACAGCAAATAATGTATTTTTTAAAGGCATTGTAATAATTCGTTTACGAACAGAAAAGAAAAAATCGTGCATATTATCCGTTCGTGAAAGCTTTAGAGCATTCTAGATCGTATGCATATTCATTCTAATCATTATCATTTTAATTATTTAAATTGTACAGTAAGCAACAGCAAAACGTGTACCCATCGGTACCTTAATACCCTACTAATAAGAGCTAGTTTTGGATGGTTTTGGGAACATTATTGTGTTGCTGACTGTACATTGGTAAATTGTACTATCTATGTATTAATACAGTGTTAAATGAAAATACATGCTCCCCTTTAACCAAGAATTTATTTCGTAAAAAGTAATAACTTTTGTTCTGCGACAATTTTATTTTATGTTATCTTTGAAGTTTACTCTTTTGAAGCGAAAAAAATACGTAACGTTGGCAAACTGTAGAGAAAGAGAAATTGCAAGCGGACGGTGTATTAGACAGTGACAAAGAATTCAATAAAAGCGAGACAAAATATATTGAAAATGAAATGATTTTTTTTTTGGAGAATGTAAAGTTCAGAAAAATGTCGTACAATAAAAGTTGTTAGTTTTAACGATATAAATTACCGAATTTAACAAGTATTTTTTATTTAGTCTTGTAAAAAAATCAATATCATATTCTTATTATTATTATTTTAGTCTGGAATTGAATATTCTGACTAATATAGGTGTAAATACGAAATATTTTGTTCGTCTTTTACTACATAATAACATTGAAACAAATTGACAAATCACTACTAAATTTGTAGCTCGTGGGACGGATTAACATAGCATCGCATGATATCTTATCCAAAAGCGACGATGCGACGATGGTGTGCATATCCATCTCTGGGTTTCCGGCTACCTCTCTGACAAAATCTTTGAAATCTGTGTAGTAATTTAATCGCTAAAACATAACAAACAAACAGACGGACGAAACACTTTCAGATTTATAATCTTAGTGTGATTAAGATCAGTCGATATCCAGTGGATATTAATTGGCAAAACCTAAACCAATAGATGCTCATCATGCAGAGGCGGGCTTGAATGACAGTTATCCGTTTAATTGCTTTTTTCGCGTGGTATTTGGCACCAAAAAAAACTATTTATATGTATTATTTTATATTAAAAGTTATATTAATTATGTCTCTTCCGAGGCATAGAAAGTCATTTTCCCCTCTTTCCCCCTACCCAGTAAAATTTTCTATAAATCCTTCCTTAGTGGATACGTATGTCATAAAACCAATCTACTGTGCAAATTTCATGCCTCTAGCTTCGGCGGTTTGGGCTCGGCGATAATGAATCAGTCAGGACATTTCTTTATATACGAGTATGTATAGACTGCCCGTAGTTTCGCCGATGAGTG
The DNA here is from genome assembly GCA_943735995.1 of Sesia bembeciformis. Classification (NCBI taxonomy): domain Eukaryota; kingdom Metazoa; phylum Arthropoda; class Insecta; order Lepidoptera; family Sesiidae; genus Sesia; species Sesia bembeciformis. The sequence goes on along the minus strand of OX031029.1, from coordinate 2,560,706 downwards.
TATAATTTTAACATTCTTAATTTGCTTTATTTTCAAAAAAAATCTACGGATTTTGTTAAGAAATTAAGTTGGAAACGTACTGCAAATTCAAAGAAAATAATTAGGCAGCTACGATTGTCGACGATCGTACTCTCACAAAGTAATAATTTACGTCAATAAAGATTACTACGCGATACTTTCATTGTTTTTGCGTATGCCGAGTATTTTGATAGGATTTTAATAAGATTAATATCGTATCAGAGTACATGCGTTGTACTAATAATATATTGTGAGATATTATTATATGAAAGAAGCTTAGTGGAACCTATTCTCATCGGATTTTCTTATTAGTACGGATGCAATGATAGTCTTTAATAATTGTTGGAACAATTAAAAATTAATCCAAATCGTTTTTTATATAGCTATATTAGTTGCTGTTGTTATTGATTGCCATGAATGTATAATGCCATATTTATACATTTCATCGCACCTCCCAACGCGCCTCCCTGTTCAACGCAAAGGTTGGCTGATAGAGAGTGCCTCCAGGCATAGTTAGTCCTAACGATCAATCTGTGCCGATGTAATAAAGAGTCAAAGTTGCTACTAATAAATTGTGAAGTTGGTTGTTTTAGATTAATTGCCTCGAGGAAATTGGAGGACTTTTCTTCCATGATAAAATATGCTTTCTCCCGAATAATCTAAGTATGATTGAAAGTATGATTTTTCAGTTATAATATGTTTTATTAAATATGTTTGAAGTTGTACCTATATTTTTCCATCTGTCTAGCTCATACCAAAATAATGAAATTAAAAATAGCAGCGAATTCCTTTATTGAATAGATTTGATACCACCTTTTAGACCTTTAGGTCTTTCAAGGATCGCCCTCTATTATGATAGCGTCTTCATAACCTGTGGTACCCCTTTGAAAAGCGTGTACCTATATTTAAGCGACGACGAATATACTCGTCAAACACATAATATTTTATTTCAGTATGGTGTCTTTCTAAATATTCCAAACATCTTGAAATTTAAAATTATATATTTTATTTTCACCAACGTTACAATTTTAATAGCAAATGGTAACTAAACTGACGGACACATAAGCTAATATATCTAGCTAAAATGCAGTCGTTTTTGACTGATTTAAATGTAATTTTAAATAGGTAAGCACTTTTTTATAAACTTTTAGTAAGCAGTTATCTTCTCTGTGTAGACTAATTTTGCTTATTAAAAAAAAAACTAAGTATCATGACGAGTATAGTCAGTCGCATGATGACTATACTCGTCATAAAACAAAATATTCACTTTACACGACGAGTATACTCGTCAATCACGGTTAATTGAATAGATTTATAAGCGTTACTTTGCGAATGTTCATTATGCAATGAAATATTGTCCAGACAATTCTCTCTGAAACCTCTTGAGAATGGGTCGTGCTAGATAGAACTTCAAACGCGAACATTTATCGCTATTATATTTGTGTGTTTTTTGCTATTGGCTACTTGTGAAAGAATACATCTCGCTGAATAATAGTTCCCCTATACACAATAGTTTTCTCTTTCTTTTTTCATTTTTCATATCATTCTCTATTTACTCTTTAAAATATCTAAAATTACTTCAAGGAATTATAGTAATTGTATTTAGGTAATGCAGGTAAATATGTGTATATGTATAAAGACATTGTTTTTAATTATTTTTTGTTGTAACTTCGACCTATCTGATCTATCTAAACATGATATATAGATCTATAAGGGCGGTTTTGATTGTCACTTAGAATAGTTGTTATTGATTTATGTAACAACATTGCAAAACAAGTATTGCAAAATAACTATTAATGGAGACTCCTCAAGCCGAGTTAGTGGAGTCGTGGTCGAGCCGTGGTCGAGCTAGTCTCTGCATCTCCGCATGTATTTCTAAAGGTTTTGCCGATTGGTACCCGAAGGCGAATGCTATTGTACTTTTATAAGCCAGTACTTTACAAAAAATACATCAATTTCATTAAACCAAAGTAGAATTTTCATGATTTTCAATAATCAAACCGTCGCTGGAGAAATCTTCAATCATGGCTGCGATGGAAACGTAGGAGCCTGATACGAGAGCGATGACGGAAATGATTCCAATGAGGAGATTCTTCCAGAGGACGTAGTTGAATGGTCCCAAGCCCTTATCCCAACGGTATACGGTGTCAACTATCGCAGGTATTAAAAGTCCAAGAGTCGAGAAGAAGATGGCTCCAACTAAGCTTATGACCAGTTCAAGGTTCGGGAATGCTGCAGCTACAGCAACTGGAAATAATGGCATTACGTTATATCTTTTCAACATGAATGTAACACGTAACAAAGGACCGTTTTTTTATAGAAAGTTGTTTTATTTCCTTATAGAACAGGAGTTATCTATATATATAAAAAAAACAGACAAAGGGTTGTCTGCAATGAATTCATTTTAAAAAAACGGGGGTCTATTTAGAAGCTACAGAACCCAAAACTATAGTTTGTTACATGTTTGTCTGTGTATCTGTTTGAGCATCGCGTAAAAACTGCTGAACTGATTTTGATCGGATTTTCACTATTGTATAGCTAAGCATCCATAAGGAAAACTGGTATATGTGTCGTCACCTTCATATGACACAAGGAAGTTATAGAGGAAAATAAAAACATGACTTTTAATAGAATTACTAAAAAACTACTACTTCCCATCCGTGAAATCCATCTTTTGCAAATCTTTTTGCATAAAAAGCATCTTTTTGCAATCTTTTTGTTAAAAATCTTTTGCAGCTGCTAAATCGACGCGAGCGAAGCCGCAGACAGAAGTTAGTTAAATATGCGTAAAGTATTGATTGGCCAATAGAAAGTTCGAACATATCGCTACCATAAAACGCACCTGTTTTGAGTTTATCGTTTTCAATTTTAACTTTGTCCACAATTGTAATAAAAATATATGCTCTCTCTTTTCATCTTACATAACTGAAGTAACTCAAACAATTATTAATCAATTAACAATTTCAAAGTCTTAAATGTCAATGTCCAGTCCCATCGCAGTAAGTCAGGAGTCGCTCAGTGAATGGATAATAGGTTTACTGAGGACTCCTTGGTAGCACACGAAAAACGTAGTCCTAAGCTTTTATTTGATTATCTTGTGATTACACACAAAAACACTTTTAAGTAATAAACTATCATCATTAAACCACAAAACGTACAATACACAATTTTAATAATAATCAAACAAGAACTCGAACATGCCGAGTCAAAAAGCCCTGAGTTTAGTAATCGGGACGATACAAACTTATACAGATGTGCTCCATGGAATCAATATAATACAAACTCCGTTTCAGTTGACTATCAATATATACAATAGGTGACTAAGTGGCGCCAACCGCAAAAACAACATTGTAGAACTAACTTCTGTATTTTTGAGCAACGAATATAAACTTTTAAGTTGCCGTAATAGTGATAATGTGTTCATTTACGAAAGTAAAAAAGCAGTACAATCCATAAGATACATTCTGTTAAATACACTGCAAGTTTTGTCCAAAGACAAAATTTAAACAAATGCCCTATGAAATTGGTAATCATAAAATTAAGCTGTAGTACAACAGATAATTAATCAATCTGAGATATGTTAGAGCCCATTTTCTATCTCATTCCATGCTATCCTCTCTCCTCCCGTCCCACGGAATTGACTTCCAATCCCACCTCGTCCTCGACACGTATTTCCTGTTCCCCATTTTCCCAACCTCCAAATGTTCCAAGGAGAACATCCCTGTGCCAACGTTTGTCACTCTGGACTAATTGCCCGCTCGTCTGCCACATTCTTTCTATAAAGAAAACCTATGTAATAAAAAATGAAACACGTAATTTTTATTACTTATAAACCGTTTATTTTGCCAATAAAACAAAAATATTGCTCGTTTTGAAAGAAAACGTAGCACTAACAAAAACTTTTCCATTCTAATGCATCAAACGCCCTTGGAATGTTTATTGTTATTTACTTTTTAAAATATTGTAAAACTTTCATTTATCTTTAAAAACACACGAACTTCACTTCACGTAGTGTGACATCTTTATATTGATGATGTTAGCGACTCGCTCAATTGTAATTATTTTAATTTAAAATATTTGTATTTTCACGTCAACTGCATGGATGCACGCATAAGTTGGTGATTTTGTATAAGAAACGGCAAGTACGGTCGTGTGACGTCACGCAAATGGTTCACTTTACGTTTAATATTATTAAAAATCACCAATTAGTCAAGCCCGTACCTGCGCGCGCAACACCGTACCATCGTGTTCCGTCGACATTTTTATAACAACCTTAAATTATTTGTGCGCGTCGCAAATAAATTCGTAACTCCATAATTAAAAATAGAAAGTAAGAAGATATTTTCTAAAATGTTTAGGTAAATTTATAAAATTAACGGTTCTACATTTCTGTTTGTTTTTGGGAATTTTTGGAGCGGTAATTACCTAAAAGTTGTATTAGACTACAAACTGAAATTAAGTACCTAATTATAATTTCGATTTAACAAAACACCTCAAAGTGGAAGTGAAATTGTTTAATGAAGTAGTTTTATACTTCTATTGAAGTAAAAAGGTTTTCGTTATTAATTATTTTTTTCATTTAATAACTGAAAAAATGAAGGAAATAATTTATTTGCGTAAAAGTTTGTCATACTGGCTTGCAAAATTTAAATTATAGTTATACTATTGTTTTTATTCAATTAAAATTACAAATAACATATTGTTTACAATTTGTAAAGTTCGCTCGCATGCATGATAATTTGTGATTACCATAGAAAGAAGTTTATATTTATTTATTTGTTTTTACAATTACAGATTTACAGACATTAGAAATATAAATTTGGGTATATTTATATTTTTATTATTTACTATAAGTTAGTTTAATATTATGTTAGTTATAATAATATAAATGATGTAAAATATATAATTTGTTTTCTGTTATCTCTTAATAAACAATGACAGATTTAAAAAATATGTAATGCAACCAACTCTTCAGTATCCACTGTTAGGTACAGGCCTAGATACAATCTGATGATGGATATATGGACTTAAGGATGTAGTGGCTTTGTGGTGTCGGCAACCTATAAAATAACACCACCTCGTCTGTTCCCGTGGGTGTCGTAAAAGGCGACTAAGGGATATCAAAGCCGCTACCACAAGTCCTGAGGAATTACACCAGCTCTAAAAGAGTGGACTTGCCAACCCGCTTGTAAAGCGTGGCGTTTTACGAAAATATCAGCCCCAAAATATTAACATAATTATTTAGAAAATAACGAAAATATGACTTACCAGATGCCGTAACAAGAATAGTTCTTATAATAATTTGTATTATGTTCTCATACTTCGTATCTCTTTTTTGAAGAATTCTCTTTACTATCTCCATGGGCACATAAAACTGGAGCGCGAATGAGAAGTATATCACAATTGCCATAAGCAGCTTAGCGCTTTGAGCGATGCTGGGGAAACATATAGACACTTTTAAAATATTTTTTGTAAATTAAAAAATAATTATTATAATTGTTCGCATTTTGTACACATTTTATATTCTAAATCGGGTCTGAACGCGTATAATAAAGTTTTTTATTTACCTTTTACGTTATACAAAATACAAAATGCGTACAAAATGCGAAAATACACAAGTCAAATTGTCACAACATTCTTGCTCTCAGTTATCGTCGGATGAGCTCGGCTATCTTCGGTTTTTTGCACACTCTCGAAGAACAACGGCTCGGAATCAAATTGTTCGATTTTTATTAATTTTAAATTGTTATTGTTAGATCAATAAGCGCATTCATATTTTTACCATTTGGCGGAGCATAGCACAGAACAAGATGGTCTCTCACAAAAGAGGCTTTTGCCCAACAGTAGTACACAAGTCTAGTATAATTAAAAATGATTTTCACTTTCGTCATCAATATACATACGAGCCGGTCCTGGTCCTTCGAGCCGGATACCGTCGAGAATACCGACCGCCTGCCGCGACGTCTGATACCCGAGAGCAAGAATGCTAACAATATTAAATTGGATATTTTTGAAAATAAGAAATACTAGTAGGAATATAGCATTTGCTATATTTTTAGATTATCATTATATAATTACATAACTTTAAATACTCTTTAAATAGTACGCTAGTAAAAGGGGCAAAATTGGATGGGTTTGGGTACGTTAGCGTGTTGGTGACTGTACTTTGGTAGAAAGGGAGATATAAATAAAATTTTATTTATTACAAAAATCACAAACATAAATTCTAATTACGCCCAAAATATCAATAACCAGAGCATGCGTCCACCGACTGGTAGTGGTGTTATTTTTCTATAGCAGCTCTTATATACCAGAGCCTGTGCAAGTATTTACTACTTCAAGAAGACACAATAACCTTGTGCTCGATCTGGTAAATTTTATTAACAGTGTGCATGACTTAAATTTTTGGCTTAGACTTTGATAAAATTTACCTTTGAACAAAGCTAAGCCACAGAAAAGTTTCTTACGTGTTACTGATAACTTGAAAGCAAGCAATTTAAAATGTAATCCAATAAAATAAGAAAAGTTACACCAGACATTAAAGGTTTAGTCGAACTTTTCGTTGAGAAGTCATTGCCTTCATAATGTGTGTCATCGACTCATCACAGACACACAGCTGAAGATGAATTGGACGTACATTCAGTGCAGTCACATTCAGAATACACGGACAGCACACTATGTTATCTCTTTTCACTTTCCGAAAATTTATCTGCCGTTATGTGCTTAAATATGTGTGTTTGTATTTTCTTTTGTAACTGTAGTGTCTTGTACCTGTTTTCTGAATAAATGTGTTATCTATGTAAATCTACAAGTGAGGTCCAAAAGTTTCCGGCCTGACATATTTCCAGATGTCTAAAAAAAATTATACGTCATTGTAATTGTCATTTATCCTGCTATTTCACGGATAATGTTTGGAGTGCAACTCTCGTTAGTTTTGATTCGTCGGATCTTAGAACAACAGGAAGTATCAAAATCATTAAAATGTTTAAACTAGAATATCGTTCCGTGATTAAGTTCCTTACAAAGGAACGTGTTAGTCCGACCGACATTAAACAAAGGTTGGATAATGTGTATTCTTCTCTGTGTGCGATTCTTTTCCATTATTTTTCACAGTCAAAAATTTATGTAAACAATTTCGATACTAAATTGAAGAATAAAAGTAAATTATTCATGAGTAAGTAATTTTATTCGTGAGTAAGAATAAAATTGTTTGAGTATTCTTTTACTTTGTCAGGCCCGGAAACTTTTGGACCTTCCGTATCTCTCAAACTTTGGGTGACTTTACCCTCTCTCTATTACCTTTGTACTTTTTTATTTTAATGTACATAATATAAGATACCATAAGAGTGGGACCATAAGACTTTTTGGTGGGAGGGAACTCGAGAGGTGAAGTTGAGTTTTTGTTTGATCTGTTATAATAATTGTGTATTATTGCATTTTGTGCTTTAATAGTGATAGTTTATTAAACTTCAAAGTGTTTTTCGTGCGTGGTGTTTGTAATAATCAAATAAGAGCGTTGGACTGTGTTTTTTGTGTGCTTTCAAAGGGTCCTTTTCTGTTCTCCATACTTCTGACTTACTTTGACGCGACTGGACATTGACAGAATACGTTTTACACTTTGAAATTGTTTATTACGAATAAAACTTGACACTGGCAGAATGAGCTAATTGCACCATTGCCGTATATATTATGAAGAAAAAAAAAAGTAATAGTTTAAAGTGTAGTCATTGTAATAGGCCACTTTTAACATTATCGCTAGACATTATTTGAATTACGGACTGCCTACCGCGCGCCATTTCTTGTGACACTTAAGAAAGCTTTATTACGAAAATACCATGTTTACGCATGTTACGTTTATACTTTGCGCAGAAACATAAAGCATTAGGTCCGTATATATCAGATATTATCAGATATTGTACTTACAGATGATCTTGTGGAAGATTCAATGTCACGCTGCCTTTGACGTCATCTCCATATTGAATATATCCAAAGAATCCAACGATGATGTATAGAGAAATGACAACTACCATGGAAGTGTTCAACACGCCTGGACAGCCAAGGAATTTCTGCGGTTTAGCCATCTCATTCTCCACTGGCATCACAACGCCGATACCTTCCATGGCGAACACCACTGTGCTGTAATTGTTAATAAAATAGATGGTCAGCCAAATAAACAAGACTTTTATAAAGGTTCTTTGAAACCGAAATCAAGGCATCGCCTTGTAACAAAAAGCGCGGTGTGTACTTTCTTTATAATGAAATGGCGAGTCCTTCCCCGTGTCAAGAGACGTAAGTCTGTACTAGCCTTGTTACAAAAGACCAAACAAAACAAAAGACAGTAAATTTAATTGTCAGTAATTTTAATATATTAATTCCAGCAAAAAATTCTGTAACGATTTATGTTTTATTTATTTCTAATATTAATATTTAACATTTTATATTTGGATGAACACAAACTGAATGTCGATTTGTCTGCCATGTAATTGTATTGATTGTATTCTACGTTAATTTTGTGTAAATCTACAACAATTTATAAGATCACATTGTAACATGACTAGTATATTAATAATTATTATTATCAATATGAAATCGATTAGCAATGAGTTGTACTTTATTTGCAATCATAATAATATAACGCCCGACCAGGTGGACTGGTAATTTAAACACTTAAAGACCAGAAGATCGTGCGTGATAGCGGGCCCTGGGAGATATATCCAGCAGTGGAGAAATATGGTACGCAATGTTGCAGAGATACATACACCCTAAGAAATAAAAATATATGCGTACCTTGAGAAATGAGAACATGTAAAAAAGAACTGAGGCAATTTGTTATAATAACTACCGCTTGATACTCGTACATTGTTAGCGTTACGATACACGATTCATATTTTTTTGTCAGATATATTTCAGATTGTTTGAATATATATTTTAAAGCATGATTGTTACGATGTACCTATTATTATAGCAATCTTATTAGTATCTGTGATGAAATAATATTTGAAGAATCTGTGAACATTCCTTCAAATAATATTTATCTAACTTTACTTGTTACTTTACTTTGGATTGTCTACTTCTACCTTTTTACATGAAAAATCTCTTTGTTTGAGATCTACAATTCACAATAGATCTCAAGCATCTCCAAGTATCCTCCTAACTTTTGGTATTATCAGTCCATCGGTTGTGAAGAGTGCCTGAACTAAAGTATTGTTTTATAGCACCTAAAAGATAGGTAGAAGGCAAAGCAATATCTTAATTATTTTCAAAGAAATGGCATTATACCATACCATCAACTTTGTGCCATTCCATTACTGGATATAGACCTTTCACATAGCCCGCTAACGTTCACGATCTTACAGTCTTCTCAATCAGCCGCTATTGGCATTCAGAAAAGACAAAACTTACCTAAAGAAGAGTGGCCATTGAGTAATACTGGCCACCATTTCTCTCTCTTTTAACGGTGGTAAGTCAACGAACACGTAATACATAGTAATGGCGAACACCACGACGATCAGGAAATTGGCGACCGCCGAGAATGGGACCAGGTACTTTAGATTCCGTATTTGACATATCAAAACTAAAGGTACTAGAGTTAAAGCGCAATAAGTTTGTATAGATAGGTGAAGTTCAGGGATGTAGACATCTAACACCTGAAAGAATACAACTGGTTAGAAAAAAAATGTAATAAAAGGTTAGGAATTGAGGAAATAGTCTGATGATGAGGTTGAAAATAATTCTGTTCCGCGCATACTGTCAGTGTTTTTACACTTCTCAGCTATGGAATCAATTTAAAAGGGCGTCCTGGAGCACCATTAGAGTGCAATACAATGATGCGTACCGTACTCTAATGAGACTGTCCCGAAACTGCAGTGCGTCGGGCATGTTCGCTGAGGCCTGACTTTTTCGCTATAATTAGAAATCGAGTACTTTCTTTCTGGGAAAGAATACGAAATTCAAATAACGTTATTCCTAATGTCATCGGAGAAGACTTCACTAGTCCTTTTCAAAAGTACTGGCTTCGTGTTCACCGGAGCGCAAATAAGAAGTAAATTTTAATTTTATTTTACTTAGTATTATTTTATTTTATTTATAAATTTATTTTATTTTAATTCATTTATTAATGTAAGTTTATCGTAGGAATTATATAACTGTATAATGGTACGGACTAATTTCTGAAACTCAAGAGGTTAATATTATTAACGATTTGCTTTACAAAAATTATAATTTTAAAATTTAGTAAAACACATCAATCTAAAACGTCTAAACTGGCCTTAAGGTAGTGATCCCATCGGAGAGTCTTTTGAGACCCTCTGATGGATACTCTCAAAGAGTATCCCTTTGAGACAACCTACAGTGATGCGATAGCAAAAATACATTAAATTTAAGTACCGGGCACTTCTAAACTCGATTCTGATAAGATTCACTTATTTTAGATGGTAACACAATTGTTTTAGGCTACAATAATATTGCTTGCTTCTTGTGACCAATACCGACGACGATTGGATGACAATTCAAAATAAATAACTATTGAGTCACTGTAAAAGGGAATTATGGATAAAGTAAACAAAAATGTGTAAAAAAGAACAAAGAAAAATAATTAAATAAGCAGCAGACAATACTAAATGCTATTACAACAAATAGATGGCAGCAATTTTGAAGGCTCTGTAATGACTAATATTAGTAATTTAAAATTATTTACTTTAGTCATTAAAAATTGTTTGTTTTCGTTTTATTGATCGTGATTTGCACCTCAGTTGGACTTATATTTGCTGCTCGTTCAATACGAGCCTTTCGTAAATTTCATTTACTCATATACTAAACATGATAATACAGTGTATGGAAATATTAATATATTTTAAAATTTTAAAAAATATGGCTGAACTTATATAATTTCTTGAATATTCATTTACTTGTAGACATGTTGTATTGAATACACACATACCTCTTTAAAAGAAGACCCGATGAAGACCACGTAAACACACAAGACGCTCATGTACGTGAGTGCCATGCAGTAGTCAATTAAAGTTCTGAAATGTACAACGTTATTAACACTAATGTTTGAAGTTATGACAGTGATAAATGACAGTAAACGCTATCACCCACACAGTTGCAGAATGGTTGTCGCTTAATACGGTGGGACGCCGTATTAAGCGACAACCATTCTGGGAAAATGGTTGTCTAAACTTAAGGGATTAAGGTTTAGGGTACAAGTAAACCTCAGAATATGTGTCAACTGTCGCGTGAAGGTGCGCTGATAAAACTTCCTTATTGGCCTACGATTTATATGTGCTAAAGAAGTACAAGTGGAAAACAAATATTGAGGATAGGGGTTTTCATTAATGGAAAATGTGACAACGAACTGAGGACTCAATTGATGGGACGTTATCACCACCGTCTATGGTCGACATTGCGAAAATGCGAGTGTAGAATCATATTCACGGCTCATTAAAGAATCCTATGTCCTACTCGTATATAGATCTGATTCCACAAGTTATATATTTTCTTTCTATGCTTGTTTATATATTAGTACTATAATGAAGAGGGTGCAACTCAATGGTGACACCGGATTCAAGTTCATGAACCCAAAAAATTTACTGGAGTTCATTTTCAAGCTAATTTATCGCACATAAAAAAGAAAATAAAAGCGGGTAGTTTTGAGGGGGTGATTTACCACTTGGGGGACCGCTTGAATCGAAAAAACTCATATCAAAGCTACATATCATTATTGAAACATGATTTCATTAAAAGTGTTACTGCTTACTTTATAAAACTGCCCCACGTCTGTAATTTTTTAGGTCCATGCGTGAACGCGGCTCCACACGTTTCTGCGAAACCCATTGACGGTTTCTTTGCGTCTACACAAACTTCTTGTGATGTTCTTACCTGAAACGGAAAGGAAAAGGTTTCAGGCAAATAAACTGGTAATCTAACCGTTCATCGTGATGACCGCAGGAGCCATTTCCTAGCTCTTGCAGTAAAAGTAATGAAAGGCGTCGCACAAGCGATAATATAAGAATAGAATAGAATAATCTATCCTATCTATACTAATAATAATATAATACAGATTTTGCTAGTATAATATAAATAAACTAACGAATCTATAAATACCTACATTTATCTTTATAATTATATATAAGTATACACATACATTTTATTAATAAATGCATTAAAAAATAATAGTTGGTAAACAGGAAACGCCTTTGACAAATAATGGGAACAGATTCAGTTGCAGAGTTGCAAATAGTAGTGGCGAGATGTGACACTTTATTGGATATAAATAGTAATTGCATGTGCACATATCTATATAAATATATATTGAGCATAAAATACTTACTATCATATGCACAGTATGTGTACAAACTAAACCAGCCACCAGCGTGCCTACAGTTCCTGCGACCAGCCCGGAGTTCTTGAACGCAGCTGGCATTGCCAGGATGCCGGAGCCCAGGCATGCCTTCAGTAAATGCAGTATAGAGCCGATTATTCTGTGGAGAAATAGACGAGTGTTAGAATTGTATGAACATTAATATTACGTTTGTTATTAATATTGATAGCCGCCTATAACTTTCCACTGCAGGGCACAAGCTTCCCCTAGTAAATTTCGGCTCATAATCCACTACGCAGGCCCTGTCCCCAATTTTTGTGACAATATTTTAAAAATTCGTACGTAAGTAGTATCACAGTAGGTACTTAAGTAGATATATAAAGTCATCGTCAAGTTCGTAGATGGGCCAAAATAGTTCAGTGGTACCAAAATTATACCTAACAAGTTATAAGAAATTTTGAAAAAAATTAAAGATCTAGAAATAATAATATATTGGATATGGCATGGTTAGATAAGATAGCATCAGTTAACCGGGCGGACAAACAATTACAATTATTTTTTGCGTTCGTAAATGAGTTCAACTAAAAGTCATTTCAACTAAATTAAAAGGTTTGTTCCACAATGTTATAATTGCGGTCGACGCTACCTAATTGCTTATTGTTAACAACGAGCTACAAAATAGTTTGTAAGCGGACGAACGCTTGATTGGCTGAAACTTTACAATAATGTATTTGCGGTTGGCATCATCTGGTGGCTTTAATAATCTTTAATCACCATTCTTAATAATCAGCTGTAAAAGAGTTTGTGCGTGTGCAAACTCTAAATTAACTAACTTCTAAAAATACTAAAATAGCCTAAATCCTACTTTACTGACGGTCGCGCGCCGTCGGCATTTCTTTTTCAAGAATAATTTCAATTGATAGTTCATTATCGTTAAGCATCGCTAGCAAATAACTAAAATAACATTCTTATAAATTCAGACGTCAAAACATGCTAAAAAAAGGCCTCTCAAGTTAATAATAACATCTGTTTGTGCGAATTCTTATCTAAAATCATTTGAAATCGTGCAGCTCTTATTAGTATAGGTACGAGAAGTCTTCATTTGAAAAACAAATTTAATGTACATATTTTTTTGTTTAAATGAATATCTAAATATTGCTTTGAAGTAGTTTAGACTTGTACTTGTATCGGCTTATAACGTCCCACTGCAGGGAACAGGCCTCCCCTTAGTAAATCACTGCGGGGATTCCGGGCCATAATCCACCATGCAAGCGCAGTGCGAATTGGTCGGTCACATACTACAGATTTTTTTTATTTCTGAAACATGCGAGTTTCCTCGCGATGTTTTCTCTCACCGCCGAGCTAGACAATTTTTAAAAACCAATTTTTTTGTATTTAAAAAAAGAAAAAAAAATAACTATTTTTAATGTTTCATTTTACTAGCGATTGCCAACTGGCCTTCTTACATTGGCATTGTTTTATATCGCTACTAGGCCACTGCTACGCCCGCGAATTTTGTTTTAAAAGTAATTGGTTCTCCCTGAAAAAAGTAATCAATTGTCGGGGGCAAAAAGTCCTTCTCCAGAATTCAGGCTACTTCCTCTCTATACATATAAGAAAATCATTAAAAAAAATAGAATTTGAACATGACATGTTTTTTGAAAAAACTTGTCATGTTATATTGTATATTGTACACTATGAATGAATGTCCAAAACAGCATTTTTTGAAATTATTGTCTGTCTGTTTGTCCGTCTGTCTGTCTAAATGCATAACGCAAAAACTACTGGACGATTTTAATGAAATAGGGTATAGATATAGCTTATATATTAGCTTAACATTTAGGGTATATTTTATCTCGATCCCACGGGAATATAGACTATTAAGCGCAATTGCCGTCTGTTTGTTCAATAAAACGACCTGATATTCTGATTGCTGACAACAAGGCCACTTTCCATTTCACAACGTGAAACCAATAAAAACATAATTATTATTAGTTCGACGCAGACCTTGCGATCCGACGAAACCAGTGTCTTTAAATAAAATTAAAGCTTTTTTGTGGAAAAGTGTTTCAATCCCTTATAAATATCTGCGGTGCATATAAACCAGTCCTTCCACACCCACAGATCATCTGCGTTACCTACACTTTGGAGTCTTGGTCGTAGGTCCACTTGGCCGGAGGGGATCCCACGAGACGTTTCTCTGAACTTAGTATCTAGATGCGATATATGTTAATATACTAAAAAAATATTTTAGACAGTTGTCTATAAATGCGAATTCTTTCGCGTGAAGTAACTAACTGTTTTATACCACTTCACAGACTTAAATGTACCAACGTATTTCAGGATTTTCCATTTGTCAGAGCTCCCGTCACGTCACGTCACATTCCACATTAGTAGACAATATGGGTTACAAGGCCTTACATGCCTCATACACGAGACAATGCGCATGAAGTCTACGTCCAGCAGTGGATACATGATACACTGCTGGATACAGTGGATACATGATGCACTGCTGGATACAGCAGTGGATACATGACGCACTGCTGGATACAGTGGATACAGCAGTGGATACATGATACACTCCTGGATACAGGGGATACAGCAGTGGATACATGATGCACTGCTGGATACAGTGGATACAGCAGTGGATACATGATACACTGCTGGACACAGTGGATACATGATACACTGATACATGATACTATGGATACAGTGGATGAAAGGGCTGGTTGCATTTCATGGGTTCACATTGTAAGCACCCTGAATGGTAAATGTTAGTTATACTCTATAACTGCTAAGCGAGTGTGTTCACGGTTAGTATAATTTATTAAATAAATACAATTTATTTTCTCAGTATTATTATTATAGTAATAAACGAGAAAATTCTCGACATGTACGAGTATGTCAATACTGTATGACATGTCAATTACTACGTATATAATAAGTAAAAACGTTTTCGGTTGTGTTATTTTTATAAACACATTTCACTTAGTTACTTTACTCCTTACCTTGATAACGTTAAAGGTTACAGTATTTACTTTCAATAAACTATTACAATCTTATTCAATTCCGAAGTGTTATAGTTTCTGTCGTGCATTTACGCATATTATACTCTACTACTCTAAATACAGACAATAAACTATAATAATTTGATACCAGTGTCAGGAAGATGTAGTTAAAACAGAATTTCTTCCGTAGGCTGCTTGTTAGCGACACGGTTTTGCGCCGTGAAAACCTACGGTTTTCCGCCAACCTACGGTCGTTAGTGTTGTATGGGCCACTATGGGAGCTTGTTAACACACACGACGATGCTGTTCGATTAGCAACTGTTTAATAATGGAGTGTGTGGCATTCGTAGTAGTCTTGTGAGTTGTACAGAGTAATAAAGTCAGAGACTTTATTTAGAAGTCTTACTTTTTTTGTTTGAGTAAATACCAAATTCAGAAAAAATTATAGAGTAAAAGTTGTTAATTTTAATGATAGAAATTCCTTGGTTAAGACTATGTAGATATTTTATATTTCACACCTTATTAATAATATTCTTTATATCAAATGAGTAATAATTAAATGAGCAGCGAAATATACTGAATGAGCAGCGAATCCGTGGTAGCAAATTTAACGGTTGGTTAAGGTTCAGTTCTCTGGTGACAATAAATTAATAAGAGTTCCAAGCATGCCGACTTAATTCTCAGTAATTTAAAGTTATTTACTTCAGTTATTCAATAACCAGCGACCCGACCCGCCGTCGCTTCGGTTTATAAGTTTTGTGTTTACAATTTTTTTTTCAAAATTTCATAAACATTTCCACCATACATTATATTCGTGTAACTCTTACGGTTTTTGCAGCGCACACCAAAATAGCTCGCAGATGGCAGAGTTTTTTCCGACTTACTTGACACGTATCGTTATATTTTGGCCAATTTACACAATATCTTTATAAATTATAGCCTATGTGTTATTCTGATTTATAAGCTATATTATTGTAACGTTTCATTAAAATCCATGGAGTAGTTTATGCGTGAAAGGGTAACAAACATCCATACATCCATCCTCACAAACTTTCGCGTTTATAATATTAATTAATTAATTAATAATAATAATAGGATTCAATAATGGATTGTTTCGATGGTCGTGATTTGCCGTTTACAAGCCATATTAAAATACAATTTCGTATTATCTATCTACCCACAGCGTTTTCCTACATCCAATACCCAGTTAAGTCTCACAAATGTCGGCTGTTCGGTGCAAAATTGGGCAATCTTTATCCCTTTGCCTTCTGTTCCTTTCAAAATGAGGGTAATATTAGTAATAACGGGATTCATTCCTTTGTCCACCCTTCTAGTGGCTTTAAATCAATAAATTTTCAGTTACTTTTAAAATATTTCATAAGTTTTCTTCATTCATTGGAAACAATGAGAAAATTTCTTATCATTAAAATCATTCACTTGATTTAATAAGCGTTATTGTAGTAATAATACAATATTGTGCATTTAGAGAGATGCACAATATTGTATTATTACTACGCAATAGTAAACACAAAGTAATTCGTGGAATGGTTAAAATTTGAAACCATCAAAAGATTGAAAATTCAATTTATTTATTTATTGACTAGCTGACCCGACAGACGTTGTCCTGTCCAAATTTCAATAATACAATAATTTCAATAAGTTCATACAAAAATCCCCTAGAAAAAAGCACTTTCAGTTTTTCCCGAATTTTTCAATTTCACGGGCCACTTTTCCAATTTTTCTTTCTCGGCCAGTTTCTATACCGCCTTTCCTTCTTGTGGTGCAAAGGACAATAAAATGAGTTAACAAATACTTTACAAACGTTGCTCACAATACAATTGGTAGGTTACGATTTTCGCACTAACTCAAAGTTAATTAACTTCAGATGACTTGCTGTTCGAAACACTAATGTAATGACTAATGACATTTCAAATTTAACTTCTTTGCCCTTGTCATTGTTTAAATTTTTATTTATTTTACTAATAGTGACTTTTTTCTTTAGATGAGACTGCCATTTCCGACGTATAAATGTTACGATCTCTATTACGGTACATTAATATGTTTAATCAAAAACATTTCATTAATAGAATAAAATATTAAAAAATACATTCATTTATATTTATCAAATCTTAAAATGTACGCAAACAGCGCATCCCGGGGCGTCGCTGACTGATATTTTATCGCAGATTTTATTTTGAGACAGTATCCACTCACCACCAGGGTGGACTGTCTGGTTGTCTGTGCCGCAGTTTTCTTATCTTTAAAAAAAACACGCACACTGACCTCCACTGGGTTTCCGTGGTGGTTAAGGGGCCTGAACCCCGATGATTGTACAAGAGCGATTATGCCCCGCAGCAGGATATTGTAATAGTAATATTGTCGAATGGTCGAATGAGTGAAACGTTGTGTGTATTTCACTGATATAACCCATTATAAAAATAGCTTATTTTATTTATTTAACATTTACAAATGAAGTGTGTTTTCAGAACAATTTCTTAGTGCCATAAAACTGTGTGTTTATCACGACACTGCACATTCGCTTGACCCGTGTAATTCTACATACATTAGTTTATACAGGTTGCTCAAAGTTAAAAGGTATTTTGGTATACATTTATATACATGTATACATTTTTGTACATTTATATACATGTTATACATATAGGTACTTTTTTTAATTTGTCTTTAATATTTTTACTATGTATTTTCTCAGTTGGGTAGCGTGGGGTCGTTATTCGAGTAGATCTGTGATAGCCGTCCCTCCACAGGCAGTACTGAGAGTAGAATAGATTCTATCAGTATTTGCAACATTTTTTTTTCCATAACTTAATTTCTAAATAGGTATATCTTTTATTCTACGTGTGGTTTCTACGCCACGCGCGCCGCCTATGTGTCCGGTCATTGCCCTGTACTGAGTAATGATGAGTGCTACGAACTATTTAGATAGGATAATAAAACTTTAGCTGTTTATAACTTTTGATTTATTCTGTAAAATATTTTTATTATTCACTGGGAGGGTTTTATGTTTTAAATTAGTTTCAGGTTTCAGTGTGCCAGGCTTTGTTTTATTTCGGTGACACGTCGTATCACATTGGGGATGTTCCGAATATTCGTATTCGTAATACATATTTAGTATTCGCCATTTTCTAAACGAATACTTGAATACCAATCGAATACTTTTAAGAGTAAACATTCATTTGAAAATCAGTTACTTATGTGATTTTTTAGTTTAGTTTAAAGTTAGACAGGTAGTTAACTTTAGATTAACCCGAAATGGTAGTTTACTGACGTGAAAAAATACTTATAACACTAACTCTAAATTGAACAACAAATTACTTAGTTACTAATTTTACAAGTGCGTGCGTAGTAGTTACTATTCGTATTCGCGAATAGTGGAACAAAATATTCGTATTCGTATAATTCGATTGCTGTATAGCAAAATTTAGCGATTTTTTGCTATTCGAAACATCCCTAATACGAGTACATATACTCTTATACAAACCCGAGAACTAACACGCAGTTCGGTAACTGCGGTTATTTTAAAAATGGACACGGTTTAATCAAACTAGTATTAGGTCGGCTTTGTATGGTATATTTATAAAAATAATGAATTTCCTTAAAGGACAAAAGGAGCATTGTCTTCCCACAGGACGTCATAATACAGCGGCTTTATTATAATACCGTCAAGAAAATACCAGAAAGAATATTAAGACATGAGTGATGAGGCTTTCAGATCCTGTCTTGGGATTAATTGAATATTATATTCTGAAATAATCTTGATATTAAAAAAACAAGGTCAAGTGACGCGTTTATAAGATTATTTTTATAGGAAGAAGGCGTCAGACGAGCTTACCGTCCGCCTGGTGGTAAATGGACACTGTCGCCCACAGACATCCGCTAGACATATTATATGATTTTATCTAATACTTGCTTTTCTATCCCTATGCATATCGCACCATCTACAAACTACTCCTTACCATCCAAAGGTTGCCTGCAAGAAATCGCTTCAGCGATAAGGCCTCCGATTGTAATTGTACTTGTGTTTTTGTTTCTCTCTGTATATTTTCGGTGTACAATAAAGTTTGACCGACCGATTGGCGCAGTTGGTAGTGACCCCGTTTGATGTGCAAAAGGTCCCGGGTTCGATCCCCGTTCGGACATACTTTAGTTAAATAAAAAAAACAATAAGACAAATGTATTTTCGGGTCTGGGTGTGTTTGTGTTTGTCTTTGTATGTGTTTCTGGACCCACGACACAGGGAACCCTTTTCGAAGGGGAAGGATACTCCTTTTTGTAGTAGGTTCGTACAAAATTTCAACTGATTCTTGCATCCTTTGATGCGTGAAAGCATTGAATACAAACAAACATTTTATACATTAGTTAGGATGTTAATCTAAAACATATCGTACAAGAATATGTTAATTAGTTGTTTAATATATAATTAATAAAATAATATAATTATCCTAATTAACAAAATGAACCGTTAAAGTTAAAATATTTTCCTACGGACTTTTCAAGTCTGATGCAATGATATTTTATTGCTCGGTAACGATAAAATTCTCTAACGTTACACTACAGGGCACAGACCTCGTCTAGTAAATCATTAGGTTTCAAGCCATAATTCACCGGCGAGCCCAGTATAATACAAATTACTATATAATCATTTTTGGAACGAAGTTCCTTTACGCGGCTTGCGGTAGGTGTCATTCGAGGGAAAATGTAACGTCACGTAAGATTTTTACCGCCTCCATACGCCCTTCTCTTGCTCTTTCTCGCCTTTGTCTCGCTCGGACACGGTATGGTCGCGATTCTCGCGATCTTGTCAGTTCGTCGGTATTCGGTAAATTTCGGTAGCGGGCCGATCGCTAGTTCTCTCTCTCATGCCTCGCTCGATCCGAAACGAAAATATCCGATTCGACTACATCGCCATCGCTGATTCGCTGAATCGTATCGTTATTTTTCGATGTAATATATCGCATAGTGACATCGATGTTAGAATGATATATAGAAAAATACATCGATATTTGCAATACATCAATTGTTTTTAGAGTTTACTAAGATTATGGTTATAACATGTCTGAAAATGAAAGTATACGGATGCGTGAATTACATTCGGAATTACATTACATTAGATGCGTGAGTGAAGATCTTCGTTCCTGACCGCACACGTTTTTATTATCTAAAACCTGTTTCAGTTACTTTTGGTTTAGTTTAGTGTTTAGTTATTTTTTTTGATGTACATATAATTAATTATATAAACACGATCATACGAATGTGATACTATAGATACCCCTACGTTATATAACACCCACCGCTCTATTACATATATATTTTCTTTTATGGACAAAGGCGGTAGACGAGCATATACTCCACCTACATGCCAGATACATGCCCACATTAGTCCAAAATGTCAAACGTAGGCACGCCTCCGGATGCGCTGCCTCCCTTTGGAGATATAGGAATGGATTTCGAGAACGTATTGGGAGAATGGGGAGGGATAGGATGGAAATGGGCTCTGGCACATCTCACTCACTACCTAAACACGTACGTACATTAGGGAAATAAGATAAAGTGGAAATGTAGTACATATCAGGGTAGTATTCTGTGAGAGAGGGGTAACGTGGCCAGTCGAGCGTGCCCAGCGGCTGTTGGATTGCAGTGTGTACTCTCCCCTCAAATATGCAGGTACACGGTATATAAAAGCATATACCTATATATTATCATATATAATATCTACAGGTATGTAAAATTGCTACACCGTAAATTCTGATGAAAAAGAAAGGAGTAAGTATTGTCTGCCCTAGAAAACTTTTCTTTGTATCCTGAAAAGCTTCACGTCCAGAGTTTGTAATGAGCCGGGTATCATTCATTCACAGGTCTTCGTCTAACTTCTTTTTGTTTCGGATGAAATTCTGTTTCACTTTTATTTAATTCCGTCAAAGTTACATTATAACTTAGGATAAGCATTTATTTCTGGATAATTTTGTTACAACGCTCAAGTTTTTGTATTCACCGAGTTCATTGTCCTCAGGACTAGACGTATGAAAAACTTTTCAATTTTATGAATTATTAAATGTAATTATTTTATGAGGTTTGACAGCATGTCATCGGTGCCGTAGAAGAATCGAAAACAAAGAAAAAACTTTTGTTCTTTCTTTGTATTGCCAATACTTTTACATTGCCAATATAACACCCAAATTATGTTGAACATACGTTTTTTAAGCGATTTTTCAATACGCTTTATCGACAGCACTTGAACTAGAGCCTGAACGGTTGGCCGTATTCTGTGGCAACACATCAGCCTGGCAAACCAGCGAGATACCACATGACTAATATTCCTGCTACCGCAATACCGACCGCCAGTATGCGGATATCTTGCTACACCTATACCTACATATAATAAAGCCGTAGCAAAGCCGTGTCTGAACATGAAATATTTTTTGAAAAAATCGTTGCAGTGCTACGTAAGACACAGAACCCAAAACAGTCGATTTTAGAATTTTTGTCTGTCTGTCTGTCTGACTGTGCATCAGGAAAAAAACACTGGACAGAATTTAATTAAACTTGGCATAATTGGGTATTTGAATTTTTTTTTTTTTGTTATAAATGGAAAATCATATATAAGTTTTATAACAAAACTATTTTTTTTTTTTTTTGCAATAATTCAAGTTATATCAAAATAAAAATTAATTTTTGAATCCAGTACTGAAGACCCGCCGACCGCTCCCGAACAACCCCGAGCGCGCGTGACGTCATAATGTTAGTTTTCACTCATTGCAGTTTACAGAGATATTAAGTACAGTGTTTTGATCTATTTGATTCTGTTGTCATTGTTAAATACTCAAATATATATTGAAAATGTCGAACCTCAAAAGTTATCGTTCTTGTTTTGTACCATTATGTAAGAATACTACAAAAACAACTCCTGACAAAATGTTTTTAAATGTTCCGCAAGATGAAAAACGTCGAAACAAATGGTTTCAAGCAGTGCACCGAGATAATCCCAAAACAAAATCGATTTTTTTTTGTTGTGAAGATCATTTCGATGTAAGTATTTCATAACACCATTGTTATTAATTATTATTTATCTAAGTCTACAAATCAAATAAATAGAGTTCAGTCAATAAATTTTTTTAACTGGACTCCAAATCATAACCTTTAAAATCATTGCATTAAAAAATTTCCTATTGATAATTTAAAGTGCTTAAATAATAAATTCATGTATCTTTATCTAATGATTGGGATTCAATTTGATATTTTTATAATTTTATAACGTTCTAGCTTATGTATTAGACTAGATTAAAAAAATTTAAGTTTTTTTTCTAGCTAAAAGATGATATGGAAAATTATATTTATTACACAACAATGGGAGGTAAAGCAAAGATTAAAATTGATGTGGTACCACACAATCGTAAACGACAAGGCACCACAATGATTATTAGACCAGCTGCAGAAAAAAGACGGACTTCTGTTGGCTACTTCTGTTGGTGTCGGATCTTCACTTCTGCGATGGGTCCACATAAGTAATGCTAATGCATGTTTGCAACCACCTGTACACCCAAATATAGAAGATTATTATTGTTTATAACATCAATCAACTTGAGTTTAATAGAAGTATAAATTACCTGCTGAAGCTGCGCAGTCATGGCATTGAACATCCTGAATTTTTCTTGACTTTTCATTAATAGTTAAAGTAACTGAATAAGCTTTACTCCGAACTCGATATTCTGGACATACCGTTATCATAAATATATCAACATCAGGAATATTATCAGACTTTGCCTTTATAAATCCTTTATCACACATAGCTTTAACATTATGACGTCACAACTATGGTGACCAATCGTGGCGCGTTCAGTCACGTGATTTTTTTTAAAATTTGATCAATTTTTAATTGTTTATAATTAATTGAAAACATTTTTATTTTAAGTTTTTCTCATTAAATATTAATATTATTCATAATAAAGTTTTAAAATACATAAAAAAAATCAATATTTTCAAGGGAATTGATATTGATAAAAAATCAATATCAATTCCCAATTATAGCTTAATAGCTGGGTTAACATTTAGAGTATATTTTATCCCTATTGATTTAAAGAGTTCTCACGGGGAATCACTAAAGCTCACGAAGGAAGTCGAATTAGTAGTTATTAAAAAGTCTAACTGAATAATTGAATTTTGTTATTTACCTCATACGTTTTAGAAGAAGAATTGATTTAGACAAAATTTCTGCACTCAATAAACGAGTCAATGGCATATTGTCACTTCTGTTCATTGCCTTTGATCTGTAAGCTTTATGCAAAAAATTTAAACGGTAATAATTTTGGAATTACTAAATTAATTTGACCAATATACCAACATAATCCAGGGTCATACTCCCCAATGGACTTGTTCGAAACTTCCCTTTTATACCTTCATTTTCGCCTTTATTATTATTTATTCATACAAAAGTAGTTGCTTCTAATATACCTTTAAATTCCACTTACGAGTTAGGATGCTCCACATCACGATGCTCAAAGGGATTATATGCCTTCTCATCCGCAGTCTTGGTAGCTATGCTTAGAGATGATGGAAAGCCTGGATTTCCCGTCAAGTCGGCCCTGAAACGAACAGTTTAGTTAGAAAAACATATGAAATGCTTTGTGATATGTAGGTGGTACAGAGGTGGACTATATACAGGGTGTGTCGTAAATAGTGGTCCAACGTTAAAGGGTCGATACACCATATATTCAGCTATCACATACCAGAATTTGATTTTTTTTTTCCACGGGTCTCTGTTTTATTCATTATTATTATTATTTTGAAAAATCGATACCTTGCGTTACTAATTTGGCTGTTATTTCAACAAATAACATTATTTTTTTATTTTGTTTCTTGTTTATTATTGATAAATACATGTGCTATCACATGCAATCATTTTTTTAATGGAAACTTAAAAGATATTAAAGAAAAAATGTGTTTATTTCAAATTTTAACTCTAATCTGTCGCAAATCATGTGAATTCGGAGGCGAATGGTGTAAAAAAATGTACTACACTATCTGTGCCCATTATTTTAAAAACTTGTCCAATAAATGCAGATTCTAAAATGGTATTAATAATAACCGATTTCGTAATGAAAAAAAAGTTATTGCCATTTCAACGGCGAAGGAGCCGAATTCAAAAAATATACTTTTTCATTTTAATTAACTCACCGGTATTGCAAAATGTTTTGAACCCAATTAGAAGTAAATTTTAACTTAACTATTAACAGCTGAGTGTTATTTGAGTCATGCACAAACATATCACCGGTAAAGAAATGTGTCCTAGGTAATAAAAGGGTAGGTACTTGGCCAGATAACAAAAGATTCATTGAAACGTTTCGGTGTAGCGCGCTACTCTACTCATGTAGTGAAAAAAATGACTAGGTTTTTTTTTTTTGCTATTCTCTTAAGTATAAATGAGACAGACTATGCCAAGTAGAAATTCGTAATAATCTTATCAGTTAAAATGCTTCAGTGTGATCCCGTATGTCGCATGCGCTTCTAGTTTCTGTGTGTATCTCCTCCGTTGAATTGCTTGTTTTATTCCAGGACTCTGATTTGCTTCTGTTTGGACTTGTAGGTTTTTGTAATCCCTACGACATCGGCTACGTTATCTGGACTTTGATTTGCTCAACGATTTCGACAAACGTGCAGTGAAGTGAAGATTAGGCGATGTCTCAGTACACACCGCGTGAATATGCTGACATGCATTTTATTTATGGCGAATGCAGAGGCATCGGTAGAAAAGCAGCCCGACTTTATCGGGAAAGATATCCAGATCGAAGACATCCAGATCATCGAGTATTTGGTAGAGTGCATACCGCATATTCCGAAGGGAGAATACTAGGCAGATGCGTAGGCGGTGCAAGTGAGGGACGATCAAGGGTCTACAATGACGACGAAGTGTTGCAATTAGTCAACGAAGATCCAACTACATCGGTTCGTATCATAGCACGCAGGACAGGCATTTCTACAAGAACTGTACAACGCATTTTAGAAAGAGACGAACGCCACCCTTATCACTTTCAACGGGTACCATTTTAGATTCTAAAATACCATTTTAGAATCTGCATTTATTGGACAAGTTTTTAAAATAATGGGCACAGATAGTGTAGTACATTTTTTTTACACCATTCGCCTCCGAATTCACATGATTTGCGACAGATTAGAGTTAAAATTTGAAATAAACACATTTTTTCTTTAATATCTTTAAAGTTTCCATTAAAAAAATGATTGCATGTGATAGCACATGTATTTATCAATAATAAACAAGAAACAAAATAAAAAAATAATGTTATTTGTTGAAATAACAGCCAAATTAGTAACGCAAGGTATCGATTTTTCAAAATAATAATAATAATGAATAAAACAGACCCGTGGAAAAAAAAAAATCAAATTCTGGTATGTGATAGCTGAATATATGGTGTATCGACCCTTTAACGTTGGACCACTATTTACGACACACCCTGTATATAGCAGTCTTGTAATATAGCAATATACCAAGTGCGAACATCGCAACATTTGAATTTCGGAAAAATTGCTACATCTCTACTAATCTAAAACACCAATCAGTTTCTAAATTTTTTTATAAAAATACCTAAAATTTCATGACGATTAATTTAAAGAAATCATAATTCAATTAATTTATGAACGAAATCTTTGGTATCTACGGCATCCTATATTTATAACAATGCTACATAACCATATTTTAGAACACGATTATTAATATTACACATTGTGAAGTCTCCTTTAAGTAAGCGGAATCTGCCTAATGGAGGTCAATATCCCCATAATTCTACCTATACAGAATGCATAATTATTCGAATCCACTTCATGACCGATTAAAATTTAATCGTCCTTTACGTATATTTCTCTGAGGTCATTGACTCTATGCGAATATTGATACTTACTGAAACTGAAAACAATCAATTCGGAAAAGATTTTTGATACTTTAATTGCATGCAGGGTTAGATTGTCTCATCTTAATTTTAAGTTCAATTTGTTCCCCATTACTAACACTAGGTTAAGATTAAGGGTTTACTAACACATATTATGGACATTTTGTCTGAAAATAAAATAAATTAACTAAAATGCAATCACATCTCATTCCATCTCGAAGAAAGTATAATGATTGTGATAAAGGAAAACCCTTATCGCGATGTAGGTACTCTTTACTTACTGTCCCTTCTCACCCCCTATATTAATGTCACTGTAATGAAACGAATAAATTTCCCCATTCCTTTATACTTCATAAGTATATCTCATTCTAATCCTTTTTCCAAATTTATTTCTAAGGGTTGGCGGTGTATCCGTGTATCAATGTTTTGTCGTTCTTGACTGATGTTGGCATGTTTCGTAGATTTAGATGGGCGGCGCGTACACATATAAGATTATAATAATATAATTTATTTGTAACTAGCTCTACCCGGCCACGCGTTGCTGTGGCTACCAAACAGATGGCGCTTACCCTATTTTTACCTGTTTTTGGGTAAAATGCATGTTTTTACCCTGTGACAGGTATATAAAAACGCCGTCTAAATACTCTTCGTCTCCCGTCGTGCGTAAATAAACAAAATCTGGACTCATCGGAAAACATAACCTTGGACCAATCTTCATCTGTCCATCGGATGTGTTCTCGAGCAAACCGTAACCTGGCAACTCGATGTTCTCTGAGCAGTTTGGGGCCGTTTGCTGGTCTATAAGGCTTTATATCAGCTTCACGAAGACGTCGCAGAATCGTATTAGAGCTCACATTGTTGTGGTGAATTTCTTGGACTGTTTTGGACCTGAACAGTCGTGAGATGTCGATTTCTTAACATAGTGCTCACGATGAATCGGTCTTCTCGTGTAGTTGTGCACCTTGGCCTGCCATTTCCTGGTCTCCTGATGTTCATGCCGGTCTCTTGAAATCGCTGGAGTACTCTTTGGACCGTTGATAAAGATACTCCTACTGTTCTAGCAGTGCTACGCTGACTTCTTCCTTCTTGTACCATGGTAATAATCCGTGTACATTCTTCAGGTGATAACGACATGATATTGCATTGAATACTCTGTTCAATCCAAGGAACCATTTATAATGACAGCTCCGTTTGAAACAAAAGCAGAAAAAATATTCTTTTCCTAATTTTAAATTTTGAAATTTTTCAAAATGCAGAATATTTTTTTTTTAAATCTGTAACTTGTACAAATGAAACCTCTTTAGAGATTTAGAACAGGCATTAGTAACCTCCTTACTACATATTATTTATTCGAGCGATCTAGGTATATAATTTATGGAGATATCACGGTTTTTATTAGCGACCCGGAATTTTTGCGATCCAGTGTATTATACTTCATAAGTATTATATATTGTAATTGTTTGACGTAATTAATTTCAAATAATAACAATGTCAATTAATTACAATTGTCAAATCAAACTATTATAACTATAAAATGTCTGTCTACTTTAGGTCAATATCGGGTATTAATAATTTAGATATCAATTAGAATGTCTGGAGAGCACAACTATAAAGTACCTATCCAATTTGTCATTCTAGAAATTCAGTTACTTACGAAGAAGAATTTTAAATTAAGATTTAAATATCATGATTACCTTGTCTTTACCTTGTATCCACCATCTACCTTTACCTCTGTACCTTGTCTTGAAAAATTCGAATAACTTTCTTTGAAATTGTATATAAACTTAAGTCAGGTACTCGTTAGGGCGACGACATTCAATTCACATCAAAGTGAAGTAGTTAACATTTTATTGGCCTCAATATACTCTTATATTTAACACTAGCTTCTGCTCGTGACTTCCCGTGCTTAAAATCATATTTTTCGTGGAAAATTTTAAAAGATTTAATCGAAAGCATTTGATCGAATTTGACGGAAGAAATACAGTAATATAAGATACCTCTATAAAATACCTCTCAGAATACACAGTCAGTTTACTTTTATAGAAACAAAATGGCAAATGAGCATACAGTTCACTTGGTGGTAAGTAGATACTGCCAATCATTGGACGACCGCGACACATGCCAGCATTAGTTCAGAATGACAAACGTTGCCACATCCGCAAATGCGCTGCCCACCTTTGAAGATTTAGAGGAATGGATTGGGAGATGGATTCGTCGCAACGCAATACCCAACACGTCCTGGGAAAACGGAGAGGGATAGGATAGGATTAAATGGGAATGGGTTCTGGAATATCTCACTCACTACCGAAATACGTATTTACATTGGGGGGAATAGGATAAAGTGGGAAATGCAGTACATTATACAGTAGTTCTACGAGAAAATTAATGTATAATTTTATAGTCCATTGCTGGACATTGGCCTTCACGTGCAGCTTGTCTTGTGCATGACCATGGATGTTTAACCTTAAAACGCCACGGTGATCAAGCGGTTTGACGAGCACTGTTTTAAAGGTGACGTAGTTCCTATCGAGCACCGGATTTATTATCCTTTAGTCGCCAATTACAACACCCACAGGAAGAGATGGGTTGATGTTATTCTAAAACCGATAGACACCACAGGGCTGGCACGTAGATAGTTATTAATCTTTTAATTTTTACTATTTCGGATTCAAACAATGAACATTTATACTCTAATCCGTAACAATATAAGGGTACCTTAATTTCTCATTGTCAGATTTATATAAAAAAGAAATCGTTCCAAACGAACGGGTATGATCACACTGTTCAATGGAATGGATCAAGGTCGACAGTGTATTGAATTAGCTATAGTTAGATGTACGCAATATTGTCTCTGTGTGTACAGGTGTCCATGATTAACCATTGTCATCGAATATTAACAAATAGAAGGGTTAAAGTAGTTTGTTTGATCTAGAAGCGCTCAAGGCCATCAAGATATGATCCCGAAGTTGGCGACGCCGACAACTGTCGCTGATGTCCAGTGATATTACTGCTCCTATAGATTTGTATGTGCTAGTGTACGAATGCAACGACATGAATAGTGCGACACTCCATGGAGCTACGTGAGGCGATCGGCGAGTCCTTGCTGTCGCTGTCGTGTATTTTTTAATATGTTATAGATAATTATCTACCATGAGCGTGTTTTGATTTTTTGATTAGTTATTTCTTATATAAATCTGATATAATCTTATTCGATCTGAAAAGCATGTTAAAAAAAGTCATGTGTCAGGTCTAAATGTCCCTTGTAGCATCAGCTGACAGTCGGCTCCACGGATCCAAGCAGTGGAACGTTAAACTATTCAATTTATGTAAAAAATATTCAATCCCAACATATCGATGGTTTAGTGGTTACTTAACATAAATGTCAGGATTTAAATAAGACGATTATATTGATGTAAAAGGCTGTAACAGACGATTAATACGACGCATTTCTATGATTTTACGTTGTATACCAGTGGTCACCAACAGCCGGAAGGTATGAAATTAAGCGTCGATACCCTACATAGACCTTTTTAGGCCATATATCAACTGTTTTAGCAGGTTCCTTTGTCTACATGTCGTTGAAGCAGAATATTGTGTACAACTACTCATTGCGTTCGCGCTTTTCATGGTCACAGTGTCCGGAACTCACACGCAGGCGGCAGCGTCATCGACCTGGTATTTCTCAAATTTAAACAAACAATCTAAGCAAACAATACTTCACGCAATGTTGAGAATATACAAGCAGCCCTTGTTACGGGACTACCCTTGTACCTTCAATTTCCCAATTACCCCGGCCCTATCAACCGCACCCCTGTGCTCTCGTGGTCACTTCTGTATATAAGGGTTAAGGGGTAGCTGAGAAGGGCGTGGTGCTGTTTCGGCGCTGACTCGGATTCACTGGACTCGGAAAGTGGCGGAGACAGGAACTTAGACCTATGAAGGGTCTTCTAAATAATAACGCTGATTTGTAGTTTCAATGACTCGAGGGCTTGAGGTAGTGCGCACAGGAGCGAGACAGAAGACACTGACCGAGGTACTACTTGAACTTTTTTTCTAGTTTAAAATTATCTAGTTTAAAAGTGTTCGGTGACAGCTAGAACTGAGGTTGGTAATTGACGTAACCACAGTAAGCAAATCATATCGTCGTTTGTCTTGTCTGCTTTCTCTCAACTTGAAGAGCAGCTGGGAGGGTTTCAAATTAAGAATGACAAACATCGTATGCGCCCCCGGATGCAGCGCTTATCTTTCGAGATACACTTAGGAGTTGGATTGATTAAGAAAACGGATTTTTGAAGGATTCGGAGTTTGGGTATGTGACAGGATGGAGAATAAAGAGTATAATGAAACAATATAAAATAAAAAAAATATTTTAAAAGATTAATTAAGATATTATTATTTACTTACGTTGATTTGAAATTGTCACTTGGTGTGCTCTGTTTATTGTCTTGTGCCATTTTTTCAAATTACCTGCAAAAAATCATGAATTTTAAACCACAATATCGTCTTATTTGTCATTTAACGCTCACCCTTTTGATTTTAACATACGAAAATTAAGACTAGAAGCATTTATATTAAAATTACATAATCTAAGACCAAAACAAAGTACTCGTACATACAAGTTAAACAAGAAGACCTTTCATTCAAGAATAATAATAACATGAAGTTGTTATTTCTTAGTCTCCGTGACATGAAGGCAAACGGGATTGTTTTTTTATTAAGTGCGACCTGTTTTTTTATTACCCCACAAAAATAACAAAAAATGTATTGTATTATTGTATTCATAACAAAATAAATTAAATAAAGTTTGTATTTTGATGTGTCATTTATATTGTTGAGATTCTTGATTTTATAATCAAAACCAGTATCGTTTTTTTTTTTTTTTATTGTTCCACACTAAACTTTAGCTCTAATTTCGTTGATATTTCCAAGTAGTCCGTTACAAACGATGGAGTTAAAATATTGTACAAAGTACAGAATAATAACATTTTAAATAACCAATAATTTAATTAAATAACTGAATAATCCACACTAGATTTCCGTGTCGTAAACCCAAGTCCATAAATGTTTTTGTTTATGGACGAAGTCGGCAGACCAGCATACAGTCCACTTGAGTATAAGTGGATACTGTCGCGCATAGATTTCCGCGATACATGCCAACATTTTCCAAAATGACAAACGGCACGCCCCTGGATGCGTTGCTTCCTTTGGAGACATAGGAATGGATTTGGAGATGGTGGGAATAGACTCTGGCACATCTCACTCAGTACCGAAACACGTACGTACATCAGGGAAATGAGATAAAGTGGGAAATGCAGTACATTCCAAGGTAGTCTTCTGTGAAAGAGGGGTAAAGTGGCCAGTAGAGGGCGCCCAGCGGCTGTTGTAACTTTAAATATCAATGTTACGAGCATTAACAAAATATCGAAGTTTCACGTGAAACTAGAGTAGCTCGACTTTTTGAAGTATAAGTTTAATTATATAGGTACTAAATAAATAATAGTCCAAGAACTAATGGTCAATTTAACTAAATTATATTGTAATTTAATACTAACTACCAAGTTCATTTTAATGCTGTCACATCAACCTTTGCATCAATTTAATATTTTTTTATTCAAAATAACCCTTTTATTTTGAATAAACAACTTATCTACTTTTAAAATTATATTATTTAATAATAATTATTATTAAGTAATAATCCAACTATCTTATTGTTAGTCTAATTGAAGCGTTGTACATTGACTGTGTAAATCGCGATCCTCATATTTCAGCTATTGCGACTTCTTCCAATGAAACGCCACAATATCTTCGAACTCATATTTTTTGCAATTTACGTCTTTATTATTTGAATTTTAAAATACAATTACAATACTGTCGTCCAAAAAAATTTCATAAATGTATTGCACGGCAATCTTCAAACAAAGTGCGAGCAATTTTCACAGTCTCACCTCTTAAAAAGCATGAATATTAATTATCCTACGGTACATTCTTAAATTTTAATTAACATAATGAAGTTGATACAGGACAGCAAAAGCGTCTGCAGTTTCAATTTAAAACGTGTGTATTTTCAATGCATTTAAATGGCATATTAATTCGATACCGCAGTATTTGGAGAATAGAAGTATAAAAGTTTTTAGGTTTTCCTGTAAAAAAATGTCAGTTACATAATATGGTCCTTCGTATGACGTGTTTGAATTAAAAATTTTCGATCTTTAAGTAGGTACGAATAAAATCCATAGACATTTTCCTTCTAATACGGGGGTTAATTACACAATCTAAATAATTTAATCTAATTACAATTAATAGTACCTAGTTATAATTTAATCCAATCTAATAATCTTATCACACCTAAATTGTGTCTTTCATGCACCCCCGAATTGAACCTATCTGATCAACCCAAAGCTTGGTTGGCAGAAAATGCCTGAAGGCATCAAGCTCGCCTTTATCAAGGCATCAAGGCATCAAGTGTATAAATAAATCATCAATCCTTCGTCTGATATAGCCGACTTCCGGCGGCACATAGTATAACAGTGTCAGGCTGTGTCAGACCTTGCAGTAACGTCATTACACCGACTCCTGTGTATTTTATTCAAAGCATCTGATGTTGCCAACTTCCGGCGAAGCATAATATAACGAACTGGCTGTAAGACGAGCTGTGTTGCAGTAACGTCAAAATATTGATTCATTTGTGTTTTATTTAAAGATAAAGTCTAACATTTAAACGTCAAACATCTCATTGTACACATTTTATCAAATAAATGTATCGCTTTCCTTGTTTACGTAATAAGGGAAACCTCATACTTGGAAATAATATCATTGAGGACAACAATAAAATACACATGTTTTGAGAGCGACTGTACCTACGTACATTTTGTAGGCTTTCGACATGTTAAGGTGTAACATAATAAGGGGTTCAGTTTCAAACCATTTTAATTTTATGAAAGTACTTATATAAATGAGGGAGGCTAGTCCTCTGATACAGGCCATGAATCCAGAAACGTAGCGTGGGACACCCTCCGCCTACGTGGACTGACGACTTCAAGAAAGTCACAAAGTCACAAATACCGGCTGCAGGGCGGTTTTCTTGCAGGTTCTGGACAAAATCCGTAACGAATAAATTCAACAAAGAACTAAAGTTGCCGACATAGTTCAAACAATCAGCGAGCTGAAGTGGTAATGGGCAGGCCACATCCGCAGGATCAATAATCGACGAGATCTTGAATGGACACCACATATCGGGGAATTTAACGTGAGATGCCGTCTGGCTAAGTGGACTGACGACTTTAAAAAGTTAACGGTAGTTGCTGGATGGGAAGAGCAGAAAATCGTATGTGCCTGCAGTCCTTGAGAAAGGTTAATCTGCAAGGGGGGCGAGCCAACGTTTGTTGGCATGTATCGCGGATGTCTATGGACGACAATATTCACTTACAATCAGGTGGACTGTTTGTTCGTTTGCCGCCTTTTCTCTATAATAAAACGTCGAAATCGCTTAACCGATTTCATTGAAACTTGGCAAATTAGATTGTAATTGAAAGTGAGTGAAGCCGGGGACTTAAACAAATTGCATATATGTATGTAATAAGTGGTACAAACTTATATGTAATCAGAAAACTGGGTAAGTGTCGTGTTAAGACGAGTGTTAGCTTCTGCATAAAAGTGGCAATAATTACTTGAACACTAATTCCACTTTATCGTATTACGTTATCTTAAGGACATATTATTGAACGGTGGAAAGGCAAAAACGCTAAACCCATATTTTACACCCATAGGGGTGTAAGAGGCTCACCTACCATCTTTGGAGCCTAAGCCAACCTCACCTGCTCGTGGTGCACCCTGCTATTAACTAACGAGGCAATGGCGTTCCCTTTTTTAGCGGTGGGAGGGTTACTCCGTCGGCAATGCTACCACCCTTCCGTCGGAGTCCGCCGCCATAATGGTGCCGTATTAGCCGCGAGGCCCGCATCGTGTTCCGGCGGTGAGCGGAAGAAGCCGTCCCGAGAGAGAGATTGTTGCGTGTGGAAAGGAGGACCAGCGGTAGTGGGAAATTACAGACGCGCATGGGCGTGACATGGTGGCGCGGGGGTCAGGGAGACCCGGTGAAACGGTTGTCCGCTGGCCGCCCGCGGGTTGTTGGGGGCCCGAACCCGACGATCTCTCCTTTAATCTTCACCCCAGGAGGCTGCCCCGCCGCACGCGAAAAATCCCTTGGGGTAGCAGTTGTGCCGGAGGAGACCGGAGTGGAACCCGACTGCTGCCCCCAGGGGGGGACCGGGGGCCCTTCCCTACCCCGCGCCAGCAAATCACACAACCTTTGTGACCTGGTTTTTTTTCTGCTCCGTGCTTTGTTATTTGATCCACATGTGCAACCACCTCTCTCTCCGTCCCCCTTTTCTTCTCTTCCTATTCACACTATTTACACAATGTCCAAGAAAAATAAAAGGTACAATGATCACTCAGCGGCCCACCCTCTAAGTTCCACACTTCAAGTGGACTTTTGCAACATCAGAGGGATGCATAGTAACATCGACGCCGTCCACTACCACGTTGAGACGGCAAAGCCGGCCTTACTTTTCTTGACGGAGACACAGATATCCTGCCCGGCCGATACATCGTATCTTCATTACCCCGGCTACAAACTGGAGCACTGTTTTGTGCGACGTGCTGGGGTATGCATGTACGTCCGGGAGGATATTTGTTGTCGCCGCCTCAGCCATTTTGAAGACGGGCACCTGTCGATTCTCTGGGCGCGTATTGACTATGGTGGTTCCACTAAAGTCTACGCTTGCCTCTACAGGTCCCACAGCGGTGATACGAAGACGACTCACTTTTTTGAGCGCCTACAAGAGACGACTGATAGCGTGCTCGAGCAGTTCCCTTGCGGGGAAGTGGTGGTCCTCGGTGATTTTAACGCTCATCACGAAGAGTGATTGGGATCCCGAACTACCGACCGCGCAGGGAGAGCAGCCTACAACTTTGCCCTGGCCTATGGTTTCTCG
Source organism: Sesia bembeciformis (assembly GCA_943735995.1). NCBI lineage: Eukaryota > Metazoa > Arthropoda > Insecta > Lepidoptera > Sesiidae > Sesia > Sesia bembeciformis. The sequence continues at coordinate 2,525,449 of OX031029.1, read as the reverse complement.
CAATTGGTGTCCTCACCCACGAGGATACCTGATATCGAGAGCCACACTCCCTCCTTACTGGACCTCCTGCTGACTACGCGGCCGGATGACTACAATGTTGTTGTTGATGCTCCGTTAGGATCATCCGACCATTGTATCGTTCGAACTGCTGTGCCAGCCAAGTAATCCGTGCCGACCCATTCACAGGGAACGCGCAACGTCTGGCACTACAAGTCTGCAGATTGGGATGGGCTGCGCGAATTTTACGCTTCTTATCCCTGGGGGCAGCTCTGTTTCTCATCGGGAGATCTGGATACCTGTGCAGACTCCGTTGCCGACGTGGTGTTGCAGGGCATGGAATGTTATATTCCCTGTTCCGTGATACCCGCCGGTGGACGGAGCCACCCTTGGTTTAATCAGTCCTGCAGAGAGGCCCGTCGTAATAAACGGGCTGCATACAGGGCCTGGGCCAAAGCGCAGGTGTCCGAAGATCCGAATACCACCGACTTGAGAAAGAAATTTAACGCTGCCTCGAGGTGCAGTAAGAAGATCATTGTCAGAGCAAGGAATGAGCACATCCGCAGAATTGGCGATCGACTAGTTAACTGTCCTTCTGGAAGCCGAGCTTTCTGGTCGCTCGCCAAGGCTGCTGAAGGTAACTTCTGTCAGTCGTCACTCCCACCACTGCGGAAACTCGATGGGTCACTGGCCCACGGGGCGAAGGAGAAAGCCGATCTCCTGGGCCATCTCTTTGCCTCAAACTCGACTCTGGAAGATGGAGATGCGTCACCACCGTCTATCTCGAGGTGCACAAGCTCCATGCCGGAAATCTATTTCACCCAGCGTGAAGTCCGGCGAGCTCTAGCATCCCTTGATATCCGAAAGTCGAGTGGGCCTGATGGTATTCCTGCAGTGGCGCTCAAATTTTGCGCTCCCGAGTTATCCCCGGTGCTTACGCGACTCTTTAGGCTCTCATACTCCACAAAAAGCTTCCCGTCAGCATGGAAGGTAGCTCATGTTCACCCTTTACCTAAAAAGGGTGACCGCACAGACCCGGCCAACTACAGGCCAATAGCGATCACCTCCCTCCTCTCTAAGGTGATGGAGCATGTCATAAAACACACAGCTCCTTGGGTACCTAGAGGATCACCAGCTGATTAGCGACCGTCAATATGGATTTCGCCATAATCGCTCAGCTGGTGATCTTTTAGCGTATTTAACACACCGCTGGGCTCACGCCATTGAGAGTAGAGGCGAGGCTCTGGCTGTAGGCCTAGACATTGCGAAAGCTTTTGAACGGGTATGGCACAAATCGCTGCTTTCCAAGCTACCATCTTTCGGGATACCCGCGGGATTATGCGAATGGGTTCCCAGTTTCCTGACTGGACGGAGCATCAGAGTCGTTATCGATGGTAGCCGCTCCGACACCATGTCTATTAACGCTGGCGTCCCTCAAGGCTCCGTGCTGTCCCCAACTCTGTTCCTTCTGCATATCAACGACCTGTTGCAAATTGGTGACATACGTTGCTATGCAGATGACAGTACTGGAGACGCCTTGTACAGGGGCCGCGCCAACATCCCTCGGGTCGAAGTGGAAGAGAGTCGCGCCAGGCTTGTGTCTGAAATCGAAGACTCTTTAGATCTAGTCTCGATTTGGGGTTCTCTGAACCTAGTGGATTTCAACCCCAGTAAGACGCAAGTCTGTGCATTCACCGCTAAAAAAAACCCCTTTGTCGTAGCACCTCGCTTTCAGAGCATGCCTCTTAAGATCTCGGAGAGTATCGGGATCCTTGGTGTCGACATCTCCAGCAAAGTCGAATTTAGGGGTCATCTGGAAAATAAGGCCAAAATGGCCTCCAAAAAGCTCGGTGTGCTGAACAGAGCGAAGCGGTACTTCACCCCTGGGCAACTCCTTATGCTTTACAAAGCTCAAGTGAGGCCCCATATGGAGTATTGCTCTCATCTCTGGGCCGGCGCACCGAAATACCAACTGGACCCATTTGACTCCATCCAACGACGTGCTGTTCGTATTGTCGACGATCCCACTCTCACGGGCGGTCTAGAACCCCTCAGCATTCGGAGAGACGTTGCGTCTCTCTGTGTGTTCTACCGCCTGTACAATGGGGAATGCTCTGAGGAACTGTTTAATATAATTCCCACCTCGGGTTTCTACAACCGCACCTCCCGTCACAGAAGTGCGGTCCATCCGCATTTCCTCGATACGGAGGTGTCGCGCACTGTTCGCTCCAAAAAATATTTTATACCGCGAACCCGTAGGCTGTGGAACGAACTGCCTCAAGAGGTCTTTCCATTAAGCTACGATATGGGGTTCTTCAAGAGAGCTGTGAATAGGATTTTGCAAGGTCGGCGGCGCGCCCGCATGCCCCCTGGTGTTGCAGGTGTCCATGGGCGGCGGTAACACTTACCATCACGTGGGACCGCTTGCTCGTCCGCCCTCTATAAAAAAATTAAAAAAAAAAATCCTAATTTAGCAAAAGAACACTTGCAGTTTTAGGTGCATTTAAAAGAACTTTCTGTTGCAGTTTTTGGTTATTTTACTAATAGTGATCATCGGACCACAAAATAAAATTTATTTAAATTAACGATATAAGGAATTTTGTGCGAGATCAAAATTAAATTTAGAATAAAAATAGTTTGGATATATTATATCTTAGCTATGATACGTGCAGTTACATAGTTAGGATAGTAGGAGCCGTTCACCGACGTGGTACAACTGCCATCTCCAACTAGTACACCACGGAGATTTCCCCCCCCCCCCCCCATGGTACAACTTTCCAGTTGTACTATAGGAAAGTGTATATCTATGCCCATTAGTACAACTATTTGCTTAATAATAGCTTAGTTGAGAGGTTTAATTCTTCAAAAGAGACATCAGCGTTTCAAGGAATAGTTGAATTTTAAACTTAAGTTCTATTTTAAGAATAAAAATATGTTTAGGTATATTAAGTAAATAATAAATATTTTAAATAAGTAAATAATAAGTAATAATAAGTAATAAATAATAAGTAAATAAAAAATCATTACATATTTTTTCAATTTTAAGGTTATCCATATTAGAGTATAAATTCACTCAGTTGTACCATTGGAAACATATTAAAATAATTTTTAGTTGGTCTTCAGATCAGTTTAACGACTTTAATTAGAAGGGTACAACCCATATTCATGTAGTTTTGAGATAATGAGCATTTTGTAACATATCGTCGCGTGAACATATTTTTTCTTGAAAATAATTTAGTTTTGTTGATTCTTTAGTATAAACATACTGATCTAGTTTGTATCAAATCGGCAAACGTTAAGAAGGAAACCCATAACAGATACACCTTTTTAGAGGGTTGGTTCTGTTCTGTTTTTAAAGGAATTCTGTTTATTTATTTAAAAGGAAGGTATTCATGTGATATAAAATAATATTGTATTATTAAGCTTCAAAACAATCAATTGTTTTTAAATCAGTGATTTATTTTTAATAATTTAAAACGATTTTCTATAGTATAATATAAATTAGTATTATTTCTAATGTTCAATATTACGGATATACTGAATAAAATATATAAATATTAAAACGACATTTCGTTTAACATTAAATTATTAATCTGATATCAAAAAAAATCTTAATTATTAAACCTAAAGTTGCAAAAAAAACAGAAAAAAAGTTGCACTTACACGGGGAATCAGAATCACTTGCTACTATTCTAAATAAATAAAAAAAAATGATTAAGTTACATAAAATGAAACCTAATGACCTTTTAAAAAGTTTTAGAAGTCATTTTGAATGTAAAAAAATGGATTATTGTTTGGATTATTTGTCGCAAAATTCTTCGTTATTAGAACATTTCACGAATGTGAATAACTCAAAAAACGTGTGATTGTGGGCTGGAGCCCTTCTAATTAAACTCGGTGAGTTGTTTGTCAGTAGTTGTGAAACAACTAGTTTAACATAGCAGTTGTACCACGGAGAACGGATAATATCTACATATATATATATATATATATATATATATATATATATATACATATAAACAAATACATATAATATGTTATATACAATAAATATATATGAAATAGACCAAGTGTTTTTTAAATGTGTTTCAAGTTGATTTCCCGGATTTATTGCTTACATTTTTAATTAGGTACTTACATAATTTTATAATTAATGTATGTTTAATAATCAAGTATACTATTGCGACAGCTATTTTATGGATATTTTGATTCCAAGTAGGTACCTATACTCAAAATTTATCTCTGTATCATCATAAACTGCCGCGCTCTTGCCTTCAGCCTTCCAATGTCGATTATTCTGTTGTTGTAATATTTCCATTTGTTCTAAATACCTCTAAACATAAGTAATATGTGTTGTTTACTAAAACCATTTGAGTGTTTTGTATACGTAAGTAGATAGTAAGTATACAGATTAGCGACTTTTCAAACCAAACTAATATTTACTGAATTGTACTTGGAAAATATTGCTTGCTTCTCATAATTTTGCAATAGTTTATTTATTTTTTTATAGAGATGGTGACTAACGAGCCGACGGTAGACCTGATGATACGTGGATACTGTCGGCCATGGACATCCGCTATACATGTCAACATCATTTCAGAATGACAAATATCGCCAAGGCCCGGATACACCGCATAGCTTTGACAATTTAACAGTAGATTTGAAAAAAGGATTAGAGACAGTGGAGAATAGCTGAATACATTTCATTAAAGAGTATTAGATTGAAAGAAGCATGTTTTCTGTAAACACAATTATACTTTTATAACGCCATAAAAGTTACAAAAGGATAATTACTTAGTTCAACAAAGTAACCATAAATTAATCCTCTTGTGTAACTATAATTAATAAGTTTCCTGTAGGTACGATTGGTCTCAATCCTGAAAGTCAGTAATTTAGGGATTGTGCGCGCTATAATCCCACAGGCGCTGGGCGCACTCAAATGCCAAGTTACTTGCCCCTCACAGAGGATTACCGAAAATATATATTAAATTCCACCTCGTATCATATTCTCCAATGAACATATGTGTTTCAGTAGTGAGTGAGATATGCCAGAGCCCATTCCCATCCCATCCTATCCTATTCTGTCCCATTGAATGGAGAGAATAATGGAATAGAAACGCCTGATTTCATTATAGTCTTGACTCAGCATCCCACCTTATCTCACCAAGGAGGTTTGGGAGGTGTAGATGGATGAGAAAAACTTCTTATTATACTCCTCTTGTTCCCAATCCTTTCTCCAAATCCATTCCTACATTTTCATAGGTAGGTAGCGCCATCCGAAGGCGTGCCAACGACATCTTATCTTCGACTATATTTTCGATATCGTCTTTGAACATCCTCGACACATACCAACATTTATTTTTATTTAGTAATTTACTCTTTATGCACTATATTATTACAGAGACGGACTCTGTCATATCTTTCTAGCGTTGTAGGGATCATGATTTGAAATATCAACATGTCAGTCTGTACCCCATGTATACCATAAAGTATTAGAAATAACAACCATACCATACCATCGGACTGTGTCTCTGTCTAATATGCCTCTTTCAAGAACAAGCAGCATATACCTATCCCCTCTCGGTTTCCCAACCCTATCTAAAAATTCTTTCCGAAATCTGCAAAGGTGAGCAGCGCTTTCGGGGGCGTGTCAACGTTTGTCATTCTGGACTGAAGTTAGCATTTACCGCTGATGTCGCAGGCCCGTTGCAGTGCGACACAATCCACTTATCACCTGTTGGACTGTATGCTCGTTTGCCACCTTATTTATATATGTATAAACACCTATAAATAAAATAAATGTTCAATACATCTCATAAAATTTGTTTTATATTAAAGAACAAAATCTTCACAAAGATTGAGAAACATCCGGTTCAATAACATCTCCACACACGCCCCAAATATTGTATAAGAATTTTGTAAACAAATATTCTCGTTACAAAACTGATTTCTTATGAAAAATATAGATAACTTTAGAAAAAGGGCCAGTGATTATCAACCCACTTCAGATATCGATAAATATTACACTGTGACACTTATCTGAAGATGTTTCACGAATAACCTTGAATATTTTGTAATGAACAGATATTAATCATGTTAAAATGTTACTGAAAGGAGTTTGGCAATATTTGATGAATTCTAATAAAACGAGTAATCAACTTTGAAAGATTCAATATAATTCAATGAAATTCAATTAATTTATTCAATGAACATATTCAATGAAAAAACATTTTCGAAACTGGTCTACTTATGAACTCTACTGGCAAAAGAAAATACGATAGCTGAATTTTTTCTCGATACAATTTAATGTTAAAATACATATTACAAACGCGTTTACTTAGATCCTTCAAATATTATATTAAAGATCTCCGACAATTTTCTGAAATATAGAACGATAAATCTTTGGTCTGTTTACTATGACAATTTAATTTATACGGCGGCGGTGTATAAGTTTTAAACAAAAGAAAGCAATACAAGGTCAAAAGTCAATTGTCTGATTAAACAGTTACAGAACAACGACAAGACAAAATAACAAGTTTTAATACAGTGTAGTTAGTAGTCATGTACTTGAAGAGAAAATAGATTTTATTTAGTTACATACTTAAACTGAATTGTACAAATGGCGAACTTAATTCCATATTACATTTTCCACCAGTGAACCACCATATCAATAATAACCATTCCTCCTACGGTGTATTTGGAGCCTCTGGTATAGGTAGTTCGTTATCAAGCTATCAGCTGCCATTATTTGTTCTATTGACTTGCCACCGTGTCAATAATACAGGCAATTACGGAATCAGCTATAAAGAAACTACCATTGCCAATAATTATTGTTATAATAGCGTGCAATAAAATGCAGTTATGGCGCGAGAGAATCTTGATAACCTTCTCTTCAAAAATCGACTATTACTCGTATTATAATAATCTAAATAGGAACAATCTATACTAATATAATGAAGAGGTAAAATTGTGTGTTTGTTTGTGGGTATGTTTTCGATCTCGACTGGCCACGTTACCCCTCTCTCACAGAAGACTACCTTGAAATGTACTGCATTTCGCACTTTATCGTATTTCGCTAATGTACGTACGTGTTTCGGTAGTGAGTGAGATGTGCCAGAGCCCATTCCCATCCTATCCCTCCCCATTTTCCCAACCTTTTCTCCAAATCCATTCCTATATCTCCAACGGTAGGCAGCGCATTCGGGGTCGTGGCAACGTTTGTCATTTTGGATTACTGTTGGCATGTATCACGAATGTCCATAGTATCCACTTACCATCGGGTGGACTGTATGCTAGTCTGCCTCCTTCGTCCATAAAAAAATATATTAATTAATAACTGGAGTAAGTCTGACAAGACAATCTTTTTGGCGAAATTAATCGGAAATAAGATTAAATTTATTTAAAATGAGAGATTTTTTTAGACAAAAAATTCGAAATAAAATTGATAGAATATAAATGACTTTTAGTATAGACTTTGGATGTGGGGTCCAAATTTGGAAAAAATATTGTTATTGATAAGGAATAGAGACCATAATAGAATGAATATTTTTCTTCATCTCAATTACACTCCTCATTCAGTGATATGAGAAGGGTTGAGAAGTGAAGAAAGTAGTCGAATATTAATATTATTGACATTGTGAGAAGGTACTGTTTTAATTTTCTTCATTTGTTAAAAAAAATATTAAAAGGTATGAAAAAGTAAAATATTTAGACAAAAAAATTTCGTTAAAACCTGAAAATGTTTATTATTCATTATTTTATTTGTATTTATAAATGAAAAATATAATTATTAAAATTTTTAATGATTATTTTAATTCAAACAAATATGGAGATATTTTTTTAAAATACAGAGATTATTTTTAAAAAGAATGATTACGTCTCATTCTACAATCATTACGAAAACGACCTTACTTTAAAATAAGTAAGTAAAACTTGACTTACCAAACTTATACAAAAAACTTCAAAAAAACACTCGCGAACATTATCGTCAAAAAACAAAAAAAAAATAGTTAATCAGTGCGAATTGCGCGACATTTGAAAATAAACTGGCACTAATCTTAATAAAGCATGCGCTTGAGTCGATCCGTTGAACGGTAATAATGTTAATTTTTAAGGGAAATAACCAAATCTGAGACTTATAGGTATGGCAGTAACGTTCATTTTTATTAAACAACAAAATTGTGGCTTCCAAGGTCGCAACCCACCTGTCCGGAGACCTGCAGTTTATAACTGACAATAAATTGGAGATTGTCGCAACATTATCAAGAAGTTTTAATTTGTTTTATGTACTTTTAAGGAAGCTCTATGTTCTTGTATGTTCCATTTATAGGTATAGGTGGGTGCGTAGGTGATTTGTCAAAGGTGAAGGAAAACCTCAGGGTGTATGCAAAGTGCCTCGATGTTTGGGAAAGAATTAATAGAAAAGTGAGTGAAAATTATTTTACTGACATCACACGGAATGAAATTATATGAAAAGATAAATGAAACATATATTTAAAAAAGCATTAAATATTAACAAAATAAATGTGAATATGTCACAGCGTCGCAGAACTATGGCGGTGATTTTCAGTTGGAGTAGCACCGGTGACCACAGACTATCTACTGGCCGTATCATTTTTTCACCAATCTTTGCATAAGCTGGAAGTAAGAGATGAATGTAACAGATTAATCTATATAATATAAATATATATTAACTGTAGAACATTTAATAATGTCTCAACACTAAAATGTGTTTCTTTCGCTCTTGCTCGTTGTTCTTTGGAATATTGTTCTAGAATATGGAACCCCTACTACCAAAGCCATATTCAGAGATTGTAGACAGTCCTAAAAGCGCTCTTTAGCACTGATGTAAGGTTTGCTGTTCCTCGCCAAAACTGTAGGATAATAAATTTTACACCAGTCGATAGTGAAATACACAGAACAAATCTGGACACTTTTAGTGTCACGACCAGAGTATGTAAAGAACATAATTGTTTTTTTAATTCTGATAACCGGGCGGATATTTTGGCCTGTTAATTAAACACCAATTAATTAAATATCTTTAGGAATATAGAATCTCTTAAGTTTTATAATGTCACATTGTTATGATTAGTAAATTTAAAGTTTTAGTTATTTTGTTATTCTATTTACATTCGAAATTTCAAAATTTTCTGTTTTTGTTATCATTGTCTATCAGACATAGTACTTACCAACCTACTTGTTTTATTTGATATATTTATGTGAAAACTGTTTATTAGTTTTCTTAAGCTTAGTTTAATCACTGTTACCATACATTTTGGATTAGTGTAAGAATGCTGACAAACCCTCACAGAAGACTACCTTAAAATGTACTGCATTTCCCACTTTATCTTATTTCCCTAATGTACGTACGTGTTTCGGTAGTTAGTGAGATGTGCCAGAGCACATTCCCATCCTATTCCTCCCCATTTTCCCAACCCTTTCTCCAAATCCATTCCTATATCTCCAAAGGTAGGCAGCGCATCCGGGGGCGTGCCAACGTTTGTCATTTTGGACTAATATTGGCATGTATCACGGATGTCTATGGGCTACAGTATCCACTTACAATCAGGTGGACTGTATGCTCGTCTGCCGCCTTCGTCGATATAAAAATCCCAATAAATAAATATTAAAATAAAAATGTCAATACAACAATAAGTAAAGATAATATTAAATGAAACAGAAAATAAAATAATATGTAAACAACTGTGTATATTATGTACTCGCATCATGCCGTCCCCAAGCTATAAAGATTTTTGTGCTACAATTATTACAACCTATATTCAGTCTCTGCTGAAGCAAATCGTCAACCGGTTATGAAACGAAGAAAAAATGGAACAATGCAAGAAATATCAACTTGAGCTGTCTATAAAATGATAAGGATGGATCTTTTATTCATTGTGCAACCAATTCCTTGCATTGTCTTACATTTTACTGTACCTACATTTGGATCTAAAGAAGGTCAGCTTTTGCGATTTGTCAAATCGTCACTAATTGTCGCAACACCGAAGTCGCTCGCACACTCATCAAACCTTTATAAAGCCTGATTTATAATTTAAAAAAAAAATTTGATTCACATCTAGCTTTGCGACGAAAATATATTACCTGAGGATCAAAATATTTTCTTATTGTTTTCAACTAAAAACTTTCTACTTTTTTTATGGGAGAGAAGGTAGAGAGAGAAGAGAGAAGGGCAGTTGGTGATAACTGGTTACGCTTAGTAGCGGTTGTGCTCGTACATGTAAATTGTTTGTGTGCGTAAACTTGAGAATGCTTAGTTCGATTCCCGAAGCCTTGGCGCACACTACAACAACCCGCCTTTAATTTTTATAAATTTATTAATCACTGGATTCCAAGAAAATTGGGATCCACCTTCTTGATTGAAATTTCTATTTTTTTTTTAAATTTTAATTGCTTCACACACAATCCTGGAGAAATAGCAGCGATCAGTGGAGAGGATTTTTAGACTATGAAGTTCTATTCAGTGATTGGTCCCGGCGTTGAGTGAGTATATCGTCCTCTATCGCCGATTTATTCGTCTGGCGATTCTTCACAGCTTCGATATGTTCTTTGACCCTTTCTGCCACGGTGAACTTTGTTTGGCCAATATAGGAACTACCACATTAAAGACCACACCACCTTAAGACCCGTTTAAATAGATAAATATGTGTGAAAAACGCGAAAATCTCAAATACTAAATAGAAACTTTGACACATGTTATATATTACAGAATATTTTTAAGACGTGGGCTATAATTCAGACTTCGTCATAGGTTCGGACACAATCTGTATACATATAAAAATATACATAAATACATAGGCTTATAACATATTCACATAGACATTATAAAATCAATGTATACATACTTATACAGGAATCAGTTCTAAGGAAACTTTCATATCAGTGCTAAGGCGTGTAAATAAAATCAATTTTTTTCGTTGATAATAATGTGTTGTTCTTGCGACAAAATAAAAGTCCTCCAATTTTACTTACGTTTATTTATTTTTGAAGTTATAAATAACCTCATATTATTTTTTGTATACTTCAAATTGAGGTCTCTCCCAAAGAACCGAAAAGGATGACATTCGCCTTTGCTTTGCAGGGGCGCTGAATTTTCCGATGATCAAAAAATCAAAAAATTTCTACGTCCACATCGTTAGCTCTGGATAATTCTAAAGGAAAGTTTCAGTGTCATAAAGGTTTTTACAAATACCAAAAGGAAACTTCTAGTATTTGTTTCTATAAATTTGGTGCTCTTAAAAGGGGGCGCTACGACAATTTTGCCCGGAGTCTAATTAACGTTAACATCGGCACTGACTAAAATGTTTATCAATAAGTAAAGAAATGTATAAATGTATCAATAAATGTTTTTCCATCTAAATAAGAGATTATGTAGAATCGATAAATTAAAGAAGTTGATTGAAAGGGAATTTCTGTAAGTTTTCTAAATTAATATTCCTTTCCTAGAATTTTCCTTTTATAAGACCTATTACTACGTCGGCTAGGTTAAAATGACCCTGTCTTCGAATATTATTTAAATTCCAGACATGAATCCATATTAATTTAAGTGCTGAAATAACAGAAAGTTCACCTTCCACCTACTGTTTTTAACAAAAGGTCTCCTTTGAGTGTTTCGTGAAACGTTTTTGAACACCCACCGGTCAAGTGTACCACGTACCGACGTGTTTCCCATTCAAGGACTCGTCTACCCCTTCGATTGGCACTGGCCCTACTGGCCAATACTTCAGCTTACTAAATCTTTGAACTATGTTTACTATGTTTTTATGTTTCCATGTTGAGTCCTAACTAACCTCCTCAACTAACAGCCTCGCTAATCAGAACTAACAGTGTCAACTAGCGACACAAGATTAAAAAGTACGTGGGAGAAATAACTGTGATGTCTCTTACCAGATAACGTGGCCAGTCGAGTGTGCCTGCAGCGTACACCCCCCCCCCCACACACACTCTTCCTTAGCAGCTAATTATTTATTTTATGTTAAGCAGTACAACACAGCAGGACAACAAAGCAATACACAATAAATCATTTGACAAGTGATAGACTAATAGTGATAGACTAAAAAAATATAATCTAGTAAACAAATAGGATATAAAGTACAAAGCATGCATAATTAAAATTATATATATAAATAAAAAAAGCATCTAAATATTCATTAAAAATACATATTCTACGTATTCTTTAAAAATGCGGAAAATGCTCTTCCTACTGTTTAAGATTTATTTAAACTTACATCTCTGCCATTTTTTATTATAGAAGCTCGGTCACTTTATGTAAGCGCTTATGGGCTTTATGTTGTTAAAAATAAAACCCATCACAATGTTAGTTGACTCTCGGATTAAGTTTGCGAGCTGGTAACATCACGCACAATTAACTACGTTGTGTGAAACGGAAAATTGTTACAAAAAACCGTCAAGTGAGAACCAGTACTCACGTATTGAGGATTCTTAATATATATAATATAATATATATATATATATATAATATAACAATGTGACATTATAAAACTTAAGAGATTCTATACTCCTAAAGATATTTTTGTTGGTGTTTAATTAACAGGCCAAAATATCCGCCCGGTTATCTATATATATATATATATATATATATATATATATATATATATATATATAGATAGATATAGATATACACATAGAAATCATCCTGCATCAACAAACGATGCAGGATTTAGTAAAAGTTGAAAAAAAATGTCAATTGGCCATAACAGATATGATAAAAAGGCCCTCACTCGTAATGGAGGTTTACCGAAATCTCAGCAACTACATTAAATAAACTTCTGAAACGGATTTTAAACTTTTTAACTCTGCACTCCCAAAATTCTCTCCACTGAACGTCACTATTGTCTCAGGATTGAGGAAGCCAGTGATTAACAAATTTAAATCTTGCGATTTGCCGTCGAATACGTCCGTTTATTAGTGTAGTGTGACGCAGCCTTTCCGAATGTAAATATCAAATGTGGGTAGTTGATAAAACTGTTCGCCGCTCCCATTCTGGACTACCCGCCTCTTCAGTCAACTCGTAACCACGGCTGGTGTAGCCCGTGCCGAAACGTCGAGTAGGAATAAAAGGTAAACAAATACCTTTATTAAACACGTTCAAACCCGATTTAGAATATAAAAGGTAAAAAAATATCTAAACTGTAACACAAAAAGTTATAAAGCTATTTTATAACCTTTTTGCTGTTATGTTGATGTCATTGCTAATTACAGAAGAAACTACATTGTAAAACCTATTATCCTTCCCTAAATTAAAAAAAAACTTATAATTATACAAAAACAAGAAAAAAACTTACGAAATAAACATTGTTTTCATGATCATGATTCACGTACTGATCATGATAATAAATTACATGTTTAAATCACACTGGTTAGCCGAGTATTTTATGTATAATAACTACAATTTTTACTAAAAAAATCACTTACATTATCGAAAGTAATTTTGTTTATCGAGCCACTATTTATTGAGATATAGTTCCTACAACTTTTGTGTAAATTTATACTGAGTAGGGTGACCATAATTTAGTTACCTAATAAAGTGGTAGGTATATTTTTTTCAGTTAAAACCTGATAAAATGTAAATAAAAATAAAGAAAATGCTAAGTATATTCAAAGTTGTAATTCATTTATATTAAATTACTATCACATTAATTATTTTAATTTTAGGTACGGCCCTCAATCGAAGAGCACACGATCCTAATGGGGCCACAAATCATAGAGGTGACTAGAACAAAATAAGTATCGATGTTTTTATTCTATAACTTACATCTTCAAACTGATTTAACATATAGAAACGTGCGGAGTTTATTTTTTATTTTATTTGGGACAATAAACAATGTTCCTAAATCAACTACATCATCCACGTATAACTAATGTATGTATGTGTGCAGGTGTTGTTATTCATTTTATCATTAACATTATTGACGAACAGGTGCATGCTAATCGGACTGAGTGCCTCCAAGTGACCGTGAATTTACTCCAAAGAGTAAAATAATTAAAATTTATAAAAACAATGTTTGGTACAGCAGAATTTGATAATTGGCTTTAATTGAATAAAATAATCTTCAGTAAAAGGTCTCGAACAAATGACAGACTGACAGACACAAACTTGGCACAATGGCTCGAACTTTTGAGGGGAAGAGTGCACCCTGCAATCCAACAGCTGCTGGGCGCGTCTCGACTGGTCACGTTACCCCTCTCTCACAGAAGACTATCTTGAAATGTACTGCATTTCCCACTTTATTTTATTTCCCTAATGTACGTACGTACGTGTTTCGGTAGTGAGTGAGATGTGCCAGAGCCTATCCCATCCTATTCCTCCCAATTTTCCCAACCCTTTCTCCAAATCCATTCTTATATAATATCTACAAAGGTAGGCAGCGCATCCGGGGGCGTGCCAACATTTGTCATTTTGGACTAATAATGGACTAATGGACTAATTGACATGTATCGCGGATGTCAATGGGCGACAGTATCCACTTACCATCGCTGGTCTGCAGCCTTCGTACATAAAAAAAAGACAGAGTAATGAAAAAATATTTTCTTGGGGTCTGCATCTATTGTACGTTACACTGCAACGACTTTTTTCAAAAAATATTAAATGTACCGACACTGCATTGTTATAATTTATTATAGGCACAGATATAGATTGAACGAAACTTAATACAAGTAGTTTACCTGTTTTATTTTAGGTACTTGACGTTTCAGCTTTAATGTTTAATTTCCTAATAATTTAAAGGTCTGTAAACAGATAAAAATCGAGTATTTCGTTCGAACCCGTCATATACGAAACCCTGAAAACAAACTAAATACAAAATGAAACGAAAATTCCTCTACGATAATGACAAATCCGCACACAATTGGACCTAAATTGTGAACTTAATTCAAATTTAATGAGAAAAAATAATTATCATGACCATATAATAGGCCGAATGTCATTTTAATGAGTGGGAACATTTTATCTGTAACAACAATGTTTATTGTATAATAATAAATTCAAAATGCACATTTTAAATATAAGTAGAAACATGTGTCGATTTATTTATACATATATTCACTCATACGAGTATTATTTTTGCAGAGGATGCACAAAAGCTGAAGAAACTCCATTCCTTATACTCTTGCAGTGCACTGGTGTGGAATCCCAACGAGCGAATATTCACGAAATCCAAGAACACTATAGGAAGGATGTAACAAACCCAGAAGAATATACGACTTCTAGAAGTAGCTCTAGTATTTTAGGTCGAGGAAGAGATTTCAAATAAAATAATCGCCTTTACCCGTGGAAAGTTTGAGTTTAGCCTTTTGAGTTTGAAAAGAAACGAAACGCAATTTATTGTTAACTACAATTTATTTATTATTACCACATCATAAGCCTATGTTTCTCTACTGCTAAACACGGGCCTCTCCCAAGATTCGTTACCACA